>OX359272.1:6330000-7695000 GCA_947179155.2 Hedera helix | reverse complement strand
AGCTTTCATGACCACATTCACTCAAGTTTTGTCCATACTCCCGTTCAACATTTTTTAAATTTTTTGTACTTGAAAGACTGACAAAAAAACTTAATCAAATTATTCGCAAGACTTTTCTAACAATTTAAAGCTTACCAAGATATTTGTTTGTGAGAAATTGACTTTTATATATATATATATATATATGTACGTATGGGAGATAATTCATAATAAATAGTTGATGTGGCAAAAAAAAATTCATTTATTAATTAAGATAGCGGAGTGTATGAAATAAAATAAAAAAAATTAATATTATATCGTTACTTAAGTTGGCGGAATGCAAATATATACATATATATATATTTTTATACTATTCTGCTACCTAAGATAGTATAGTGCTAATTTTTATTGTTATTTTTTTTTTAATATCATTTCAGTTTTTTAGTTAGCGGATGAGAGGAAAAAATAAATTAACACTCCGCTATCTAAAATAGCGGATTGAAAAAAACAAACAATTATTAAAATTAATTTATTTATTTTCATGATGATTTCTTCTTCCTTTTTTTTCCTTTTTCCGTTTCATTTTCTTTTCTTACTTTTGAAGATAATAATAATAATAATAATAATAATAATAATAATAATAATAATAATAATAATAATAATAATAATAATAATAATAATAATCGATACTTGTTAATACTAGATGGGAATTTGGAATATTGAATGACTGGATAGAGAAGTGAAAATGATACTGAGGACCAGTTTATAAATATTTCTTTCAAGATTAGTATGTGTTGATTAAAAGAAAGGCTAGCTATTTTTTTTTCTTTAAAATAAGTTACTTTTAACAATAAATTAAATATAAAATTATAAAATTAACTCATTCAATTAAAAATATTATTAATTACAGTTATTCACAATAAAAAAATAGTTTAATCACAAGATATATTATTTTTTTTATATATTGTATAATTAAAAAAAACTAAATAATAAAACACCAACACAATAACCTTAATGAGGAAATAAGTGCAAAAGAAATGCCTATATATAGAACATGAAATAAACTTTTATTTGAGAGGACTTAATCGTATAATTCAGCAAGATTAAAAGAATTAACTATTTATAATCAAATAACAGAGAAGACAAAATAAATTGATTTCACATGCCACGGTTACAATTTGTTTTTCAACCTCCCCTTACCGAAACGAAGAAAGGAAAAAAAAGGAAGAAGAAATTATCATGAGAATGAAGAAATTAATTTTAATAATTGTTTATTTTTTTTAATTCATTATCTAAAGTAGCGGAGTGCCCTCCCCCCCCCCCCCCCCAATCCCTCTCGCTAACTAAATAGTCCTAATGGTATAAATAAATATATAAAAAAATTAGTAATCGGCTACTTTAGATAACAGAATGATATAAAAAAAATATTTGCATTCCGCCAACTTTGATGACAGAATGATATTAAAAAAATTTATTTTATGCACTCCGTTATCTTAATTAGGAAATGAATTTTTTTTATCACAATAAATATTTATATTGAATCATTTTTCTATATATATATATATATATATATATATATATATATATATTGTGACGCCCCCAAATCTGGGTCCACACAGCCCATACTTGAGTCGTCAAAAGACTACAACAAAATTATTACAACAAAGCACAACGTACAACAATACAGTGTATAATAATACACAACTAAGTCTTCACTATTATTGCCACACTATTTTACAAAACGTGAAAACTATGATAACTATTCCTCGGACCCTCACTCTATTCCCCGGCTAGACCCTGTTATGTTTTCATCTCCTGTTGAAAAACAATGGAACAAAAGAAAGGGTGAGCTCAAATAGCCCAGTAAAGAATATCATGACTAAGATAATGACGAATAAATTATCATTAGTCTTCAACAGTTGAGTTCTTGATAGAATACAATAGACTACAAGGTTTATATCAAAAACTGCAGTTAAATTCTTAAACAACGTTCAGATCAATAATAGCAGCGGAATGAGTAATCTATTAGAAGAATAATGCAGACTATAATGTCCACTCGGTTCTCTTTTTAGGAAAAACATCATCAACTTTTATCATCTGAAATATCATTAGTCAAGATAATACAAATTCACAGTTCCTGATCATAATCATGCAGATCAACAGTTCATCTTTGCACTACGGGCCAAAGACATTCAATATAACGCCAACGGTTATGATTATACCAGATTCAGCCTTTGGTCATAATCATACCAAACAACAGTTCATCTTTGCACTACGGGCCAAAGAGAACATTCACCACGTGCCATAAAAGACACCGAACAGATGTATCGCCTTTAACCTATTATATCGCCTTTAACCTATCATCTGTTCAACAAATATATCACATCTGTGCCCCCGGCCACAGATATTCACAACAGCTTGATTTTTGGATGATTAGAATGATATAAATGATGAACAGAAGAAATAGGATAACAATAAGTATCGGAAGTTTACTTTGTACAGATTCAAATAATGTCCAAATTGTCAACATGATGTGGAGTGAAATTTAAAAATGATATTCAAGATCCACAGTTCAGAATAACGGTTACAATTCAATAGAAAGGTTCACGTAAATAGGAAGGTTCAGTTGAAATAATGAAGTTCAACTATTATGGAACATATAATATTTTCAGGAATTATAGAAGCAATAGTTCCATAATAAATTTCGATTTAGGAGTATGAAAGAAAATAATATCCCTTACCGTAGCAGGTTTGATTAACAAAAGGTGAAGGAAATTAATACAAAGGGTTATTCACCAACAGGCGGCAATCCGCTCCGTAAGATTATTCCCACAATTTAATAGAATTTGAGTACAAAGAGTTATTCACCAAACAGGCGGCAATCCGCTCCGTAAGGTTATTCCCACAATTTAATAGAATTTGAGTACAAAGAGTTATTCACCAAACAGGCGGCAATCCGCTCCGTAAGGTTATTCTCAGAGATTAATAATGAATGAATACGAAAGGTTATTCACCAACAGGCGGCAATCCGCTCCGTAAGGTTATTCCCACAATTTAATACATGGAAATAAAAGGCACGTCTTATGAGTAAGGAAGAAACAATATTATTATCGAGAATCAAATAATGATAATCCCTTACCATAGTATGTTTGAATAATGGAAGATGAAAAAGATGGTATCCCTTACCTCAACACGTGACTGGATATTGATTTAAATGAGGTTGATTAACTTGAACAGTACACGTATACTTATAGATCTTCACAAATACTCAAGATGACTTAAGCACACTTAGAGAGAACTTTCACAAGAAGTATTTAGAGAGAGAAAGAAAGAACAAGTAAGGAAGTTTATGAAAAATCCTTAAGTTAAGGCTTCTATTTATAGCCAAAAATCTTATCATTCATTTAATCTAAACCATTCATTTAAAGATCATCTTTTAATCTACACCATCCATTTCAAATATTATATTATCTTTAATCTACACCATTCATTTCATATCACCTAATAATCACCTAACTTTATATTATAAACAAATCAATTTAATTATTCAACAATAATTCACACTTTAATCTACACCATTCATTTCATATCACCTAATAATCACCTAACTTTATATTATAAACAAATCAATTCAATTATTCAACAATAATTCACACTTTAATCTACACCATTCATTTCATATCACCTAATAATCACCTAACTTTATATTATAAACAAATAACTTTATCAATTCAATTATTATGACTAATTGTTATAAATGCAGTATAGTTAGCTCTTAGATATCACGTCAATAAATTAATGAAATACAACTGTTTAAATAACATCATAATAGAGATAACAATAATGTAAAATAAAGCATACGTTACTGTGTAATGACAATTATTGATTCAATAATGTGAATTACTGTGCATATGTTACTGTGACAATTATTAGGTTCAATAATTTTAAAAACAGTGCAACAACAATTATTGACTCAATGATATAAAATACAGTGTAATGACAATTATTAAATCAATAATGCAAAATACTGTGTAACAATAATTATTGAATTGATAATATAAAATATTATGCAGTGACAATTATCGATGAAATGATGCGTAACAGTTACGGTGTCAATTATCAGACCAATAATATGAGACACTATGCAATACCGTGTGTTACTGTAGAGTACCGTGTGCTACAGAAAATACCATAAACTACCGTATGCTACTATTCTTTTATCACCGGTATTTTAACAGTTCCGTTGACTATTTTTATTTAAAAAGGTTACTTCTGTCGTTTTCTATATCCGACAAATATTCCGTTGTGGGGTCCACCAATAATTTATTATTTCGGCGCCGTCGTACGGCACGAATATTCCCCGACCAAACGAATATTCCCCGACAAAGCGAATATTGTCCGACAAAATAAAATTTGCACATAACATCCTTAACTTTCAATTTTGTTAATTTAACCACTTACTGTTTCAAAAAAAATATATATGAAGAAAAATTAAATTTTGTATTTCATAAAATTCGGGGTCTTACAACCTCCCCTCCTTATGAAATTTCGTCCCCGAAATTGACGTACCTGACATATCGAAGAGGTAAGGATACTTAGATTTCATCTCAGATTCTAGCTCCCAGGTCATTTCCTCAGTATCTTGGTTCCTCCATAAAACCTTAACTTGAGGTATAACCTTTGAGCGTAGGATCTGCTCCTTCTTATCCAGGATCTTAACAGGTACCTCCTCGTATGTTAAATCCTCTGCTATAACGTCTGGTTCTAACTCAATGACGTGGTTTGGGTCCTTCACATATTTACGTAACATAGATATGTGAAAAACGTTATGGATGCGAGACATACTTGGTGGTAGGGCTAGTCTGTAGGCTACGGTTCCTATTCGATCGAGGATTTCAAATGGGCCAATAAATCGAGGGTTGAGCTTTCCTCTCTTTCCGAATCTCGTAACCCCTTTCCATGGAGAAACACGTAAGAATACATGATCTCCGACGTTGAAACTTTTGTCTCTCCGATGAAGATCAGCATAACTCTTTTGTCGTTCTTGTGCGGTCTGTATTCGTTGTCGGATCATTTGGATCTTTTCGGTCGTCAAGCGTACCAACTCGGGTCCCAACAATTTTGCTTCTCCTACCTCATTCCAACATATTGGAGAGCGACACTTCCTTCCATACAAAGCCTCGAATGGAGCCATGCCTATGCTTGCTTGGTAACTGTTGTTGTAAGAAAATTCCACCAATGACAAGTACTTATCCCAACTTCCTTTGAAGTCTAATACACAAAGTCTCAAAAGATCTTCGAGGGTCTGGATCGTACTTTCCGATTGTCCGTCCGTTTGAGGATGATATGCAGAACTAAAACGTAGTTCAGTGCCCATAGCTTTTTGTAGACTGATCCAAAAGCGTGAAGTGAATCTAGGATCTCGATCAGAAACTATGGAAACTGGCATGCCATGCAATCTCACGATCTCATTTATGTACATACCGGCAAGACGTTCAAGTGAAAAGTTTTCTCGTATAGGCAAGAAATGAGCAGATTTGGTCAATCTATCTACGATCACCCAAATTGCATCTAAGCCTTGAGAAACTTTTGGAAGACCCGTCACGAAGTCCATATTGATGTGTTCCCACTTCCATTCAGGAACTTCAAGTGATTGTAATGGACCTTTAGGAACTTGATGCTCTGCCTTGACACGTTGACAAGTTAGGCACCTTGAGATAAACTCCGCAATCTCTCTTTTCATATTGTTCCACCAAAATGTATGTCGAAGATCTCGATACATCTTGGTACCTCCTGGGTGGATTGCAAACGGCGTGTTGTGTGCCTCCATCATGATTTTATGCTTTAATTCAGGATCGTTAGGAACACAGAGTCGAGAGTTGACTCGAAGTATTCCTTTCTCGTCGATTCTTGCTTCGGGAATGGCACCTTCTTGTACTTTCTTTATCATGTTTATCAGTTCCGGATCGGTAGCTTAAGCAGCTTTAATTTTATCGATTAAAGTTGGTTCTACTCGCACGTGAGCAATCTTCGAGTGGGTCCCTGGTGTCTTTAGCTCTATCTCCATCTTTTGCAAGTCGTACAAAATACACTTTTGTGTTGTCAGCAGTGCACTTGTACTTGCATAAGATTTTCTGCTCAAAGCGTCAGCTACAACGTTCACCTTTCCCGGGTGATACTGGATTGTGTGGTCATAATCCTTTAACAGCTCAAGCCAACGTCGTTGTCGCATGTTGAGTTCCTTCTGGGTGAAGAAATACTTGAGACTTTTATGATCCGTATAGATATCCACTTTTTTTCCGTACAAGTAGTGTCTCCAGATCTTCAACGCGAAAACGACTGCTGCCAACTCTAGATCATGAGTAGGATAATTTTTCTCATAATCTTTGAGTTGTCGAGAGGCGTAGGCTATAACCTTTCCATGTTGCATAAGGACACAGCCTAGACCTTTGCCAGAAGCATCGCTGTAGATAACAAATTCTCCTGATCCTGATGGTATGGTCAGAACAGGAGCTGAAACCAGTCTCTTCTTGAGTTCTTGGAAACTTTTCTCGCATTCCTCGCTCCATATGAATTTTGTGCTTTTCCGAGTAAGCTGCGTTAATGGAGTGGCGATTCGAGAAAATCCTTCTACGAATCTCCGATAATAACCAGCTAGACCCAGAAAACTTCGGACTTCGGTTACTGTTTTGGGTTGTTCCCAATTTAGTACCGTTTCAATCTTCGCAGGATCGACTGATATTCCTTGACTAGAAATCACATGCCCAAGAAACGCGACCTCCTCAAGCCAGAACTCACATTTCTTCAACTTGGCATATAATTTGTTTTCACGGAGCTTTTGTAGTATCAATCTCAGGTGTTGTTCATGATCCTCGCGACTCTTGGAGTATATGAGGATGTCATCAATAAAGACAACCACAAAATGATCCAAATGTTCCTTGAATATCCGGTTCATCATGTCCATGAAAGCTGCAGGAGCATTAGTTAGTCCAAAAGGCATGACTAAGAACTCATAATGCCCATAACGAGTTCTGAAAGCAGTCTTTGGAATGTCCTCAGCTTTAACCTTTAACTGATGATATCCAGAACGGAGATCAATCTTTGAGAAATGTTGAGCGCCTTGCAATTGATCAAACATGTCATCAATCCGAGGTAACGGGTACCTGTTCTTGATGGTAACATGGTTCAATTCTCGGTAGTCAATGCACAATCTCATACTCCCGTCTTTCTTCTTCACAAATAGAACAGGAGCACCCCAAGGTGATGCACTCGGACGAATGAAACCGGTATCCAACAATTCCTGTAGTTGGACTTTTAACTCTTGAAGTTCAATGGGAGCCATTCGGTAGGGAGCTTTGGAAATGGGCTTGGTACCGGGTTCAAGATCAATATAAAAATCAATTTCACGGTTTGGGGGTAAGCCAGGAAGTTCTTCAGGAAAAACGTCAGGAAACTCATTAACAATGGGAATATCATTTAAGTTTGACGTATTTTTGTTCAAATCAGTGACATGAGCTAAAAAGGCTTGACATCCGTTTTTCAATAAACGAATGGCTTTATGGCTAGAAATAACAGTTATAGATTTCAATGGTTTAGTTGCTTGAATTTGCATGACAGGTTGATTAGGAATATGAAAACTAATAATCTTATGAAAACAATCAATTTTAGCATGATGGGTAGTCAACCAATCAATTCCTAAAATCACATCAAATTCATGCATCTCCAAAGAAATAAGGTCAACAGGTAATGTGAGGTTGTTGATTTGAACTAGGCAAGATTTATAGACAGTAGATGTAATGGTCATTTCACCTAATGGGGTTTCAACTGATAAGTCAAAGTCCAAATTTTCAGGAGTTAAGTTTAAACGCTGAGCACATGCAGGTGAGATAAAAGAATGGGTAGAGCCAGTATCTAACAAAGCGTAGACTTCACGAGAATTTATGAATAGCTTACCGATTATCACCTCGTTCAAGTTTCGCGCCATTTGGGATGTCACAACAAAAGCTCTCCCTTGAACTACAGATTTTCCCTTATCCGCGCTAGCTTTTGGTATCATCATTGCAGCTGGACTTGATTTTGTGGCAGGACAAAACCGCGCAAGATGACCCTCTTTCCCACAACTGTAGCACTTTTTGGACTGCAGTGTACAGTTTGGGCTGATGTGACCTTCCTGACCACACCTATAGCATCTCACTGGTGGTCGATCTTCTCCCCTTGAAACTGGGGTCGGTGCTGGTGTTGGTACTGGTGCTGGTGCCCTTCCATAATTATTATGGAATCTCTTTCTTTTGAAATTGTTCCCACTAGATTCTCCTCTTCTGTTATTTGGTATGGAATTACCACCGAAGTGTTGGTTACCTCCTCGATGGTTCTCGTTCCTGTGGTTGTTGTCACTCCTTTCTCTATGCTGATCATTAACTCTTGGCTGCAATGTTTCATCTGTTTGCTCCACCCTTTGAGCCCTATCTACAACATCTGAATACAAACTAAATTTATGAGAGCTAAGTTGTTGACGAATTTTGAATCTCAAACCTCTTAGGAACATCCGACTCATTCGTGCTTCGTCATCCACAAGATGGGTGGCAAAGCGAGATAACTCGGCAAACTTGGCTTCATATTGGGAGACTGTCATGTTTCCCTGCTCCAGCTTAATGAATTCCACCTCTTTCATATGGCGGATGCTTTCTGGAAAATACTTCTCGTTAAACAGTTCTTCGAATTCTGTCCAAGACATTTCGAGTGCTGAAGGTTGGATACGTTTTACCGCTTCCCACCAATGGTCCGCCTCACCTCGTAACATAAAAGTGGCAAATGGCACCTTCTGATCATCAGCGCATTGTAAGACATCAAGTATTTTTGTCGTCTGCTTTAGCCATGCCTCCGCTTTGAGTGGGTCAGGCTTCCCGTGGAATTCAGGTGGTCCTAATTCTTTAAATTGCTTAACAGTGACCATCCTCAAATTGCCAGCGTTTCTACCGTTATTATTGACTGGATTTCCTCTTCCTTGATTCTGTATGAACTGCATGAAATTCCTAAAGAATCCATCGTTCATCATGTTATCAGGAACATTATTTCCTGAGTTGGCAGGAGGATTGTTTGGGGCCTCTTGATTCTCGGCTACATTTGCTTCAGGCATTCCATAGTTAACCTCTTGATTTCCAGATGCCATACTAAACTGTGGTCACAAAATAAATGTTAGTTCAAATAAACTGACTCATCACTTCATGTTCCTACATTCAAATCGACTCATTAGATAATAAAATCTATTTTAGGTAGGACACACTAGTGACTGATTCTATTCGTCTCTCCCCTCCTAGTTCTACCCCAGATCTCCATTAAAGACCATATCCCTAAGCTCTGATGCCAACTGTGACGCCCCCAAATCTGGGTCCACACAGCCCATACTTGAGTCGTCAAAAGACTACAACAAAATTATTACAACAAAGCACAACGTACAACAATACAGTGTATAATAATACACAACTAAGTCTTCACTATTATTGCCACACTATTTTACAAAACGTGAAAACTATGATAACTATTCCTCGGACCCTCACTCCATTCCCCGGCTAGACCCTGTTATGTTTTCATCTCCTGTTGAAAAACAATGGAACAAAAGAAAGGGTGAGCTCAAATAGCCCAGTAAAGAATATCATGACTAAGATAATGACGAATAAATTATCATTAGTCTTCAACAGTTGAGTTCTTGATAGAATACAATAGACTACAAGGTTTATATCAAAAACTGCAGTTAAATTCTTAAACAACGTTCAGATCAATAATAGCAGCGGAATGAGTAATCTATTAGAAGAATAATGCAGACTATAATGTCCACTCGGTTCTCTTTTTAGGAAAAACATCATCAACTTTTATCATCTGAAATATCATTAGTCAAGATAATACAAATTCACAGTTCCTGATCATAATCATGCAGATCAACAGTTCATCTTTGCACTACGGGCCAAAGACATTCAATATAACTCCAACGGTCATGATTATACCAGATTCAGCCTTTGGTCATAATCATACCAAACAACAGTTCATCTTTGCACTACGGGCCAAAGAGAACATTCACCACGTGCCATAAAAGACACCGAACAGATGTATCGCCTTTAACCTATTATATCGCCTTTAACCTATCATCTGTTCAACAAATATATCACATCTGTGCCCCCGGCCACAGATATTCACAACAGCTTGATTTTTGGATGATTAGAATGATATAAATGATGAACAGAAGAAATAGGATAACAATAAGTATCGGAAGTTTACTTTGTACAGATTCAAATAATGTCCAAATTGTCAACATGATGTGGAGTGAAATTTAAAAATGATATTCAAGATCCACAGTTCAGAATAACGGTTACAATTCAATAGAAAGGTTCACGTAAATAGGAAGGTTCAGTTGAAATAATGAAGTTCAACTATTATGGAACATATAATATTTTCAGGAATTATAGAAAGCAATAGTTCCATAATAAATTTCGATTTAGGAGTATGAAAGAAAATAATATCCCTTACCGTAGCAGGTTTGATTAACAAAAGGTGAAGGAAATTAATACAAAGGGTTATTCACCAACAGGCGGCAATCCGCTCCGTAAGGTTATTCCCACAATTTAATAGAATTTGAGTACAAAGAGTTATTCACCAAACAGGCGGCAATCCGCTCCGTAAGGTTATTCCCACAATTTAATAGAATTTGAGTACAAAGAGTTATTCACCAAACAGGCGGCAATCCGCTCCGTAAGGTTATTCTCAGAGATTAATAATGAATGAATACGAAAGGTTATTCACCAACAGGCGGCAATCCGCTCCGTAAGGTTATTCCCACAATTTAATACATGGAAATAAAAGGCACGTCTTATGAGTAAGGAAGAAACAATATTATTATCGAGAATCAAATAATGATAATCCCTTACCATAGTATGTTTGAATAATGGAAGATGAAAAAGATGGTATCCCTTACCTCAACACGTGACTGGATATTGATTTAAGTGAGGTTGATTAACTTGAACAGTACACGTATACTTATAGATCTTCACAAATACTCAAGATGACTTAAGCACACTTAGAGAGAACTTTCACAAGAAGTATTTAGAGAGAGAAAGAAAGAACAAGTAAGGAAGTTTATGAAAAATCCTTAAGTTAAGGCTTCTATTTATAGCCAAAAATCTTATCATTCATTTAATCTAAACCATTCATTTAAAGATCATCTTTTAATCTACACCATCCATTTCAAATATTATATTATCTTTAATCTACACCATTCATTTCATATCACCTAATAATCACCTAACTTTATATTATAAACAAATCAATTTAATTATTCAACAATAATTCACACTTTAATCTACACCATTCATTTCATATCACCTAATAATCACCTAACTTTATATTATAAACAAATCAATTCAATTATTCAACAATAATTCACACTTTAATCTACACCATTCATTTCATATCACCTAATAATCACCTAACTTTATATTATAAACAAATAACTTTATCAATTCAATTATTATGACTAATTGTTATAAATGCAGTATAGTTAGCTCTTAGATATCACGTCAATAAATTAATGAAATACAACTGTTTAAATAACATCATAATAGAGATAACAATAATGTAAAATAAAGCATACGTTACTGTGTAATGACAATTATTGATTCAATAATGTGAATTACTGTGCATATGTTACTGTGACAATTATTAGGTTCAATAATTTTAAAAACAGTGCAACAACAATTATTGACTCAATGATATAAAATACAGTGTAATGACAATTATTAAATCAATAATGCAAAATACTGTGTAACAATAATTATTGAATTGATAATATAAAATATTATGCAGTGACAATTATCGATGAAATGATGCGTAACAGTTACGGTGTCAATTATCAGACCAATAATATGAGACACTATGCAATACCGTGTGTTACTGTAGAGTACCGTGTGCTACAGAAAATACCATAAACTACCGTATGCTACTATTCTTTTATCACCGGTATTTTAACAGTTCCGTTGACTATTTTTATTTAAAAAGGTTACTTCTGTCGTTTTCTATATCCGACAAATATTCCGTTGTGGGGTCCACCAATAATTTATTATTTCGGCGCCGTCGTACGGCACGAATATTTCCCGACCAAACGAATATTCCCCGACAAAGCGAATATTGTCCGACAAAATAAAATTTGCACATAACATCCTTAACTTTCAATTTTGTTAATTTAACCACTTACTGTTTCAAAAAAAATATATATGAAGAAAAATTAAATTTTGTATTTCATAAAATTCAGGGTCTTACAAGGGGTGTTCATATTAAAAACACATAGAGCACAGCATATGTCCTTGTATAGTCATTTCTAGTTGCTTGACTTGTGAGAACATAACAACCTCGAATTTAGTTTGTAGAAAATCAAAAACCAATGTTATGATTGCTTCAGGCGATTACTAATCTATGATATTCAATTTTTTTAAAATGTTCACAACTAGAGATGACTGGGTTGGACTCTACATGCAAAGTTATTTCAGGAAAGACTAACCGCAATACATAGGAGAACAATAGTTTGATTATATGTATTAAATAAACTATAATGATAGAGTCATTAGGCGCAATGTTTGCTTATTATTCAGTTACAGCTGTGGGGAGAGAGAGAGAGAGAGAGAGGCAGAGACCATTAGGCTACAAAAAGAGACGAAAATAGGAGATAGAGAGGTGAAGAAAACTAATTGGTTTTAAAATCGAAATCGCACCCAAATAAAATCATACCGCACTTTTTAAAATCGCACCAAACAGAACCTTGCGATTTCAAACAGAACTTTGCGGTTTCATGTGCGGTTTTCGATTTGTCAAACCGCATTTAAGCGGTTTCATGGGCGGTTTGGACTTCAAACCACATCAAACCACACTATGCTCTACCCTAGAAAGTATTATTTTGAAGAGTAATTATTCAGTGGTACTAGGACAACAACACGTGATGCCCCAGTGCCAATGAAATCTCCTCATTTCAGTGGACTCATAACTGTAAATAGTGAGATACTATTAAAATAAAGAGATTTCATTGATCTAAGATACTACATGACGTTATCACAAGACCATTGAATAATTTTTCTATTTTGGGGGACATATGTTGGGAAAAAAAGGTGGCATCTTCCTTCCCATTTTGGTTATGATCTAGCCTATTTTGACATGTTCAAATTAAGCGAGTTCATTTTATTTATAGTACAAGTATTTATCTTTTTTTTTTTTTTTTGGTAAATAATATAAATATTTCTAAATTATAATATGTCAATACAATAATAAAAAGAAGTGAAATGATCATTATTTATCAACTGGCCTTGGCTCAGTTGGTACCCCAGGACCTCGGGGTTCAACCTCCACTCCCGAATTAGCCACAAAAAAAAATTATCATTATTTTAAATTAATAAGAGATTTTCAAAGCAAGATAAAAATCAATGTTAATAATTGGGCATTTTAAGTAAATATTTTCATCTTATTTGTCAAAACTAGCAGCTTTTTTCTAGTAAAAATATGTTTTAAATAACTGCTTTAAACACGATAATCCAACATATTTAATATTAAATAAGCTGCCTAATTTAAATTAGTTAATAAGCTATAAGTATTTTCATCTTATTTGTCAAACATAGCAGCTTTTTTCTAGTAAAAATATGTTTTAAATAACTACTCTAAACACGATAATCCAACATATTTAATATTAAATAAGCTGCCTAATTTTAATTAGTTAATAAGCTATAAGTTCTTTTAAAATAATCTGTGACAAATAACAAATAAGACCAAATATTTATAGAAAAATGTCATCTCCACAAAAAAAATTAATAATGGTGAAAAGTTTTATCCATATTAATGTGAAACCTAGTTAATATTTACCTAAAAGGACCTACAGAAATATCAAATTACACACTATTATTCATGGAGGAAAGAAACATATAATTTATTTTATTTTTTTGTGTGAAAATATCATTTTTCATAAAGTAAATTCTACATACAACATTTCTTGTGGAACTTATAAGCTAGTTGGTTGGCTGCGCTTTAATTTTTTGTCATCACATGCATGTATGGTCATACGAGGTACCTACCTAGAAAAACAGCAATCAATTATATTCAGGGACAGAATCAGACTTCGTACCTATAAATTTATGTATATTTAAAATAATATATAAAATTTATTTTTAAATTTTAATACAGTATATTTCAAAATCTAATTATTATTCGAAGACAAATAGATAAGGTTAATATTAAAAAATTAACTTAATTTTAAATTCAAGTAAATAAGATTAATATAGACTAATTTTAGGTGTCTCAACTCTCAAATTTAGTCTCTATATTTTTCTTAAATTTACATGTTATTATTATACTGATACCTAATGAAATTCTTAAAATCTACTATCATATTGAACAAATATAATAATGACATATATATTTAATATGTATTTATCAGTAGTCCGTTTTTGAGTTTTATTAATATTTTGGACTTGAACCCATGTTATAACAGTTAGAATTTTTTAATTATTATAAAATATTTTTTTGGTGTATAGATCATTGTATAGTATGTGAAATATCTAATAAATATATCAGGTAATCAAAACTAGTTAAATTGATGAACTTGAGTATATCGCATATTCTAATTTTTTCGTTGTTCTCTATTTATTTATTTTTGTGAAATTACTGTGTAGACTTGGGGGAAAAAAAAAACCCAAGGCAATCAGGCCTGCTTGCTAAAATTTAGGCATTAGGCTTTATTTTTATAGCGCATGAAAATTTGGGTCATTTTTGTTCGGCCTGAGCCATGGGTAGATTTTTTTTTTTTTTTGTTGCTAAAAATTGCATGATAAAACAAAATATTCTTGTTTAAAAATCCAGTCATTCTAAGAGATTACTAAAGGTTTTATCAAAGAATTTAGTTTCACTCTGAAAAAAAAATAGATAAGATTAAAAAGAGATAATAAGAGATTACCAAACACTACCTTAATTACCTCTAACTCTGTGATTGATCTTACATTTTAACACGAACTTATAAATATAGAGCATTATCACCTCCACAAGAAAATTTAATATTTGTGAAAAGCTTTGGTTACATTAATGTGAAACCTAGTTAGGAGTATTATTTACGTGAAAGGACTTGCACAAATATCAAATTTCACACTATTAAATATTAATTATTCTTGTAAGAAAGAAACATATGATTTATTTATTTTTTGTGAAAATATCATTTTTCACAAACAAAATTCTACCTAAAACATTTTTGGCGGGACTTACAAGCAAGTTTGTTGGCAGCTTCTTAATTCTTAGTCATCACATGCAGGCAACTATCAATCAGCAGTGAGTTACTATCAGCAGTGAGTTACTGGTGGCAACTACTCCGTCCGTCCTATAATAAATATTTTAATTAAATTTTAATAATTAAATTAATTATAAATAATTATATATAATTTTTAAATCATTCAATTTGATATTAGTAATATATTTTTTATAATTTATTATGATTATAATTTTACAACGTAAATCTTGAATTTATTTTAAAATTTATTAATTTCAAAAATTATTAATTTAATTAAAAAAATTATATTAAAATATTTATTATATGACAGATGGAGTAATATATATCTCTACATGCATTTATGATTTATCCCTGGGTCATAAGAGGCAACTGCCTTGCAAAACAGCAATCAATTATACTATGAAGACCAGAAAACTTTCATGACCTCATTCACTAGGTAGGCAAGTACGAGGCTCAGCTCAAAAACGTTTTAAATTAACTGGCCCCAAGTTTTGTCCATACTCCCGTTCAACATTTTTAAAATTTTTTGTATTTGAAAGACTAACAAAAAAACTTAATCAAATTATTCGCAAGACTTTTCTAACAATTTAAAGCTTGCCAAGATATTTGTTTGTGAGGAATTGACTATTTTTTTTTTATTTGTTAACTAAGGTAGGGAGTACAAGAAATAATTTTTTTTTAATACTATTTTATTACTTAAGTTGGGAGAGTACAAATATATACATATATATTTTTTTTATATCATTCCACTGTCTAAGATAGTGGAGTACTAATTTTTGTTGTTATTTTTTTTATATCATTTCAAATTTTTAATTAGCGGAAAAGAGGGGAAAAAAATTAGCACTCCACTACCTTCGGTAGCAGATTGAAAAAAACAAATAATTATTAAAATTAATTTATTTATTTTCATGATGATTTCTTTTTTCCGTTTCATTTTCTTTTTTTACTTTTGAAGATAATAATAATAATAATAATAATCAATACTTATTAATGTTAAGTGGGAATTTGGAATATTGAATGACTGGATAGAGAAGTGAAAATGATACCGAAGACCAATTTATAAATATTTCTTTCAAGATTAGTAGGTGTTGATTAAAAGAAAGGTTAACTATTTTTTTTCTTTTTAAAATGAATCACTCTTAACAATAAATTAAATATAAAATTATAAAATTAACTCATTCTATTAAAAATATTATTAATTACAGCTATTCACAATAAAAAAATAGTTTAATCACAAGATATATCATTTTTTTATATATTGTATAATTAAAAAAACTAAATAATAAAACACCAACACAATAACCTTAATGAGGAAATAAGTGCAAAAGAAATGCCTATATATAGAACATGAAATAAATTTTTATTTGAGAGGACTTAATCGTATAATTCAGCAAGATTAAAAGAATTAACTATTTATAACCAAATAACAGAGAAGACAAAATAAAGTGATTTCACATGCCACGGTTATAATTTGTTTATTCTTAAATATATTTATTTTTTTCAACCTTCTTTTACCAAATGAAACGGAGAAAGGAAAAAAAAGGAAGAAAAAATATCATGAGAATGAATAAATTAATTTTAATGATTGTTTATTTTTTTTAATTCATTATTTAAGGTAACGGAGTGCTATTTTTCCCCCTCTTATTCGCTAATTAAAGAGCTCTAATAGTATAAATAAATAAATAAAAATTAGCAATTGGCTACTTTAGATAACGAAATGGTATATAAAAATATTTGCACTCCGTCAACTTTGATAACGGAATGATATTAAAAAAAATTTATTTTATACACTCCATTATCTTAATTAGGGGATAAAAAAAAAGATTTATCACAGTAAATATTTACTATAAATTATCTTCCTATACATATATATATATATAGTCTATCCATATAAAACTATTTTTAAAATACAAATTACTAAAAGAATCCTTTATGCGTCCAACTGTTTACTGGAGTATTAATAGGGTAGGGTCAAATGACCCTACTTATTATTAATAGGTAGGGTCAACTGTATACTGATTGTAAAGTATGGGATCTACTAATATTCAAATCACTATGCTAATAGTAGAAATATATTATCAATGATCTTGTCAGAGGTTAACTGTAGCTCAGCGTGCTATATATGTCAGAAATTAGTACTTTAAAATATACATTTTTTTTTAAAAAAAGAATTTCATTTTCAAACTTTATAAATATTAAGAATATATATTTATTTTATATTTATCTTCAAAAATGATAAAATTAATAGTTTAGCAATTAAGACATGGTAATAAAATTATAATGATAAATTAAAAAATACTTACATTTTACACCATTTCTAATGTTAAGAAAAAAACTATTTTGTGAAACTTTATTTTATTATTGTTGAAGTTGAAGTATTAGGGCTGAGCAAAAAATTAATTTGGCTCTGAAATCGTATCAAAAATTGCACAAATCGCACCAATGGTTCCGATATAAGTGACGATTTTAGGAGGGCTGAAAAATCACATTTGCAGTTTGGATTTAGTTTCTGGCTCAAATCGCATTTAACAAAACCGCATCGCACCATGTCCAAAATGCAAGAGAATAAAGGCAGGCCTACTTCATTCGACCAAAACAAACAAGGAAAATTTTGAAAATTACAAGGCATAAATCAACTTTAAATATTTTATTAATATGACTAAATGTCTTTTCATAACCACTAAATTGCATCACAGAAAGACATAGAATCATTTATCTCCTTGATAACAAGTTCAACCACTTGCTCACAAAAAAAATAAAATATAGTAAAAATAAAAATTCAAAAACACCATCCATGAATTGAAACGACAATGACTTATGAGCCAAGTTAATTTTTTTAAGTAGAATATAAATATTCTATTTTTACACTTTAAATTAGAATTGCAATTATATATATACCGTGAAAATATAGACAAGAAAAATTGATAACAAAGTAAATAACCATCTAAAAATTACTAGGGGTGATCATATTAAAAACACATAGAGCACTTCAGATGTCCTTGTATAGTCATTTCTAGTTGCTTGACTTGTGAGAACATAACAACCTCGAATTTAGTTTGTAGAAAATCAAAAACCAATGCTGTGATTGCTTCGGGCGATTACTAATCTATGATATTCGATTTTTTTAAAATGTTCACAACTAGAGATGACTGGGTTGGACTCTACATGCAAAGTTATTTCAGGAAAGACTAATCGCAATACATAGGACAACAATAATTTGATTATATGTATTAAATAAACTATAATGATAGAGTCATTAGGTGCAATGTTTGCTTATTATTCAGTTGCAGCTGTGGAGAGAGAGAGAGAGAGAGAGAGAGAGAGAGAGAGAGGCAGAGACCATTAGGCTACAAAAAGAGACAAAAATAGGAGATAGAGAGGCGAAGAAAACTAATTGGTTTTAAAATCGAAATCGCACCCAAATAAAATCATACCGCACTTTTTAAAATCGCACCAAACAGAACCTTGCGGTTTCATGCACAGTTTTAGATTTGTCAAACTGCACTTAAGCGGTTTCATAGATGATTTGGACTTCAAATCGCACCATGCTTTACCCTAGGAAGTATTATTTTGGGGAGTAATTATTCAGTGGTCCTAGGGCAACACCACGTGATGCCCCCAATGCCAAGGAAATCTCTTCATTTTAGTGGACTTATAACTATAATAGTGAAGCACTATCGAAATGAAGAGATTTCATTAGTCTGGGACACTACGTGACGTTGTCACATGACTATTAAATAATTTTTCTATTTTGGGGGACATATGTCAGAGGAAAAAGGTGGCATCTTCCTTCCCATTTTGGGTATGATCTATGTAAGACCCCGAATTTTATGAAATACAAAATTTAATTTTTCTTCATATAGATATTTTTTTAAACAGTAAGTGGTTAAATCGATAAAGTTAAAAGTTAAGGATGTTATGTGCAAATTTTATTTTGTTGGACAATATTCGCTTTGTCGAGGAATATTCGTTTGGTCGGGGAATATTCGTTTGGTCCGACGGCGCCGAAATAACAAATTATTGGTGGACCCCACAACGGAATATTTGTCGGATATAGAAAACGACAGAAATAACCTTTTTAAATAAAAATAGTCAACGGAACTGTTAAAATACCGGTGATAAAAGAATAGTAGCATACGCTAGTTATTGGTATTTTCTGTAGCACTCGGTACTCTACAGTAACACACGGTATTGCATAGTGTCTCATATTTTTGGTCTGATAATTGACACCGTAACTGTTACGCATCATTTCATCGATAATTGTCACTGCATAATATTTTATATTATCAATTCAATAATTGTTGTTACACAGTATTTTGCATTATTGATTTAATAATTGTCATTACACTGTATTTTATATCATTGAGTCAATAATTGTTGTTGCACTGTTTTAAAATTATTGAACCTAATAATTGTCACAGTAACATATGCACAGTAATTCACATTATTGAATCAATAATTGTCATTACACAGTAACGTATGCTTTATTTTACATTATTGTTATCTCTATTATGATGTTATTTAAACAGTTGTATTCCATTAATTTATTGACTTGATATCTAAGAGCTAACTATACTGTATTTATAACAATTAGTCATAATAATTGAATTGATAAAGTTATTTGTTTATAATATAAAGTTAGGTGATTATTAGGTGATATGAAATGAATGGTGTAGATTAAAGTGTGAATTATTGTTGAATAATTAAATTGATTTGTTTATAATATAAAGTTAGGTGATTATTAGGTGATATGAAATGAATGGTGTAGATTAAAGATAATATAATATTTGAAATGGATGGTGTAGATTAAAAGATGATCTTTAAATGAATGGTTTAGATTAAATGAATGATAAGATTTTTGGCTATAAATAGAAGCCTTAACTTAAGGATTTTTCATAAACTTCCTTACTTGTTCTTTCTTTCTCTCTCTAAATACTTCTTGTGAAAGTTCTCTCTAAGTGTGCTTAAGTCATCTTGAGTATTTGTGAAGATCTATAAGTATACGTGTACTGTTCAAGTTAATCAACCTCATTTAAATCAATATCCAGTCACGTGTTACGGTAAGGGATACCATCTTTTTCATCTTCCATTATTCAAACATACTATGGTAAGGGATTATCATTATTTGATTCTCGATAATAATATTGTTTCTTCCTTACTCATAAGACGTGCCTTTTATTTCCATGTATTAAATTGTGGGAATAACCTTACGGAGCGGATTGCCGCCTGTTGGTGAATAACCTTTCGTATTCATTCATTATTAATCTCTGAGAATAACCTTACGGAGCGGATTGCCGCCTGTTTGGTGAATAACTCTTTGTACTCAAATTCTATTAAATTGTGGGAATAACCTTACGGAGCGGATTGCCGCCTGTTGGTGAATAACCTTTCGTATTCATTCATTATTAATCTCTGAGAATAACCTTACGGAGCGGATTGCCGCCTGTTGGGTGAATAACTCTTTGTACTCAAATTCTATTAAATTGTGGGAATAACCTTACGGAGCGGATTGCCGCCTGTTGGTGAATAACCCTTTGTATTAATTTCCTTCACCTTTTGTTAATCAAACCTGCTACGGTAAGGGATATTATTTTCTTTCATACTCCTAAATCGAAATTTATTATGGAACTATTGCTTCTATAATTCCTGAAAATATTATATGTTCCATAATAGTTGAACTTCATTATTTCAACTGAACCTTCCTATTTACGTGAACCTTTCTATTGAATTGTAACCGTTATTCTGAACTGTGGATCTTGAATATCATTTTTAAATTTCACTCCACATCATGTTGACAATTTGGACATTATTTGAATCTGTACAAAGTAAACTTCCGATACTTATTGTTATCCTATTTCTTCTGTTCATCATTTATATCATTCTAATCATCCAAAAATCAAGCTGTTGTGAATATCTGTGGCCGGGGGCACAGATATGATATATTTGTTGAACAGATGATAGGTTAAAGGCGATATAATAGGTTAAAGGCGATACATCTGTTCGGTGTCTTTTATGGCACGTGGTGAATGTTCTCTTTGGCCCGTAGTGCAAAGATGAACTGTTGTTTGGTATGATTATGACCAAAGGCTGAATCTGGTATAATCATGACCGTTGGTGTTATATTGAATGTCTTTGGCCCGTAGTGCTAAGATGAACTGTTGATCTGCATGATTATGATCAGGAACTGTGAATTTGTATTATCTTGACTAATGATATTTCAGATGATAAAAGTTGATGATGTTTTTCCTAAAAAGAGAACCGAGTGGACATTATAGTCTGCATTATTCTTCTAATAGATTACTCATTCCGCTGCTATTATTGATCTGAACGTTGTTTAAGAATTTAACTGCAGTTTTTGATATAAACCTTGTAGTCTATTGTATTCTATCAAGAACTCAACTGTTGAAGACTAATGATAATTTATTCGTCATTATCTTAGTCATGATATTATTTACTGGGCTATTTGAGCTCACCCTTTCTTTTGTTCCATTGTTTTTCAACAGGAGATGAAAACATAACAGGGTCTAGCCGGGGAATGGAGTGAGGGTCCGAGGAATAGTTATCATAGTCTTCACGTTTTGTAAAATAGTGTGGCAATAATAGTGAAGACTTAGTTGTGTATTATCATACACTGTATTGTTGTACGTTGTGCTTTGTTGTAATAATTTTGTTGTAGTATTTTGACGACTCAAGTTTGGGCTGTGTGGGCCCAGATTTGGGGGCGTCACAGTTGGCATCAGAGCTTAGGGATATGGTCTTTAATGGAGATCTGGGGTAGAACTAGGAGGGGAGAGACGAATAGAATCAGTCACTAGTGTGTCCTACCTAAAATAGATTTTATTATCTAATGAGTCGATTTGAATGTAGGAACATGAAGTGATGAGTCAGTTTATTTGAACTAACATTTATTTTGTGACCACAGTTAAGTATGGCATCTGAAAATCAAGAGGTTAACTATGGAATACCCGAAACAAATGTAGCCGAGAATCAAGAGGCCCCAAACAATCCTCCTGCCAACTCAGGAAATAATGTTCCTGATAACATGATGAACGATGGATTCTTTAGGAATTTCATGCAGTTCATACAGAATCAAGGAAGAGGAAATCCAGTCAATAATAACGGTAGAAACGCTGGCAATTTGAGGATGGTCACTGTTAAGCAATTTAAAGAATTAGGACCACCTGAATTCCACGGGAAGCCTGACCCACTCAAAGCGGAGGCATGGCTGAAGCAGACGACAAAAATACTTGATGTCTTACGATGCGCTGATGATCAGAAGGTGCCATTTGCCACTTTTATGTTACGAGGTGAGGCAGACCATTGGTGGGAAGCGGTAAAACGTATTCAACCTTCAGCACTCGAAATGTCTTGGACAGAATTCGAAGAACTGTTTAACGAGAAGTACTTCCCAGAAAGCATCCGCCATATGAAGGAAGTGGAATTCATTAAGCTGGAGCAGGGAAACATGACAGTCTCCCAATATGAAGCTAAGTTTGCCGAGTTATCTCGCTTTGCTACCCATCTTGTGGATGACGAAGCACGAATGAGTCGGATGTTCCTAAGAGGTTTGAGATTCAAAATTCGTCAACAACTTAGCTCTCATAAATTTAGTTTGTATTCAGATGTTGTGGATAGGGCTCAAAGGGTGGAGCAAACAGATGAAACATTGCAGCCAAGAGTTAATGATCAGCATAGAGAAAGGAGTGACAACAACCACAGGAACGAGAACCATCGAGGAGGTAACCAACACTTCGGTGGTAATTCCACACCAAATAACAGAAGAGGAGAATCTAGTGGGAACAATTTCAAAAGAAAGAGATTCCATAATAATTATGGAAGGGCACCAGCACCAGTACCAACACCAGCACCGACCCCAGTTTCAAGGGGAGAAGATCGACCACCAGTGAGATGTTATAGGTGTGGTCAGGAAGGTCACATCAGCCCAAACTGTACACTGCAGTCCAAAAAGTGCTACAGTTGTGGGAAAGAGGGTCATCTTGCGCGGTTTTGTCCTACCACAAAATCAAGTCCAGCTGCAATGATGATACCAAAAGCTAGCGCGGATAAAGGAAAATCTGTAGTTCAAGGGAGAGCTTTTGTTGTGACATCCCAAATGGCACGAAACTCGAACGAGGTGATAACCGGTAAGCTATTCATAAATTCTCGTGAAGTCTACGCTTTGTTAGATACTGGCTCTACCCATTCTTTTATCTCACCTGCATGTGCTCAGCGTTTAAACTTAACTCCTGAAAATTTGGACTTTGACTTATCAGTTGAAACCCCATTAGGAGAAATGACCATTACATCTACTGTCTATAAATCTTGCCTAGTTCAAATCAACAACCTCACATTACCTGTTGACCTTATTTCTTTGGAGATGCGTGAATTTGATGTGATTTTAGGAATTGATTGGTTGACTACCCATCATGCTAAAATTGATTGTTTTCATAAGATTATTAGTTTTCATATTCCTAATCAACCTGTCATGCAAATTCAAGCAACTAAACCATTGAAATCTATAACTGTTATTTCTAGCCATAAAGCCATTCGTTTATTGAAAAACGGATGTCAAGCCTTTTTAGCTCATGTCACTGATTTGAACAAAAATACGTCAAACTTGAATGATATTCCCATTGTTAATGAGTTTCCTGACGTTTTTCCTGAAGAACTTCCTGGCTTACCCCCAAACCGTGAAATTGATTTTTATATTGATCTTGAACCCGGTACCAAGCCCATTTCCAAAGCTCCCTACCGAATGGCTCCCATTGAACTTCAAGAGTTAAAAGTCCAACTACAGGAATTGTTGGATACCGGTTTCATTCGTCCGAGTGCATCACCTTGGGGTGCTCCTGTTCTATTTGTGAAGAAGAAAGACGGGAGTATGAGATTGTGCATTGACTACCGAGAATTGAACCATGTCACCATCAAGAACAGGTACCCGTTACCTCGGATTGATGACATGTTTGATCAATTGCAAGGCGCTCAACATTTCTCAAAGATTGATCTCCGTTCTGGATATCATCAGTTAAAGGTTAAAGCTGAGGACATTCCAAAGACTGCTTTCAGAACTCGTTATGGGCATTATGAGTTCTTAGTCATGCCTTTTGGACTAACTAATGCTCCTGCAGCTTTCATGGACATGATGAACCGGATATTCAAGGAACATTTGGATCATTTTGTGGTTGTCTTTATTGATGACATCCTCATATACTCCAAGAGTCGTGAGGATCATGAACAACACCTGAGATTGATACTACAAAAGCTCCGTGAAAACAAATTATATGCCAAGTTGAAGAAATGTGAGTTCTGGCTTGAGGAGGTCGCGTTTCTTGGGCATGTGATTTCTAGTCAAGGAATATCAGTCGATCCTGCGAAGATTGAAACGGTACTAAATTGGGAACAACCCAAAACAGTAACCGAAGTCCGAAGTTTTCTGGGTCTAGCTGGTTATTATCGGAGATTCGTAGAAGGATTTTCTCGAATCGCCACTCCATTAATGCAGCTTACTCGGAAAAGCACAAAATTCATATGGAGCGAGGAATGCGAGAAAAGTTTCCAAGAACTCAAGAAGAGACTGGTTTCAGCTCCTGTTCTGACCATACCATCAGGATCAGGAGAATTTGTTATCTACAGCGATGCTTCTGGCAAAGGTCTAGGCTGTGTCCTTATGCAACATGGAAAGGTTATAGCCTACGCCTCTCGACAACTCAAAGATTATGAGAAAAATTATCCTACTCATGATCTAGAGTTGGCAGCAGTCGTTTTCGCGTTGAAGATCTGGAGACACTACTTGTACGGAGAAAAAGTGGATATCTATACGGATCATAAAAGTCTCAAGTATTTCTTCACCCAGAAGGAACTCAACATGCGACAACGACGTTGGCTTGAGCTGTTAAAGGATTATGACCACACAATCCAGTATCACCCGGGAAAGGCGAACGTTGTAGCTGACGCTTTGAGCAGAAAATCTTATGCAAGTACAAGTGCACTGCTAACAACACAAAAGTGTATTTTGTACGACTTGCAAAAGATGGAGATAGAGCTAAAGACACCAGGGACCCACTCGAAGATTGCTCACGTGCGAGTAGAACCAACTTTAATCGATAAAATTAAAGCTGCTCAAGCTACCGATCCGGAACTGATAAACATGATAAAGAAAGTACAAGAAGGTGTCATTCCCGAAGCAAGAATTGACGAGAAAGGAATACTTCGAGTCAACTCTCGACTCTGTGTTCCTAACGATCCTGAATTAAAGCATACAATCATGATGGAGGCACACAACACGCCGTTCGCAATCCACCCAGGAGGTACCAAGATGTATCGAGATCTTCGACATACATTTTGGTGGAACAATATGAAAAGAGAGATTGCGGAGTTTATCTCAAGGTGCCTAACTTGTCAACGTGTCAAGGCAGAACATCAAGTTCCTAAAGGTCCATTACAATCACTTGAAGTTCCCGAATGGAAGTGGGAACACATCAATATGGACTTCGTGACGGGTCTTCCAAAAGTTTCTCAAGGCTTAGATGCAATTTGGGTGATCGTAGATAGATTGACCAAATCTGCTCATTTCTTGCCTATACGAGAAAACTTTTCACTTGAACGTCTTGCCGGTATGTACATAAATGAGATCGTGAGATTGCATGGCATGCCAGTTTCCATAGTTTCTGATCGAGATCCTAGATTCACTTCACGCTTTTGGATCAGTCTACAAAAAGCTATGGGCACTGAACTACGTTTTAGTTCTGCATACCATCCTCAAACGGACGGACAATCGGAAAGGACGATCCAGACCCTCGAAGATCTTTTGAGACTTTGTGTATTAGACTTCAAAGGAAGTTGGGATAAGTACTTGCCGTTGGTGGAATTTTCTTACAACAACAGTTACCAAGCAAGCATAGGCATGGCTCCATTCGAGGCATTGTATGGAAGGAAGTGTCGCTCTCCAATATGTTGGAATGAGGTAGGAGAAGCAAAATTGTTGGGACCCGAGTTAGTACGCTTGACGACCGAAAAGATCCAAATGATCCGACAACGAATACAGACCGCACAAGAACGACAAAAGAGTTATGCTGATCTTCATCGGAGAGACGAAAGTTTCAACGTCGGAGATCATGTATTCTTACGTGTTTCTCCATGGAAAGGGGTTACGAGATTCGGAAAGAGAGGAAAGCTTAACCCTCGATTTATTGGCCCATTTGAAATCCTCGATCGAATAGGAACCGTAGCCTACAGACTAGCCCTACCACCAAGTATGTCTCGCATCCATAACGTTTTTCACATATCTATGTTACGTAAATATGTGAAGGACCCAAACCACGTCATTGAGTTAGAACCAGACGTTATAGTAGAGGATTTAATATACGAGGAGGTACCTGTTAAGATCCTGGATAAGAAGGAGCAGATCCTACGCTCAAAGGTTATACCTCAAGTTAAGGTTTTATGGAGGAACCAAGATACTGAGGAAATGACCTGGGAGCTAGAATCTGAGATGAAATCTAAGTATCCTTACCTCTTCGATATGTCAGGTACGTCAATTTCGGGGACGAAATTTCATAAGGAGGGGAGGTTGTAAGACCCCGAATTTTATGAAATACAAAATTTAATTTTTCTTCATATAGATATTTTTTTAAACAGTAAGTGGTTAAATCGATAAAGTTAAAAGTTAAGGATGTTATGTGCAAATTTTATTTTGTTGGACAATATTCGCTTTGTCGAGGAATATTCGTTTGGTCGGGGAATATTCGTTTGGTCCGACGGCGCCGAAATAACAAATTATTGGTGGACCCCACAACGGAATATTTGTCGGATATAGAAAACGACAGAAATAACCTTTTTAAATAAAAATAGTCAACGGAACTGTTAAAATACCGGTGATAAAAGAATAGTAGCATACGCTAGTTATTGGTATTTTCTGTAGCACTCGGTACTCTACAGTAACACACGGTATTGCATAGTGTCTCATATTTTTGGTCTGATAATTGACACCGTAACTGTTACGCATCATTTCATCGATAATTGTCACTGCATAATATTTTATATTATCAATTCAATAATTGTTGTTACACAGTATTTTGCATTATTGATTTAATAATTGTCATTACACTGTATTTTATATCATTGAGTCAATAATTGTTGTTGCACTGTTTTAAAATTATTGAACCTAATAATTGTCACAGTAACATATGCACAGTAATTCACATTATTGAATCAATAATTGTCATTACACAGTAACGTATGCTTTATTTTACATTATTGTTATCTCTATTATGATGTTATTTAAACAGTTGTATTTCATTAATTTATTGACTTGATATCTAAGAGCTAACTATACTGTATTTATAACAATTAGTCATAATAATTGAATTGATAAAGTTATTTGTTTATAATATAAAGTTAGGTGATTATTAGGTGATATGAAATGAATGGTGTAGATTAAAGTGTGAATTATTGTTGAATAATTAAATTGATTTGTTTATAATATAAAGTTAGGTGATTATTAGGTGATATGAAATGAATGGTGTAGATTAAAGATAATATAATATTTGAAATGGATGGTGTAGATTAAAAGATGATCTTTAAATGAATGGTTTAGATTAAATGAATGATAAGATTTTTGGCTATAAATAGAAGCCTTAACTTAAGGATTTTTCATAAACTTCCTTACTTGTTCTTTCTTTCTCTCTCTAAATACTTCTTGTGAAAGTTCTCTCTAAGTGTGCTTAAGTCATCTTGAGTATTTGTGAAGATCTATAAGTATACGTGTACTGTTCAAGTTAATCAACCTCATTTAAATCAATATCCAGTCACGTGTTACGGTAAGGGATACCATCTTTTTCATCTTCCATTATTCAAACATACTATGGTAAGGGATTATCATTATTTGATTCTCGATAATAATATTGTTTCTTCCTTACTCATAAGACGTGCCTTTTATTTCCATGTATTAAATTGTGGGAATAACCTTACGGAGCGGATTGCCGCCTGTTGGTGAATAACCTTTCGTATTCATTCATTATTAATCTCTGAGAATAACCTTACGGAGCGGATTGCCGCCTGTTTGGTGAATAACTCTTTGTACTCAAATTCTATTAAATTGTGGGAATAACCTTACGGAGCGGATTGCCGCCTGTTGGTGAATAACCTTTCGTATTCATTCATTATTAATCTCTGAGAATAACCTTACGGAGCGGATTGCCGCCTGTTGGGTGAATAACTCTTTGTACTCAAATTCTATTAAATTGTGGGAATAACCTTACGGAGCGGATTGCCGCCTGTTGGTGAATAACCCTTTGTATTAATTTCCTTCACCTTTTGTTAATCAAACCTGCTACGGTAAGGGATATTATTTTCTTTCATACTCCTAAATCGAAATTTATTATGGAACTATTGCTTCTATAATTCCTGAAAATATTATATGTTCCATAATAGTTGAACTTCATTATTTCAACTGAACCTTCCTATTTACGTGAACCTTTCTATTGAATTGTAACCGTTATTCTGAACTGTGGATCTTGAATATCATTTTTAAATTTCACTCCACATCATGTTGACAATTTGGACATTATTTGAATCTGTACAAAGTAAACTTCCGATACTTATTGTTATCCTATTTCTTCTGTTCATCATTTATATCATTCTAATCATCCAAAAATCAAGCTGTTGTGAATATCTGTGGCCGGGGGCACAGATATGATATATTTGTTGAACAGATGATAGGTTAAAGGCGATATAATAGGTTAAAGGCGATACATCTGTTTGGTGTCTTTTATGGCACGTGGTGAATGTTCTCTTTGGCCCGTAGTGCAAAGATGAACTGTTGTTTGGTATGATTATGACCAAAGGCTGAATCTGGTATAATCATGACCGTTGGTGTTATATTGAATGTCTTTGGCCCGTAGTGCTAAGATGAACTGTTGATCTGCATGATTATGATCAGGAACTGTGAATTTGTATTATCTTGACTAATGATATTTCAGATGATAAAAGTTGATGATGTTTTTCCTAAAAAGAGAACCGAGTGGACATTATAGTCTGCATTATTCTTCTAATAGATTACTCATTCCGCTGCTATTATTGATCTGAACGTTGTTTAAGAATTTAACTGCAGTTTTTGATATAAACCTTGTAGTCTATTGTATTCTATCAAGAACTCAACTGTTGAAGACTAATGATAATTTATTCGTCATTATCTTAGTCATGATATTATTTACTGGGCTATTTGAGCTCACCCTTTCTTTTGTTCCATTGTTTTTCAACAGGAGATGAAAACATAACAGGGTCTAGCCGGGGAATGGAGTGAGGGTCCGAGGAATAGTTATCATAGTCTTCACGTTTTGTAAAATAGTGTGGCAATAATAGTGAAGACTTAGTTGTGTATTATCATACACTGTATTGTTGTACGTTGTGCTTTGTTGTAATAATTTTGTTGTAGTATTTTGACGACTCAAGTTTGGGCTGTGTGGGCCCAGATTTGGGGGCGTCACAATCTAGCCTATTTTGACATGTTCAAATTAAGCGAGTTCATTTTATTTATAGTAAAAGTATTTTTTTTTTTTGATAACTATTATAAATATTTCTAAATTATAATATGCCAATACAATGATAAAAAGAAGTGAAATGATCATTATTTACCAACTGGCCTTGGCTCAATTAGTACCCCAGGACCTCTTGCTTTGCCTCTTGCAAAGCAAGAGATCCTGAGTTCAACCCTCACTCCCGAATTAGCCACACAAAAAAATGATCATTATTTTAAATTAATAAGAGATTTTCAAAACAACATAAAAATCAATGTTAACAATAGTTTGTGGACACTATAAATATCTCAGATGTAGTTAAACTCCTAAAATATTAATAAAATATATTTGAGCAATTTTTCAACAATGAGTAAACGAATAATAAGTCATTGTAATAACTCAACACCCATATCTGAAAAGATCTATCATCATCAACTAACGTACACAATAAATCAATAATTCTTAGATGACTAAAGAATAGTTACAAAAATGAGATATAAAGTGATGTGTATGATTGTGGATAGAGTTATATCACTCAGTCCTCATATATGATAAAACACTAATAAGGTGTTTGGTTGGACGGAATGGACGTTGGAATGAAATGCCAAGCATTCCATTTCAACGTTTGGTATGCTAAATTTGGTCCAAATGACCATTCTAACGGAATCGCGATTCCTTTATATATTGGAATGACGATTCCTTACCCATCCCCCTAAAGAATCGCGATTGCAATGAGTACATGAATGAGAAAGAAATGTTAAGACAAAAATACCTTCATCCAAGTCATATAATAATATATATTTAATATATAATATAATATATATCATGTTATATTTTTAATATGTATTATATTTATTTTATATTATATTATAATTATATTTATAAGCATGAAGAATATCTACTATAGTATATAATATTATTTGTATAATCATATATTAAATTTGTTTTATATAATATTATCATATTACATATTAATATAGTATTATAATATTAATATGTATTATGCTTATTTTGGATTATACACACACACACACACACAAACACACACACACACACACACACACACACACAAGGGGCTGTTCCATATCCTACGTTATAAACTTAAGATTATCCTTATAATAGAACGTGATTGTCTAATCGCGAATTTAACGGTTAAAATAATACCCCGTTCATACTTTAATATGGAGATACTAGCACTACTAAAGTGCTGATTGTAAATATTTAAAAAAATTCCTTTGCTATCTACATTACTAAAGTGCAGATGAATAGTGTTATATATTTTATAATATTATTATTATATAAGAAACGACAACGTTTACCCTTCTGCACAACTAAAGTGCGGACGGTAAGTGTTTCATTACAACGAAATTGCTACCCATTTCTTCATTACAAATTTGAACAACCATAAGCATTGATAGAGAAAGAGACGACGACACAACGACATATCTCCATTTTCAACCGCTAAATCTTATTTTTTTTAATCAAAATCTTGTAATTTATATGTTCATCATTTATATATATAAATCTGCTTCTAGATCATCCCAACATTTTAGGAATCAAAGATGAATTAACTTTTGATGACAAGTTTTGGGTTGTATTCCATTTCTTGAATGTGTAAGGAATGAAGTAGTCAATGAAATAAAGCATGTTAGTATGCCAATTCTTAGAGTTAATGCATGTCAATTCGTATAGTTAAATTCATAGAGTTAATTTACTTTACGATCAGAGGATCAACTCTACGTTTCTGCGCTGAAGGCCAGTTCAACCAAAATCGTAGGGTGTCATTATTATTTTGCACTCTACGATTAATAAATTAAAAAATTGTAAAATGCATTCTACAATTTTGACTATGATTCCATAATGTTATTCCCGAAGGGCACAAAAAGATCTAGAAGAGGAATAGATTCTTTTAAACATCTCAAATTAAAATTTGATTACCCAATTAATTAAACAGTTAACTTATTTAAGTAAAGCACAACAAAATATATATTTTTAAATACCCTTTAAAGATTAAATGAAATGTCTCAGTTCTAAATTTAATTATATAATGTGGAAAGAAGTTTCATTTGATTTTGCAATAATATGGCAATTATATGGCAGTTAATAAAGTAATAAAAAGACACAGTATTTTTAAAAGGTTCAGAACTTAAAATACTCCTAGTCATCTCTTCCACTCCGAGAGTATGGATGATCCATTAAGGATGGGTTACTACAACCAGGTTCAATAAGAACCAATTATAATAATCTAAATCATTACGAATCAGACAACACATTAAGTATTGATAAGTCGCTAAGAGTTAATAAGTGACTAAGACTTAACCTTACACAGAGAATTAATTCACTCAGAATCAAGCAAGATACTAAGACTTGCCTTAAAAAGATCACTAAGATCTTGAAAGGGGTTATAAGAATGTTGTTTGGGGTGCTGTTACGTGTCTTTAAGTTCTTCTCTGAATAACTTAGCAGCTTGATCGATTTCTCAAAATAATATAGAATGGAACTTTTGGATCATAGGGTGGAGCTTTTTGGAACACTCGAAATTTTTGCTTTTTAATCTTTGTCAATCAATCATTAATTCGTTGTGTCTGAAGTGGTAATCCTTTTATAGATTTTTTCTTGAAACCTGCCCATTGGATGTTACTATTTCTCCAATGAGTGTAGGAAACAAAAGTCTTTTGACTCTAACTTGTACCATCTATTGTAGCTACCCCTAAAGTCAAATTTGTCAATACCGCAGTAACAGGTGAATCCATACTCTGCAAATATAGCCATTTAAATAAAGCTCTAATTTGACTTCTGCCCTTTTCGCTAAGACACTCAAATATCTTCATAAGGGTTACGTGTTGAAGAAGCTTTCGATCGTTTGTCACTAACCTGTCACTGACATGTCAGGAGTTTCACTCTACAAGTTTAATTGTGACAAATCGTAGAGTCAATTCTCATACAGTATTCACTTTACATTTCTGGTGACTCTTAGATTATTCTCTTTTTGCTCAACATTTTTGCCAGACTTCCTTAGTTCACTCTGCGATCTCAGAGTGACTTCACCATCTGCTCGACGATCTTCTAAACTGCTTGGTTACAACATAACCTAACTCTACGTATTTGGATCTATCTAACAAGTTTGATCCCTAAGTCCTTTTATATATAATTTTTCATAAGAATTGTACAATATTACTTGTCCACAAATATATTTTAAGATTCTTTGTCATTATTAAATCAAATAGCAGATAAACAAAAATGCACTAACAATGCTCTAAAATTCAGGCTGATGTGCAGCACGCTAGCAGCTCACCTACCACACGCACAGTGTTTTCCCTTATCCTATAAATAGCTTGCTCAGCTGAATAGAAAAATCACACCTAAAATATAAAAAAATTCTACAAGTATTTTGTGAGTTTTCGTTGAGAATAGTAAGGTTATCTTGAGTGTTTGCAAACCAAAAGGGAGTACATAAAATTTTCAACTAAGTATTTTATTAAAGAGTAGTAATTGCACAAATACCTATTTCACACGGTATTCATTAATCTTTCTTTATAAGACTCTTCTTTGAGAATATTTATTTTAAAAAGCTTTATTTGAAAGATTTATTTTGAAATATTATTTCAAAAAAATTATTTTTCAAGTTATTATTTTACACTACAAAAATTTATATTATATAAATAATTTTGATAGTTCATAATATATGAGTTATCATACACCTTGAAATTTATATGTGGTAATTACTAATTATATTATTAATATATAGGTTGATTAATCTCGTTTTTATTAATATTCAGTTACGTGATAAGGTAATGAATATCATCTTTTTTCATCTTTTATTATTTAAACTTACTACGGTAAGGGATACCATCTTTTTCATCTTCCATTATTTAAACTTACTACGGTAAGGGATATCATTTCTTTTATACTCTTAAACTTACTATGGTAAGTATTGTTCGGTAAAACTTCTGAAATGATTAGATGTTCCTTAATAGTTTGTGCTTCATCTAATATCATTTTAATTGAACTTTTCCTATTTTTTTGAACCTTTCTTTTGAACTGTGGATCTTGAATATCATTTTGAATTTCACTCCACATCATGTTGACAATTTGCACATTATTTGAATCTGCACAAAGTAAAATTATAAACTTCCGATATTTATTGTTTATCCTGTTTCTTATGTTCGTCATTTATATCACTGTTGTTATTCTAATAATCATAATTAAATTGTTGTGGATATCTATAGCCTGGGGCACAGATAATAGGATAAAAGCGATATAATGATGGTGTGTATTTTATGGTACGTGGTAAAAGTTCTCTTTGGCCTGGGGCAAAGATGAACTGTTGTTTGGTATGATTATGACCAAAGGCTAAAGACTGGTATAATCATGACCGTTTGTGTTATATTGAATATCTTTGGCCCGTTGTGCAAAGATGAACTATTGACTTGCATGATTATGACCAGGAATTGTGAAATTGTATTATCATGGTCAGTGGTGTTTCAGATGATAAAAGCTGATGATGTTTTTCTTAAAAAGAGAAGCGAGTGAACATCATGGTCCATATAATTTTTCTAATGGTTGTTATTCTGCTGCAGTTATTGATCTGAACTTTGTTTAAGAACTTAACTGCTGTTGTTGAATTAAAACTTGCTGTTTAAATTATTCTATCAAAAAACTCAATTGTTAAAGGCTAACGATAATTTATTTGTCATTATCTTAGTCATGATATTCTTTACTAGGCTATTTGAGCTCACCATTTCCTTTTGTTCCATTGTTTTTCAACAGGAGATGAGAGAGTAGATGAGTCTAGTCGGGGGATAGAGTGAAGGTCTAAGTTGTAGCTGTATTAGTCTTCATAAGTTGTAAAATAGTGTGACAATAATAATGAAAACTTAGTTGTGTATTATTTGAATATTGTATTGTGGTACGTTGTATTATAATAGTTGTTATGTATTTTAACAACTCAAGTTTGGGTTGTGTGGGCCCAAATTTGGAGGTGTCACAGTTGGCATCAGAGCTTAGGGATATGGTCTTTAATGGAGATCTGGGGTTAGAATTAAGAGGGGAGAGACGAATAGAATCAGTCACTAGTATGTCCTACATAAATTAGATTTTGTTATCTAATGAGTCGATTTGAATATAGGGACAGAAAGTTCATACAGTTCATGCAAAATTAAGCAAGAGAAAATCCAGAAAATAATGTTCCTGATAACATGATGAACGATGGATTCTTTAGGAACTTCATACAGTTCATGCAGAATCAAGCAAGAGAAAATCCAGTCAACAATAACGGTAGAAATGTTGATAATTCAAGGATTGTTACTGTTAAGCAATTTAAAGAGTTTGGACCACCTGAGTTTTTCGGGAAGCCTAACTCACTCAAAGTGGAGTCGTGGCTAAAGTAGACGACAAAAATATTTGATGTCCTGCGATGTGCAGATGATCAGAAGGTGTCATTCGCCACTTTTATATTATAAGGTGAGGCAGACAATTGCTGGGAAGCGGTAAAACGTACTTTCCAGAAAGCATCCGCAGTATGAAAGAGGTAGAATTCATTAAGTTGGAGCAGGAAAACATGACAGTTTCTCAATATGAAGTTAAGTTTACCGAGTTATCTCGTTTCGCGACCCATTTAGTAGATAACGAAGCACGAATGAGTCGTATATTTTTGCAAGGTTTGAGACTTAAAATTCGCCAATACCTTAGCTCTCATAAATTTTGTTTGTATTCAGATGTTGTAGATAGGGTTCAAAGGGTGGAAAGAAAAATGAAATATTTCAGCCGAGAGTTAATGACCAGTATAGAGAGAGAAACAACAATAACCATAGGAACGAGAATCATAGAAGAGGTAACCAACACTTCGGCGGTAATCCCACATCGAATAACAGAATAGAGGAATCCAGTAGAAACAACTTCAAGAGAAAGAGATTCCATAATAATTATAGAAGGGCGTCGACACCAGTACCAGCACCGGCACCAATTTCAAGGGGAGAAGATCGACCACCAGTGAGATGTTATAGGTGTGGTCAGGAGGGTCGCATCAGCCCAAACTGTACTCAGCAGTCCAAGTTGTGCTACAGTTATGGGAAGGAGGGTCGTGTTGCTCGATTTTGTCCTGTTACAAAATCAAGTCCAGTTGCAATGATGATACCAAAGGCTAGCTCGAATAAAGGAAAATCTATAGTTCAAGGTAAAGTTTTTGTTGTGACATCCCAAATGGCACGAAACTCGAATGAGGTGATAACCGGTAAGCTATTCATAAATTCTCGTGAAGTCTATGCCCTGTTAGATACCGTCTCTACCCATTCTTTTATCTCACCTACGTGTGCTCAATGATTAAACTTAACTCCTGAAAATTTGGACTTTGACTTATCAGTTGAAACTCCATTAGGAGAAATAGCCATTACATCTACTGTATATAAATCTTGCCTAGTTCAAATCAACAACCTCACATTACTCATTAACCTTATTTATTTGGAAATGAATGAATTTGATGTGACTTTAGGAATTGATTGGTTAACTATCTATTATGCTAAAATTAATTGTTTTCATAATATTATTAGTTTTCATATTCCTAAGCAACCTGTCATGCAAATTCAAGCAATTAAACCATTGAAATCTGTAATTGTTATTTCTAGTAAGTCATTTGTTTATTGAAAAACGGATGTCAAGCCTTTTTAGCTCATATCACTGATTTGAACAAAAACACATCAAACTTAAATGATATTCCCATTGTTAATTAGTTTTCTGACATTTTTCCTGAGGAACTTTCTAGCTTACCCCCAAACCGTGAAATTGAATTCTGTATTGATCTTGAACCTGATACTAAGCCCATTTCCGAAGCCCTATACCGAATGGCTCCCATTAAACTTCAAGAGTTAAAAGTCCAACTACAAGATTTATTGGATATTAGTTTCAGTCGTCCGAGTGCATCACATTGGGGTTCTCCTGTTCTATTTGTGAAGAAGAAAGACAGGAGTGTGAGATTGTGCATTAACTACCGAGAATTGAATCATGTCACCATAAAAAATAAGTACCCGTTACCTCGGATTGATGACATGTTTGATCAATTATAGGGTGCTCAATATTTCTCAAAGATCGATCTCCGTTCTGGATATCATCAATTAAAGCTGAGGACATTCCAAAGACTGCCTTCATAACTCTTTATGGGCATTATGAGTTGTGAACGCCCCCAAATTCGGGTTCCAAATACCCGGATCCGGTCATCACGATCCAATACAAACATTCACCTCTAAACAACATACAATAACTAAATGCGGAATAATAAACATATGTTGTTCATTCAAAAGGTGTTACTAGTCCCAAGATACGATAACTTTACAAAAAGTACACAAATACCCTTAATAAAGTACTTAGGGTTTATATTACATAACAGTTAATTTAAATTAACTACAGGACTGCAATCTCGAAGTCTATTACTTCATCTTTCCTTTACCCTTGTTCTTTCCCGAAGTCTCGGGTTGCACTGCAATAAGGTTTCATGATATAGCAAGAGTGAGCAACTAGTTTGCTCAACAAGTTTAAATAAGAACAAGGAACAATATATCATGAATGAAAGGGAATAGCTGAACAATTCAATAATGTGAATAACATAAGCAGGAATAATAAGTTGCTTTTAAAATTAGGATAGTCAAATAGACTATGAACTATAAATATCCACTGGAGTCAATAGCAGGTTGACCCAATGGTTACTACCAGAAATATGTACTCGAGGGGATCAGCCTCAGTACCATATGTGTATGCATAACATTTAATTTCCGTATTTTTGTACCTAATATTAGATACAGGGTACTCTCCTATAATAAAGGGGTGTTCATAATAGTCTAAGAATCCGCATCTTCAATGATTTGGATAGCTTTTAAAATCTTTAACATAAATGTCTAGCCGAACAATGACTTAGACTTACTGTGAACAGTTCTTTAAAGAATAGAACAATAATTAAGTACAAGTCAATGACTGTACAATCTCAAGTGCAACAAGTGCGAATAACAATAATATCGATGTGGAATAATTGTAAAGTAATTAAACCACTCAAAGCATGCTTGGAAATAACAGTTCAAGCTTAGATAAATAATTTGCTCAATGAAATGAGTTTAGAGATAAGGAACTTGCCTGCTGCTCAGCTACAATATATGTCTAGCTTTAACTAACTGGCTTTGAAAATACCTAACATTAATAAAGTTGGTCTAATAATTAGTACGACGTATTTGCACAACTACACGCTTACTAAGGTACTTATTTATCATATAAGTACTAACACATAATTTACATTAGTCACAACAATATTATTAACCTTATAGACCCTTAATCATTTTAGGTTAATAATTTAATAAGTTAGAAAATATTTTTCTTAAGTGTTGGACACTTATTAAACCCTTAAACAACTTATTACAATTGTTTAATTAAAGCATAATTAAGTTCAATTTATTTTATTAACTCGATCTCTATTTAATTACTATTTAATCTTGGTTAAATAGAAATTAATTAATTAACTCTAGTTATTATTTAAAATAAATAATAACTAATTGTACTTATATATTATTTAATAATAATTAAATAATAAATAATTATTGATTCATTTTAACCTTCTTTAATTTAATATTAATCAACTAATAGTTAACTAAGTAATTAACCTTACCTATTATTTAATTTAAGGAAATTAAATAATAGTTTACTCATTTTAATCCTCTTTAGTTATTATTTAATGTTAATTAAATAATAATTAATTATTTAATTAATTTTAATTATTATTTAAGGTTAAATAATAATCAAATCATTCTTATTTATTATTTAAATTAAATAATAAATTATTAATCTAATAACTTAATTTCCATTAATCGTTATTTAATGCTAATTAAATAATAATTAATTACTTAATTATCCTTATTTATTATTTAATAATATTTAAATAATAAATAATTACTTTATAAATTTTATCTCTCTTTAATTATTATTTAATAGGAATTAAATAATAATTTGCTAATTTATTACCTTTATTTATTATTAACATTTTAAATAATAAATAACTAATAAATTTATTTAACTTAACCATGATTTAGCTAAGTAGATTAATATTTAAAATATTTAAATATTAAACTTAATTAAAAATATCCTCCCAATATCATTTTTGTATTTTTATTATTTTTGTTATAATTTTAAATTAGTTTTTTAAATATTTAAATTAATTAAATTAAACCCGAATGGCATTTCTGTAATTAAGTTGAAAACTGAAACGAGGGTAAAATCGTAATTTCGTCGAGAAAAACACGGAGGGGCAGAATTGTAATTTCCGCAACCTCCGTCTTCCGCGCATTGCGCGTGTAACATTCCGAACGGCCCAAAACGGTGCCGTTTTGAGAAGCCGAAAACGGCTTCCGCGCGTACGCGCGGAGTAACGTTAGACGGACGCCAAACGACGTCGTTTGGCTCCGCGTCCTTCATGAACAGTGGCCGCGCATTGCGCGTAAATTCCTTTTTTTTTTTTTTTTTCCGGCAGAGTGTGAACAGTGTCCGGCAATACCCATTTTAAATAAAAATATACCAATAAGTAAGCTTTAAATCATCAATAAAAATCCAAAAAAATTACCAATCACCTTATATTAATTTATAACATGAAAAATAAATTTTTCATGATTTAATATCATTATTTTTTTATAAAAATTTTTACATCACATAAACTACTATAAATCATAACTTTTTGTGTATAACTCCATTTTGAGTGATTCAAACTTTGTTTTTCTCATGATTTAATGTTCTATAATATTAGAACATCAAACCTAAGTTTTATAAAAATATTTTTGGACATAAATTCCAAAACTTGTTTACACACTATTAAACACATATTTTAGCATATAAAATATACCAAAATACAAACCAAACCTATTAAACTCAAGCATGGCATAAATATTACAACTACACATTAATAACTATATTAACATGTTTATACTAATATGATGATTTATTTAATTTAAAAACAAAACTTTATTTAAAATAATCATTAACTTGATTTAATGGCTATTCTTCTTTTTCTTCCAAAATAGGTGGTGAATCTTGAAGACATAAACCAAGAAATCCTTCTCTTGATAATTTTGCTCTCAAAATATTTTTCTACACTCTCAAATGCTCTCTAGCTCTCTCTTTTGGACTTTGAGAAAATAATGAAATAAGCTTTACCAATTTCAAGTATACTTGCAAAATTATTAGATACACATAATATATCTAATAATTTTGCCCATGCCCCTAAATGACAACTTACACATGGAATGGGTTAAATGACTTAGTTGGTGAAAAGAGGAATGGTGTCCATGTACCAAAAAATAAAACAAGCAACCTTAATTTAATTAAATGAAAAATAAAAGAAAATAAAACAACTCATTTTCTCTCTCCTTGTACTCTCGGCTGATAGCATCTTTTTGTCCCAAATTTAATGTCACATTTCTTACTTTTTAATAATTAATAGTTTAATTAAGTATTTTTTCAAGTGGGCCAATCATTGGGCTTTAATTTAAAATACCAATTGGGCTTCTATTAAATTGTTTGGGCTACTAAATTGTCAAATTTTATTATTCTACACTTGGGCTACTAATTGACCCATGTTGGGCTAATTTAATAATTTATACATTAATTATTCAATCCATGATTAAATAAATAATTAGATTGAATAAATAATTAAATATTCTAACCCATAAGTATTAAATTACTAAATGGACTAATAAATATTATTATTAATATTTCACATTATTTACATTAATTAATAATCATATTAATTAATTTATTATATTTAATTAACTCATTATATTCAATTTAATTGAATATTTAATTAATAGGAAACTTATCAATTATTTTGATATTAAAACTTTAGGGTTTGTTCACTAATTTAAATAACATATTAGTGACCCCCTTTAATTAATTTTAATACTTAATTACATAATCATTTAATCACATAATTAATTAATCACATAAAAAGATTTAAATAATCTCGTAAAACTAACTCGTCGGAAATTAAATTAATAATTTAATTAATAATGACGTGGAAATTCTAGGACATTACATTCTCCCCCCCTTATAAAAATTCCGTCCTAGGAATTGTAAAATAAGGTTACTCAAATAAAAACGGGTAATTCGTTCTCATTTCTTCCTCTAGTTCCCACGTAGCTTCTTCAATTGCGTGATTTCTCCAAAGTACTTTGACATAATGAATTATCTTATTCATCAGTTTCTGTTCCTTCCTATCGAGTATCTGAACAGGAACTTCTTCATATGATAAGTCCTTCTCGACTTGAATTGGTTCATAGGAGATAACGTGCTTGTAGTCCGGTTTATATGGCCGTAACACTGACACATGAAACACGTTGTGAATGTGCTCCAGTTCAGGAGGTAATGCTACCTCGTACGCCACTTCACCGACTCGCCTCAAGATTTCGAACGGTCCTATGAACCTAGGGCTCAGCTTGCCCTTCTTACCAAAACGGATTTTCCCCTTCCAGGGAGATACCTTCAGAAATACGAAACTGCCCACGTCGAAGTCCCGCTTTTGGCGATGCAAATCTGCGTACTTCTTTTGACGATCTTGAGCTGCTACCAGTCGATTCCTGATAAGTTGTACTGTGTCTGCAGTCTGCTGCACCATTTCAGGTCCAAGCATTCTTCGTTCACCGACCTCGTCCCAACACAACGGTGTTCGACATTTTCTTCCATAAAGCGCTTCGTATGGTGGCATACCGATACTAGCGTGGTAGCTGTTATTGTAAGCGAACTCCACCAGTGGCAAATGGTCATCCCAACTGCCCTTTAGGTCCATTACGACCGCTCGGAGCATATCCTCCAAGGTCTGAATCGTTCGCTCGCTCTGGCCGTCAGTTTGAGGATGGTATGCTGTACTCAACCTCAATTGTGTACCCATCCTTGCTTGCAGACTTTTCCAAAAATTTGACGTGAAGCGCGGATCTCTGTCGGACACAATCGATACCGGTACTCCATGTCGTAACACTATCTCCTTCACATAGAGCTTCGCTAACTGCTCCAGATTGTACCGTATTCTGATAGGTAGAAAATGAGCTGACTTGGTCAGACGATCCACTATTACCCAGATGGCGTCCAAACCTTTATGTGTCGGTGGCAAACCCACCACAAAATCCATCGTGATGTGCTCCCACTTCCACTCGGGAATCTCTAGTGGTTGAAGCAGCCCGCTCGGCCGCTGATGCTCTGCTTTAACCCGCTGGCATGTCAGACATCGACTGACACATTCTGCCACTTCCTTCTTCATATTCGGCCACCAAAAATATTGTCTTAAATCCTGATACATCTTCGTACTCCCGGGATGTACTGAGTACCTTGTACTGTGAGCTTCCTGAATAATCTCTTCCCTCAGCTCCAGATCCATCGGTACCCAGACTCTCCCTTCGAACCTTAGCAACCCTGTGCTATCAATCTTGTACTTAAGCTCCTCGCCTTCAGCAATTCGCTTCTTAATATTATCACAATCTTCATCCTTTTCCTGAGCCTCTTTGATCCTGTCTAATAAGGTCGGGCTTGCTGTTACTGTAAATAACTTCTCGTCTGCCTCCATCGGATATTTGATCTCCAACTCCAAACGTTCGAAATCTCTCACCAACTCTTCCTGATTTGTTAGCTTCAACAACTTCTCCCTGCCTTTTCTGCTCAAGGCATCTGCTACTACATTGGCCTTGCCTGGATGGTACAAAATCTCACAGTCGTAGTCTTTGATCAATTCTAACCATCGACGCTGCCTGATATTCAACTCCTTTTGAGTGAAGATATATTTCAGACTTTTGTGGTCTGTATATATCTCACACTTCTCGCCATATAGGTAGTGCCTCCAAATCTTCAGGGCAAAAACTACCGCTGCTAACTCCAGGTCATGAGTCGGGTAACCCTTCTCATAATCCTTTAACTGACGTGACGCATACGCAATGACCTTGCCGTGTTGCATTAGCACACAACCAAGACCCTTGTGTGACGCATCACTGTACACTACGAACCCTCCCGTGTCGTCCGGTAAAGCCAACACTGGTGCCTGGCTCAACCTCTTTTTCAACTCCATAAAACTTTCCTCGCACTTCTCCGACCAAACAAACTTCACAGTCTTTCGGGTAAGATTGGTCAACGGTGATGCTATCTTCGAAAAATCCTGAATGAATCTCCGATAATACCCCGCTAACCCTAAGAAACTCCTGATCTCAGTCGGCGTCTTCGGTTGTTCCCAATTGATAACTGCCTCCACCTTCGCTGGATCCACCGAAACACCGTCTTTGTCGATAACATGACTTAGAAACTGCACCCTCTGCAACCAAAATTCACACTTCGAAAACTTAGCGTACAACTTCTCCCTTCTCAAAGCCTCCAATACGATCCGTAAGTGTTCTACATGTTCTTCCTCCGTCTTTGAATACACCAATATGTCATCAATGAATACGACCACGAACTTGTCCAAGTACTGCTTGAACACTCTGTTCATCATATCCATGAATGCCGCTGATGCATTCATCAGTCCAAATGACATCACTAGAAACTCGAAATGACCATAACGAGTTCTGAATGCCGTTTTCGGGATATCCTCCTCCCTCACCTTCAGTTGATGATAACCCGTCCTCAAATCTATTTTCGAAAAGTATTTCGCTCCCTTAAGTTGATCAAACAGATCATCAATTCTGGGTAGCGGATATCTGTTCTTAATGGTGACCTTGTTCAACTCCCGGTAATCAATACAAAGCCTCATCGAACCATCCTTCTTCTTTACAAACAGAACTGGCGCTCCCCATGGTGACACGCTTGGTCTGATGTAACCTTTATCTAACAGTTCCTGCAGTTGAACCATCAATTCTTTCATTTCTACTGGTGCCATACGATACGGCGCCTTTGATATCGGTGCGGTCCCCGGTACCAAATCAATAACAAACTCCACTTCTCTGTCCGGCGGTAACCCCGGAATCTCTTCTGGGAAAACATCAGCGAATTCCCGTACAACAGGTATCTGACTCAGTTCGCCCTCGACACGTTGAGTATTGACCACATGAGCCAAATAACCTACGCACCCTTTCCTGAGCAACTTTCGTGCTTGCATCATCGTCAGACAACTTGATTGTCTCGGCGATTTACTACCGTAAAATATTACTTTGGACTTATTCGGAGTCTTTAAGTGCACACACTTCTTCTTACAGTCAATAACCGCCCCGTGACTCGATAGCCAATCCATCCCTAGGATTACATCAAACTCCCCCAGACGAATCGGTATCAAATCTACGTTAAGTCTAAACCCTCGTAATTCAGCACAACAGTTCCTATGAATGTAGTCTACGAGAATGATTTCTTTGTTTGCTACTTCTACGTTCATAGGGTGTTCTAGCTTTTCTTGAGGTAAATCTAATCTCTTAGCAAAATCTTCAGAAACAAATGAGCAGGTAGCACCCGAATCAAACAATACATATGCATTAATATCATTGATCGGGATGATACCTGACACCACGTCCTTGGAGTCGACTGCATCCTGCACAGTCATGTTGAAGGTGCGCGCTGTGGGTCGGTTGGCCTGACTGGCTGGCCCTCCAATGCTCAGCCTGTTGTTATTGTTGTTGTTGTTGTTGTTGCCTCTGTTGCCACTCCCAGCGTCTCCCTTCCTCTTTGGGCAGTCCTTGGCCTGATGATCGGTTGCTCCACAGGAGAAGCATACTCCCTTCATCTTCTTCGGGCATTGTGGAGTCATGTGCCCTGGCTGTCCGCAGCTATAGCAAACACTCTTCCCTTTCAAGCATTCGCCCGTGTGGTTCTTACCACAATTGTTGCATTTGCCCACTTTCTTAGCCTCTCCTCCGGATTTGTTACCTCCGGACGATTGGCTCTCATTCCACTTTCGTTTATTGGGGTTGCTGCCTCCACTGCTCCCCGTCTTTTGCCCGTCATGACCTTTCTTCCTCTCCTGGTTGAATTTATTTAGGGCCTCACTGCCACCCTCTGCAATGATTGCCCTTTCCAATAGCTCTGCAAAGCTCTTGATCTTTAATACCGCCACAGAACGGTACACCTACGGCTTCAAACCTAGCTCAAATCTCCTAGCCTTCCTAGCCTCCGTATCCACCTGATGAGTTGCAAACCTTGCCAACTCATTAAACTTGGCCGCATACTCGGCCACAGACATACTCCCCTGTTTTAGCTCGAGGAATTTCACCTCCATTTCTTGCTGCATGCTTTCTGGAAAGTAGTTTTCCAGAAACATTTCCTTAAAGCGTTCCCAGGTGATGACGCCTTCTCCTGCACGGCCCTTGTTGGCCTTCCACCAGTAGTTCGCCTCCCCCTTCATCATAAAGGTAGCGAAACTAGTCTTCTGTTCTCCGGCCACTCTAGCGACCTCGAACACCTTCTCCATTTCCTCGATCCAAGTCTGTGCTTCGATCGGGTTTAGAGTTCCCTGAAACTCCGGTGGTCCAACCAGTTTAAAGTCCTTGAAATTTGCCAAGTGCGGCGCTGTCTGCGGTGCTGGTTGTACTACCACTGGTGGGGGTCTAGTTTGCATGGCTTCCGCCAGCATTTCTGCAAACATTCTCATAGGATTGGGTTGATCCCCAACCTCACTCTCTGATTCTGGGATACGTTGATTGCGTGGTCTACCTCTCGGCATGATCTGCTAAAGAGCAAATCTTAGACTTATACTTATAGTTCTACACATTATGTTAGCCAAATTAACATTTAAATTCAAACTATATATCAAGCATATTTGATTTAACAAGGAAATAACTGCATTTATATTCATATACCAATGTTTTAGTACAGACTCAACAAGTGGCATACTTCTATAAACGCTCAAGGCACAAGTTGCCTAATAACGACTATCCTCTGACGAACAAAAGTGAGGATTCACAACCATCAACCCCCCCTAACAGAACAAAAGTTGGGGTCTAACTGACATCCTATGCATACATAGAAATATAAAGGCTTACAATAGCTGAAACATCCCTAATAGAAACAAAATGTGGGACTCGCTACTTCTAGATACAAATAAGATAACAATAATAAATCACCGCCTGCTGCGGTGAACAGTCCTACAAATAGCCCTGCGTAAAGCCTGCTGGGCCAACTCCTCCACTGTACGGCGACGAATCCAGCGTCTGCTGTTACCCGCCTCCCTAGGGTGCCTCCTAACCCGACGCCTCAGTCGATCAAACGAAGTGCTAAGAGCATATTCTAAGGTGTCGACCCTAGCAGCTCTCTCCCTATCCAGCTCAGCCCTGACTGTCTGGAGAACTGTCTGACTAGCCATCTCCCTAGCATCAAATCTCTCCACCGTCTGCCTCAGCTGACTATTCTGGATCATCAGCTGCTGCACAGTAGGACCCAACGGAGGTGCAGCGTTTTCCAACTGCTGAATTTTGGCCTGCAAATCGGCCATCTTCTCCTTAAGTTCCATGTTCTCACCAGAGAACATGTAAGCTGCATCTCTATACTGCTCCTCAGTCTGCTGGTGAATCTGGTTCTGCTCCTCTAGGTGCTGAACCCTCTCATCTAGCTCATCATTAGCCGTAGTCAAAGTATCGATGATGTCATTGGCAGTAGTGCCCATGCCATCAGCATACTCTGCTGGCTCCTCCTGCTCGTCATCCTCAGAATCTGCCTCATCCTCAGATTCGGCTTCCTCCTCACTATAGGGCCTCATCACCCCACCCCTGACGGGCTCCGCGGCATCCCTACTATCATCCTCCTCCAGATCGGACTCTCCTACTGGTGCTACAGGTGCAACGGGTGCATACCCTACCAACTGCTGCGTATCCACTGGGATATCAATGAATACCACGTCCTCTCGAGCTCCGCTCGTCTCGCCTATAGCCATCCTACAACACAACAGAAAAACTAACATCAGTACAACAATAAAATATATTCATTGAAGAAATGAAATTATATTTCATTGGGTACGACTCGACTCGATGAATTCCCCAATTCATCAAAACCACATAGGATAAATCCCCTCGATTTATCTCCTAACACTCAATACGAGTTTAATACTAAGGTTATAACTTAGGTTTCGCAATCCTAACGTTTCTAACCTACAGCTCTGATACCAACCTGTGAACGCCCCCAAATTCGGGTTCCAAATACCCGGATCCGGTTATCACGATCCAATACAAACATTCACCTCTAAACAACATACAATAACTAAATGCGGAATAATAAACATATGTTGTTCATTCAAAAGGTGTTACTAGTCCCAAGATACGATAACCTTACAAAAAGTACACAAATACCCTTAATAAAGTACTTAGGGTTTATATTACATAACAGTTAATTTAAATTAACTACAGGACTGCAATCTCGAAGTCTATTACTTCATCTTTCCTTTACCCTTGTTCTTTCCCGAAGTCTCGGGTTGCACTGCAATAAGGTTTCATGATATAGCAAGAGTGAGCAACTAGTTTGCTCAACAAGTTTAAATAACAACAAGGAACAATATATCATGAATGAAAGGGAATAGCTGAACAATTCAATAATGTGAATAACATAAGCAGGAATAATAAGTTGCTTTTAAAATTAGGATAGTCAAATAGACTATGAACTATAAATATCCACTGGAGTCAATAGCAGGTTGACCCAATGGTTACTACCAGAAATATGTACTCGAGGGGATCAGCCTCAGTACCATATGTGTATGCATAACATTTAATTTCTGTATTTTTGTACCTAATATTAGATACAGGGTACTCCCCTATAATAAAGGGGTGTTCATAATAGTCTAAGAATCCGCATCTTCAATGATTTGGATAGCTTTTAAAATCTTTAACATAAATGTCTAGCCGAACAATGACTTAGACTTACGGTGAACAGTTCTTTAAAGAATAGAACAATAATTAAGTACAAGTCAATGACTGTACAATCTCAAGTGCAACAAGTGCGAATAACAATAATATCGATGTGGAATAATTGTAAAGTAATTAAACCACTCAAAGCATGCTTGGAAATAACAGTTCAAGCTTAGATAAATAATTTGCTCAATGAAATGAGTTTAGAGATAAGGAACTTGCCTGCTGCTCAGCTACAATATATGTCTAGCTTTAACTAACTGGCTTTGAAAATACCTAACATTAATAAAGTTGGTCTAATAATTAGTACGACGTATTTGCACAACTACACGCTTACTAAGGTACTTATTTATCATATAAGTACTAACACATAATTTACATTAGTCACAACAATATTATTAACCTTATAGACCCTTAATCATTTTAGGTTAATAATTTAATAAGTTAGAAAATATTTTTCTTAAGTGTTGGACACTTATTAAACCCTTAAACAACTTATTACAATTGTTTAATTAAAGCATAATTAAGTTCAATTTATTTTATTAACTCGATCTCTATTTAATTACTATTTAATCTTGGTTAAATAGAAATTAATTAATTAACTCTAGTTATTATTTAAAATAAATAATAACTAATTGTACTTATATATTATTTAATAATAATTAAATAATAAATAATTATTGATTCATTTTAACCTTCTTTAATTTAATATTAATCAACTAATAGTTAACTAAGTAATTAACCTTACCTATTATTTAATTTAAGGAAATTAAATAATAGTTTACTCATTTTAATCCTCTTTAGTTATTATTTAATGTTAATTAAATAATAATTAATTATTTAATTAATTTTAATTATTATTTAAGGTTAAATAATAATCAAATCATTCTTATTTATTATTTAAATTAAATAATAAATTATTAATCTAATAACTTAATTTCCATTAATCGTTATTTAATTCTAATTAAATAATAATTAATTACTTAATTATCCTTATTTATTATTTAATAATATTTAAATAATAAATAATTACTTTATAAATTTTATCTCTCTATAATTATTATTTAATAGGAATTAAATAATAATTTGCTAATTTATTACCTTTATTTATTATTAACATTTTAAATAATAAATAACTAATAAATTTATTTAACTTAACCATGATTTAGCTAAGTAGATTAATATTTAAAATATTTAAATATTAAACTTAATTAAAAATATCCTCCTAATATCATTTTTGTATTTTTATTATTTTTGTTATAATTTTAAATTAGTTTTTTAAATATTTAAATTAATTAAATTAAACCCGAATGGCATTTCTGTAATTAAGTTGAAAACTGAAACGAGGGTAAAATCGTAATTTCGTCGAGAAAAACACGGAGGGGCAGAATTGTAATTTCCGCAACCTCCGTCTTCCGCGCATTGCGCGTGTAACATTCCGAACGGCCCAAAACGATGCCGTTTTGAGAAGCCGAAAACGGCTTCCGCGCGTACGCGCGGAGTAACGTTATACGGACGCCAAACGACGTCGTTTGGCTCCGCGTCCTTCATGAACAGTGGCCGCGCATTGCGCGTAAATTCCTTTTTTTTTTTTTTTTCCGGCAGAGTGTGAACAGTGTCCGGCAATACCCATTTTAAATAAAAATATACCAATAAGTAAGCTTTAAATCATCAATAAAAATCCAAAAAAATTACCAATCACCTTATATTAATTTATAACATGAAAAATAAATTTTTCATGATTTAATATCATTATTTTTTTATAAAAATTTTTACATCACATAAACTACTATAAATCATAACTTTTTGTGTATAACTCCATTTTGAGTGATTCAAACTTTATTTTTCTCATGATTTAATGTTCTATAATATTAGAACATCAAACCTAAGTTTTATAAAAATATTTTTGGACATAAATTCCAAAATTTGTTTACACACTATTAAACACATATTTTAGCATATAAAATATACCAAAATACAAACCAAACCTATTAAACTCAAGCATGGCATAAATATTACAACTACACATTAATAACTATATTAACATGTTTATACTAACATGATGATTTATTTAGTTTAAAAACAAAACTTTATTTAAAATAATCATTACCTTGATTTAATGGCTATTCTTCTTTTTCTTCCAAAATAGGTGGTGAATCTTGAAGACATAAACCAAGAAATCCTTCTCTTGATAATTTTGCTCTCAAAATATTTTTCTACACTCTCAAATGCTCTCTAGCTCTCTCTTTTGGACTTTGAGAAAATAATGAAATAAGCTTTACCAATTTCAAGTATACTTGCAAAATTATTAGATACACATAATATATCTAATAATTTTGCCCATGCCCCTAAATGACAACTTACACATGGAATGGGTTAAATGACTTAGTTGGTGAAAAGAGGAATGGTGTCCATGTACCAAAAAATAAAACAAGCAACCTTAATTTAATTAAATGAAAAATAAAAGAAAATAAAACAACTCATTTTCTCTCTCCTTGTACTCTCGGCTGATAGCATCTTTTTGTCCCAAATTTAATGTCACATTTCTTACTTTTTAATAATTAATAGTTTAATTAAGTATTTTTTCAAGTGGGCCAATCATTGGGCTTTAATTTAAAATACCAATTGGGCTTCTATTAAATTGTTTGGGCTACTAAATTGTCAAATTTTATTATTCTACACTTGGGCTACTAATTGACCCATGTTGGGCTAATTTAATAATTTATACATTAATTATTCAATCCATGATTAAATAAATAATTAGATTGAATAAATAATTAAATATTCTAACCCATAAGTATTAAATTACTAAATGGACTAATAAATATTATTATTAATATTTCACATTATTTACATTAATTAATAATCATATTAATTAATTTATTATATTTAATTAACTCATTATATTCAATTTAATTGAATATTTAATTAATAGGAAACTTATCAATTATTTTGATATTAAAACTTTAGGGTTTGTTCACTAATTTAAATAACATATTAGTGACCCCCTTTAATTAATTTTAATACTTAATTACATAATCATTTAATCACATAATTAATTAATCACATAAAAAGATTTAAATAATCTCGTAAAACTAACTCGTCGGAAATTAAATTAATAATTTAATTAATAATGACGTGGAAATTCTAGGACATTACATGAGTTCTTAGTCATGCCTTTTGGACTAACCAATGCTTTTGCAACTTTCATGGACATGATGAACCGAATATTCAAAAAATATTTGGATCATTTTGTGGTTGTCTTTATTGATAAAATCCTCATATACTCCAAGAGTCGTGAGGATCATGAACAACACCTAAGATTGATACTCCAAAAGCTTCGCAAAAATATATTATATGCCAAATAAAATATCGGTTGCCTCTACGAAGATTGAAGCAATACTAAATTGGGAACAACTCAAGTCAGTAACAGAAGTCTGAAGCTTTTTGGGCCTAGCTGGTTATTATCGGAAATTCGTAAAAGGATTTTCTCGAATCATCACTCCATTAACTCAGCTTACTCGAAAAAGCACCAAATTCGTATGGAGCGAGGAATGCCAAAAAAAAGTTCTCAAGAACTCAAAAGGAGACTTATTTCAGCTCCTGTTCTGACCATACCATCAGGATCAGGAGAATTTGTTATCTACAGTGATGCTTCAAGAAAAGGTTTAGGTTGTGTTCTTATACAACATGGAAATGTTATAGCTTATGCCTCTCGACAACTCAAAGATTATGAGAAAAATTACCCTACTCATGATCTAGAGTTGGCAGCAGTCATTTTAGCATTGAAGATCTGGAGACACTACTTGTACGGAGAGAAAGTGAATATCTATACAGATCATAAGAGTCTCAGGTATTTCTTCACTTAGAAGGAACTCAACATGCAACGACGACATTGACTTGAATTGTTAAAGGATTACGATCACACCATCCAATATCATCCAGGAAAGACGAACGTTGTAATTGACGCTTTGAGTAGAAGATCTTATGTGAGTACAAGTGCACTGATGACAACACAAAAATGTATTTTGTATGATTTACAAAAGATGGAGATAGAGTTAAAGATACCAGGGATCCACTTAAAGATTGCGCATGTGCGAGTAGAACCGGCTTTAATTAATAAAATTAAAGCTGCTCAAGCTACTGATCCGGAACTGATGAACATGATAAAGAAAGTACAAGAAGGTGTTATTCTCGAAGCAAGAATTGACGAGCAAGGAATACTTTGAGTCAACTCTTGACTTTGTGTTCCTAACGATCCTGAATTGAAGCGTAAAATCATAATAGAGACACACAACATGCCGTTTGCAATCCACCCAGGAGGTACCAAGATGTATCGTGATCTTCGACATACATTTTGGTGAAACAATATGAAAAGGGAGATTGCAGAGTTTATCTCAAGGTGCCTAACTTGTCAACGTGTCAAGGCAGAGCATCAAGTGCCTAAGGGTCCATTACAACCACTTGAGGTTCCCGAATGGAAGTGAGTACACATCAATATAGACTTCGTGACGGGTCTTCCCAAGGTTTCTAAAGGCTTAGATGCAATTTGGGTCATCGTAGATAGATTGACTAAATCAACTCATTTTTTACCTATACGATAAAACTTTTCACTTGAGCGTCTTGTCGGTATGTACATAAATAAGATTGTGAGATTGCATGGCATGCCAGTTTTCATAGTTTCTAATCGAGATCTTAGATTCATTTCACACTTTTGGATCAGTCTATAAAAAGCTATGAGCCCTGAACTATATTTTAGTTCTGCATACCATCCTCAAACGGACGGACAATCGGAAATGACGATCCAGACCTTCGAAGATCTTTTGAGACTTTGCATACTAGACTTCAAAGGAAGTTAGGATAAGTACTTGATATTGGTTGAATTTTTTTACAACAACAATTACCAAGCAAGCATAGGCATGACTTCATTCAAGGCTTTGTATGGACGCAAGTGTCGCTTTCTAGTATATTGGAATGAGGTAGGAGAAGCAAAACTGTTGGGACCTGAGTTGATACGCTTGACAACAGAAAAGATCCAAATGATCCGACAATAAATACAGACCGTACAAGAACGACAAAAGAGTTATGCTGATCTTCATCGAAGGGACGAAAGTTTCAATATCAGAGACCATGTATTTTTAAGTGTTTTCCCATGGAAAGAAGTTACGAGATTCGAAAAGAGAGGAAAGCTCAATCCTCGATTTATTAGCCCATTTGAAATCCTCGACCGAGTAAGAACTGTAGCCTACAAACTATCTTTACCGCCAAGTATGTCCCGCATCCATAACGTTTTTCACATATCTATGTTACGTAAATATATGAAGGATCCAAACCACGTCATTGAGTTAGAACCAGACGTTATAACAGAGGATTTAACGTACAATGAGGTACCTGTTAAGATCCTAGATAAGAAGGAGTAGATACTACGCTCAAAGGTTATACCTAAAGTCAAGGTTTTATAGAGAAACCAAGATATTGAGGAAATGACCTGGGAGCTAGAATCTGAGATGAAATCTAAGTATCTTTATCTCTTCGAAATGCCAGGTACGTCTATTTCGGGGACGAAATTTCATAAGGAGGGGAGGTTGTAAGACCCTGAATTTTATGAAATACAAAATTTAATTTTTCTTCATATATATTTTTCCTGAAACAGTAAGTGGTTAAATTGACAAAGTTAAAAGTTAAGAATGTTATGTGCAAATTTTATTTTGTTGGACATTATTTAATTTGTCAGAGAATATTCATTTTGTCGGAGAATATTTAGGTCGTACGACGGCGCCGAAATAACTAATCATTGGTGGACCCCACAACAAAATATTTGTCGGATATAGAAAATAACAGAAGTAACATTTTTAAATAAAAATAGTCAACGGTGTTATCACTTTTAACTATTAGAATACCCGGTGATAAAAGAATAGTAGCATACGGTATTTCATGGTATTTTATTGTAGCACACAGTATTCTACAATAGCACACGGTATTACACAGTGTCTTATATTATTAATCTGATAACGTGGTTATTGCACAATATTCATCAATAATTGTTATTACACAGTATTTTGCATTATTGATTCAATAATTGTTATATCACTGTATTTTATATCATTGAACCAATAATTGTTATTGCACTGTATTTTAAAATTATTGAACATAATAATTGTCACAGTAGCAAATACACAGTAATTTATATTATTAAATTAATAATGATCTGTAACGTGTTTCTTACATTATTGTTGAATTATTATTATAGAATTATTTTATTATATATGTAGGACTCATAGGAAGAAAAATAAATAAATAAATAAAATATAAAACAAAATTATTATTATTTTTTTTAATAGTAAACATGCGGACCCTCTGTGGGGGGCCACATGAAGAATGAAAATTGGAATTGAACTTTGCTGGAGAAGTTGGTAAAGGAAAAAGGCAGCCAGGCTACACTATTTTTATGAAAAATTCAAGCTGGCGTGCAGCACGCCAGCAACTCACCTATCACATGCACAGTGATTTCCCTTTCTCCTATAAATAGCTTACTCAACTGAATAGAAAAATCAAACCTAAAACATAAATTTTTTTTACAAGTATTTTGTGAGTTTTCTTTTAGAATAGTAAGGTTATCTTGAGTTTGTAAACCAAAAGGGAGTGCAAAAATTTTTCAAGTAAGTATTTTATTAAAGAGTAGTAATTGCACAAATATCTATTTCACACGGTATTCACAAATCTTCATTTATAAGACTCTTCTTTAAGAAGATTTATTTTAAAAAGTTTTATTTGAAAGATTTATTTGGAAATATTTTTTCAAAAAAAAATATTTTTGAAGTTATTATTTTACACTACAAAAATTTATATTATATAAATAATTTTCATAGTTCATAATATATGAGTTATCATACACCTTGAAATTTATCTGTGGTAATTACTAATTATATTATTAATATATAGGTTTATCAACCTCATTTTTATCAATATATAGTCACGTAATAAGGTAAGGAATATCATATTCTTTCATCTTCTATTATTTAAACTTACTATGGTAAGGGATACCATCTTTTGTACTTAATAGTTTGCGCTTCATCTAATATCATTTTAATTGAACTTTCCTATTTTTCTGAACCTTTCTTTTGAACTATGGATCTTGAATATTATTTTGAATTTCACACCACATCATATTGACAATTTGGACATTATTTGAATCTGCACAAAGTAAAATTATAAACTTCCAATATTTATTGTTTATCCTATTTTTTCTATTCATCATTTATATCATTGTTGTTATTTTATAATTATAATCAAGTTGTTGTAGATATCTGTGGCCTGGTGCACAGATAATAGGATAAAAACGATATAATGGTAGTGTTTCTTTTATGGCAAGTGGTAAAAGTTCTCTTTGGCCTGGGGCAAAGATGAATTGTTGTTTGGTATGATTATGACCAAAGGCTGAAGACTGGTATAATCATGACCGTTGATGTTATATTGAATATCTTTGGCTCGTAGTGCAAAGATGAACTGTTGACTTGCATGATTATGACCAGAAACTGTGAAAATGTATTATCATACTCAGTGGTATTTCAGATGATAAAAGTTAATAATATTTTTCTTAAAAAGAGAAGCGAGTGGACATCATGGTCCATATAATTTTTCTAATGGTTATTATTCTGGTACAATTATTGATCTAAATTTTGTTTAAGAACTTAACTGCAGTTGTTGAATTAAAACTTGCTGCTTAAATTATTCTATCAAAAAACTCAACTGTTGAAAGGTAACGATAATTTATTTGTCATTATCTTAGTCCTGATATTTTTTACTGGCTATTTGAGCTCACCATTTTCTTTTGTTCCATTATTTTTCAATAGGAGATGAAAGAGTAACTGAGTCTAGTCGGGGGATAGAGTGAAGTCCGAGTTGTAGCTGTATTAGTCTTCATAAGTTATAAAATAGTGTGACAATAATAATGAAAACTTAGTTATGTATTATTTGAATACTGTATTGTGGTATGTTGTATGTTGTATTGTAATAGTTGTTGTGTATTTTGACAACTCAAGTTTAGATTGTGTAGACCCAGATTTAGGGGTGTCACACTCCCCCTATTTAATTATGACAACGTAAGTAATTTTAACAATCATCAATTTACTCTAATGCAAGACAATACAAAATTTAAACATGTCCTAGATATAGTAAGAAACTATGTCGTCTAAAAGGGATCATAAATTTTTAATTAAAGAATGATTTTTATAAAAGAATGGAATAAATTTTGTTTACAAAAAGAACACAGCATCTGTTTACAAAAGAATAAAACATATATTTCAAGGGTATTAAAGGTATTACAATTATTATAAGTATACTAAATATACGAGTTACCCATCTCCTGCTACTGCTTAGCTTCTTTGACAACGAATGGCTTCGGGGAGGATTTGCTCTTTCTTCTTCAATTCTCCTATTGTACCGTCTCTCCATTCTTCTTCTCTCTACCTCTTTTGCTCATAAGTCTCTGGTGGCCCAAGTGGAGGAAGAACACTCTGCTTTTCCCTTACAATAAACACCCCTTAAAGATTTCGATTGTCGTGCCGGTGGTCATTGATTACTGGAACCCTTATGCCAGTGAATGTAATATCACTTGACGATCCTAGCTGGACAGAAGGCTGAAACACAGGAATGGCCCATGCGATAGAAGCAGGAGGAGAAAGAGGAAGAGGAGGAGCTGATTGTTGAACTCTATGATCTTGAACTGGACTCTTCTACTCCTTTTTAGCAGGATCCTTCCGAAGTTGATGCACTTTTTCGATTAGCTCCTTAATGATCCTCAACATTTTCTCCGGTTAATTCTATCCTATTAAATACTTTCTGCATCTGTTGTTAACATATTTTAAAGTCTGTACTTACTCTTACACCAAAAATATCTCCAGACGACTTAAGTCGTCAAGTAAATTTGTTAATTCTTTTTCTACAAATTCACGTCTAAGCCGGTGGTTGAACGTGTGGATAATTCGAGCGTTAACAAATATACTTCCGGCGATTAGACTATTTGATTAAAAAAAAATAGCATAATGAAGCCAATGACTTGCGTAAAATTGATTCATCGGAAATAAATCAAATGATTTTTATTTAAGTGAACTCGAATTTGTTTGGATGGATTTCCCCATTCTTTTCCATCTGATAATATGTGAAATTCTAATTCTAATCAATGTAAGATTGTTGAGCTCGATCAATATGAAAATGAGCCGAATTTTACATTATAAACTTTGGCTGAGACAAATTCTTGGACATATGTTTTTTTGATTGGCAAAAAAGAATAAATATATATATATATATATTAAAACTTAAAACTTTAAGTTATATAAATGTGACAAATCCAAAAAATATAGATAGAACCATACATTCTATTCATGGACATATGTTTTATTCATGCATATAAATATATTATCTTATTTATATGTATATATAGATATATATACATTTGACACAAATTATTTATATAACTGAACATAATTTATTAAGGAGTATCTTTAGATTAACAAATGAAATAAGATATGTCATGAAAAATGATGTTATTTCCTCTTGGTAGTAATACTTGTAACCAGAATTGAACATTTTTTTGGTGCTCCTTAATATTTAGGCTTAATTTCTTACATTTTAAATGACATAATTTTGGTTCGACATCATATTTTACTCCGCATTCTACTTAAGTTTGACTAAATTTTGTGTCACTGCATATAATAACTTTTATTACAACTTTATGTTATTCAGGAACTTAAAATGTTTACTATATTTACTCCATCCACAAAAAAAGGCGCATAATTCAATATTTTTTATTGCAAAAAATAAATAATATTTTATTACGAAAATTATATAAGGACACATATACTCAAATTTACTATTCTAGTTTCATTTTTATGTCACCACTACTTAACTAACAACTTATTATATTTAAGGATAAAAATATATATATATTGTGAATCTTTGTATCAATTTTTTAGTTGTCAGTTACATGCATAAGTATTGGTAATAATTTTTTTGAAGCTATATATAATAGGTAAATCTCTTATTATTCTATCCAATCTTATATATTATTATGTTTCACAATTATAATTCGGTATAAAATTATCACTATATATATATATATCGCCGTATTAAAGCATTAAAACAAAGACACTATCACATTAACAATAACCAAATATAACATACATCTCCACTATTAAAACGTAAGATCTATCACAAATTTTTATATCAAAATTTATTTTTTAACAATAAAAATATAAATTATATTTTATATTATATTTAGTTGTTGTTAACATATACTTAGGTGTTGTTTAATTGTATCTTAATAACTTACCTCTTAATACATCTTAACAATTTATAATTTTGTATCAAGAGATCATCTGAATGGTTTAAACTCATATTTATATCTTAACTATTCAGAGGACCTCTTATTATAAAAATATGGACTGTTAAAATTCATTAAAAAATTGACTGTTAAGATACATTAAGATGCAATCAAACACAACTTTATTCTCTAAACAAACGATCAATATTGAATTGAATAGTCCAACATTGAGATGTACACGGTCACGTGTATACGTACTATGAAGAAGTCTTACCCCGAAGGTCCCTGAAAGTAACATATTTAGCTATTTATTATCATTGAAATTTACACTTCCCAGGAGCTCATTATAATAAATTAGAACAATTCGATTTTTAATTTACTTGAGACTATCACGTTTGTCCTTTCTCAAGTTTCAAATTATTTTGGATATGTCATTATTTTGAAATAGTGTTCCAAAAGTAACCCCCACATGGAAATTAAATGAGAGTTGTCATATATAACGTTAAATTTATTTTAATTTTAAATATTATTTGTTCGTGTTTATATGAATAAAAATAAATAAAAGAGAGACTCATCCATTATTATTTTACTATTTAAAATTTTACATTAATCTTAATTTAAATTAATTATTAAATAGCCGACATATATAGATCATTTTTTAAATTGAATTGCAAACAAAAAAGTAGGGACTTTCTTTTCCAAAGGATTATAAAAGTAGTTAAGTTGCCTCTCATTTTTGGACAAACTTTTATATGTTCAAGGTCTATGTAAAATTATTGTTGTCAAATTTTTATTTCATATAGTATAGAAGAAACGATTTTAATTTTATTAAATTGTGGTCAATATTTTATTAGTATAACCTATGAAACTTCAAAAAAATACTCCTCGTGCGATCTTTAGATCTTATGGTGTGCGCAATTATCCATAGACATCAATACCAACTTTGTTGACTTGATATTAATTAATATTAATATATTATTAAATGTTTTCTTTGGCGGCTTCATATGTTACATATACTAACCACTTGTATATAAGTTGCAAGGCCTTAAAGAAACATCTCACTTCACAAAAGCAAAAGAAAGAGGAGTGGTTTCTATACCCCAATAAACAAGATCAATAGTAGTGAAAAATGGCTTCAAAACCAGGCTTGCTCACTGACTGGCCATGGAAGTCATTAGGAAACCTCAAGGTATCATTTCTTTTTCTTTTCTTTGTAAGAGCTTTGATTGATGAATATAACTTGAATATGGTGAACTTGCTTAAAAACTGATTTTTGCATTAATTTTGATTTATTTTGTTGGTGAAGTATGCAATTTTGGCACCATTTGTGGCTCATAGCATACATTCATTTGCTACCAAGGATGCAAGTGAAAGAAACTACTTCAACTTCTTAATTCTTCCATTTATGTTATGGAGAATGTTCCATAGCCAGCTTTGGATTTCGTATTCTCGTTATAGAACGGCTAAAAATAGGATCGTCGACAAGAATATTGAGTTTGACCAAGTCGATAGAGAACGAGATTGGTGAGTAAATTTTGTTCGCATTTTTGTTCTTTATACTCGACTGACTTTCAATGTTTTGAGTTGGATATTTCGACAAACAGTAATTATACCAGAATATTAATGATTTTGTAGGGATGACCAGATCCTGATGGTGGGACTTGTATACTATTTGATTAGTATGGTGGATCCAGAAGTTGCTAAAGTGCCCGTGTGGAGAACTGATGGTATAATCATCACAATTTTGCTCCATGTTGGTCCTATTGAGTTCATCTACTATTGGCTCCACAGAGTACTACACCACCACTATCTCTACTCTCGCTACCACTCCCACCACCATTCTTCCATTGTCACCGAGCCCATTACATGTAAGATTAAACACTACTTATAGGGCATATATATTATTTATTCCGCAGTTCTTTTAAAAAACCGCCAGCAGTCTTGCTCTGCGTTGTATTTTGTGCATACATAATCGTATTTTTGCAATTATTTTTCAGATTGTACTATATGCACACAGTACATATTTGGTTTAGAGCTTTCGGGGATTTTTTAGAATCCAAACAAATCTTTTGTAGTCTAAAATCAGCTTATTTCAAATACAACTTTTTAAACTCATAAGCGCGGGTTTTAAGCCCAAACTCGCCGCAGGTTTGGTACTTAAAACCCGTCTAAAACATACTTTTCAAACGCAACAAAATGAACAAACTCATAGTTATTTTCCTGTAAACTGCCAAAACTGCTGAGCTCCTATTTTCTGTTTGTTCGACAACTTAAATGGTAATTGTTGATATTTGCTAAATTTTGGCAGCTGTTGTTCATCCATTTGCGGAGCATTTAGCATACCTTGCGCTATTCGGAGTACCAATGGTGACAACAAACCTCACCGGAACATCCTCATTAGCTTCCCTATTTGGTTACATCTCTGTTTTCGACATCCTAAACAACATGGGACACTGCAATTTCGAGTTCATACCATCATGGCTCTTCACCATCTTTCCACCACTTAAGTACTTGTTATACACCCCTTCATTCCATTCTCTTCACCACACTCAATTCAGGACAAATCTTTCACTTTTTATGCCAATTTATGACTTCATTTATGGGACAATGGATAAGTCTAGTGAAGCTTTGCATGAAACTTCCCTACAAAAACAAGAAGATAAGCCGGATGTGGTTCACCTTACTCATTTCACCACCGTTGATTCAATCTACCATCTACGGCTGGGATTGGCCTCCGTGGCGTCTAAGCCCAAGATGTCGAAATGGTACTTATGGTTGATGTCACCCCTGACGTGGTGGTCAATAATTGTGACTTCTTATTTTGGACAAACGGTCATCGCTGAGAGGAATAGCTTCAAAGGTCTTAAGCTGCAGTCATGGACAATTCCGAGATTTAACTTCCAAGTATGTATTAATTTAGTTCTTGGACAAAACTATGACCACTGAATAAATAGCACAACGTATAGAAAAAAATTATATAGGTACACAATTGTACAAAATATGAATCTTGTCCTGTAGATGCAATTTTTTTCTACACGAAAAGTATAGAAAAAAGTTGCATCTAGAATAGAATAGGACTATGCAAAAAACGTTTAAAACCGAATTACCAAATCAAATAAAAAAAATTATCCTAATTATTTCGATTATTCAGTTATTTTGCTTAATTCGGTTACAACCGTTTAATTATTCAGAATTCGGGTTCGGTTCCAGTTATTAAAATTATGCTATTTGGATAATCGAATTAGATATTTAAAATAAAAAATAAAAATTGTCTTATGATTATGTACTTATGTATTATTAATTTACAATTATTAAACTAGTTTAAGAATTATTATGTTTGTGGATTTTAGTTAAATATTGTTTGAAAACTCTAGTGTAAAATTTGAAATGAATTTTTTTGTTTGATAAAAAAATAAATTCATATTTCAGTTATATACTAAATAACTGAATAGTATAATTCGGTTAGTTTTAATTTCAAATATTTGTTTGATATGTGAAATTATATAAAATTTGGTATTCACTTATAACCGAATACTCACCCATAATTTAAGATTTTTTAAAAAAAAATAAATCTTGACCTACATATGCAATTTTTTTCTACACGAGATGTATAGGAAAAAAGTTACATCCTGGCCCTTTTAATGTGTTTTCTACCCGGTTGCCTCTCTTTGATTGTTAGTTTTTTGGTTCATGCTGTAGGCCTATATTTTGAGAGCTTTTATTTGTTATTTAATTCTTTGGGTTTATTCATGTATGCAGTACTTGGCTAAATGGCAAAGAACAACTATCAGTGGGTTGATAGAAAACGCTGTGCTAGAAGCAGAGGCAAGGGGGACTAAGGTGCTAAGTCTAGGCCTTTTGAATCAGGTAATTAATTTAATGGAAGTTTGGTTTAGCCTTTTTCTCTTGCTTAATTTTTGGACTGTGCTTGTGAGTTCTATAGGGAAAGAAGGAAGGAAAGTATTTTCTGTCCATTTCCGCTGTTTGTGGGTTTTTTAGGAGGAAAAAGAAACACGTAGAATTATGTTTTTATACATTTCCATTGTTTGTGAGTTTTTTTAAAATACAGAGAAGAAAGTACATAAAACATGGCTACTTTCGAGTTTTTAGTGGAAAAGTAAAGAAAACTACACAAAACTCGGTCACTTTTCTAGGAAACTCGATCACTGTATAACCTCTACTAAAAAAATAATAATAATAAAGAATAAAGGGGTAATCCAAATTTTTCCTGAGTGATTCTACTACATATATTTTCTTTGCAGAACAAGGAACTAAACCAATGTGGAGAATTTTACATCCAAAAGTACCCTTATCTCAAGGTCAGAATTGTGGATGGAAGTAGTTTGGCAGTTGCCATTATCCTTAACAGCATTCCAGAAGGAACAACCCAAGTTCTCCTTAGAGGAAAACTCAAAAAAATTGCTTATCCCATAGTTTCCATTATGTGTAAAAAGGGCATTGAAGTGGCTACTGTATATGAAGATGAGTACTTGATGCTCAGGGAAAACATTAGATATAATGATAGTTTGGTACTCTCAAGAAGTTATGATCAAAAGGTTTGGTTAGTTGGAGAAGGATTAACCGATGAAGAACAATCTAGAGCACCGAAAGGAACACTTTTCATTCCTTTCTCCACATTTCCTCCGAAGAAAACGCGCGATAATTGCTTGTACCACCACATACCAGCAATGGTGATCCCTGCATCTGTCGAAAATGTCGACTCTTGTGAGGTTAGTAGCTTTCAAGAAATTAAATTCTTTGAGAAAACGGGGTCTCAGTAGTTTCTGACAAAAAATATAATCAACAGTCTTGTACTTTGTGAATTTTGTATAATTGTGTATGCACAAAGTACAACCTCCAAAGTAAAACTTTTGACAGTTCCTAGTTATGAACTGTTGAGTTCTGGTAGACCCTGTTTCTTTTTATTTTTAGACGATATGATATTTTTTGTTATTTTGTATTAACATTGTTCTGTGTTCATATATAGAATTGGTTGCCAAGAAGAGTGATGAGCGCTTCGCGTGTAGCTGGGATGGTGCACGCCTTGGAAGGATGGCCTGAACACGAATGTGGCAACACAATTTTGGACATTGGGAAAGTTTGGGAAGCCACTCTTAAACATGGATTTAGGCCTCTAAAAAGTCCTCATTAATCCGGTCAAGGCACCTAGTTTTTTTAGTATTTTATGCTCAAACAATCATTAACCAATTAAAGCTGGGAGGCTTTGAAATAATTAAGGATTTGCAAGATGGGATAGAAGAGTTTGAAGCCTTCCTTGCCATGCATTGTGTACTATATTTATTGTCTCGTGTAGTGAGGGTTTGTTTCCTTTTTGGATTGTATTATATCCCAATAATGGGAGCATAAACAAACTTTATATATAGTATACATAAACTCGTAACTATTTAATGGTTTCTTTATCCTTTACACTTAAAATAATTGTACGGGAATATTTCTTGGTACTATTAATCATGGACAAACCATTGTAGGAGATCTTGTTCATCGTGTCCAATAATTTTGACAATACATCAAACTTTATTTAAAGCCAAATGACTTTTTGTCATGTACTTAACCCCGCCTCAAAAAACAAATTTCTTACCAAATCCAGTGCCAGGCCATACGATACATATTATATATCAAAACAACATTTTTCCTTGTGATAAAGTGAGAGGGAGGAGTAGGGCTCTTTCATTCTTTCTTCTTTGGTATGTGGGGGGAATGATATATATCTAACATGATTGTGGAAAAGTTATTCATGGTTATCGGGCGCGGTGGTGTCCTAGGTCAATAATATGTTGTCATTTCAACATATACAGTGGGCTCTTTTACTGTACATGCTGAAATAGCAGCATGTAATTGGTCCTGAGGCACCACGTGGCCATATCTCAGGACTATAGAATAATTTTTCTATTTTTGTGAGTTTGCTGTCATTTCAACATATACAGTGGGCTCTTTTACTGTACATGCTGAAATAGCAGCATGTAATTGGTCCTGAGGCACCACGTGGCCATATCTCAGGACTATAGAATAATTTTTCTATTTTTGTGAGTTGCTGTCATTTCAACATATACAGTGGGCTCTTTTACTGTACATGCTGAAATAGCAGCATGTAATTGGTCCTGAGGCACCACGTGGCCATATCTCAGGACTATAGAATAATTTTTCTATTTTTGTGAGTTTGTTTGAGAATTTTATTTTTTGTAAATTCCTCTTAAAAATATAAAATGAGAAGTGTAGGAAAATAAAAAATTTAAATTTAAAAGGCAAGAGTTCTACAAAAATAGTTTTATTTGAGTTTAATTTTAGTTAATTTTTAAAATTTTAAAACTTAAATTGTGATACGAATTTATTTTAATGTTTAGAATAATAGTTTTATGCTCCGTAAAACTTTTTAAGCAGATTAGAATGTTAATTATTGTCTTAAGTAATATCAAATTTAACTTTTATGATTTTTCAAATTTTAAATTTTTTTAAATTGAGTTGAAAAAAGAAAATCAAATGGGACTCCTCCTTAGAATTGAGGGAATATAGCCCAAATTTACAATAGCATATCTTCTTAAAAGACATACTTAACATATTTTCTTTGGCGATGGATCCGACGACAGTTTGGTCCGTAGCTATAGGTTCGTCCGTCGCGAAATATATTGTCCATCGCTAAAAGTTTTAGCGACAGACAAACCTATAGTAACGGACCAAATCGTCATCGAGTCCATCGCTAAAAATAGTATACTTGATATGTTCTTTAAGAGGGTGTGTACTCTTGAATCAAGTTATATATGTGTGTGGGGGGGGGTCCAAAATTATAAAAATATTAAAAAAATTAATTCAAGGGCGCTAAATCCGAATCCTACCAAATTATTTATAATTTAATAATAATTTTGATGCCCACTGAAATATATTTGTAACTTCGCCGCTGACTAGTTGTAGACTTGTAATGTTCTCAAATCCACCGATGGCCGCCTGCATACCTTCACCTAACATCATATTTTTCTCTCTCTTCTGGAATCTTTCGGGACCCCGCAGAGAAACCCACTTCGCTCTCATGGATTTCTTCATTTTTCCACAGCTGAATTTGTCCCTAAATTAAGTCTCAATTCTAAAATCTTTTCTTTTTGCTCTCTCTTCCCCTTCAATTTGGTCCTTTTTCCCATTAATGTTGATGTTTTTTAGTGCTCTTTTACCTAACCCATTTTGCTGATTTTGATTTGAAATACTGTTTGAACTTCCACACACGTGAAATAGAATCTGTTTCTGAATTGGTTTCTTTAACTAGCAAATGCACAATTAACATGTGGGTATGTGAGATAGAATTAGAAACTCAATTCGTAACTCTTGGTTTTGATGTATAGTGAGTCGGTGCTACTAGTCGCCCAACTAAGTCAGCTGGTAAATCGACAAGTCATTTCCAATGTATAATGTGTACGTGTTAACTATTTCAATTACATTAAATAAAAAGTATTCTCACAAATATATTACTATTTCACAATTCATTAATATAATAAATATTATTATTGCCCATTCAAAAAAAAAAGGGCAGGAAAATGGCTATTGTTTAAAAAAAAAAGTTGATCGCCCATGAATAAATATTCTTTCAAGATGCCTTAGTCTACTCACGCGAGAATTTATGAAAATTATTACAGACAATTATGTATTTATTAATTTTTTAAAGGGTCAAGGATCACAAACTTGTTAGATGTCGAGTACAAAAAAAAAATAAAATTTGTATGGCTAGTCTACCAAGTTGACGAGACTTGATACCTATGATTAGTGGATTTACGTGTAGATTGATCAAATGTACACTGTTTGTGATTGGAACATAAATTTGAAGGCAACAATTGAAAAGGCACGTACGGGTTATAATGTACTCCTTCCGTTTTATAAAAAGAGTCTTTTATGAGTTTGATCATAATTAATTTACGAAATACTATAATTCAGATTGCGATGCTTTAAAATTTTCAAACTGAGATTTTTGTATTTGGTAATACTCTTAAGAAGTTTTTAACATTGGCTATAGCATTAATCAAAATCAAATAAAGTACAATCAATTTGAATTTTAGGATATTGCAAATTTACTAGGAAAAAAAAGTAAATGGAACTCTCTATGTTCAACGGAGGGAGTAATAAGCATCCTATGGATTAAAACCATGTATGAGGTGCTCTTTGTGTTGAAAAGAGTGCAAGATATTTGGCACCAATTGTGAAATTTTGCAGTCAGCAAAGCTTAGGTCCCAGGGAGACGGGCCATCTCGCTTCTTGCCTTGGTCCGCTTTTTGCCTTTAATAACAATGCTGTAATGGCTGTTATTATCTTAGTAGGATGCTCTTTCTCTTGATAGAATTTTAGCCAGAAGTAGCTTCCACCATTTGTCGATGCGACGCGTGGCATTGTTTGGCAGACTTTCAGCAAATTATCTATTTTAACATTGCATAAATGACCTGGAGATTGCAATGCTACAGCAGTAGTAGTGTTCTGTTCTCTTTCTTCTAGTTGCTTAAGTTTCATTCGTAGTGAACCTTGCCTTGCCTTGCCTTGCCTGCAAAAGATGGATGTTTTTCCTCTGGAATTCTATTACTGATGATTGCTTTGTTTTATACAGAGTATATTTCAAACGCATGAGACCATTTTTGCTAAATGATTTCTTCTCAAAGCGATTTGTTCATGCAAAAGTGATGCACCGCAGCACCAGCAAAGTAATATCAGTTGCTACCACACTTTACCAATGCTTACTGACACTAATGCCTGCAGAGTTATCGGGAAGTTGATTGCAGAGCGATCAAAGGAAGCTCATGTGTTTGCAATGTCTTATGAGGCCAAGAACAATGAGCAAACTGAGGGAAGGCTTGGGATTATTCTTGACACTATTAAGGAGAATGGTATTATATTTGCTTAAATCCCCCCCTCCCAACAACCAAAAAAAATAATAATAATAATAAATAAACTGATTAAATGTAATTTTTAACAAGGCATTAGTTAACAAGACACTTCAAAAGAGAGAGTGTCTTCTCTTCTACAGACCAGTCTGTTTCAAATTTGATGAAAGAATGCGATAATTAAGAGAAATCTTTATTAAGATATCGGTAGAAGTAGTTTCATCATCAAAATTCAGTCTGTAACAATAACATTAGAGGCAGTAACCTCCTTGTACAAGTAATTAGAACAAAATAAATTGTTCCCTTCTATATAATATAAACAGCTAAGATAAGATCAAACACAGTACATGTATCGCAACCTGACATTGGTACAGCTTCAATGTTTTCAAACAAACCTTTTTAATATATCTGTCTCTCTCACAGTTGGTTTACCTTGATAGCAGATGGGGTGAAACAAGCCTGAACCGCATCAAAAACTTCTACAATAGGCTTTGCGGCATCAATCTGAGGGCAAAAATACACATCAATGGTTGCAATAGTAGGGCCCTCACATTTTCAGGGAAGAAGAGTAGTAATAAAATATTACCTTCCGAACTTTTCCCTTAGCGTTGTAATACTCGATCACTGGAAGACTGGATTCCATGAATACCTTGAAACGCTTTTTGATAGTGTCGATGTTATCGTCTTCTCTTCCCTTCAAAAATCAAATAAAAGGAATTATTCATTAGCAGGATGGCCCGCAAGGAAAAAATAAAAAGAAATTCTTAGGGCAAATAAAACTCATATGTCTAACCCCTTCTTAAATCAAAAATAAAAAGCATTACTCAGAAACAGGATGGCACAAGAAAAAATAAAAAGAAATTCTTCGTCAAATACAACTCATTGTCTAACCTGGTTTCGACTCAGAAGGCGCCTCTGCATTTCTTCTTCGGAACACTCAAAAAAGAGGACGAATTCTGGTTCAATTCCGGTCTGCATTATATAAGATACGTTATAATTAATGCTACTTCTAATATCAACAGGCTAAGGAAATAGACTTTGCGTTCATTACTACAGACAAAAGCGTAAACTTAAAGGTGGATGCATAGAAAACTTACAACACACTCAAATGCTGCACGATTTTCCTCGTTACGAGGAAAACCATCAATTAGGAATTTATCATTACCATTTTCCAGTATAGCTCGCTCCAGGAGCTTGATAGTTACCTCTGAAGGAACAATCTTCCCCTCCTTAATCATGTTCTGAATCATGGTCCTAATATATCAGAGAACAGAGAATTTAGAATCAATTTTTGGTAAAAATGAATTGAAACTGCAAAAATTGACATTCTACACTTTTCAAAAAATGATACTTGATCATTTGGATCTACATCGTTACACTCACATGCAAGACTAGGAAAAGTAAACGACATGAGGCACAAAAAAAATTTGCACACTAAATCAAGAATCAAATCAATGTTTGACAAAATCCATATAATCTGTCAAATCAGTGCTTTTACAAAATTTCCTATCAAGGATAAAGACTGTAATTTTTCTGCCCCTACTTTAGTTTGTTAGAAGCATAAAACCTGATGACCCAAGCTATCCATCTCCAAAGTCTCATTTCCTTACATATGCATCCTACGAAACAAAAAATAGTATTTCTTCCGTTTCAAGGAAATCCTTGAACTAAGTTCCTAAGAACAACTCTGCTAAGATTTGCTACTTCCAACACCTACAAACAGTATCATTCATCATTAATAATCTAAAATATAATAAGAAGCAATTTCAATACTTGACCTAATTTATTGTAAAAGAGATGGTAGTCCAAGCATATGAGGTTCAGCCTACTGACATTAAGCATTTGTATCTAAACATTCCACAAGCCCAAATGTACTAAGATGAAGACTTCATTTGATGCCTAATTTATTTTTAAGGTAACAGAAAGTTACCTACCACGGCCGAAGGGGGCAAAAAGCAATGTACACAAGGAGAGAGAAATAGGACCTCAGATGCCACACTTACAACTCCCCCAACACCCTAAACTCTAAAGAAACAACGAAAACCCAAAATCTCCAACAAGGAAATCCATGTGAGAACAAGAATCAGCTATAACTTTCCAAAAAACAATGTTAGAACTTAGCACATCAAACCAAGAGCTGTTAAACATATCCCAGTACCTTTCTCTTTCTTACACGAGCAATCTTTACAAAATTATCTAGCTAAAATATGATTCAAAGAAACTGTACCCATTTTCAGAACCCGACTTCATTTCGGCTCGGAGAAGATCACCCGCACTGAGATGAGTGTATCCAAATTTCTGTACAATATTTGCGCACTGGGTTCCCTTACCACTGCCTGGGCCACCTGTTCAGTTCAAATGAAAATAACATCAATATTGTTTGCGGGTACAAAGATACTGGAAAATATGGGATTAGGCATACTTGATGCCCTAAGTAAGCTCACTTCATGAATGTTAAATAATTGAGAGTCATCCCATGAGCTGTATAAAAATATACTACCTCCGTCCAAGTTTAAGTAACCTCCTATCTATAATGGGATGTGCCAAATATCCAAACCATTCAACATCTCTAACCAAGGGTTGTATCTAAAAGTAGACAGAATTTTACTCTCCTCATTAAACCATGGGTCAAAGAAACCAACTCAATTAGTTTTGATGAAGGGTTCAAAATATGGTCATCATGAAAGACAAACTCAAAGACTTCAATTAAATCATTCAATTTTCCAAATTTATTATGGATGGCGTAGGGTGTAGGGAACAAAACCCTATATGGATTCTGAAAAGTAGAAACAACCGAAACTACAGAATGAGAATCATTTTCCAAATGAAACAATGATACAAACAAAGGAAAAGTACTAGACAAGGAGTGAGAAGAATAAGGTTCTATGGAAATATAAGAAGGTGGACCTCTTCTCCATTGAAATAATGAGAATATAATGAAAAGACACTAGAAAATTAACCAAATATTCCTGATGTAGCGGCAAATGCAATCAAGAAAACCACATATATCACTCCACCTCTAGAGTTTGGAATAGCGAAAAAGAAAAATTCGCTTTGAGAGTATCAAATAATTTGTATGAGTAAATCATCTCATATCATTATTACTATCCTTATATGTGCAAATTATATAACTGGAAAAAGAATCCATGTTGCTCACCCAAAACAAAAACAACAGTGACCTTCTTATTAGTCAGGGCACTTCCATTTGCTTCCTGCAATCAATAATAATATCAAAACACTAAATCAGAGGTTAAACAGTGTGCATGCACGCGATGATCATCAAATGACCAACAATAGGTAGTAAGAGAAGCATTTATGCCTGCGAGGATAGTTTTTAGGGGCTTAGTGGGCATCATGAACAATTATCAAGGTCTAAATGACCTCTTCTTTTTTTTCCGATTAGGTTGGAACAGAACATTGAGTCCATATTTCCTACTTTCCATCTGAACTCTCAACTCAAACAGTTCAAACTGTAAGGATATAACCTATTGGAAAATTTTCAGTGGACTAAAAAAGTGAAACGAGAATAATATGGTCAGATGTGAATTTCATAGATCTTATTGAACAACTAATATAATTAATCTCTGTAATATAACTTTATAAAGTTCAGTAATCAAACTCTGCCGCTTAGATTATTGACTTCTGAAAAGCATGAAGTAAGGCATTCAATTTCCGAAGAAAGAACTCATATTTCATAGCGCCAGATATATTGGAATACATGTTTAATTTGAGATCACAGTTATCTGATTCCAGAGTGGACTGTTGTTCTCCTAGAACCCAACTATTCAAAAACTGAAACAAAAATAAACTGCATTAAGATGGAAAAGAAAGAACTACCTTGTTTGTAGCATCAACAACAGTCCCCATGTGCAAAAGGAATTATGTCTTGAAATTATATCTGCAAATAAATCATGAATCGTGATGACCAGAAAATTCATAAAAACACTTGGATGCACTTTATTTGTTAAAGTAAATTTCATCAAATGTAAGATGCATGAAAACCCAATTGATGTCAGCATAAGCAGGCTTTCGCAAGACAAAAGGATTAAAAATTTAATGGGGATACTACACACTACCTTTGTAATCTAAGATCTAGACTTCCGAAGAAACAATTAATCAATAACACATCATTTCACAAAATGGTGAATAAATAATTACTTCTCATTTATTTTCACTTCTGCTTTAGCCTATAATCTTCAAGGTGTTAAATTGAGTGATTTCAATTTCAACATTGACATGAATAAAAATGAAAGCACAAATTAATGACCAATATAGAGCTAATGCAGCCACAGCAAAGAGAAATTAAATATTGATTCTATTTAGTATATATAACAGAATTATCTCAAAGAAACCACAATTAAACGGATCCAATGCCTATCAACCACGAGGAAGCCAGAATCGAAAAATCATCACTTGAAGCAAGTAAAAAATGGACTTTTAATTGATCAACTATAAAAACACAAGTGGGATCAATCATCAAATAAAACTGAACTTTACAAATCCATAGTTATGGAAAAATACTCCTTAATTTTATACACAAATTCATATTTGAAATTCACATATCCCAACTTGATTCAGTACCAAAAAAACAAAAACCCATCTCATTTCTCGCGAGATCTAATCCATCTAAACAAAAAACAACACAATTAATCAAAGATCAAGAAAATCATAAACCGTATAATGAATGTACACTTGAAATTCAGTAAAATTGAGCTAATGTAACGAAGAGGGATCAGATCTGAGGCGCTTACCTTTGATAAAATAAAATCCCAGATGGAGAGAAAATGGAGGGAAAGGAGATCTGAGGAGAGGTGATAGGAGCTCCTGCTTGTTTTATCACATATATATAGAGGGAGCTCTACTTTTGCGTCGTGTGTTCAAACGGTAACTGCTTTTTCTCTCCTCAAAGTTACCTTTTCTCCGTATTTTTTGGTCGGTAGGGAGAAGAAGCATGCGGAAGTTTGCGTTATTTCAACGGCTTACCACCCAAATTAATCACCCTCCCACCCTAGTCTAATCTAATTAATTGGACTCCAGTTTTATTTCTAGAATTTATGAATATTAAAAATATAATATTTTATTTTATATAGTATATTTTTAAAATAATAAATTATTAATTTGATATGAAAATATGTCCATTAATAAATTATTATTACCCTTTTCCTCCACTTTATTGGGAAAATGATAATGCATTTTTTCCATCTACTTTGATTTCTTTCATTTTATAAAATTATTAAAAAATTTAATACATTTATTAAATATAATTCAAGCAATTAGTTGGATAATATACTGACTTTTTTTTTTGTAATAAACTAATTGAATATTGATTTACATTTGCTGAGAAATTATTTTCCGAATTATTTTACATAACTAAGTATATGGGTAGTTAGGTAAAAGCATGATTTTTAAACTCGGTCCGACCAGAAAAAATCGGAATCTATCGGCCCTCCGGTCCGGTTCAAACCAAAAAATCAGTTTTGATCAAAACTCGGTCAAAACACGTGACCCGACGGTCGGACCGGTCGACCCAGTAACCTGGTCATTAGTTTTACCAGTTACCTACCTCTCTTTTTTCTTTTTTTTTTTAAATATAAGGATTTGAACTTGATTAAATGTATCATTGATTGAGTTTTGAGTTATGATCATGATTTAATATCTTTCTTTTCATATAGATTTAGTATTTATTTGAATTGTATAAAGCAAACATTGTACAAATAGATTTATTTATTTTTACCGAATTTGATTGAATGTATCCTAGAGATGTTTATGTTCATTTATGTTTGATTTTATCACTCTTGAATCTTGAATTTTGAGTTATGATCATGATTTAATATCTTTTTTATATATAAATTTAGTATTTATTTGAATTGTATAAAGTAAACATTATACAAATTGGTTTAAAAAAAATTGTAGATAAATTGATTAATTTTACATATTTACTAAATATTATATATAATATATAATAATAATTAATATATTTAATTATTTATTACATATTAATGACGTCACCGGTTCAATAACGGTCTAACCACTTATTAGACCAGTGACTCATTCACCCGATACCTTTTTCGGTTTGATGACTGATCCGCAGGAACACTGCATAAAAGATGAATATTGTGACAAATATATTTGTTAATATTGAATTCGTATCAAACGCTTACAATAACTATTACTAGCAATCACGTAATTTTTACTAAATGAAAAATAGCAAAATATAACCAATTTTTATTGCTAGTGATTTGATTTTACATATATCCAATCATAAAAAATAAAAAATAAAAAAAACTTGAAATTTTTTTGTGTGAAGAATTTTATATTTTTACCTTTTGTAATAAAAAAAAATTGTATTGTAATATATAGACCCCTTATAATACAAAAAGTGGAGCAAAACGACCATAAAATTTGATATTCATATAATAATACGCAAAAAATGAGGGAGTGATATTATGAATTTTCCCATATTTCAAATTTTGACTTAAAAAAAAAAAATAACTCTAATATTTAGAATAGAGAAAGTAATTTCTTATATTTTTTCAAAGAGCATTATTCATACTTTATTTTTTTTCATAAATCTTGAGCGACCTGAGTTAAAAATGTGAATATTTTATACGGTTACAAAAAAATTAAAAATATATATAAAAATTTAGGGCAACACGGGAGAGCCTTTGGGACGTATACTCCCTCCATCCCTATATCCAATAATCTAAATTTTGATGATAATTTGAGATAACCTGAAACAAACGCCTCCTAAAGTCGGACATTGGAGTTGTCTGAAACTACAAACATTGATACTGTACTTCAAAACTCCATGGATATCCAAGATTGTTCATAAATACCTAGAAATCTCTCAACTTGGATAATAATAATAATGACCAATGGAAGTTGCAGCTTATTTCAAACTTCTGTGCATACCAAAAAACACATAGGAGGAATTCAATTCTAAGATAAATCAGAGAAGAATAAGACAGAAGGAAAGAAGTGCAAGATATTAACAACATAATGACAACCAAAGGTCTACTTTGTGACAATTCCTGCATTAACCCATAATAAGCTCATTAAAAAAATCACACCCATACTAAGCATATATATAATTTATGCTATATAAACTCCATATCAACATGTAAGCAATCAAAAGTTAAGAGAAAACCCTGACCTGATCCTCTAGCAAGAAAGTCTATGCTCTCCAACACTGAAGATTTTCCAGAACTCTGCTCTCAGCCCACCAAGATAATAAAGAAGGTGAAACAAGAGGTAAATCAGATTAACATTACACTATTAGAACAAAATATAAAGACACAAATGCTTCTCACATATAAATACCACAATTACCGCCTCTCTTCCTCTGTCTATCTAAATTTTTCTAACAAGAGTATGGATTGCATAAAAATTCCACACAACTTTCTTAACAATCCAATTCAAAATGAGCGAAACTGCAAAAACTAATACATTCATATTCATTCAAACTCACTATCCTCTCCTCCATGGTGGTTCTGATGCTTTTCTCTTAACATTCCCTCAGCACTTTCTCTCTCCACAATTACGATTGTGTTATTCAACATCATCATCTCACAACTCAAATTAACAGAAAACCCAAATAATTATAAAAAAAAAATTATAAAAAAAAAATTATAAAAATCTATACAAGCTAGAAAGAAGTAAAAACTCCATCTTTTTACCACATTTCTCCCTCTGAAAGACTAGTAAACTGAAAAGGGGATTCGATTCACCAATCCGGTTAATTGATGTTTTGGTCAGTATACTAAGGAACAATTTTTATTACTCTTTTTTTATTACAAACGGATTATTATAGTTATAAAAAGTTATAAAATAGTCATATTTGTTAAAATTTGCTGACTACACCGACAGAAATTGTTTTCCCAAGTATGCTTTTCTCTCTCCTCCAAAATTAGCGACTCCCTCTTTTTCTCTCCAAAACTGCAACCTGCCTTGCAGTGCAAACTTTACCATCAATGGCGTAAAGCAAAACCCAATAAAATCCTTGCATGTGCACCGCGTAAGGTTCACTCCATTGATCAATTAGCCATTGAAATTCCAGACACCGACCATCAGATTAGCCAAGGTTTCTCTTCTTTTTTCTTTTTCTTTTACTTATATTTCGAATTTTCGATCTGGGTTTCGTTCTAAATTGATTTTGGTTTTGCTATACCAAATGGGTATTTTTAATTAGACATTTACATGTATCTTATCTAGGAAATGAGATGAAAAACATGGGAAATGAAAGAACAAATTACTATATCTTAGCAAACTTTGCTGTACAAATTTGACTTAGAATTGTTCCCATGATGCAAAAACGAAGTTCAATTTCAGAATTGAAATGTCATCTTTCCTAATTCCCCATTTCAATAAGAATTTTAATGTAACATCAATGTTTTCTTCGTAAGTTGATTCCTGTTGCATAATGGAATTCGTTGTTCTTGCATAGCCTTTTATATATGGCTAGTCAATTAAATGGGAAGCTAATGGAATTGATTAGTACTAAGTTGAAGTGTATTTCCACCTGTATTGGGTTCTGCAGATTCATGGTTACAAATGGGTTTTGTTCTCACCAGTGGTATCAACAGTGCTTGTGCTATGGGATACTCTGGCGCAGTCATGGTTCCTCTTGGTTGGATAGGAAGCGTTGTTGGTTTAATTGCAGCCACCGCCACAATATTTGTACGCAAATGCTCTTCTTGCAAGAATGTGAGAAGAATACATAGAGCTCATGAAGGAGATCCAATAGTCAGTTGGGTTTCCCAAAAATCAAAATTGTCATATCTTAAATCAACTTTGTGGGGACATTTGGTTGCAAGAAACATAATTAGAATTTGACTATTTATATAAATCTAACATTATTTCGGACTATTTTATCTGATAAGAGATTAATAGTCCTTTAAATAGTAAATATACTTGAAATTGGATTATTTATATAAATTTAATATTACTTCGGACTATTTTGTCCTATAATGGAAGATTAATAGTCCTTTAAATAGTCTTATGAATTATTTTTTATCATTCTTAAGGCTATTTGCCTATTTATGTGAGATCATATAATCTCATGAAAAATATGGGATTAATGATTTTCCTTATTTTAAGCTATTTAATAACTTTATGGACTAATAGTCTAACATTAAATGATTATTAATCTCTCATCATGGTATAAAATAATTTGAAATAGTTTAAATTAAAATAAATAGTTCAATTTTAAATATATTTTTTATAAACGTAGCATAAGAATATTGTTATGTATGACTACAAATTAATGTTGACACTAAATTTTAACTTATACATGGGACTAAGTCAGTTTGTCAAAATTGTGAAATACCTCCATGGGCACACCGGCGTCTCAATTGAAAGTTTGTTAGCCTAGGCAAGTTAGATGATTCTAACCTGGCTTGTAGCCTTTCACTGCCAATACTTTTGCCCATGGATAAATCTACAAATATAAATTTTTTATATAAATTTAAATATAAATTCTATCTATACTATTAAAGAGTAAAATTTGACACGAATTTTCATGTCAGACCTATGGAGTTTGTACACAAAATTTGTACACTTAGACTTAGACTTGTTATTTGCCCATTGTAGTAAGAAGTTTGGGAATTGTAATTTCTAGTAAGAAAATTTGATATTTCTACAACATTTTACTTACATAAATGTGAGTTATATTACTATTAATGTGAGGACAAATTTGTGAAATTACCAAATTTCTTTGTGAAAATATCAATTTCCAAAAGTTGTACAAAGATACAAGAGTTGAGAAGAGTTAAAAATGTTTTCATATATACACAATTACACATCCATTTCTATTCTCTCTGCCAAGAGATGATAAACAATCTTCAAAGATAACAAACTGCCTATACAAAGATATATATTCAGAATTTGGTGAAGGAATATTCATAAGATCAGCCTGTTTTAATACTAACCAGTAACTGGAGAAATCTGAGCATCACATTTGGTGATCAAACTATCTAGCAAAATCACAGTAAGGGTCATTCATGGATTTCAAGTTTAAAATTTACATATAAATTAAAAGGACTTTAATACAGGCATAAAAAAACAAAAATTGAGTTGTTTATTTTTGAGCAAATTGCAAAATTATCCCCTCATGTTTGCACTTAAATGCAACATGGACGCTAATGTTTCAATTTTTGCAATTTCATAACTAACATTTCAATTTTTTGCAAAACCGTCCCCTCTAGTTAATTTTGATCAAAATAAATGAATCATATACACAACATGTGAGTTTTTAAATGATAAAATAATCTATTTACGCACTAAAAATATGAGTCTTTAAAAGGTAAAATATTTATGATCTTAGTTTAAGTATTTATTTTAAGTAAAATATGAAACTAATATTGGTAGTTTTGTGTATACAATGTTTATAAACTTCAATCGGACTTTATTTTGGATAGCAACTTAGTTTGAATAGTGTGCATTTTAAATATATTTTGGATGTTTGTGACCAACTTATTATAAATAAATGTATACTTAAAATACAATATAGGTGAATTTTAATACCAAAAAAAAAAACTATTAAGTAAATTTTGACATGAACCTAACAAAACATAGGCTCTTCATTCAATTACAATCGAAGTGATTCTCAGCAAATAGACGATGAATAGAGAGAAAATTTTAGTAAATAATAGACAGAGAGAGACTGTTTGTTGTGTAAGAGGCCTGACCTGAATTCATTGTAAGAGAAAATAATATTATATTATTGTGTTTTCGATTTTACCCCGTTATAGACTATTTTACTTTTTAAAAACTCACATGTTATGCACAAAATTCATTATTTTTATTAAAATTGGCAAGGGGACGGTTTTACAAAAAATTAAAACCTTAGTTATGAGATGGCAAAATTTGAAACATTAACATCTATGTTGCATTTCACTGTTAACATGATGGGGCAATTTTGTAATTTACTCTTTTTACAATATGTAATTGACCAAAATGAGTATAACCTTGAGGAATTACAATTACACAGGGTCACAGACAACAAACAAACGGTTGCAGTCTGAACATGAAGATCAGCATAAAGGCCTCCTATCAATTATAGTTCTGCTACAACCATGTATGAGTTTGCGCAGAGAAGAGATCCGAGTCTTTCAATCTTTCCTATAAACTAATGTTGGGTAGTCTGGACTCCACATGTTATTCTTCACATAGGTAGCAAGTTCCTCCTGCAAAGAAGGAAATCATACAATTGAGAACCTAGTTGTTATTTTTTATATTTATTGATTGAAAACCAAAATATGTTAATATGAGGTGCCGATCAGCGTAATCAGCGTAATTACTCGTCTTAACTTTTCTTCAGAGACACAAAAGTAAGAGATCTGGTGGTGAAAAATTAATAAAGGTTCATGGATCCTCTAAGTGGGAAGGTTTGGACAGGAGGAGGATTAACCCCAATCATGGGCACAATCACATTGTGCAGAAAGAAAAAGGCAATCGAACAATAGCGACAATCACAAATATACCTTATTAAGTTTACAGAGCTCTCGAGCATCCATTTCACGATATCCTTCTGCTAGCTCTTCTACTATAGCTTCCTTGATCACAGCAGCAGCTATTTCTATTGTTATATCACGAATGCTGTACATATATAGTATGAACAAGTTCAAGCTAAGCATGAGTAAGAATCATTTTACAAGCCTTTCAAACTGCCCAAAACACTTTGAATGTGTACCTGGATATTGAAGGGAATATAATCCCGTTGTGAACTTCATCTTCCGTCATATATGCAGCAAGGCTGTAATGTTCAAATGGGTTTTGGCAAAAACAATTAAAATAATGGACCAGATTACATCTTGGCATTTTGTTCAATTCTTGGCAAAGCCAAGGTGGGCATGTGGGTGTTTGGGTGTGTGAGCTAAATTAGCAACAAAAAAAAAAAAAAAGAGCCAAAATATTACAAATGGCTTCGTGATATATGCCTGTACTATGAAATCAAACTGCCCTCCCGACCCTCAAGAACAATTATGACCTCTTTTCATTATTGTCATCAATATAAATGCGTAAATACTTCAAGTTGTATCTACTGTGGATTTGGGCCGGTTGGCTTCTCAATTTATTGACAATATTTAATTGAAATAGCTTTTATAGTATAATATATCCTTGAAGTCATGCCAGTTCTGATAGAGGTTACTGTGGACAGAAAAGAAGCGCATTACCACTCGGCTGCAGCCTGTAACATGCCATCGGAGATGATGCTAGAGCCAGATAGAAGAGTACCGAGTCCAATTCTGCACAATCAGGCAAAATAAAATGTTAAGAGAAGGAAAAGAGACAAGCTGACAACAGTTCTCCCTTCAAAGAGTTGGAAGTAAACTTACCCGGGGAACAGGTACATATTGTTGCCCTGGTTGCAATGGCCAATATGACCATTTCCTGTGGGAAATAAGTGAGAGTTAATATAGATTCAAATATAAGAATGACTACAGAAACTTAGATGAAGTAAACTAGCCTTATTAAATGCACCCAAAACTATATACACGTCCATGAATGATAATAATGTAAAATGAAGCTCAAGATTGCACTTTAAAGTGATAATAGTTTCTTATCAATATGTTTGAAACAAGATCAATCATAAGGCTTAGCCAGTCAACTGTGGATTCCCCAACCTTCTCTGTCATTTTGCTAAATTTTGCAGTTTTCATTTGATAGTTTTATCACTCAAAATTCATTCTACTTCTTGAAGAACATGCATAGATAAATAATGGGGAGGAAAAGCAATAAAATTGCAAGAATCTGGATTCAGGACTTCCTCTATAAACAGACCACTGACTAAGCACAAACGCAACAACTTGCATGCTAGCTATAGAAAAATAAAATTAAAATAAAATAATTCTAGCTACTTACGAGAGATATTTACAATGCATTATTACTATACAAAGGTAAGGCTTTGACAGAGAACCAAAAGAGGTCTATTGAATTGGGATGGTCACCTATATCAAGTCCTATCCTGACATTGTCAACTTATTAATGACTGCAACAAAAGCTGCTTGTTTCCAATAAACTGAAAAAGAAAACTTCTTCAGAAACAATAATGAAACACCACACAAGTGCCCATCACTCCATGTCCCTTACTGAGCATTGAGTTCCATTTACATAGAGACACGTAATGTAGCTCAAACAAGATTCATAACTATGAAATCCCATGATATCGTGTGTTCAGTAGTTGCACATTAAAAATAGTTATTTACATAATTTAGTAAAGCATACTGAAATCGTTTCTTCTGTTCTCCACTCTTTATTCATGTCATTAACTTTAGCTGTTAAGTAATAATTTTTCATGAATTTGACAAGTATGAATAGTTGAATACTACATTCCACAGATCAGGTAACATCTCAATTTTGAGACAGACACAAGTTAGGGGAGAAGAAAAAGGAGGAGCTAAGTTACATACTAAAATCATTTGTCTAAAATGCCAAAACTACACCCGTTATTACATAACGGTACAGATTGTTTAGCTCATTCTTCACAGCCGTGCTATATTCTATGCCATGTCTAGGAAAGTAAAATAAAAGAAAGATAATTGCTCTATTTCAATGGCTGAAATAAACTACTTCACCTTTAGTAAAGACAAAAATACTTCAATCTTTGACACCACCCTTTCATGTAAAAAGGAAACACAGCACTCATGTGCATGGTGGAACGTGTCATTTGTTAGCTTTATCATCATTATAATTAGAACCAATTCTGTCTGGTAACCCAATCCTTGGGTTGGTGGCAGCATATTATGGGAGTCCTTATGCCTGAGAAAATGTTTGGAAGTTGCGGGAAGATGTTAGATAGGATGGGAAAAAGTCCTTGAAGAGGAAAATGAAATGAGGGAAGGATCAAGCAAATAGCACTTGCACCTTATTAATACTGTTCATTTACAAAAAACTGTGGATGGAAGAAGAAAAGATGTAGAAATTGTATTTTGTGTAAGAAAGACGGAAAGAGAGAGAGAGAGAGAATAAAATACAAAACCTCAAGAGCATTATTAACTTGTCAAGATGTTGAAAAGATGATACTGGGACAAAATCCTAGGAATCCCACCAGGAGGTGACGTAGGATGAGAAAACCGGTTGGATCAATACAAAAGGTTGTGGAAGCCTAATTAAGGTCTAATTAGGTGTTTTGATTTAATTAGAAGTTGTATTTTAGATAGAGTTGTATTTTAATTAAGAGTTATTTGTTATCTTTTAATTATCTTTTAGAGTTTTAATTAGATTAGGAGAGTGGATTAAGAGTACTATAAATATGAATGTAAACACTCATTATTATTCATTCATTGATATATAATTATTTGAGTCTTGTGAGTTCTCTGTTGAGAAATTATCTATATGAGACCGTTCCCCACCATTTTGGTATTAGAGCTAAACCTGGTACCCTAGCCCTAGACCAATTCTACCGCAACACAAACCATACCTAAAGCCACACCCTAGCCCAAACCCTACACTTTCTGTTGCCACCTCCAACAGCCGAAACCCCAAAACTCCCAAAATCCAGTCACAACCAGCCGCTGCCCGGAAATTAAAAAAATAATACTCGTTGCCCAACCTATAAGCTTTAACGTCGCTACGAAACCTTAGTTGCACCAAACCTTACCCAAAGTCCCAAACACAGCCAGAATCAAACCCCAGTACACTATATATATACCGTCCACAGCCCTACTTTCAGCCAAAAACCTAGCCAAACACAGCCCAAATCGCAGCCAACATAGGCTAGAAAAAAAAAATAGAAGCAGATAAGAAGCCAAACCGAGAAGCAGCCAAACCGAGAAGAAGACGTACCTATATACGCAGCGCACCGTATCGTGCCGCCACAGTCGTCGAGTCCTACCGTCATAGCCGCTGCCTCTTCCTATCGCTCCAATTCGTAATCGCCAGAAGAAGGAAGAAACAAAATATATAGGAAGAAAGGAAAAAGAAGAAGAAAGGAAAAGAAGAGAAGACTAATGCTGCTGCTGCTGCTCTGTTAAATTAAATATCGTGGCAAATTACAATTTACACCCCAAGATTTCATAAATTTTTTAAAATATCCCCTAAACTTTTAAATTTTTACATTTTCTCCCCTAAACTTTATATTTTTATAGTTTAGCCCCTGAAGTTTCTGTAATTGCATTTCAGTCCCTGTACTTGCAGTTTTTACATTACAGCCCCTGTAGTTTCAAACCTTTTCAGTTTAGTCCTTGTCAAAAAAAAAAAAGGAAAAAATAGAAATATATATATATATATTTGCAGGAATTATGGTAAATACCGGATAAGTGAACACTAGACTTGAAGGTTACATGTTACAACAAGATGAGTGTCATAAACGTATTGAAGATTCAGTTGCCACATTGATGGCTTCAGTTACAACAATTGTAGCAAAAGTTGATATCCTCACGAAACGCATAGATAAAGGACAAGGGGATGATATGAGAGTTCTACAACAACAGAGACCTAATGGACCTAATTTCCATCATGCGTCAGATCCTAAATTAAATGCAATAGATAGAGGGGCCAAGTTGAATATTGGTGACTTCAACAGAGATCAAAGGCCAGAATCATTTTTTGATTGGATTCACAATTTGGAGAATTTCTTCCGTTAGTACAAACTATTTGACGAAAAAAAGTTTTTCTTTGCTAATGCGAAGTTAAAAGGGAGAGCCCGTATTTGGTGGGATCATCATCAACGGAATCTATACATTGCTACACGAAGATGGGATGATATGAAAGCTACTATGATACGACGGTTTGTGCCTCCAGATTACAAGCAAATGGCATGTTTACAGTTGACGGAACACATCTACATTCTACAGTTTGGTTACAAGGTCAGAATTCCCATGAATTGAAGATGTGCTAATCTCCATGTGCCGTCGGAGATTAAATCAGGAGATCACTAATGGGGTAGCTTCTGGAAAAATTATGTTCTTGGATGATGCTGTTTAAGTTGTCAACCAAGTGGAAGATACCTTGAGGAGGAATTCTATTAGGCCTTCAGTACCAATACAGACTCGAAGTGAGAGGACTTTTGAAGAGCCTCTTAGAAGCAGGCCAATGGAGAGGTCATCTACAAATTCTTCAGCTACTAGCAGGCCCAATCATACCACAGGTTCTTCTAGTGCTAGCAACAATCCTACCTCTCGGTGTTTTAATTGTCGAAGGTGTTTTAATTGTCGTGGTGTTCGACAATTAAAACACCACGACAATTGGTTACTCAAAAGTAAAATGATGATCCTAAACTCCATCGTGGGCGGATATTTCAGACACGAGTCAGGTGCGCGGGACAGATATGTTCTTTTGTGATTGATACTTGTCGAGAACGCAGTTAAGAAGCTTGGGCTAAAAGTGGAGCCTCATCCAGACCCGTATGATGTTGCTTGGGTTACCAATACCAAATTGCGGGTTACTCAGAGATGTTTTGTTACGTTTTCAGTTGGCAAGCTTAAGGATGCGGTTATGTGTGACATTCTACCCCTTAAGGTTTGTCACCTCATCTTGGGACGTACATGGTTATGGGATCGTCATACACACCACAATGCTCGTGCCAATACTTACTAGATTATGAAGGGGAACACAAAGTTTACTCTTACTTGTGCTCTAGATATGGCCAGATTGAAGCTTACGAAGAATTCGTTAGTGATCCGACGTGATTGTTCATGTATTCCTAACTCGACGGAGTCGAGTTTTTCGCAGCGGAGGAGAAATGATACAGGACGAGAAAGCTAGTTGGATCAATACAAAAGGTTGTGGAAGCCTAATTAAGATCTAATTAGGTGCTTTGATTTAATTAGAAGTTGTATTTTAGATAGAGTTGTATTTTAATTAAGAGTTGTCTGTTATCTTTTAATTATCTTTTAGAGTTTTAATTATATTAGGAGAGTGGATTGAGAGTACTATAAATATGAATGTAAACACCCATTATTATTCATTCATTGATATATAATTATTTGAGTTTTGTGAGTTCTCTGTTGAGAAATTATATGTGTGAGACCGTTCCCCACCAGGAGGTCATTTGAACAGACCATATAGAAGGACTTACAAGAGTCAGCCCATGAATAATGATTTTGTTAATGATCAATGGTTTGTATGTTCTTCTTTTACCAGAAGTCTAGCTCTTTCTTCTCAAAGGAGTTGTGTTGAGGACTACTGTGACAGAGATACAAATACTAAAGGAAGAAGATATGTGCAGTTTATCAAAATAACAGGTAACAGACATACCAAGATCCACATCTTTAAATGGGCTTCCACTAGCAAATATAATGTTGTCACCCACAATGGAAAATGCTTCTTCTGGGGTGCACTCGGCTGCAAAGGAATCAAAAGAAAATTTGTGAAAATATGTTAAAGGTCAAGTTTGTTAAATTGTATGAACTCCACATACCATTTTTTGTAGGGTTTGACATTGCAAATATTGCTGGTCTGGTAGAAGTTGAACCCTTAAATGCCTCTAATACCTATTATTAGAAGTGCATGACGTCAACAACGGGAAGTATGTAAGGTAACATTATCACAACTCAAATAGAAACATAAATAAGAACAAAAATTTTGGGGTAAGACGCATCCAGGATGTGTTCAAGAAACAATTACAAAATATGAACCACACTCGATAAGTTCTAATCCCTAGTTCTTGTTGCGTGGAGTACATAAATAAGTCTTCTCTACTTGCTTCCTTGTAAAGCTGTATAAGAAGCAGAGCCGCAACTTTTGAAATTAAATAATCGTCTAAATTTCTCAAACCATTGTATACCTCTTTAGAGAACAATCCTCCAACTGCAGACAACCCAAGAAGCACATCAGGCTTTACTTCTCGCACCTGATTCACAAAGAATATATTCAAGATAATATCAGTATACAATATCTAACAAATTCCCTGCCTAGAAACCTAGACCTTGCATCAGCAATATCAGAAAATAAGTTTTGGAAGTGTATGTTGAGATTGGAAAGGGGAGCAATGAAACCCCCAAAAGATGCTAGAAAAGGCATGATGAGAGAAGAAACTGTACAGAGATTTGGATCCAGTAAAAGAAAGAGAAAAAGGGAAGATAATTAAGGAGTGAACCAAGACGGCTGAACCCATAAATCAAATCTTGTTCAAATGAGGAGCATAAACAAGTCTATCAATTCTTCAAAACTTTACACTTAACAGACAATAAAAATACTTAAAATAGACCAAATGACTGATGAATGAAGAACTTGTTGGCCTCAGACTATTAATTAGTGTACTATTCGGATATAAATCCAGCACTTAAAGTACCATTATCGTGCCATGGTCCCCCCAACAAAAAAAATTACGAATATAGACATGACATGACATAATTTTTACAGCTGGCCATATAGACACGACATGTTTAACCCTCAAGAGCACAAAAGGGAAAATAGCCTTAATCGAATTGCTTATCAGACATTCAGACTTGAGGGGAAAATGAGTAATACATTATCCTGGAAACCCTAATCCGAAACAGGCTCGACCCTAGGCCATCTTAGCTCCAAGAAACCCTAAAGTTATGAATATATACTACCATAAGGAGGTAAAGGGACTTCTGACTGAATCTTTATTCAGCCTTGGTTCCCTCCTACTCTTTCCTGACTTTGCCATTGGAGATTTCCCCGGACTCGACTCCAGCAGAGCTTTTAGGATCTGTTTATCTTTGCAAGTACCGAGATTTCTATCCTAAAAACCGAATCTTCTACAACAGAATTTGACCCCATCACATACAAATAATACCTAGTCAGAACATAGCAAAACATAAACAACTATCAACGTCATGACAGCCAGCCCTCAACTTTTGGCACAAAAAATTGAAAGATAATACAATCTTTCTAAAACTTTAGTAAGTAGTAACCAAGAAGATAAAATACATAATACAGAAATTGAATAAAGGAATAGCAGGATACGTCTTTTTCATGGTGAACCTGGCAGCATATATGCTTAAATAGTTCAAGCAATACCTACTAATATATATTAATTGGAGTAATGTCTCACTGGCCACATGACGTCATTAAAGGTACACTTACAATTCCATAGCTAGTTGACATTAGGATGCTCAACTCGTCTACAATATTTTTGAAGGGATTTCTAGCACGTGTCTCCTTGGTCCTTAGAAACATCAGTTAAGAATTCTTTTCAGTTAAGCACTTATTCAACTAATTAAATAAGTTTCTAAATCCAAATCTTACATGCACTGTTTTAAAAATGCAAGTGCTACAATGGGAAGTATAAAAAACCCGAGGTACCAAACAAGGCATAAATGAGTAGCTTTCTACCATCCCAAGTCATGGACTGTATAAGAGTTTTTAATCATTGCTTAGTGTTTACTTTTTAATTAAATTGTGTATTTTTTTTCCATTTCTTTGGTGAATATGTTTCAAAGGAGGACCTATGGAACTCAACAAAATAACAAGTACAATCAGCCAGGTGCCAAGCACATTCATTTGCTCAATTCAGCTACAGCTACTTATTTCCAAATGGGCAGATATAGCATACAAGCAAAAACTTCAGATTCGTCTGTACAGGATAATATAACTGGCAAAAAGTTTTAGATATTTTACACACCACTTCTGCAAGACTTGCGCCTTCCCTCAATCCTTGCCGACCAACTTCCTTTGTCTTCCTTGCAAACGGCTGTGCATCAGGGTCAATATTTTCACGCTCCTCTGTGATGAGACCCTGGATTCATACACAAATTTATTCTTATATGCAATAATTCATTCCCTTCAAATAAAAACAAAAAAAAATGCCTGCTTGCAAGGAGGTTCTACCAACTCCAATAGAAAAAATCTTTATTGATGCATTAAAACCACTCAAACTCCTGAGATTTTAACTATAAAAGCATAAAGTTCGGAGAGAGATGCAGAAAAACTGAAAATGCAAATATTTTAGGGAGCGGCTATTTTCGCTCCATAATATACTTATTCACTCCCTCAAACTTCATTGAGACAAATTTGCCACTCAATTCAGAGGAGACAGAAAGTTGAATTTTTTTAATTTGGTTAAGCTAGCTTCTCATCGTAGGTCTCTCTCTTCCCTCCAACTACTTCAATACAAACTGCCAATCATCAACTCTTTATCTGTGATGTTTAAGAGTGTTTTACAAATTAAGTTGGAGGATATCAGCAATATGGTGTACAAACTGTGGGAAACTTAGGTAACTACAAGCTCTGATTTTCAATCAATATGTCTGAGTCTTCATGAGTTCAATTTTTATCTGGTGTCTTTAAAGAAGATACATCTGTACAATCAAGAAAAGAACAAACAACAACTAAATCAATATAAAATTTCTCCTATTCTTTACAAATGTAAGTTAATTAGTTACATAAAGTAGTAAGAGAGTGGAGGGGGAGAGAGAATATCATGTTATTGACCTAATTAAAGTTTAGGAGATGCTCTGAACCACGGTTATGGATAGGCAAAAATGAATGATTACTTTTAGTTTTAGGTTCTGTTCAGGATCGCTGTTATTGGTACGTATATATGAATTAGTCAGCAGGTTGGTGAAAATTTTGAAGATCCATACTACTGGGCTAGATAGAGAATGGACATTCCTTGGTCATAGGCGTGCGATGTGAGGACTGGAGAAGACAGAATAATGACATTAATTATTTAGGGGTAGACTAGTCAACACATTAAGGCAAATAAAATTAAAAAAGTGGATAAGCGTATTAGAGAGCGGATTCGGAAATAGACACTCCCAATATAATATAATTCTGCTGGTACTAGTTAGTAGTTAGTTATGGACACACATTTTGACTCATTAACGAATTCACATGTAACTTTCTGATGCAATAAACTGGGGGCTGCTACAAAGAAATAAAAGGCGTAGGGAATGAGAGAGGAAGACTTGAAATGTTCTCTAACTAAAGCATTCAAAAATCAAATGAGTTAAGAAAGATTAATTCTTAATTTGTACCACTCATGGATCTTCCGTAATCCATATTATGTAAAGGACATGCATATTGATCATTCAATTCAATTTCTTGTTTACTACTACATGAAAAGTGCATGTGTAAAAATTGGTCACTCAATAAGACACTTCAGCTAGTTATAAACCACTACCACAAAATGTAACATATGTCAAGGATACAAAATCCCCGTAACTACTAATGAATTCATGCATGAGACTTCCAGGGCAAACTGCAGTGCAACCACAGCTGTGCCGTTGAGCTTAAATTAACCTTGGCAAGGGCAAGGAAGTCAGATCAATATTACTCTACCTGGCTTCAACATAATTAGAGCAGGTTGTATTTTTTAGTTCTAATATTGATCAAATGAGAACAGAAACGAAGTCCATAAATTAGGGCTTAAGCTTCAAAAGGTGCACATGCAATAGCTACTTGTCAAAACTAGGTGTGGACCAAGTCCAGAAGTATGTGTGCCAGGGACTAAATTTACAGTCACAGTCAAGGAATAGAACTGAACTAACACATATATAAGGGGAAACAAACAACCAAGAAACTGTACTCTTGGAGGCTTTATCCAACCTGGTTTGCTTTGACCTATTTTAAGAATGAGTTTAATATGACAACTTGCAAGTCTTGTTTTCGTTTTTCTCTTTTTTTTAGATTTTTTTATTAAAAATTAAAATAATAAAATAAAAGATGATTCAAGTGAAAATCTGACTGCTAAGGTAATTAAAATGACGAAAGAATATTACAAAATTTTACTTCCTGTAGGCAAAAGAAAATATAAGTTGCATATTAAGTAACATTTGCTTCAAGACAAATCATATTTATATCCACTTCTTTAGGATTCCCAGGTGCTGTTATCATTGTTCCACTTGGGAGTCAAATCATGCTAATTAACGTCATTAGTTCCCTATCTCAAAAGACATGAACTGATATCCTTGCATAAAATATTTATTTCAGATTATGGAGCTTTGATCAGATAAACAAAAGAGCTTCAAAAAAACCAATGATGGAAGTGAACATGATGACATTACTCGCCTTGGCATCAACTACCCAGAATTGTCTGCGTGCACTCTCAAAAGCAGATTCATTATTCCCTGACATCCTTGCCATTGTTTTCCTAGCAGCGTTGAGAACCCCTATTCCTGCACTGTAGTGTTACAAGATTAAACATGGAAATCTTTCCAACTTGTAAATAAAATTGAAAACACTTTATTTTGTCGATGATACTGATGCTACTCCATTCAAGATGCAAATTAAATTAAACAATCAGTGCATAAGAAAATCTTCAGAAAGCAAAATAAAAATGCAAAACAATCAAATTTAATGAATGGCAAAATGTATTTCTGTACACAAATTTATGACACAAGGACTCTGAAACCCTCATCTCTCATAACTCATTTCAAAAAACCATCATTTGAGGGAATACCATTTACAAATTATCAATCTCCCTTACTAGCAAACTATAGCAAAGAAACAAGATCACGCACACAGGCGATTACTGATGATATTGCAATTATTAACCTCTATATAAAACATAAATGATAAAACTGAAACTATTTTTCATACCCTAGCTATTTATTGAAGCTCAACTTAAATCCATGGCACCATCCCATGGATTCTTGGGAAGGCCTCACCAATGTCACACGGAACGTGGATACTTTCGATTTGTAGAATCGATATGGAAAGATGTACGCTACATAACCCTAAACGTGGTACGCTAGGGGTAGATTTAAACGGATGCCTATTGTTAGGAATTCTCTTACAATCCAAATGCAATAAAGCGAAATTTCGTAGAAGATTTTCAGTTGCATCAACAAGTTGGTTGTTCTATAAATAATTTAGTACAAATGTTATGTTTGATCATCCAATTCAAGTTAGAATATTGATATTTGTGCAAGTAGAGGTAGAAAACAAATCAATATTTGGGCATGCTAAAGTTAGTGTTTGTAACGTAAGAGAATAATGTTTAGGAAGCTCACTATGCAATTTGCTAGGTCAATAAGAGTATTTGTTAACTATGGGCCTCACCACTTCTAAAACACAAACTAGGTCAATAAGAGTATTTGGTAACTATGGGCCTCACCACCTCCAAAACACGGGTAAAAAACAAATCAAATACTACATTGAATAATTCTCCCAGCTACAACACGTCTTTTAATCCCCTTCTTTAACTTTTTCCACTTGTCCAACCATCAATTGGCTAACTTGATTCTTGTTAGTCCTTTCTGGCTTTAGATGTCCTCCGTTACACATAGCTATGCCATCTTTACAAACTTCACCTTGCCCTCCTTCATGGCTAAATCAACTTCCCATGAATGCTTTTTTCATGGTTCTTCATTTATTATATTGTTTCAGTTGGAGTTATTTTATATGTGTTGTGTCCTCGTCTTTTGTTTTAATAAAGAAATTGTGTTGCAGCGAAAACAGAACAGTTTTGTCACCATTCAACATTCAGTGTCTAGAAAGCCTAATGTTGTTAAGGTCAGAAAATTCTTATAATACATTTCATGTTCTTTTTAGCAAGCAGGCTATTTTTCAAGTTGAAATATGCTACTTAAAACAATTTAGCAGATACATTGTAGGTTAAATTTTGATTAATCAGATGCCAACACCAAAAATATATGTCTGGCAACCAAGAATAAGATAACATACGTCAGAATATAATGTACACTCTGTTCCTCTCTATGATGGAGGATTACAAAAGAAGGTTTAATTCACAGCAAAGACAAGCATCATACCTTCCAGCACCAGCAACAACAATCTTCTGCTTTGGAAAGTCAATCATTGGCTTTCCTTGTGCTCTTACAGCTCCTAAAAGACCAGCAATTGCAACTCCAGCTGTTCCCTGTATGGCTGATTGACATTAGATATACTGGTCATCAAGAGAATAGAGCATTGAATGACAAAATGATATTGAACTCCTATAAGCAATATCTTTGAGTAATACAAGTCAATTCATTTAACATCCACATTAAGAAAATTGATGGTTTTCAGCACTCAACAATCACTTGAATGAATCTGAAGGTCCATCCATGGTTCAAAGAACTGGTATAGTACCCAAAATAAATTTGTATCAAGGGAGGAAAATTGAAAAGCAGAAAAAAGACTAGGTGATATCAGTTCTACCAGTATTTGATACATCACCTAATTCACGAAGTTATATAAAGAGTCAATATAATCTAAGCCCAATATGCCTATATCACGACATAAAGATTTATCTTATTGCTTCATGTCATGTATATGGATAGTACATGTAAATCCAGAAAATAAGCACCAACTACGTATTGAAATCAGGTGAAAAGATACTACCAAGTAGATATATTTAGTGCCATAATGTAAACTTTGGACCTTTAGTTGAGTTGAAACCCCAACTACTTAGAATACATATTTATTTAACTGCTGATTAAAGAGCCTTGTAGATGGTTTATGCTCCAATATCATAGTATAATCACTACAAACGTCAGAGTGGCTTAGGTAAGATGATCTTAGCAACAAAGTTTATGAACATTAATCAAGTGATCAACTATCACACAAAGATTGGGTAAATAGCACTTCACCTAGAAGCATACAATATTAACCAATCAAACAAACAAACAGATATTACTTGTAAAATGTTTTTTTTTATATAGATTAAAGATTATTACTTGAAATGAGTATGTTGTTTACCTGGACATCATCATTAAACATCCTGTAGACATTTCTATAACGCTGCAACAATTTGAAGGCCCACTTGCTCTGAAAATCTTCAAACTGCATGAACTCAAGTCATGTTAGTACCGCAGAAATAGTAAAAGGGTAAGGTTTCATTTTCTCCTTCATTTTTTTAACTTTTTTTATTGCTCCAAAGATAATTTTCCTTGAGACTGTCTAAAATAAGGAGATACCAGGGTCATGTCATTATTAACATTAAGGACTAGAAGACCGTTGTATGAGTAATTTTTCATGACTTAATAGTTCTTTAGGACCTATCCTAGAATAGCCAGTAGGGATTAAGGGACTCAACTGGAATAACAAATTACATAGAATAAAAATATTTAATACAGTAATGTAGGATTGTCAGTTATTAGCACAACTAACTGTACTACATACACATATCAAGATTATATTGAAAGTTCAGAAAAAAAAAGCAGCTCGTACAGATGTGGAGAAAGAATACATCTTAAAATGATTAGAAGGTACTCAGAAAAAGTAATTTAGCTCAAAAATAATTTCTAATACAACATACATACATAATTTTCTTTTTCTCACTGAATTCATACCCAACTGGTTGTACCTACATAGAATCTGTAATAGTTAGGCTACTCAATACATTCAAACAAAAAGTAAAATGTTGTTGACTACCATGGTAGCAATGTGAAACAATTAAATATCCACCTAAACATATTTGTCAGAATCTTACAATAAACAATACGTATCTTACGATACGATACGGAGACAATTCGATAAGTACCGTAGGGTGAATTGAAAATGACACCGTATCAGACGATTCAATTACGATTAGATACGATTTTTACAATAAAATGCACGATACTTTTTAAAAGCAACCAATTTGGAAAAAAAATCATGTAGATCCAAAAGAATAAAAACAAAACTTTTAAGCTTTTTACCATTTTAATTGAAGAGGTTTTCTAGCAGAAACATATTTTATATCGCATCATGAGCCTTTAATCACTTTTTAAAGTATTATTTCTTATTGAAAATGTCGCTCTATTTTTCTCACGTCACTTTCTATAAGCAAATATATAAATCTCCACTTATTAATTTGAATTATCCTCTTTTGTTTTATAGATTAAAGGTAAATCTGAATTTTTGTTTTTTCTTGTTACTCTATAAAGATTCCTGAAATAATATATAATAAATCAATTTAGAGCTTTTTTTTTTCTAAATCAATTTAGAGTATTTTGACTACTATTTAAATTTAAAATTTATTTTTAGTCTATAATAATATTTACTTAACTAATTTTATATATAGTCAAGCTTGTGTTTTATATGTTTAAATATATATCACTATATTTTTTATTTTGTTTCTGTATCATATGATACGATTCACGATACGATACATGAAACACAATATGGGAGTTTTCGATACACAATACGATTCACGATTTGACAACTATGCACCTGAACAATGACGTGTGGCCAACGAGTGAATACAGCCTCCATGAATTCGTCAACAACTGCAATATAATCTTCTCCATCAAGGCGGTGTTCTTGCAGACCCAAATCTAGACAACATACACAAGAAACTAAGTAATTATCTTAAAACAGACGGGAGGGGAGCAAGAACTTCTGAACCAGGAACATTAGTCAAAGGAATTAAAAATATAAACGAAATCGAGAGGAAGGGATGCATGCAAGAACATTAGAAGAGTTTATATGCTTCAAATGTAACTTATCAATTAGACAAAAAGAAATGCTGAACTTCAAGAATCAGAATCTAGCAGGCATGTAGTTTTTGAACTAAAGAAGCCCATGTTAAATAAGAGATGCTTTGACCTTTAGAATGAAATTATCCTTGCACTGCAAGATTGTCTTTCAATAACTCAAATCAACCATTAAATTCTTTTAATACCATATCAGCATTCAATTTCCTGAACCAGAGCAGCTTCTAATGAATATGATCTTACAATTAGTTCAACTCAAAGTTATTAAAGGCACAAAATGTGCCGAGGCGCAAAAGTTTCATGGGGCCTAGGCGCAAGGCGCAAAGTGTGTTACGCGCCTTATCAAAGTGAGGCACACATACTCAAAAACTATAAAAATATGTATAATCATATCTAAATTTATTATATAAGCTCCTAAACAATAACAACTATAAAAAAGGTATTCATGAACTAAAAAGTATCAAGTATGTTGTCACTTTCTTTATCAAGTAGATGATTCAACAAAAATTATTCACTTAATAATAATAATAATAATCTTATTATAACCTGAATAATAGAATCAATTAAATTACACTAAAAAGAAAACTTGACCAAATGTTACTAATAATAATCTTATCAAACCTGAATAAAAGTATAATTTATAATATGAAATTATAATTTAAAAAAAATAATTTTGAACTATAGTTATTAACTATATATTTTATTCAATTTCATACTATAGTTCATGTGTTGTTTGGACTTTGGACTAAAGGGAAGCCATCTAAACACTGCCCAACAAACAAAAAATAAAATAAATGAAAAAATTATTGTCTTCCATCGTGGATGCGTTAGAAGTTCAGGATAATTCTTCCTAATAATCAACCCATCAAGGACATCTTTGTCTTTTCATTTGTTTTTGTTAACCTCAAAGTGGGTATAAACGTCACATATCATAATAAGTTACAAAAATGGACAATTGGGATTAATTTGGATGAATTTTTAAAGATGCGCCTCAACGAGCCTCAGATGCGCCTCATTGAAGGTGCCTCGCCTCAAGCCAAGAGAGACCCAAAAGTGCGCCTCGCCTCGCCTTGTGTGCCTCAGGCGCGTCTTTAACAACTATGCTTCAACTAGGATGTGTTCGAGTTTGCTTAATTGAGAGACCAAGAAAAGTTGTTTGAAAAGAAATAGAGGGGGGAAAAAACAAAAAGACATTCTAAAGATCCAAATGTTCATAACTTCTAAATACTATATGTAAATGAAACTTCCAAGAGATAGAAAAGATGGATAAGAGCATTGTTTAGTGTAGCACCTCTATGGCTAGCACACAGCTTTGCAAGGAATAGAAAGATAGAAATCCAATCACTTGACTTGGCTAATATAAAATCAAAGAAAGATAATAAAGTAGTAAAAACTGGTAGGAGACATTTTGTACTGACTAAAAAACTATTGGTTGACTTTTCTAGGATGTTGCACGACACAGATCTAAAACCACCAACAGCTTAGAGAGCAGTCTCTTGGGAAACATTTATTTTTTGTCTTTTAGATAAAAGAAGATATACTAGAAATGGAAAGTACAACAAAAGGAAAAGAACACACAATCATGATGCAAGCAACTTCCATACAGACACCTTCTATACTTAATACCTTAGACGTAGTCTACAGCTAGTGAATAGCAGTTCATATGAATATTATATAAAAATTGTGGGGGGGAAAGCACACAATCATGATGCTTGTAGAATCTTAAATATGACTGAACAAAATAAATTCTTACATAAGGGATCTTTAAGAAGCTTCTCATTGTTAGTTCCGACATCAATCATTACAGGAAGTACCTATTGGGTAAAAAATGGAGACAGTTATCAATAAGAATCACCCAAGGAAAAAGGTTGAAATTTTTCCTTCTTTTTTGGAATAAAAAATAAATAAATCTAGTGGCAAATAACATCTGGAGAATAATTGAAACAAGTGCAGGACATCAAGAAATAGAAGAAGACAGAAATACAACAAAGGAGGAACCATCATCGAGATTTAGATCATACTCAGAATTCAATGAATGAACATCTGTATCGTCCCAAATCATATATATCTATATAGTATATTGTATATTAGTGAATAATATTGTATAAAAGAAAAAGATTTTATGATGTTAGTGATATATCACAAGTCATATTGCAGAGAATTTCATAATGGCTGTGCATTAATATTGATTATTACCAAGATAACTCAACAAGACTATTTTCTCGTTACTAAATAGGGAAGCAGATGAAGTCTTGCTTTGCCAAATGCTACACTGAAAGACTTTTAACAAGACATTCTCACATGAATCCACCTGACAACACAGGTGAACACAGTGAAAACTATAAATTAATAATTTAATACAGATGTTGGAGCAAATATGAAGTAAAAGTTTTACTGCTTGATATTTGAATTTCTAAAGGTGAACTTGAGAGTTGAAAGAATCTTAATAAACTAATATTTTTTTAACCGGACGGGGGCAGGGAGGTTAGGGGAGAATGAAAGAGTGCGAAGGTGAAACTCGCAACTCTGATAGATAGTTCTACATTAACAAAATCGAGGACTCAAAGAGCACCTATAATGGAGCCACATATATTCTTTTCAGGAATTAGGTTTCTCAAAAGAAATTCTAGTAGACATGATGAAATTAGTGTAAGAGGAAAGACTTCTATTCCAAATGAAGTACAAAGAATTAACATAAGATATACACGCATGTGTGCATCTTAAACATCTACTTAAAAGACGAGTATATAAAGCAAGAAAATACTCTCTGAGGATTTATCCCGGCAGCAGCAACGTATAAATCTAGCTTTCCGATTGAAATGCCAATACCCTGAACTCCAAGATCACCAAGACCCAGTATTCTGCTTCCATCCGTTACAACGATCATATCAACCTACATTAAAATGTTTTTAATCCAAACTTATTCGTTTTGATCGAAAGTTGAACCTTATAATCAAAGTTCAAGTGAAACACTTTCAGAGTCAAGACTGACACACAGTAAGCAATCGAGTAACATAATCACTTCACCAAATCAAGGTAAAACATAAATAAATTGGCAGATTATGATCAATTCTATATAGAGTTTGAAAATAAGTATTGCATACCTGATCAGCAGGCCAATTGTAAACCATTGACATCATTTCTCCACGATCCGCGGCACTAAAGTACATCCCCCGAGGCCTTCTAAATAATCCACCGTAGTTCTGGCAAACAAGACCAACTGTAGGAGTGTAAACTATTGGTGCATATTCCTCAATATTCGCAATTAGAACCTGTCAAAACAACAATTGCCGTATTAACAATGAGTTATTGAGTCCCAAGCCAGTATTAATTCCGGAAAACAATCATACTGACTTAAGAAACACATTAAAGAATGAAACGTATACTAGTCTTCGTAACATGCCTCAACAGTCAATTTCAGTGAAAAAGCCAAATAAGAATAAATGTCAGTAATATCTTGGGTACAAATGCAGTAATAGTGATAGCAGTGGCAGGTAAATAGTAATTACCGTAGTGGGGTGGCTGTGTTGTAGCATAATTAATGCAGCCATGCAGGCTTTGGACATGAATGGTCATTTGTCCTGGTTGTGATGGATATGCAATGGCATAGATTATATAAACAACGGGCTAAATTTATACTAGAACACGTGAGGTTGCAAGCAACTATCTTCCGTAAAGAATATGAAATAACTAGGGCGCGTGCGTAAGTCATCAAAAAGGATAAGTTATTTACCCCTTCCTTTTACGATTGTCTTCACTTTGAAAGGGGCCAATTTCCTAATGACACTGCACTTAAAATGCCTTGCCTTTTTTCTCTCTATTTTACAAAATAATAAACTCACAAACATGCTGGTGATACCATATATCATCTTTCAATGTTTCATGAGGTAATACATTAAAGGCATGAATTTCGAATCAATAGGAATCAAACAAACTTATCAAAAGGATTTAGGATCTTCACTCACCTTGTAGTACATTGTCTCATTTCTGTCATGCAACCGGTTGAGTATCCGCCACTTAGCCAAAGCATATGGATCAGATGGTCCATCCCTAGCGTACACTTCAAGCCTCTTTAGATCTGCCACTGTTGTTTGACAAAATCGATTTAGAAAAATAAAATACTTCAAATATTAATAAAACAACTCCTTCAAATTTATGAAAGCTTTTATGTAAGCTTCTTTATATACTTCAAAAGCATTCGAAAATCTTAAATGCTGATAGAATCGTGTCTAATCTAGTCATGCATATGCATATCATGTATACTCAAGCACATGTTTGATACAATTGCACTGTGGAACATATGCACGTGCTCCAGGAGATAAAATTTTACACTATTACGAAGGTTAAAAATGGCCCAAGATGTTTTTAGTTTTCAATTGTGCCAAAGCACGGAGCTATGTATATACATACGCTCATTATATTTTGATGTGCTTAATAGATTTAAATCATATAAGTATTGTGTAAAATTAGATTAGTAGATACTGTATCAGATTAGATATTGGCAACGCCAAATCATAATTATCACAACACCGCGGCAAGACGCGACCATAGTTGACCTCTAGAACGCCTAGGCAATAAGGCGTCCGTCGCGGCGTCCATATGGTGACAAGTTGTTAAAAATATGTAATTTATACATTATTTATTTTACTTAAAAAGTATATTGAACAATAAAATTTTATGCACATTAAAACTCAAAAAATAATAATTAACACTATGGAATACTTAAAAACACAATTATATAAATATTTTACAATCAAAATTAAAAAATAAAACGCTTAATATTAAAAACAAGTAGAACAAGTCAACACACACTACGTAAAAAATAAATAATCAACCAATTCAACATCCATCACACATTACAAGTCTAATAAGTAAAAAAATTACAACATATAGTAAGTTCATGGGTTATAATGACGAGTCATAGGTAAAAAATGATTTAATCACTTAACTTGAGCCAACTACTAAGGCGTGAGCCTTGGTAGCTTAGCGTCCAATGTGTCATCTTATCCTTCTCTAGTGTCGGGACGCCTAGTCAACGCTATGACAACTATGCGCCAAATAAAGGAAAACTAGATTCTATGCCCATTCAGACAGGATTTAAACTTTGGACAGAACTGCATATCATGAATCACTAATGTATGATCCTTGAAAACAAACAGAAGCAGTGAATCACCTAAAGTTTGTACAAAACAGTCAAGCAATGACATGTAATAACTAGCCAAAAATCGAGTATGGTTAACTTAAGTTGTTAATCAACTTGACAAGTAAAATACTATAGTTAATTGTAGAATAAATAATTAACAATAAACTGAATGACAGGAGTTCAGAAATTTACTAAAACGTTCAATTTGCTGTTTGTTTGACATAACATTTGGAGGTAGAAGACCACGAAGATCAAGGCGATCTCGTTCAGTCATGGAGAATGCCGTTCCCTATCATATATGAGAAGGTTAAAAGATTTAAACTGGTGTACAATCTCAAAGATCATATAACATCAAAGCCCGATGCTTATTATATAGAAGCAAAAGTTGAAACTAAAAGTTAAAGAATAAATCTACAAAAAAGAATCTAGTTTTCACAAATAGCATCATTAGTTTCAATATCAAAGCTAGTTGCATAAAATATATCACAGTAGAAAATTGGAAAAATATGGAGGGAAGCTAAATGTTGATAGGTTCTTCCGGTATAGTGCGAGTATGAAGGATTTTTATCATTTTATTATTGCAGAGTGAATTTTGAGAGACCTGGTTCAGTCTAATGCTCAGATTACCTGGTCTAGATCAGGCATGCATCCGATTGCTGCTTGTATTGATATGATTCTCATGTTACCCAAGACATAGAAGATTGGGGAAAACAGAAGAAGAAGAATTGATGGAAGCAATATCAGAAATAGAAAGTGCGGGAAGAGCCTGTCTCCTTAGGCTAATCTGAAAGTAAGATCCGATCCTATAGCAGCTATCAAAGCAGGAATATAATAAAGCATAGAAGCAATAACAGTAGAAGTAAACTAAACCCAAAGGACAGATTTATTTGCTTGCTAGTTGAACCACATTTAATTTGAACCAAGTAGTCATTCTTGAGTTTTTTATTGCCTAGCGCCTGCACCAGTTTCTCTTCACTAACAAGTGAGAGAAGGAGTTCCATAGCTTGGTGCAATTTCTTTGCCATTTCTATGCTCATTTTCCTACCATCCTCAAATTTAATCGTATCATGTGAGGTCCCACTCCTTTAAATTCGTGAATTTTTCTACTTACACTTTTTTTATAGGTAATTTTGGACCCCAAGTATCAGGGATTAGAACCAGCAACCTTGAGGTTGTTCCTCATGTCCTTTGTCGTTTCCCCCACCCTCTGGGGTGACGATAATATTTTGAATCTTACACAGTTAAAAGTATTTTGTCCAGGAGGTTGAGAGAGGTGTTGCCAGCACCATTAACAGCAAGAAGATGTACAGAGGATAGACATAAGGCTTCAATTCTCGAGCTTAATTTTGAAAAGAATTGTGAATGGCAACTAGTTTGGTATACAAATTGTTGGTGAGTTGACACGTGAATAGGCAAATTGAACTCTTCTTGATAGTCATAGAGAGAAAATGGTATCCATATTAGAAGAATGAAGTAAATTAGGGACTTATGTCAGTCTTCTTACTTACTGATAATGGCACACTTATGTCTTGGTTCAAGGCTTCTTGAAGGTTGATACTTTATGAACTTATCCCTACTTTTCTTTCTATGTCTGTAGTTGATATTATTCTTTAGGATGTGTTGGAGGGATGAGGAGATAGGTCCTTTTGCTTGTTGTATTGTGGGTATAGATTCTACTATCTTTTTTTCTCCCTGACACCCTTCAAACCTTCAACAACATTTGACCATTTTTCAAATTCAGTAGGCCATCCCTTAGCTCAAGTCGAATAGGTAATAGAGAGTAGCACAAGCGTGAACATTCAAAACAACAATTTTAAAGTAAGTGCAACAGTTGCCAATCCCATAATGTTATAAATTCTCGTCTATTAGAAAACCAAAATTCCAGCCTATAAAATCAACTAACTAATAAAAGCGAGTAAATACAAAACACCTTATATGATGATCTGATCTTAATAGGAAACAATTGAGTTAAATAAAATTGAGTAAAAAACCACTAAGATTGCTAACAAAAACAGAAAAATTGATCCGATCTGGAGAATTCAGCGAGTACAATTCGAAATTCAGAAGACGCTCGAAAGTAGTTGAGAATTGAGATTGAAAATTTACCTTGTTGAACCATGGATCGTGAAGAATATCGAGACTGCGCTTATGAACAATGGTGGGGCGATGGCCCTCGGTCGTCGTGAAAGATCTCGAAGTGCTTTCGGCGGTGATTCTGTGCTGTAAACGTTTGATCAAAGAGGAAGATAACCTCAACTGGCGAGAAAAAATCGACATTGTTGAAGAGAAGAGAGAGAAACAGGAGTAACACTTGATAAACCCTAGTAGAAGTAGACGTAGTAGTTCCAGTGAGAGAGAACGGAAAAGGACTACCACAGACTACAGTTAAATGTGACCTCTATAGCAGAGTTGGGTACTTGGGTATAGTAATGACTAATGACTTTCTACTTTCTATACGAGGAGAAAAGGGAACCCGTTGCTCAACTCTTATTGGTAGAGTAAATGTATGTCGGAGATAGACTCTCCTTTTTTATTGATTGGAATATTATTAAAAGCAAATACTTAGGGGGGTGTATTCAATTAAGACTTTTAAAAAATTTTAAAGACTTTTTTTAAGTGACAGATTTTTGTAGAGTTCGTTGACTTTTAATGACTTTAAAGACTTTTAAAATGACTTTTAAAGACTCCATGAAATAAGTGACATATTTTTATAGACTTTTTACTAAAGACTTTAATAGACTTTTATATACTTTTAATATATCTTGTAGCTTACATCATTAAACATTTTGTTGAAGAGGTCGGACAATATGCTTTGAAGAAAACTATAGAAATGATGAACTGGATAGATTGGTTTAGTATGAAAGCATCCCTATTTTTACACCTTTGACATAATAGAGTATCACATAACCCAATGATCACAAATGGATAAAAAAATTAAGGGGATAACTGATTTAGAGAAAATTACACACTGCCTTATAATGAAAAAAATTTATAAATCACATAGAACTTTAGAATTTTCTATTTTTTTTACTGCTAGTACCTAAATATTATAATTACAATTTTAATTCAACAACATAAAATGACATTCGCAACCAAATGAAATGAGGGGTTATTCATGAAAATTCTCCATAGAAACAGTTGTTAAAATACGAACAATTCTATTAGACAATTTACTTATTATATTATTATTTATCAAAAAATTTATAGGAGGCATTTTCAAATCACCAGTATAAATGGCACCCAAAATATGTTAAATCAACACTAACATGTAAGTTTACACAGCTGATGAGGATGAATTATGCTATATTTTTATTCCCTAAATGCTAAGTTTTTGTAATTATTTTGTACTTAAATGTATTAATATTTATTTTAATTTGGTTTTGATATATTTTGTGAGTTTTCAATTAATTTATATTATTTTATACTATTTTTATTTGTTAGTTTTTAAGTATTTTTATTATTTTAGGAAAATTATTTATTATTATGTGTTTTTATTAATTTTATTTGTATTTATTTTATATTATTTTCATCTTCTCCCTTTCTCAAATATTTGCAAGTTTTTGGCGAATATTTGGAAGTCTTTGGGCATGAGGTCAGACTTTGGAAGACTTTGAATATGAATAAATCTTGTTTGAAAGTCTATCAAATTCCACCATTTGATATAAATTTTTAAAATCTATGACTTTTTGAATACCGAAATACTTTTATAGACTTTGTAAAAGTCTTAATTCAATACCACATAACTTTTAAAGACATTAGAAAAGTTATAATTGAATACCACTAAACTTTTATAAACTCTTTAAATATCTTGATTGAATACAACTAAACTTTTAAAGTCTTTATAAGTTCTTACAAATCCTAATTGAATACACCCCCCTTAATTTATATGTCCAATAATTTTTTATCGAATAATTTTATGTCAAATGTTAATTGCTAATTTATAAATGATAAAATAATAATATATGTATATTTTCTTTTTCCTTATTTCTTTTTTTCTCATTTTAAAATGAGAATAAATTTTATAAGGACCGTCTGTAAGTAGTGTTTTTTACTATTTAATATAAATTTGTCAATTTTACAATTTCAAATAAAATCAAAGAGTTTTAATTTTGTTAAAATTATTAAATAAACTTTTTATAATAAATAATATTATATAATCTGTTAAAAAAATTAAAACTCCTTAATTCTTTTTTTTAAATACAAAATTTTATGATTTCTATTTAATGCGTAAAAACACTAATTTAGTGATAATCCGTTTCAAAAGTTAGGGATTGTGTTCTATTTCTATTTAAAAGAATGGATTGTATTCTCTTCTTTTCTCTTTTTTTTTTTTTTTTGTCTATTTTAAAATGAGATAAGAATTGCCTGTAACTAGTATTTGTATATTGTCTAATAAAAATCTGTCAACTCTATAATTTCAGACAAAATAAAAGAGTTTTGTTTGTATTAAAATTATTAAATAAATTTTACCATGATAAACAATATTACATAATCTATTAAAAAAATCAAAACTCTTTAATTTTTTATAAAATTACAAAATGTCTAATTTTTATGTAATGCGTAAAAATACTAATTTAGTGACAATCCGTTTCAAAAGTTAAGGATTGTATTCTCTTCTTTTCTCTTTTCTTTTTTGCCTATTTTAAAACGAGATAAGGTTCGCATGTAACTAGTATTGTTATACTATTCAATAAGAATCTGTCAACTCTATAATTTTAGATAAAATTAAGGAGTTTTAATTGTATTAAAATTATTAAATAAATTTTATCATGATAAATAATATTACATAATTTACTAAAAGAATCAAAACTCTTTAATTTTTTCTAAAAATACAAGATGTATAATTTCTATTAAATGCCTAAAAACACTAATTTACAGACAATCCGTTTCAAAGTTAAAAACATAATATAATGCAAGGGATTGTATTCTCTTCTTTTGCTCCATCCTTTCCTCTATATTTAAAGTCAAAACTCACAAGCAAGATAAATAAAGGGATTGACAAGCTTTTTTTCCTTCCCTTCTTTTTCCCCCAAACCTAGTGGGAAACTAGAGTTTTTTTGAAGTGAGACTCTTAATTTTGGACAAAGGAAGTCATAAGATGTAAGACATTGTATTTTGCTGGGCACAATTTACAATCTACAATGCGTTGGGCTTTTTGCTTGGTCCTATCAACGAGTTAAGATTTTGTTAGATATATAATCCTTCACTGCACTTGGATCCAATAAGCCCACTTTATTAGTAGCCTATCCTTTGTCTCCCTTGCATTTTTTGATTCGAGCCCATTTATTCCAATTCTGGGCCACAAAGAAAAATAAGCTTTTCCACACAGATTTATAATATGATTGTATTTTTAATATTTATCCATTCTAAAATACTATAAGCTTACATGATTTATTTTTTCTAAAACTAGTCGTTTAATATGATTGCACTTGTGCAAGCAAGCAAATAACAACTTGGATATATCATGTAACAATTTTCCTCTTTGATTATGGAAAAAGAGAAATTAATTACAACGCGCATGTCAATGAGATCTTAACCTGATGATTAAAACTGAGAAATTAATAGAACCGCATATTTTTATTTGAGAGTGTGCATATTTTTAGCCTAACAATTTAAAATCTTGCAAGCTAGGCTTGAAGCGAAAATGTCAAATAAAAGAATTTAATTATTTTTTTATCTCGATATTTCATATAAAATTTAATATTTTATTTTTTAGTTATCCAATATTCACTTCTAATGTGACATTGTCATCAACTAATTTTAAAAAGGGGCAAGTCACTATTTTGGTAAATCCCTTCCTTCCAATCTTGTAAAGAATGAAAGTTCATATTTTATACCATATATAAGTTTTAAAAATTGCAATTTTTTAGCTGAAAAATGTAAACTACAATAAATCGGCAACTATTTTCAAAATTATCATGTATGGAAGTTGATTGGTGGCCAATAATTAAACCAAGCCCTATTTTATATTGGCACGTTTATAAAAGGGCTAAAGAGGGTACGTAGCCGTTATTCCTAATAAGTTAGAATTGATAATATAATTTAAAATTGTAAATGGCATAGTATGGATATGAGTAATCCATTGAACATGAAATTAATCTTTATACATGTTTTTTAATACATGCATATATACACCATTGAAATAATACAATAAAAAATACAAAAATTTTAAAATAATCATGAACGTGACATATATTATATCATAAGAAGAGATGATAGACTCGAGATTAACTCGTTCACCAACTAAAATGACTCAATTAATTTGGATAATATCTCCATTTGTCTTGTTATGTGTAATAGTAATAGATAAGAACCCTAGTTCTTAATTATATGCTCCTATAAGTTCTTAAATTTTTCTTGTTTTCCGTTTGTTTCATAGAAAACTTTGCCAAAAAATAATTTATAGAAAATATTTTCTAATGAAATTGTTTTCAATGAAAATGGCTTGTTTTCCCTTGTTTGATATCTAAACTGAAAATAAGATGAAAAATACCAATTTTTCTCTACTTGAATTAATTAAGTAAAAAAAAAATAGTGTACTTTGTCTTCTTCTTCTTCTTTTTCATTTTTTTAAAATATTCACCGTATGATAATAAATAAATATTACCATATTTATAATTTCTTTTAAAGAGAAAAAAAATGACGAAATATAAGGAGAAAACTATTACCAAATTTGAGAGCTTAAAGATGAATAAGAGATATATATGAAGAAAATAATTGATTTCATTGAGAAAAAAATGAATTAATTTGCAAAAGAGTGATTAAAAAAAGAAAAAATAAAAAGTAAAACTTATTGTTGGGAAATAGAGTTGGACATCTTTTACGAAAAATGACTTATAAATCTCAAATCCCTAAGTCATTTTTCTAAAATAAAGAAAGAATTTTTTGTTGACCGAAAATTATTTTACGATTGATCATGGGTGATCATGTTTTCGACATGTCAAACAATAAAAAATTAAGAAAATATTTTTCGCCCAAAAACGTCTTACTTGAAACAAACAGGGACAGCCTAAGTTAGACGTTTATTTCTAATTGAATTCTATCATTATTTTATTTATAAATAAAAACCCAAATTCTTATGTATATATCAAGTTAAAAGCACTTTCACCGATTTAAGATTGAGGTTTATTTATATAAGATTAGATAAGGTAATCCCCTATATCATATAACCTTTATATTGTACTCCAAACGTTAACAATTAGTTTTACAACTATATACGACACCCTAGAAAAAAAAAAAAACTTTCTTCTATGTAAATTTAATAAAATGATAATAAAAATGTGACAAATAATTTGGAAAGAATGGTATAATAACATTTGGAAGACCTCGATGATAACTTGCTCAATTCTCATAAATATCATGCGCTCTTGAATATATTTGGTTTATAATGTTTGTCGCGTTCGTAACGATAACATTTAGAGCGTTTTAACTTTTAAATGTTGTACTTTTTAAGTTAAGTATATACAAAAAAATTTAATATATTTTAATTTCAAAAATAATTTGTTTAAAGCACCAAGTGTTACGCGGGCAAACTTATATGGTTAATTAAAACACAACTTGTGTCAAATAGGTGTGGTCATGCCCACGTAATGCATGCATGGCATACGGAATTGCATGGAAATTCTTTTCTTCAAAATGACAATCATATATAATTAATTAAGCAGATAATTTCCATTCCATTGCATTGCGATTGCATGTAGGCGCCAAAATGGACTTATTAGGACCAAAATGAGGAGTCACTGCAACAAGTACAGCTTTATTTTAATTTTCTTACTTGTTATAATTGTGTATATTGTTTTGTTATATATATATATATATATATATATATATATATATATATATATATATATGGAGAATATGGAGGTACACGATTGTGTAATACACGATCGGCTATGGCGACGATTTTTTTGAGCTATGCTGACGGTTCAATCGTCGGCTTAGCCCAGAAATAGCTAAGTCGGCTAAGCCGACGATTGAACCGTCGGCATAGCTCAAAAAAGCCTTCGCCATAACCGACCGTGCACTACACAACTGTGTATATATATTTTTCCCTATATATATATATGTATGTATGTATATATATGTATGTATGTATGTATACATATAGATTACTTTAAATTTCAAACTTTATAACAACCCATCGAACTGTGGATATTTCATTTTTATCCTATTTCTATAACTACTTAATTGCTAACATTTGAATAAATATCATTACCAAAATAAAACATTTTTTATAACAAACGTTTGTCGCGTTCATGACAACAATATTTACAGAGTTTTAACTCTTAAATGTTGTACTTTTTAAGTTATGTACAAAATTTTTAAATATGTTTTAATTTCAAAAATGATATATTTAAATACTTTAAATGCACTAAATATTACGCAGGCAAACATATACACTTAATTAGGGTTAAATGCACCGAGTGTTACTGAACTCTAGGGTTTTTGAAATTTTTTCTTTTGGTCAATGCAAAAAATTAGTCCACCTAAGAGAGAATAAAATGAATTACAAAATAATAATAAGCAGGTGTGATCATACCCAAAATGACAACCATATATAATTAATTAAGAAGATTTGCGATTGTATGCAGGCGCCAAAATGGACTTATTAGGACCAAAATGAGGAGTCGCCACTGCAACAAGTACAGCTTTATTTTAATTTTCTTACTTCTTATAATTGCGAATATTGTTCTGTTTTATATATATATATATATATATATATATATATATATATATAGAGAGAGAGAGAGAGAGAGAGAGAGAGAGAGAGATTTCATTTTTATCCTATTTCTATAACTACTTAATTTCTAACATTTGAATAATTATCATTACCAAAATAAAACATTTGAATAAATAAATCAATAAATAATGCACACTTTTTTGTAATCTTATGTGGACAAGAATACTACTAATGGACAATAATGCGTGTACGTTGTGGCCCATTAGCCCTTGTAGTATTGGATTCAGTAGCCCATATGATAAGAGACCTTTTTGTCTTTCCTTCACCTCTTTCTTCCTAAACGTGGTGGGTGGGATTTGCACTTTTCTTCATACTTAGCAATAAAAGTCACACTCTTGAGTACCAATCTTTAGCTATTATGTTCTCAAGGTAAAATAAGTTTTTTTTTTTTCGTTATTCTTTTAGGAATGTAGACGTCTACATCACTTTTCTAATATATATATATATATATATATATATATATATATATTATAATGTGAAGTTTTTTCAATTATAGTCGGATTAATCTCTCCAACTCTCACATACTCTTCTAAGATTCGTGGCCCAATTAATATTTTTGTCTTAACAATTATTCCAAGTAGGATTCAATTTCAAGATGTCTGGGTTTACGACTCATCCCGGGACGTCATTTGAATTACTGCGCTAAGTGTTGGTTACTTTTCTAATATTGTCAAAATTTAGGGTTGTAAAATATACTGACAAATATTTTTCACTTTATTTATTTTATTAAAGGCAATCAGAAAAATAGTTGCAACTAATCTGTAACATCATAAATCACACCGAGCAATTTTCCTCAACAAATATCATTGAAAACATTAGAAAAAAATAAAGGAAAAGAAAGGGTAAACAGCAGCCTAGAGTAGACAAGTTAACTAAAAAAGTGCTTATATGAAGGAAGATCTCTATCAGCATAAATTTCAGGAAAAAAAATAATCTAATCACCAATTATTTAGTAACTAAGATATTCCCTTAGAAATTTTAAGCATATAAAAATTATAAATTTAGTTGAGAATACTCTTTTTCAAAATACATCATTGAAATTGCGTGTCATGTTCCGCTTTCAAGTTTTTAACCGCTGCGAAGTTTTTAACCTTCTTATGTAACAATCAATCGCGGTTTATTTTAAAAAATAAATAAATGAATTATATTAATTTTAAATTTAAAATATCTCAATTTAAATTTTAAAAAAATTAATATTAATTTTATAATTCGGAACAGAAGAAATATTTGATTTCTATTATCTTTTTATATTCTTACTTTTTCCTTTGTACTTTTTGAGCAGACAAAAACCTTTTATAAAGGTAAAATGAAAGAGGAATATGAGAACATTTTAATTTCCTAAAATACATATATTAACTTTTTGTCCTTTTCTATTATTAACAAAAAAAATCTTACATCAACTAACTTCACTCAAAAATGAAAATAAAAAACTCGAACAAAGTTGTGCAGCTCAATCTTAAATATCTAAGATTTCATCGACACTTTACCATCGTCGCCGCTTAACGACCTTTTAGTACTCCATAATTATTTATTTATTTATTATTAAATAATTGATATTTTTACGAGTAAAAATAATAATTTTATAAAAAAAAATTATATGAATAATAAATGAGTCACACAATCTTATTTATTACCTGCGTCTACTATTTAGGTAAAATACCGTCACCAATTTTTACTAAACAATCCCAAAAATAGAATAAAGGGAAAAAAATGAGATGAGACTGAACTTGCGAAAGTATTATTTTTATTTGTAAAAATATTAATTCTCTATCATTATAACTAATTAAATGAAATTATATATACACGATTTACAAAATTATTGATATATTTTTCTTAAATTCCGATATGGTCCATTGTCTCTTCATTTTTTTTAAATATGTAAATATTTCATTAATAATAACACCAAATGCTTTTTTTTAATTATTTAGGAGATAAAAGTAAAAAATTATTATTTTTATAAAATTTCTCGTACATAAGTGTATCACTTATTTGTTATTGACGTAAAAATAATATTATAAAATTATTATTTTATTTATAAAAATATCAATTACCTACCGGACATTAAGCCCCATGGAGTAACAAAAAATTCTAATTTTTCCTTCTCTGAGTTTTATAAATGTTTGTTCAAATCGCGTGTTGCCGATCATTCTTAACTGAAACTTTTCTCTCTCTAAACTGTCAGCTTCTTCTCTCTCTAACAAGCTGAGAAGAAGGCGGACCCTTTTCCCCATTGATTTCCTCATCGGATCTTCATAAACTTCTTAGCACCCAAAGTTCCAGGAATGCCTCAAATCTGTCCCAGAAAACCTGTCCCGAATCTCTCCTAAAAATTATATATACCAATTTGTGTGTATATATATTTATATATACACAGATAGATATAAGCAAATGAAGTGTAAGAAACACTTGACCGATCTCAGTAGCATAGTCGGCGTCTGCGCTTCGTGTCTCCGGGAACGTCTTTTAACACTTATCGAAGTTCAGGCTCAGGCGCAATTGCAAGCACATACCAGAGAGGATCACCGGAAATCGGACAACAATCCGCCTGAGCTTATCTTCCCGCGCTCTGTTTCGCCTTATATTAGTCGCCGGAAATCCGATGACCCCGCCGCCCGGCCTCAACTCCAGCACAGTCTATCCAATCAGCGGTTTTACAGTACACCGCAAATTGGCCCTAACGGAGTGATTGAAGCTTCGAGTTTATACAAGAAGAAGCAAGGGAAATTCTCGCTCCTCTCCGGTTTGTTCAGATCTAAAACACAGAAATTCGATTTGGATTCGAAATCTCGAGAATCGTTGTCTACGGCCACTTCGACGGCGACTGCAACGGCTTCGCCGTCCTGGTTTTTGAATTTTTTTCCTGGTAAACGGAAGGAGAAATCGCGTAATTTTACTATGAGCGATCCGACCGTAGGCAGAGGTAATCAGAGATCGCGCCGGGGATTGTCGGACGACGAATGCTGCGACGGATCGAGTGGATACGCGTCGGATTCATCGCAGGGATGGAAAGAGACGCCGCGGAGTGCTGCGGCGTCTGTGCATCGCAGCGGCGGACGGCAGAATCAGCCTCGGAACCTATCCAGTCTAGCATTTTGCCTCAGTCCGTTGGTGCGCGCCAGCCCTAACAGTCATTGGAACCAGAAAGGAATGCCGCCGGAGGCCACACTCCCCGGCGAAATTAGGGTTCCGGCGAAGCCTCATCTCGGCGCTATGGCGGCGTTTCGCGCGAACAGATCACGAAAGCTTGCTAATTTCGGGAGATTTCATCCGAATTACTGATCGTAACTGTGACTCCATTTTTTATTGTACGGTTTTGCCTCTGCTGGTTTGACGTTGAGAATTGATATTTTCACAAATAAAATTGATATTTTCATAACATATCATTTACATGAATAGTAAATGAATTTCGCACTCATGTGAGAAAGAGTTTATGAAAATATCAAATTTTATTTGTAAAAATATCAATTTTCATAATGTTTCTTACCTATTCAACATCTTCTTACACTTGTTATGCTTGTTTGTAAGTATTATTTTTAAGATAAGATTATTAATTTTAAGTGCTTTATTTATTTCTAAATTTAGACTTACGATTATTAGTACAGAGATTATAAAATGACTTAATATAAGAATTATTTAATACTAAATTCAAGCAAATATTATAATCTCTATCATTCGGGATTAAAAAAATTTAAACAAAATTAATTTCAAACTTTTTTTAAAATGACCATAATATTCTATTTTATCAATCATTTTAAAATATTTAAGCAAACTTTTGAACTTATTAATTTTTAAAATTGTAACCAAACCTTGTTACGCTCGGAGAAAATGATCTTTTAAAACTTCATCCCATGTAAACGACCTTAGGTGAGTTTTGCCCCCATTCATTTACTCATTATATTGGTTTTTTGGGTTATTAAGTTATTTATTTTATAATTAATTTTAATTTATTAAACATTTAATTTAACAGTAATAATACTCCTTGCGTTTTAAAAACCCACAACAAAAATATTAGTAAAACTTGAAAAATACATTTTTCTCTCACCTCATCCCTATATATATATAATGAGTATTAAAAATATTTGCTTAAAATTAAAAAGCTCATCTTGCTCTTGTTTTCTCAATTTGTATTTTTTACTAACTTATTTAAATAGTATTTAAAAGTTTATAATTAATTATTATCATTTTTTATGTTTAAATTATAATTTAAAATATGTTATTATTGATAATGGTATAATTGTACAAATGTTATTTTTTATCCAATCTTTTAATTAATTCTGGAAAAAAAAAGCATAACATGAAATTATTTTAAGTTATTTAATAAATAATCTCATAAAAAATAAGTATGTAATTAGGACTATTTAATTTTAACATTAATAATATTAAAATTATAATCCCCCGAATTTATAATCCCAAAATTATAATCATTGTAAACAAAAATGAAAAAACGAGAAAATAAGGAAGCTATTTTATAGTTTAGGAAACTGATAAATCTATACGTATTTTTGATAGTTCTACACGGTAAATCTCATAAAAGTGTTGTTATAGATATATAACGACGATTTATCCGTTGTTATAGTTTTACATGTGAGTTTTATTGTGTGAATATATCAAAAAATTGTGTGAAAATATCAATTCCCCTATAATTTATTCCTATGTTTCACTGAAATTGTGGGGCAGACCTTGAAATGTCTGAAATTATTAAACGTACCACACAAATTTTAAGTCAAAGAAACAAAGTTTAGTGGGTGTGGGTGTGTGTGTGTGTGTGTGTGTGTGTGTGTGGGGGGGGGGGGGGGGGGGGGGGGGGGGGGGGGGGTTGGCTTAAGCTCCCCATTCACAAGAATAAAGTGGGTTGAATTTTTGAAGAGGGTGGGTGGTTATGTTGGAGTTGGAGTCATAAGAGCAGGTTAACATATGGTAAATGAGTTGATGGTGTTATTTGTGGTTGTTTTTTTTTAATCTTTGGTGGGGCATATTTCAATCAGTCACATATAGTACCTAGTATACCATGGCATAGAATAGAATAGAATTAATTAAATAAAATAATTATGTATTATTTTTTTTCTGTGTTGATACACGTTTAATGCATAGTTAGCATACATAAAATTATTTTTATTAGATTGTGAATTTGATAGAAGTTATATAAAGTGTAATGTTTCTATTACGCATTTTGCTAAACCCTCACCTCCTCCACGGTCAAAGTTGGAAGTTAATTTAAAAGGCTAAAATATTTTTTCTCGCAATTTTTTTTTTTGTCAAGTTTAAACAATCTTACAAAATATTTATTGATTCAAACAATCAGAACAGGCTGAAATTCAATTCTCGATTTAACCAGTTGAATCAGTAAGTTTGATTTTAATAACTACGCATGAGTAAGATTGTAAATCGAACTAAAAGGTTCAGACTCGATTCAAGTTCGACTTAAAAAAATGTGGCGAGACTCGACTTCTTTAATAATATGATTCAAATCTGAGCAAAAAAAATAATTCAAATAAAAATACAAGCAAAATTTGAATAAGGTTATACTCGACTCGTTTAAGATTCAAATTACTGAAATTTTCAATTATAATTTGATACATACTCGATACATATTCAAATAGATATGTGATACATTCTCTTATAATATATATACAATTAAACAAAATAAAAAAAATTAATTATTATTATTATTTTACTTGTAATTTTAATTATAATTTTATATTTGTAAAGTATAATTATAATTATATTTTATTATTTCTAAGTAAAATAATAAATTTAATTAGTAATTATATGTATTATAAAATTAGTTATTATATAGAGACTTAAATTCGAATTTGAATTTAAAGTTGTGAGTAATTTGATTATAATTCGATCTGAATCGAATCAAATTTAAGTAACGAAAATTTAAATCAAATTAAATTTAAATAAAAATTTTCAAATATAATTTAAATAAAAAATTAATTTTACAAATTAAATTTAAATAGCTCTTTATTCGAATAAGTTTTACTCATTTATTCCCTACGCATAAGGGAAAAAGTAAAGTAAATCATGTGTAATAGAAAGGCTAAAAAAGTCAATTGCTTATAAGGAACAGCATACGATAGGAGTGTTGTAGGCTTGTAGCAATTACAGCTGAGGGTCAGAGTATTAACTACTGACTTGGACGTATCAATTCTATTGTCTTTTTTTCCTATTGACGAAGGCACCAGCAGCAATTAGTGCTTAATCTTATGTTGCCTTTATTTGATGGCACATTCTCTCTCTCTCTCTCTCTCTCTCTCTCTCTCTCTCTCTCTCTCTCTCTCTCTCTCTCTCTCTATATATATATATATATATATATATATATATATATATATATATATATATATTTATTTTAGACAATACAGTTATAAAAATTATAAACTAACTAAAATTTACTAGTAATTCTGTATTTTAAAATAGACGGAGTATATGGGAAATATTTAATGTAAAGAAAATAATTAAAATATCATAAAAACATTGTTGGAGAGAAGAAGAAAAATTACAAAGAGGGAAAAAAACATATTGGCACGTGAAGAAAAAATTCTATGTATGATAAGTAAAAAAATTTCTTAGAATGCGTCATAAGGGCATATTTTAAACGCTAAAAATAATACATAATAATATTTATTTATATATTTGTATTGAATTTAATACATAAAAAAATAATATATTAGTAGACCCCATGTATTGAATTTTGTATAAATATATAAATAAATAAAATTTATTCTTATTTTTCGCACTTAGCATGTACCTTTACTGAGAGGACCCTAAGTAAAATAGGTAAATATTTTCTCTCTCAACCCTCTAATTGTATATAGGCATGAGATGTAGCTACTAGCTAGTAAACCTAACATCAGTTTTTCTTGATCAAATAATGATTCCATAATTGTAAAGTTATTATTTAAGACAAGACATTTTTGTTATGAGCGTAAATGAGTTGAGTTGGAATATAGTTTAGTTTGAGTATTTTAAATTTAACTTTTTTTTTTGATCAAATGTGAACGTGGTAAATTTTACTTTTTTTTACTGTACAAGGTCACAATCTCGAATTTAATTTTTAACAAAAGTTGAAAAAAGTCGGAATTAATTAAACCGTTAAAATACAATTTTCGGCCATTAATGCATAAAAAGTTGTATAATAAATTTGAATAATGGCAAGAATTGTAAGAAATAGGTTAAATACTAAAGGAGAATTAATTAGTTAAAAATTAACCCATACATAATTACCATATCAACATGTTTATTCCATCTAAATATATTTTAATTAATGGTGATGTTTAAAGTTGAAGTACATTACAAATGTTAAGCTGTGTCAGATAATGCCAATGGAACATAGAATTTAAAGAATATTATATATATATATATATATATATATAAACAAAATAGTGCTGAAAACAAATGGGGTAATTGGCTGAGATGTATCCAGCATTCCAGCCCAACTATTAATTAAGTTTTTAATGAAAGCTCAACATTATATTATTTTTTTATTCTTATAAATTTAGTTATATAATTCTTTTGTCGTTTTATATTAATTTTTTTTTATTTAATCTTTTAAATTTTACAAAATTCTTATTTTATTTCATATAATAAGAATTTTGTTAGATATAAATAAAGCACACAAGATTATTTATAAATAAAACACACAAGATTATTTATAAAGAATCAGGATATTTCTTTCTTAATTAACATATTGTAAACTTTTTTAAATATAAAATTTAGTCTTAAAAATTACTGCCAACATTACACATTTTAAAAAATTATAGATAAATATATATATCTAATAAAATTTAATATTTGAAAAACCAAAAAATACTTCATGGGATTTATTATTTTGTGAAGCATTTGAAGTTCAATTATTAGCCTTTTGTTTTACTTTTATTATAGTGATAATAGCTTTGTCTTGCAAGTGCTTTGCACATGGAACTCACTTACTAGCTGCAGGCAAGTCTTTTCCAATTTGTTAGTATATCTCCATTAATAAAAACATGTGGATCTTTCAACTATGTACTTACTTTCGCTTGTAATGATGGTGAAGACACAAAACATCAATTTTTCTATCTTGGAGTGATTGTTAATACTTAGTGCATCTTTGGTTTGAAATTTTTAGATTTTTTTTAAAGTTTAAAGATCTTGTTGTCTAAACGTAATTTATGTTGTATACAACTTTTTAATTTATAAAATAATTTTAAAAAATTAAATTTATCGTGCTATTTTAATGCAGTATGTTGAAAGTTTAAAATTCTTTCAAACACGTTTTTTTAGTAAACTAAAACGAACTAGACCTTATTACTCTCTTCCACCTCAAAACAGGGCACGAGAGGGGAGCAATAATTTACGTTCTTGCGTGAGTTATTATTTATAATAATATTATTTTGAAAAATTACAAAACACCCTTCTAACAGGGCACGGGAGAGGAGCAACAATTCACGTTCTTACGTGAGTTATCCTTTATAACAATATTATTTTTAAAAACTACAAAATACCCTTTTATACATAATACGAGAGAAAAAATATACTCAGTTTTATAAAATGATGTCATTTTTGTACAAATAAAATAATATAATATTTTTAAATTCTATATAACCCTATATTTTACTCCGAAATAAAAGTTTTATTTACTTATTTTTGTATGTCGCAATATGAGAATTCATTCTCTCATAAAATATTTAAGTGTGACATAATATTCCAAATTTTGACTTCAAAGAATATAACCAACATATATATTTCTGACGTGAAGCAAGAATTAATTTGATACTAAAAAGGTTTGTACCTATAATTTTTTGTATATGAAGCAAGCCTCAGCTTCGAATCAACATTTAACCTTAACTCATAAGAAAATCATTGCTTCGTACTTTCTTAAAATCCAATTTAAATATTTATCATTTTCTATGGATAATCACAAAATTCATATTGAACTTCGGAATTTAACCCATATATATATGTGTGTGTGTGTGTGTGTGAAAAAAAATATATATATATAATTATATAGTGCACAGTCGTTTATAACAACGATTTTTTTGGACTACGGCGATTGTTCAATCGTCACTATAAATATTTTTAGTCTATAGCGACGACGGTTAAATCGTTGTCATAGTCCAAAAAAACAATCATTATAAACGACTGTATATTATACAGCGCCATATATATACACACGCTCCCATTAATTAAAGTAGGAAAAAATTGGACGAGTGGTGTAAGCTATATTCTACGCATTATAAATTATTTGGTCCAACTTTTGCACCCAAAAGAAGAGGAATTATTTGGTCAAACTTATTGTCTAAGCTTGTTAATGCGTATAAATGTTTTTCAAATTGATCCATTGGACGTTTTAGAGCCACGTAATAGTTTTTGAATATATTTGAAGTCTTTTTCGACGCATTTAATACCAAAATTGAAATTTATTAAATGATGACACGTTCTCACAATGTCATATATATTAATTACAACCCTCTACAAGTAATAATTCATAAGTATTTCATTAATTGATTATGTAATATCAACAACAACTTTGGTCAAATTTGTACAAATAATTAAATCATCTCATTAACTAATTAACTAATTACAAATAATAATAATAATATATTATTAAAATTTATTTATTTATTCAACGAGAATAATCATGGAAAAATCTTCGCATATGATTTAGCAATTTCTTTCCATCGTGTACCTGCAAATTCTACGACCGTGACGGCTGAGCCGATTGCTAAGGGCTGAAGTGTAAGGCTGTGGCCACTATTGATTGGCTTAATTTAGTAAATAAATAATCATGTGATTTTTTATTTTTTTTATATATAATGTATAGGGGGCTGATTTATAGCATATATTTTTTTATGTAAGATTGAGCAAACATTATCTATATAATTTATTATAGAGATCAACTGCTGAGATTAAATACTTAAAATTTGTCATTCGCTACTATTAATAGTATAATACTAAACGGACGTCCACTATTAATAAAATAGCGGACGTTTAATTTTTTCTTCTTCTTTTAATTATTATTGTTCCTTCTTATTTTCAATGATATAGATGATTTTGATCCATAACAAATAAGTTGCTATAAATCATTCCCAATATATATATATATATATATATATATATTATTAACTTCTAAATTTGTTTGCATGTCAAATCAAAAAATTATAAGCTAACCTACAGAAGGAATAATTAACGATCATACAAAAAACTTTATGGTTTGGGCTAATTAGTACAAGCCAAAAAACGTCAACAATAAAGATATTAAATTGCTCTAGTATATGAGAATAATAAACCGTGTGCATGTATCTTATATTAATATATAACTTTATTTATAGTTGCTCACACACCTTACCATAACTAGTCCGAGGCAAATTAAGAATAGAAGTCCTAGTTAGAGTTTTTATACAACTGAAATTCTCATAACCGGATAAAACTTTTACACCATATAAATTAAAAATTAAATAGGACTAAAAATCTTAGGTCAATTTAGATTTTGATCCTTCTAAAATACCAAGTTGTAATTAATATGCCACATGGTATGTAACCGAAATATCTCATCCCAAAATTATTGATATTATTTTCTGCCTTTTTTCTAAATATTAATTAGTATATCTGAAAATTTAGCAGCCTATTAGTTCGATTAATTATTAGTGTGAAAGTTCATGATTTTTTCCCCAATAACTAAATTCAAACCATGTAAAAAATGGCTATTTGACTTATAACGAGGACTGGTATTATTTCACATTTTCTTTGCTTTTGTGTGAACATTTCATATTAAACCATTTATGTAAGACTGAACCCACATATATTTTAGATGAATAATCTAATACTCCAATGAGCTATTATTAGACTATTAGATGCCATAGAAGGTCCAACCTCTTGTCTTGTTTGGGAAATATCTACCTCTGTCTATTTCATATCTTCAATGCCCAATACACAAGCAATCTAATAAATAAAAACAAAAGTAAATAACATACGATATAATCAAATTATGAGTAATTTTATATATTTAATATATTTATTAATTTGTTTTATGCGGCCTACAATAATTCATCACACTAAATATCGTTTATACTCAAATTCAAGAATTCCAAAATATTAATCAAACCAAATATTAGGCTGTTGATAAATTATCAAACTTAAATACACATGACGCTTGATTAATAGTTGAACTCGCTAAAATATGAATCAATCCCGACATAATCCAACTAGTTGCTAAATGAATAGTGGTTCATTCTTTTCCATTATACTCCCTCTGTCTTTAAATAAAAATATTTTTTCTTTCAAAATATAAAATAAAAAAATAACGTATTTTATATTTTCTGAGTTAAAAAAGGTCATATTTTCTTTATAAATAATTTAAAGGCTACTCCAACAATTTCAAAAATTAGACATACTTATTTTGGCTTTAAATATAATCCCCACCACATATTTTAAAGTGCAAATGGTACATTGCTCTGTACAACATTACACTATATTGGCCAGATAATTAATTCACAAGTGCGAGCTATTTAAAGATCTCTCTTACTCGTTTAAAATACGGACAATATTACGTATATAGTGATAAAATCAAATATTATATTTATTTTAATTAATAAAAAATAAAATTTGACATGAATTTTTTTATCAAATTTTATTTTTTAATAATTAAATTTTATTTTATTATCGATTTTGTCACTAATTTTTATGAACTTAAACTTTTATTTAAAACAGACGCAGTCTATCAAGTTTACGTTATGTCCCTGACAAAAATTGTCTTAGTAGGCTGTTACCCGTGGCTTAATCTTGGCCATGGTTACTTGGTCTTGGTCTTGCAGTTGAGTTGCCCCGTTTCTCCGTTAATGCGATTTTAATTAGAGAAATAGTACAATATATACGCATGTAATTAATGCAAAAATTGTCTTCATAGACTGTTGTCCTTGGCTTAACCTTAGCCATAGTTAACACCTCGCATTTGGCCCGGTCTCAATATCGGTATCGGTATCGGTCTTGAACTTGAATTTTATAAAATCTCCGTTGAAATGATTTGAGTATATAAATGACCACAATATTTTGAAATTTCAAACCATTTTGAAGACGCAATAATTAAAGTTTGAAATTTAAAATGTTTGTTGTCGTTAGTCTCTTAACTCCATGGATGTGGATGTTTTTCTAGAATTTTAATGAGTATAATGAAATTAAGTAGTCAAATGGATCTCACACATTCAACAACATTAAAAAGGGCAATTCTTTTTTTCCATCAATTGACTGAATATTTATGTCAATGAACAAAATCTCTTATTTGCTCCTTGGTTCTAGACTGAGAATTTGTCTATGTCTTCGGTTTTTTTAATTTTTTTTGGTATTTATATTTTTTAAAATTTGTAAAACCTCCCGTCGAATCGCTTGGCTCGATTTAAATAAATAATATTGATCGATGACAAATATTTTCCATGGCAAATTAGAAATGTTGTTTTTCTTTTTAATCAAATTTCTTAACATAAGGATTTGTTTTAATAGTATTAAAGCCTATTAATTAAGCAAATTTCAGAGAGAACACCCAAGAGGAAACACCAATAGGACTAGTTATTAATTTGCTTGTGTTTAGTAACATATAATCTCTCTTGGAAAGAGAAATTATTACACCACTCATGTGCTTTAATTTCAACACTTAAAATGAGTCATTTCACTTTAAGTGCTAAAGTGATAACACATGAGTGGTGTACAATTTCACTTTAAATACTAAAATGACAGCACATAAGTGATATAAGACATTACGTGACAAGTACCCCAAGACCATTAAATAATTACTCCTCTTGAAAGTGTTTTAGGCTTGTAAACGTATCAAATTGTTTTTGAGCAAATAACCACTAGTTGCTACTCAATTAGATAAATGGTAGGATTAATACTAAAAAAATATATAACTTATTATTCTCTCCCATACAAGAAAAATATTAAAAATACTTTATTATTTCCCCCCTTTAAATTAAGAATTAAAGTTCATACTCTGTTTATATATATACGAACGGTGCTAAGATCATAACAATAATTAACGTGTCATGATTATAGTAATGTTTATGTATACACTATCACCATATTAAATTTAAACTCTTAAATTAATATAAATAGTTTGAACGAAATTTAAACTCTTTTGGTTTTTGGTAGGAAAGAAATGTGCTAATGTATGTAGTTTAACTATAACTGCTCTGCCAGTAAACATGATTAATATTCCATCTAAATATAATATTAAATTTTGATCTTTAAAAAATTGTAGCACATTTACAAGTGTTAAAACAGTACATGTTAGATACTGCCAAGTGACAAAGAAACATAGAATTTAAAGAATATACTGTTAAATAAAATTAAATACCCCTAAGCAAATATTTATATCTTTTTTGGGCAACCAACCAAATCTATATATACCCAACCATGGTGGCTTACCTGCAACATTCTTGAGTTGGGAACTGTCCACACATTTCAAGAAAAGGAAAGGATAAAATAGAACATATGAGGTTCAATTTTAGTTCATGGATTTACATGTAGTTGAGCTGTATTCAGCCCATATATATTATTTTATTCATTGCAATTTAAATTTTTGCATTTTCTTTTTCTGAAAATAAGAATTTTCAAGCTAAAAATATTATATATAGGTTATTTCATTAAGTTGGTTCATATCCCAGATTTCTTTTTTCTTTGTGTATTATTTGTCAAATCGACTATGAAATGAATTTATATCAAAAGAAAAATGCATATTAATATTCTTTCTACATAAGTGACAATTTTGGCTCCCCTCCATTACACCTTCCTTCCAATTGAATTCAGTATACCTTATTTTATAGTTTTAGATAATAAAATTAAAATCAATATTGATCAGTTAATTTATTATATTAAATAATATAATTGTTTCAAAAATAAAAATAATCTGATATTTTTTTACTATTTGATGAACACGTGAATTTTTCATCAAAATTTCAATGATTAATAATTCTTACAAACTCTTAACGTGAAAAATATTTTTAATGATTCTAATGTTAGGTATGATTGATCTTAATATCATCAACTATCTATTAACATATTTTAATCATAGGTAAAATGCAATTTACTAAACCTGGTTTATACATTTTTATAAATCATTATATATGGTTAAAAAATCACCACTTAAACACTTGTGGTTTAAAAAAATTCCAAACTCTCACTTCAGTATTAACATTATTAACAGAAGGTGCTTAAGTACTAAAATACCATTATTACTTTATTAGTTCTTATTTTGCATACAAGCACCTCATTTGTTATTTATCTTCTTCTTCTTTTTCTCAATTTTCACCAACTAGCTTATAAAATCAAATTAAGAAAATCTTCAATCATCTCAGTCAAAGCTTAATTCATTTATAACACAAATCAATATATATATATATATATATATATATATATATATTACATCAAAAAAAATTTCACTCATATGTTTTCTTTCTTTTTGGTTGGGAAAGGAATTTTAAATAAAGTATAATTATGTCATGAATTGTGCAAAATAATATCATTTTGCTGAGTTTTATATTACTAACTATACCTTATAAACCCACATTATTTTAGTAATATATTAGTAGATTGAGGTTTGTAGATAGTTGATTGATTTTTCAAATTATTGGGAGGGAGGAGAAGAAATAATAATATTTGGACAAACATTTTTTTGTGTGTGTTTATTAATTTTGGTATCAAAAGTATAATGTCATGCATGTTTCTCTATATTTTAAAACTAATATACGTACGTGAAGTGAGAAGATGCATATGGGCTTTATTATTACTAGTCCTAATGCACATATTATGTGCGCGTAAGCATCACAACTTAAATATTAACCGTTGTTATAAATTTATAGTAACAATTTTTATATAAAAATATCAAAAAGTACTATAAAAATATCAATTTCCTAATTGTATCTCACAAGTAAATCCCATTGTTAACCTTCTGCTAGTAAAATCAATTGAATTTATTAAAAAATGAAGCGACTTAGTACCAATTTTTCTCACCGTTACATTAGAAGAAAAAAAGTAATTATTACAATTTTTTTCAAACCGCATGTGGTTAAGTGGTGATTTTTTAATTATATATGGTGATTTATAAAAACGTGTGAACCACATATGATAAGTTATTGCATTTTACCCTTCAATCATTGATAACAAAATTATTAAAAATCAAAAAATTGGTGCACTGGATGAAATTTGCGAGAAGGGTGTCTTAGAGTGGAGCTAAATCATAATTTAAAGGTATAAAATCCAAGTTTAAGAACTTTGATCCAACGATTTTATTAATCCTAGAACTTTTGACGTATTTTATTTATTTATCACCGTCTTGTTATTTAATTTGGGATGGATGTGTTAATTTTTTTTTTATCTCGGTTAAATAAGGACTAAAACATATCGAGATTGTAAGTTATTGCAATGATGAAACGATCAAAAAAAGGGATTGAAAAAAAAATAGTAAAAAGAAAACAAATGATAATTCTTTCAAACAAATAACAAATTTCAAATTAAAAATAGAGTCGATCGTAACAACGGTGAGAGCCGCACACAAATCTGAAATGGAGTTAGGATTTTGACTATAGGGTTTGGTATGAGCCACAGCCACTAAATCAATGTACATATAAATATGTATCTGAGTGGAGAATAATGAGGGCCAACAGAATCTGGAAATGGAGGAAGAATGTCACTTCCATAACACCTGTATTAATCAATTTAGGGTATAATGTTGCTTTCTTTGTGTGGACATATTATTAGTAATAGATAGATAAATTTGGCATCATGAGATTCTCCACAAAGAAGTTGAAGGAGTTGGCCTGATGTCAAGACACTGCAATGATGGCCTAGTGATAACTTCCACTGTACTTTTCAAGTGCCCCTAACCCTCATGTGGCCCATGTTAAATCCACAAATGAGCTTAAGTTCTCATCTCCATACTCCATTAATATACATCGACGAAGTTAAATTGCGATTAATATAACACTTTTAAGTGATAAGATAAAAAAATAACATGTGAATTATTTTTTAATTCTTTTCAATGTTTTATATTCATATACGTTAAAATATGTCGATATTTAATATCGAAATAAATTTATCATTATATACATCACGACTCGTATTAATATCGGTTTCTTTTTTAAATAAAAAGTTCTTTAATGAAATATAACAAAAAGTTTCATTATTTTTCCATGGGAAAAAAGTTGTAAGAGTTGCTTTTTATTTCATATTAACAATTTTAAAAAATTAAGTTGGAGATTATAATCAACTCAATCCGGGCACTTAGAAGTTCTACTATTTTAGAAAGATATAAGATTTAAAAAATTGTTTTTTTTTTTTTTTAACTCTATAACATAAACATGCAAGAATAATTCAAACAAAATCAAGAGTTTTCAGTCTTTTGCATCTTATTTTCATTTACTAATAAGGGACCTAAGAGTAATATTCAGTTCCACTCCTATAGACAACACTACGACAGACAGACAACACTACACACACAACAACTAAATACAATATTACATTCATCTTAATCATTAAAAAGTAAGACTTGACACTAATTTTCGCGTCAGACCCCACTTTTTAACGGTTAGGATTGATGTTGCGTTTGGTGTTGTGTTTGTAAACTTATTCATGACACAAATCAGAAATCAGAAAGCAATTCTTCATTTATAATTTCCAGAAGAAAATATCTTGTGAAAATGCTTCCTAGCCTTGAACGAATAATACTAAAGACATGCAATGGCCAAAATTAAACCAATTTATTTCAACACTCAAAATTCTCAATAACAAACAAAAGAAAATTTCAAAGTATATCATGCCTAACAATATTTCTAGAGTAGAAAGAACCTAAAGAACTATAGGTCCAAAAGAAAAATCCGAGAACAGGGTACAGATTTTGGGACAATCACTACTAACATATTAATCTTCCGAATTGCATAAATTCTCAAAATTAGATACTACTAAGAGCAAGAAAGAATTTCTACAAACATGTTTTAGGACGCGGAAGACTTCTGGGTCAAGACTATCAACAGACACATCCTCCTGATTGCGGTTCTGATTGAGATGAGCTCAGGGTTGGCTTAAGATTCACATCAACCATGTCTTCCTGCTTAGCAGAAGATAACGTTTCCATTCCTGGCAAGGCTGCAGCAATCTTTCGAAATAGTGCCTGAAATTATCATTCATCGGGTGATGTAAAATTAAATGTAACAAAAAGAAAGGGGCAAAAAATAGCAAATATGGTCTAAATCAACTTTTGCCAATGAAGTGTAACTTCAACAATAACAAAAATACATAAATATTTTGTAACTAAATAATCACAAGGTGTTGTTTTCACTCGTATCATTCTGGATTTTATATTCAAACATGGTATTTACAACGCTGTTATGGAAAAGAAGACATACATATACCAATATCCAAATTTTATTTTGCAAATTTCAAGGGACGGATCATATGAGATCCTTAACACATTATGAGAGCCTTAACACATTCGTGTGTAACGTTCTCAAGTCCAGCTATACATCAGACCCATGAAAGACCCCATTTTTTACTAATATACACGAGCTTCTGGGATTTTTGCTTCTGTTAAGTGGTATAGAAGAGATTTCTCTAGTAGGTATTTAGGGAGATACATTGCAACAAATCTTCTTTTTTTGCAGTATTGCTTCAATGTCATAAGCTGGGAACCAGTGGAAGAGCAAGAACGGAAGGCTTATGAACTACTAAAGTAAACCTACCCTTTTGCCTTCCAATGAGGCAGGAAGGCTTACCTCAGACCCGAAGCCTCTATAATATATATATATAAGAACTTTTATTAATTGAAAACAAGTACAAGATTCATTCAAGAAATAAGACGAAAAAATAAGAAGAGAAATCAAAGATTTGTCAGAGAAGGAACTCTGAGTCTTTACAAGTTTCTTACCAAAATTCTATCTTAGGGTTCGCAGTCTGCTGAACCAAATAACTGAACGTTCCTTTTATAGAAATAAGGAAACATTATTTACATGATTGCTGAAATTTACTATTACAGAAACAAACGCTTAACATTTACAAAAGTGAAATTATTACAGACACTTTACTATTCATGAACAACGACTTTCTTTTACTATTTATCTGCTTTCGGTGGAAAAGCAGCAACTTTCGGCTGAGTGGACTGCTGCTTTTGTCCTGAGGCAATTGCCTCTCAAACCCAGAGCCAAATCCAAAAGTCTGTCCAACCCATGCCAAAAGCTGAATATATTCTCAATTATGAAGTCAACTTATTCTACATTGAACCTTCCATGAACACTAAAAATGACCCAGTCAAACTTGCTTCTCAGTTTTTTTTCCTGGTTGGCATTTTATCCCTTTTAATCCTCATAAGTCATTATCCTTTTATAAGGATATCCTTATTCAAACAGAGTCAGTTGCCTTCAAACCTATTTTTGATAAGAATGATACTACTAAAATTATCTTCCGTTCTCTCTATATTAAACAAGTCATCTCTCTTTCTGATTGGCAAAATCTGAAAGGTCTCAACCAACAAGGATCAAATCACCCTTCTAATCTTTGTCCTCTTACTGATCTCAGTAATGCTATTTTAACCCCTGATGAACGATACTTTAATTATTATAATTATGTAGAAGTTTGGCACAAAATAATTTTGTACCAAAATGCCTCTATGAGTCATTTGTGGTTTATTCAGTTTGACCACAAATTCAAAAGTCAAATTCCCATCTGGTTTACCCTTTGGTGGTCCAGATATGACCCAATTTCAGCTATCTTCCCAGATCTCCTTCTGGCACAAGTCAATAATTATAGTAATAAATCCCCATTCAATCCTAAGTTAGAAGGTATCCCAATACTGCTTAGATTTGTTAGTAAATATAAGATTCCGTGGATTCTTAAATGACAGTATAACCTTCTAGCAATTCAACTCTCAGTAGTTACCCGGATCTTCTTTATTAAATGGTGGCACAAATTTGATGTTAATAGAATTGTCTCTCAAGTTCAGAAGGAATTCCCTTCTTCTCCAGTCACTCCTATTAAGTCAATTCCTGCCCAAGGCTCTTCCAGTAAACTCAAAGTCAAACAAGAGTATCCTAACCCTTCTGGTTCTCTTGATGTTTCACAAGTTAAAATTTGTTCTCGTGATGAGTTGAAATTATTAGCTCAAGCCCTTCAGGCCAGAGTAAGCTCCCTTAAATAAGAAGACTCTTCATCTTCCTCTTCCAAATCAACCCAACAGTCATCTTCCAGTGTTAATCAAGATCCTTATAGCACCATTGATTTTCAAGATGCTTAGGATCCTTTTGCCTGACTAGCTCCCGTGAGCCCTTAGTCATTTTTGGCTCGCGCCAGTTTTCAGTCAGTATTTCCCAGACAACTAGCATCCAATGTTGTGTGCCCCTCAGTCATTCAGTGCCCGCGCACTCTGTCCAGCATCCAATAATGCTGGGCCCTCTTTCAATTGCCTCAGGACAAAAGCAGCAGTCCACTCAGCCAAAAGTTGCTGCTTTTCCACCGAAAGAAGATAAATAGTAAAATAAGTCACTGTTCATGAATAGTAAAGTGTCTGTAATAATTTCACTTTTGTAAAAGTTAAGTGTCTGTTTTTGTAATAGTAAATTTCAGCAATAATGTAAATAGTGTTTCCTTATTTCTATAAAAGGAACGCTCAGTTATTTGGTTCAGCATACTGTGAACCCTAAGATAGAATTTTGGTAAGAAACTTGTAAAGACTCAGAATTCCTTCTCTGACAAATCTTTGGTTTTTCTTCTTATTTTCCCTTCTTATTTCTTGAATCAATCCCGTACTTGTTTTCAATTAATAAAAGTTCTTTTAGTAAACTTATTTGTTAATTACATATCATTGGACTGACATCTGTTGGCCAGAACATTTGCATGTTTTAAATATATATTCAACTGTGCGGTCCATATCCTTTACTTCCCCTTCATCATGAAATCTATGTTTTGTATATGAATATGATATGTGAGTAGTCGACCCCCTGTTCTTATGGCCTTCTTCTATCTGATTTTCTATTCGCATTAATTCTAATATTTGTTCAGTATCTTCGTTAGATATTTTTAATTGGTTAAGTTTTTCTTTTACTTTACATTCATTTTTATAATGACCGGGTTTGCCACAATTATAGCAAATAACTTTACTTTTATCAAATTTTATATAACTTTTCTTTTTAGTTTGAGGAGAAGATTTTTTATAAGATTTTCTCTTGTAATGTGACTGATTTTTATTTTTATAATAATCATCTTTATTTTGATAACTTTTATGTCTTTTTCGAGATTGATAGTTATCTTTTTTATAATGTTTAATATGTTTTCTTCGTGAAGGGGCAACAAGTGGTAAATCATATTATTCACAAAATGTTCTCAATTCATATTTTGCTTTATTTTTGTCTTTATTAGCTTGTTTACTGAGCTTAAAATCTATACACATTTTAAGGCCTGCTTTTTGAATTTGGCTTATAATATCACCATAGGTTAAAATTTTAAAATCAATATGACCTAGATCCTTGCTAAACTCATCACGGATCTTATGGGTAAAAAGAGGAGGTAAACCATTTATGAATTTTTCTTTCCAAAATGGTTCGTTACTATCACTACGTAATATAACTCTGGAAGTGAAAACATCCTTATATAAGGGGAAATCACTTAGGGTAGGACATGATAAATTACTCAATTGATCATGTATCATATCTGTGATATTACTAGGGGTACCAATAAAATGTTTAATTATTGTATAAATCAAAGTGTTAACTCCATCAGGGAGTTCTAAACCAAGGTCATCCAGAATATGGTTTCCTGCTTGGTCAATTTGGACTGCATGAATAACACTATTCCTAGACTCTTCGGTGAGATTTTTGTCCCACCAAGATCTAAGGACTCCAGTAAATCCATTAATAAGTAATTCAACTATATCAGATTGTCCTAAAGTAGGGTAATTAGTTAAATAACTATTAGCTATCATAGACATGTGGTTTAATTTATTTAATAAATTTTGTTCACTTAATCCATCAATATTTCACTCGTAAATCTTATTAGCAGAGACAGAAAATTGATTATCTAGATTCCTTTCTTCAAACTGTAAGTCTGGAAGGGTTAGTCTAGTATACCAATTTTTTGTTGTACTAGTAGGATTAGGAATTCTAAAAGTTAATTCACTAAATTGATTAATAGTTTCATTTAACTCATAATCAGAGGAAGTAGTAGTACTAAGACTATGGTCTAAATCCTGATCGATGACTGCTAAGAGTTTAGGTTCACTAGATTCAGGTTTATCAAGTTTTTTAAATAATTTTCAAGAGTTTTAGCAAGTTCTTGATCAGTAGAGGGTAAACCTAATCCATTTCTCTTTTCAAGGAAATTGAGTAAAGGTTTTTCAGTTTTACTGGTTTAGAGTTTTTCATCAAATTTTTCTTCAATTTTGTCTAACTGTTTACCTATGGATGCCAGGTACTGGTTAGTAAAATTGTTTTGTTTAATAATTCTTTTGTTATTACCTTCCGACTCTTTAAAAGGGCTGGCAATAACATGAGTATCTTTAACAGTGATGACTATGAACTCTAAGGGTGGATGAGTGGAGGAGACTGTAGTCATATATATGGGGAGTGATTCATAGCAAATGGTTCCTATGGACACTATTCCAGCAAACTGATCTCATACCGTTCATATGAAGATGAAACGGTGCAAAAAGAATTTTTTTTTGCCAAGCTGCTACTCCTTCTAGCGGCTGGACAATTTTTTTTCCTTTTTGCACCGTTTTTATATGGACAGTGTAAGATCAGTTTGCTAGAATAATATCAATAATAAACATTTGCTATGGATCATTTTCTCTCTCTGTGTCTATATATATATATATATATATATATATAGAGAGAGAGAGAGAGAGAGAGAGAGAGAGAGAGAGAGAGAGAGAGAGAGAGAGAGAGAGAGAGAGAGAATTTGATAAGAAAACTGGCAGTTTACCTTTATGTTGAAGCCCGCTTTGGCACTAGTTTCAATAAACATAACGTTTAAGTCATGAGCTTTGGCTTCTGCTTCCTCTATAGAGACTTGCCTACAGAACAACCAATTAAGGCTGAGTTAAAAAAAGAAGACAAATAAATATTGAAGTTATCAATACATGGAGCAAACTCATTCGGCCGACCATTCCAGAGCAATATATATTGCTTATTGGCAGCTATATTTCCAAAAAGTAAAATGCATACATAGATAATATAAAATTATAAATAGATAATTCAAAAATGATCCAGAAAAGAAAAAAAAAATTGGGTGACATGTGACAACATTTTAGTCCAATCTCTGCACTTCTTTCTATATTTATGATTTAATTACAATTCTGAATATCTTCTAAGTGGATCAATTATGAAATACTTCACGAATTCCATATTGTTTTAAGGAAAGCACATGTAGTCTACTCCTATGTTTTCACCAGAACTGTACTCCTAATAATTTAGTCACAGATAACTGCTACCCCAGAAATGATATCATCTAATACCACCTCGCCCTGGCCCCTAGTATCATATGACAAGCAATTGGGATTAAAAAAAACTTTAGGGTAAAAATATCTCTGTTTTTAGCTATCCCATGTATATTTTCACCTCTAAACAAACATGTAAATATTTTTTTAAGAATAAAACAATACCTAAGAATTAAGATTATAACCCATAGGACTATGTTCGCTCAAAAAATATCTATGCAAATAATTATACCCTAAGATTGCAGTATCCTAATGAAAAAATTAAATTAAATCTTTCAAGCTTCAAGTTAAACATTTGTCATAGAAAACTAAAGAGGATGTTCCTATTGTCTTTTCAGAGCCAGAAAAGATGATAAACCAACGGAGAACAATACAATCCCACTGAACATCTAATAAAGCCACACCTCTAAAACTAACAGCAGCGCAAATAAATCCAAATATAAGATATATATCTCAAATATTAAACCTGACTGAAAAATCAAGTTTTAGTTTTCACATTGTTTATTTGTCATTTTCATCTAATTGTTAAGCTAGTCAATATTTATATAATAGTATTATTTGATTATCATACTATTAACATATAAATATCATTATATTACAGTAGCCCTTTTCAAACTCTTTTATTAGTCATATTTGCACCTAGATAATCCGTTCTACACAAATTCCTTGATCTGCATTGAGAAAAAAAATAAAAAATATCCATAAAAAGGTAAGTCCAACATAATCTACGTATACATTCTGATGCTGTCAAACATTCAACTAATATAGTAGAAACTTCTAATACATAAATGAGCAAAGATATCTTATTAAACTTGGAGAAGAAAAACTGAAGTTTTGAAATGGCTGGTTTGACTGTTGCAATAATTTATATGAAAGTTCAACAGAAGTTTTGAAATGTCTCTTCATATGACTAAATTCTAAAGAAGTAGCTTCTACTATATTCCATGTCTCATTGAAGAGCTGAACCGTATACTGAAGTTAGTTGCCATCCTTGATCTAGTTTTGAATGACAGCAGTCCCTATGTCTGACAAAACTGTTAAATGCTATTACATTTTCTACAAAATCTACATGTTCTTAGGAAAGATAGTAAGATACAGTATATTAGTATATTACACAAACATATATGCATGTACATATATATATATATGACCGAAGCAAGCAAAAAAAGAATGCTTAAAAGAAGACAATAAATCAAACTATTGGCAAGTTAAGTGAACTGAAAGAATGTCACCATTACCTCTTATCCACAAGATCAGTTTTATTCCCAACAAGAACAATGATCACATCACTGCCCCTCTCAGTGCGAACCTCCTCAATCCATTTTGCAGTGTTCAGGAATGATTGCCTGCCTAAACCCATGAACTACAGTAGTTAGCAAATTTAATGTGTACGAAGCATACAAGGTAACTGCAATCAATCATATAGAGGAATGAAGAGTTTTGCAGAAAATATGAATTTTATCACAGATGACTTGCATAATAGCAAATTATACAAGATCGAGTAAGTGAATGACTATAAGTGGAAACAATAAAAGGGAAAAATGCATACTTGCAACATCATAGACAATGACAGCAACAGAGGAATCCCTAATGTAACTTGGAATGAGACTCCTAAACCTTTCTTGTCCAGCTGTATCCCTGTAAATTATAAAAATGCAAAACAAATCATTTAATGATTTAAACTATCTACAAACATTAACTAATTCAAATTATTAAACACAGCACTGTAACTGCAGAGTGAAAATTTTCAGTAAATCGACTGATACGTGCCTATCATGTTTGCAGGAAAATAAATAAATGTGAGATTTTTTCTTATTTTTGATAAGCAGTCATGTGACAGAGAAAATGGTATCAAAAGGGGACGCCATTCCTGTACATGCAGAGTACGTAAAAGGTAAGGACAAAAGCCCAATGAATCAATGACACAAATGCAAGTGATTTTACGGTCCTGAGCTCAACTACTTCAACCTCCAAAATTGCACGTAAACACAAATGTAGAAACACAGATACGATTATTAAGATAGATTTACTCAGAAGTTGGAATTTACCTCAGATGGGCTAATTCCAAATAAAACAAATTTCAGCAGCATTTAAACATTGCATGATGTTTAATATTAATTTAAGGAATGCGTAGTCTTACCAGAGCTGCAATCGAACAGTTCGATCTTCCAGGTACATAGTCTTGGACAGAAAATCGATGCCAATTGTAGCCTGAATAGCAATCGAAGATATATACTGAATCAGAGAAGACAATAGAGAAAAAGAAAGCATAGCGGGAAAGAGTATTTCCTCCCTTGAGAACCAAAATGCACATGTAAACAAATACATGAAATTTTAAGTGCCACAAAGAAAACATCCTAGTCAATCAACTATAAGTTTAGATGCTTGATTCTCCATATGAACTCATATTCAAAGCACTTATATAAAGAAAGTAGATGCTTATACCAAGCAACTTAAATAATTTAACAGCACATAATTAATTAACTTTCAAACCACCTTGATGTCGGCATAGCAATCTCTCATCCCCAAAAAGAAGTCACATTCATTCTAGAAAATCCATCATCACGATTGAAAAGTCATTGGGATCGAGAAGAAAGCTGTAACCAAAACTATGAGCCAGGGATGAACCTAGGTATCTATTGTTTGAGTGATTGATATTTTAGTATTTTCATAATCTGACTGATTATTCTAATATAAGTACAATCTATGCTTGGGCGGTACGGCTTAGAAAGGGGCTGACACTGAATATGGGTAACCATCCCATCTTATGATCAAATTAAAACATTACAAGATTTCAACATTGTTATGTGGGAGTGCATTAAAACATAGAAAAAGTTACACTAGTCTTTAAAATCTTCACAATCATATCCTTAACACAAACTGTCAAACAAAACCAACTACTAAGAAATACTATATGCATCCTCAGGAAAACAGCAATGTACTGCTTCTAAGTTAGGCTAAATAACTTCAACTGAACTAGATTACATTTTTCTTATCCTGTTCCACCTAATTCACATTTTTTTTGCAAAATATTTACAAGAAAATCCAATAGTCTTGCATTATTATCACTAACCAGTTGCTGAATCTCGCAACGATCAAGAACTTCATTTACTCATATACATTTTTACTTTGAAATGTGACTAAATCTAGCTAAAGTAACAAAAATAGTATGAGTGCACAAACATAAATGAGCCAATTATTACGTTGTTTTGCATCCACAGCTATTAATGTAAGATAGGCCCTTAAGATGAACTAAAATATTCAAGATCTTGGTTGTACAGCTCATTTAGATTTTGTTCTAGACCTACTCATAGATTATAAACCAAGTTCGATCACATATATAACTGCTGATGTTAGGTCAAGCTCATATCGTCTTTCGCTTATTAATTAACATCTTACAAGTTACAACAACACTTGTCATTGGCATCAGTTCCATTCAAGGCCTTCATGTTAAACAAGTCAAAGTTTGAGTTTAAATATGTTTACCTCATTTCAAGTTTAATAATCCACCAATTGGCTAGCATTCATTAATGTGGAATTCACTAACGTTAACATAGACAATAAACATTTAAATCAGCCATATAAATCCACATAGCACATCAAAAATCCCATACATCAATATCATTACAACCTAAAACAACAGAAAAATCATACTCCATTAGCATAATTGATTGATTACCTGATAGGTGTTATCAAACTTATCGTACATTAATCGAGTAATGATTTTAAATCAGCCATATAAATCCACATAGCACATCAAAAATCCCATACATCAATATCATTACAACCTAAAACAACAGAAAAATCATACTCCATTAGCATAATTGATTGATTACCTGATAGGTGTTATCGAACTTATCGTACATGAATCGAGTAATGATACTTGTTTTGCCGACTGATTGATCCCCTAAGAACACGAGCTTGTACTTCGCGAGAGCCGAAACCGGAGCCATTGCTCGGATCTAGAGTTGGATCGGACTCGGGAAAAGCTTTCCGACGATCAGGTGAAGATCTCGCCGGAGAATGATCGAGGATCTCGAAGGAGAAGTCGGGGCCAATGTATAATTTACTCGTGTTTCGTTTGAATTGGCACGAGTGGATTCGTTGAAGAAAGAGAGGTGTTTATGGGGGGTATTTGTTGCGTGAATAAATTTGAAGAGAGCTCGCGGAAATGTGCAACGGAATCCAAATTTGTTGCTCCAAGGAATTTTCCTTTGTCAGTTGTCACCATAAATTCGGCAAAATGCATGGTTTAGTCCCTAAACTTTTACATGACTTCTTATTTGATCACCCAAAACTATTTTTTTGGAGTCCAATAGGTATGTTTTAGAATTTAAATTTATGTAACATCCTTGCCAATTTTAAAATTCTTCCTCGAGGTGACAAAGTTAGCGATAGCGATAATATTTCTCGATTGACTATATAAATTCACATATTCAAGTTTATCAATTTACAAAGTCAGAATCATCTTAATCCTTTTTTCTAGTTTCCCTCCCTTGCACCTATCTTAGAATTTTAAATTGGAGATAAAAAAAAAATTAAAGAAGAAAAATATACAGGTTGTCTTGGAGCTTTTAGTAGGAGAGGAAAAAAATGAGATGCCTCTTGAAATTTAAGTTGAGGAAATAAAAAAAAATATTAGAGAAAATAAATATTTGGGCCCAAAGAAAATACATTATATCATTAGAGATAATGAACTCGGGACTAACTTAATATTAACTTGAAATTAATTCGGTATTAACTCGTTAACCAATAAAAATAACACAGTTAATTTAAATAAAATCTCCATTTATTTTATTATATATGATAATAGACGACTCTAAATTTGGATAGGGGAGTATTTAGAAAGAAAGAATTTTAAAAAATTAATGAAGAGTGATGCTTGCACTAATTATATTATACGAGAAATGAACTTTTCTTAGAAGGGTGTACTCTAAACTTGGGATGGGGGATGATTTTGGTCTACTTGGAACCTAGGGTACCTTGTTGTAATTAACAAACCCTATTAATATCTCATTCCTAAACTGTCCTCCACACTCTCCTGTCAAAATTCGCATTTCACAGTTCACTAGCACTTTGGGAGAGAGAAAGAAGAGAGAGATGGCTTCGGCATTAAGAGCCGCCATTATTCGCCACATTCGAGTCCCCGTATCTCAAACCCTAGCCCTAAATGGTTCAAAGACGGTCACCGTGCGATCAATGTCATCTCACGGCGACGATCATCTCGACAAGAAAGAGGTCATTGATAGAGTCCTTGACGTCGTTAAGAGCTTCCCCAAAGTCGATCCTTCCAAGGTTATTCTTCTGATTCCCAGCTTAATTGACCGGAAAAAGTTTAATTTCTTGAAAAGTTGCAGCTTTTAGCAAAACCCTAAAACATGAAAACGTGGGATCCAATATCTGTTAATAGCTATATTTGTCTTTGTTTTGCTAAAATTGGTACGTCTGATTTTACATACTAGAAATGCAGAGCTCTTCGGGTGGTAACCAAAGTACTTGATTATGTATTACAGTAGATATTTGCAAACTTTAGCTCAATAGAAAAGAAATTGAATTAGTTTTTGGGATTTATTTTTTGAATGAATATTGTGATTACGTTATACCTAGAAGAGCATGTTCTTGCTTTAGGTGATTGTTGTGACTTTCTATGTGTTTATTTTTTTGGTATCACAATGTACTTAGAAATGTAAGTCTGCAATATTGTTTAGAATTTGAGGCTATCAAACAGCTCAAGAGTTTTGGGTAACTTTTAATTTAAAGATCTTTATGCAAATGATTATAACAATTTGACCTTGTATGGAATCGAGTATGTTCTTGAAAGCTCTTGTGTCCAGCGTAAGTTATATGAATTGTTGTATAGTGAACATATAAGAGTTTTAGGTGACTCAGTACTGGCTATAGCAATGAAAAAATGGGTTTAGAATTGATCTATTAGAATGGATCGTAATCTGCCACTAGTAATCCGTTTTCTTTTATTTGTATCAGTTCAAGAAATGGGAAACTATAAAATTACCAAATGAGGAGTTGGTTCGATAATCATGAAATCATAAAGTTATTGATTAAGGAATCTGTCTACTATTTATAGTGTCCATCTTGTCCTGAGGGACATCCTCTTATGAATTTATTGCAGGAGAATGGGTTCAGCTTATTAAAATTGGAGAAAATGGTGAACACTTCATATCTTGACCTCATTGGACACTGGACAGACCCCAAATGTATTTGATATTTCAGTATAGATACTCATAAAAGGGGCAAGCAAGTGTTTGACTTGAGACATACCTCCTTACTAATTAAATGGTTATCTATAGTAATTGTTTTCATACAGTACACCCTAGATGTTTGAATTATATGCCCTGAAAAAAATAAACTGCTTAAAAATGAGAACTAAGGAAGTAAATATGAAGTTGGAGAAGCTCTTACATCTACTAAACATTCCTGGCTGGTGATTGTCAATGTTAAGAGTTTTGCGGTGGAAGATGGAATACATGGATGGAATACATGCCTGATGATTAGGGAGTTTCTGAGAAATGTATGACTGAGTGTAGGCAGATTTATGAGTTTGTTGAAATGCTTTAGATAAACCAGTTAAACAGGGGAAAAAATAAAGGAATAATCAGTGTTCTAAAAATTCCCGCCTAGGTTCGATTAATTCTCGCCTAGCCGCTAGCTCCCCCCCCCCCCCCCCTGCGGCGGTGCCTCGCCTAGTCCAAGGCAGAAAGAAAAAACCTCCAAGAAATTAGACGGGACTAGGCGGAGAAATTAGGGTTGCAATTGTTTTTTTATATTTTAACAACTAAGCTACAAAACGATATCGTGAGAGTGGATGATGAAGTTCAATGTTGTTCGGGCCTTACTTGGGAGACGGTTGATGAAACATCTGAAGCAGATAACGTGCTAGAGCCTAGGACAAGTAGTAGAAATGTTAGAGTCAAAAAATTTCATGAAGAATATTTTTTGTCTGATGATGACACGGAGGAAGAGGGAGATTAGGAGTATAAGTGTGAGTCTGATGAGGACATTATTTTGAAAAGATATGGAGAAGAAGAGTTAGAGATATAAAGGGATATGGAGATGAGGACTATTAGTTTGTATTTTTTATTATTTGTTTGTGTTTGAACTTTGAACAATTATATGTTTGTGTTTGAATTTTGACATTGACAATATGGATGTGTTTGAACTTTAAGCAAATGTCTTTATTATCTTTATTATAGATTGTTTTGATTTATATTGTTGTTTTGTTTGGATAAATGTAAGATAAAATATTAAAATTGACTTAAAATAAAAAATCTCACTTAGGCCCCCTAGGCGCTAGCCCCCCCGGCCTAACGCCTTTTAGAACATTGGGAACAGACCTGACAAATGGACCGGGGCGGGCCAAAAAATGACCTGGCTTTTTGCGGGCTGAAAATGTTAGGCTCGCGGGCCATTTGAGTAATTTTTTTTTAAATTTTTTTTATTTATTATTATTATTTTTTATTATGACTTATAATTTGAAATAAATACTAACACTAATTATTTACAATTATGACACATAATTTCTATATAATCATATAATATTATTAGTAAATAAAATAAAACAATCAATAATTTTATAGATATTTTGTACTTTTATACATTAAAATGTAACTAATCTTGTGAATTGTGATTAATTAATTGATAAATGTATATAATATTAATTATTAAAGATAAGAGTATAAAAGAAAATAAAGTAAAGGTGATATATATATATCTTATTCATAATACTTTTTTGTATTATTATTTAAGATCATATGTTAAAATTTATTCTTATATTCTTCATAATTCTCTATTTGATTCATTTTCTAAGTTATTTTTTTTTTATGTCAACAATGTCTAGCAATAAAAAAAAATATATATATATATATTAGTCTGCGGGCCAGGCTGGGTAAAAAACGGCCCAGATTTTTCTAGGCTATAATTTTAAGGCCCAAAGCCCGATTTTTTGTGGCCGGGTCGGGTCGGCCCACGGGTTTGGGCCAAAATTGCCCGGTCTAATTGGGAATAATAAATCAAGTTAGAGACTATGTTACATGAACTCTGCCTTGAAGTGCCCATGTCCTATACACTTGACACTCAGACAAGAGTATGGGTGTTGGACACATAATTTTAGTGTAAACTTTGCTAAATTTAGGAGTACGATCAGACACTCATCCATGTCCATGTAAGTTAGGTTAGAGAAACTCCTTGAACATCATCTTAAAGCAACGAGAAACAAGTATTTATTTTGTACTACTTAATATTCTAGGCTGGTGCTTGTCTGACTATGTTTTAGAGTTTGCTAGTGATGACGACCAAAGATCAAATTAGATCGATGGCTAGGATACAAACACATCAATCAAACGTTCCAGACCATTTAGAATTTTGGATTACTAAGATGACAACTGGTAACACATAAAGAAGATAATTCAACAATAAACCAAAGACATCATCAAAGAAATCACACATGTAGGCAAGTAGCTCATTAAAGTGAAGGGGCACCATATTGATATTAGCTTATGCACCAATAACACACAGGACAAGACTGTCATATGTGCTTAGGAAGTCGGTAGAATCTTTAGCCATTATGATGGAAGGTCTGCTACACGGCTGAAAAGAAAAAATGATTAATACGTAAAATGATGATAACTGCACAAAACAAGAAAAATCGAACTCCAAGGGGAGTACTCCACAATCCACATAAGGTGTGAAATGCAAATTTCTAACTCTTTTACAAACTTAAGAATTTATAAGGAGTAGGGCCAACTGATGTAGTTACAAATGACCGTCAATAGAATGCTAATCAAGAAGGGTTCAAAAGTAAATATTTATTTAGTCAAAACCCGTAATGATAAAGTAGTCAATAGAATGGTCACAAACCCTAATTCAAGTAGGATTATGGTTTAGACAAACAATCATAATTATACTCAATAAAGGGGATGTACAATCGTAGTTTGACTCAAATCCTAGTCAACAAACGGAAGATCAACCCTAAACAGACTCAATTTGAGGTAACTCTTAAATAACCCTCAATATTGTCGTTGCTTTTTGTCAGTGTGTTGCTATTGCGTAAGCTGACGTCACTATGATGTCCTACTATTTCACCTCTATGCGGATTATTCTTAGAGGACATTTTGGCAGTACTAATTTCTTGATGAATTTCCTCCTTTGTCTTGCCAGTTGTCATCTCGGTATTTTAAAAAGTTAGGATCCCTCGATTCTTATGCTTGTAAACTTCATCTTTGCCGATATTCACATTTAAGGAGTTGATTTCTTCTTATATATTGTGTTCAAACATTCCTATAAAGAAATGTATTCAACATGTCTTAAAATCCATGTCTGCGACAAAAGGAGTGTGATCTTAGTGGTTCACCGACATACAGCCCAGCCTGTAAAGAATGTCACAACTAAGATATACTTTGTAGTGACTATGGTCACCAAAGTAACTCAAAATGTTGCATTTTTGTCCCAAAATGATTGTATTTTGTTTGGAAAAGTATTTTTGGACTAAATATAACTATTTCAGGACAAAAATACAACTATAAATATGTTGTATAAATATATCAATGACATAGTCCTTCGGTCGCTCATAGAATGTCACAACTGAGATTTAGTTTTGTGAAAATAATTGTAAAAGTAACTAAAAAATTTTTTGTTTCCCCCCAAAATAAAGCATTTTGAGTTAATTTTGCTATCCTTGCATTCACAAAAACAAACTCAGTCGTGACAATTTTTGTCAGGCATAGGTAATAGCTTATATACCTGGTCTAGTTCCATCATGAAGCTTTTTGATTGATTTAACTCATCAGTGAATTAATGTAATAAATATAGCCTAATAAATATAAATAAATTGAGGGTTAAGTAATGGAATTCTAGGATTAGACAAGTATGAATGACTAAGATTTTAGAAAATGAATTGTAAGGCCTTTATAAGGCATCCCTTTATCGAATATCAAAATCAATTTTTTCAATCTCTCTAAATTTTTCTTTTCTCCCTCTCTCTAATTTTTTGGAGTCTAGCAGGATTATAAAAATTGCTACAGACTAGTTTTTAATAATTTATAATAAACTAAAAAAATAATTTGGTTTTGATAGTCGATATTGTTTCAGTACAAAGAGTTGCCTTATAAAGACCTTACAATCAATTTTCTAAAATCCTAGTCATTCACACTTGTCTAGTCGTAGCTTTACATCTATTTCTAATCTTAACCATCCATTTATTTATATCTATTAAGCTATATTTGTTACATTTAATTAAAACGTGAAACATTGAAGAGTATGTTTTTACAGGCAACCAGCTGTGAACTTTTTTTATGAAGTATGAGCTAAAACATTGAAGAGTTAGGGTTGCAACAAACTTTCAGAAGCATTAAAGGATAAATAAGAAAGAGGACTGTGGGGAGAAGATTTTATATGATTTTTCTTCTTTGTTCTTCTTGCTCCCATTTTGAGCTCGACTTTTTCCAACACTTGACTAATCCAGTGCAAATGCTGCAATACATGGTTGTACCACATGCATTAAAAATAGTGCATTTGCATTGAAACGGTAATTGTAGCGCTGGAAGTATCATTTGGCATGATTTATTCATAATAATGGACTTTTGTGTTCAGTCGGCAAGAGGAACCCTGCAGTCTGATTCAGTTCAGTGCCTCTGTGGTGAATATGAAATATATTATTTGCTGTAAATCTGTTTATAAAGAGAATCATGCAAGCAGTGTATTAGGGGGAAAAAGAAACATCAAGGATAGATACGCAACCTGAAAAGCTGGCGAAAAGCACGATAATACCTATGATGAAGGCCAAGGTTCTCATAGTCAGAGAACAATTAATTCCAGAAGTCTGTCATGGACCGTAGAGAAATAATATTATTACCATGCTTCCAGAGCTTGCTTATAAGAATTATCGTATTTTTTGAGCTCAACATTTCAAGAGTCTGCTCTTTCTCTGTGCTGCTATTGTCAAAATTCTCTCAATATATTTAGAGGCTGTGTTTATAATAGCCATATTAAACAATCTAATATCAGCAGTATATATTATTAGGCTCACAGCTGCTTTTGCAATTATTTGCAGGTGACTCCTGATGTCCATTTTCAGAAGGATCTGGGCTTGGATAGCTTAGACACCGTGGAGATTGTCATGGCTCTGGAAGAGGAGTTCAAGCTGGAGATTCCAGACAAGGAAGCTGATAAGATCGACTCTTGTGGTCTTGCTATTGAGTATATCTTTAACCATCCAATGTCCAGTTAAAATCTACAAGTTTCTCATTTCAAAGGTTCAATCCTTGTTTATCTTCTTACGGTTTTCTATGGACACAATAGCATGTTCTGCACTGTTTTTGTTCGACTGCTTGATGGTGGTTAGAAATTTAGTCCCACCAAAGGGATTGGAAATAATCAACGTTTGAGCATATGATTAGTTGTAGTTTTTCAGCATTTGCTCCAAAACGTTGTTACATTCTGTTCCGAACATTAAATATTTCTCTACTCAATGAATCAACATGATTCTGTGGTAGTTCTGTATTTGTTATTGAATAATCTTGCTTTTATGTTCATGCTGTTTCTCGTTGATTTTTATGTACTCTGCCTAGTTCAGGTGCTTAGTGATATATTATTTGCAGTTATAATAGGATTATACTAGGTTATATTTTCCTCGTAAATGAATCAGGCCATGTCCAAGAAGTAATAAAAAGAAAGGAAAAAGTTTTTGGGTAGTTTTATGAAGGAATAACAATATTATTTCTAGAAATTAAAATTAAAAAGATTATGTAAAAGGTGATGTCAAGTGCTAGATTCCTGGAAAATGAATTTAAAAGATTGTTACTTTTAAGTAAAGTTAAACTAAAGACTAATGAAATTGAGATGTATACGTCTAACTTCCTGAAAATAAAAGATTTAATTTACAAAGATAATTGATATTTTTATAAGGAAAATTAATATTTTTGTAAGGTTCTACTCACATGAAGGGTGGATTTTATTTACTATTTGTACGAGTAAAATTGTGAAAATATTAATTTTTCTTGTAAAATTTCAATTTTCTTTACAAAAATGAATTTAGAAATTGCTTGAAAATTGAGATGTAAAGTAAGTTGTCATTCTTCATATGATGAGTTGTTTAATACTCCCCTCAAGTTTCGCAAAGCAATCCCATTTATAATTATAAATTTAAGGATATATTAACATGATAACGAAATTATGATATTATATTTGAAAAAGTTGTAACATTTATATTACCATAAAGAAATAAATAATATTTTAAATTGTTTTTTGACATATCAGACTTGTTTATTTGTGGAATGGAAAGAGTATTTATCGTTTGAATGCTGTTGGTAACATACTAGTCTATGTCGTATATATTATGTGCGTGTAATTAAGAAAAAAGTTAAAATACATTTTAACATATTTGTCCATGTTACACATACATTAAGAAAAAAATTAAAATATTTGAATAAATCTTAAAAAACATGAATGAAAAAAATATTAAAGAGAGAATAAGAATAGAAAGTGGGTGAAAGAAAAAAAAACTGATGATAAGTTAAAGGAGTTAATCTTTGTTAATTTAATTATAATTTAATAATTTAAACTTTATCATAAAATATAAGTCCCTCCGGCCTTATAAATTAGATGACGGCATAAAATTAATCCCTTTGTTTCTTTTACTAAATCGTGTTATACAGTACAAAACCCTATTATACGTCACCCTTCTATCATTGTGTAAACAAAGTATTTTACTTATGCTTCATCCTGCAAGTAAAATGGGTTTATATATATATGGGAGTTAATCTATAGTAACCGATTGCTATGGATTAACTCTAGTAACCCAAAAATGTATTAAAAATGTCCCTGTCGCTAGAGCTCTCGCGGTAGGAACTCTAACAACAAAAATATCCATCCCGTATAGCGAGCTCTCGCGGTAGGAACTCTAACAACAAAAATATCCATCCCGTATTGATCGCAGAAACAATAGCCTAGCAATTAGTCCCACTATAACACATCCAAACCAAAACCTTTGACTAGTCAACTAATCCTAGCTCCTTCCTCCTCAAAGATGATGTGCTTTTAAGAAGGCTCTGATAGTTTTCAATTCTCTTGTTCCTCGTTTCCCAAAAGAAGGAAAGAAAGTAATCTCTTTGCTCCATAAAACTCCCAAAAATAGGAAAAGAGTACACTTTATTTCATTGTAGCCCCAAGTTTGCTTGTATATTTTCCCTCTATTAGCTAGAAGCCAACAATTTGTTGATACCTCAAAGACAAAATAAGATCAATTAGAAGTCACTCTTCCATCAAAATTTGTCTCTTGACCAACCTCCAAATTATTGGATTTTCCCAAAAATATGTAACATATACAGAGACAAATTAAATATCCTTGAATATATCATGCACAAAAATACATAAAGTGGAACAACATAGAAACTTTAAAAAAAGAAAAGAAAAAATATTAAACCAAATTATGATCATTCCACCACAATGAACAGAAAGATCTTAAATGTTGATCAGTTTGAGCCAGTTTGAAGAACATTCATAATGAAAAGAACCATTGCAGACAACTTGAACGTCGCGTCGTTTCTCTTACTCAATGGAGAAACTACCCCTTCTCGTTCCTTAAATCCGTCCTCACAAGTAGTTGCAGCATCCATAACCGCGGTAACTCGTGTATTAACATCAAGAAATCGCTTCCCGTTGTAATATTTCATGGCTTCTTTGATGGAAGGAATTGCATCGGTATAAAGTTGTAAACAATCCTCCAAACACGCCCTTACGTATACATCAAGTCTCTTGTCTTTGAGCAGCTGTTTGATGTAGCACCTTGTGTCTGTCAAGTTGTACCTAGTTAGCCTAATGGAGATCATTCCGAGGCCTTTGAGGCTAGCACACCGGCTGGCTGGTGCTGCTTGTAGGGAAGTTGTGCAGAAGCCATAGGGGATGTTTGGATCCTGATTTGATCCTGTTTTGCAAGTCTTTTGGATGAGAGTTTGCGCCGTTGCGCAACGGATGGAAAATATGAGGAGGAAAGAGAGGGAGGAAAAGAAAATTGAGGAGAAAGTTGTTTTCATTCTCTTGTTGTATTTAGTATGGTTTGTTCTTGTGTTATTTTCCCCCAGCAAGAGGATATATAGTTGCGGAGAGATGGATGGGTTGGGGATATATAAATCTTTAGACTCAATCCATGTTCTTGTTTCAAATCTATACTATATTATTTTAGCCGTCTTTAATGTGTGGCTAGATCAGTTTAAAAATGAGAGTTTTGTTTGACTTCTTAAGCGTATATATTTACTCTTATCAAGAACAAAGAAAAATGATAAAGGGGAGGGGAGAGGGTTGCTCATTCTTGAAGGAAAGATATATTCTGAATAAATTTTGTAGAAGAAAACATTTGCTTTTTTAAATCTGTACGTCTGTCTCTCTTATGAATTGGTAGAGATGTATTTACCTAAATAGTATTATAACAAATATTTTGTATGTATCACTTTCTTATATGTGTGTATATATATACATATGCGTATTTATATTTTTGCTATTTTAATATGAGATTTAACAATGCATAACACACAAACACTATACATACCCAACAGAATCATAACAAATTGTATGGCAACCGATTGCCTGAAAGACCCTATATTTCAGCACAATAATATGGAAATCCTAACTAATAAGCATACCAATCTCTCTCTCTCTCTCTCTCTCTCTCTCTCTCTCTCTCTCTCTCTATATATATATATATATATATATATATATATATATATATATATATATATATATAATCAACTTTCTCAATGAAATCTAAGCAATGCGTCGCAATCATCTTGTTTTTTTATTTTGTTTTCTTGTTACATCTTGTTTGTTTGTTTGTGCTTTTTTTAATTGACAAAAGGTTAAGAATTAAGATCAAGACCCTGTTTAGTTGATAATTGGCCTCTTTATAATTTGTTTTATTTTACTTCTTCTTTTTTTACTAAGTTGGTAAATATTTTAAATTTTATTCAACTTTAATTTCTCTTCTTGTTACAAACATTAATTAATCCAGGAAACAAAGATTTTACTTTAAGCACACTTATGTAAAAAATTGCACTTGCCACTAAAGCAACAAATCATTTGAAATATAAAACAATTAAAAAAGGTGATTTGTTTGTCAAGTAAAAATACACTAAAAGATTCAACCAAAATTAGGGTAGCATATGAGCATTTTCTTTGGTAAAAAATAAAGCAATTATATTGTCAGAGTAATAAATACCGCTATAGCAAATACAAAAATATTTTTAAATATATATTTGTTATAACAATATCAGCGACCAAAAAACATACTTGATGATTCTTAAAATGAATATTAATTAAATTTAACACTCAATTGTTTCTTCGAACATGTCATTCAATAGTGAATTTATGGTGGCTGAGAATATATATATCTTACTGGTGACATTAACAATAAAATGCCATGACTACTTCATCGTATACGTATGTTATCGTTAATATATATAAAACTAATTAATCATTTACTATTTATCGATTTTGTCCTTAAGTTTGTTATACATCATATTTGCTAGATAAAATGTCTTCTTAATTAATAGAATTCTTTTAAATTTGAGATATTTTACGATATAATTTATCAAAAATCTGAATTAATTATTAGAACATATAAAAAATCAGAAAAAATTTAAAAAATTATAAGTGGTGTACGTTTTGGTTTGTATATTTTAATATATGATATAATTTAACTTTCTATTTTATTAAAGTGAGTATCCGTAATATAGTTAATTGGTTTATCTAATCCAAAAGATTTTATTTTAATTTGAAATCAATTCACGAAAATTTAAATTCATAGCAAATAGCAAATTATTTAATTAGTCAATAAATTTTAGATATTGTAAATTATTTTTTAAAAATTGCTATTATTAATTTATAAATAATTTATATTAAAATTTAAAAATTTACAAATTAACTTTTTAAAATCAATTGAGACTTTCTCTTAGAAAAATCGAGTGAACATTACTTTTGTTATTTAAACGCAATTTTAAATTCGTAGCAATGACGACCATCCACATGACTTTGGATTCGTAGCTTGATGATATGATCAGTGTCTACAATATACTGCCTCGTGTTGGGTCAGGTGATAAATTTGACACGTCTATAAATAGATATCTTCTTCAGTATTGATAAGAATATAAACTCCCTATCACCGAAAACTTATTTCACTGGTCTTTCTTTGTCACTTACTAATAGGATTGTACTTTGTAGACGGTAATCAAAAAATTTGTATTAATATATTTATATTTGATTTTAAGATATTTATAAAAAAAAATAAATACGAATCCGTTTAATATATGACCGTAAATATATCCAACGGATATTCGGTATCCGATATTCAGATTCGTATTTATATTTAAAATTCGTATTCGAATAATTATATATATATAATTTAATTATTAATCATCATATATTAAGTAAAATAATTTTTTCAAATGATGACGCTTATAAAATAATATTTTTTTCTGGCTCAAGATAAAAGTCTTCCATGACTTTTAGTCTTTTGTAGTTAAATTTATCATTTTTTAAATCAATAAATCTTATTATTCTCTTACATATTTACAAAAGGCCGTTAAACATTATTAGTTGTATACAATTTAATACTTATCTCAATGTTGTCTTTTAAAAAATTTAAATACACGTGTCTGGTTATTAATTTAAAAAAGTTCAATTTGATCATAAAAGACTATTGATGACTTTTATTCTAAGACGAAAGTAATATAATAATTAGTTTTTACTATCATACAAAAAACTATTTTAAAAATATGTCATTTTCCATCCAAAAAGTAGAAAATAAATTTTGTATTATAATATTAATATACTAAAATAAATTCATTTAATTTTAATTTATGCATTTTTACTATTGTAAAGTGAAAATATCTAAAATATATCATTTAACAAAAAAATTATATAGTAAAAGAACAAAACTATAATTATTAGTTTGGTATAAGTGTTTTATTTTCAAAACTTATGCAAGATGCAGGGAGTAATGAACAATATAATTTTATTGTTAAATTTATTTTCCTTGAAAGAAATGTTTATAACTGATAATTTAATTTTATATTTTTTTTATCTTGATTTGTATTAAAATCAACATATATTTGATAGTCACATTAAAATTAATTAAATATCAATAATTTATTATTTAACATTTGAAGTATTGTCAATGGTGCAGTGTAATGCCATAATATTTAAATATTTATAATAAAATTTTGAAAACAAGAGAATAATGATTTGATTTAAAAACATAAGAATAAACTTTTATAATGATTAATTAAATAGAGATAAACTTTTATTTTCTTAACAGTTTAAATATAAATTTATACACTTGTAAAGTATTCATAATAAATTTATACTACTATAGTTTTAAAATGTAATATTTTATTTGTCCACGTTTAAAATATCGTTAAGTTAATTAAAATTTTCACTCCGTAAACATTTTGGAAAGTCACACGATATATTATAACTCAAATTCTCTATAAACGTTGCGTATAACAAAATAAAATAAATGCTTTATAACTATGTAATATATACCGAAGATAAATAATAAATGAAACTCTCCATAAGCATATTGTTAATTTTTAATTAAATATTTGAGAAAATTAAAAATAATCAAATATTCAATATAAATTGTTGAATGTAAGAACTTATTTAATTAATAAATACTCTATTATAAATTACAAACATTCATACACACTATAATACTATTGTTACACATATAAAATGAGCACACTACAAAAATAAATAAATTCAAACATATTAAAGAAAAGCTTATTTTAAAATAATTGAAAATACTTCTGAAAGTAATTAGATATATTTTTATAATTAGATATATATTATAACACCATATATAATATTTTAACATAGTTAAAAATACTCTATCATAAATTACAAACATTCGTACACACTATAATATTACTGCTACATATACAAAATGCGCACCGAAGCATCAAATAGTTTGCATAATTTTCTTTTTTTTTTATAAATAATTTGAATGAGGACTCGGGGGTCGGAAAAGATGGATAAGTCTAGAGCCAGACGACTCGTAAAGAGATAAACCATATGTCCCATCTATTGACTTAGATGAGGAGTCTCATCTTGAGCACGAAACCTATTCTGAGTAGTCTTTGCGAGGCGTCCCTTTGATCTTTTAGATGGAGAGTCATCAACAGGGACTGATATCAGAATAATTTACTTATTTGAATAAAAAAATAAAAATAGATAGTATCTGTATTCGGATATAATTTTAAATACCGAATACAAATATATTTTTTAAAATCTGTCAAATACGGATAATGTATTAATTTTTTAAATACAAATACAAATATTATTATATTCGAATTCAAATATATCCGCGTACACCTACTTACAGCTTACTAACACTCGCATCGAAAATGTGCCACGACTATTACTATCGGCAACCCACCACCTAAGGGGCGTTGTGATGTTAAGGCCCCATGATGGTTGTGTAATATCACTTTTCTAAAAATATTACGAAGCATGACATGCAAAAAGATTTATACTTCTAATTTATTTGTTTTTTTTTCTTTTTATAATGACAAAGTATGTGACACACTTAAAATAATTATTTCAAAATGAATTATAACTTTTGAAGGTTAAAAATTACAATTTATTAATAAAAGAAATTTAAGTCCAAATGTTTCAAATGCAAAACAAATGTCTACAACCTGCAACCAACAATACATCAATAAATCCCGCTTGAAACTATAAAAGATAAAACCCTCCAGAGTCCAGAAGTCCTAAAAAACAAACAAAACCTCCCCAACAAATTCCCAATTTCAAAACCAAACTCTCTCAGATAAGGCAGGCTCAGAGCAAAGAGAGAGAAAGTATGGTGCTGTAAATTGGCCGAAAATGGCTAACCTGAGAACGGCCATGGACTCGGCTTTTTGGGACCTTAACATCGCCTCCCCACAAACCCTTCACGGCTCAGCTCGAGCCGTCCCCGGCGAACCCATTCCGCTGGACGGAGCTCGAGCTAGCCGAGCCCTTAGAATCCAACAGCTCTCCTTTCTCAGCAATGGCTTTCCTCTGGGTATTATACCCTCTTATGCAGCTCCACCTTCCAACAAAGAGTTGGGGGCTTTCTGTATCCAATCTCTCTTGCTCAAAACAGTTTCTTCTAACTGGTATTTTTTCCAATTTCAACAGCCCCTTTACTTAATCAGATGTTTGTGTTTGGTTATTCTTATTTTCATTAGCTTCGTCTCAAATATGGGAAAATGTAGTTTAAGAGAGGAAATTTTAACCCCATACTTTGTTTACTGTGAAATACTTTGATTTATCAGTATCTGTATATATTTATCTATTTATATCATCATGTGCATGTTTGTGTGTGTTACTTTCTGATTTTGTGCTCTGGGAATTTTTATTAGTGAGGTTTGAACCATGGGATCGATAAATCATAATAGCCTTCAGATGTTACTGCACCATTTCTGCCATTTTTGTCTGTAACATTAGGAGAAACGCCCATTCCACCATTGTTGTTAGTGATGTTGGGAGTTAGAAGTTAAAGGTGAGAGCAATTTTGGCCAGGAAGGACAAGGTGGTACCTGGCCATATGTGTTTGTTTGTGCGTTGAGTAAACTTTAGGAAAATGAAAAAGCCTAATATATTGAATTTTGCGATTGTTGATGCTATTAATAACTATTCTAATTAAATGGATTAAATTTCAGATTTCGTGATTATTGTTGCTACTAATAACTTTCTTCTTTTTCCCGTAATAATAGAAGTTTATTATCAGAAAGCTTATTATTGTTGAGAACAATTATATGCATAGTACTTAATTCTTACTACTTTTGCATATCTGTATTTACACGTGTAGCCTGAAATCTCTTCTGAATCAGTTTTCAGTTTGTACAATTGAATATATATTTTCCAGTATTTTTTTATCTATCTTGACTAGTCTGCAATCTCTTCTGCATCAGTTTTCAGTCTGTACAATTGAATTTATATTTTCCAATAATTTTTAATCTTTCTTTTCCCTTTGGCCATGTTAGATACTTTCGGAGAAATGGTATTTTTACACATTGTTATAGCAATTGTTTCTCAAAGCAATTACTACACATGCTTAACCTTTCCCATATATGTTGGAATTTATTTTGTAAGTATATGTGCCTCCAATATCTTTTTGAATAAGTAAAAATAAAAGGTATCTGGGATTAACTTTTCCTCATTTTCTGTTCAAATTGTGATGATCTATAGCTTGTTACTAATCAAAAGGAAAAAGAAAAAGGAAAAAAGAAGAAGAAAAAGGTTCTTCAGTTTGTTTTGCAGAATGGAACTGTGAACTATCATCTAGTTATGTGGAGTTTAATGTCCTTATTGCTTTAGCATACCTCTTCCAAATATATGGGCTGAAATTTGGTTTGCATTTGAAACTCAAACTGCATAATTTAGTATACCCTTTCACTTATAAAAAAAAAAGGTATTCTCTTTCAGCTCGCACTCGCAATTTCTTCATCTCGCATACCAATTCATGTGTCTTACAATTTTTGCATGCTCAGGTGGGTTGGATTAATTTGGCAATTTCGTCCAAAGAAACTAATATCAGCTATTAAAGGAGAAATATTTAGAGATGACTCTGAGTTGCCTTCATTCAAAGATGCTGCTAAGCATTTCTTGGATAAGTCACTTTATTCTATTGGTTTGTGCTCACAGTTATCCCTAACATCCTCAACTTCCTTATTGTTGAGCACAGAAAGGCAAGGTGAGAGGAACAGACACAACACAAAGGCCATGCTCTTTCATAAGGCAAGCATAAGCCCAAACTTCGTTACTGTCTCATGTACTGGTATCGTGCGCAAGTTTGGTTTTATCTTTTATTTCATTATTTATTTATTTTATAGATGTTTTTTCTTTGGCATTCCACGGAAATATGTTTTTCCTTATTTTTCTTTATAATTCTTTGTCATTCTGTGTTCTAACTTCTAAGTCTTTCCTTATTTCTTTAGCTTTTCATTTGTAGCTATTTCTTGTTATAGTATCCTAGTTCTGCAAAATTTCATTTTTGATGGTCATGAATTGTGTTTAAGCTGCAATTTCAGCCACTTTATCATTTAATTTTCTCGAAATTCTTTTAATTGAATTATCTTAGGGTCACCATTGCTCTTAGTCTTTTCAAGTTACCAACTTCTCCAAAAATATTAGAGAGGAGGCCAAACAATGTATATCATGCTTTAGCAATTCCCTCACTTACAATCCTTGCTGTACTAACATCATGGGTGGGAACATTTGACCCAACCCTGCGAAACTAGATATCTAAAACCATGTCAAGTTGAAGTTACCAATTGGTCTTAAATTTGAAGCTATTAGGGGCTAGCAATGTAAATCATGCTTTGAAAAGTCTCTTATGCAATATTTACTTAGAAAGAGTCTCAGTATTGTGGTTATATGTTTGAAGTAGTTATGATCAAGACTAGAATTTTCTAGAAATCTTTGTTTCATTTATACTGCTAAAAAATAAAAAAATTCCTTGGTAATTACATTATTTTTTATAAGTATGGGTGTACATTTTTTTCCACAAGAAAAGAAGATTTTATAGACGATGAAGAGATGATACAACTAAGGATGCATTAAGTCTGCCAAGAAACAAATGAAAAGGAATAGTATAATACAAAACTAAATAACATTGGTCAAAAACCAAAAGTAAAAAGATCCTATATATTAGGGATGAATAGGAAGGTATTGGTCACACAAATCACAATCCAAACACACCAAAGAAAAGCAAATACACAAGCACAATTATGTTCTTTCCCTCTCCCGAACTACTATAGGAAGCACAACACGGAATGGGCCAAGAAAGCTAATGGAATTTTGCAATTAATTAAATTAATAGTTATTTATATTATTATTTATGGATTAAGTAGTTATATCTAAATAAATTTTCAATTATTATAGGTATTGTTCTGTACCTTTCATTTGTACTAGTCTAGTAAATAATTATTAGGAGTTTTCATACTAAATTAGGACCATTAGGTTACCTTAAAAGTAGGTTTATGTTCCTTATCTGATGATGTGATCCATCGTTATACATTCTGAATTGACTATATTGATTTGAAAGGCTTTGTGGGATTATGTGTTTTTACCGAATCCCTGTGAGGATAGGACCTAGCCCTTCTGACCTTTTCCTGCTTCAGAGCACATAGCCAAGATTATCCAAAAACCCTAAATAACCTATTCCGCATGCTTCATGCTCCATAACAATGCAAAATATACTAGTATGGATCTCATTATGCAATGGCAAAACGTGCACCAATGCACAAAATAACCTCATAAAGACGCTAAATTTGCAATAAATCATTAGTTTTAAGTTTTCTGAGAATCAATGACCAGAATTAAAAGTTCAACTTTAGGGGGCATCTTTTGCCCTTTAATTAGTTGCGAGTCTGGTTCACTTTCCTTGCATCTCCATCCAGTTATGGGAATTTGGGCAATCGCTTTTTTAGATTTATATAGGGCTTGACTAGCAGTGCTGCAGTAGGAATTTGCATTTCTTTTCTTTTATTTTGTTTGGGGTATGCCTTGTTCTTCACCCTCCTTATTCCTTGTATTCTGTCTTTTTAATTAAACTTCTTCTTTTATCTAAAAGATTGAATACACAAAAAACTCCAACTTCAGAAAACTGTTGCTTTCCAAATAAATGTTACTATTGCAAATGGTGAGAGGTTTCAAAACGTACAAGGAAAGCCAAATTTTGGCATACAAAAGTACATACCAGAAGTGTCTGGTTTCCACTCTTCCATCGGGAAAGGATGACCGATGAAAAGAATAGAAGAATTAAGAGTGTTAAGTAACAAGAATCGAATCCTCCACTTGTCATTAAGGTCTTAAAATAATTGAAGTTCCTATAAAATTTGAGTAGGGCATCATGCAAGTAGAAAAACAATAAATATTGAGGAGGTAGAAGAAAAAGAAATATTAACTTCCTATATTCGCTCCTACAATTAAATGAGAAAGTGGTCCCTGACCTTGTCAAGCAGGGAGAAAGTGTACCTGAGGGACAAACATCCAAGGATATGTCTAGTCACCTATAAACGTAGAGGCAACCTCGATAAAACTACTTTGCCAAAAGTTTTTTTATCCTGGTTTTCCTTCTCTGAATTTTGTTGGCTTAAAATGGTCAAGTGTACTTGATGAGAGCAATTATTGTCCTCCTTACGTACCAAGTTGTTAAAATTGGGTAAACCTGTGTGCTTGTGACCATGCGTTCAATACACCTTTCGGAATCATTACAATCTTACAGTGTAACAGTGCTAGTATTAGTTACCTTCAGTGATATATCTGTTTATATGTATCCCTGAATTCCAAGGAAGTATATAACTGACATATTACTTATACTCGTCATAAATGTTTCCTGTTGTTTAATTTCTTTATTTTGATGGGTATTGTCAGTAAACACCTGTCCTTCAAGCTCAACTTTTAGCGAGTCTAGTTATGTACTACTGGGAATTGGTTAGATTTACATCGACTTTCTTCTGATGATATAGGGGTTAAATTGCTTTATTGTTTGCCTGCATGATATGTGCTTCCACTTAAAGTGAACATTGGTCGAGGTTGGTCCTAATCTTCCATTTTGTCTTCGCAGCTCCCTGATCATGATATTACTTTGGAAGCAGCATGGCCTGAGCTGTTTTTAGACCATAAAGGAAGTTATTGGGATGTGCCTGAGTCGATATCCTTGGATTGTGCCTCCCTCGTTTCTGAATCTGGATTTCGATATCGTTTTGGCGTACACAAAAATAGCGGCCATCCTCAAAGTGATAATTCTGTTAGTGGTGAGGCACCTCTTGCTCTAATGCCTGGATTAAGTGCAAAAGCTGCCTTCTCTTGTGAGAAAAGCAAAGACCTTTGGAGGCAGCAGGAGACGAAACAGGATCTCATAGTAGAGACAGAAAGAGGTCGGTTTTGGCAGCCTACATATGATATTCGTCTAAAGGAACCTCACGCAGCAATTTCTGGAATTATTGGTAACCTTTCACTTTCAGCCTTACCAAATATGTTTTTACGGTGCTCTAGTGAAGACAATAATCTATCAAGTGTAAACTGCTTTAATTTAAAAGAAAATAATATATAATAATTAAATTAGCAACATTTTGTCATTTTCCCCCATGTGTTTCCCTTTTTAATTTGTTAGCAACTTCATAACACCTCATATTGTTACGCTTACAATTGCTTATAAGGTGATTTATTTTGTCTTGTTTCATAAAAAAGAATAAATGCCTATTGGTTAATATTATCTTTTCTTGCCAAGAAATAATGAAGATGATAACATTGTTGTGGTTAAATACCCCAAGCACAACACTTAGATTTATTAGATTTGTTGCTAAAATATCGATATTAAACCCGAAACTCCGGGCGGACGGCCAGTGATAATTAGTATTTAAGTATTTACAAAATAACTTCTCAATTCATCCTATTTCAAGATGCTGTTAATAGAAGCTAAAACACTTTTGGGAACAGGTGTACCAGCTAGCATGTGTAAAGGGATGGAAGATAAGAAAAAGGAATAAATATAGTGATAATTTGATTCTTCGTCGCCGTAGAAAGTAGGAGAGAAAACAGAATTTATTTCTTCGTCTTTACAAAAAAAAAAAAAAAATAGTTAAGACTGCTGCTTATGTGCATCATGCTTTTCTTATAAATAGGCCGCATAGTCTTTCATTTTTTTTGTTGGTTAAATAATAGGAGATATGCTCTTTTCCTTCTGTTGGCTTTCTTTTTAGAGATTTTTTCTATCTATTTTATACGAAATCTCTTTTTAATTCTTACCTTTTAAAACTACACTTTAGGTGGTACTTGTGGGGCTTGGTTTGGCGGAGGAAAGAGCTTGGTGGCTGTTGAGTCACGGGAAGATGGGAATGGCACATCTATGAGTGCTAAGAGTAAAGCTTCTTTCAGTGCGGATTTATTTGGGTCAGTCTGCTATACTTTCCAACACGGGAAATTCAGGAAGCTCTTTGGGGACCTCTCTAGGGTAGATGCTCGCCTGGATATCTCTTCAGCTTCTGCTTTAGCCAAAAGGGCTTCCAACATTTTCAGGAAAGCGAAAGTTAATGATGCAGAAACTCTGCTTTCTTCCCCTAGGCTCAATCTGATCTTTCAACAACAGGTATTTGAATTTTTACTTGGGGCATCTTGCCTGTGAAAATTAACCAACTTAATGAAGAACATAATTTTGTTTGAAATTCAAAAATTGTCCTCTAGAGCAACTAAACAAGAGTGGAAGATTTTCAAAGTCATAATTACCTATATAGTCACCAATTATAACTGAACTGAATTATTAAAAAAATACTAGATGAATGGAAAAACTTTTTGAGTTGGATCTGCAAGGTCTCAAGTTGTTTCCTTTGTGGAAATGTCACAATAGAACCCCCTTAACAGAAACCCTTTTGTCTTTGCAGGTTGCAGGGCCAATTGTGTTTCGAGTAGATTCCAAGTTTTCGCTTGACTCGTCTTCATCAGGGACACTTGGTCCACATATTGAAGATATTATATGCAGTTTGAATTACTCCCTGAGGCTCCTACAATCTGGGAAAGTGGTAGCATGGTATTCCCCAAAAAGGAAGGAGGGGATGGTTGAGTTGCGCTTATTTGAGTTCTAACTCTCAATTCTATATTTAAACCATTTGAGAAGTTAGATAATCTTGTGGTGAGCCCTAAATGCATACCTCATATCAAGAGACATTTGAAGAGAAGCCAATCTACCATCTGTTAGTTTTGCTCTTAGGTACCCTTAATTGTTAATGATTGCATCTTCAGAAAAGAGGAAAATTTTGGTGCTCTTTCTTATAACAGAATGGAATCGGGGTTGTTTTGGATTTTCAGTTTGTATTGGTAAAAAGCTTGTTCTCATGAGTGAAACTGCATATTGCCATGTCAAAATTTAAAGAAAGGGGTCAATTGAACACTATTTTTCATCAAAGAACCAATTTCTTCTTGAGGTTTGATTTCCTATTGCTGCTTGCAATCAGAATATATAAGGCTAGGGAGAAAGAAGGCAATATGATACATTGAAATTTGATACAAAAAAAATTAATAAGCGGAGAAGAATAATGGAGTCTTCTTTTAATGGATGATTTCACGCGCGCGAATGCGCACAGAAACACAAAATCCTAGCAGCTAAAATGACAATGGTTAAAATATTCGCGCACACAAACCCAAAATCCTAGCAGCTAAATTGACAATGGTTAGAATTTCAGCGGTTATATTGTGCCTAATAGCTACGTACGGAAGGCCTTTTGATGCAACCATGTATCAAATAATCTTTGTTGTAACTTGAGAAAACAAAGAGTGTCAATTAAAGAAAAAACTTCATCTTCAACATATAACCAATTATCGGGGAATCAAAAGAAACATGTGAAAAAATGAGTGTCATCTATGCATCAAATGATTGTTCACCCATCCTTCCATATGTTTCTTTATATCTTCCTCGCAATCAAAGAGAGTTGGTAAGAGTACTAGGTGACAAAACTACAAGACTCGGGTACCAGATTTAAACATCCAAAACAAGGATAAGATGTGAAATTACAACTCTTTTCTTTGCCAAGTTCAAACAAATGGGCATATTAATAATGCTCAAAACTGGCAATAGTAAGAATTCACAAAACACTAAACTTGCAAGTATAAAATTTGCAGAACACTGAGATTTTACTCAACCACTGCCAGCAGATCAGCCGCTTTACAGAAACAGTGCTTTCCCTCTGTTCCCAATTCCACCTGATCATAGGGAATCCATGAGTACATTAGTCACATGAAAGTGCTGATATACAGAATGACAATGATCATAAATTTAGTTTTAAAAGAATAGCAAATGAGATTGCAGTTGGGCACAAATTTGGAGAATATATACTGGGGTAAAGAGTAAGAACAAGAATCGTGAAAAGTTACTAAATCATCAAGCTAATTGTAACTTAGATTACAGTTTTGATCACTTGTTATCGCTATATGTAAAGTTAGTACACTACATGTTTTACCCAGTTACAAAGATTGTGATGATTCCCGGGTGTTTAACCTTTTTTTATCCTACATTCATTATAATTGAACTTCTCAACAACTTACCTTACAACAGAAGGGATGAATTCATGACCTTTACCATAAAACATGGGGGAAACCCTCCCTTCACCCATATCTTGAAGAAAGCCTTAAAACATACTTGATCCAATTCACTCATTACATACATTTTTCGGGGAGAACCAATTAAGCAAGGGCTTTGTCTTCAAGATTCTCCCTCTAAATTTTTTATAAGGAAATAGATTTTCACAAAGTACATTCCCTAGGATGGTTTCACCAATTTCCATTACACTCTTCGGTCATTATTATATTAAACTAGTAATTACCCCCACCGATGCCCAGCAGGGGTTCTCCACATGGAGATTCTGATAGCTTCTGTTTTCTCTCCTTTTATTCTTTCCTCGCCAACAATCTGCAGAAATATTAATGTTGTCGACCAATAACCACCCCACCCCTAAGACCCATTATTGTCCTTGTAGATAGTAACAGAGAAATAAATAAATAAACAAAACAAATATGAATAAAAGTGCTCCATTATACATGACTATTCAATTTAAATAAGCATCAGAAATTGTCGAGATTAACAGCCTTAGATCTCCATATAACAGATACTTAAAAATGATTTACCAGTAAAAGCTATTTACCACCTTTGTAACCTAAAGGAAATTTAGAATAACCAATGTTACGGTGCACTATGGAAGTTTTTAATCATGTTAAGTACTGGAGCTTAACCTCAGCTTAATGCAACAATCCTTACCTCATAAGCATTTACATCAGAGAATAGAACCTGCAAAAGAAACATACATTCGTTATTAAAATGCAGAACCAGAACTGAATATATGAAACAGACGTAATGCAATTTAGGCTTTTGATAAATTTGGATTCAGCCCACAGGGAAAATGAGTAGTCAACATCTATATGACCCTACCTTTTTCCCAGCCTCCACTTCACCTGCCTCAGCACCAACAGCAAGAATCTGAAATTTAAAAGCATTATGTACTTGGTCAGTAGGCCCACATAATTTATTTTTTTTTGAATTCAGTCATATGTACTATGGATACATTATAAGATGAGTCCGTGTTTTGCTCACCTCCCCCATGAGATATCGTTCAAATTTGACAGCAGATTTGGGTAACAACACTCCACCAGCTGATTTCTAAAAACAAAACATTCATCCGCCAACATGACAGAACACAATAAGGGGCATTATAACGAGTGTAGCATTAATTTGTGATATTTTATGAAGGAGAAACACCAAAAGCTAATATATATAACCTATACCCGAAAATACATCCAACAACTGAAAGCATCCATGAATTTTACAGCTACTTGTTAAGGATTATTAGATTTCAACAAAGTGAAAGAACATAATCAAAACAAATCTTGAGTCTAAATTTCGGACGTGGATTACCCTATTGCAAAGTACTCCCCTGCTCCAAAATTAGAGATCATTTTCCTTTTTTATCCAGTCCAAAATTATAGCCATATTTATACTTTGAGACTATAACGTAACACCAAGTTCCTACCATGTGATTAAGAACTCATGTCACCACTTCTACATTTCTAGCTAATGTTAAAGGACAAGTTTGGAAAACACAGTTTACTTTAAAGTCGTTAATTTGCAAATGTACCTCTACTTTAGACACGAAGTAGTAGGTTTCATCTATATTATAGAATACTGGGTTCTTTTGAATTACAAAAGTTATCACTACTTTTTCTCCCCTAATTTTATTTTCTTCACAATTACCAAGCACAAGAAATTAAGTTTGTCACACTTCCTTACCCTTTGTTTACTGTTATTGCAAGTTGCATCAAATTCAATATTCAATCCCATAGCTACTAGAATAAATTTGTGAAATAATACCTCAGGTAGCTCCTGTAGGCGAATCAGGACTCTATCCGCTTGCGGCACAACCTATTAGCCCATAATAATCAAAACCCATAAAATTTCTATTGCTTTATATGTATATATACATATGTAAAACAGTATGAAGCTTAAAAATGAAACCTTTGTTGGCTCAATTTTCTTTGCAATCGCATTCACTTTCAAAGTAGTTCCTCGTAGACCTGTAAAAACCCAGAATTCAAAAGGACCCAAAAACAAATATTAGTAGAAGAAATGGCTAATCAAATTGAAATTTCATAGAAATAAATAAAGGGTTTAAGTTTAGGGGTTTTGAGAACAACCTGAAAGCAGTCTCTGGTTTGAAAGGGAAGAGAATTGGGTTTTGTGAGAAGGGAAGGGTTTAGCTACTGTAATTGTAATGAAAGATGAAGCCATGGATAAGGTGAGCTTGAGAATTGAGATTAGATGAGAGAGATAGAACAATTTAGAGAGAGAAAGAGGCGCTTAACTAACGAGAGTGGATGAGTAACAATGAGGACCTTAAGGTGTAGAGTGTTCCTTTATTCGTTTTAGCGTCCAATTTTCTAGAGAGTTCGGAGATTCGAACCTAACAAACAAGTTTATGAAAATAATAATAATAATAATAAGATATTCTTTTGTTTTCTCTTTTTTTTTTTTAAATTCACAAATATAATATAATTTTTTGCTCCATTCCTTTCCTTATTTTTATTTTTTATCTTTCTACAGAAAAAAAATCAAATTTAAAATATAAAAATCAAAATTTTAAAAGGGTATTTACATAAGTGTCGTAATTATGAATGCAAATATAATTGTTTAAAAGTTACATAATATGATCACAAATGCAAATAAAGTTCTAAATTCTTATCATGAAATCACATTAGAATTTTACTTTTCTTTATTTTCAATTTCTTGTACTAAACTTTTATGCTGTGTGGGTTTTGGACAAAAAAATTAAATATTTAAATTAAAAAAAGAAAAATAATGAAAAACTTTATAAGTTTTTAGATTTATTGTTTATCGGTTTATAAAAAGAATATCTCTTACAACTTTACTCCTTTTATTATATTTTGTTGAGTTTACAATTAGAGGGTAATACAAAGATAGTAAAATATCTGTTCAGTTTTCTTCCATTCTTCATAAATCACAAGTGAAATAGATTTAAAAAAATTAACATTTTCATTTATTTATTTTCTTTTATCTATTTTAAAATTCACAAACACATGTTACAGAAATATTAAGCTAAGAAAATTAAAAATTACAGTAATTGTTTGTCTTTCCCCTGCATTTATTCCTCCGGCAATGTCGCTAGTGGGACCAAACAGTTTCCATGATTCGAGAAATGGCCATGGCTAATATTTTCTTTTGGTTCCATTTCTTAACAAAACAAAAAGAAGTCAAAATTTGGGACCACCCCTTTCACCTTTTTTGTCCCTGAACTCTGGCAACACTTAATCATGTGTCTCCTTTTGGGAAAATTGATCAATTCCCACTTCACCAAACATGTCTATATTGTGAAAGGCGCATACCCTTTTCAGAACTTAGGGTTTTGTCCTCTGTTTCTTTTCATTTTCTGATATTGTTTGCAAGAAATTTAAGTTGGGGTTGTATTTGGGTTGGCTGTTTTGATGGTGATTGTGATGAGGATCAAGAAGCTTTGTTGCTGGGGGTGGATTGTTTTGTGTAGCCTACTTCTAGCTGCTGTTGTTTCCTCCAAGAATCATGGTAATTTTGTTTTGAAGCTATTTGTTTATGTGATTATCTCTTTCACTTTTGTTATTGTTTGAAATTGTTTATTTTCATGCCAAATGGTTAAATATTTTACATGTTTTGCTGGTAACTAACTGTATGCTCCAATAAACCTTATACCAATGGTGGAATAGCCTGACTGAAAACATGGAGGATATTTTCAGTATCAACTGTAGTACTTTGACATTGGATGCTTTTATGGAAAATTTGTATGCAATAGCAATAAGAACAAGTTGTTGACGCGTGGAAAAAAGATAATGCAGTTACAATCAAATGGGGATTTATCATTAGACATGGCATTGAGGATTTTCCACTCGGTGTATATGTAAAGTTAACGATTGTTAATTGGAATTGAAAGAGACCAGACAAGTCATATGAAACTTTTAGGATCAGTATAATGGATGACCAAGGATACAAGCCCACACACAGTGGCATTATTTAGCCTGATACTAATACATATTATCATGCTCAAGATGGTAGAAAACAAAATGCTTATCTTCACTAATCCGTCTTATGAACATAGTAGACACTCGTTTTTAGTTAGATATTAACAGTTTACTGATTTTACTGATAACAATATGTAATACTCCAATAAATCTTATTTGGTGGTAGAATGTCAAATAGTCGGTTACAGATTTAATTGTAGTTCTTTAGGTTATATGCTGGAATGGAAACTGGAAAGTAGACTAAGTCGTCATTAGCAACCAGATTTGCTGTTTATGGATGAGAAACGAAAGAATTTTGTGTTTCAATCAAACAGTGATATGCCATTAGTCTTGCATCCTGGATTAAAAACATCAGAGGGACTTAATTGAGGATTAACAGCTCTGATATAAACGCAACATAACAATCCTAGCTCATTGGCAAGCCTCAACTTTTGGGATTGAAAGAGACAACAAAAAGAAGGAATTCGCAACATCACAAATCAATATAATGGATGATGATGATTACATTGTTATTAATAATTATTTGTCTATAAATAGAAATCGGTGGTTCAGACGATAAACAAAGTATGCTCATGTTTACTCATCTGTCCTTAGTATGTTTACAAAATCCTTTTCTATTTTTTGGGAATTTGAGTCTGTGATGAGCTGTGCTGGTTGTTTAGAAACAAAATGAACAATTTGATATATGCTCTTTAACATTAGAAAGAGAAGTAAGAAATGTGCTTGATAATTACTGTTGTTTTTGAAGCAACACAAAATATGAAAATTAGTCCGACAATTTTGAAATTATGAAACATAATAGAAGTGACCTCACAATGGGCCATAGTCCAAACAACAGGAGAACTGGCTCTTAATTTGTAATCTCAACCTTATGGTATGGAGTAGTCACTTGTATACAACTCTTATGTAGTGGTTGAGCCATGCTGTCGCAATTTTTTAATAAAATTTTAAAATGGCTATAGCTTAAGTTGGTTTGTCTGGAAGGAATGGTTTTATGTCTGAGTTGACTGTAAGTCTGTAACATGATTATTTTGAAAGTTGTCACTGCTGATGTCTGATTTAGGTACGGTCAATTTATGCTGAAAAATAATTTTTGTTGCCTTGATGGATACAATACAATCAAGTAAGATATGTTGGGATGAAAACTATATATATCACGTTTTACTGAAATGTGAAATGCATAACAATTATACTACAACTTATAACTCCTCTCTCAATAACTCTACAAAATAATCAAAATGAGAAGTCCTATTCCTAGCTAGAGCCCCAAAAGGAGAGTCCCACACGCACAAAAAGTTTGAGCTTCAAAAGAATTGCAATTCTACAAAAGACAATCATACAACGGCATATTGCAGTGCCTACAACACCAGCTTTAACATCTGCCTGGCAAAGACCCATCAATTTTTCACTATCTCAAGCATAAATCTAGGAGCAAGATGAACTACAAGTAAAGACCAAAGGAGAAACCATATTTCCACTCCCTTACACATGCATGATGCAACACTATTGGGGCTAAAAGTTTCCTCTTCCCACAACCAGAACTGCCACTATCAATTCAAAGACATTATAAAACATTCAATTGCTTCCTAAGAGGACCTGGAGGCCTTCATCCACACTTTTTTAAACCTTTCATTTCAAGCATTAAGGTTTCCTTCCTCTCACCCGCCTATCTTCCCGTCTAGCAATAAAATTGAGCTATATGAAGCTTGCAAAGCCCTACTGATCCAAATATCTTATAGCAAACATATATTGGATTAAAATTTCTTTTTTGCTTTTGTTCACTGAAGAGCTTTCGTCAATAAAATAGAATGAAAGCTACTAGAAGTGCCAGGGCACAATCTATAGAGACAGAAGTACACGAATAAAGTGTAAAACTGATGGCCCATTAACCTTTATCACCTACAGAACATAAAACAAAAAGGCATAATTTCCTAAGAGCAATCTATGAAACTCAGTAACAAAATTTCCTTCCTAGAAGTGCATTCCACCACATGAAACGCTGGACACTTTCTCCTTAAAGACACCATGGAAGCAGGAGCTATAGTTCGTACTGTCCCGCTTTAGTCTACAAATGAGCCGTAACCCATACAGCCTCAGATTACTTATTAAAATTTATAACAAAAAAACTAATCAATCAATCCCAAAATAAGGAAAGGTCCCAAGATATGGAGCTCAAAAAGAAAATGATTTATTGCCTTCTGTATCTTATGCATGCAACAATAGTTGTGAGAAATTCTTCCACCCTGTGGTTGACGCTTTTTGTGAAGGTGTTAGCTGACTGAAAATAGCCGATTTAAAGGCATATTATAAAGTTAAATAATTGTTGAATAAAATTCTGGAAGATTCCTCTAAAACCCCTAACTATAAGAGTTTATCTTGTACTTTCCCTTTATTAAAATCTCTATTCAAAGAATTCCTTCCTCCCCAAATCCTTTTATCCCTTCACAGGTCATATAACACTTTGAAGATCCTGCTAGCTCTACTGATATTAGGATCCAACATGAAGCCCATCCCCTGAAAATATATATGCCAGAATTATCTTTGTGTTTGTTGAACAAATACAGATTTTTTTTTCAAGATCATAATAATAAAAAACATAATTGTCTTATCTATGGATACAATTCCACAATCAATAGTTGTTTTTCTTTCGCATGGAATAGATTTTCTGAAGAAAACTACTGTTCTTCTGGTATTGGGCTCTCTCCCTTGTACAAACTTTAATGGTAAAGCTACAAAATTTGTAGGACTGATGAAAAAATTAACTAATGATTCTTAAAGGAAATTTTGGAACTGTCAAGAGGCCACAAATGTTGGTTTGTACAAGACAGTATGTGTGGCTAATCAGCACGAATCTTGTTTAGCAACCATTCCTTGATATTCCAGCATGTGTATCAATACTTTTAGCTGATAAGTACAGTTATTATAATAAATTTAGTATCTAAGTGGCAATCTATGATAGAGGCAACATTATGTCGTTGGAAAGTCTTTTGAAAATTGAAGCAATGTATGCTTATGAAGGGAAAATTATTTGGTCATTCCGGCTCTAGTATTTATTAGTTATCAATTGGCTTAGCAAAGGATTGGTTTGTGGTTTATGTAGGATTTTTTTTTTTTGGATCTGACTACTTTTTGTATTCTTGTGTGTATTGGGTTGGCGCCCCCTTATGCATCATTATGAATACTACTTTACTAAATATAGAAATAAAAAATATTGAGGCACTTCCACATCTTTTTCTTTTTATTATTTTTTTATTACTTTATTATATTTGTTCAGTTTTCAACAGTAATGATGATTACTCTCTAATGTTTTTGTGCTATAGAGAATCCTGCAAATGATCTTGTTGACATTATCAACCAGAACCGAACTGCTTTAAAGCTTCCTCAGCTAAGTAACAGTCCTGGTCTAGGGTGCATGGCTTTGCAGTATGTAGAGCAATGCAAAGGGAACTGCACTTCTAACAACACTGTAACTTGTCAGCCACCAGAAGATGACTTTACTGAAGTTTTTGCACCCAATTGTGGAGTGGAGCTTCCCACTTTTGGCACCATATCTGGCCGTATTGTGGGGTGTCAACACAAATATCTTGAGCCATCGGAAGCCTTTTCACGTGTGATTGTTCAAAACGTGAAAACTCTATCCCTTCTCAGAAATAGAACGCATACAGAAGTGGGGGTTGGCTTAATTGGCGCCCATAAACATAAAGGAGCCTACTTTTGGTGTGTTTTATTTAGTAATAGTCAGAGAAACACTACGTTTGTTCTTGAAGATCTCGGCCAAGGAATCAAGCAAAAGAAAGGGTGCTACAGCGGAACTAGTACTCCATGCAGCAGTGCACAAAAGAATGCTGGTGTGCTTCTTAGCAACATTTATAAAATAGTTTTTCTCTGTGTTTACTTTTTACAACAATTTTCCTAATCAATATGAATTCTAAATTTTGTCACATTTTATCTTATGTGCACCTTTGAGACTTCACTCCTAGAGGTAATTCACTAAGTGGATTTCAATCCATATTGTTTCACCATCTCTAGCAATGCTCTATGTTCAAAACTGATTTCGGTTATTTTCTTTTTCCAATTTTCTGTTCCGTCCCCTTTTATAAACTCCTAATTGGCGATGATGGTCAGATTGTGAGATAGGATCAGGAAGAGGGTTTCAGTATTTGCCTATAATCCTTTGTCTTTCAACTTTTCTTTCTTAAATGCCTCGTAATTCATTCAGCTGAAATTATAATCAAGTGAACAGCTAGGACCAAAGTGGTGCTAGTGAGCTAATCTTAGTAATATATTCTCCATCCGTCTCAAAATGAGAGTCTCATTTAACTTTTGACTTTGAATACGCATTTAGGTTTGTTAATTACATTGCGTCGTAGTGTGTTTCTCGTGGATTTAAAAGAAGTGACGTAAAGGACTAAAGGCAGCAGCATGACTGATGGAATCATATTATGTTCTTGCAAAGCAGAAAAGCATTCATACTATCTCTAGTAGAATAATCACTTTTCATGATAAATAGCTAAACTAAATTTTATACTGACTGATGTGTCTCGGAGCCTAGGACATCTTTAGTTTGACATGTTGACAATCATTCTTGTTTAAAAGCGATGGAATCCTCTTTAGTTTTGACCGACAACATGTGGTATATATTTTATGTCTTAATACTTTGCTTGCATTTTGTTCTTTATGGGATAATCTTATTGTGCAGCACATTTGGTATTTTTAACCAATGGTGGTATTTGCCCAAGTGGTCAATAGCCTTGTTTTAAAAGTCTCAAACGAGTCTCATAATGCAGTTATAAGTTCAATGTAGCACAGGTATATACTGAATTCTGACATCATTTTATTGAGAGTTAGACGAACCAATGACTGACTTGTAGTTAAAGAAAAGGCTTTTATAATATTACTGAGGGTTAGACTCAAACCAATGACTTATAATAAAAGAAAAGGCTTTGATCACCTTTGGCTAAAATTAGCTAAAATTAGCAACTAATCTAGGTAAAGAAAGCATGGAATAACTTGACTAGTAAAAAAGAGATGGGTCACTCTTTATGTCAAAATAAATAAACACCATCTGGTGGACCAAGTTTTCACGTTCTTTAGTTTTAGCTGACTAATATGGGCCCTTTTTCTTATCTGATCAAGCGTGTACCGCAAGCAAAACTCATTTACTAAAGCTAGTTTACAAAAGCTTGTGCTGTCTTTTGTCGGGTCAGCTTAAAGAAATTTCATTCCCATATAATATATATATATATATATATATATATATATATATATATATATATATGACGGATTTAAAGTATACTTATTATTAAGTTGTGTATCTTTCTTAAATAACATATTTTTATTAAAATTACGTCGTTCTGAGAAAAGATAATATAAAAAGAAGGAGAGAGAATGTAAAAATAAAGAGAAAGAAAGTAAGTGGGAAGAGAGATAAATAATATTAAAAGAGAATGGTGATTATAATATTATTATTTTATATTCTTTTTCATCAAAATGACATAGTTTAATGAAGATATGCTATTTAAAAGAGATATGTTATTCAAGAGATATGTTTTAGATCGGTCATCTCTCTCTATGTATATCTTTCTGCCTGTGCCTTTCTTTCCTAACACATTAGAACAAAACAATGAACCTCAGCCATCAATATCATCTTTTAACTTTCTGTTTGGTCACCCTCTCTAGTATGCTCAAACCTTAGTTTGTCCTGTTTTGATTGTAGCTGTAGTTTGGATTAGATGAACTATTGGGTTATATTAGAATATTTATTAAAAAAAATTGGATAATTAGATCGGAAATAATAATTAATAGAGCAAATTGTTCAATGTCTATATACTAAACATGATTAAAGATCCACCTTTGTCGGAGATTATATGAATTTTTTAATGGGTTTAGGATTTGGACCATAAACAGATGGCCTAACAAAGAATAATAGGAAATAAAAGACAAGTGTTAGCACGACTTGGTTTGGTAATTGGTACAAAGGGAATGTTAATATTCCATCGTTTAACCCAAAGAAAACACTAATTGCGTGGACTGAAATCATATAATTGACTATGATTTGCTATGTTTTAGGAGTACATATTTTGGCCATTGTTTTGCTCAACTCAATTAAGCCTTTATCACAAAATAGTTAGAATAATGAGACTGAACGCATAGTTTGTTTGGTTAAATGACATTTAGTACATGAAGTAACGTGACTCATGTGACTTACAAACGTAACGTTTTGAGTTTAAATGCACTATATCAAAAATAAATCGATACATTTAGAATTCAGATACATTAAACTCTGAAAATGCTAGTAACCAAACATCCAAGTACTATACCTCTTTTCTGTGCACATAGTTTATTTGTTGAAGCTTTTTATTGAAATTTTGTTTGTTAATTTATATAGGGAACTGATATTTTCACGAGTATATAAAGTTAGATCCATCGTTATATGAGAGAAAATCATATAAAAATATTAAAAATAGACGTAAAAATAGTGTTTCTCTTATATATAAGATGGATAAGTATATATACACAAAAATTAAACACAACATTGATCTTAGCTATTAAAAATATGTACATGGTACGAATTTTAATATAAAATATATACTATTTTTTAATAATTAAAATTAATATAATATTTTATTTTGTATTTAATTATTGTGCAGTCTATACTTATCCATATGAGATAGTAGTACTATGCAACAAGGAATGATGTGTACCCAGAATTTCTCACTTGGGGGAGGAGAGGGAGAACTACCAAGTGCCAACTCCACAATCAAATGATTGATACTTCAAATCAGGCAAGGTGTTATTTTTTAGGTGGACTCGAGTTTCCAAGTTGAATAGGTAAAGCTTCAAAAGATTCATGAGACAAAAATTGCAAAAGTAGTTCTTCACAACTACTGAATTCCCTTTTCCAAACTAAACATTCACATTCTTTGTGCAATTTATGGATCTCAACCAACTCGTTACCAAAAACTTGCTAATTAAAAGCCCTGCCAAAGGCCCTCAGTCACGGAAAAATTAGTTGTGACAGTTGAATTGAACTAAAATAATAACTACCTGTCCAAATGGGTATATAAATTAAAAACGACGTCACCTTAATTTGTGATCGTAATCTAAATGACGACCATATTTTTTTTTTTTTAATTCTATCCATCATTCAATCCACATTTACAAAAAATGGAATGAAAGTTCGATACTTCTTAAATTTATCACTTGAGGCGAGTTAAAAATATAATAATGGTGATATAATATATAGTCTTAAAAGAATAATAATGTTTAAAAAAACTTCATATTAATTAATGGAATTCAACCAATTAACTCATTACCAAACACTGCAAAGTAAAAGCTCTACCGTGGCCTAAGTCACGAAAAATTGGTTGCGACAGGTGAATTATAAAATTTATGTAATATTATTATAACCAATGATCAAATAATATGAAAAAAGATAGGAAATTAAAAATGTATAGCAACACTCCACTTTTTGCTACATACACTCACTTTATTCTATTCCTGGTGGAGTGGATGCAGCAAAACATGGAGGAAATGAGAAGGCTTTGTGCAGGTACGAAATTGTCCCTAGCGTTGCATTGAATTTACATATCATACCCCTGAGAGCCACCGAAACAATTCGCCAATCTCTTCTCCAAGCCTACTCGCCTCCAAATCCTCGGAGGCCACAGGGTCGCTCCGGCGACTGCTTCCGCTGAAAAACCTGCCGGAGCTCCTAAACGAACGTGACGATACGGATGCGATTCTGTCCACGTAATCTCTCAGCCAGCTACGTTCGCCGGCGACTTCAGCAGCTAAATTATTTCCTGGAGGCTCCGGCTGTGACACCGGAATTCCAGTTGAATCTTTATCCACCGAGGTGCATTCGGACGCTCCTCGTCGGTGTGTGGATCCCATGGATACTTCGTAACCGTCATCCACAATGTACTCAAACGAGCCGATTGAATAGGATCTTGGACCTTCACCGGAATCTGATTCAGTCCCCCGCCGACTAACACTTCCGATCTCAATCCGAAAACTAGTAGTCCGATCAACACCATTTTCCGACGAGGAGAGGATTTTATTCAATACATCCGCTTCTGTAGTATGCACAGCAGACCTACACAACGGACAAGTCTGATTCGTCGTAAGCCACGTATCAATGCAATCGGCGTGGAACGCGTGGCAACACAGTGGAAGCAACCTGAGCTGATCTTGCGGCTCGAATTTCGACAAACAGACAGCACAGTCGCCGCCTGACATTTTTCCAGTAACAGAACTGAATGTGAAGAGCGGAAGCAAGTCGAATAAGTCCTTAGGAGGCAGCCGGCCGTTTTCGAATCCGTTATTGTTGATGGAGATGCTGGTGCCGGACCAAACGACGTCGTTGGCGGAGTATGTACGGGAGGAGCTGTGAAAGCGGCGGGAGAGAAAGCGGAGGAGTAGGTAGAGTGAAGCGGAGACAATTATTGCGGAAGCTATTACGATTATCACTATCATGATTGATGTAGATGATGATGAGGAGGAGGACGGCTTGGAGACACCGGATTGATCACCGTTGTTGAAGAAGAGGTCTGGTTGGATGGTGGAAAATGGTGGCGGGGCAGTTAATATACTTGACATATTAGGGTTTTGGTAGGAGAGATGGAGTTTTAGAGAGCGAGAGAGAGGGAGATGTATGTGTCGGTGATTAGTTCATGTTTAGGGGGAAAGAAGTTTGGAGAGAGAAAATGGGGAGGGAATTGAAGCTGGGGAAACTTTTAAATGCTGGGGTTTTGTCTCGATAGTCAGGTGCTTATCACGAGACAGAAATGGTGTAAACGGGTATGGTGTAGTACGGATGAGCGTGGTTGTGGACGGTGGTGATACGGCGGTGCTGTGGTGGTGATTGGGAGTTGTTTTAGGTAGAGGAGGAGAGGCGAGAGAGAAAGAAGGGGGTTACATTAGAGTAAGTATATAGGTGGCGCTGCTGGAGAATTTATGGAGTCACTCTGGTAGATACAGACACAGAGGGGTGTTAAATGCTGGTGTTAGTCTTTTTGTCATGGTTTTGGTGGTCACGTGACTAGCACGCGAGGAGTGCCAAAGTTAGAGAGATCGAGAGAGAGGGAATTGAAGGGATAATATACATATATATATATATATATATAGATTCTCTCTCTAAGAATGTTGTAAGATTTTCTCTTTCTAAATGTAAATGTACGGTCTCTGGGCAGACAAATTAAAGAAGGGTAGGAATGGAATGGGACAAATCGTGAGAAAAATAAATAAATGAAGAGGCTGAGCTGAGCAGAGGACACGGAGGTGGAGGAGTGGTGTCGACCGGTAATCTTAACTGGTTTCGGCGGTGGGTCCCCGTTTCTTTCTTTCTTTCTTTCTTTCTGTATATATGTATATACAAATTTTGTTGGATTAATAATATTTACGGCTGCATTTGTCTATTAAAGAAGATAAATTGGCAGAATAAGGCCTAATGAACTGTCTTAATAATATTTTCTTGGGTCATCTTAATTCACCACAGACTCACTCAAAAGGTCATAACTGAAGGTATTAATGATAGCAACTTGGGTCCTTATAAACACATCCAAATATCCCACATTAACTGATGTGAGACTGGGGTGTTACAAACTCCCACACTTAAATACCTGACGTTCCCGCCAGGCCGAACACATAGTCACACAAGGCCCAGAAACTTTGTCTCTCTAGCCATTGTGGAATAATACCAGCGGCCTACTAGGCCCGCCTTCGTGTCCCCACCTCCGGCAACCCGATCGGATGACCCGACCCGAGCTTTCGAGAGTCGGTTTTGATACCATATGTAACGACCCGGGTCAAATCCCGAGTCCGAATTAAATCACAGCAGAATAAGGCCCAATGATGTGACGCCCCCAAATCTGGGCCCACACAGCCCAAACTTGAGTCGTCAAAATACTACAACAAAATTATTACAACAAAGCACAACGTACAACAATACAGTGTATAATAATACACAACTAAGTCTTCACTATTATTGCCACACTATTTTACAAAACGTGAAGACTATGATAACTATTCCTCGGACCCTCACTCCATTCCCCGGCTAGACCCTGTTATGTTTTCATCTCCTGTTGAAAAACAATGGAACAAAAGAAAGGGTGAGCTCAAATAGCCCAGTAAAGAATATCATGACTAAGATAATGACGAATAAATTATCATTAGTCTTCAACAGTTGAGTTCTTGATAGAATACAATAGACTACAAGGTTTATATCAAAAACTGCAGTTAAATTCTTAAACAACGTTCAGATCAATAATAGCAGCGGAATGAGTAATCTATTAGAAGAATAATGCAGACTATAATGTCCACTCGGTTCTCTTTTTAGGAAAAACATCATCAACTTTTATCATCTGAAATATCATTAGTCAAGATAATACAAATTCACAGTTCCTGATCATAATCATGCACATCAACAGTTCATCTTTGTACTACAGGCCAAAGATATTTAATATAGCACCAACGGTCATGATTATACCAGATTCAGCCTTTGGTCATAATCATACCAAACAACAGTTCATCTTTGCACTACGGGCCAAAGAGAACATTCACCACGTGCCATAAAAGACACCGAACAGATGTATCGCCTTTAACCTATTATATCGCCTTTAACCTATCATCTGTTCAACAAATATATCACATCTGTGCCCCCGGCCACAGATATTCACAACAGCTTGATTTTTGGATGATTAGAATGATATAAATGATGAACAGAAGAAATAGGATAATAATAAGTATCGGAAGTTTACTTTGTACAGATTCAAATAATGTCCAAATTGTCAACATGATGTGGAGTGAAATTTAAAAATGATATTCAAGATCCACAGTTCAGAATAACGGTTACAATTCAATAGAAAGGTTCACGTAAATAGGAAGGTTCAGTTGAAATAATGAAGTTCAACTATTATGGAACATATAATATTTTCAGGAATTATAGAAGCAATAGTTCCATAATAAATTTCGATTTAGGAGTATGAAAGAAAATAATATCCCTTACCGTAGCAGGTTTGATTAACAAAAGGTGAAGGAAATTAATACAAAGGGTTATTCACCAACAGGCGGCAATCCGCTCCGTAAGGTTATTCCCACAATTTAATAGAATTTGAGTACAAAGAGTTATTCACCAAACAGGCGGCAATCCGCTCCGTAAGGTTATTCTCAGAGATTAATAATGAATGAATACGAAAGGTTATTCACCAACAGGCGGCAATCCGCTCCGTAAGGTTATTCCCACAATTTAATACATGGAAATAAAAGGCACGTCTTATGAGTAAGGAAGAAACAATATTATTATCGAGAATCAAATAATGATAATCCCTTACCATAGTATGTTTGAATAATGGAAGATGAAAAAGATGGTATCCCTTACCTCAACACGTGACTGGATATTGATTTAAATGAGGTTGATTAACTTGAACAGTACACGTATACTTATAGATCTTCACAAATACTCAAGATGACTTAAGCACACTTAGAGAGAACTTTCACAAGAAGTATTTAGAGAGAGAAAGAAAGAACAAGTAAGGAAGTTTATGAAAAATCCTTAAGTTAAGGCTTCTATTTATAGCCAAAAATCTTATCATTCATTTAATCTAAACCATTCATTTAAAGATCATCTTTTAATCTACACCATCCATTTCAAATATTATATTATCTTTAATCTACACCATTCATTTCATATCACCTAATAATCACCTAACTTTATATTATAAACAAATCAATTTAATTATTCAACAATAATTCACACTTTAATCTACACCATTCATTTCATATCACCTAATAATCACCTAACTTTATATTATAAACAAATCAATTCAATTATTCAATAATAATTCACACTTTAATCTACACCATTCATTTCATATCACCTAATAATCACCTAACTTTATATTATAAACAAATAACTTTATCAATTCAATTATTATGACTAATTGTTATAAATACAGTATAGTTAGCTCTTAGATATCAAGTCAATAAATTAATGAAATACAACTGTTTAAATAACATCATAATAGAGATAACAATAATGTAAAATAAAGCATATGTTACTGTGTAATGACAATTATTGATTCAATAATGTGAATTACTGTGCATATGTTACTGTGACAATTATTAGGTTCAATAATTTTAAAAACAGTGCAACAACAATTATTGACTCAATGATATAAAATACAGTGTAATGACAATTATTAAATCAATAATGCAAAATACTGTGTAACAACAATTATTGAATTGATAATATAAAATATTATGCAGTGACAATTATCGATGAAATGATGCGTAACAGTTACGGTGTCAATTATCAGACCAAAAATATGAGACACTATGCAATACCGTGTGTTACTGTAGAGTACCGAGTGCTACAGAAAATACCAATAACTACCGTATGCTATTATTCTTTTATCACCGGTATTTTAACAGTTCCGTTGACTATTTTTATTTAAAAAGGTTATTTCTGTCGTTTTCTATATCCGACAAATATTCCGTTGTGGGGTCCACCAATAATTTGTTATTTCGGCGCCGTCGGACCAAACGAATATTCCCCGACCAAACGAATATTCCCCGACAAAGCGAATATTGTCCGACAAAATAAAATTTGCACATAACATCCTTAACTTTTAACTTTATCGATTTAACCACTTACTGTTTAAAAAAAATATCTATATGAAGAAAAATTAAATTTTGTATTTCATAAAATTCGGGGTCTTACAAATGAGCTGTCTCAATAATATCTTCTTGGGTCATCTTAGCCCACCACAGACTCACCTTCAGTCATTACGTTTTGGGTGAGCTTGTGGTGGGCTAAGATGACCCAAGAAGATATTATTGAGACAGCTCATTGGGTCTTATTCTGCTGTGATTTGATTCGGACACGGGATTTGACCCGAGTAGTTACACATACTATATACAGATAAGGGAATTTTTCAAATGGAATTGGCCACATAATATATATATATATATATATTCGTCAATATATATTGTATGAGCTCTTTTACGGAGATATGATAACAGAATAAGAAAATTAGTCGCGGATGTTATATAATTTTATTTATTTATATTTTTACAGAGATAAAAATATAAATAAATAAAATTATAAAATATTCATATTTAATTTTTATGTTCAATTATTATGTTGGCATAGAATTTTTCGTACCATATAAGCTAAGTCGTTAGCGTGCATACTACTTCATGAAACTTGCATATAGTAAATCCTGTTTATTCTAACTTTTGTTTGCATATTATTTTATTTTTTTAAATAATCTACATCCTGCTAAGTTAATAGTTGTGGAAGCTATGTAATTAAACTTGATAAAAACGGTCCGTGTTTACGGGCTAACCCAACTCTCTCATAAAAAAATGGATTTTGTGTTAGTATTTGTAAACTCATTAAAAATCTAGGTCTTTTTAACCTAATTTAGTTTAGACTCGACCCAAAATAACCCAATTCACTATAATACTAGGTTAAGAGTTAAATTCAACTCTTTGAAAATTTAGAAATAAATAAATAAATAAATAATATTATTTCTAGTTTTGTTTTTCTCCACTTCCATTCTCCTTTTATCGCACATTCGTTTTATTTAAATCAACTGTTTATATTCTGTTAATTTAATTTTTTATTACTCTATGTGTCTCCCACTTTTCTTACTCTCAAATAAACTGTTTCTAGTCTTTTGGTTCAATAATTTTATCGATAAGTTATTTTCATCTGTTTCTATATGTTTCAATTATAAATAGTATTTGGATTATGTAAAAATAAACATATGCAACAAAAAAAATTAAAAATAAAATAAAAACAATTAGTAAGTTAGTCAAAATTAATTATCTATTATTTATGTCGTGTTAATCAATTGAAATTGTTTGTTTTTTTTGCTTTATACCATTTTTTCCCTAGATGATTATTACGCCCTTTTTCATTAAAAAAAATCAATAACATTACAATGACTTGACCATATTTTTTAAATTCAAAAAAATAATTTAAAAAATATACAAAAATCCATGGGCCAGAATGGGCCATGGGTCTCACTTTTACAACCCAATAAAAACTGAATATTTTTGGCCCAACCCATTTATCGAGTCTATTAGTATTCTCTAACATAAAATAATTAGTCTTACAATCAATCTCACTTACTTAAGCTTCATCTATTTTTTAATATAATCACTTCCATTAGTCTTATTGAGAATATTCAACTCATATATATTTATCTGAAGTTACATTTTGATCCAAAATGTTAATCTATTAGATTTATGGCTCATTGAAGCATATAAGTTCTTAATTTTTCTTCTTATGTTTATATGTGGGATTTTATTATCACGCGATACCTCAACATATTTTTAAGTTTCCATCTTTTGAGATTTTGAATGGATATACACGCGATTATAAATTTTTGAGAGTCGATTTTGATATTATTTATGATAACTTAGATCAAATGAGTTCGACATAAAACTCAATCCATTTCCAAGAATTAACCAAGTCATTTTCTTTTAAAAAACTCACTCAAAAATCATAACATGTTATTGATATTTTAAAAAGTAGAATTGAGAACAATTAAACACGATTGATATTTTATATCATATTTTCATTATTTCCCTCCCAAGTCCCGACCTTTTCTCTATTATAGACTGTATATCGTGATCATCCCCCTTGATCATAAGCCTCAACTAATATTAGCACCAGTGGCAGATGAATTTCATGTATAGATTGTTAAATAATTATTAATGAATCGTGCTATTTCATAGAATAAACATAAATTAAAATTAAACATAACATTATGTACTTACAAGAATTGAGCGAAGACATCACGTTTCTATTGTGCTTGAAGGTGAAAGTCTTCAATTGTCTCTCTCAATCTTATGATGGATGTATGGGTGTGTAAAAATTATTGAGATGACAATTGGGACCAAACCCTAACTGTTTTATTTATAGAATAGCTAAGGGTCAAAATCGTCCATCAAGATTATGAAACCCTAGGGCCCATTATGCCAATTATTATTAGTAATATTATTTATGGGTCACATTATTACCAAACCCATAAATAAAGTAATTAAATCAATGCAATATGTAAGCTAAATAATTTCATAAATCGTAGAGGCCACATAAGGTAATAAAATATTCTAACATTCTCCCACTTGGCCGAAATACTATTTATGTACAAAACATAATGCCTACAATCATTAGTTTGGCCAAGCATTAATTTAATGTCTACATACATCATGTTCAAATAAAAACACTAATACGAATTAATACAATCTTTGTGTCACTATTAACACAAGATCCCCATTAGTTACATAATTAGTACTTTTTATTAGAACAAGGATTAACATTAAGCATAACAGGTATGAATAGAGTTTATATAAGTGGTAATAAATTAAACTCATTCATATGGTCCATAATAATTGTTTACTCATAAGTTCTCAAGTGTGCACAATAAAGAGAATAGCAAACCGTAAACATAATGTGAAGTCAAAACAATGAGCTCAAAAATGTTGTCTTACGTAAAAGTAACTCATTAATTAAGACTTATCAGTTAAACCCATGCCGGCAATATTCTCTAAAAGAGCTTGGGTGGTAAGTCTATCGTAAATGGATACGCTAAAATATCATGTGTATACTTAATGACAACGTTTTGATCTTCAACTATTTCCCTTGACAAATAAGTAATTAATGTCAAGGTACATTCCAGCACCACTCAAACGGATACTGTTAGAAAAACTAATAGCAGAATCATTATTATAAAAATACTTTCAATGACCTTGAAATGGAATCTACAAGCTTAAGTTCTGAAATTAGATTCCTTAATAATACGGCATGACAAGTAACATAATAACAAGCCACGTATTATGCCATCATCGTGGAAATGGTAGTTAACTTATGCTTATAACTTCTCCACGAAATAAGGCCTCCTGAAAGTATAAAGATGTACCTTGATGTAGATTTCTTTTTGTCTTTACATTTAACAAAATCAGAATCAGAATAACCAACAACTTCAAAGTTATCTGTTTTTTTCTTAATGTAAGCATAAAATCCTTAGTATCCTGTAAGTAACGTAAAACCTTTTTGGCTGCTTTCTAGTGATCCAAACTTGAATTTGACTGGTAACGTCCAAGCATACCAATTACTTACGCTATATCAGGACGTGTACAAAATTGAGCATATATAAAATTTCCTACCACATAAACATAGGGAATAAGAGTCATTTGATCACATTCTAACTGATTCTTATAGCATTGATATGAGCTAAATTTGTTACCCTTAACAACAGGGGCAACAGTAGGAGAGCAATTTTGCATGTTGTATTTATTTAAGAACTTTGTCATTATAAGCTCTTTGGGGCAATCCTAATATCCCGTGAGACATATCTTGATGAATTTCAATACCTATGACATAAGAGGCTTCACCAAGATCATTTGTACCAAAAAAATTCAGAAATGAAAAGTTTTATCTCATATAACATGCGTAAGTTATTACTTGCAAGTAGTATATCATCAACATACAAAACAAGAATAATAAATTTACTCCCACTGACCTTCAAGTATATGTATTGATCCACTATATTTTTTTTCTTCTTAAAATCAAAATTACTTACCACCTCATAAAACTTAAGATATCACTGTCGAAAAGCCTGTTTTAACCCATAAATGGACTTCTTTAGTCTACATACCATATGTTCCTTGCCTTTAACCAGAAAATTTTCTGGCTGTGTCGTATAGACATTCTTATGCAAGTTACCATTAAGGAATGCAGTCTTAACATCCATCTGATGTAACTCCAAATCATAATGAGCTACTAATGTCATGACTATTCTAAATGAATCTTTCTTGGATACTGGAGAGAAAGTTTCATTATAATCCACACATTCCTTTTGAGTGAAACCCTTAGCAACCAATTAAGCTTTATACCTTTTAACGTTTCCTTTAGAATCTAATTTGGTCTTATAGACCCACTTACAACCAACAAGTTTAACACCTTTTGGTAACTCTTCGAAATCTCAAACGTTATTAAGCTCTATTGATTTCAACTCATCATTCATAGCTTCAAGCCATTGAGTTGATTGAACACTCGTAATGGCTTCTTTATAGGAAATAGGGTCATTAATATTACTTAAATCATAGTCAATCTCATTAAAATAAGTTATAAAATCATCAAAATAACAGGCTTTCTAGGTCTTTCGGACCTACGTAAAAGATGCACAACTTCAGGAATATGATTTTCAATAATATAGGGTTCAATATTAGGTGGTGGCTCAGCTATCACAGGGGCATCATACGCCTCAATAGGAAGTTGTTGTGCCTCACCCTCTTGAATTACAGGATTAGGAACATAAGTCATGTTTTCTTCAAAATCAATTTTTCTAAGTTCACCACTCCCACTTAAATCACCATTCCTTAAAAACTCTGCATGCCTAGTCTCAACAATTCTAGTGGTATGTGAGGGACAGTAAAAATTAGATCTCTCAGGATATCCAATGAAATGACAACTAATAGTTTTAGAGTCAAGTTTCTTTATTTGTGGATTGAAAATCTTAGTCTCGGCTGGACAACCCCACACCCGTAAGAATTTTAAACTAGGTTGCTTACCTGTCCAAATTTCATAAGGAGTCTTAGGGACAGATTTGCTAGGAACCCGGTTTAAAATATGAACATCTGTCTTTAATGTCTCAGTCCACAAAAAAATAGGCAAGATGGAATTGCATAACATACTATGTATCATATCCATAAGGGTACGATTTCGCCTCTCAGTTACACCATTCTGCTGCGGTGTACCAGGCATTGTGTACTGAGTGACGATTCCATTTTCTTGACAAAATAAGGAAAATGGACCGGGACTATGACCTGTATCGGAGTGTTTACCATAATACTCTCCGCCTCTATCTGATCTCACTACTTTAATTTTTCGGTCAAGTTGATTTTCAACTTCAGCCTTGAAAATTTTAAACATATTTAGTGAATCAGATTTTTCATTAATCAGGTAAACATAAAAATAACGAGAATAATCATCAATGAACGTAATGAAAGATTTATGTCCACCAATTCCAGGAGAAAATGGTCCACATATATCAGTGTGAATCACCTCAAGAAGTGCACCACTTCTAGTGGCTCATTTCTCATTACCTTTCACAAATTTTCCTTTTATACATTCAATACATTGGTCAAGATCAGAGAAATCTAGTGAATGGAGAATTTCATCCTTTATAAGACGTTGCATTCTGTCTTTAGAAATATGACCTAAACGTTGATGCCATAATTTTGAGGAATTCTCCTTATCTAGCTTTCTCTTATTTCCACTTTGAAAGGTACTTTCTGTCACATTCGTTGTTAACAAGGATTCAGCAAAGTTATTATCCAAATTTAACTTATAGAGGTTTCCCTCTAAAGAGCCAGAACCAATAACTTGAGAGTTACGATAAATAATTATTTTATTATTCCCAAACTTGAACGAAAAAAACATTAGCGTCAAGTTTAGATACATAAATTAAATTCCGTGTCATACTGGGAACATAAAGAGTATCATTTAAATACAAAGTGAAACCATTCTCCAAAACTAAAGGGAGAGTTCCTACAGCTTCAACTTGTATAAACTCTCCATTACCTACTTTAATGGTTCTTTCTCCTTTTTGGAGTGTCTTCTCAGAGAGAAATCCCTACAATGAATTAGTAATGTGAACCATAGCACCAGTGTCAATCCACCATGTATTAGAAGGAACATCAATTTGAAATGATTCATAAATCACATAATTGAAGGACATAAATTATTCCTCGACTGGTGTTAAGTACTATTTGACATTCTTAGAGTCGGGAATGACTCTTCGAATAGTTGTCAAGATAGAGTTTTTTATAATTATAAGGGACATGCGGTTGGATCTTTCCCACTTTTCATAATTAGCTTTTTGCTCATTTGAGCTTGTAGCTGTAAGTGGAGCAGGAAGATCCACTTGTAATGCATAATCCAATTCTATAACGCCGAGAACAATTTTCATTTGATCTTTCCAAACAGTAAAATTAATCTCATTTAAGATTTCAATTCCAAATAGATATCCAGATATAGTAGTAGGATTCAATGTTGAAACATGATCAAACTCATAAGTATGCTTACAAATAGCTAAAAGAAATCCACAATGTACAACAATAATTAATAATTAATCATAATAAAAACCAACTGTAAGGCAAGCAGTTAGTTATATAAAATCTATTTACAACACCCAAAATAGATTTTAATGAGATGTTGGTGCATAATTATCAATCTTTCGTTGGTTCAATCAATAATATGCTAATAACATCCCCATAACATAATGCACAACACATTTATTTACGCATCACCGTTGGGCAGAAACGAAATAAACATGTTACTTATGTAATAAATTTTCATTTAATAAATTCTAATTCTAATTTTCCGTTGGGTAAAATTAAAATCTTCATTTATTAAATGTAACATTATGTGACTTTTCTTAATCTTTAATTGTTTCAATTAATAACCCTCCATTGGGCTGGTTATTAATTTTAACAATAAAAAAGTCACGAATACATGTAAATTATTATGATCAAACTCAATTTTCATAAAATTAAAATTTATAACATAATAATCAAGTTTGAAAATTAACATTATTTATAATTTACATGTAATAACTTAAAAGCCCCAACAATATATTATGTTTATAATCTAAATTAAAATGTACAATTACGAACATAAATTGATTATAAACTTCATACATAACATAAAATGAACATGATACAATAAATTTTATGCATAACAGTAAATTATTATGTAAGTAGTATGCTTAATAAAGTATTGTTTTAATATCATATCCAGTAGGTCATGTATTCCTTTTTCTAATAGAATACTAGATGACAAAATTAAGTACTAATGAATCGTAATTCATTATTTATTCTCTAACTTTATAGCATTGATTTTTATTTTTATTTTTCTTTCTCCAAAATCAGGTTTCATGATACATAATTAAATACACATGGCGATTAAGCACAATGCTTAATAAATGCAATGCATAGTTCATGAGACATATGTATATTCCTGATAGTTTCACAAATACAAGAGTGAATGACATTAAAAGGAATATTAAATATATAAATAGATATTAAAAGATACATGTATCATGTTCTGATTATATGACTTTCATGAAAGTGGCCCATAAATCATAATACATGAATAAATTAGTTTTGCTAAAGCACGTCAATTAGTTTTATATTGAATTAGTTTTGCTAAAGCACGAATTCATATATTATTAAAGCACGCCAATTTTGCAGCACGATTATTATTATTATTATTTTAATGCAAGCAAAAATAAATTCTACTGTAATTATGCATTACAATATCATTCACGGCGACATAAAACCGAATATTATACTACTTGATAGTAGTTAAATCCACCCACACTCACACTAATTATTTATTTTATTTTACTTTATTGATGGGGCATGATAGTTTGGATAATATTGCTTTTGATCAATAAGCCACCGGTTTCATGAATGATGGCAAGTTGGACTTCTACGTATTGAATAATTATTATAATGCCAATACAAGCAAATTGGTCTGTTTACATAGCATACAGGAAAGCAATGCATCCTCCGATTTATCAGTATTAATTATTCTATGTAATAGCGTAATCATGCTCTTGATACCAAATGTTAAATAATTATTAATGAATCGTGTTATTTCATAGAATAAACATAAATTAAAATTAAACATAACATTATGTACTTACAAGAATTGAGCAAAGACATCACGTTTCTGTTGCGCTTGAGGGTGAAAGTCTTCAATTGTCTCTCTCAATCTTATGATGGATGTATGGGTGTGTAAAAATCCTTGAGACGACAATTGGGACCAAACCCTAACTGTTTTATTTATAGAATAGCTAAGGGTCAAAATCGTCCATCAAGATTATGAAACCCTAGGGCCCATTATGCCAATTATTATTAGTAATATTATTTATGGGTCACATTATTACCAAGTCCATAAATAAAGTAATTAAATCAATGCAATATGTAAGCTAAATAATTTCATAAATAGTAGAGGCCACATAAGGTAATAAAATATTCTAACATAGATTATGTAGTGGTAAAAGAAAAGTTATATAAAATTTGGAATACTACGTAGGAAGATATAAAAAAAATTAATATAAAAAGACAAAAATAGTGACAGAGAATTGATATTTTTACAAGTTAATTTAATATTTTCATAAATGAATCTCATTTAATCTTATAAAAATATCAAATTAACTTGTGAAAATATCAATTCTATATGCGAATTGATATTTTCGCAAGTTAATTTGATATTTTCATAACTAGATCCTATTTGATTTGATCTTGTGAAAATATCAAATTAATTTATAGAAAATACAAATATCAATTCCCTAATAATATAATTAAAAGTCATGGGAACAGAAGAAAAAAAGTATAACACAAAATCACCAAATCCTCCGTAGAGGTTATATAATATAGATTACATAATCAAAATTTTGTCATGTGTATATATGCATCAATATTTTTAGTTAAAAGAAAATAGTAGTATTACAAAACTATAATATAATATATATATATATATATATATATTTATATATATATATATATATATATATATATATATATATATATATATATATATATATATTTATATGACTCTTTCTTTTCCCTAAAATTGAGACCTTGCGTACATATTTTCAAACCATACCATGAGCGGGTGTTTGGGCTCTCTCATACTTTATTATTTATATGATCAATTGATTTGTTGTAATGGGTTCGATGAGAAAAGATATCCATCCAGATCAAGTGCAATAGATTTTACAATTATACACTTAAACCATTGATTTGAGATTTGGTGAATCAATAGAATTCATTTATGCATTAATATTTTATTTCGTCTCAAATTTAGAGTCTTATTTTCTTTCTCAAAACTCTACGAAATGAAATTCTTCTTTTTAAATTATAAATATAGTAGTTAAATCTTATAATCATGGATCATTAAATTATTTTACAACTTTTATTTGATACGATTCACGATATTAACGGAGTACTTAGTGTACGCTTGGTTAAACAGTGTTTATAGCGTTTAGTAAATTTTATTCGATTAAAAATATTTGATATTTCAAATGCAATGCACCAAAAAATGAGGTAATACATTTAAACCATTGGATGGACCACAAAATTGCAGATTTGCCATGGTTTGACCAAAATAAGGCAGCAACCACTTTCTTTTTTCATTTGGTGCAAGAAAATCCTATAATTTATGCTAAATATATTGCCTAGCTAGAGTCAAAATAGTGACAAATTAAATATAAATGTTTAATTGGAGAAGCAAAAATTGAAGTGGATTTGGAACAAATCTTGTTTTGTACTCTTTATAAATACTTAAAAGCATTGACCCAATAACATAAAACTATTGATAATGAAGTTGTTTCAAAGCCATGTGGCTTTATTTGAGTAAATGATTGAATTTCCCTAACAATTCACAAACTAAACACACAAGGGATTTCATAAATTCATGATTGGTAAACTATTTTTTAAGGTTAAATTAATTACTAATTAATTTGTTGTAAACCCTAAACTCTTTCACTCTTATAACTATTTTTTTTAAATATAATTTTTTTTAGTTTTATTATTTCATAATTCTTAATAAGTCGTCTCAATTTTGAGTTTGAAAATATCTCAAATTGACTTCCGAAAGTCAATAATGATCATATAATTTGGAACAGATGGAGTATATCATTTTAAGGCTTTTGTTCATGTAAATTTATTTTTAATTCTTACATTTTATCGAAAATAAAATTAATTAATTGGAATGTCACTTGACGAAAAGAGGCTGCATGCATGAATCTCCTCTATTTACACAGAAAACAGATTGATCACATTTTATTAGTACAAAGCCCTCTACGTATACTATCTGCTACAATATATGCACATTTACATTGTTTGCCATGCCATAATCAGGTTTAAAAGGGGCACATATACAAACTTGGTAAAATCATTAAATTTTTAACTAGTATGGTTAGGGTCTTATGAACGCATCAGTGATATTTTTAAGAAATTGATATTTTCACTACACTTTTTGAGATTTTCATATAAAAATCGTCGTTATAAACCTATAACGACGATTTTCATGTGAAAATATTAAAAAATACCGTGAAAATATCAGTTTCCTATTTTTAATGGGTGGTGTCGATTCATCTCTCCCTTATCATCGCTCTTTTCCCAACTAGTAAAAATAAGATTAAAGAAAGAGAGAAAGAAGATTGATTAAAAAAAAAATTACCACATGAATTATGCATGTACATACCCAAAATTAACAGCCAACGGACTTGGTTCAAATTTTACTTTCTTGGCATGCAACATTGAGATTTTCTTTTTCGTATGTTTTTTGTTACTATGTCGTATACTAGAAAAAGTTCTTTTATATATATAATTTAATTATCAAAAGAAACCTTAATTGACAAGAATTTATTTTGAATATTTTATCGAGAATTGACTCGACCACACGTCACGTTAAATCTCTTATAATTTGTGAGATTTATATATTCCTAATCAATACGGATCTCTCAGCCAAAGACTCGTCCAAGACTTTAAAGAGATGTGCACAAAACTATCCACCTAAACCCAACCTACTTTTCGATAAGCTTCGAAGAGAAAATTAAATTAAATTAATAAAATTAAATAAAATTAATTATGGACCATGGATTAGATAAATGATGATATATACTGTGTAGTTAGATCTAAGAACATTATTTAAGCTCTCATTTAATTTCAATATTGAAGCCAAGACATCTGGCTGATGTGCAAAGCATGGAGTAGAAATTATTTCTAACAACCTCAATTGGTTGTGACATTTAATATGGTACAACGGAATGATGATGGCCTTTCTGCTGCTACATAACTTGGTGCATGCAGACCCGAGAACTGCGCCAGGCAGCCCCATTTTAGGTGATCTTTTAAATAAATAAATTATATTTTATTATACTAACATAACTATCTCATCACTCTCTTCTTTTAACATTATAATAGGAGCATAACTACCTCATTACTCTCTTGTTTAGTAAAATCAATATATATCAAGGTCAGCCTTATAGCATAAAAAAAATTGAACTTTAGGCCCCAAATATTTAAACACTATAAATAACTCATATAAAAAATACCTGAAAAAATATAAGCCTAATCAATTATTTAGGACCCATAGTCCAATTCATATATTAAATACCTAAAAAAAATTAACAGTATAAAAAAAAGCCTCATTTAAATAAAAAAATATTAATACTTCTTCCGTCCCAAGATAAAAGTTCTCCATTGATTTTTGTAGTCAAATTGATTATTTTTAAAATTAACAATTAAATATATATATTTAGATTTTCAAAAAAGTAAACATTGAGATTAATACTAAATTGTATATAATTTATAATGTTTATTGGCTTTTAACATATATATTAAATAATAATAATAAGATATATTAATTTAAAAAATAATCAATTTGATCATAAAAGTCAATAAAAAACGTACCAAATATAAAAAATTCCATTTAAAAGTTATCGTTATAAGTTTTAAATTGTCTTGAGTTATCCCATATATATATATATATATATATATATATATATATATATATATATATATATGCAGCTTGATCATGATTACAGACGACATAATTATGGGTGTGGAGGGAAATAAGGTTTTTGTTTTTTCATTGTAAGAGCTTTTCAGTGAATTAATTATCCATTGATGGATTCGTACGTATGGATAATGGGTAGATATATAGCAACAGTATCAGCTGGAACAGTGGGGCACAACAACGTCTGATATGATCAAGATCCCAAGTTTTCTCACTTGATTTTATTTGCCCTTTAATGTTGGTGGTACCATTTATAACTTATTAAATACGGAGGGTCCGAGGGAGAGTTATGTATATTTAGTTTTCAACCTAACAAGTGATAGACAGAGTTGGGTCTAAATTGGGGGTCAGTTAAACCCTCGGAACATATTCTCTCGAAGTTATATTTGGATCGGGTAGACTAATGGATTGACCCGATACCATCTCACACAAAAATAGCCCTCTCCCGTAGAAGCTTGAAGACAAGAACCGAAGAGCTCTCTTAAGGTGAAGATTGATGTGCTCTTTTAGAGGCAAAGCCTTTGTGAACCGACACCTATTCAGCGGACTCAGAAGTGTAATCTGTTAAGCACGTATGTCTCTGCCAGCCTACCAGAAAATGGTTAATGGGATGAGTAACATGAACTGTTTAGTCATTTTTGACCGGTTGATAAAGTGTTTTTTTATTACGCAAATTAAATATTATGATACAAGTGGACACATTTTAAAGTTTAGAATGCATCAAATGTCTGACACGTAAATTTTAAAATGCAAATTGTACATTAGTCAACTAATTAATACATAAAGCATACAGGAATATTCATAAATATTCTTAAAACACCTGTACCTAGGCAAGTAGGTCAAAAAAAAACATAATATCACGTATATATGAAAAAACTATTTTATGCTCCTGGATCATAGTGAATAGTATGCTCCTCCCCTCACATGCATGTGGAGTTCTTTGTGGTGAAATCCACAGAAGACTCACATGCATGTGAAGAAATGAATAAATTATTCACCATGCTCCAAAAGCATAGGATAATTTCTCGAGTATATGATAAATAACACATTGTCAGAAGAAAAAATATTATATTAAAAAAAATAGAAAAAAAAGGTTTTGATAAAAAACAATGAGGTAAAAAACTTTTACTCAACTTTTAATTTGATATTTTCATAAGATTTCTCCCCTTATTTCCTCCCAATTTTCTACTTGTTAAGAACAGAACCACTTTTCTAATTTCTCCACTTGTTTTCCTTCTAATTTTCAATTCAATAAAACCCCCTTTTCTCATCTCCTCCAAAACCAACTTAGCTTTCATCAAACTTGTTCAAATCAGTGGAAACGCTAGCTAAACCCCAATACTCTCTGCATATCCCCTCCTCCCTCCATAACACAATACAAACTCCATTGCCTGCACATAATAATCCATCTTCAAAACACTTTTCAGCAAAGGCTTCCAATACTCTTTAAACTGCCTCAATTCATTCTTTGACAGAAACTATTCGTAACAATCGTTACAAAAACAATAAAATAGATTTAACAAAATTCGCCAAATTGTTCTTTTTGAGTACTTCTAAATTAATGGGACCTATCTGATAAGACAGAATATGAACAGTTGGAACAACATCTTAAAGATTGGTCCTTGCCTAAGGTAAAACCTACCCAGATTTATAAGATTGGTACTTTTGATTTAAAATCAAAGACTATTATTAAGACTGTTGAAAAAACTATTCCTATTTCTGAAACTTATGAAACTATACAATTACTTTCTAATGATATTAGAAGATACAAAGCTGATTATAATTTTATTCATCTTGGTTGTGTCCAAATTGGACTTAAACCTTTAACCAGGGAAGGATTAAATACTTCTATGTGTATTGCCCTTTGTGATTCAAGGCATAATAAATTTTCAGACTCCTTATTAGGACTTGTTGAAACAAGTTTGTGTAATGGTCCCGTTTATTTTAACTGCTTTCCTAATTTTGAAGTTTCTTTAACTGATAAAAGATTGCTTGATGTTTTAACTTTATATATTCAAACCAGTGGATATGATATGAAAATGGGTGTTGAAAACATCGCTTTAATTTATAGAGTCAGTTTTAAGGTATTAAATACTTTGGCTCCTAAAGCAAAAAAAATTGATGTAAAAGGAAAGACTATTTTATTTGAAGCTAATATGTCTAAAAGTTTTGTTAATATTCCAAAAACTATTGCTTGGTCAGATATTAAATTACCTGAACAATGGATCTTACCTGGATTGTCTATATCTGCTCCTGAAAATATTGAAAATAGAGATATAGAACAAATTGTTGAGACACCTGATGGTAATGTTGAAATTAGCTTTGGTCAAAAAGGCAGAGTTGCTAAATTTAATATAACTAATTTTGATCAATTAAGTCATACAGGTAGAGCGTCTACTTCTGTTGCTTCTACATCTGGTATAAAACCTTTTGAAAATCCTAGAATTGAAACAGAAAATATAGTTGGAATTAAAGAATCAGATAATAAAATTCCCCATGCTGTTTATAGAAGCAGATCTATGCACATAGGTTCACCCACACCTAGTGATATGAATTTTTCTGTTAATGTAATTGAATGGTCTGATGAATCGAATTTTGTAATTGACAGAATCAAAATTAATGCTGAATTTCAATTATCTAAATATAAAGAATTCAGAAGTTGGTTTTTTAAATATTATTCTAAAAAACAAACTCTAGAATTCAAAGAAATGTTTTACAAATATATTGAAGAAAATAAACAAGTTATATCTTTTGTTGATTGGTTTTTCCAAACTCAAACTAATTTTCCTGAAATAAATGTTATTTCTGATTTTTGGAAAAATTGGCAAACATCTAAAGGTCCTATTATTAGGGCTGTTCATCCCCCTATGAATGACCCCTTAATTTTGTCACAACAAAATAATAACTCTGTTAGGGCTTACGCTATTGTTGAAACCTTTGTCAATGATCTTGATTCTAAAGTTATAAATGAAAAATTATTTGCTCAAAATAATTTTACAAATGTTCACCTACATACTATAGGAAATCAACTTTCTAGGGTGGAAGAGATAACAGACAATATTTTGAAAAGAGTTGATCAACCTATTATACAACCAGTTAGTCAAACTGTTTCTGATAAAAATACAAAATATCCTACAATTATACCTAGACCTATTTATTCAGATTTTAATTTAACTTCAAAAAAGGACAGTGATTTTATGAAAAAATTGCTAGAAGAAATTCAAAAAATGCAAGATAAAGGAAAAGGTCCTTCTATTTCTGTAATAAATGAAGAAAATTATGTTGAAGAAGATATTGAAAATCTTACTTCTCAATTTAAAGCTTTAAGTCATGAGAATCAAAATGATAAAATTAACAAGATAAGTTTTAATAATAAAAAATCTCCTGAGAATAGAGTTCCTTATGGAAGATATTATTATCCTAGACCAACACCAATGGATGTTTTATTTGAAGAAAATTTTATAAATATGGATAGAGTCAGTTTTTCACCTGATCAGATTTATGAATGGAATATTGATGGTTGTGGAGAACAACAAATTTTCCATGTTATGCATAGAATGCTAATGTATACTACTATTTGCAAAGCTAATAATAATACAGAAACTCAAATTGTGAATTTTATAATTGCGGGTTTTACTGGTCAACTTAAAGGTTGGTGGGATAATGTTTTACATGATGCACAACGTGCTGAGGTTTTAAATGCTAGAAAAATTATTCAAGTTCCTGTTCAAGTCCCTGTTGCTGCTGGTCCTATAGCACAGATAGGTCCAAGTACTACTATACAAGACATTCAAACCACAATTCAAGCTAAAACTGAAACTGTTGATGACATGGCTTATACGCTCGTTCAAACAATTATTAAACATTTTATTGGTATAGGATTCCATTCTATGGATTGCAGTAGAGAATTATTAATAAACTTAAAATGTCCTACTCTTACTCATTTTAGATGGTATAAAGATGTCTTTATGTCAAAAATCATGCATAGGCCAGATGCTAATTCGAGTTTCTGGAAAGAAAAATTTGTTTCTGGATTACCTAAATTATTTGCAGAAAGAGTTAGAACTAGATTAAGAAATCAACAAGGAAGTTTTAATAGAATCTTGGAAATTCCTTATGATGCTTACACTTATGGAGAATTAATTAATGAAATGATTTCTGAAGGTTTAGCTCTATGTAATGATTTGAACTTAAAGGCTCAATTGAAAAAACAAGGTATTACTCATAGGAAAGAAATTGGTGAATTCTGTGAACAATTTAGTTATCCTTTAGTTTCTGCTTCCCCCGATAAACGTAGAAGACCTTCATCTAAACCTGCCAAATTTTTTAGACGAAGGAGAAAAAGAAAATATGAGAATAAAAATGAAACACCAAAAAAGTTTAATAAGAAAAGAAATTTTAAAAGAAAATCTTTAAAAGATGTTATTTGTCATAAATGTGGTAAAAAAAGGTCATTATGCTAATAAGTGTACTCTTAAAAAGAAAATTAATTCTTTAGAAATTGATAATTCTGTTAAAGAGAAAATTTATAATATTCTGATGCAATCTGATGATTCTGATAATTCTGATAATACATCTGAATATGACAGTACTAATGAAGTGCTTAATATCCGTGATTCTGATGTGTTTGATTCCTCTGAAACTGATAGTTCTCTTGATGATTTATGTGCCTGTAAAACAGATGAAAATCATTATAATGCAGCTTTAAAAATGAATGGTCTTAGTATAAATGTTTTGTCTAAACAAGAACAATTTATTCTTGACATAATATATCAAATTAAAGATCCTATAGAAAAGAGAAAAATAATTGAAAAATATATTAATCAGACTAAAGAACAACATGTAGAACATAATAGAAAACCTAAGATTCATACTCATTATTCTTTGCAGGAAGTGATTAACAGAATTCAAAATGCTCCTAAAGAAAAACCCATTACACTTAATGATTTAAAAGAAGAGTTAAATTCTCAGAAAAAAGAAATTAATAACTTAAAAGACAGATTAGAATTTGTTGAAAGCTTAGCTTTAAGACAATTCAAAAATACTTTAGGAAATAAAGAGGATGAAAATGAAGAAGTTGAAAATAAGGAAGATGATACTTCAGAACAATTTTTATGTCAAATTGAAAAAATTACTTTTCAAAAATGGTATATTGAAGTCACTTTAGTTGTTGATGAAAATTTTATTGTTAATACTGTTGCTTTAGTTGACAGTGGTGCAGATATGAACTGTATAAAAGAAGGTTTAATCCCTACACATTATTTTGAAAAACTAAACAAAGTTTAAGTACTGCTGATGGTACTAAAATGAATATTAATTTTAAATTGTCAAATGCTTATATTTGTAATGAAGGAATGTGTGTTAAGACTCCTTTCATTTTAGTTCAAAATCTTACCCAATTTATGATATTAGGAACACCATTCTTAAACATGATTCAACCTATTACTATAGATTCTGCAGGTATTCATACTACCTTAGATGGAGTCCATATTACTTATAAATTTATTACTTCTCCTATTACAAAAGATTTAAATCAATTAAAGACAAGTTTAATTTTTAAACAAAATCAAATTAATTTTTTAAAAAAGGAAATTAATTTATTAACTATTGATAATAAACTTCATGATCCCCTAATTCAGAGAAAAATAAAAGAAATTACAGAAAAAATAACTAATGAAGTTTGTGCTGATTTGCCTAATGCTTTTTGGGATAGAAAGAAACACATGATAAAATTACCTTATAAGGAAGATTTTTCTGAAGATTTTATACCTACTAAAGCTAGACCATCTCAAATGGATAAGAAAACTTTAGATTATTGTAAAACAGAAATTGATACTTTACTAAAAAAAGGCTTAATAAGTCCTAGTTCATCTCCCTGGAGTTGTTCTGCTTTCTATGTTATGAAACATTCAGAAATTGAAAGAGGAATCCCCAGACTTGTAATAAATTATAAACCTTTAAATAAAGTCTTAAAATGGATTAGGTACCCTATTCCTAATAAAAAAGATTTGTTAAACAGATTAGCTACTGCTAATATCTTTTCTAAATTTGATTTAAAATCAGGATTTTGGCAAATTCAAATTGATCCTAAAGATAGATATAAAACTGCTTTTACAGTTCCTTTTGGGCAGTATGAGTGGAATGTTATGCCTTTTGGTTTAAAAAATGCTCCTTCTGAATTTCAGAAAATTATGAATGATATATTTTACTCATATTCTAGTTTCTGTATTGTTTATATTGATGATATTTTAATATTTTCTGATAATATTGATCAACATTTTAAACATTTAAATATCTTCTTAAATATTGCTAAGAAAAATGGATTAGTAGTTTCTGCTTCAAAAATGAGTTTATTTCAAATAAAAATAAGATTTCTTGGTCATAATATTCATCAAGGGACAATAATTCCTATTGATAGATCTATTGCTTTTGCGAAAAACTTTCCTAATGAAATAAAAGATAAACAAATGTTACAGAGATTTCTTGGTAGTTTGAATTATATTGCTGAATTTTATAAAGATCTTGCTAAAGATACAAAGATTTTGTATGAAAGATTAACTAAAAATCCTCCTGCTTGGCATAAGGGTCATACTGATGCTATAAAAAAGATAAAATTAAAAGTTAAATCTATTCCATGTCTTTGTTTACCTCATTTTGATTGGAAGAAAATTGTAGAAACTGATGCTTCTAATTTAGGATATGGAGGAATATTAAAACAATTAAATCCTCATAAAAATAAAGAAGAATTAGTTAGATATCATTCTGGTCATTGGAATCTTACTCAGAGTAAGTATTCTACTATTAAAAAAGAAATGTTAGCTGTAATTAAATGTTTATTTAAATTTCAAGAAGATTTATTAAATCAAGAATTTATTCTCAGAATTGACTGTTCTGCTATCAAAGAAGTTCTTGAAAAAGATGTTAAAAACTTAGTTGCTAAACAACAATTTGCAAGATGGCAATCTTTATTGGCCATATTTGATTTTCATATTGAATATATTAAAGGAGAATTAAATTCTCTCCCTGATTATTTAACCCGTGAATTCTTACAGGGAAAACAGTCTCCTCTAAAAGAGGAGGAAGAGGTGGTTATACCACACGTGGTGCCTCCACATCGAGAGGTAAACCCATCTTAACTATGAAAGATGCCCTTCAAAAGGAAGAAATGGATAATATCCGCATTTCACAATTCTGTGAAGTGGTTCTTACAGTTGAAAACCAAGATGTGAAATGGTTTAAAGACCCTAATTATGTGGCCTCTAGATATTTTGAGCCAACTGTCAATTATCCTTTAAAAGGATCCCAAAATATAAGATTATTTTATGAAACGATTTTGAGTGAAACTCAATCTGTTGATTTTGAACATTTTTATCGAGGGGGAGATACTGCAAATAAGCATGCTCCATTTAGCTTTTCTAAAGCTTATTTCAAAAAAATGCTTTCTCCTACTGATTGGGGACTAGATCCTAATAGGACTAGACAAATGTCAAATTATCCTCACCAAAATTATACTTACTGGGATTATAAAGATGCCTGGTATAATTGTTTTTATTATGAAAACCCAATGAAGAAACATACGTGGTTTCTTAGATTTGGTCCAGAGTTTGGTAATACTGAACTTCCAAATTGGTCTTATAATTGGTGGCAAAGACTTGGTCCTGAACCGGAAATTTTGCCCAAAGAGTTATACTCTGTTTTTCTTAAATTTGTTGAATTATATCCTCAATTTCGGGGAAAACAATTTATAAATTTTCAATATCCTTTATTTAAGTTTTTCTTAAATTATCAAATTCCATGGATATGGGGTTGGCAATTTGGAACAAAATTTCAAGAAAAATTTAATTATGGTCTTCCAACCTTGATCCGCCAATTTAAATATAAATGGTGGAACAAATTTGAATACTCAGATATTCTGCATCTTGCTGTTGATCATATTCAACATTATGAAGCTCTTGAAAAGAAAGCCTCAAAGGCCAAAGAAAGGGAGGAAATTATTGATCCCATCAAATCCTTAAAGGAATCTTTAAAGAGGAAATATCCTAATGCTTCAAAAGCAGAAATTCGTCAAAAGTTGTTGGAATTGACATCACTATCTGACAGTGATAATGAAGACCAGGATAATATGTCCATGGCTACCAGGACTGTGGCTTCTGATTCAGAAAGTCAGTCAGAAACTCAAGAAGGAGAATCTCCTGAAGAATTTTCACAAGAAGTTCAAAACATTATGAATCAGGTTATGAACCAGGATGAATTTCCAGAACTTGATACTCAACCAGATTACAACCATAGGCTTGATATTATGGAGAGACAAGTTAAACTGATGAAAGAACATAACCGAAAATTCAAACAATATGGAAATGAAGAAATCAATCGTTTGAAAGAAAAAATAAAGGAGATTGATAATCCCTCAAAGGACAAGGACAAAATGGATGACGCGTAAAGGTATTCACGCGTGAAGGAATCTGCTTTTCATAAAGCAGAATGTCGGCCAGAGACTTTTATAAAGTTTTGCTTTAATTATTAAAGTTGTATAATTATGTCGGGGCAATCATGTAGCTTATTACATCATTGCTTACGTATTTAGATTTGCTTTTCTTGTATAAATAGCGTGGCCAGATTCATTTGTAGGCACGCTCAATCTTGATCCTCCTTTCTCTCTCTCTAGCTTGATTATCAAGCATTTGTAAAAACCTTTCTTAGTAATAAAGTTGGTATATTCCTGTGAGCCTTCGTCTTCTGAAACTTCCATGGAAACATGTAAGTTTTCTTAATTCTTATTTATGTATTTTTATTGTGATTGTATATGTGATTTAGTTTTTATATATTTGATCCTGTTTGTGCTAGTTTGGATGTTTTATGTCTGTAAATTATTTAGTTAATTTGTTTAATATCCTAGATTGCAATAATAATATTTTGGAAAATTATTATATTAATCATCTTAATTCCACTAATAATTTTAATAAGGAATATTATCTTAATAAGATTATTGAAACTAAGAATCTAATAGACTCTGTGAATTCTGAAATTTATACTCTCTGCATATCCCCTCCTCCCTCCATAACACAATACAAACTCCATTGCCTGCACATAATAATCCATCTTCAAAACACTTTTCAGCAAAGGCTTCCAATACTCTTTAAACTGCCTCAATTCATTCTTTGACAGAAACTATTCGTAACAATCCTTACAAAAACAATAAAATAGATTTAACAAAATTCGCCAAATTGTTCTTTTTGAGTACTTCTAAATTAATGGGACCTAAGGATCCGGTTCAATTGCCAAATCCAAGAGTACATCATCCCAAAAGCACAATATATGGAGATCATCATGAGGGGTAGAAAGGGAAGCCTATTCCCGAGAAGGGCAGGATGCAAAAACTGTCCCCATACCTCAACAAGCAAGAGCCCCAGCAGATAACTCTTCTTAATCCAATTCAAAGAAAACCCTGTAGAGACGGCACCAGAGCTTCTCTTTAGGCTAGCTTTATCACCTCCTTTCTTCCCCGGGCCAGTACTTGCAACTGTGGCATCAGAGAATAGCAAGGAAAACCCAAACCACATGAGAATGGCATGTAAAGTCGGTAATAACACCTTTATCGGATACTCTTGGGCTTCATATAGAAGAGGGAAGAGTGAATAGAAGGACACTGCATTGAAAAAATAACAGTTATATTAATATTTAGATTAGCAGGTAAGGCCACTACCACCAAACAAGAACGAGTACAAAGTATAAACACAGATTATGAGGTTGTTCGAACTTCTTGATACCAATTCTTAAAATATGGCATTTACTATGGTGGTAAACCTAGCATTGGCTATGTGGTGCACAAGCTAAATGACGAACTATAAAATTTTGGAGAATTTTGAAATGAAACTAATGTTTATAAAAAGAATAATGCTTTACAGTCCTACTTTTAAGTCCAACACCAGAACTAATTACAGTCTCTTAAGTTTAATTATTTACAACATATGTCACTGCAATTGCAGGACTAGAAAGTAAAAACGCAAGTAAAATAAATAAATAAATAAATAAATAGAAAGAAAGAAGGGAGGAAGGGAGGGAGGGAGGGAGGGAGGGGGAGAGAGAGAGAGAGACTCACTATTTCAAATTTTGAACAAAAACAAATCTTGAAATTTAGGAGATCACATTTTTCTTTTCATAGAAATACTCCAGAACTTGGGAGTTGGGAGTAACCAGTTTACAACATTCTTGTTTTATGTGAAAATAGGATGACGAGTCAATGATTCGCTCAGTCACTCCAGAGTTTTTAACACGAAAAAACTCATATTATCCACTGCAGAAGATCTGATATGGAAATACTTATTTTGAGAACCAATTACAAGATCATACTATTCTCAAACATGAAAAAACTCATATTAATGGCAACACTTATTTTATCCTTGGCTACTAAAAACAGCAGAAAACCCACTTCCCAGAGGAAATTTTGTGGAATGTGATACAATAAAATGCCAAGTCCTAAAGGTCGAGGCCTCAAGGACATGGAATCGTGGTAGAGGACTTAGAAACAGAACCCTTGGTGCATGGGTAGGGATGTATCTGAAAAGGTCAAATAATGCAACACATTCATGATGCTAATTAGAATTTATATGATAGTACTTTGCACTTTGATGTAACAACATTCAAGTACAAGTTGGATTGGATTTTACAATTACACTAAACCTATTGCTCGCCCCTTAGTTACTCCTTTTGTAAACTTCACTCGCTTGGTGCCTTTCGTGGATTTATTTCTTCCTCCAACATAGCAGTAATGCTGCAAGACAGCTCCTTTCTCGATGTAGCTCCTTCCTTCCAAGAATCCGGTTCGGTTCTTTCTTGAATGTGGATTCGTTTTAGAATGTACCCAAGTGAAAGGTTGTCCGTACCATTTTTTATAAATAAGTTTTCTTTATCTAAAGAGAGTTTCAATTCCGTAGAACCTATAGGAGCAATAGACGGAGTTAGTGTGGTGTAGCTATTAGTAAGGCGTAGAGCAGTAGCGGTCATAACTTTTCTTGTTATAGAATAGGCTCTAAACGCTGTTCATGGCACGGTTGGTAATGAAAAAGAATATGATTGTTGAATCCATTTGCTCTTTCAATTGTGAATGTTCTTGTGAAACTCGTAGGTGAGGTTTTACTCCTTACTACACGTGTCACAAGGTTTACAAATTATGATATCTGTTCTCCAATGCGCAGAGTAATCAAAGAGGAAAGTCTGCTTTGCTACATCATCTATAATTCCGGAACATAAAAAACAAAGCGTGGAAATAATATCCATCTAATTACTAATAAGCAGTATTCCCTCCCTAAAGCGAAGCTCACCTTGGCGATAAATAAAATGACTCTTTCTTCAGAAATCGTATCCGTAGCTCAGTCGCTAGCATGGGAGACTGCATTGAAAGGGCAGAAAAGTAGTTTACTTGTGAAAACTTCACTATAGACTACTCCTTTAGCCTATAACTCTCTCTGAGAAGTAGTGCTATGAGGAGGCTCTTTCTTTGCTTCTTTCATCCCATCGAGTAAATACCAAGCTAGCTCTAATAAATACCAAGAAATCCCCGAAAAAATCATACTATGAATCCCACCAAAAGAAGTTCTCTATGCCTCCGGTGCAGAGAAAAAGACCAAAAAAGAGTATGTCCACTAAAAATCGTTATAACGAGAGTTGCTAAAATTAAAATACTCCTGGTTTAGGAAGTTATTTCAAAAGGCCTTGTCGCGAGCTGGGCTCGAACAGACGCTTTTCAAATTTAGGATATGCCAACTATTTGGCAAACACAAAATACAAGACTGTACACCCCTTTACCTGTTTTAAATAGCTCCTTGGACTGATATCAGCATAGATTTGGTGCAAGGTTTGCCTAGGACAGGGATTGGTAACGATTCTATTTTATTTGTGGTAGTAGATCGATTCTTTAAAATGGCTCACATTATTCTTTGAAAACTTCCAATGTTATTCACATTGCATACCAATTTCTTAAAAGGTTGTCAAGTTGCGTGGCAAAGACTATGACGTCTAACCGACCAATTTTTGGCTCACTTCTGGATAACTTGATGAAAAAACTTCGGAACTATATAGCACTACTGAGCAATTCACATATCACTCGATACGGACGACTTATGTTTTTCTGCCAGACCAAAGTCTTAACCTCCAATCAAGCTACGAACACAAGCAAGCGGCTAGGGGGGTTGTCTTTTCAATTAATCTCCTACCGCTCAGTGCCGCTATTGTTGTGAGTTATAAGGAGTCTTGGTCTCAAGTCAAGTTGGGGCGTCAGTAACTCTACCTGGGGCAGGGTAACTATTATTCATCGGCGGTCTAGTGCACTCCTACTATACAAAGTCGCCCCCCAACTCACTTAAAGGAGCTACATTGTTTGCAAAAATAATAGATGAGATATGACTATTTGTACTAATTTAATACCATTAAGGATTGTTTAGTCTAATAATTAGTACTTTATTTGATCCATAGATTATGTTTAATCATTTCTAATGATGTATTATAATCCCACGTAGAAAGTTGGTATTATATAATTTTCTTTTGTAGTACTAAATGACCTTAAAAATGATAACAAATCGTTCATGAAATAAAATAAAATGCTAATCATGAGTTAAAATAGTCCCTCTTGGACCCGCAGTATTAAATTAGTACAAATAATTGTATCATACACCACTTTTGCAAACAAACATAACCTAAGTTAAACTAATTTCGTGCAGATTACTGAATCCAATAATTGAATTCCTTTTACACTACGAGCAATCAAACCCCACTATTTAGAGCCAAGAGAGTTTGGTCGATAGACAAATCATAAATTGTTTTTGAAACATGAAAAGGCTCATGATATGGACATACCAGTGTAAGCAGGGTCAATGCGATTTTCAATATGAAGCTTAGGCGGCTTCCCTAGGAGGTGTTATTTTTATTTTTAGTAGTAGAAGTATAGGGGCAAAATAAGAAACATACCAAACTTTAAGATTAAAATAAAAATTATTAAGAAACTTTTACGTGTCGTAAGTAATTTGGATATCATCTAGCCTCGTTAGCATAAAAATAAATAAATAAATAAATAAAAGCTGTAATCAATTTTTTAAAAATTAGTTTTTGAGTGCACAGCTGTAGTTCACTGTCCAGACTTGAGCTTTCTCCCGCAAACGTTATATAATATTATATTTTTATATACACATATTTTTTACCAGTTGCACATTGACATATTTTTGCAATAGTTTTTGAATTATACATACTGAAATTATCCATTAATGTATCAACTTTATTTTTTGTTTTTTTGAAGTATTGGATATGCACTACAACATATCCAAAATGTATCATCATTACCCATGCACATGCGATCCGAATCCATTATTCTCTTACAACTAAGGAATGACAACACGGCTCTCTCTATGGAGAACTCAAACCAATTAATATCAAATCATAACAACTAAAAAAAACATCATACTAAATTTTGTTTTGGTATGAACGTTCTAAAACATTGTACACTTACATTTTGAGACACTATATCTGACGATCCTAAACCTTTTTTCCCGACTTACTTGAACTTTTACTGCACAAGTGTGATTGCAACTTTAATTTATGATTACAAATGAGGGGTATCCTCTTATATTGCCCTTAGGCCATACAACCAATGACTATAATCAAATCAAATGGAGGATGAAATCGACTATCTAAAATGATCCTTTAAAATATCTAGAATATTTACAAGTATAATCACATACATATATTAAGAACACAATTAGAAACGTAGAACAAGATTCTAAGGAATGCCAACTAGTATAATCAAATGAGTACCTTGTGGGCATTCAGTAAGCAATGGCATGGCATAACCTCCTTGAAAATGCACATGTTATGACACTAAGAATAAAACCAATAAACCAATTTTAATTATATTGCTTTAAATACTTTTCACTACTTCGCACACACGCACATAATTGATTCAACACAAACATAGAACCCCCTGACCTCAAACTTACTCGAATACTAACTTTTACACTCTCCAATTGACATAATTGTTTTCTTACTAACACCATAACTATCCGCTTACCATAACTGTAAGAAGCCCAATTAACACATTAAATTGACCATGAAAATACAACCAAACAATTGTTGTTTTTCTGCTCAGTAAACTAACAATAAACAATGAAAGAGCTGCCAATTTTTATTGAAGATAAATTAACATGCACACTAGCAATGACTATTTATAATTCCTATATGTATCGTATCGAAGTTAGGTTCTCCCAGTAAAATTGGCATCTGGTACATAACTAAATTCATGGAAATTTGCTTGAATAACTAAAGGGCTGTAAACTTGGCTTCCAAGTATAGGAGCTTATTAAGGAAAACAAAGAAAGCAATTCAGGAATTTCTGCTTGATTCAACTGCAAATTTTGCTCATTTTGATTCAACTGCAAATTTTGCCAAATTTATAAAAGTATAAGGAACTTAGATAAAAGTAATACCTATAGACAAAAAGAAGTAATGCCTTGCATCCTCCATGCTTTCCAGGGCAACAATGGCAAGAGGAATCAGAAAGTGTAGTGATGCCTTCTCATGAACATGCCACCCAAAGAGAAAGCCACATAAGTAAGCGTAGGCTACCCATCTAGTAATCATCCTGGGCAGAGGGTCCTTCCAAGCCTTAATAAGGCAAGGAGATAGTGCAAGCATGACAAAAATGAAGGTGATCAAGGGTGTGATCTGCATTTCAAGATTTATTCAAGTACACAATATCAGTTCTTTTACTCTTACATATGGGATTCATTTACAGCCTACTCCAACTAGTTTGAGAAAAAAAGTTAAGAAGACATTGTTTTGTTGAGTTGAGATACAATAAGTTCTTGACTTAAATTTGGAACATACCAAAAAAAAATGTCAAATATAGGTCATTCAAACTTTAAAATCCAGATTTTTCTGCTGTTATAACTTAGCACAACCTACAACTCAATTGATAAAGAATGTTCGATATGATAACTGTCATTTTCCAACCATTGTTTTCTTGCTAAGCACTATGTGATCCTGCAAGTACTTTCACTATCTGTAACAAATTACCTTACTGCCACTCTGGCAGCATTACCGGTGAACATTCCCGATCAATGAGCTCATCAGCTAAATATATCCTGAACATATTAAATGACAATTATCGGAACCACATTACATAGCACCCAAATGATTCGATATACTTACCGTAGGTAGTACAGCAAAAGGAGAGGAATCTCCTACTAGCCCACCAGTGAATGAAGCTGTTGGTGTTTGGATATCAAATCCCAGTTTCACAAGTAAGAAAGTAAGCACTTTATCCACAATTATATAGAATACCCAAAAATTGGGGGCCCAATAAGCATGACAGAGTCCTCTGCCAAAAGGAAACATGCGGCGAAATACTTGTTGTATCTGCAAGAGAACATTGTAAAATTAATGCAAGTTGTGAGAATAATAGATATCCAGCTGATGCTCTCATAGAACAAATGAGTCAAAGATTCAAAACAATCACTACAGAGAGCAATGCTGTACCATGTATTTATTTCAAAACCAACACTTTAAAACAAAAAGTATAGGATGCTTATATATGTGTGCATTTATTCTTCCATGCTCTTAACTAGAATGCTATTTTTCAGTCATAACTGATATCTTGTGTGCCTCTTTTTTTAGAAAAAACTACTTTACCCCAGCTGTTCACTTTGATTTAATCATGTCTCAGTTTTATATGTCACGAAAACATTATGATCACCAACATGTTATACGCTTCCGGCACATAATGCACAAGCCAAGGACAGTAGTATGAATCCATTCTAATCAGAGTAATGGCATCTTGAGATGATACCTTAAATGTAAGAGGTTCACCAAACCAAATAATAGTAAACAAGATTAAGGTTCAGCTAGATTACCCTGACGTTGAGGTTAGTAGAATCACCCCAGCCCAAGTGATTTACCATATACTTGAAACCACCCCAGCCCAAGTGATTTACCATATACTTGAAACTAATACTTAGACCTGGCAAAACTGGCCCAAGCCCTCGGGCTGGGCCAGCCCGCTCGTAAAATAATGTGTTGTGGGCCTACTTTTTTTAACCAAGAGAAACTTGAGTCATTTTGGCCTGGCCTGCCCGCTTGTTATTTTTTTTTTACAAAACAATGCTTTCATTGAGACATGAACTCCTGTTTAGTAAACAAGGGCTCAGACCAACCGAGCTACAAGAGCTACTTGTTCTATTTTCAATCTTCATCCATATTTGTTATAATTTTGTTTTCTTTTCTCTGTAATCTCTTTTCCATCAGGCATCAAGTAAGTAACCCACCTCATTTTCTTTTTATTTTTCTCTCTTCACTTCAGTATTCTACCGACCTGTCTCACCTCTCTCTAAAATAAATCTCAAATCCTATATTTTTAAACTTAGATCTAGTTAGATCTAAGAAGGTTTTACCAAAAATATTCCAATTAAATGCTTTTTACTCATTTTATATACAAATCTATTATTTTGATTCACAAAAATATGATCCCAAAAACCCAAGATTAAAAAACTCAGTGTTTTGTATTACTCTGTTTGCATCCCGGTATATATATGAATTTGTTAAGTTGTAAATACGAACTATATTTCTTAGTCTGGTTTAATCAAATTGTTTTTGCAATTCAATCTTGTCTTTTTGTTCTTACTGCTGGCAGGGTGTATAAATATTTTTTAGTCCTCAGCAGTTGGGATTTTCAACAAATATTTTTAGTTGTTAAAAGAACATTGATTATAATATCTTTTTGGATGATGCATCTTGTATTCACGATTTATCTTTTCGAGGTTCTAATTTATTTTGACAAGTGAGTTTTTTATGCCTTGATTTTCACGTTCTCCCCTGTTTTTGGGTTAGATTTTTAATGTGCACGTACATCTGAAAGTATTGTGATTTACATATTTCTTTTTGTTTATTTCTCGCAAACAGAAAGAAGTGGCTGGAGATTATAGATGGCCCGCGGGCGGCGCGGGCTGGCCGGCCCAGATTGGGCTACGGGCCTCCTTATTTTAGCCCAAAAATATTAGACCATTTTAGCCCAACCCATTTGCCAGGTCTACCAATACTTACAATGAAATATTCCTTCCGTTCTAAATTATTAGATCATTATTGACTTTTGAAAGTCAATTTGAGACATTTTCAAATTCAAAATTGAGATGACTCGTTAAAAATGATGAAACAATAAAGCTTACAATTAGTAATACTTTTTAGATATTTTACAATATTCATCATTATATTAATTAAAATTAAAGGAATCTATGTCAATTTTGAATTTAAAAATATTTTAAGTTGACTTCAAAAAGTCAATAATGAATTTATAATATGGAAAAGAGGGAGTAAATAAATTAACCGAAGTTACTGGTTTTTAAATTGGAAGAAATGATCGTAGTCCATACACAACTAACACGAGGCACTAGAAATCTATTACTTCCCTTGCTGGCTAATAGCAATCAATTGAGAGAGCCCTGAACCTACCATCTCTGATGCTCACTGCTTCAAACCAATTTATGTAGTCATGGTGATAAAGGAAAATTAATCCATAGCATTTTGTAACAGCCAGGTTGTGTAGTAAGAGTGAGATTGATCTCGTAAAGGACAAATTTATTAGCTGCGTAGAATATCAGAGCATTGAATTATACGAAAAATATGCTATAGAGTCCTCAAACAACTTACAGTTTTAAAGAACAATTTTGCATCAAGGAATGGTGTCACTTCACCTAAAATCAACAAAGTAGATACAGTTACATAGTCGCTTTTCTACCCTAGTTAAGAATGTTTGGAAATATTCCACCTATATCGCACACAATGTTTGGAACATATAATTCTCATAAAGCTATCAACAGAAAAACATATACTCCCTCTATTCCAAAATTAGAGATCTATTTCTATTAAGGACTATAAAGTGGAATGATATTCCTAATTTATCATTATTTTCTTACTATCATAGCTAACATTATTTTCAAAAGTCGTTTAAGAAATGCATCCCTAATTTTAGAACCAACTAAAAAGAAAATGTGTCACTAGTTATGGAACCAGGGAATATTTGGTTAGAACAACAGAATACCAGTCAACTGAAAGTGCAAACAACTAGTCTTACTCATGCAACAATGTAATATGAACAAAATCCAAACTGGTAACAAACTAAATACCAAGTCAGAGATCAATTTTACCTGCCCATAATATACAAATGGTCCATAAGCCACCATAAAAACCGCAGCAACCACAGTTCCCATCATCACCAACCTCCCAAACCCCCTAAACAACCCTCCACGGCAATAATGCCGCAACAAATACACAAAATAAACTGGCGCAGCAACGGCAAACAAGTGCTTAAAACACAATAGAACCGCAAAAACAAACCCACCAAACAAATCCTTCCCGTCCTCCAATGCCAAAAGAGAAATCAACAAAATCCCTAATAAAAACCCATTATACTGAAAATGCACATGATCAACAACCATAAGCCCAGGAGACCAAATAACCAAAACCCAGATCATAATACTCTCTCTCATCCCCAAATTTCGAGTCAATCGATAAACCCCATAGATCAAAGTAATGTCCGAGGCGATGACAGTGAGTCTTTGAAAAATAATGACCGAAATTGAGTTGTAATTGAGGCCGTTGTGGAGATCTACGATTGTGGGGTCGATTAATTTGGCGAAAAAAGAGAGAAAATGCTCGAAATAAGCGAAGAATGGCGGGTAATCGAGAGTCCATGGGCTGGTTTCGTCGGAGTACCAGTGGGGGAGAGAGAGGGAGTGGGTGAGGGCTAGCCAGTGGCGGTGGACCTCGAAATCTGTGCTGCGGTAGGAAGGGATGAGGAGGAGCTTGACGAAGGCGGCGAGGAGAGAGAAAAAAACGAGTTCTTTGAGATTGGTAATGTTGGATTTTGTGGGCTTCTGGTGGGTTTGGGTTGATTGCAGCTTCTTTGCTTGGTCTTTCATGGCTTCTGGGCAGGCGAGAGTGAGGGGAAAGGAGAAGTCAAACTGTGGACCGAAATGTAGAAATGAGCTTCCAATTTGTTTTATTTTTATAAAATTGTCCTTTTAACTTTTATTTTAACAAAATTATCCCTCTAAGATGCATCAATTATGCAAAAGGGATCACAACCCTTTTACTTAAGAGTATTATTGTTATTATTTTATCTCTCCAAAATACATGTTCCTCTCTCCACCCTCTCCTCTCGTACCCTAATCTCCATCTTTCACCTCTCCGTCTTTCACCTACCCATAGAGCTCCTCTATGGATATATATGTGTCACAAAACTATAATTTATTTATTTAATTACAAACCCTGAAAGAAATTGGAATAAAACTCCAATATGCTCGTTATTATTGAAGTATGTCACAACAATTGTCCTGATTTCGAGCTTATTAAAGCTAGAGACACATGTTATGCAACCTTATAAACATATAAAAATTCTATTGTTAGTTTGTTACCATAATGAACTTTGATGAAACTGGAAGTGCGAAGGATATCATGCCAATCTAGTCGTATTTGCATGTCACATTATGACATTAAGCTTAAACAGTTAGATATTATATGACAAAAATTAGGTCTAAAGATGTGAAAATGTTAAAATGCTACCATAAGTAAATAATTTTTTCAAGATATGAAGTACACAATAAATTATTACAATGATTTTTTAATCTTATGACATTTATATTCTTCCATTATTATTCTTTTTTTTATGCTGTGATTTAGTGTCACCATATAACCTATATTATCCTTTTGAATTAGATTAATTTAGACCAAAACATGTCTTAGTTCCTTCGTTTAATTAAATTAATGTTTATTGGTGTTTCTTTCTCCCATTGTTGGTTTTGATGCTTTCAAAGGACTGGTATAATGTCTGTGAAAAATACAAACCGAATGACTGCCATTGGGCATTACAAACAAAGGTTGTTCTTGATCGAATTCGACTAGCATTATCTGACAAATCTTAATATTATCATAAAATGATTCAGCCTAGTGTGCAATATCTTGGTGGCCTGTTTTCTATGGAAAAATGGGCAGACCTTGAACTTAATATGAAACATGAACTTTATTGTTATTGAAATTATATCTCAATTTTTTTCAGAGTTTACTATTAAATAAATAAATTATAATTTTGTGACATATTGATATATTCACAGAGGAGTTAGTATGGGCAGGGGAACGACGGAGATTAGGCATGAGGGTAGATAGAGGAGGAATGGGTATTTTGGAGAGAGGATATGACAATAATACCCTACCTAAAAGGTTTGGGGACCCTTTTGCACATCTAATGTATCTTAAAATGAGAGTTTACCAAAATAAAAGTTGGAGGAACAATTTTACAAAAATAATATAAATTAGAATGTCACTTTTGTATTTCAGTCCAAATTGCGAGGAGTTAGTTTTGCCATGTTAGGATATCCACGTCACGTTTAGGCATGCCGTGTTAGCATACGAGCGGCAATTAGGTCTAATCTAGGCTTCAGGCCATAGCATAGTATAGATCTATTTTAAAAGTTTGGTGACTTTTTATTAATTAAATTTAAAAATATATATACAAATTGATAAAAATACAAATAAATATCTAATACACGATTGATCATAGCGCATAGTATATATTGCTTATGGTTAGGATTACTAAATCCTATTTACTCCTCTAACTTTCGATTTCCAGTGTTAGTATTGATCTAGTAAGATACATTTGTTCTTTTGGATCTTTATGCATTTCACAACTCTAATTTTTTTTTGTATTTTAACTTGATAGAACACAAAAAAGATATAAATTTACTTAGTCGGTAAAATTCGGTGAACTAATATACCTTCAAAGTATCATGTATATAGATACTAACATATAGTGACACACGTACTGCGGATGTAAATTACGCGAGATAAAATTAAAATTATATAAAATTTAAAAGAGTAAATAAAAAATTAAAAATTAAAAAAAGACGAAATAGGGCAAAAGAGAAAAATAAAAAATATGACCTAAAATCACCAAAGTATTATATATAATTTATATAGATTAGCATATGGTATTATGTACCTAAATTATGTGAAGTAAAATTAAATAGTAGAGAGGGAGAAAAAGAGTGAGAAATCGTAGTAATTTTCAATTGGGCTTTTAAGTCCAATCCATATTCTCGAGACCGTATTTCAAGTCGGACCAAACCAATCAATCCTTTCAGGTTTTAAGCGGATCGATCAGTGGATTGTAGACCTCCTCTACCTGCACCCCAGTCGACAACAGTTTAACCAAATACTCCTCCCCATTTCGCCCCGCACCGAAGGAAAGGCGCAAGAAGAGAGAGAAAATTCGATCTCCGTAATCCCTCCGACCTTGCGAGAGCCGAGCGATCCATTTCCAAACCATGTTCCGTCACGCCGCAGCTCGCCTCCTCTCCCGATCCACCGCCGCCACCAGGGCTAAAGCTCGGCCTTTCTCCACAGACCTAGAGGCGGCTGCGCCGACCGATAATGCGTTCGTGGAAGCCTGGAAGAAAGTGGTCCCGAACATAGACCCACCAAAGACCTCTCTTGCCTTCATGAAGCCTCGCCCTCCTACTCCTTCCTCGATCCCCTCGAAGCTCACTGTTAACTTCGTTCTTCCGTACTCTTCGGAGCTGGCTAACAAAGAGGTAAATGCACTTTAGGTTTTTGATCTCCATTTTGAATTATTTGATCTGACTTTTGATTGGATAGCTTGTTTACTAATTTATTTTGTATAAATTTTGTTGGATATACTCATCTGATAGTATAATAGATGAAATAAATGAAGCCTTTTTAGTTTTATTAATGAATTTAATTGTTTGTAGATGTGGCATTTGCCAGTGACGAAGCCAAAACTATTTTTAATTGGGTCAAAATTATTACTAAGCTATAAATAATTTGGCGGTGGGGGAAGTTCGGGGGCTTTTGTACTTTCGGATCATATATATATATATATATATATATATATATATATATATATATACTAGCTTGTAATCCGTGCCTTTGGCACTATCAAGGGTGCCTTTGGCACTATCAAGGGTGAAATTTATCTTAAATTTTGGACGGTCCTGAAGCCTTATTAGCTGAGTGGAAAATTTAAAATCAGTTTTATTATATAGATATATACTATATTACAATGATAATATAATAACTAATAATATATATATTATATTGACTCATAATAGATTTTTTTAATCACAACTGTTCATAATTAATTATTTTGAAACATAATATAAATTAAATTATTATTTGGTTTAAAAATATTATATAGAGATATACATATATTGAGAGGATGAGTCATATGTCGTTAAAATTTGATTGACAAAGTTATAAAATTTTAATTTGACTCTCTATAGTAGAAAACTTATAAAATTTGAGTGGATTCAATTTATTTATAATATTTTAAAATTTTAAAATTTATCCTACATTATAAAGCAAATTTTTTTTCCAGCGGGGTCAATTGACCCCACAACATGACACGTAGCTTCGTCCCTTGCCCATGCTTGGATTGTTGGCTTAATCTTAAATCGTCTGGGTTTTATTTGGATTTACTTAACAAAGTGGTAATTAGTAAGCTTTTGCTAGTGTGTTTTACGTACAATCTACTGCTGCCTGTATATTTTTATTTTGCATCATATATTGTATAGAATCTTTAAGCGTTTGGGTTGACCAATGGTTTGTATCAGTTTTGCTGTTGTTTTATATAGGTTTTATTAATTCTATTAATCATTTTGCTTGTATGTTTGTTTTTGAAACATATATTGTATAGAATCTTTATCTTTTGGGTTGACCGATGTTGTTGTATCTTGGTTTTATTGATTCAGTTAATCATTGCGTTGTTGTCATCACGAATGGTTGATTGTGGCTTTATCTTATTAGAGTTTTGTTGGCATTGTTTACGTCGTTGTTAGCCATTATTTGGTTGGTTTTAGTTGGATTAATATTTCCATAGATGTTCAAGATGATGATCATGATAAATTACTTTTTGTTGGCATGGGTTTGTAATTGTTTTTAGTTCTTCAATTATTAATTTTTAAAGTCTTGATCCTTCCCAGGGCTGTAGGTTATTGGTCACTTGCAGATCATAGCAAGTGAATCAATCTGAGCATAACACTCTAAATAGCTCCGTACTTTTAATGTTATTCGTTAACAAGTAACAAAGCATTGAGTCTCATTGTACAGTTCTGAGGTTCTGCTGAGAATAATGTTTTAACTTTTAATATTTACTGGCACTAAAAATAAAATTACAAAGTTTCAAGCTCTAAGTTTTTCTCTCATTCCAGAAAAGCAGGTGGAGGTATCATTCAATGAAAAGTTGGTTGCTAATTGCTGCAATCTGCTATAGAAATGGTTTTGAGAACTTTTTCTTTGATTAGAGCAGCGTATAAATGACCCAAGTCGAGTCAAGTTTGATTGTTTAAACTCAAGCTCGATTAAACAAAATAAATGAGTCGAGCTCAAAAAAGTTCGAGTAGAGTTATATTTAGCTTGTTTGAACTTTTTCTTTGATTCGAGCAGCGTTTAAAACGACCCAAGTCGAGTCGCGTTTGACAATTCAAACGAGCTCGATTAAACAAAATAAACGAGTCAAGCTCAAGCAAGTTTGAGTCGATTTATAAAAAACCTGTTTGAACTCAACTTGTTTAATAAACAAACTGCCGTGGACTTTAATCGAGCTCTTCCTAAAAAACACTTTGAAAATTATAATCAATTTGATTGATGAGTGTAAGATAATAAAGCCCAAAGCTTACAGAGAATGGTTGTCCCAAAAGATTTGGACTCCTCCGTGATGTAGAACGAGCCCGCACAACTAGGTTGGACCAATACAAGAGGCTTTGGAAGCCAATACCAAAATAGCACTCCATCCGTCTTCAAAAAGATGTCCTCAAGTACAAAATATTTTGTCCATAAAAAAATGTTTTAATGTACACAAGTTAAATATAAAATAAGTCTAAAGACTAGTTTACCCTCAAAATTATACTAAAGTGGGGTTCACTAAGTTTAAAAGTGACAAAGATTTATTAGTGTACTTGCATAGGGTCACTATGGGCAAATTTGATACTTATTTTATACTCTCATCTCCTTTAGTTTTCTTAATTTGTGTAAAATTTGTACTTTAAACATACTTTTGAGGATGGAGGGAGTTGTTTATTATTAGGATTTTGATTCTTTATCTTGTTTAGTTTCCTTAGTCCCCAAGAACTAGGCTTTGTTATTTTCCCATATAAACTAATGTAATCCTTCATTATACATTACATAGAGATTAATTATTGAAGATTATATGTTAACACTTTATAGCTTTATTACCCTAATTATCAGTGTTCTAAAAATCCCCGCCTAGGTCCGATTAATCCCCGCCTAGGCGCTAGGCCCCCCTTTGGCGCCACGCCTAGGCCGCCTAGCGCCTAGCCTATGTCCAAGGAAGAAAAAAAATTCCTCCAGAAAATTATACGGGACTGGGTGGGCAAGACGGAGAAATTAGGTGAGGCATAAGCAGAAAATTTAGAGCTACAATTCTTTTTTATAATTTTAATAATTAAGCTACAAAACGACGTCGTAGGAATAGATGAATAAGTTGAGGGCTGTTCGGGCCTTACTTGGGAAGCGGTTGGTGAAACATCCGAAACGGATAGCGTGCTAGAGCCTAAGAGAAATAGTAGAAATATTAGAGTAAGAGAACTCCATAAAAAAAAAAAATTGTCTGATGATGACATGGAAGAAGAGGGAGATGAAGAGTATGAGTGTGAGCCCGATGAGAACATTATCTTGGAGGGATATGGAGAAGAAGAGTTAGAGAGAGATATAGAGGGATATGGAGATGAGGACTATTAGTTTGTATTTTTTATTATTTATTTGTGTTTGAACTTTAAACAATTGCATGTTTCTGTTTGAACTTTGACATTAGCAACATGGATATGTGTTTGAACTTTAGGCAAAGGCCTATATTATCTTTATTATGGATTGTTTTCCTTTATATTATTGTTTTGTTTGGATAAATGTAAGATAAAATATTAAAATTGGCTTAAAATAAAAAATCCCGCCTAGTCCCCGCCCAGGCCCCGCTTAGGCCCCCTAGGCGCTAGGCCCCCCCGGGCCGCCCGCCTCCCGCCTAGCGCCTTTTAGAACCTTGCTAATTATTGAATATTATATGTTAAAGCTTTATAGCTTTATTACCCTTGATCTTATTTTCCCCCTATTTCTTCTCCGTGTTAAAAAACTAAACCCTAACCCACCCCCCATTATTACTTCTTTGCCTTTTGATATAAAACTCCATATAAACTTAAATATAAGCCAAAGGAAAGGAGTTTTTATGCAAGGACAATTTAGGCTGTCTTCCTTGCTTGAAAATGAGGCTGCCCTCCAACTTAATTTATAGAAATCTATAGATGGTAAGGTTGAAACCATACACAATGTACTTTGTGCCAAAACTGTGTTTACTTATTTAAGATTATGCTACTACTGCAACTTCAGCTAGCATAAGAATTTATTATGTTCTTAGGCAAAACTCTTGGGAGCTAACTAGATGGCTGTTGGCTCTTTTTCATTTATTTTAACTGGGTGGAATGACAAGTATGGGTCCTTGTTATGGTCTTCTTTTAGATCATTCTTTGTAATTTAGAGTCTTAGAGCAAAACAAAGGCTGATTAGCTCTGCTCTTTCAGAGAATAATTACAATAATAGGTATTGGACTTGTGGAGGGTCTTCTTTTGCAATTTCTTTCCGACTTTTCTGTTGATTAGGGGGCTAATGACCTTATGTTTATTTAAAATATCTTAATCAAAGCATCTTTGCACTTATATTGCTGTATGGGATGTGATTTTAATTTGTGTGCTCGAGTTGCCTCTGCCATCTGTTTGCTTGCCTTTTTGATAATCTTTATCTCTGGACATTATTCTTTTTCATCGTCATCTTTTCCTCATATTGCTAAGTTTCTAAATTAGAAGCATCACCCATTAAAAGTACTAGTCCTCCTGCAAAATAGAAACCAAGTCAATATCACATGCTCTTTCTGATGAGGTTTTATAAAATGTAATACTAAATAATATACACAATTCTAAATATTGATCCAAAATTTTTGTATCATAGTACAATTGTTACAGGTTATCTTCTACTTTTTGCTCCTACATAAATAAATTTAAATATGTTATAGGTAGGAGAAAACATGTATATAAGAGGATTGTCCTCAAACTCAACTAACAACACCTTTATCCCAAACTAGTTGTAGAAGGCTGAAAATGAATTCCAAATGTACACATACAAGTAGAAAGGAAAGAAGAAAAGTAAAGAGATAAAAACAGATATTTAAAGAAGGAAAAATCTGGTGGAATATGGGCAGTCCTCCCTAATTCATCTTCTTCCATCTATTGACAATACGCAGGGACTTTTAAAACTCACTATAGTGCTCCGTGTAACATTCGGCTCCCTGATAATGGGAATGTAATAATTGTTAGGTTCTTCTAAAAGCAGAAGAGACTAATTGTGTGTTTCATTCATGCTTATTTGACTTTTCCATCACTTGGTAGCAAATAAAAAAGAATGTGTGGTGTTACAGGTTGATATGGTCATAGTTCCTGCAACAACTGGACAGATGGGTATTCTTCCTGGACATGTACCGACAATTGCAGAATTGAAACCTGGTCTCATGTCAGTGCATGAAGGAAACGATGTGAAAAAGTATTTTTTAAGCAGCGGCTTTGCATTCATCCACGCAAACTCCTATGCAGATATAATTGCTGTGGAGGCTGTTCCACTCGATCAAATCGACTCGAGTCAAGTCCAGAAGGGGTTGGCAGAGTTCACCCAGAAGCTGAGCTCTGCCTCAACTGAATTGGAGAAAGCTGAAGCCCAGATAGGAGTTGACGTGCATAGTGCCCTCAATTCTGCCCTTACAGGCTAGTGTGTCTATTCTCTATGCTTTTTGATTAAATAATTGTCTCACTTTTGCCCCTTAAACATGCCTCGAGGGCACTTATATCTTACAAGGAGAGACTTGTTTAAAAATTTCATTTTGTATTTGTGCTGAATGTGGAATGATAAATCAGCGTTGAATAGAGAGTTAATTTTCTTAGCTTGATCTTTTGTAATTGTGGTTAACTAAGAGCTTGGTCCAAATATACGACGCATTGCATTGATACCACAATAAATACTCTTCGAACTTCTTGATGCTTTTTTCTATTCTTATTGTTATTATATCCAATATTAGTGAAGAAAACAGAAAGTAAGCTTGGATTATTTTTTTTGGGTCAATGGTTGTGAAATTAGTTTGTATATTGGATCCCATGAACAGATTTTTGTTTGTTCAATATTCTCTTACAGTCTGGCTGGTGAATTGGGACAAGTGGGAGGTGATTTCAGTAATGAACTAGTATTTTGCATAAACTCTTAGGATAAACATGCTTAAGAGATCTGCGCTTGGTCAAGTTAATAAAAATATAAACTTGTTTTCGTGTTTGCTCAAGCTCATATGTAGTGTATGAGTTCATTCATGTGACCTTTAATAGGTTGCGGATCACCATAGCATGCACATGCATATCCAACGGCGAGTATTAGCCTCCACGAGACTAGACTTGACGACATCTCTCATGTTTATAGTTTTTGTGTTGTAAGGTTATCCTTGTGGCCTTGGGTTATATTTCGGGAAAACAAGAGTGTCAGTGTTAGTAGATGGTAATTAGCCTCTTGGGGTTGGCCAGACCTGGGTTTTCTGATAGCTTTTGGTATTTTGCAGATAATGCAGTTTTAGTACTATTTCAGTAGCGTCCTGTGGATGCATTGTACTATCGAGATTTTTTACTTTGTTTTGCCTTTGTTGTGGTGCTTGTTAGTTAGTTCCCAAGGAACTGGTACTATTAAGCCTATGTTTTGTTACTCGACATTTGTAGCATTTAGAGTGTTTGGAAGTTTGAACGCATTTGAAAATCTTGTTCGTTTAATAGTAGTTTATTTTAAACGCAACTTATTTAACTCATAAATGCAATATTTGAGCTTCAATTGTAATGCATCAAAATTGTTGCGGTACGTTCAGAAGTTGTCTAAACGCTGCAAACACTATAGCTGCAGACATTACAAATGCTACTAACGGAAAAAAAACCTAAGCTATCACCTTCAGTTTAAAATATCAATATCGTCTTATATTTTAATACGGAGTATGTACAAAATACCATGTTGTAAGGGGTAATGAGAAAGTGCCGAGTAAAAATTAGGGATAAAAGAAAAAATATTTAAAAAAATAGTGACATAATTTTAAGAATGCAGATATTTTCTCTTCTCTTCTTTAATAAAACAGATAAAATGCTCCGGTTAGGTCTATAACAAAAGGAAACATTAAATTCTCACGTCTTAATGATTTGGATGCTTTAAATGAATAGTTTGAGTCGGCCTCTAATGAGTAATGACGAAAAAAGATAAAACGAATGGTGTGAGAATGTGAGGTATAAAGCTTTAGCTGGCCACATGAGAACATGGATGGATATGACTCGAATCCACACATTTAAGAGTTTAATAATCAAAATAATAATGTTCCAATTTGCAATTTTATTGCATAACAAAAACAAGGTAAGAGATTGACAATTCTAGCGTGCTTAAGAAAATAGTCATAATTATAATAGTAATGTAACTTTATTGTTAAAATCCTCTATGTTCGTACACTACATTTCTTTAGTGTTTAACAAATAAATTCTCAAAACTAATATATTTATGTTACGTTTGGTAGGATTATAAACGGATATTAATGAATATGAATATGTATATATTTGTGTTTGTATTCGTTTTAGACAAATACAATTATATTTGTTTTATTACAGATAATATCCGTTTTGACACGAATACGAATATGTATAGTGTTAGTCAATGAGTCATGACTGATGTTGGTCCATTGCAGTTAATTATAGATGCTTGGATAAAGAGTGTCAAAGGCCGAATTGTAATTGGATTGAGGTTCCTTATTTGGAGATAAACGTAGTTTAATTTGAAAATAACTTAGTCAATTAATTAACGACAGCTAGAGGATCTGGACAAGAGACATAACAACTATAAATACAACCATAAATAAGGATTACGGTACACATTTTTTTACATACAAAATTTTATTATTTTCTAGAAATTCAATTCATTCCATTGTTTACACTTTTGGTTTGTACTTATTCTCACACTGGAGCTATCCCCCGATGACCGAAGCCGTCAAGCTCATCTTAGTGTGATTGTTAATTGTGCAGGTAGTTCGTACTTTGGGTGATTTCAGCTAGGGGTGCACACAAAATCGACCAAAATCGATCGGACCGAACCAAACCGTTACTATTTCAAACCGAAAAACATAAAATCGAAAAATCAAACACTATAAAACTAAAAAATTGATACTAGTTTGGCCGGTTTGGTTTGGCTTCTCAAAAAATCGAAACTGACCAAACCGACCGAACAATTTAAAATTATAATATAATTTATATATTTTTTTAATAAATATTTATTTTATATAATTATATATTTATTATATGCCTTTATTGTGACGAATTTACAAAACTTCTATCCTAGTGAGTGAGTTAGGTGATTTTTGTTTTTTGGATTTAGAGAACTTCTATTATAATTAGTAGTTATTGAATTAGTGATTTATTAATTATTATGAAAAATTGACAATATAATAAATATCAAATTATCAATTACGGAACCGAATAATCGAATAAACCAACCGGTTTAACTGAAACTGAATAAACCGATAACCGATTACGATGTAAAAATTTGGGCGGTTTTGGTTTTTAATTTTTTATAACCGACTTAAATGGTTTGGTTATTTTTTTTCCCAAAAAACTGACAAAACCGACCGTGTGCACCCCTAATTTCAACAGACTCACAAAATCAGGCATTAACATCACTATTTTTGTTTTTCTTAAAATGTCATGTCATATTTTTTAATGAGTTGACAAAGTTTGGGATCATGTTAACTCTTCAAAATAGTTCAAGGTTTTTTGTGGGAAAAAGACGTACAGGGATTAAAATGAAATCAAGTCATAAGTACAAAAACCAATATTAAATGAGAGATTTATACATGTATATGTATATATGTGTGTGTATGTGTTTTGATATTACGAATACGAATATTAATGGGTAAAATACAGATAATATTTATTTTTAAACGAATATAGATAATATCCGTTTTGATACGAGTACAGATACAAATTTCGAAACAAATATCATATATTTCAGACTCCATTTATATTCCTAATGTTTGGATTGCTGGAATGAAGATAGAAATAGATTGGTTTTTTTTATTTTTATTTTTGCTAAGTGAATAGATTGATTTATTCCTAAGGAATGGATTGATTCATTCCTATGAAATGAAAAAAAAAATGTGTTTGATTATTCTTAGAGTAAAATCATGAATTCTTTTTATTTTTGTTAAATTTGTGAATTTTATTCTTTAAAGGAGAGTATAAAATAACTCATTTCAACCAGAAATTTAATGAATTATTCACCAATTTCATTCTTTCAATCCAAAAGTAGTATTATAATATTTTTTCACGTTTTAATATAGCACTCCTTCTGCTCTTAAAAGGATGGTTTAAAAATAAATTTCACACAAATTTAGGTAGTCAAAGAAGATGATAGATTATAAATTTAATTTTTGTTTTATCTATGCATTGGCGTAAGTGTTAATTATTTTAATTGGCTCTCGAGTTTGTGGAGAAAAAGTGCATTAATTTGAGTTATTCATTTGTGTTGTAGTTGATTTACTGATCGACTAAAACGTAATATGGTCAAAGATAAATTAGTTAGTACAGAAAAAAAAAATTAATTTATGTACTTTAGAAATATTTTTAACAAACTTTTTTGTCACTTAAATTATTTTTTTGAAGACGGAAGGTGTAGGTTGAAAATGGTGTTACAATTCGAGTTACTATCAATTTTAATAGCGTCTTGTTATAGATAATAACAAATTTATATTAATAATAAAGGGTTATTTGATATTTTATAAAATGTGAAAAAATTAGAAAATATTTCACATTAATTTATTTTATTTTATCCTATATAGTCTCATGTTAGCCAATCTAACTTCGTAGTGAAATTTATCGGCATATCAATTATATAAATAAATAAAATATTTTAATATAGGAATATTAATTTCCACAACAACTATATAACTAAAAGTTGGAATTGATTTCACCAATTTTTAGTTTCACAAATATTTGGTTTAGCCTTATTCTTTCTTATCAAAATTAATATAAGTATAATCCAAATTTATAAGAATTAAATACTATATAAATTTATAAAATATTCAAAAGGAACACAAATTATTAGAAAAAATAAAGATATTTTTTTGTTTTTATATCTCTAATAGAAAAATGAACTTCTAACATAATTTTTATTTTTGGTTCTACTAATTTTATTACAAACTTTTTTTATAACAATTTTATGTAAGATAATATATCTTAAAATAATTATGTAAGATTATTATATTATTACAATTTTATTAAGATATCAAAAAAATCTCTTCACTTATCTCGCAATTTGTTATATTAACATATGTCGTGAATTTCATTATTAGATAATGTCAAAACTAAATTAAATTTATTAAAACTTAAAATTTTATCAAATCACACGATTAATTGCATTAATAATATGTGATTTTTTTAAAAACATAATAACTATAAAATAGTTAAAAAAATTATTAAAATTTGAGTTTCATAGTTATATTTAGATTAGAATTTTAAATAAATTTTGGCAATATAAATACTAAATAATTAAAATTATTATTTTCTCATAATAATAACTAAATAAATATTCACTCAATTCAAATATTTACTTTAATAATTAATAAAAAAATCTATAATAAATAATTTAAATATTTATTATTTAAATAAATATTTAATAATTATAATTATCTTATTAAAAATTTAAATAAATATTTTTATTTAATAATATAATAAATCATTAATCATATCTTCTGTGTTTCGCCCATAATTCACTCGAAGCTAACACCACCACCACCACTTCCGGCGGCTTCAGGTGTACCCACTCGAGCGAGGATGTGAGATCTCTTATTATTATTTTTTATTTTATGTCTTTGTTATAAGAGACATAAAAAAAAAAAATATATATATATATATATATATATATATATATATATTTATTCTATACCTTTTATAATAAAAATATATAATAAAAAATAAAAACAGGAGATTTGAGCCCTCGACGCACGAGTGAGAGGGGACGACAAATTTTTTTAGCAGTAGCATCAATTATTTTATTTATTTTGGTAAATTAGTAGCACCAATTATTGAGTATTGGGGGGCCCATGCATTGCTGTTGTTGTCCTTCCCAAAACAGATCTCCACCGTCCATCTCCTCGGTTAAAGACAAAGTGACGCCTCCGAGAACGTTGATCAATAAACTCCCAAGTCCCAACCCTTCTTCTACAACTGCTAGCTGCCACGTACTGCCTGCCTCTGTAGAGTTATTATTGATAGTGGTCTTTTGCGTGTATTGAAAAGATTGGTCCTACGCCTTTTTCTCTTAAAATAAATGGCGTACTTATTAAGTAATTAGACGACCTTTCCCCAAGAACAAAGTAATTAGACAATTATAAAATTAATATTAATATTTTTTTTAAAATTAATTTTATATATTTTAAAATTTAAATTTAATATTAATTTATTTAATTTATATTAATATAATTATGAATATCATAACATACTTAAAAAGTATTACTATTTATAAAATTTATTATTTTAAAGACTTAAATGAATTATGTCAATTTTAAATTTAAAAATATCTTAAATTAATTTTTTAAAAGTTAATATTAATCTTATAATTTATAATTTTTTTATAAAAAATATTAATAAATTTATTGAGCAAAATTAATCCTACAACGGAATATAATATACATAATCATATATAACTTGTACATAATTATATACTCCCTCCGTTTTCAAAAGAATGACTTAAAATATAATATTTTTTTATCCTCAAAAGAATAAAATATTTTTTTATTCTATTTCCTCTATTATATTTTTCTTAATATCTGTAAAAATGTACTTAATCCGTCATTTTAAGAACAGAGAGAGTAATATCATAATAAAAAAATAGTTGTATGTATTTTTTTTACGAACATATATTATAATAATTTAATTTTAGGAATACATTTAATTTAATTTTAAGAAGAGGTCCTGATAGAAATTAGAAAAAGAATTATTTTCAAAATTTTAATTTATGTTAAAGGATAAACTTAAATATCTAACCTTCCTTTCCATAGAAAGATATTTGTACTACTTGGAGATTATCACGTTTCATGTTATAATGGTGTATATAAATACAATCTATCTATTATGCTCGACTTATCTAAGAGCAAAAGTAGTGGATATATGTGCTAAAATTTCTTACAAAAACTTTAAAATCTCACTCATTGAAATTGAATATTATTACTATAATTTAAAACACAATTAAATACATTAGCTTTCAATAAGTTTTCTTGATTTTTTTTAAAAAAAATCCCAAAGCTAAATAATACTCCAATATTATTTATAATAACATTTTTTGAAATTTTATTACTTGAAATTACTGCATAAAAGTCTCATTTTTAATAGCTGTAAAAATATCATGTTTAATATATATTACTAAAAAATCATTCATCCACTCATCTATGAACAATTTTTGTTCGAGATCGATTTGTAAAAATATCATCATACTCTCATATTTAATAATTGCAAAAATTTACAAGCAATTACTAAATTTATAAAATTACAAAAAAGATAAAGCTAAAAAAAATATTGTTTTGACGGGCCAATATTATAACCGGAAGACTATAAAAGAATGAGTACAAGTTTAAGATAACTAATAATTTTTTAATTTAAAATTTTATATTTTTACTAACAACTCTATAAAAAAATAAAATAAAATAAAATTTGACTTCTAAAAATTCAGTGCCCATACTCTAGATCCGCCCACGGTATGAGTAAACTATCAAACTTTTTACTAAATACTATAATATAATAATTTTATAAGTTTGTTAATAATATTAATTAAAAATAATAATTATACTTACAGAATAAATATATATTTAACGATATTTTTATATTTATTTAAATAATATTTTTTATTTTTAATAATATTTATTATTCTGATAATAAAATTATTATTTTATTATAATCAAATGTCTTTAGAAATGGTGAAATAAGTTGAATTTAAACCTAATTATAATTTATGTGATGGAGGTCTGTACACCACTTCTTTATTTGAGTAGAATATTATTGTTTTCATCGTATATTGTACGTTAAATTATAAAATAAAATATTTAAGATACTAATCCCGTTGCCCATATTAAAAAGATATAAGCAGTGGTGCATCTCCTATGAACCATAATTTATGGAAAATGATATTTTACGTAATTTTTTGATATTTTTATATATAAATTAATGTTATAAATTTATAATAAATAATTTTATTTATTGTTATAAATTTATAATAATATTTTTTATGTAAAAATATAAAAAAGACTTGAGAAAATATTAATTTTATTATTTATTTACTTAGATAATTATAAAATTATTTTAATTAATAAATAAATAAAATATAATAAACGACAAGCAAGTAAATTAACAACCTCGTTGTGGTGATGGCATAGCGTGACAATTATTTCGGGACGGGAAAAAAGTAGTAGTACAAAAGGGCCACGTTGATCGCTGCCCGAGATCGACGGGTAATGGCTTCGGGCAGTGGCGACCATGACGTTGTAAGCAGCAACCATTTGTTGCGGTCACCAAGTGGGTCCCACCCAACTTGATTGTTTCTGTTTGTATCGTGGGGGACCGCTGGGCCCACTCGAAACGTTTTTTATGGGCCGTGGGGCCCACGTCTACTCGACGACACCTAGGTGGGATGAGGTTAGACTAATAGTGATGCCCACTTAAGAGCTGTTTTGCCCACTTTGGGTAATTGGCCCCAGTTTTGTAATTTCCAATTGTGTGTTAAAAATTTCAGATTCGTCCCAAAAGTTACAGAAATTCTGTTTCTGCCCACAAGGATTTCATCATCCTACCAAGTAGCTCCCTTGTAAATTATCAACATTTTACTTAATCAAAAGTAGTGGTTTTATTGATAAAACAAATAAATCATTTTAACCTTAGAACTGTGCAACATAGTTATTTGCATTGTATTAATTATAACTTAACTTGTAAAAATTAGTATTGTTTTATTTATTACATAATCACCAATAAATTGTAGCTAAAGTACTCATAAATTATTCACGGAATGATTATCAATATTCAATACCACAAGGCACAACAAGTAATACAATAAGTTAATAAATTATTTAAACTTTTAATAAATTCATTAAAATTCACAATATCCTTAAATAATCTAATCGTGATTATCTATAGCTGCGATAAACAAAGTTAATATATTTTTTGTGCCATTATTTAAACTTATATATTTATACTCGACTTGGTAATTAATTTTTTTTAATAATATCATGAGGAAAAAATTAAAGTAAATATTTATTAAGAATTGATATTTTTACAAGATATCTCTCACGTGAATGTGAGATCCATTAACTATTCATTAACTATTCATATGAGAACACAATTGTTAAATTATTAATTTTATTTGCAAAAATATAAAGTCTCTCTTTTTTCTCTTACAAAATTACTATCATACGTTGTATATGGTGCAATGTTAAGTTTTGCTAGCTTAATATTCCATCATTTTGTTATCTCGTTCTAGATTATTTTTTTAGTTTATATAAAAAATATCGTTGACTGAGAAAATAAGTAATAATACAATATAATAGAGCAATATATCGTACAATCGATTACTTTTACTCCTACAAAAATAATAAGCAATATTACAATATATATAAGTTCAACCTCTTCGAATATTAGTTTAGCTAGTTGTTGTTTCATACAACAAAAAGCACTTCCATATATTGTATTTATAGAAGTAGTAAAACAAAGCAATTGCACATTTCAATCCTACATATTCTCTCTAAAGGGTTTCATTTCAATTTTAGGTTTTCTTAACAAGGGTCCAAGTGAATAAAATTCAAACTAAGTAGACTAGCTTGAATAAAACTAAAGTTAGTGGACACAATAATAACAACTTTAACATGAGGGGCCAACTGCTACCAAAAGTTCCTTAAAAGAACTCCCTCTTTTTCTTTTTCTATCCCATTTGGTTCAGACCCTAGGTTTCTGGAATCACCCATTGTTTTATTACTTTCACTACATTAAAAAGAAGTTACTATCTAGTGTCAGAAGGACTATTTAATTTATATGTTTCTGACCAATCAAATCTATTGTTATGTTTGATTCCCAAAAATTAATTTTTATAAAAAGATAATTCATTTTTAATATTCAAAATTAGTTAATAATGTATATATTTTTAATTCTTTTTAAAATAAAGGATATATTTTTGTTTTAAAACTGGTGATTCAATTGAAAAAATATAAAATATAAAATAATCATTTTATAAATATATTTTTAATTTTAAAGCAGAAATAATAATATATCATTTTATAAATAAAATTATAACACTAAAAAAGTCATCAATGGAATTTTTTTAACAAATCAATTCGCATTTAATTTTAAAACAATAATTTATGGTTTTCAAGGCCTAATTAACTGCAGTCCACAAATCTTATAATGGTCCATAGACCACTTAATCATTACTTCTCTCTCCCCTCTCGTTCTAGAACTCCCTCAATTTTCACTATATATAATCACCATTGCCAGGGGTATGTTTCTTCTTACAATCACCTTTCTATACCTAGTTGGCTCCTCTCCTCTCTTCTTTCCAACATCTAAACCTGCACACAAGGCTCATTTTAGCAGCCACCATCTCTATTCTCCATCTCCAAAGAAACAATGAAATCTGCTGGGCTATATTACACTGGGTGTGAAGAACCCCATTTTCTTGAAGCTTGTTTTCTTTGCCACAAACCACTAGATAGCAACAGTGACATCTTTATGTACAGGTAATTAATCTCACAATCTTTTTTTCTCTTTTTCTTTTTTGGGTTTTTTTCTTTTATAGAGTTAGTCAAATATTTTGCATGTAAATCAATCTTCTTCTTATTTTTTCCCAAATAAATCCAATATTTTGTACTTTCTAAATCAACAATAGTTTTTGAATATATTGTGAAATTATTTTTTTTGAAATTTTACCCATATACACAGATAATTTATTATCAAGTTTCCCTTTAATAATTTTGACTGAAAATTACTATTTTTGTTAAATCTCTATGAATCTTGATTTTCTTAAATCTAATGGGTATTTTTTTAAATGTTAATTGCAGAGGGAATACTCCATTCTGTAGCCAGGAGTGCAGGCAAGAACAGATAGAAAAAGATGAAGGAAGTGAAAAGAGGTGGAAAGTCTCCTCTTCCAAGAGATCAACAACAAATTCTACCAATAAATCATCTGCTTCTACCAAAACTGTGCAGACAGGCACCATTGCTGTGGCCTAATTAATATTTAATTACAACTGAAAAGAAAAATATATCACTATGTAGTGAGCTTTGATTTTGAATACCCAATTCTTCAATGACGAGAAGATCTTGAATCAAGAAAAATCTTGGGTTTGATCTGCAAAAAAATTGTGGACATAAAAGCTGTCCCCAAAAAAGAAAAAAAAAAGGGCTTGAGGGTGGGTTTGGTGTTTTGAAATTTTGTGATGTAACAGAACCGTTTTACTTTGTTCTCTTGTTATCCCTGTTGTTATCCAAAATCTGATATATGACAGTGGTACAAATGTATGTTTATAGTTGTTATTTTCTGCATTAAACTAGGATTTTTAGCAGAATATATGCTTCCCTGTGTCCCAAATGGAGAGTTTGAGTTTGGTTTGGCATTTTGCACTAAATTTAATTTATTTTTTTTATATATAATAAAGTTTTGATCTTAATTGTTAAAATAGAAGTTTAATAATTTTTGGAAGTGAATAACTTCAAAAGCACTTTAATAAAATGTTATATAAAATTTTAATGCAATATAAAAACAATTTGAAAATATGGCCATGTCCACTCTAAGCTACTGGACTACAATGGTATTGTAGCTCAATTTGCTGGTCTCAAACAGGCAGCCTAGCAGGGGTGGGTCAATGTGTCTTGCAAGGTGGGAAAAGCTTAAAACAGACTAGTAGTTAATTACCAGATTACTTGGTTGTAAAATGTTTGTACTTCCACTTGAAAACACAGGCATGTATAATACACATTGATAGACGTAATCAATGGCAGTTTTCCTTATCTTTAAAATTCTCCAATGAAGATTTTGCTAGCTAGGTGTAGTACCTTATTCTTATCATCTTGGGACATTTTTTGTGTACGTCTATTTATAAAATAGTTGTAAAATAATTGAGCTGTTATTGAACAAAACTCATCTTAACACGGCTCAAGTTCGACTTGGCTCAATAAAACTCATCTGCTCAAGTTCGACTTGGCTCGAGTTAGCTTAGAGTTGACTTCAAGGGAAAGATGTCAATACAACCATTCTAACAAGAGAAAAAATTCATTCTTTCCCACACTGTTCTATCTTAATATTCTTGTGTAAAGGTTTTAACTTCAGTCACTAGAATTACAGTAACCACTACCCAACCAAGTTGTGATATATTGATATATAGAGAAAAACAGAGGTCTTCATCACAGTTTTTACTTATATTACATGTACATATGAACAAAAGCCTCGGTTTTACTTGGCACCTATCACTTTCTAATAGCACATTACTATTCTAACCACTAGTTAAAAATACAACTCCTCAATCAGTAAAATTCAGTTCATAACTTCTGGACCTTCAACTGATGTATCCTTTCATCACCAGCGTGGAAAAATTATAAAGAAAAAACTTGACCTTCGAAAAACACAAAATTTGGCCGGTGATGAAATAGTTTTCTACGGTACTTTGGCTCTCTGCATGAGCATAAACCCTTTTCTACTGATTCCACCAACATGTTCACTTAGCTTAGCCAAGTGTGCCATTCGCCTTTTTGCTGATTCTGAGACTTCCATAGCTTTCTGTATTTTGTTCGTCTCTACTGGTTCATCTTCAGAGAACTCAAAAATTTCGGTAGAGGGGCTACCTTCATCCGAAACTTGAATTATTTGTTTCAAACTTTCAACCACCTGACTCATCAGTGGTCGATCCTTTGCACTCTTCACCAAACAACTATCAGCTAATTTGGCAATTTCTCGAGCTGCAGTGAGAGAGTACTGATTTTCAAGTCTCGGGTCTATTATCATACCAAATTTCTTACTGTCAGCAGGGAAATGCTTTACCCAGTCTAAAAGTTTTTGTTTTGTTTTTGGTAGGTTTCTTTCTAATGACAATCTGCCGGTTAAGATCTCATACAATACCACACCAAAACTCCAGACGTCGCTCTTACTTGTGAGATGTCCAGTTTCAACGTAATCTGGAGCAGCATAACCATGTGTTCCCATAACCTACTCACAAAAAACATGTTCACGAGGTCATTTTCCAAAAAAAGAAAAATCTTTTTACAAGTCAGTCACGCAAAACATATGCATGTCTATATAACTTGATATGTGTCGCTGACTATAACATTGGAATGTATTATTGATATCTACCCGAATAATTGTGTAGTATCTATAAGACTTCATTATCGAGGATGTCCACCTAAACTTTTTCCTTACAAATTTATTCGCTTGGGGGAGGGGGATTGTAAATTCATATATTGCAATGCAGGCATTTTCTTTGTCTCACGTAAACCTTGTTCATTTTAACTTATGGTCAAAAATTTATGATCACCCTTAACATGAATAGTGTAGAGTGAGTTTCCTACATAAAAAGAGGTAGGAGAATACATATTCATCCACATGCAACCATCAAATGCAAACGCAGCAGAATTAAGTGTTTACTCACCGCCGTCGAGACATGAGTATTCCCTTCAGTTGGCCCCTCCCTGGCAAGCCCAAAATCTGAAAGCTTCGGCTTAAAATCCTCATCCAATAGCACATTTGATGACTTTAAATCTCGATATATCACCTATACCAATAGCACAACCAACAATAGGTTACAAAAACAAATAAGATCTTCTTTAAAAACAGAGAAACAGACCCCCCAAGCCCCCCCTCTCTTCCATGGATGAGTCAACAGTAAACTGTAAAAACCAGTATATATATTCTATTAATTGTGATATGATATAACATGAATCGAATTTTATGAACTTGTTAAACTCCTATCCATATTACATAAAACAAAGGTAATGCAGTTGCAATAACCTAGGTATCACGTTTATCTAAAAAAGTTCTGGATTTTGATATGTTTCTATTCTCACTTCACTGGCCTTTGTTTAACACCTTTAAAGTAGTTTGAAGCCCTAAACATATATCAAGCTTTTCGTCTAAACCAAGTAACAACTCAAATGACCTCTGCAACATCTTAATTGGAGGGTAAATATAACTTTATGTTTACATATTACTCCCTCCTTTCCACAAACAAAATCCTATTGGTCATTTTTTTGTTTCAAAAGAGTCCCTTCTTTTAATATTATGGAACTGTGCAAAGGGTTAAGCAAACCTTACAACGAGTACAAAATGACACAATGCCCTTAGACTATCATGACATATTCCAGATCATGCAATTACCATTAAACTAAACACTCAAAAAACTTAGGGGTAAACATTCTATATCCTTAATTTCAGTAACAACAAAAAAAAAAACAAAAACAAAAAACTATATCCTTAAAGTTCGTAAATTTTGCAAATGAGACTTTTTGGCAGAACAGAGGAAGTAATTGTTATGGTTAGAAGATCCCCGATGTCCATCAGATAAATATTTTCCAAATTATTTATAACATTCTCCCTCTCAATTAACCTACGGAAGCCTTTTAAAAGTAATTGATACATAAAACATTCAATTTTCTCTGCATAACACTAGAATTAGAAAGTTAGAATAATATTTTGGGTAAAGTTAAACCTGGACTTCCAATTCTTCATGCAAATAAGCTAATCCTTGTGCTGCTCCAAGCACTATCTGTAATCTTCTTTGCCAAGAAAGAACTCTATATGCCTTGTTAAAAAGATGATCTCCAAGGGTTTTGTTCGGCACGAACTCATATACAAGTAGCCGTTGGATCCCTCTTTCTCCATCTACAGCACAGTATCCAATAAGTTTGACAAGATTTGGGTGCTCCACAACACTGAGAAATTGTACTTCTGCCGCCCATTGCTTATGCCCCTATAAGGATAATAATAATCACTTGGATTTTAGAAAGATCAGACATCTTAATCTCATCATAATTCTTGTAAAAGAATTCAGTAGGTAGGCATGAATTTAACACACGTTCCTAAGAAAAGTAGGCAGCATTAGAGATGTGCATGCAGAAAATTCAACAATAATTATCATGAGTAAATTTTAAGCAGGCTTTGTCTACATTTCTAAGCTAAACATTCCCAGGAAATTAGCTAGTATAACACTTTCTATCCAGATCAACATAAATAGTTACTGTTTCTTGAGCTAATGGTGTCCTAACTGCTATGGTATTCCATTTTCCTAGAATTCCAAGTATAAATATATGAGATTTGAATCCCCCCTTATTTTTCTTGATATCCCCTTTAATGGAAATTTAGAAAGACCAAAGATTTTATTTTCTAGATCAGAGTTTGGTACTCTAAAACATAACTGAGTTTTGGACTGGAATGGTATATCTCTGGGAAATATTATAACGCGCCAATCTTTTCCTAAAATACCAGGCATGCCAGAACTTAGTAACTTACTAAAGTTTGGCTCTACAAAAGAAGCTAATTGTTGAACGGGCCCCCAAAAACCTTTCAAGGCTTGTTAGAAAAAAAAAGTGCAGTTCTCACAAACATAATCCTCTTGTGAACCTACCAGTTCAGAATTTGTCATACAACTTGAAGTTGATGCACAACTTTACATGGCCTATATAGCAATACAATATCATACAAAAAAATAAGACAAGATGATCTCTTATTAATACCTAGACAACAAACAAAGATTGTATATATAGATAGTGATTCATAGTATGGTATTTAAGTTGATACTCAACTGACGAACATAAAACTTATGAAAATTTATAATAGTAAAGAAAGTATCTCAACATAAAATTGAGACTATATACCTATTAAAAAGATTATAACGAGACTTTGTCATAAGATGTACATAAGCCCAATTACACAAATTAAAATTTACTAGGGATAATATTTCTATTGGAAGAAATTGAAGTTATAAATATTAAAGTTTATCTAGAAACAGCCATCCAAAATTGCAAAGAACCAAATACATGAATATTCTAAAGAAGCAGAGTGCAAATAATAATGACTTATGAGATAGATATCCGTGAGCAACACCTAGAGGGAATAAAACTGAAATTAGCTACCAAATCATCATTTCTTTTCTATATTACTTATTTCCTTTTTCCACTATAACAGCAAGAGAAAGGGGAAAGACCACTGAGTGCAAAACAGAATGTGGTCATTGTATAACATGTCAAAGAGAAATTCCTCATCGTAGAGAATTTATCTTTCCTCATATATGTCAGGCCATAATGAATTGGTTAGATTGTAAAAATAATTAATCATAAAAAATAACTCTTATATAAAAAAAAGTTGTTCCTTTGAAACAACAAATATTACAGCTGTTCATTATTAATCTCACGTTACCAAAATCTGAAAGAACAGGAGCTAGAGATCGTCATAAAAAATGCAGATGCAGAAAAACACAGAGTGCTGCAAGGCCCGCAATTATAAATAGTTACCCAGTTAATCTCCATGAATTTTGCAAGTAAAGAAATTATGAAAAAAATGAATACATATCACGAAACATGTTCATGTGGATCTAGAGAAGCTGTCTCCAAGACTCATTGTTTTTGTCCTCGGAGTGATATAAAACAGTCAGAGGCACTAAGATTGCATATGGTTGGGAAATGCCCAAGTTTTTCGCTGAATATAACGTAATCTTATTCATAAGACACCAACAGAAATAACAGAAACAAAATCTATGCTAAAAGGGAGTAGAAAGTTAATATGAACCGGACAGAAAACATAATATCTTGGTATGCCAAATTGAAAGTGTCCTAATTTGACACCTCTACAAGGCTAAATTTCATGGATTAACATGTAACATACCCAAAACAGAAGCATATGAAGATGAAGCAAGAATAACCAACTTGAACCCAACAAAATTCACCTAAGACTCGTAATATCCGATCTGTATAGTATCCAAAACACTTGGGGATTTTAAACTACATTGTGATACCCTAATACTCTATATCTTATGCACATCTAATAATAATTCTCATTTTGTTTACGAAAAGAAAAAACAATCATTTTGCAAGTGATTTTACTAATACCCATTTCGGATACCTGAAATCCATCTTCGTTGAGCTTCTTAATCGCAACCACAATACGTTCACCCTTTCCATCCTCAGGCTTGATTGTACCCTTGTATACAGAACCGAATCCTCCTTCCCCAATCTTAAGTAATCTACTGAAATCATTAGTGGCCTGCCTCAACTCTGAGAACGAAAAGACTCGCAAATTCTGAGCCTTCTCTTCATACATTTCTAGTATGCTTCGTGTTGAAGTGGTTGCACCAGAAGACTTGGTCACCCTCTCAGTAACCAAAACATTGGATTTGCTTAAATTGCTTTGGTTTTGCAATATAGGTGCTGATCTTTGTTCCCTACTTCTACTTTTATCCTTGAAGTAATGAAAACACTTCATTTCTTTTCTTCACCAGATAACATATAATACAGGCTTTAAAGATTCAATAACGAACTTTATGGCATGTCATTGAACTCCTGAAGAAAATTACACAAACTCAATCAACAAATATAGAATCAACAGCACACACATACATAAGAGACAGAGATTAGAAACTCCAGATATAAGAGTAGAGAATTTCATAGGAAAGATGAAATTTAGGATAATTTTAAAGAAAACAAAGAGGATGGAACTAAAAAAATCAAGGACAGTACCAGAAGGAAACAAAGGTTGTCCCTTGTAAGGGAGGCAGATGGGCAACACAACAATCAAAATCCAGATGGACACTGGAAAGAAATAAAAATATTTATAAATAATAATAAATAAATGAAACTTGAAATCACAATACCCAGATAAGATTGACAATAAATTTCAAGGTGGCAGCTTGAAAAATAGAGGATATCGCAGAAAATCCAAGTAAACCCAGATGGGAATTGGATAGAGAAGTAACATAAAACTTGAAATCATCACTCATAATTCAAAAACCCAAATGAGAAAATCATGAAAATCAAGGTGGCAGCATGGAAAAAAGAGGAGATGTTAGAAAATCCAAGTAAACTCGGATGGGGCTTGGATAGAGAAGTAACATAAAACTACAAAATCAAAAAACCCAAACGAGAAAATCACACATAATCAAGGTGGCAGCTGAACAAACAAGGGATAAACCCAAATAGACAGTACTGAAATTTCACAATCGATAGAGAAATAAGAGAGAGCAAACTTACGATAATGGCAGAAAAATACAGATAAAGATAAAGCTGATGAATCAACGAGTTCTCTCATAAATATGCCTCAATTTTCTTGCTGTTTTTATTCAACGGCTCGGACTCTCGCATAATTTCAACGCGTTCTAGAGGGGAGACAAAAACCTCACAATAAAATCTTCCTTTTCTTTTGGCCCTTTGTTCTAAAATCTCAAGCTTTGTTTGCTTGCTAAGGATACGTTAATTGCGTAACCTGTCATTCTTCTTGAAAGATGAGCGTACATCGGTCTCTCTTAATAATACATACTTCTGGAATAAAAAAAATTCCGCTGACTAGTTTTTATTGTTTGTGTGTAGACTATTAATAAATTCAAGGTCAACTATTTAATTATTTGAGTGTGTGACAAGTTATTTCATAGATAATAATTAAATAAGAAAAAAGTTGAATTAATTCGACTATTTATGCCGTGTAATTCAATTAAATTACAAGAATTATTAATGCACGAGTCTACTCAACATGCAAGTCCTCACAAAATAATTGTTACAGATAATATTTCTCATGTAAATGTTTTTTTTTCTCCAACACAAATATAAATGTGCGTAAAAATATTTTTTTTATGCAAGGATAAAATAATTCTTCTAAAAAGAATGATAAAAAAAGCGTGATGGTTTGTTTGATAAAATAGTATGAATGAAACATAATTTTAAATACAGAATGAAAAAATTATTTGATAATTGATATGTCTGAAATATCTTAATAATAATTTTTTACTATTTTACCTCTCTGAACTATGCTGAACAAGTATATAAATTTGAACGCACTAAAAAATAAGTTTAACATATTATTAATTACACAATATTTTAATAACTGAAACAAACTTATCAATAAAATATTAAATGATTCAAATAATTTTATTCCAAGCTTCACAGAAAATGTAATAAGTTAAAAAAATGTGTCAACATAATAATAAAAATATTAAAATTATTAACTTCAATGAATCGCTTATAGTTCACGAGTAATTTATTCACATAGATTATTCAAAAACTATATAGTTATAAATATGTAGTTTATCTATATTATATATTCAAAGTTTAGCCATAAATAAGTTAAAAAGAAGAATAAATTATAGAAGAAAGAAAATTGGAGAAAGAGAAGATGAAAGATAAAATGTTATAGCTTGTGTACATAAAGTCTGGAGCAGTTGAGTAAACACTGAACAAAGAATGTGTATTGTACGGGAGTAGTAGCGTAAAAAAAAAATTACTTACCGTTTCAACTAATTTTTTTTTAAAAAATCGGTCAAATTTATTTAATTTCAAATTTTATAAATAAATAATTTATTCGATCAAATTTTAATTTATTTTATTATAAATAAAGATAGCGTAAATCACTCTAATATCGGTCGAAGTCAGAGAGTGAGAGTAGATGGTGTGACAGAAGTAAAAGGTCAGTGTTACAAGAATTTTGTTTGTCATAAACTTCTTGCTTTTGATTTGGTCTTCCTTGATATCAATTATTAAAATAATTCTTCCTTGTTAGGTTGGGGGTTGACTAGTGGACTTGGTCTTAGCACACCATTTATTTATGAGTCCGCTTAATATGTATCCTAAACGTATATATTAAGCGCGAAAAATAAGATATGAGTCTTATTAAATATTATTTTTTTATATATTTATATTGAGTTCAATATATGGGATCCACTAATATATTATTTTTGTATATATTAAATTCAGTATAAATACATAAATAAATAATATTATGTATTGAATCCCGCGCTTAACATGTACCCTACTCAAAAAATCCTTTATTTATTCCTATGCTTATTTTATAGCAGCACAGTTAATTTGAACTTCGTGAAAATTCCTGTCACCCTCCTTCTATATTTGCATTTTCTCCTGCTTATAATAATAAAGGAATGATATTTTCACCGCATGTGTTGTTGTTTCGACATGTATTATATAGTTGTATAATATAAGTTATATCTTACGATGAAATGATTTATTTAATATTAAAAATATTATTATTTAAAAAAATATAGCTTATAGTGTGACATGCGAGATATTTTATTATAATTTCGGTCAAAATATTAATCTTTTAAATATATTATTAAATTAATAATTGATTATCATAAAAAAATGGTTCTTACACGAAATTTGGTTACATCACTCTATACACGTATATATATGCTAGTGCTCCATGCCCACCAACCAGTCAACCACCCCCAACTTGATATCTCGTCACTTGCATGGCAAATTGGAAGAGTTACGAAGTAGTAGATGATGACTACAATAGCTTAAAAATAATAAATATAAATGCACATTATTTAAATATAAATTTTAAATATTATATTTATTTAAATTATTAAAAATTAAAATATAATATTAAAATTCGTGTTATATCTCATTTTTTAATAATTAAGATAAATATAGTATTTAATTTTGTGTATGAATATTATTCATGTAGATTTGTCCCACCAGAAGATATAATTCCATGTATATATTTTTAAGACTAAATTTATATACACAAATTGTATATAAAAAATATTATATTATTTTTTTATGATAAAAATAAATTTTATTAAAATTCGAAGCGTTACATATATGACAATTCGAAAAGATTTATAAAAAGGGCGGTCACAATCTAACCTACAAAACACGTTAAAAGGATAATTTAACACCCAATAACACAAAAAAACTAAGTATCACTGAAATTTCTAAAAGAAAGCCTTGTTCATATTGAAAGACTCCCCATCTTCATAAATATTTTACTGCCATCAACTTGTTAGAACATTTATGATCATGCTATACTATCCCCAGCTTATTAGAACATTTATGAACAAATCAAAATTATTGTTTTAAATTATGTTGCTCTGAATCCACATTTAAAATAAAAATTTTAAAATAATACTCTTTTTATTTTATTTTTATCCTTTCATCCCATAATAAAATTTGGTGCTTTTAATCAAAATATTTTTCCTTTATTTTTCTTAAATCCGTTATTTTTTTCTCGCCCATATAATATTATTCCTTGTTTTCTTTTTATTAAGCTTTTTTTCGTAAAAAAATTATTATCAAAAGTGTATATAAAATGTCGTATAATTATGATCGATTATAACCATTAAGTATACTTATATGTGATAAATTATTTATTAATTTTATTTTAACATGTGATTTTATAATATCTTATTTTTTTTATCACAATATTTGTTAGCGTAACATTATTCTATATCCTAAAAAAAGAGATCAAATACATGGGATAGTTGTGAAATTACAAAATGGACTTTGAAAAACGATTAATTTACAAAAAATAATAAAATTAAATCAATTTTTGCGAGACAGAAAAAAATACTTAAATTTATCAGCATTTTCCCGCTAGATGTACAAATTTATACGGTTCTCTCTCTCTCTCTCTCAAATTATCGAACTCCTCGCTGCATGCGTCTCTCTATCAAATGATCAAATCAATAAATCCAATCAGAAGAGACCCACTCCTCCTCTTATTTTCTCTTTCTTCTGCAACTTAATTAAACCCCCATACTCTCTCTCCATCCATTCATCAAACGCCATCAGTCCTTTCCGCTCATCATCATCTATTAAAAGCACGAACAGAACAAAACCCCCTTTTTGTAATGGATTATACATCCTGTATAGCCAAACGAACTCGAGCTCAGCGAGATCTTTATTTGGTTCAGCTTTGTAATAAGTTGAAAATGGAAAGAGGAGAGAATTCAAAATCCATTAGCCCTGATGATCCTTTGAAGAACCCATCTTCGCCATGCAAAATTAACGGCAGAAACAGAGGAATGGAATTTTCAGAAGTTCCGAAATCGGGTAATTTTTTTTGTTTTTTTGTTTTTTTGCCAATATGATTGTTTTGTTGTGGTACTATAGAAATGTGATTTGGTTATTTGATATGGCTATGGTCTGTGTATTTTGTCAGCTAAGTAGAGGTTTTTGACCAAATTTGAGGTTTTGTTTTGGAACTTGGAAAAGAGAGGGGGGAAAGGAAAGTGATTGAAATGTAAACTAAATGATTTAGGTATTGGACTTCGATATGATTATTATCTGTATGTGTTGAAAGATCTTAGTAAAATAAAATTTCCTTCTTCTTGGTTGTGCCAGTGGTGAACTCAGGACTTTTACTGAGTGAGGGCTTAATACAAAAAATTATAAGAAAAATAAAGAACAATAATAAAATTTAGAACGTTAAATATATGTTAATATCAGTCATTATTTTTGAACAAAAGCGTTTCAAATAAGTGATTTACAAAGATCTCTTCATGGTCTCATATACTAAAACCGTGTTTCAAAATCAACTTATTATCAATAGTATCAAAGATGTCTCTTTTTATGTATGTAACAGACAAGAATTCATCTACCCATCTTCTATCCTATTACACAATGACATCTTAATAAGATTTATAACTGAAAATGTTGTTTTAACATTTGCAGTTGCAACTAGGTAGGATTAATACCAAATTCACTAGCAAATAAAAAATTTAAGACTCAAAGAATGGAAAGTGCCAATTAAAAAAAAGAAAACAAAAAACAAAAGTTAGTAACAAGTTAACTACTTAATTAACAAGATGAATAAATATTGTAATGAGTTTTCAATTCAAATTAAACCAATAATTATTTACGTACATAGTAAAATAATTGAAATTTTTAATGTTTAAGAATGTAGAGTATCTTAACTTCTAATTTGTCATGTAGCGTATTTGGGTATTCCAAGCTTTGATTATAAAATTTGCATTGAACATGATGGAATGGTGGAGAGTTTGTTTTGTGTTTGTATTTTTTAATCTCAGAGAGTGAAATGGGCAGTAGATAGTGAAAAGGAGTACTTTTCTCTAGAAATTGAATATGAACATAAACTCAAGTGTGTATTGTATTGAAGTAGCATTACATTACTTAAAAAGTTTTAGTCATTAGCCCCCAGACTGTATAATATTACCAATATGCCATATACCTAAAAAAAAAATAAAAAATTCAGTGGGGGTTGGAGCCCACAGTCGTCCAAGTGTAGCTTCGCCCCTGCCTGTAAATTAACATTCATTCTTACACAGTATTGTTTTTTTAACAACCCGGCCCATCTCGAGCTCGAATCAAGTCTTAAAATTTATTGTCCAAGAGTACAATTGAGTTATCTTCACCCACCACAGTTCCACTTATCTAAGAGTACAATTGGGTCATCTTGACCTATTACAATTACATCTAAAAGATCATGATATTGGTGCTCTTGCTAATAACCTTATGTACAAAATAGCATTGTTGACGTAGTGCTACTTTAGAGGTTCAAATCTTCGGGATTAAGCTGGTTTTTATAGTGAAGATGAGATTACCTTTTTCTTATTGTTGGTTCTGATATTTATAGAGGTCTCCTTTTGGTTCCGCATGTTTGGCACATGACAAGCCATGGTGGTGTGTCATGGGCTTATTGGTTTAGATTCCCTCCCCTTTGTGCAAGGGTCCTTCCATACTTAGTTGGTGAGGTTGATCTCTGCCCATAACAGAATTCTAACTCATGGTGAGAGAGTTCACATGTTCTCACCGCTTTATCCTTTGAACCACTAAAACAGTTGTCATCTATTTGATAGGTCGGGTTGTCCTTATGGGTCTGGTTAGTCCATGTCTTCCTTACTAGGCCCACTTGTGCATGCAGACAATGTATGATATTGGGTTTACGTGCCTTATTCTGAGTATATCCTAACAAACATAACCACATGTTTCGACTAGTGTTATTTGGAATGTGTTTCGGTACGCGACATAACTAAAACGCAGTACGTGGTACGCTAGGATATCTTTATTTAAGTTTTTATGTTTTGGAATTCTCTTACAATCTAATTGTAATAAACCTAAGGAGTAGTTTGTTAAACTTTGAAGAGAGTTTGGTTATCGCTTGTGAAGGTCTAAATTGTCTAATTTGACCTGACCGAATAAGTTTGCATATTTTGGCTGAATCGATAAGTAAGCCCATTGAATGGATTTTTTACTCATGTTGCCCCTTTCAGTCCAATTGATTCCACCGTGTTCTTCTCTTTGTCTCTCCATTCTCTTCTTCCTAATCTGTAATCCTTAACCCTAAACCCAAATCGTCGACTTAAGACCCAAATCAGTATATGTATATATATACATAGATCTAATACTAGACTTTTGAAAAATCAACCCGTAGATGCATTAATCTAGGGGTTTTAACACTGTTTCATTGGTGTACAACTCCAAAAGACACTTAAGAGTTGAGAATTGAATATTTTTGGACAAATTTAAGCTGGGGTTTGAGAGATGGTGTAGAAAGATAGAGAAGGACTGAGAGAAGATGAAAGGGAAAAATGAATCACAAGACCTCAAAAAGAAATAATTTACTACCCTAAAACTTGTTTTTGATTTCATTAGTATATTGTGGTGGGATGGAAGTGTCTTGATAAAATTATTAACATATTTGTTTAACTTATTACTAAGGTTCTAAAATGCACTAGGCGGGCGGCCCGGGGGGGGGGGGGTGTTTAGGCGAGATTTTTTATTTTAAGTCAATTTTAATATTTTATCTTACATTTATCCAAACAAAACAATAATATAAAGAAAAACAATCTATAATAAAAATAATAAAAATATTTGCTTAAAGTTCAAACACATATCCATATTGCTAATGTCAACATGCAATTGTTTAAAGTTCAAACACAAACAAATAATAAAAAATACAAACTAATAGTCCTCATCTCCATATCCCTCTATATCTCTTTTTAACTCTTTTTCTCCATATCCCTCCAAGATAATGTCCCCATCGGGCTCGTATACTCATACTCCTCATCTCTCTCTTCTTTCTTGTCATCATCAAACAAAAAAATTTCTTTATGGAGTTCTCTTACTCTAACATTTCTACTATTTCTCATAGGCTCTAGCACGCTATCCGTTTCGGATGCTTTACCAACCGCTTCCCAAGTAAGGCACGAACAACCCTCAACTTTTTCATCTATTCTTAAGACGACATTTTGTAACTTAGTTATTAAAATTAAAAAAAAAACAGTTGTAGCCCTAAATTTTCCGCTTAAGCCCCGCCTAATTTCTCCGTCTTGACCGTCCAATCCCGTATAATTTCCTGGAGGGATTTTTTTTCCTCTTTGGGCATAGGCGGGTATAGGCGAGGCGCTATTCGGCCTAGGCGTGGCACCAGAGGAGGGCCTAGCGCCTAGGCGGGGATTAATAGGACCTAGGCGGGGATTTTTAGAACACTGTTTATTACATTTTCTATTTTCTATGAAGCTTGGATTGAAATTGTTTGAATCATTTAATACTTTGTTGATAAGTTTGTTTGAATTATTAAAATATTACATAATTAATATTGTATTAAACTTATATTTTAGTCCTTTCATACTTATATACTTGTTCAGCATAGTTCAAAGGGGTAAAATGGTTAAAAACTGTTATTCAGATGTTTTAGACATATCAATTATTAAACAACTTTTTTCATTCAGTATTCAAAACTCTATTTTATTCAGCTCATTCAGAATGCTTAAACATTCAGAATTGTTTTATCAAACAGCCCCCAAGTTTTATAGAATATTTTTAGTTGAATTAAAAAGTTGTTTGTTCTATAAATAATTTAGTTAAATAATTTACTACAAATGTAATGTACGAGTATCCAATACAAGGTTATAATATTGATATTTGTGTAATTATAAGTAAAATAACAAAGAAATTTTTCGATAATCTAAATTTAGAATATTTGATATGTAAGAGCACCATGTTTGGGTATGCAAGTATTTATACGTGGTTTACTAGGTTAATGAGTGTATCTGTTAACTTTGGTTTTGACGTGAAACTGTGTATTACCAATTTTTAAGATTTAGGTATTTAACTCTGACATGGTTAATTGATAGTCCATCTATGCATCTTTTGAAATAACATGGATTTCGAAATTTTTAAACTTAGTTTTAACCACAAGTGCGAGCAAGTTTTGAAGCTTAGAAAAATTGCATGGAAGTAAAAGAATTATGAAATTTTAATGAAAACATAGAGAGAAGGTTTGCCAATTTTATTAATATGATTTGGTTATTGAATTTGGTAGGATTACTTGTCAATATCTACAAGTATTTAATCTTTATTTTCCAGGTAATGCAAATTTTAAAAATTATTGTCTTACCAATAAATTTAAGGGATAGAATGAACCTAACTACTCTCTCCATCTATGATTCCTTTCTTGGTGTCTAGTGTGATACTATGTGGATGCTTATGCAGTATTGTTTATACTCCCACTGTCGCCTAATTTTGTGCCTTGGGATTGTGTCACAATTAATTTTTTCTCAATAACTTTGATTTTAGAAGGGTAGTACTATCATTTAGAACAAAGAAAGTGTTATGTATATGCATGTGTACACTCCTACTAAGTGCATGACTAGGGATGTGTGCATGTGTCACAGACATTAGGATCCATAATTACCTTCTTCCAAAAAAAAAATAAAAAAATAAAATATGTGAATGCAGTTCTAACATAGACTAATGTTTACTTGTGATTTATTTCCCAAGCAAAAAGTTGGTGACTTAATGTTTAATATTTTTCTTAGAGATGGGAGAACTTTATTTACAGAGAAAAATTTATACGACAAGGAAGGAAGGGGGAGGAAGATGATGGAAGGTACGGAAGTGTTGAGTTACTCCTCGAATTCTATTTAGAAAATGATTGTTATTATGGAAAGGAAGGTGTCCTATTTTTTATAGGATATTTATTATATGCTAGAGTCCTATAATGAGAAGGAATCTTATTTTTAGTAGGAGCATTATTTTGGAAGTGTCCATTTTGAATAGGAAGATGAGATTTGTAGGTAAATTATAAATAGAGTCTTATGTTTAGTTGTTGAAGTGTAGCACAACCAAAAGTCATTTAGCATCCTAAGAGTTGAGAGAGGGTGTGAGTGAGTTTTGTGTTTGTAGACAAAGAGGTTTTTTTGCTACTTTTATATTCCGTGCAAAAAAGTTGTATTGTGGGAGGGAGAGTTTTGCAACTTTTATTCCGTGCAAAAAGTTATGGTGTGGTCATTATAATGTTGTGTAACCTTCAGTTTTAGGGTGTAAAATTTGAGATGATTATTGTAAACCCATTATTGTTGATATAATAGAGATTCGGAGTTTGACTCGTGATTTTTTCCTTTAAGGGTTTTCCACTTTAAATATTGTGTTGGATTATCTTTCTTTATTTTATTGTTTGATTTGTGTCGACTTAATTTTCAATAAGTAGTATTAGAGTTAGGTTGATTGGATTCAAGGTGGAGGGGAATTTGTTGCATTGGTGTGACAAATAAAAAGAGTGAAGATTGAAGGAGTTGAACATGATGTTTCATGATGACGTCACCGAACAAGAGATTTTGCACTTGAGGATCATTGTTGCAGTCGCTAGATGATGACGACAAAGATGCTAATGAAGATGAAGGCAACGATGTTGATGATGATGCTATTGAAGATGATGATCGTGATAATGATGCGGAAGATACAGATGATGCGGAGAATGCAGATGATGCGGACCGTGCGAATTTTAATGACACGAATAATGTGGATGTTACAAATCATGTAGATAATACAGATGATGCAGATAGTGTGGATATGGTGACTAGTACGACAACAGTGACAATTAATAAAGTTGAAGTATCTGGGAATTCAATTCGAGGGAGGAATTGTTAGGATACTTCTCAAATCCTATTCAAACATGAAGTTGAAGTATTCAGAAATTCGAGAGGGAGGAATTGTTGATATACTCCTTGAATCTTATTAAGAAAAGGATTGCTATTAAGAAAAGAAAGGTGTCTTATTTTTAATAGAATATTTATTATATGCTAAAGTTTTGAGAAGGAATTTTATTTTTGGTAGGAGTATTATTTTGGAAGTGTCTTATTTTATATAATATAAGGAGATTTATAGGTACTCTATAAATAGAGTCTTATGTTTAGTTGTTGAAATGTAGCATAACCAAAAGTCATATAACATCGTAAGAGTTAAGAGAGTGTGAGTGGGTTTTGGGTTTGTGTGAAGAAGAAGGTTTTTACAGTTTTTATATTTCGTGCAAAAAAGTTGTATCGTGGGAAGGAAGGTTTTTACAACTTTTATTTTATGTAAAAAGTTGTGGCATGGTCATTATAATGTTGTGTAACCTCAAGTTTTAGGGTGTAAAACTTGAGAGGATAATTGTAAGTCCATTATTATTGATGTAGTGAAGATTCAGAGTTTGACCTATGATTTTTCTCTTTAAGGGTTTTCCATGTTAAATATTGTGTTGGATTATCTCTCTTTATTTTATTATTTGGCTTGTATCGACTTAATTCCTAACAGGAAGTCCCTCTTATTGAAGTCACAAGGATGTTTAGAGCAAAGATAGAAACTGAGAGGAAGTCCCTAGTTTTGATAACTAAAAACATTATCAGTTGAGGTGGTAGGAGAATAACTTGAACTTCCCAGCAAATGCAGTTTGGAATAATCTCCTCAAAATCATAAGTTGTTTATAAAAATCTGCTCCATTAAATTTGCAATTTATCCTTTTGAGTAAGGCTTGGCAATATTGAAAGATGAGGAAGATGTTTCTTGTTTTGACTCTCTGCAGCACAAACATTTTGAAACCAAGTGTATACATAATATATTGATATTAGTGAAAACAGTATTTACACCATAAGAAACACTCCAAATAAAAGCTTTTATACTGTTGGTATTATTTTGCTCTAAATATGTGTTCTTTACTAGAAAAGGTTGACTTAAGTATGTGAAGGAAATCTTAAAAATAAATGCGCAGAGAAAATGCTTGAACTGGGCTTAGATGATAGGTTTCTGTTTTGACCTTTCCCAATCTAGTTCTAAGTAAGTGAAAATCTAGAAATCAGGTTCTTTTATTTGTTCTTTCTTTTTCTTTTGGCAGAGGCTGGAGGAAGTGGCTGAAAGTGAACAAGAATTATCCATGCAGTCGCATGTTAGTATCAGAATATTATAGGATAGCTGAGGTAATACAAAATTTGAAGGAAAAAAAAGACTTGTAAAAGGATAAACTTTCAGGTATTTTAGGAAATATTAATTAAGGCATCCCAAAATTTCTTTTTATTTATGATGTATAAATTATCCTCTCCTCAGTCCTCTCTCTCTGTGTGTGTGTGTGTGTATTTATATTTATGTATATATGCATTATTATTATTATCTTCGAACTGTATTTTCTTTCTTGAGCCATTAATGCATCCTTTTATAACGTAGATGGTATCAATTGGAAACAAGAGGTTTGGTATAACTTCATTGGAGTGTCTAAATTAAGAGTACAATGTCATGAACCTGCTGATGTTATTGATATTGATAAGTTTCTATTCGGTGCCATGAATCCTGTTTGCATTCGCTCTCTTTTCTTCTTTCTTTATTTTTTCATATATAGTCATCTGTTTGCCTAAATATTATTAACTCATTCCAAATTTTATGATCATTATTGATTTTTGAAAGTTATATATATATATATATATACATTTTCAAACTTAAAATTGAGATAATTCATTAAATATTATGAAGCAATAAATCTTGCAATGAGTAGTACTTGTTAGATAGTTTATAATATTTATCATTATATATTTGTATTGGCTAAAATCAATGGAATCTATGTCAATTTTGATGCTGAAAATGTCTTAAGTTGACTTCAAAAAGTTAATAATGATCATATATTTTGGAATGGATGAAGTATATAAATTGATATACAAATAAGTATGAATACGCACATATATATTCTTATTCCCTGTCAATTGCATTGGTTTCATAAAACATCTATGTATTCATTTTAGGACTTCACGGCCACTGTAACCACTTCGAGGATGAAGGTGGGGAATTTGATGGAGATGCAAACAAAGAATCAGGTTATGATTCAGATAAAGAATTTGAATCAAAACGAGGCCACCATGAAGCAGATGACATTATTGATGTTGACAATTTCTTGTTTGATGGTGACTATGAAGTGGAAGAAAGCCATGAACGTGGTAATGTGCTTGTCATTGCTCATTTTGTACTTAATTTTGTTTCTTTCGTTAGTATGATAACATATGTGATTATGTATTCTCTCTCCACCCTTCTTTATCAATTGATTTTGTTTTCCAACTGAATTTCTTACTGAAACGTTTACTGTTCCTTTCTAGGATTTGTCAGAAATTATTATAGCTATGAGAAAGAAGTCGAAACTGATGGAAATGAAGACAAAGTGGCTGGTTATGATTCTAAGAAAGAACATGAATCCGAACAAGTCGGCCACGAGTGTACTGAAGTTTTTGACGTTGATAAATTTGAAGTGGAAATAAATGATAAAAGTCAAAGTTGTAATGCTTTTACTGAAGGCGATGAAGTTATTGATGTTGACAAATTTCCGTTTGATGAATTTGAAGTGGAAGTAAGTGATGAAAGTCAAAGTCGTAATGCTTTTGATGAAGTCTGCCATGAATCTGATGAAGTCATCGATGTTGACAACTTTCCCTTTGATAATTTCGTAGTGGAAATAAGTGATGAAAGAGGTAAAAAAAATTGTGCTTAGTTATTTTTCTCCATTCTACCTTTCCTCTAAAATGTCAAAGATACGGAATCTAACTAAATACATAAGGGGTATCATAACAATTTACCATGTAAAAATTATTTGATACCAGTAAAAGCTGCAGTATCATCTAAATGTAAATCTGTATATGAACATGAACATCTGTCGTATTATATCAAGAATCCAAAGAAGAATGTAATAGGTTGGATACTGAGTCACCCAATGAGAATTAACATTATCACAGTTTGGAGAACATTTTATTTGTGACGATTAACTTCTATGCAGCAAATAAATGGTTAAGTTCTTTATCAACAACAAAACATCTATGGTATCTTACAGGAGATGGGCTTGTCTTCTTTATATGTTTTGTACTGCTATTATTGCTAATAGAGAAATAGATTCACCATTTTCAGCTGCAAAGCATGCATGATTTCTGATTGGTGATGACAAATACTGTTTAACTATCATCTTGTTGGTATGCATACTGTGGCTAATTCCTTTTGCTTGTTAGTGTGTCTCAAGTTCTATATTATGATCTATAGCAATTCAGAGTGTCCAAAGAGAACAAGGAAAATGCTCTCAAAGGGAAGTAAATAATATTTAGGTATGAATTAATTAATTTCATACTGTACCTTTTTTGGTGGATAATTCAATTTTCCCTTGTTTCATAAGCGTCAAAATGATTTATCATTGTGCTTCATTCCTACATAGGAGATTCATAACAATCTGTAATTTATGGAATTTGCGTTCACTTGTTTTTCTTTCTATGTTCTTCAGCCTCCAAAAAGACCAAATTAAGTAATAACATTAAATCTTAAAGCAGGTGTGGCGTGTAGAACTTGGCAAGACATTTTTATTTATCTATTAATTATCTTCTTTACAACTTTCCAGCATTTATATAGCAATAAGATCCTTTTCTTTGATGTGTTAGTGGAATGCCCTTATTTAGTGTGTTCTTGCAAATGGCATCTCTCAATATACTTTAAAATCAGCAGAATAGTTCTTTAATTTTATTGTCCTTATAGTCTTTCAGTTTCTCTCGCTTCCGATTCTTGTATGCAATGTTCATGTCAAAATGTAGATGGTGCTGCTGAGAGGAGTTCCAAGTCAGAAGAAAGATCCAGTGAAGGTGATTGTGCAGCCAATTTTGAGGTCGTCGATTGTGATTTCAACAATCAAGTTTCAGAGGTTGATTCAGATGAATCACAGCCTTCAAGTGATACAAACAACGATGAATCTGATGATATGGACTATGAAATGGGGCATTCTGATATATATGACCATGAGGAGTCAAGCTCTTCAGAAGAAGAAGGTGATAGTTTGGGTTTTATATATTTGTTAGTTCTAGGTTTTTAATCTCCTTAACAATAAGATGAACAAGGTTGAGTTTTTATTGGGTCTTTATCAAAATAATTGAAAATTGGAGATAACAAAAGGTAATGGATAGAAGAATGTATGCTGTCAAAACTGAATTAATATCTCAAACTTTTGTTAAGTCTGTGTTATGAATGCCTATGTGAGCTTGTCATATGGGGGCAGATCCTACATCGGTAGTATGGGATACCAATGAGAAAATAATGGGTTAGAGCCTATATCGTAACATTTGATATCAGAGCAGACAATCCATGAAACTACTTAAGCGGAAAGGGCTACCTAGAGGCCGAATTAAAATACTGATAGGTGCAAAGACATTGGGTCAGTGTCGTTGCAGTGAAACCGTCATGAATACTGATAGATGGGGTAAGGAAGCGTGGTGGAATGTTATGAATGCCTATGTGAGCTTGTCATATGGGGGGCAGATCCCACATCTATAATATGGGATACCAATGTGGGGTTGATATAGGCTTGAACCTCTCCTCTTGGACAACTAGCTTTCAGGAGGAAATAAGGGGCTAGAGCCTATGTCGTAACAGTCTGAAGTAGGTGGTAAGCAAAACTGAGAAATCTAAATGGAATTAATATTTTTTATTACATACAGGGAAAGAATTCTTATATCATCCTTACACTTGCTTAGCTAATACGATCATAAATACAACTTCCATTTATTATGTCAAAAGTTCTATTCTACAGTATACAGCCCTTATTACCACTAAACAGATACTTCCATCAAAATTTAAAAAGAACTATTTTTTAAAAATCATGGTTGTTAATCTTCTACTATCTAATGGATGTATAAAAAAGCAGCACATATTCATTCTGAGTTGCCTTAATTTCTATCAGTTCTTTATCACTGAAGCATTGTGAAGTGAATTATTTTTTTGTGTAAGCATATCATGATGAAATATATGCAAATAGTTTCCATAATTTATTCTCTTTACTCCTGCTGAGAAGACTGACCTTTCAGTTCTAGAAGATGTGAAGTTTATATTTACTTTTTTGTTAGCTTCCAGCTACCTTGAAACTATAGGCTCCTTTTGTTAGACCATCAAGTTGGAGTTCTTGAGCATTTAACATCTTCGAGTTCCTTTGTATTCTTGAGCATTAAACTATAGTTGTGTTTGTTTAGGGATCAATGATGTTGCAGATGTTTCTTTTGACTGTGATGAGGATGATCGGCCTGAAGAGATTGAGGGTGAAGAAAGTATTGGTATCGATTCTGGAAACAAACAACCGGTTTGTGATGCTAAGACAAATACTAAGTCAAAAGTAGAATCCGGTGAAAGTTCTGTTGCAAGCATGGGTAAGAGGCCGTCCTGTAAAGTTAGAAAAAGTTTGTCTTTTGGTGGGTCAGATGAAATGATGTGTTTGAGTGATAGAAGAACTAAAGATTCAGACGGTTTTGACTTTGAAATGGAGAACTCGAATTTCTCGGTTAATGCAAGCAAGTTGAACCCTTGTGGAAGAGAAGGTAGCAATTTTGATGTTTCTTTCTATATACTTCTGTTAGCTTTTCCTCTTCTTTCTTTTAAAAATCATAAGAGTACTTGGATTTACTAGGGCTGATTAGTAATTGGTATTGGAATTGGTAGATTGAAATAGATCCAAAGGTTGTAAATATGTTATATTTTCTATTTAGGGAAAGCAATAGTTAATAAGCTAAGTAACAGCCTCGAGAAAAACAACTACCTGAACTTTTGTTTACCCAAATTAATTAGTTGATGTAGCAAAAGTAGAAAGATATAAAGAACTTGTAAGAAGCTGAGAATCAAATTCAATGGATAGAATAAATACAAAATTGCAATTTCTTATTGCGTTTATTTAGAAAAAAACCTATGCAATTTATATCATGGTCTGTTTCTTATGGCTCATATTGGGGGATCACTGCCATGTGAATGAATATTTTTGCTCTTTCCATCAAAAATCCCTGCAGGTGTATTCAGATTATTGAGGTTAATGTTACTCACAATCTCTATGATTTCAGAGAACATGCATGAGAGTAATGGATTAGGAAACTCAAATCCTCCATGGAAAAGGATTCAAGTTGCATTGAAATATCTAAATATACTTCAGCTGCTGATAACAGAATGTTATTAGCTTTGTGTACATAAATTTGTCCCGGTGGGAATTACATGAAGTAGCATTCCACTCCGAGGATAATTGTCCACAGAACATTAAGGCTCTTTGTTCTGTGGATGGGCAAGGCTTTCCCAGATCAGGGGCAGCTTTTATGTCCCCCGTTGTATGGTCTCAGTTGGGGTAAGGGTTTATGTCCCCCACCTGGGATTATATTGTCAATTAATAAACATCAAGGTGGGAGGTACCTCCTTTTCCTTTAAAAAAAAGTGCATGAGTACGAGGTGCGCTAGTGTCTGATGTCAACAGAACTTAATCAAGTTGGATGTTATGTTTAGCATTGCTTACAATGATTCGCCTTTGCTCCATCTTGTGCATGCTAATAATTGACATCGCTCATTTATCTTGCTGAAAATTACAATAGGAAAATACAGGTACTAACATGATAGCATGCTAGATTTAATTTCTCCATCCTATATACCTTATCAGTTTAGCTTTTCTCACAATTGTTGTTGAACACATGTTTAAAGACTATCCTAAGTTCTCAAGAAGATACTATTCTCTCTCCTAGCCTACCCTAAAGTTGCCAAGAAGATGTTATTCTCTACATTTGATTGTTCTGTGAGCTTTGAAATTTAAAGCCTAAACTGGTAGGTGACAGGCAGCTCTGTCATAGTATTTATGTTATGTGATACCCCCTCTTTTCCAAAATATTGGATCAAGTTTAACCTTTTGAAGTCAATTTTAGATATTTTCAAATTCAAAATTGGAATAAATTCATTTAGTTATAAGCGACACAATATGAAAATCATAAACTACGTAAAAAGTACTACTAATTACGAAATATGATTTTTAAAAGTTAAATGAATCACATACATTTTTATTTAAAAATATCTCATATTGACTTTAAAAACTCAATTTTGATGTTATATTTCAGAATGGAGGGAAAACTAAAATTGTAAAGCTTTATGGACCCCTGAAGTATATGCTTCAAACTTTACAAACTGTTATAAAGTTTGCTAAGGTCTACGGAGCAATTATTTAGTATCAGCTTGATTTCCCAGTCTTCTTGATTGCCACAAAGAATCAGGATCAGGAGAAGAGATTGAAAACTTGGAAATTCATTAATGACAGCTGGAGATGCTGTATAATGACATATTTGTGTTTATTCCTTCTCATAATTTTATGGCAAGTAAAGAGCTTAAGAATCCAGTTCTGTTAAATATGAATTGTACGATAAGAATTTCCTTCATGAATTCATATCTTGCCATGCATTCACTAAACCAAGTTCTCTATAATTAATGCTATCTCCGTGCCCCTTTAAACTGCTTCAATATTATTACCTGACGTTTTTCTTTTCCTTTTTCCTTCAGGTTCTGATAAAGATGATCATCATGAGGAAACAGAAGTTGAAAAAAATTATAAGAGTGGTACCAAAGTAAATTCTCATTTTGTTGAATCAAAGACCTGTGGATCAATTAGGCACTCAAAAACTCATTTGGATAATGAAGGTAATGGTGTCACTTTAGGAGGTGATCAGATAGAACCAGTTGGCTATAAAAAAGTGGGAAATGGCTTGGAGGTTGATGATGTACTTCATCGTAGTTCTTCAGCTAGAACTCAGAAGAAAGTTTCCCAAGAGAATCCTCCAAAAGTTAATGAGGAGGATAGTGAAACTAGAGAACAACCAATAAAAAGGAGGCGAGGAGATTATGATATTTTCAGAATTCTTGCCGATTCTATTTTGGATGAAGAAGCAGTTGATGGTGAGGCTTGTGGGCGAGAAGCCAAGCAGTCATGTTCAGTTGTGAATACACTTAATTACAAGTTCAGGTTTGAGGATGAGGAACCTGCACCTGTAGAAAAATCAGAAATTGAGATTGAGGTAGAAAAGTTATTTAATGAAATGGATTTTTCTCTCAAGTGCCAGGAAATGGGTTCCTTCAAACCTATGGTAAGTTTGTAGTCATATACTATTTGTATACCTAATTACCTATTAGTAAATATGCGACTGATTATGTTTGCAAATTAGATTGCCACTTCACTATTCAAGATATTTCATCGAATGTGTGATGAAGAGTTTCTAAATTATTGATCCTGAACTAATTTGTTACTTAAAAAATAACTTTCCGCGAACTTCATGATCCCTCGTCTTCGATCTATAAGAGGTTAATTTCTAAGCTTAATGTGATCCCCTTTCTGGTGATTTATGATCTTAAGGAATTTAATGACAATCTATCCTGAAAATTTAGTGTAGACTATACTATGTAGTCTGCTGGCACACTATTTTTTTTCATATTAGAGAAGCCATGTCATGGTAGGCAGTCAGCTCGGGAGGTCCAACTGTTACTTGGCGAATTTTAAAGTATATTGATTAATTTAACTTTTCCCTTTATAGAATTTTTTGAAAGGCATTATCATTGGGGCTATTAAACTTGATGCATCCATTGTGTGAGAAGAAGGCATTAAGTGTTTATGAAATTAAAAATTGATTGTAGATGGTTCATGGTATTATTCTTAGTAATATTGGAGACGCAAAAATAAACTAAAGTTGATTAATGATTACTGTAACAGATAATTATGATTATGTATGCTACTGAATCATGATTAATATTACAGAGAATCAAACGAATCAAGGATGAACAAATAAAAAAAAGGATATTTAGGGATCCTACATGTAAAATTTTAACTTTGGCGATTTTTAGAGCTGATCATGCAGCTCCACTGGAATTGTTAAATATAGCCTATATCTCTGTGATAGTGGCAATTGTACTGGTTCTAACACTATGATGAGTGGCTATTGACACAATGTACTCTTTCATGATTTAAACTTTTTTGGCAAAAAAGTACAAGTTTCCTGCCATTTCTAGGATTTGAGGATTGTTATTAATATTTAGTTGGAGACACATTGTAGCGCTTGAATTAATATCATAGTTATCTTATTTAATCTAACATCTAGCAACATAGTTCCTCTTTCCTGGTTTATTTGTTTTTCACTTTTCAGTGGTATACACATCTTGTTCCTTCTCTTAAGTTCGACATGTTATATTACATACAGCACATCACTTTTATAATTAATTTGGGAAATTTTCAGATATCCGTACAGTACGTGTTCTTTACTGTACCAACATGAAAATAAATCATGGATATTCATAACTACCACCCTAACATCAACAGTTTCCGGATCTGTTTTTATTTCTGTTTTCCAGCAACATGTAGCAAACAATTTGACTTCTTAATTGCTTGTGAAGGGAAAAAGGGTCAAAAATTTATTTTCTAAGTTTCATATAATATGCAACTACTAATAGCTTTCTGGATGGTTTACAGGTTGAGAGTGAAAACACAGACATTCCAGTGGCTGAGAAAAATCAATATACCCTTTGCAATGAAGGGAAGCATCAGCTTATCATTGATGATGAAATAGGACTAAGATGCCTCTACTGTTTTCATGTAGAGCGTGAGATTAAATTCGTAATGCCAGAATGGGTAGGCAATTTGTGTCTGACTGCACTTATTTGTTATAAATTTCAATCCTGGCTTGCAGATTGCAGTTAATCAGTGATTGACCGAACACATGGATTTGCGAAAGATTTTCTTATAATGCCACCGTTAATTTTTTATGATCATATTCGCTAGTAGACTTGTAGCAAATATAAAACTGAATATGTTCTCTGTCCCTCCAGAAAGATTTATGAGTTTGCTAATTTAATTTAGCCTTATTTTTAAAGCACCGTCTTTACCTGCCTTTTTCTATCTGCCTTGTGCAGGCAAAATGTAAAGGAGGATCTGAAAGAAGAAAGTTTTATGTAGACAATGATATCTCTATTTCAGACGGACTTCAATTCAAAGCTTCAGGGGATGACTCTGGAAACTCTTACTATCATACTAAAGGCTCCGTTTGGGATATCATACCAGGCATTCGAGAGAGCATGTTTCCACACCAGCGAGAAGGTTTTGAGTTTTTATGGAAAAACTTGGCAGGAACTACTAACCTTGGTGAGCTGAAGAGTTCTTGTTTAAGTGGAGTAGGGGGCTGCATAATTTCACATGCCCCGGGAACTGGTAAGACGCGCTTGACTGCTATGTTTATTCAAAGTTACCTGAAGATCTTTCCAAACTGCCGGCCCGTTGTCATTGCTCCTGCGAGCATGCTTCTTACTTGGGAAGAGGAATTCAGAAAATGGGAAGTTGATTTCCCATTCCACAACATGAACAATTTGGATCTCTCGGGGAAGGAAAATATTGCAGCCCTTAATCTTCTTCAAGGGAACAAGTCCCCAGGCAAAGATTTAGTTCGTATGGCAAAGTTATTTTCATGGTGTAAGGGGAAAAGCGTCCTAGGAGTGAGTTACAGTTTGTATGGGATGCTTGCTGGAGGAAAATTCATAAAAAAGAAAGGACACAAAAAGCAAAAGAAGGTTGTTCAAGAAAAGAGACTGGAAAGGGAGTTACTGCTCGAGTATCCTGGCTTGGTGGTTCTAGATGAAGGGCACACACCCCGGAATCACAAGAGTCGCATCTGGAACACTCTCTTGAAACTCCAAACAGAAAAGCGTATTATCCTCTCTGGGACACCTTTTCAGAATAACTTTGGAGAACTATTCAATACATTACATCTAGTAAGACCAGCCGTTGCTGATGTACTTGCCAAAGAAGGGTCATTTGGTGTCCAGTTTAAAAGGAAATACTCTCGAACTATTTCAAATGGCGAAGTTTCTAATAGTGCAGTTGAGAAGCTTAAAGCAACAATAGCTCCATTCGTGAATGCTCACAAAGGTAGCATTCTTCTAGAAAGTCTTCCTGGTTTGAGAGACTCAGTAATTCTTTTAAAACCACCCCCGCTGCAGAAGAGCCTTATTGAGACATTAGGAGGTTCGCAATATATGTTTGAATATGAATATAGGGCCGCCTTGGTCTCTATCCATCCCTCTTTAATTCTACATTGCACTTTGTCTGATAAAGAGAAGTCCATTGTCAACAAGAAAATTTTGGAAAAGCTCAGACTTGACCCTGAGAAAGGTGTCAAAACTAGATTTCTCATGGACTTTATCTGCCTCAGCGTAGAAAAGAAAGAGAAGGTACTGATTTTCAGTCAATATATCCCTCCACTTGAATTGATAAAAGACCAGCTTGAAGCTGTTTTTGGTTGGAATGAGAATCAAGTCTTGCACATACAAGGAAAACTTGAGCTAAAGCAGAGGCAGAACTTGATAACTCGTTTCAATAACCCGAAAGATGAAGCAAAGATCATGCTAGCATCAACAAAATGCTGTGCTGAGGGTATAAATCTGGTTGGTGCTTCAAGGGTTGTTTTGCTTGATGTTGTTTGGAATCCATCAGTAGAAAGACAAGCTATAAGCCGCGCGTTTAGGCTAGGGCAGAAGAAAGTTGTGTACACTTATCATTTGATGACGTGTGGGACCAGTGAAGGGGACAAGTACTGCAGACAGGCCGAGAAAGATCGCCTGTCCGAGCTGGTATTTTCTTCTAGTAGCAAGGAAAATGATAAGCAAAAAAATCATGCAGCAGCAGCAGCTTTTAATGATGAAATTATAGATGCGATGATTGGACACATAAAGCTGAAGGATATGTTCAAGAAGATCATTTACCAGCCAAAAGTAACCAAATTGATAGAAAATTTTGGTTTAGCATAGCAGCTCTCTCATAGAAAATCCAGGTACTTTTCATTCTGTAAAAAGACAACTTACTATTAGTGTTTTAATATCTTTTTGCTGGTTATAGTTTTTGTGCTGTCAATACTAGTACTTGGTATTAGAATGAAACATGTTTGCTATGAAAAATAGAAATAGAGCCTTAGAATGCCTTATCAAACTTGTTGAAGCGAACTTTTGTGCTGGTATTATTGTATTTAGAGTAATATAAATTAGATTGAGCAAAAGTAAAGTTGTCATTGCTCATGCTTTATCTTCAATCCAGTCCTATGTTAATAACAATTTGGATATCTTCCTATAGAGGCAGGGGTACTGGATCATAATTTTTTTTCTTTAGTGTATGTTTGGTTGCACAGCTTTTGAAGCGTTTGAAGTCCAAACGCAATTGAAAATATTTTCGTTTAGATTCTTTAGAAGTAGCTTATTGAACTCACAAATGCCCCGTTTTTAGGGTTTACACACAATGCACAAAAAATAGTGTGGTGTGTTTGGACCACGCCAATACCGATTTGATACGAACTCTTGGAATTTGAATAAGTTTGGCAGTGGATCATTAAATCTTGATGATCTTCTCTATCTAATGAATGGGGAGTCTGCTTTAAAATCGTCTGCCCCCCCCGAGTGCATGCTTCAACAAGAAATCACACGAGTCGATTAGAAAACTCTGATAAAATGCCCGTTCGCGGCAAAGGCTGAAAACGCCTAGTAATGAATTCAGAAAGGTAAAGTACCTATTTGAAGAAGATGAGATGGAGACCTCCTCTGCAAAAGCATAAAATTGGCACATGTAACTATCCTTTGTTTGTGGTTTCTTTCTTGTCGCAAGCGTTAGGGCCCGAACACTGCGGAGGAGCTATCGCATATAAAAGTGGATATTTTATGGTAACTCAGCCTACGTCGCAAGTGTCTCACCCAAGGAAGGCCGCTATTGCCGACAAGGAAGAGAGGCAAACCTATCCATAACAATAGAAAGAGAGTGGAATCTACGTACGCATTGATTGCCGAGTACTCGTTTTTCATTAACCTGGAGAACGGGTGGCATGTATCATAGCTTGGGAAGAAAGTCCCGGAAACCAGGACGTACGATTGGCTTTCCGTCCACAAGCACTTCAAAGTGTTCATTACATAAACATCTATGTATAAAATTCTGCCATTTCTCACAAAAGCCGAATTTTCTCATTACTCCTAAAAAGCCAATTCGATCCAAAAAGATGCTTTTGTCATATCCCGAGTGTCTTTTGACCCCCCCTCCCTCTAAGCCTTTCGGTTTAAATCCCCTATCACTTAAAGCATCTCGTGAGCCAAGGAGATCTTCTCTACATTAGTCCTTTAACAAAATCCCCTTGTTCCTTAAAAGGTCTAATTATTGAACTTCATCAACTTTACATATGAGTACTGCTTCTCCTTTTTAAAACTGAAGATACATTTTGAATTTTAAAGTTAATTTATAAAACTCTAAATCAAAATAGACAAAAAAAAATATATTTAATTTTGGAATTCAAAATATAATTATTGCATATCAACTAAGAATTACTATTAATTATAATATTTGTTACTTGCAACTTAAATAAAATCTTATCACTTTTGGATTTTATTAATTCACAAAATAATTTTAAAAAGTTAAAATGTCACTCTAACTTTGATATTTTCATTTTCGATATGAAATTATTTCTAACTGTTACAAATACAAAAAATGTGTTCCAAAAATTAGATAATAGAAATTAACCTTTTCAAAATTTGAAAAACTTGGATAATTTTATTTTTTTACCATAAGACTATAAAAAAGTTAAATCCAAAATTACTACTAATAAAGCATTCTTTCAAGTTTGCTAAATTGCTTAAATAACTCACACATGTTCAATTATATGGTTGTGTCTCTGTATTGCAATTGACTTTAATATTTATAATTTATATAATAAATTAATAATAAAAATAAACAATTAATAGTGATTTTATTCCCAAAAATAAATAATTAATTAACAATATATACTTTGATTATTTTTGTCTAATAATTTCATGTAACAACTAGCCCCGGCCTCGCATGGGTAGTTTACAATAAATAAATAGCTTATTTTATAGTTTTACCAAAATAAAAGTAAGAAATTATTTTTTATTTTTTATAAAATATGATAGTTTTGTGGGGGCATTTTCATTCCATTTATTTACCTTTCGGACCATTGTTTTGAAAATCAGACCGAATTAACTAGATGAACCGGAAAAATGTCTTATATTTGGCCTGATCTGGTTAAACAAGCATGGTTAAGAACCGGTTGACCATCCATTAGACTAGACCACCCAGTAAACTCTTTGTTATGAAAAAAAATTTAAAATTGGTGCCAATGGTTTATATTTTTTTTCCAATTAAAACTAAACACTTTAAGCCGTATTTGAGCTATATTTTATTAAAAATAATATATTTTAATATTTTATATTAATTTGTATCATATACTCTTTCCTTTCTAAAATATAGGATTAATAATTCTTTTATATTCAAAATTGCTATAAATTATCTCAGTTTTGGACAGTAATAATATAAACTATATAAATTGTATTTTAAATTACAATTTTTTTTTCAAAACTTAAAAAAATTATAAATCGTAAATTTAAAAATATCTTTAAATTAATATAAAATGTCACGGTTAATCCTATATTTTGAAATAAAATAAAATGTTCCATTTGTTCTAAATTATAAATTCACTATTGACTTTTTAAAAGTTAATTTGAAATATTTTTAAATTTAAATTTAATATAATTTATTTAAATTTTAAAAATAATAAAATTTATAACTAATAGTACTTTTTAAATAATTTATAATATTTATAATTATGTCGATATAAATTAAATAAATTTATTTTAAATTTAAATTTAAAAAAATATAAAATTAATTTTTTTTAAATAATATTAATTTTATAATTTAAAATAAATAAAATATTTTTTATATATTAATAATATCACTGCTTAAATAACGAATCTCATTCACCCAATAACTTTTTTAATTCAATGACAGTCCATTCGTCAATAATGCATTGCTGGGGAGTCTGGGACTTGGGGTCATACTTTTGTGTGGTACGAATCTAACCTTTGTACCAATAATTACGAGTTCTACCCTCACCAAAATAAAAATAAGGTAATTACTGCAAATGAACTTTCCTCAGCAATAATTATTTATTTATTTATTTATTGTATTACAACTTGATGGCATAGACAATGTTTTTGCACCTAGATAGGTTATTAAATCAAAAAAGATATTAGATAGGTTATCGTTATTGAACCAGTAATATTATAAATACATAAAAATATATATTATTAATAAAAATTTATAATATCTATTTTTTTGTAAACTAAAATATAATAAAATTATATTATAATATTACTAAAAATATCTAATTTTAAAAATAAAAAATTTTTGTACCTAAAAAATATTAATAAATACTTTAAAATTGATTTATTGGGTCAATTAACTGATTTTATCTGTGAACTATCGGTTCAACCGGCGATCAACCGGGTTTTAACCGATTTATTGTCAAATCAATTTTTTAGACCAAACATGACTGGAATGCAGACCGATTTTAATTTTACCGATCGAACAGTAAATCCAATCGGATTTTTAAAACATAGGGCATAGGAAAAAATGCTTGTTGAACATACAAACTGATTGAACCAAAAAAAAAAATTAAAAAAAATTACAAATTTGTAAAACAAAAATTGAACTTTTTCCGTTGTACTAAAACTTAAAGGTAACATTATTAATGGGACTAATTTAAATTAGGGACCCAAAAATACATGCATATAGAAAAGTCGTATCCTTCCAAAATACTTAAATATTTAAAAATAATATGAGAACTAAGTCATTAATATTCCTTTGAAATCTAACAATACATAGGAAGGAACAATTTTTTATCACTAAAAGTCAAATAAACGGAAACGGATGGAGTACTCAGTCCGTTTATTTTTAAATGACGTTTAAGAGAAAATATAAATATTAAAAAATATAATTAATAATTAATTAAATTAAATATAAATCTCAATATTATTCGAATAAAATTCAATAAAAATGAAAAAGAAATAAAGTAGTATTTAGTATATGAATATTATGAAAAACTAAATTATTAATGAATACTATGTTATTTCTTTTTTATTTTTGTTATAAATATATAACATTTATCTTAATTATTAAAAAATATGGTATGATATTAAAATTCGTGATATATTTTATTTTTTAATAATTAAAATAAATATAATATTTAATTTTATATTCAAATATTGTATACCTATGTATGTCCAAAAAAAAAAGCTTAACAAACGCAATAATAGTTTGATATTTTTTGACCTATCTCCATTGACGAGGCAGTTACTATAACTGCATGTACATGCAAAATCGCATATCCATATTTGTACTTGACCGTGTTTGCCCTGTTCCCGCCTATTATACAAAAATGGCGACTTTCCATCTCCCTCTGTCTTCCACTTATCTTCTCTCTCCTCATTAATTCATTTTTTCATCATAAAAATTAAACAATTATGATTCTCTCTCTTCTTCATCATCATAAAAACTAAGTTTTCACTCTTCTAGTCAAAAAAAATAAAATCTTCTTATAAATTCTCCGTCATTTCTTTATATACTCTGTTCATATTCATCTCTCTCTCTCTCTCTATATATATATATATATATTGTTTTTCTATCATCATATAATTTATTTACCATTTATTTTTCTGATGGATTATAAGTCTTGTATAGCTAAAAGAACAAGAGCGCAAGACGATCTTTACTTGGTAAAGCTTTGTGAAGAGATGAAGATGAAAAGAGGGGAGATATCAAAATCCATACGCAGTGAGATGAAAGGGAGATCAAGTAATTCTCTGATGAACCCCTCCTCTTCACGGTTTAAAAGAAGAAGAGGAAGACCAAGAAAATATTCGACAGTTCCTAATCCGGGTATTTGTTCTTCATTTAATTTATTTTTATAAATAATTTTTCGGTAAATTACCAACTTATTAACAACTTTTATTTTCGGGTACTTTCCTGTTTTCTCATATGATTCGGAACGTTTGAGGGTGTAAAGAAATGATCTACGTATTACTGTTTTATTTTATTATTTACAATTTCATGTTAATTATAATTCATATTCGATGTAAAATTAGTCGACATATAAATTATTTTCGATTTTTATCTCAGTAGACTAGTCATTTTTTAAAGCAGAGTTTCATTTTGGGACAGGTAGTATAACGTTGAGGTATATTACACTTTTACACAGTACTATAATACCTGGCTTAATGAAGGATCTTTGGATTTCTCAATACAGATTTTAAGAATCATGAAGATTCTTTGAAGGACGAAATATTTTCGCAGACGAAATCTACAAGTGGGAGAGCAAGAAATTCTTCAGAAGCTAGTAATTCAGGTATTTTTTAAGTTAACTCATCTATATTATAAAAGAAGAGAGAAAAATAACTTCGTTCTTGAGATTGTGTCACATATATGTAAAATTTCTTTCTCTTTCCCACAACTTTAGTTTTATTACTTTATCTTTTTCATCTTTTATTCCTAAAATCTCTTGGCAAAGTGAGAGTTTAGGCTTTCCTTACCAATAATTTTAGTTTTATTTGGAAAAGGTTGACGAAAATAAAATAAAATGAGAAGAAAAAAAGAATGCGAAAGAATATATGTAGATCGACATTACAAATCTCCAAATGCACCTAAACTCCCAAGAACACATTTCACATAAATTAATAAGGATAAGTTTAGATACACAAAATTCAAATACAAAATCAAATATTATATCTATCTCAATAATTAAAAAGTATGGCATGACAAAGATCTTAATGACATACCTCACTTTTTAATAACTGAGGTGAATGTAATGTTTGAATATTATATTTAAATGTTGTACACTTATACTTATTCAATAAATAAAAGTGAAGTACAGGAGAGGAGAGGAGAGGAAAGGAGAGGAGATAGTATAAGGTAATTTTTGATCATACCAATACTGGACCCCATATAATATAAGTATACAAATAAAATTGTATTTAAAGGCTAATGGACCCCATCCATTTAAACATACTTTTTGTTAGGAATTAAGTCCCGCAAAATAAATAACACAATATTTAACGTGGTATGATCTTCAATGACTTAATTTATAAAACTAACTTTAATATATTAATCTATACAGTACAATTTTTTGCACGTAATAAAAGCTAAGAAACCCTCTTTCACACAACAACTTAAGACCCAATTGCGTTAGCTTTCAACTTTTTAGGATGTTATTACCTCTTTGTTGTATTACATTTCTCTAATCACAAGACACTATTTATAGAGTATCCACAACTCTCGTTTTCCTAATTTAATTAGGACACTCTCATATAATAAATATATCTACTGCAAATAGGATTATTATTAAAATAAATTCTTACCACAAATAAGTTTTCTTCTCATAATAGGATTCGAGAAACTACTTGACAATTCTTCCCTCAACTCGAATCTCTAAATACTTCAACTTCATCTTTGAAATTTACTCGATAATTGCCCTTCTTGGTTTTCTTTTCACGCGTAAACTGTCCATCCTACACACAAATTAATTTTTCAGCAACCAGGGATATAACATACATTCTCAAGAATCTTCATAACACCGGTAATCGTGAATTTTAAAATGAACATTTCCAACGCCTTCAATCTTCATCATCCTTTTATTCACCGCATTAACATAATCAAATTCTCCATCGTACTTCAAACACTCAAAGCAATCTTTCTCCTTGTATATATGCATAGAAGCCGCATAATTCAATACTCATTTATCTTTATTGTAGTCACTCTTAATCATTAAAACAACTTCTTCTTCAGCTTCACTAAACAAATTAATTAGTGGCTTCTATATTTTCTTTCTCCTTTAATTTTTCTTGATATTTCCTTAAACACTTCTTATCATTCTTTAATTTTCTGCATTGGTATTGAATATGATCATTCTCTCCACAATAATAGCACTCTCTATTAATATAATCTCTTGTCTCGGATCATGATCTTTCTTTACTATTATCTCTCCATTGACGCCTCCCTCGATTAGAACCCTCCACGGTTAGTGTTTGCTCACCAATGTTTTTGCTCTATTCTCCCATCGGCTTTTGACTTTCCCACAAAATAGTAACCACCTCGTTTAAAATTAAAATTAATTTTATCACCAATAATATTTGTACTAATGACTTGTAAGACTTGAACATAGATGAAAATAAGAGCAATGACTTATCCCCATATTTAAATTTTTCATCTGTATTAACAATTGGGACACTAACATGTTAAAAAAATTTAGATGACCATGAAAATTCGTTCCTTTATCCATCTTCAAATAGTACAATTTCATTTTCAAAAACAATCTGTTGGTTAGTGATTTTGAAACATAATGTTTCTCGAGTTTTTTCCACAACTTTTTCGGATTAGTCTCTTTCAACACATCATACTTTATCTCAAGTGTTAACAACGAACGGATTATGCTTACCACCTTCTTGCAAATCATTTGTCAATTTGTTTTTTTCACTTCGTCTGGTTTTTCTCGTCCAAAACTTGATCAAAGTCATTACAAGAACAAAAGATCTTGCATTCTGCTTTGCCATAATATGAAATTTATTTTTTCATCAAATGTTGAAAACTCAAATTTACCTAAATTCATTACTATCATATTACGCAAATTAATTCATTCTATCTCAGGATCCAATGAACCTACCTCTTGATACCACTTGTTAGAAATTAAGTAGTCATGCAAAATAAAAGGGTAATATTATATTTTCACAAGGTTTTCAAATAAGTAAGAAACAACAAAAGAGCCATATATGAGAGATAGACCTTCTAAAAGTATATCAAATTAATGAAAATATGAGTTCATAAAATAAAAACGAGATATCATAAAAATATCAAATATTTAATTAGTAATATTAATTCACAAAATAAAAATGAGATTGCGACTTTTGAAAATATCAAATGTCAAATTTTTAAATAAAAATATTAATTCACAAAATAAAAATAAAAAGTGAGAGCTCAAAATATCAAATATTCAATTATTAATAATATCAATTTACAATGGAAATTGATATTTTTGCAAGAGCTTATTCACATGAATAGTAAATGATGTTTATTTTTATATAAATGAGACCTTGTGGAAATATCATTTTTATTTTATTGTATAGAAATATCAATTTTCATGATTAAATATCAAATTTCCAAATAGAAATACCAATTCACAAAATAAAAATGAGAACCAGCTTATTGAGAAAATTAACTCTTGGCGGGAAAAGTTCATAGTTTGTGGATGGGATCAATAAACCCGTCTCTCCTCCATCAAGTTTTTTCACGAATTCCAAGTATTTCACAACCTTCAACTTCAATCACGGTAACCCAATTCAATTCCGGAACATCCTATCCCTAAAAATTTAGGCTTTCTTCAAGAAGAGAATGAGAGAAAATATTATCAAGTTCTTGAAAAAGGAGATGAGCCGATGAGGAGAAGTTGAAGAGGAAGAAGCTGCCGCCGGCATCACAAATGGTGAAGAAGATAGTGAACAAGTCATCTGATTTGTACATAATTTATTCCTTTGTTTTTAATTTAAGCATATCATCAATTTTATTTCATGTCGTGCCTATTGTTTTACCCTTCCCAAAACCGTTCTATTTTCCTCGCTATTCACAATATGACAGAACTCCGTCCACTATTATAAAATTATGATATTGCTGAACTAGCTCAAGCAGTGTTGAGTTGAATTATATGGTTCAGCACCGTTTGAGCGTGCAAATTGAAAATGACACTTTATGTGCTCAAACACTATTATAAGCTATAAAGCATGGATCGGAAGGTTTCCTGGTGAAATGATGATAGTTTTCTCATTTGTCTTCCTAATGTAAATCTGTTTGCTAATATCTTGACTAAGGTCTTACTACCAGTAAGGTGTATCATCTTATTGTGTTACAAGTTAGCATGAGAAATATCTTTTCTTTAACTTGATGAAAAGTTTTAAAACCAATCTTTTCCTATTGTAAGTTGGATACACACTATGTTACAAAGACTCGGATAGAGTGTACAGTTGGTCACGGTATTTTGAAGAGCACGACAAGGGTACTCTTTAATTTTGCCAATTTTTTATACTAAAAAGAAGCGTCAAATATCCATACTCTCATCCAAATGTCGAGTGGCGGACACGGGTACTTTAGGGCAAAGTGAAGTGTCCGTATAACATAGTATACACTGTCTGGTGTTGAAAAATGCACGCTTTCTCTTTTCCTCCTTTTTTTACATAGTTATTATGAACTAATTTTCAAGTGTATTCTTTTTAGGACTTCGTGGCCATTGTAACCTATTCAAGAATGAACATGTAGAATTTGATAATGATGGAAATGAAGAAGCATGTTATGATTCAGAGGAAGAGTCTAAATCAAAACAAGGACACTATGATGCTGATGACATTATTGATGTTGACAATCTTTCGTCTGATGATGATTATGAAGTTGAAGAAAGTGATGGTAGTGGTAACATTCTTGTGATTACTAATTTTCATTTTTCTTTTGTTTCTCTCATATGCATATGTATGTGTGCGTGAATTCATGTATCTGTTAACACAGCGTCTGTTGTTTATACATATCTGTAACTATGAATTATGTCTCTCTATCTATCCTTCTTTAACAACTAGTTTTTTTTTGTTTTGTTTTCTTACTGTATTTCTTACTTTCACCAATTGCTGCATCCTAGGATTTGATGGAAATTATAATAATTTGGTGAATGAAGAAGTAGGGAGTGATGGAAATGGGGACAAAGAGATAAGTTCTGATCCCAAGACAGAATCCAAATCCGGACAAGGCTGCCATGAACCTGATGAAGTTGACAAAATTCAGTTTGATGAACCTGAAATAAGTGACGAAAGTCCAAGTCATAATGCTTTTAATGAAGGCTGCCATGAAACTAATGAAGTTATTGACGTTGACGCTTTAGGATCCGATGAATCCGATTCAGATACAAGTGATGAAAATGGTAACGGTACTTCTTTTGCTTACTTCCTTTTTCCTTAAATGTGAAAAATTAGAAATGTCACTAAATAAATGAGGGGTTTCATACCAATGTACCATTAAAAAGTTCTTTGGTTCCGACTGTCGCTGCACCAACCATTTAAATTTAAAAGTCTTTATGTGAACATTTGTGTTAATGACTTTATCAAGAACCCAAAATATATGTATTAGGTTGGATTCTAAGTCAGTCAATTGAAATTAACATTATTTAGCTTTACATTGCTATTGCCTGTAAACATTAAAGAGTGTTGCTATATATATATATATATATACATGATGAATTTTTTTTGTTGATATTAGATACCGTCGCATGTGGCTACACGGGATAGCAGGTAGTGAGGAAGGGACTCATACATTATGGTCTATTTTATCACTTTCTATTTCACGTTAGTCGTAATCCACATTCGACATAAAATTAATTGACATATAAATCATTATCTAGCATTAAATACATATTCATTGCTATCAACATCAAAAGCATAAATGATACTTGATCAGGGTAAACATTTTTCCCTTTGTATATGTATTAAGCGAAGTACTGACATCTATTGCCAATAGAGAACTAAATTTTTCTATTTCGAGCTGCATATAGATAATTGATAGGTTATGACAAACCGAGTTTAAATATCATCTTGTTGATATGTACACCACAGCTAAGTACTATTGCGTGTGTGTGTGTCTCAGATCTATATCATGATCTACGGCAATTAAAAGTCTCCCAACTGAATCAATGACAATGCTCCCGAAGTGAAGTAATTAATTTTTATTTATTCATTAATTAATTTCAAACTGAATATTTATGGAGATCCTTCAATTTTCAATCATTTCATTTGCCAAAAGGTGATTTACAATGTGCTTCATTTCCTACATAGGCGCTCAAAAGAATTTGAAATTAATGAAACTTGATTTTCACTTTTTTTTTTTTTTTTTAATGTAATTTGCATTAATTCTTAAAGAAGGTGGGTCTTGACTTTTGAATTAATTGTCAAGATTTTTATTTTTTCTATTTATCCTTACCCAAAATTTCTCAGCATCTATTTAACAGCAGGATCATTTTCTTTGATGTGATAGTGGCATCCCTTATTGAGGGTGTTCTTGCAAATGACATTTCTCTCTATACCTTGAAATCAGCCGAAAAGTTCTTTAAGTCTAATTGGTTGTTCTTCAGTTTCTCTTGATTCCGCTTTCTTATCTGCAATGTTCATGGCTTATAATGCAGGGATCAAGGATAATAATGACGTTACCGAGGAAATTGAAGTTGAAGAAAATGACAGTAAGACAAGGTCCAAGTCAAAAGAAATATTCAATGAAGGTGATGATACAGCCAATGTTGAAAAGGTGGCTTCTAAAGTCAGCAACCCGCGGGTACCATATGTTGATTCTGATGAGTCACTTTCTTCAAGTGATACAAACAACGATGATTCAGATGACATGGACTATGAAATGGAGCAATATTATTCCTCCAACGGCAAGGATTCGAGCTCTTTAGAAGGTGACAATTTGGGTCTTATCTATTGTATTTATTTATTAGTAAAAGTGTCTTAATTTCATATAAAATAAGATGAAAAAGATTGGGTTTTTAATGTGGGTCGTTATCAAAATAATTGACATTGGGGATAACAAAAAGGAATTTTCAGAAAAATTATCTTGCCAAGGAAAAGAAATAAAAAGTCATAGCTTTGTTCCCAAAGACAATCAAATATGAAATTTTTGTTGAATGCATAGTTGGTGGGAAGTTGAAGTGAGAAATCATATCCAAAATGAAATTGATATGTTTAGTTATGTGCAGGGAAATAATTTTAATATCATCCTTTCATATGCTTTGATAGTGCATTTGCCTAATTGTACTCTAAGAAAAGAATGTGCCCATAGTTCTAATTTTGGACACCAGTAATCAGCAATCCAAATTATGTTTAAAGAGTCTTTATGGATGAAAGATGAGGGCACTGAAAGGCTTTGAAATACCTCTAATAGACACTGCCTTCAAAGTTTAACAAAAAGTTAAATAAAATTCATTTTTGATCTTTTGTTACTTAACATTTATTTGATGTATAAGAAACAGCACAAATACAAGTTCAACCTAAAATTCTGCTGTGGTTTTTCAACTTGCCTTCTTTTCTGTAGGCTGCAAAATGCTGAAGAATTATCTTTTTACTTTGACAATTTGTATCATGATGAAAAATATGAAAATTATTTGCACATTTATTCTTTTTAAGGTAGAATTCAGATATAGGCAAGTAACATATGAAGTTCATATTTGCTTTTTAGTTAACTTCCAGTAACTGTGAAACTATAGACCCCTTTAGTTACTACACTGTCAAGGGCAATCCTTGCCTTTACTCTTTAAGAAATGCATTAAAGATCTTCAAGTTCCTTTTTTATTCTTCTTCTTTGCTCGCTGCCTTTTCACTTGGAGTGTTTGTTTGTAGGGTCGGATGATGAGAGTTATCTCTCTGAGGAGACTGAGGGTGAAGAAATTGACAGCATTGGTTCTGTAAGCAAAAAGGCAGAGAGTGATGCTAAGAGGAAGCCTAAATCTAAAGTAAGAGTTGATGAAGTTTATGTTGCAGCCAAGGCTAAGAAGGTGGCCTGTAAAGTCTGCAAGCATTTGTATGTTGACAGTGATGAGAATGATCAACCAGAGAAGACTGTGGACGAAGAAATTGATAGTGCTGATTCTCGGAACGTTATAGCAGGTTGTGATGCTAATAAAATGAAGTCTGCATCAAAATTAAGATTTGATGAAGCTGATGCTGCGGCCATGCCTAAGAAGGCAGGCTCTAAAGAAGATGTGTCTTTTGTTGAGCCAGAAGCGTCGCTGTCTTCGAGTGATGGAAGTACTGGTGATTCAGATGATTCTGACTTTAAAGTGGAGAAATCTAATTTCTTGGTTGAAGCAAACAAGGCAAACACTTTTAAGAGTGAAGGTAACTATCTTGGTGTTTCTTTTTTATATATGATTGTTTGCGTTTTCTCTTGATTCTTCTAAAATTTACAAGAAAAACTTGGATTTGTGCAAGGAGTTTAGCCATGAATGTTGGATTTAGTAAAATGACATAGTCCTAGGGTCATAAAGACATCTTATTTCTTTAAATTGAAAGCAATAGGCAATTGTAATCAGCTAACAACGGCCTCAAGAAGAACTACTACCTGACACCTGTTGTCAACAAAATTATTTAGTTAATGCAGCAAAACACAAAGAAACGTCCTGACAAATTGATAATCAATATCACTTGATAGAACGAATACAATAATAAAATCCGTTTCCGTTTGTTTTTACAATAGCTATGCAATTTATACTCATGGTGTGTTTCTTTTGTCTCTTAGTGGTAAGTAGTGGATTCAGGGAATGCTCTTAAATGTATGATTTGAAGTTAGACAGAACTTATCCAGTGGACTCAGTTTCCATTAGTTATAAATATCAACTAGTAATCTCTATGGACCCTTAAGTTTTCTAAGGTCTGCGGATTCTTGAGCTCTTATTTGATTAGTTTCTTCATAAACTATTTAGTATTTGCTATTGAATTGCCCAGTCTTTGTAAACTATTTATTCTTAGTTTTTGATGATTTTATGGCAATGAAAGAGCTGATTGATCCAGTGTTTCTTGGAATGTGGTTTGTTTTAGTATGTGGTACGAATATGGGTACGTTGCACGCTACATAACTAAAACGCGGTACGCTAAAATATCTTTATATAAGTTCTTATAGTTATGAATTCTCTTAGAATCTAAATGAAATAAACCTAAATTTTATAGAAATTTTTTAGTTGAATCAATCAGTTGGTTGTTTTAATAATCGTTTAGGATAGGTGTAATATTTGAGCATCTAATACTAAGTTCGAATATTAATATTTTATAGGTAAAATCAACAAAGAAATTTTTCGGTACACTAAATTTAGAGTATTGGTACGTAAGAATATCATATTTGGGTACATAAGTACCAATGCGGTTCGCTAGGTCAATGAGAGTCCCTGGTAACTCTGGATTGATCAGCTTCTGTTTAACTGTTTGAATGAATTGAACTATAAGGATTTCCTTCCTGACTTCACAGCTTTCCATGCTTGTCTTAAATGTTTTCTTGATAATTGTTGATACCCCTGCACCCCTTTAAATTGTTTCTATATAATTAATGATTTTTTCTTTTTCAGGTGCTGATAAAGATAGTCATCATGAGGAAACTGAAGTTGAAAAAATTCATAGTAATGGTAAGAAAGTAAATCCTCATTTCACTGAATCGAATATCTGTGGATCAAAAAGGCATTCTGAAATTAGTGTGGGTAATGAATGTGGTGGTTCCACTTTGGGAGGAGATCAGGTAAAATCATTTGACCACGAAACAGTAAGAAATGTCGTGGAGGTTGATGATGGGATTCATCTTAGCACTTCAAATCGAACCCAACTGAAGAAGATTTTCACGGAGAATCCTCCAAAAGTTAATGAGGAAGATGATGAAACTAGAGAAGAACCAACTAAGAGGAGGCGGGGAGGGTATGATATTTTCAGAATTCTTGCTGATTCTATTTTGGGTAAAGTATCGCTTGAAGGTGAGCCTTTTGAACAAGAAGCTAAGCAGTCATGTTCAGTTGAGAATACAATTAATTATAAGTTCAGGTTTGAGGATGAGGATCCTGCACCAGTAGAAAAATTGGAACTTGAGATTGAAGTGGAAGCCTTATTTGAGGAAATGGATTTTGCTCTCAAGTGTGAAGAAATGGGTTCTTTTGACCCCCCTACTGTAAGTTTCTAGCCATGTACTTATTGTGTACGTGCTACTAGTAGATAGTAAATAAGAACCTGATTATGTTTCTAGCCATGTACTTATTGTGTACGTGCTACTAGTAGATAGTAAATAATTTGATCATTTGAGTCCCTTATTAAGCAAACCAGGGCAAAATTGTGAGTCACTTCACCAATTAAGATATATCACTCAATCATGTGTGAAGGTATATTTTATGATTTGGGGATTTGTAGTGATATTTTTTTGGAGAAACATTTTAGCATTGAATTAGTAGCATACTTACCTTATTTCGTCCAACATTTTGCAGCATAGTGACCTGGAGTAGCACATACTTCTCAGTCCTTTATCTTGAGTTTAGACATGTTACATTATGCATAACAAACCATTGTGCTTGAAAATTGTCAAATCTGCATAACACTAAATCTTGATTGCATCATCAGAAGAAACATAAAGCATGGATTCTAACTACCACGCTAACACTAACCCGCAGAAGATTCTTTTGTTTTCCAACTACACGAAGCAAAAAAGGTTGATTTTTTTATTTGTTTGTGCAAATGATACTACTTTTTTTTTTGTTGCTCAATTTCAAATAATATGCAAGGTACTAATAGTTTCTTGATGGTTTACAGGTTGAAAGTGAAAACTCAAACAATCCAGTGGGTGATAAAAATCAATCTACACTTTGTTGTAAAGGGAAGCATCAGCCGATTCTTGATGAAGAAATTGGAATAATATGCCAATACTGTTATTGTGTACTGTGTGAGATTAAATATGTAATGCCAGAATGGGTAAGCAATCTTTTTGAGTAATCTGACCGCACCTTTTGTTTTATTATTGCCGATTCTGACCTGTAGTTTATCAGTGACTACTTGATAACCATGGTTTTACAAGAGTATTATCTTTGAAAGTGCTAAGTAAGCTGATATTACTTTTTGACTCCATGTAATTATTTTGATGTCACAGAAAAATATTTTGACACCCATAATTTATTATGATCATGTTCATTAGTTGACTTGAAATTTAACTAATTTCATTCTTTAATTTTTTTGACCTAACTTTTTATATCTTCATTATGCAGGCAACATCTACTTCTAGAATATCAGAAAGAAAAAACTTCTATGGAGACAATGATAACTCTATTTTTGATGGATTTCAGTTCAAAGCTTCAGGTGATGATGCTGGAAACTCTTCTAATCACACTGAAGGCACAGTTTGGGATATCACACCTGGCACCAAAGAAAGCATGTATCAACACCAGCAAGAAGGTTTTGAGTTTTTATGGAAAAACTTGGCAGGAACTATTAACCTTGCTGAGCTGAAGAGTGCCGATATAGATGAAGTAGGGGGCTGCATTATCTCACACGCCCCCGGAACTGGGAAAACACGCTTGACTGCAGTTTTCATCGAAAGTTACCTGAAATTGTTTCCAAGCTGTCGACCAGTAATCATTGCACCTGCCAGTGTGCTTCTTACTTGGGAAGAAGAATTCAGAAAATGGGAAATTGAATTCCCATTCCATAATATCAACAATATGGAGCTTTCGGGCAAGGAAAATATGGTAGCCCTTAAGCTTCTCAAACAGAACAACAAGTGCCCGGACATGAATGCAATTCGTATGGTGAAGCTGCTTTCATGGAGTAAAGGAAACAGCATTCTTGGAGTGAGTTACAACTTGTATGAGAAGCTTGCTGGGGAAAAGTTCATAAAGGAAAATGGAAGCAAGAAGAGAAAGAAAGTTGTTCTCGATAAAGAAAAGGAAGAGTTAAGGAAGATACTGCTTGAGTTTCCTGGCTTGGTGGTTTTTGATGAAGGGCATACGCCCCGAAATGACAGGAGTTGCATTTGGAACACTCTTTTAAAACTTCAAACAAAAAAGAGGGTTATCCTTTCTGGAACACCTTTCCAGAACAATTTTGGAGAGCTATCCAATACGTTGCGTTTGGTTAGACCAGCAATTGCGAATGTACTTTCAATAGAAAGAACATTTGGTGACATTACTCAGTCAAGAAGCATATACTCTCGAAGAAATGGAGCTGCCTCTTTTAATTCAAGTAGAAAAGTTTCTGATGATTCAATTGAGAAGCTTAAAGAGAAAATAGCGCCTTTTGTTCATGTTCACAAAGGTACAATCCTTCAACAAAGTCTTCCTGGCTTGAGAGACTCTGTGGTTCTTCTAATCCCTCCTCCATTGCAGAAGCACCTCATTAATACAATTGAATCACAAAACACGTTTGAATTTGAACACAAGGTAGCATTGATCTCTATACATCCCTCTTTAATTCAACACTGTACTTTATCTGATAAAGAGAAGTCCATTGTTGAGAAAGAAGCTCTAGAAGAGATCAGACTTGAGCCTGAAAAAGGTGTTAAAACAAAATTTCTAGTGGAACTCATCCGGCTCAGCCTAGCAAAAAAGGAGAAGGTGTTAATTTTCAGCCAATATATCCACCCCTTGGAATTTTTGAAGGACCAGCTAGCAGCACTTTTTGGTTGGGATGAGAATCAAGTTTTGCAAATGCAAGGTGGGCTTGAGCAAAAGCTGAGGCAGAACTTGATAAGCCGTTTCAACGATCCAAATAACGAAGCAAAGGTATTGCTAGCATCAACAAAATGCTGTTCTGAGGGGATAAATTTGGTGGGGGCTTCAAGGGTTGTTCTACTTGATGTTGTATGGAATCCATCAGTAGAACGGCAAGCAATAAGCCGGGCTTATAGGCTTGGCCAAAAGAAAGTTGTGTACACTTACCATCTTATGACATCGGGAACCACAGAGTGGGACAAGTACTGCAGACAAGCCGAGAAAGATCGTTTATCAGAGATGGTTTTTTCTGCTAGTAGCAAGGAAAATGATAAGCAAAAGGAACCTGCTGCAGCTTTTAATGATGAAATCTTGGAGGAGATGGTCGGAAACACAAAACTGAAAGATATGTTTGAGAAGATCATTCACCAGCCAAAAGAGACTAACTTGATTGAAAGTTTTGGTATAGGATCTCTCTCATTGGCAATTAACTGAATCAAATTTGATCCAAACTATTCCAGGTACTCTTCACTCTTGACTCACTATTTTATGTTCTATTGCTCGACTTTGCCATTTAAAATGCATTACTGATTAGAGATACATTTGTAAAATGACGACTTTAAAGGAAAAGTTTATTTCTCCAATCTTATTCCTAACATTGGCTAGAAATATAGTAGCGGTGGCATGATAATATGAGGGTGTTAAGAATTTCATGTCACTTTATAATTTATAGAAATGTTGGAGCAAGTGGGCAAAAATAACTAATATATAACTGGAAATTAAATTAGCAAGGAAATATCTCACCTAATTAGTAATAACGAAATATAAAACTTTTATACGTTTACTGAATACGGTACTTAAGACTTATTCGGCCCTACTTCGATGCATGGCTCTGACAACTGAACCTTCTCTAGAAACAATTAGTGTTGGTGTGCACCTACCAAAACGCTCAATTATGATAAGGAAGTAGCTCTTGCAAAATACTTCATTCGTTCTAAATTATAAAATCAATAAATATTATAGCTAGTAGTACAATTTAAGCAGTTCATAATATTCATAATTATATTAAAATATATTAAATGAATTCATGTCAATTTTGAGTTTGAAAATGGTTAAAATTGACTTTTCAAAAGTCAATATTGATCTTATAATTTAGAACGGAGAGAGATAGACTTAAGCACTAAGAAAATCAATTTATGCTCACTCTATATTTTGCTATTGAAAAGAAACTATTTATTTTTCCTTTTTGTTTCTTTTTTTCTCTCTCTTTTTTTTGTTCAGCCGTAGTGGGCCTATTTACAGGTGATATACGCTGTCAGTAGTAGCCACCAAGTTGCCTTACTTTAGCCAATCACAATTTGCTACATATAAGGATAAATTGAATTAAGACTTAACAATTAAGAAATCTTAATGGTTAAGTAGACTTAACCATTAAGAAATCTTTTAAGAATTTATATTATAGGACTAAAATTTCACCCAATAGAATCTTAAGATCAATTTGAAATTATCAAAATGTATCTATAACTTTGTAACAGGCAAAAAAGAAAATGTATCTCTAATTTTGAAACAATGGGAGTACTATTTTCTGTGGTTATATTCTTTAGTGATATGAATGAACTGTGATTTCTGTGAGAAACAAAAAAAGAAGCTTGAATTCTAGAACTTGTAGAACTGGTTGAAGTTAACTTTGTAGTGGTGTTATTGTATTTCGAGTACTGGTATTGTGCTATTTAGCCTGACTAAAACTCTTGCACTTTCAAATTCTTACATCTCTCTGTAGTAAAATGAGAATAAATATGAGAATCTAAAAAACTTGATGCAGCATGTAGGAATAAATTGACCATCATCCTATTATTATATACTCCTACATTTCTCCCAAATTATATTCCGATGGATTATTTTCATTTGCATTCTAGACCGTGTTGTAGAACTGATAAATGAAACTTCAGATGTGCTTAGTTAACTTTTTCACTAATTAAATGCTTTCTCATAAATGTAGAAGACGAAAAAACAAACATAACATAGAATCATACATGTTTGATCTGGTTTATTATCTTTTTTTTAGTAGTCAGGCTGATTTATCTATATATGAAACTTGTTTAATAGTTGAGAAAATAATGAAATTGGTTTGTTTTGCAGATTAATGACTTGACAGACAATCAGTTTAAAGCAAATGATATCATTGAAATCCATAATTTCAATTCAGTATACAGATTCATCAAGAAAGTGGCAATTCACAACCTCTGGTTATTACTAGGAAGATTCTTTTTCATTTGTAATTCTGCTTTTGCTCAATAGTCAGACTGCAGGTGCCTTACTTTGTTATTTACTGGCTTTTTATTAATAATTTTTCCATTATTTTCAATGAAACTTCTGCGTTCTTTCAATAAAAATTTATCTCAAGTTAAACATTATGGTGTGTGCAATTAGAATTATGAAGAATTGAAGAGTTATTATGTATTTGTTCAGCTTAAATGTCCAAATAATGGTTGCATGTAATTGGAGAAATCTTGATGCTTTTACTCAATTAATCATGAAAAGTATGCTTACATATTTGTCTATAAGTCACAATTTGGATATGTAATTATTTGTTTGTTTCAACATGTATTTGGTATTGTCCTTGTTGGAGCAATTGGGCAAAAATAATTAATAAATAAATGTAAGTTAAATTAGTAAGGAAATATCTCACCAAATTAGTAATAAAGAAATACAAAACTTTTATAGGTTTATTGAACACAGTACTTAAAATGTTATTCGACCTTATTTCGGAGCATGGATCTAACGATTGAACTATCTGAATTAAATTGTAAATTGAATGTTGGTATGCACCTACTAAATCACTCAATATGAAAAGAAAGTAGTTCTTGTGAAATAAGACCTTAACTTTATTGAGAATTACTAAGAAACTCAATTTCAGTTTATACTCTCTATATTTTGTTATTAAAAGAGGGAACTAACTATATAATTTCCCTCATTGTTCCTATTTTTCCCTTTTTCTTTTTTCGATCTATGTTCAGTCGAAGGTGGAACTATTTATGAAGGATATAGGCGTTTGCATTAGCCAATCACAAATTGTTACATATTAAGATCAATTAGCGTAGGGTATGGTGCAGTTTGATACAGTTGGTAATTCAAATCGCACATAAAATCGCTTGGGTGCAGTTTTTGACAAATCCAAAATTGTACATAATATCGCTAATGATTGGTGTGGTGTAATTTTGAGACTTGCGATGTGGTTTTATTTAGTTCGATTTCAGTTTCAAAATCAATTGTGTGAAAACACAAATACAGAGGTCGCAAATTCATAGGACGCCTCACACAAATTAAAATCATAACCTGTCAGTGAAAACAGAAATATCGTGGTTAACTAAACACATATTGAATAACACAATTTTCAAGAGTGATTGTAACTAAAATTGTCTTTCCAATAAAGCTTTATACATATAACGACATTAAATTACTCACAATCATAAGCATGTATATATATATTGTAAGACCCCGAATTTTATGAAATACAAAATTTAATTTTTCTTCATATAGATATTTTTTTAAACAGTAAGTGGTTAAATCGATAAAGTTAAAAGTTAAGGATGTTATGTGCAAATTTTATTTTGTCGGACAATATTCGCTTTGTCGGGGAATATTCGTTTGGTCGGGGAATATTCGTTTGGTCCGACGGCGCCGAAATAACAAATTATTGGTGGACCCCACAACGGAATATTTGTCGGATATAGAAAACGACAGAAATAACCTTTTTAAATAAAAATAGTCAACGGAACTGTTAAAATACCGGTGATAAAAGAATAGTAGCATACGGTAGTTTATGGTATTTTCTGTAGCACACGGTACTCTACAGTAACACACGGTATTGCATAGTGTCTCATATTATTGGTCTGATAATTGACACCGTAACTGTTACGCATCATTTCATCGATAATTGTCACTGCATAATATTTTATATTATCAATTCAATAATTGTTGTTACACAGTATTTTGCATTATTGATTTAATAATTGTCATTACACTGTATTTTATATCATTGAGTCAATAATTGTTGTTGCACTGTTTTTAAAATTATTGAACCTAATAATTGTCACAGTAACATATGCACAGTAATTCACATTATTGAATCAATAATTGTCATTACACAGTAACGTATGCTTTATTTTACATTATTGTTATCTCTATTATGATGTTATTTAAACAGTTGTATTTCATTAATTTATTGACTTGATATCTAAGGGCTAACTATACTGTATTTATAACAATTAGTCATAATAATTGAATTGAGAAAGTTATTTGTTTATAATATAAAGTTAGGTGATTATTAGGTAATATGAAATGAATGGTGTAGATTAAAGTGTGAATTATTGTTGAATAATTGAATTGATTTGTTTATAATATAAAGTTAGGTGATTATTAGGTGATATGAAATGAATGGTGTAGATTAAAGATAATATAATATTTGAAATGGATGGTGTAGATTAAAAGATGATCTTTAAATGAATGGTTTAGATTAAATGAATGATAAGATTTTTGGCTATAAATAGAAGCCTTAACTTAAGGATTTTTCATAAACTTCCTTACTTGTTCTTTCTTTCTCTCTCTAAATACTTCTTGTGAAAGTTCTCTCTAAGTGTGCTTAAGTCATCTTGAGTATTTGTGAAGATCTATAAGTATACGTGTACTGTTCAAGTTAATCAACCTCATTTAAATCTATATCCAGTCACGTGTTGAGGTAAGGGATACCATCTTTTTCATCTTCCATTATTCAAACGTACTATGGTAAGGGATTATCATTATTTGATTCTCGATAATAATATTGTTTCTTCCTTACTCATAAGACGTGCCTTTTATTTCCATGTATTAAATTGTGGGAATAACCTTACGGAGCGGATTGCCGCCTGTTGGTGAATAACCTTTCGTATTCATTCATTATTAATCTCTGAGAATAACCTTACGGAGCGGATTGCCGCCTGTTTGGTGAATAACTCTTTGTACTCAAATTCTATTAAATTGTGGGAATAACCTTACGGAGCGGATTGCCGCCTGTTTGGTGAATAACTCTTTGTACTCAAATTCTATTAAATTGTGGGAATAACCTTACGGAGCGGATTGCCGCCTGTTGGTGAATAACCCTTTGTATTAATTTCCTTCACCTTTTGTTAATCAAACCTGCTACGGTAAGGGATATTATTTTCTTTCATACTCCTAAATCGAAATTATTATGGAACTATTGCTTCTATAATTCCTGAAAATATTATATGTTCCATAATAGTTGAACTTCATTATTTCAACTGAACCTTCCTATTTACGTGAACCTTTCTATTGAATTGTAACCGTTATTTTGAACTGTGGATCTTGAATTTCACTCCACATCATGTTGACAATTTGGACATTATTTGAATCTGTACAAAGTAAACTTCCGATACTTATTGTTATCCTATTTCTTCTGTTCATCATTTATATCATTCTATTCATCCAAAAATCAAGCTGTTGTGAATATCTGTGGCCGGGGACACAGATGTGATATATTTGTTGAACAGATGATAGGTTAAAGGCGATATAATAGGTTAAAGGCGATACATCTGTTCGGTGTCTTTTATGGCACGTGGTGAATGTTCTCTTTGGCCCGTAGTGCAAAGATGAACTGTTGTTTGGTATGATTATGACCAAAGGCTGAATCTGGTATAATCATGACCGTTGGTGCTATATTGAATATCTTTGGCCGTAGTACAAAGATGAACTGTTGATGTGCATGATTATGATCAGGAACTGTGAATTTGTATTATCTTGACTAATGATATTTCAGATGATAAAAGTTGATGATGTTTTTCCTAAAAAGAGAACCGAGTGGACATTATAGTCTGCATTATTCTTCTAATAGATTACTCATTCCGCTGCTATTATTGATCTGAACGTTGTTTAAGAATTTAACTGCAGTTTTTGATATAAACCTTGTAGTCTATTGTATTCTATCAAGAACTCAACTGTTGAAGACTAATGATAATTTATTCGTCATTATCTTAGTCATGATATTCTTTACTGGGCTATTTGAGCTCACCCTTTCTTTTGTTCCATTGTTTTTCAACAGGAGATGAAAACATAACAGGGTCTAGCCGGGGAATGGAGTGAGGGTCCGAGGAATAGTTATCATAGTCTTCACGTTTTGTAAAATAGTGTGGCAATAATAGTGAAGACTTAGTTGTGTATTATTATACACTGTATTGTTGTACGTTGTGCTTTGTTGTAATAATTTTGTTGTAGTCTTTTGACGACTCAAGTTTGGGCTGTGTGAGCCCAGATTTGGGGGCGTCACAGTTGGCATCAGAGCTTAGGGATATGGTCTTTAATGGCGATCTGGGGTAGAACTAGGAGGGGAGAGACGAATAGAATCAGTCACTAGTGTGTCCTACCTAAAATAGATTTTATTATCTAATGAGTCGATTTGAATGTAGGAACATGAAGTGATGAGTCAGTTTATTTGAACTAACATTTATTTTGTGACCACAGTTAGGTATGGCATCTGAAAATCAAGAGGTTAACTATGGAATGTTAGGGTTTCGACACAGTGAAAGCAGCGGAATTTAAAATTTTTCCGAAACCCTAAGACAGGATCCATGCGAAAACAGATTAATCAGAGGTTTAGATTATTTTACCGATTATCTGAGATGTTGAGAAGACGATGGAATTCTGGAACGGCTTCGAATCTTCAACGCAATCCAGTGACTACGTCTCTACGGTATCCACACGAACGCTCCGCGAATCGTCCCACGATCTGCAGCAAAAGGAACCGCGGTACTAGCCACCAAGATCAGGATTTCTAACCTATTTTTCTCTCTAGCCTCTTTCTGAAAGCGGCTAGGGTTTTAGTTTTTCCTTACGTGACTTTTAGACTACTGATATATCATATATATAGTAGTTAATAGGAATTAACTAAAACCTAAAATCAATAGAAAAATAAAATCCGAATTTATATATATTATATTTTAATTAAGTCTTACTTAATTAATATACATATATACAAATTATCCTATTAATTTAAATTCGTAATTTTTTAAATACTATCAATCATATTGACATATTTAAAATACTTACAATTTAAATTAATTCCTTTTTAATTACGTTCTAAGTGTGTGACCCTATAGGTTATTATTATGTTGGCAATAATTTTAAAATCATATTATAAAATTATAAACAGTGAGCGGCATCTAATAATGCATCACTGCTACCCAAATAATAATAAGATCGGTGATTCGATACAACCTTTTCGTGACCAATGTTTCAATGTAATTTAATCCTTTTAACCTTATATCCTAGATTAAACTCGAGGCATGGAATGTGTCATACTCTTCATAATTTAATCTGAGTTTTCTTGATCAATGAGTAGACTATATGAAACAAATCAATATTTGAGCATGGCCATGCATTTCATAGTCCTACTCAATCAAGAGGCCTATGGATATCACCCCTAATATATAGGAGGGTTAAATTCCATCTAGATCACTCATATTCCTCACACGATTCATGATGTACCCAATAATCACCTTTATTGTCCACCCTATTAAAGGTGACATTTGATGATATCAAAGTACACAAATTCTCGTGTAATAATATAGTGACTTCAGGTCGAAGGATCATTACATCATTGTCACTATAAGAATTTCTTATGACACTTTGCATAATGCTCCATGTAGAATTCTCATGGTGGGTCAGTCCAGTACATTGTTCTCTAACATGTACCTATGCATTGACTCAAATATCTCATATATTTATGACCAATGAGATTTGGCCATCAGTCAATCCACATACTAGTCTCAATGCATCATTGTTGTCCCATTAACAATGATACTCGACTAGGGACATTTAAGAGCAATGATACTAATTATAATTATATAATCTCATGTTCAAGTCACATACTTAAAACTATATAATTCGTATCATTATTCTAAGGGCTTTTATTATGTTAACATTTATATAACGCAGTAAATGAAATCATAATAAAATAATCTATTTATTCAATCAAATATAATATCAAAAATGTTAAGCAATTACATCAAATAATTAGCCTCTAGGGCATAAACTCTAACATGGAATACCCGAAGCAAATGTAGCCGAGAATCAAGAGGCCCCAAACAATCCTCCTGCCAACTCAGGAAATAATGTTCCTGATAACATGATGAACGATGGATTCTTTAGGAATTTCATGCAGTTCATACAGAATCAAGGAAGAGGAAATCCAGTCAATAATAACGGTAGAAACGCTGGCAATTTGAGGATGGTCACTGTTAAGCAATTTAAAGAATTAGGACCACCTGAATTCCACGGGAAGCCTGACCCACTCAAAGCGGAGGCATGGCTGAAGCAGACGACAAAAATACTTGATGTCTTACAATGCGCTGATGATCAGAAGGTGCCATTTGCCACTTTTATGTTACGAGGTGAGGCGGACCATTGGTGGGAAGCGGTAAAACGTATCCAACCTTCAGCACTCGAAATGTCTTGGACAGAATTCGAAGAACTGTTTAACGAGAAGTACTTCCCAGAAAGCATCCGCCATATGAAGGAAGTGGAATTCATTAAGCTGGAGCAGGGAAACATGACAGTTTCTCAATATGAAGCTAAGTTTGCTGAACTGTCTCGTTTTGCGACTCATCTAGTAGATGACGAAGCACGAATGAGTCGAATGTTCCTGAGAGGTTTGAGACTCAAAATTCGTCAACAACTTAGTTCTCATAAATTCAGTTTGTATTCAGATGTTGTAGATAGGGCTCAAAGGGTGGAGCAAACAGATGAAACATTGCAGCCAAGAGTTAATGATCAGCATAGAGAAAGGAGTGACAACAACCACAAGAACGAAAACCATCGAGGAGGTAACCAACACTTCGGTGGTAATTCCACACCAAATAACAGAAGAGGAGAATCTAGTGGGAACAATTTCAAAAGAAAGAGATTCCATAATAATTATGGAAGGGCACCAGCACCAGTACCAACACCAGCACCGACCCCAGTTTCAAGGGGAGAAGATCGACCACCAGTGAGATGCTATAGGTGTGGTCAGGAAGGTCACATCAGCCCAAGCTGTACTCTGCAGTCTAAAAAGTGCTACAGTTGTGGGAAAGAGGGTCATCTTGCGCGGTTTTGTCCTGCCACAAAATCAAGTCCAGCTGCAATGATGATACCAAAAGCTAGCGCGGATAAAGGAAAATCTGTAGTTCAAGGGAGAGCTTTTGTTGTGACATCCCAAATGGCGCGAAACTCGAACGAGGTGATAACCGGTAAGCTATTCATAAATTCTCGTGAAGTCTACGCTTTGTTAGATACTGGCTCTACCCATTCTTTTATCTCACCTGCATGTGCTCAGCGTTTAAACTTAACTCCTGAAAACTTGGACTTTGACTTATCAGTTGAAACCCCATTAGGAGAAATGACCATTACATCTACTGTCTATAAATCTTGCCTAGTTCAAATCAACAACCTCACATTATCTGTTGACCTTATTTCTTTGGAGATGCGTGAATTTGATGTGATTTTAGGAATTGATTGGTTGACTACCCATCATGCTAAAATTGATTGTTTTCATAAGATTATTAGTTTTCATATTCCTAATCAACCTGTCATGCAAATTCAAGCAACTAAACCATTGAAATCTATAACTGTTATTTCTAGCCATAAAGCCATTCGTTTATTGAAAAACGGATGTCAAGCCTTTTTAGCTCATGTCACTGATTTGAACAAAAATACGTCAAACTTGAATGATATTCCCATTGTTAATGAGTTTCCTGACGTTTTTCCTGAAGAACTTCCTGGCTTACCCCCAAACCGTGAAATTGATTTTTATATTGATCTTGAACCCGGTACCAAGCCCATTTCCAAAGCTCCCTACCGAATGACTCCCATTGAACTTCAAGAGTTAAAAGTCCAACTATAGGAATTGTTGGATACCGGTTTCATTCGTCCGAGTGCATCACCTTGGGGTGCTCCTGTTCTATTTGTGAAGAAGAAAGACGGGAGTATGAGATTGTGCATTGACTACCGAGAATTGAACCATGTCACCATCAAGAACAGGTACCCGTTACCTCGGATTGATGACATGTTTGATCAATTGCAAGGCGCTCAACATTTCTCAAAGATTGATCTCCGTTCTGGATATCATCAGTTAAAGGTTAAAGCTGAGGACATTCCAAAGACTGCTTTCAGAACTCGTTATGGGCATTATGAGTTCTTAGTCATGCCTTTTGGACTAACTAATGCTCCTGCAGCTTTCATGGACATGATGAACCGGATATTCAAGGAACATTTGGATCATTTTGTGGTTGTCTTTATTGATGACATCCTCATATACTCCAAGAGTCGCGAGGATCATGAACAACACCTGAGATTGATACTACAAAAGCTCCGTGAAAACAAATTATATGCCAAGTTGAAGAAATGTGAGTTCTGGCTTGAGGAGGTCGCGTTTCTTGGGCATGTGATTTCTAGTCAAGGAATATCAGTCGATCCTGCGAAGATTGAAACGGTACTAAATTGGGAACAACCCAAAACAGTAACCGAAGTCCGAAGTTTTCTGGGTCTAGCTGGTTATTATCGGAGATTCGTAGAAGGATTTTCTCGAATCGCCACTCCATTAACGCAGCTTACTCGGAAAAGCACAAAATTCATATGGAGCGAGGAATGCGAGAAAAGTTTCCAAGAACTCAAGAAGAGACTGGTTTCAGCTCCTGTTCTGACCATACCATCAGGATCAGGAGAATTTGTTATCTACAGCGATGCTTCTGGCAAAGGTCTAGGCTGTGTCCTTATGCAACATGGAAAGGTTATAGCCTACGCCTCTCGACAACTCAAAGATTATGAGAAAAATTATCCTACTCATGATCTAGAGTTGGCAGCAGTCGTTTTCGCGTTGAAGATCTGGAGACACTACTTGTACGGAGAAAAAGTGGATATCTATACGGATCATAAAAGTCTCAAGTATTTCTTCACCCAGAAGGAACTCAACATGCGACAACGACGTTGGCTTGAGCTGTTAAAGGATTATGACCACACAATCCAGTATCACCCGGGAAAGGCGAACGTTGTAGCTGACGCTTTGAGCAGAAAATCTTATGCAAGTAGAAGTGCACTGCTGACAACACAAAAGTGTATTTTGTACGACTTGCAAAAGATGGAGATAGAGCTAAAGACACCAGGGACCCACTCGAAGATTGCTCACGTGCGAGTAGAACCAACTTTAATCGATAAAATTAAAGCTGCTCAAGCTACCGATCCGGAACTGATAAACATGATAAAGAAAGTACAAGAAGGTGCCATTCCCGAAGCAAGAATCGACGAGAAAGGAATACTTCGAGTCAACTCTCGACTCTGTGTTCCTAACGATCCTGAATTAAAGCATAAAATCATGATGGAGGCACACAACACGCCGTTTGCAATCCACCCAGGAGGTACCAAGATGTATCGAGATCTTCGACATACATTTTGGTGGAACAATATGAAAAGAGAGATTGCGGAGTTTATCTCAAGGTGCCTAACTTGTCAACGTGTCAAGGCAGAACATCAAGTACCTAAAGGTCCATTACAATCACTTGAAGTTCCCGAATGGAAGTGGGAACACATCAATATGGACTTCGTGACGGGTCTTCCAAAAGTTTCTCAAGGCTTAGATGCAATTTGGGTGATCGTAGATAGATTGACCAAATCTGCTCATTTCTTGCCTATACGAGAAAACTTTTCACTTGAACGTCTTGCCGGTATGTACATAAATGAGATCGTGAGATTGCATGGCATGCCAGTTTCCATAGTTTCTGATCGAGATCCTAGATTCACTTCACGCTTTTGGATCAGTCTACAAAAAGCTATGGGCACTGAACTACGTTTTAGTTCTGCATACCATCCTCAAACGGACGGACAATCGGAAAGGACGATCCAGACCCTTGAAGATCTTTTGAGACTTTGTGTATTAGACTTCAAAGGAAGTTGGGATAAGTACTTGCCGTTGGTGGAATTTTCTTACAACAACAGTTACCAAGCAAGCATAGGCATGGCTCCATTCGAGGCATTGTATGGAAGGAAGTGTCGCTCTCCAATATGTTGGAATGAGGTAGGAGAAGCAAAATTGTTGGGACCCGAGCTGGTACGCTTGACGACCGAAAAGATCCAAATGATCCGACAACGAATACAGACCGCACAAGAACGACAAAAGAGTTATGCTGATCTTCATCGGAGAGACGAAAGTTTCAACGTCGGAGATCATGTATTCTTACGTGTTTCTCCATGGAAAGGGGTTACGAGATTCGGAAAGAGAGGAAAGCTTAACCCTCGATTTATTGGCCCATTTGAAATCCTCGATCGAATAGGAACCGTAGCCTACAGACTAGCCCTACCACCAAGTATGTCTCGCATCCATAACGTTTTTCACATATCTATGTTACGTAAATATGTGAAGGACCCAAACCACGTCATTGAGTTAGAACCAGACGTTATAGCAGAGGATTTAACATACGAGGAGGTACCTGTTAAGATCCTGGATAAGAAGGAGCAGATCCTACGCTCAAAGGTTATACCTCAAGTTAAGGTTTTATGGAGGAACCAAGATACTGAGGAAATGACCTGGGAGCTAGAATCTGAGATGAAATCTAAGTATCCTTACCTCTTCGATATGTCAGGTACGTCAATTTCGGGGACGAAATTTCATAAGGAGGGGAGGTTGTAAGACCCCGAATTTTATGAAATACAAAATTTAATTTTTCTTCATATAGATATTTTTTTAAACAGTAAGTGGTTAAATCGATAAAGTTAAAAGTTAAGGATGTTATGTGCAAATTTTATTTTGTCGGACAATATTCGCTTTGTCGGGGAATATTCGTTTGGTCGGGGAATATTCGTTTGGTCCGACGGCGCCGAAATAACAAATTATTGGTGGACCCCACAACGGAATATTTGTCGGATATAGAAAACGACAGAAATAACCTTTTTAAATAAAAATAGTCAACGGAACTGTTAAAATACCGGTGATAAAAGAATAGTAGCATACGGTAGTTTATGGTATTTTCTGTAGCACACGGTACTCTACAGTAACACACGGTATTGCATAGTGTCTCATATTATTGGTCTGATAATTGACACCGTAACTGTTACGCATCATTTCATCGATAATTGTCACTGCATAATATTTTATATTATCAATTCAATAATTGTTGTTACACAGTATTTTGCATTATTGATTTAATAATTGTCATTACACTGTATTTTATATCATTGAGTCAATAATTGTTGTTGCACTGTTTTTAAAATTATTGAACCTAATAATTGTCACAGTAACATATGCACAGTAATTCACATTATTGAATCAATAATTGTCATTACACAGTAACGTATGCTTTATTTTACATTATTGTTATCTCTATTATGATGTTATTTAAACAGTTGTATTTCATTAATTTATTGACTTGATATCTAAGGGCTAACTATACTGTATTTATAACAATTAGTCATAATAATTGAATTGATAAAGTTATTTGTTTATAATATAAAGTTAGGTGATTATTAGGTAATATGAAATGAATGGTGTAGATTAAAGTGTGAATTATTGTTGAATAATTGAATTGATTTGTTTATAATATAAAGTTAGGTGATTATTAGGTGATATGAAATGAATGGTGTAGATTAAAGATAATATAATATTTGAAATGGATGGTGTAGATTAAAAGATGATCTTTAAATGAATGGTTTAGATTAAATGAATGATAAGATTTTTGGCTATAAATAGAAGCCTTAACTTAAGGATTTTTCATAAACTTCCTTACTTGTTCTTTCTTTCTCTCTCTAAATACTTCTTGTGAAAGTTCTCTCTAAGTGTGCTTAAGTCATCTTGAGTATTTGTGAAGATCTATAAGTATACGTGTACTGTTCAAGTTAATCAACCTCATTTAAATCTATATTCAGTCACGTGTTGAGGTAAGGGATACCATCTTTTTCATCTTCCATTATTCAAACGTACTATGGTAAGGGATTATCATTATTTGATTCTCGATAATAATATTGTTTCTTCCTTACTCATAAGACGTGCCTTTTATTTCCATGTATTAAATTGTGGGAATAACCTTACGGAGCGGATTGCCGCCTGTTGGTGAATAACCTTTCGTATTCATTCATTATTAATCTCTGAGAATAACCTTACGGAGCGGATTGCCGCCTGTTTGGTGAATAACTCTTTGTACTCAAATTCTATTAAATTGTGGGAATAACCTTACGGAGCGGATTGCCGCCTGTTTGGTGAATAACTCTTTGTACTCAAATTCTATTAAATTGTGGGAATAACCTTACGGAGCGGATTGCCGCCTGTTGGTGAATAACCCTTTGTATTAATTTCCTTCACCTTTTGTTAATCAAACCTGCTACGGTAAGGGATATTATTTTCTTTCATACTCCTAAATCGAAATTATTATGGAACTATTGCTTCTATAATTCCTGAAAATATTATATGTTCCATAATAGTTGAACTTCATTATTTCAACTGAACCTTCCTATTTACGTGAACCTTTCTATTGAATTGTAACCGTTATTCTGAACTGTGGATCTTGAATTTCACTCCACATCATGTTGACAATTTGGACATTATTTGAATCTGTACAAAGTAAACTTCCGATACTTATTGTTATCCTATTTCTTCTGTTCATCATTTATATCATTCTATTCATCCAAAAATCAAGCTGTTGTGAATATCTGTGGCCGGGGACACAGATGTGATATATTTGTTGAACAGATGATAGGTTAAAGGCGATATAATAGGTTAAAGGCGATACATCTGTTCGGTGTCTTTTATGGCACGTGGTGAATGTTCTCTTTGGCCCGTAGTGCAAAGATGAACTGTTGTTTGGTATGATTATGACCAAAGGCTGAATCTGGTATAATCATGACCGTTGGTGCTATATTGAATATCTTTGGCCGTAGTACAAAGATGAACTGTTGATGTGCATGATTATGATCAGGAACTGTGAATTTGTATTATCTTGACTAATGATATTTCAGATGATAAAAGTTGATGATGTTTTTCCTAAAAAGAGAACCGAGTGGACATTATAGTCTGCATTATTCTTCTAATAGATTACTCATTCCGCTGCTATTATTGATCTGAACGTTGTTTAAGAATTTAACTGCAGTTTTTGATATAAACCTTGTAGTCTATTGTATTCTATCAAGAACTCAACTGTTGAAGACTAATGATAATTTATTCGTCATTATCTTAGTCATGATATTCTTTACTGGGCTATTTGAGCTCACCCTTTCTTTTGTTCCATTGTTTTTCAACAGGAGATGAAAACATAACAGGGTCTAGCCGGGGAATGGAGTGAGGGTCCGAGGAATAGTTATCATAGTCTTCACGTTTTGTAAAATAGTGTGGCAATAATAGTGAAGACTTAGTTGTGTATTATTATACACTGTATTGTTGTACGTTGTGCTTTGTTGTAATAATTTTGTTGTAGTCTTTTGACGACTCAAGTTTGGGCTGTGTGAGCCCAGATTTGGGGGTGTCACATATATATATATGGGGGGCGATTCATAGCAAATAGATGCTATGAAACAAAATTGGGCAAATAGCATCAATCCACACATTTTGGGCAGCAACGGTGGGGATTTAAATTTGGATTACGCTCGTCCGCTAGTCCAATTGGCGAACTGATTAATCAATTTTTCTGGCCATCCTCATATACTCCAAAAGTCGTGAGGATCATGAACAACACCTGAGATTGATACTCCAGAAGCTCCGTGAGAACAAATTATATGCCAAGTTGAAGAAATGTGAGTTCTGGCTTGAGGAGGTCACGTTTCTTGGGCATGTGATTTCTAGTCAAGGAATATCAGTCGATCCTGCGAAGATTAAAACGGTACTAAATTGGGAATAACCCAAGACAGTAACCGAAGTCCGAAGTTTTCTGGGCCTAGCTGGTTATTATCGGAGATTCGTAGAAGGATTTTCTCGAATCGCCACTCCATTAACTCAGCTTACTCGGAAAAGCACAAAATTCATATGGAGCGAGCAATGCGAGAAAAGTTTTCAAGAGCTTAAGAGGAGACTTGTTTCAGCTCCTGTTCTGACCATTCCATCAGGATCGGGAGAATTTGTCATATACAGCGATGCTTCAGGCAAAGGTCTAGGCTGTGTCCTTATGCAACATGGAAAGGTTATAGCCTATGCCTATCGACAACTCAAAGATTATGAGAAAAATTACCCTACTCATGATCTAGAGTTGGCAGCAGTCGTTTTCGCGTTGAAGATCTGGAGACACTACTTGTACGGAGAGAAAGTGGATATCTATACGGATCATAAAAGTCTCAAGTATTTCTTCACCCAGAAGGAACTCAACATGCGACAACGACGTTGGCTTGAGCTGTTGAAGGATTATGATCACACAATCCAGTATCACCCGGGAAAGGCGAACGTTGTAGCTGACGCTTTGAGCAGAAAATCTTATGCGAGTACAAGTGCACTGCTGACAACACAAAAGCGTATTTTGTACGACTTGCAAAAGATGGAGATGGAGCTAAAGACACCAGGGACCCACTCGAAGATTGCTCACGTGCAAGTAGAACCAGCTTTAATCGATAAAATTAAAGCTGCTCAAGCTACCGATCCGGAACTGATAAACATGATAAAGAAAGTACAAGAAGGTACCATTCCCGAAGCAAGAATCGACGAGAAAGGAATACTTCGAGTCAACTCTCGACTCTGTGTTCCTAACGATCCTGAATTAAAGCATAAAATCATGATGGAGGCACACAACACGCCATTTGCAATCCACCCTGGAGGTACCAAGATGTATCGAGATCTTCGACATACATTTTGGTGGAACAATATGAAAAGGGAGATTGCAGAGTTTATCTCAAGGTGCTTAACTTGTCAACGTGTCAAGGCAGAGCATCAAGTACCTAAGGGTCCTTTACAACCACTTGAGGTTCCCGAATGGAAGTGGGAACACATCAATATGGATTTCGTGACGGGTCTTCCCAAAGTTTCTCAAGGCTTAGATGCAATTTGGGTCATCGTAGATAGATTGACCAAATCCGCTCATTTCTTGCCTATACGAGAAAACTTTTCACTTGAACGTCTTGCCGGTATGTACATAAATGAGATCGTGAGATTGCATGGCATGCCAGTTTCCATAGTTTCTGATCGAGATCCTAGATTCACTTCACGCTTTTGGATCAGTCTACAAAAAGCTATGGGCACTGAACTACGTTTTAGTTCTGCATACCATCCTCAAACGGACGGACAATCGGAAAGGACGATCCAGACCCTCGAAGATCTTTTGAGACTTTGCGTACTAAATTTCAAAGCAAGTTGGGATAAGTACTTGCCATTGGTGGAATTTTCCTACAACAACAGTTACCAAGCAAGTATAGGTATGGCTCCATTCGAGGCTTTATATGGACGCAAGTGTCGCTCTCCAGTATGTTGGAATGAGGTAGGAGAAGCAAAACTGTTGGGACCCGAGTTGGTACGCTTGACGACCGAAAAGATCCAAATGATCCGACAACGAATACAGACAGCACAAGAACGACAAAAGAGTTATGCCGATTTTCATCGGAGAGATGAGAGATTCAACGTCGGAGATCATGTATTCTTACGTGTTTCTCCATGGAAAGGGGTTACGAGATTCGGAAAGAGAGGAAAACTCAACCCTCGATTTATTGGCCCATTTGAAATCCTCGATCGGGTGGGAACTGTAGCTTACAAACTAGCCTTACCACCAAGTATGTCTCGCATCCATAACGTTTTTCACATATCTATGTTACGTAAATATGTGAAGGACCCAAACCACGTCATTGAGTTAGAACCAGACGTTATAGCAGAAGATTTAACGTATGAGGAAGTACCTGTTAAGATCCTAGATAAGAAGGAGCAGATCTTACGCTCAAAGGTTATACCTCAAGTTAAGGTTTTATGGAGGAACCAAGATATTGAGGAAATGACCTGGGAGCTAGAATCTAAGATGAAGTCTAGGTATCCATACCTCTTCGAAATGCCAGGTACGTCAATTTCGGGGACGAAATTTCATAAGGAGGGGAGGTTGTAAGACCCCGAATTTTATGAAATATAAAATTTAATTTTTCTTCATATATTTTTTTTTTTCCTGAAACAGTAAGTGGTTAAATCGAAAAAGTTTAAAGTTAAGGATGTTATGTGCAAATTTTATTTTATCGGATAATATTCGTTTTGTCGGGGAATATTCGGGCCGTACGACGGCGCCGAAATAACTAATTATTGGTGGACCCCACAACGGAATAAATGTCGGATATAGAAAACGACAGAAGTAACTTTTTTAAATAAAAATAGTCAACGGTGTTAACTGTTAAAATACCGGTGATAAAAGAATAGTAGCATACGGTAAATTATGGTATTTTCTGTAGCACACGGTACTCTATAGTAGCACACGGTATTGCACAGTGTCTCATATTATTGGTCTAATAATTGACACCGTAACTGTTGCGCATCATTTCATCAATAATTGTCACTGCATAATATTTTATATTATCAATTCAATAATTGTTGTTACACAGTATTTTGCATTATTGATTCAATAATTATCATTACACTGTATTTTATATCATTGAGTCAATAATTGTTGCTGCACTATTTTTAAAATTATTGAACCTAATAATTGTCACAGTAGCAAATATACTGTAATTTATATTATTAAATTAATAATAATCTGTAACGTGTTTATTACATTATTGTTGAATTATTGTTGTAGCATTATTTTATTTTATATGTTGGACCCATAGGAAGAATAAATAAATAAATAAATAAAATAAATAAATAAATAAATAAAAATAATTAATTTTACTATTTGAAATAGTAACGTGAATAGTAACGTGAATAGTAACATGTGGGACCCATATGGGGCCCACATGAAAATCAAAATGTGAATTTGTGCTGAAGGGTTGGCAGCCGACTGCGCTGCCACAATTGAAAATCAAGGCTGGCGTGCAGCACGCCAGCAATTCACCTACCGCATAGTGCCCTTATTTCTCCTATAAATAGCTTGTTCAGCTGAATAGAAAAATCACACCTAAAACATAAAATTTTTCTATAAGAATTTTATGAGTTTTCTCTGAGAATAGTAAGGTTATTTTGAGAGTTTGAAAGCCAAAAGGAGTGCAGAAAATTTTCAAGTAAGTCTTTTATTAAAGAGTAGTAATTTCATAAATTCCTATTTTTCACGGTATTCACAAATCTTCCTTTAGAAGACTCTTCTTTAAGAAGATTCATTTTTAAAAGCTTTCTTTGGAAGATTTATTTTGGAATATTATTTTTAAAACTATTTAAAAGTAGTTATATTATACTACAAAAATTATGTTAAATATATATAATTTTGATAATTCATATTATACGAGTTATCATACACTTTGAAATTTATATGTGGTAATTACTAATTTTATTATAAAAATATAGGTTGATCAACCTCATTTAAATCAATATCCAGTCACGTGTTAAGGTAAGGAATATCATTCTTTTCACACTCTTAAATTTACTACGGTGAGGAATATTATCTTCTTTCATATTCTAACTTACTACGGTAAGGGGTATCATTCTTTTCATCATCATAAATGGATATTATTTTCTTTCTTACTTGAAGGGATTATCATTATTTGATTCTCGAAAATAATATCGTTTCTTTCTTGTGCCATTTACTTCCATGTATTAAATTGTGGGAATAACCTTACGGCGCGGTTTACCGCCTGTTGGTGAATAACCTTTTGTATTCATTCATTATTAATCTTTGAGAATAACCTTACGGTGCGGATTAACGCCTGTTTGGTGAATAACTCTTCGTATTCAAATTGATGGGAATAACCTTACGGCGCGGATTATCGCCTGTTTGGTGAATAACTCTTCGTATTCAAATTGATAGGAATAACCTTACGGCGCGGATTATCGCCTGTTGGTGAATAACCCTTTTTATTTGTCTCGTGTGGAAATAATTTGTCTACATGAATTATCACATGACACTTTTATTCCATATTCGTAAGTGATATCATTTTCCTTTATACTCATAAGGGATACCATCTTTTTCATCTTCCATTATTCAAACTTACTATGGTAAGGGATATTAATTCCCTTCACCTTTTTGTTAATCAAACCTGCTACGGTAAGGGATATTATTTTCTTCCATACACCTAAATCGAAACTTATTATGGAACTATTGCTTCTATAATTCCTGAAAATATTATATGTTCCATAATAGTTGAACTTCATTATTTCAACTGAACCTTCCTATTTTCTGAACCTTTCTGTTGAACTATAATCGTTATTCTGAACTGTGGATCTTGAATATCATTTTTAAATTTCACTCCACATCATGTTGACAATTTGGACATTATTTGAATATGCACAAAGTAAACTTCCGATACTTATTGTTTATCCTGTTCTTCTGTTCATCATTTGTATCACTGTTATTTGTATTAATCATCAAGAATCAAGTTGTTGTGAATATCTGTGGCCGGGGGCACAGATATGATATAATTGTTGAACAGATGATAGGTTAAAGGCGATATACTAGGTTAAAGGCGATACATCTGTTCGGTGTCTTTTATGGCACGTGGTGAATGTTCTCTTTGGCCCGTAGTGCAAAGATGAACTGTTGGTTGGTATGATTATGACCAAAGGCTGAATCTGGTATAATCATGACCGTTGGTACTTTATTGAATATCTTTGGTCCGTAGTGCAAAGATGAACTGTTGATTTGCATGATTATGACCAGGAACTGTGAATTTTTATTATCATGACTAATGGTATTTCAGATGATAAAAGTTGATGATATTTTTACTAAAAAGAGAAGCGAGTGGACATTATAGTCTGCATTATTCTTCTAATAGATTGCTCATTCCGCTGCTATTATTGATCTGAACGTTGTTTAAGAATTTAACTGCAGTTTTTGATATAAACCTTGTAGTCTATTGTATTCTATCAAGAACTCAACTGTTGAAGGCTAATGATAAATTATTCGTCATTATCTTAGTCATGATATTTCTTACTGGGCTATTTGAGCTCACCCTTTCTTTTCGTTCCATTGTTTTTCAACAGGAGATGAGAACGTAACGGGGTCTAGCCGGGGAATGGAGTGAGAGTGCGGGGATAGCTATCATAGTCTTCACGTGTTATAAAATAGTGTGACAATAATAATGAAGACTTAGTTGTGTTGTATTATCCACTGTATTGTTGTACGTTGTATTTCATTGTAATAATTTTGTTGTAGTCTTTTGACGACTCAAGTTTGGGCTGTGTGGGCCTAGATTTGGGGGCGTCACACTTACAACCTCCCCTCCTTATGAAATTTCGTCCCCGAAATTGACGTACCTGGCATTTCGAAGAGGTATGGATACCTAGACTTCATCTCAGATTCTAGCTCCCAGGTCATTTCCTCAATATCTTGGTTCCTCCATAAAACCTTAACTTGAGGTATAACCTTTGAGCGTAAGATCTGCTCCTTCTTATCTAGGATCTTAACAGGTACTTCCTCATACGTTAAATCTTCTGCTATAACGTCTGGTTCTAACTCAATGACGTGGTTTGGGTCCTTCACATATTTACGTAACATAGATATGTGAAAAACGTTATGGATGCGAGACATACTTGGTGGTAAGGCTAGTCTGTAAGCTACAGTTCCCACCCGATCGAGGATTTCAAATGGGCCAATAAATCGAGGATTGAGTTTTCCTCTCTTTCCGAATCTCGTAACCCCTTTCCATGGAGAAACACGTAAGAATACATGATCTCCGACGTTGAATCTCTCATCTCTCCGATGAAGATCGGCATAACTCTTTTGTCGTTCTTGTGCTGTCTGTATTCGTTGTCGGATCATTTGGATCTTTTCGGTCGTCAAGCGTACCAACTCGGGTCCCAACAGTTTTGCTTCTCCTACCTCATTCCAACATACTGGAGAGCGACACTTGCGTCCATATAAAGCCTCGAATGGAGCCATACCTATACTTGCTTGGTAACTGTTGTTGTAGGAAAATTCCACCAATGGCAAGTACTTATCCCAACTTGCTTTGAAATCTAGTACGCAAAGTCTCAAAAGATCTTCGAGGGTCTGGATCGTCCTTTCCGATTGTCCGTCCGTTTGAGGATGGTATGCAGAACTAAAACGTAGTTCAGTGCCCATAGCTTTTTGTAGACTGATCCAAAAGCGTGAAGTGAATCTAGGATCTCGATCAGAAACTATGGAAACTGGCATGCCATGCAATCTCACGATCTCATTTATGTACATACTGGCAAGACGTTCAAGTGAAAAGTTTTCTCGTATAGGCAATCTCAGTTTTCTGGCATGCCATGCAATCTCACGTCGTTGTCGCATGTTGAGTTCCTTCTGGGTGAAGAAATACTTGAGACTTTTATGATCCGTATAGATATCCACTTTCTCTCCGTACAAGTAGTGTCTCCAGATCTTCAACGCGAAAACGACTGCTGCCAACTCTAGATCATGAGTAGGGTAATTTTTCTCATAATCTTTGAGTTGTCGATAGGCATAGGCTATAACCTTTCCATGTTGCATAAGGACACAGCCTAGACCTTTGCCTGAAGCATCGCTGTATATGACAAATTCTCCCGATCCTGATGGAATGGTCAGAACAGGAGCTGAAACAAATCTCCTCTTAAGCTCTTGAAAACTTTTCTCGCATTGCTCGCTCCATATGAATTTTGTGCTTTTCCGAGTAAGCTGAGTTAATGGAGTGGCGATTCGAGAAAATCCTTCTACGAATCTCCGATAATAACCAGCTAGGCCCAGAAAACTTCGGACTTCGGTTACTGTCTTGGGTTGTTCCCAATTTAGTACCGTTTCAATCTTCGCAGGATCGACTGATATTCCTTGACTAGAAATCACATGCCCAAGAAACGTGACCTCCTCAAGCCAGAACTCACATTTCTTCAACTTGGCATATAATTTGTTCTCACGGAGCTTCTGGAGTATCAATCTCAGGTGTTGTTCATGATCCTCACGACTTTTGGAGTATATGAGGATGTCATCAATAAAGACAACCACAAAATGATCCAAATATTCCTTGAATATTCGGTTCATCATGTCCATGAAAGCTGCAGGAGCATTGGTTAGTCCAAAAGGCATGACTAAAAACTCATAATGCCCATAACGAGTTCTGAAAGCAGTCTTTGGAATGTCCTCGGCTTTAACCTTTAACTGATGATATCCAGAACGGAGATCAATCTTTGAGAAATGTTGAGCACCTTGTAATTGATCAAACATGTCATCAATTCGAGGTAACGGATACCTGTTTTTGATGGTGACATGGTTCAATTCTCGGTAGTCAATGCACAATCTCATACTCCCGTCTTTCTTCTTCACAAATAGAACAGGAGCACCCCAAGGTGATGCACTCGGACGAATGAAACCAGTATCCAACAATTCCTGTAGTTAGACTTTTAACTCTTGAAGTTCAATGGGAGCCATTCGGTATGGAGTTTTGGAAATGGGCTTGGTACCAGGTTCAAGATCAATACAAAATTCAATTTCACGGTTTGGGGGTAAACCAGGAAGTTCCTCCGGAAAAACGTCAGGAAACTCATTAACAATGGGAATATCATTCAAGTTTGACGTATTTTTGTTCAAATCAGTGACATGAGCTAAAAAGGTTTGACATCCGTTTTTCAATAAACGAATGGCTTTATGGCTAGAAATAACAGTTATAGATTTCAATGGTTTAGTTGCTTGAATTTTCATGACAGGTTGATTAGGAATATGAAAACTAATAATCTTATGAAAACAATCAATTTTAGCATGATGGGTAGTCAACCAATCAATTCCTAAAATCACATCAAATTCATGCATCTCCAAAGAAATAAGGTCAACAGGTAATGTGAGGTTGTTGATTTGAACTAGGCAAGATTTATAGACAGTAGATGTAATGGTCATTTCTCCTAATGGGGTTTCAACTGATAAGTCAAAGTCCAAATTTTCAGGAGTTAAGTTTAAACGCTGAGCACATGCAGGTGAGATAAAAGAATGGGTAGAACCAGTATCTAACAAAGCGTAGACTTCACGAGAATTTATGAATAGCTTACCGGTTATCACCTCGTTCGAGTTTCGTGCCATTTGGGATGTCACAACAAAAACTCTCCCTTGAACTACAGATTTTCCCTTATCCGCGCTAGCTTTTGGTATCATCACTGCAGCTGGACTTGATTTTGTGGCAGGACAAAACCGCGCAAGATGACCCTCTTTCCCACAACTGTAGCACTTTTTGGACTGCAGTGTACAGTTTGGGCTGATGTGACCTTCCTGACCACACCTATAGCATCTCACTGGTGGTCGATCTTCTCCCCTTGAAACTGGGGTCGGTGCTGGTGCTGGTACTGGTGCCCTTCCATAATTATTATGGAATCTCTTTCTTTTGAAATTGTTCCCACTGGATTCTCCTCTTCTGTTATTTGATGTGGAATTACCACCGAAGTGTTGGTTACCTCCTCGATGGTTCTCGTTCCTGTGGTTGTTATCATTTCTCTGATCATTGACTCTTGGCTGTAATTTTTCATCTGTTTGCTCCACCCTTTGAGCCCTATCAACAACATCTGAATACAAATTAAATTTATGAGAGCTAAGTTGTTGACGGATTTCGAATCTTAGACCACGTAAGAACATCCGACTCATCCGTGCTTCGTCATCTACTAGATGAGTCGCAAAACGAGACAGTTCAGCAAACTTAGCTTCATAGTGAGAAACTGTCATGTTTCCCTGCTCCAGCTTAATGAATTCCACTTCCTTCATATGGCGGATGCTTTCTGGGAAGTACTTTTCATTAAATAGCTCTTGGAATTCTGTCCAAGACATCTCAAGTGCTGAAGGGTGGATACGTTTTACCGCTTCCCACCAGTGATCCGCCTCACCTCGAAACATAAAGGTAGCAAAGGGCACCTTCTGATCATCAGCGCATTGTAGGACATCAAGTATTTTTGTCGTCTGCTTCAGCCATGCCTCCGCTTTGAGTGGGTCAGGCTTCCCGTGGAATTCAGGTGGTCCCAATTCTTTAAATTGCTTGACAGTGATCATCCTCAAATTACCAGCGTTTCTACCGTTATTGTTAACTGGATTTCCTCTTGCCTGATTCTGCATGAACTGCATGAAATTCCTAAAGAATCCATCATTCATCATGTTATCAGGAATATTATTTCCTGAGTTGGCAGGAGGATTGTTTGTGGCTTCTTGATTTTCGGCTACATTCGCTTCGGGTATTTCGTAGTTAACCTCTTGATTTCCAGATGCCATACTAAACTGTGGTCACAAAATAAATGTTAGTTCAAATAAACTGACTCATCACTTCATGTCCCTATATTCAAATCAACTCATTAGATAATAAAATCTAATTTAGGTAGGACACACTAGTGACTGATTCTATTCGTCTCTCCCCTCCTAGTTCTAACCCCAGATCTCCATTAAAGACCATATCCCTAAGCTCTGATGCCAACTGTGACGCCCCCAAATCTAGGCCCACACAGCCCAAACTTGAGTCGTCAAAAGACTACAACAAAATTATTACAATGAAATACAACGTACAACAATACAGTGGATAATACAACACAACTAAGTCTTCATTATTATTGCCACACTATTTTATAACACGTGAAGACTATGATAGCTATCCCCGCACTCTCACTCCATTCCCCGGCTAGACCCCGTTACGTTCTCATCTCCTGTTGAAAAACAATGGAACGAAAAGAAAGGGTGAGCTCAAATAGCCCAGTAAGAAATATCATGACTAAGATAATGACGAATAATTTATCATTAGCCTTCAACAGTTGAGTTCTTGATAGAATACAATAGACTACAAGGTTTATATCAAAAACTGCAGTTAAATTCTTAAATAATGTTCAGATCAATAATAGCAGCGGAATGAGCAATCTATTAGAAGAATAATGCAGACTATAATGTCCACTCGCTTCTCTTTTTAGTAAAAATATCATCAACTTTTATCATCTGAAATACCATTAGTCAAGATAATACAACTTCACAGTTCCTGGTCATAATCATGCAGATCAACAGTTCATCTTTGCACTACGGGCCAAAGACATTCAATATAACACCAACGGTCATGATTATACCAGATTCAGCCTTTGGTCATAATCATACCAATCAACAGTTCATCTTTGCACTACGGGCCAAAGAGAACATTCACCACGTGCCATAAAAGACACCGAACAGATGTATCGCCTTTAACCTAGTATATCGCCTTTAACCTATCATCTGTTCAACAATTATATCACATCTGTGCCCCCGGCCACAGATATTCACAACAGCTTGATTCTTGATGATTAATACAAATAACAGTGATACAAATGATGAACAGAAGAACATGATAAACAATAAGTATCGGAAGTTTACTTTGTGCAGATTCAAATAATGTCCAAATTGTCAACATGATGTGGAGTGAAATTTAAAAATGATATTCAAGATCCACAGTTCAGAATAACGGTTACAGTTCAATAGAAAGGTTCACGTAAATAGGAAGGTTCAGTTGAAATAATGAAGTTCAACTATTATGGAACATATAATATTTTCAGGAATTATAGAAGCAATAGTTCCATAATAAGTTTCGATTTAGGAGTATGAAAGAAAATAATATCCCTTACCGTAGCAGGTTTGATTAACAAACGGTGAAGGAAATTAATATCCCTTACCATAGTAAGTTTGAATAATGGAAGATGAAAAAGATGGTATCCCTTATGAGTATAAAGGAAAATGATATCACTTACGAATATGGAATAAAAGTGTCATGTGATAATTCGTGTAGACAAATTATTTCCACACGAGACAAATAAAAAGGGTTATTCACCAACAGGCGGTAATCCGCGCCGTAAGGTTATTCCCATCAATTTGAATACGAATAGTTATTCACCAAACAGGCGATAATCCGCGCCGTAAGGTTATTCCCATCAATTTGAATACGAAGAGTTATTCACCAAACAGGCGATAATCCGCACCGTAAGGTTATTCTCAAAGATTAATAAGGAATGAATACAAAAGGTTATTCACCAACAGGCGATAATCCGCACCGTAAGGTTATTCTCAAAGATTAATAAGGAATGAATACAAAAGGTTATTCACCAACAGGCGGTAAACCGCGCCGTAAGGTTATTCCCACAATTTAATACATGGAAATAAATGGCACAAGAAAGAAACGATATTATTTTCGAGAATCAAAGAATGATAATTCCTTCAAGTAAGAAAGAAAATAATATTCATTTATGATGATGAAAAGAGTGATACCCCTTACCGTAGTAAGTTTAAGAGTGTGAAAAGATTGATATTCCTTACCTTAACACGTGACTGGATATTGATTTAAATGAGGTTGATCAACCTATATTTTTATAATAAAATTAGTAATTACCACATATAAATTTCAAAGTGTATGATAACTCGTATAATATGAATTATCAAAATTATATATATTTAACATAATTTTTGTAGTATAATATAACTACTTTTAAATAGTTTTAAAAATAATATTCCAAAATAAATCTTCCAAAGAAAGCTTTTAAAAATGAATCTTCTTAAAGAAGAGTCTTCTAAAGGAAGATTTGTGAATACCGTGAAAAATAGGAATTTATGAAATTACTACTCTTTAATAAAAGACTTACTTGAAAATTTTCTGCACTCCTTTTGGCTTTCAAACTCTCAAAATAACCTTACTATTCTCAGAGAAAACTCATAAAATTCTTATAGAAAAATTTTATGTTTTAGGTGTGATTTTTCTATTCAGCTGAACAAGCTATTTATAGGAGAAATAAGGGCACTATGCGGTAGGTGAATTGCTGGCGTGCTGCACGCCAGCCTTGATTTTCAATTGTGGCAGCGCAGTCGGCTGCCAACCCTTCAGCACAAATTCACATTTTGATTTTCATGTGGGCCCCATATGGGTCCCACATGTTACTATTCACGTTACTATTTCAAATAGTAAAATTAATTATTTTTATTTATTTATTTATTTATTTTATTTTTTTATTTATTTATTCTTCCTATGGGTCCAACATATAAAATAAAATAATGCTACAACAATAATTCAACAATAATGTAATAAACACGTTACAGATTATTATTAATTTAATAATATAAATTACAGTATATTTGCTACTGTGACAATTATTAGGTTCAATAATTTTAAAAATAGTGCAGCAACAATTATTGACTCAATGATATAAAATACAGTGTAATGATAATTATTGAATCAATAATGCAAAATACTGTGTAACAACAATTATTGAATTGATAATATAAAATATTATGCAGTGACAATTATTGATGAAATGATGCGCAACAGTTACGGTGTCAATTATTAGACCAATAATATGAGACACTGTGCAATACCGTGTGCTACTATAGAGTACCGTGTGCTACAGAAAATACCATAATTTACCGTATGCTACTATTCTTTTATCACCGGTATTTTAACAGTTAACACCGTTGACTATTTTTATTTAAAAAAGTTACTTCTGTCGTTTTCTATATCCGACATTTATTCCGTTGTGGGGTCCACAAATAATTTGTTATTTCGGCGCCGTCGTACGGCACGAATATTCCCCGACCAAACGAATATTCCCCGATAAAATAAAATTTGCACATAACATCCTTAACTTTAAACTTTATCGATTTAACCACTTACTGTTTCAGGAAAAAAAAAATATATATATGAAGAAAAATTAAATTTTATATTTCATAAAATTCGGGGTCTTACACTTAGTCTCTCAAATAATATGCTCTCCCAAACTATTTCTCTCAAACTCTCTCTTTTGAAACTTGGAAAATAAATGAAGTGAAATGTTTACCATTTCAAGTATACTTGCAAAATGCTTAGATATAAAAATTATATCTATAATTCATGATGCTCTATACTTGGATACTTGCTCAAGAAAACTAACCCATGCCTTAGTTGGTGGAAGAGGGATGGTGTCATGTACTTAAAAAAATAAACAAGCAATCCTTTATTTAATTAAAAGAAAAATAAAATCAATTAACAATCAATTTCATCCTCTCTCTCCTCTCCTTGCCGGCAATGCACAAAGATTTGTCCCAAAATGTTAGTCACATGCCACTTTTTAATAAATAATAGTTTAATTAAGTATTTTTCAAATGGGCCAATCATTGGGCTTTAATTTAAAATACCAATTGGGCTTCTATTAATTTGTTTGGGCTACTAAATTGTCAAATTTTATTATTCTCCACTTGGGCTACTAATTGACCCATGTTGGGCTAATTTAATAATTTACACATTATTTATTCAATCCATGATTAAATATGTAAGACCCCGAATTTTATGAAATACAAAATTTAATTTTTCTTCATATATATATATATTTTTTTGAAACAGTAAGTGGTTAAATTAACAAAATTGAAAGTTAAGGATGTTATGTGCAAATTTTATTTTGTCGGACAATATTCGCTTTGTCGGGGAATATTCGTTTGGTCGGGGAATATTCGTGCCGTACGACGGCGCCGAAATAATAAATTATTGGTGGACCCCACAACGGAATATTTGTCGGATATAGAAAACGACAGAAGTAACCTTTTTAAATAAAAATAGTCAACAGAACTGTTAAAATACCGGTGATAAAAGAATAGTAGCATACGGTAGTTTATGGTATTTTCTGTAGCACACGGTACTCTACAGTAACACACGGTATTGCATAGTGTCTCATATTATTGGTCTGATAATTGACACCGTAACTGTTACGCATCATTTCATCGATAATTGTCACTGCATAATATTTTATATTATCAATTCAATAATTGTTGTTACACAGTATTTTGCATTATTGATTTAATAATTGTCATTACACTGTATTTTATATCATTGAGTCAATAATTGTTGTTGCACTGTTTTTAAAATTATTGAACCTAATAATTGTCACAGTAACATATGCACAGTAATTCACATTATTGAATCAATAATTGTCATTACACAGTAACGTATGCTTTATTTTACATTATTGTTATCTCTATTATGATGTTATTTAAACAGTTGTATTTCATTAATTTATTGACTTGATATCTAAGAGCTAACTATACTGTATTTATAACAATTAGTCATAATAATTGAATTGATAAAGTTATTTGTTTATAATATAAAGTTAGGTGATTATTAGGTGATATGAAATGAATGGTGTAGATTAAAGTGTGAATTATTGTTGAATAATTGAATTGATTTGTTTATAATATAAAGTTAGGTGATTATTAGGTGATATGAAATGAATGGTGTAGATTAAAGTGTGAATTATTGTTGAATAATTAAATTGATTTGTTTATAATATAAAGTTAGGTGATTATTATGTGATATGAAATGAATGGTGTAGATTAAAGATAATATAATATTTGAAATGGATGGTGTAGATTAAAAGATGATCTTTAAATGAATGGTTTAGATTAAATGAATGATAAGATTTTTGGCTATAAATAGAAGCCTTAACTTAAGGATTTTTCATAAACTTCCTTACTTGTTCTTTCTTTCTCTCTCTAAATACTTCTTGTGAAAGTTCTCTCTAAGTGTGCTTAAGTCATCTTGAGTATTTGTGAAGATCTATAAGTATACGTGTACTGTTCAAGTTAATCAAACCTGCTACGGTAAGGGATACCATCTTTTTCATCTTCCATTATTCAAACGTACTATGGTAAGGGATTATCATTATTTGATTCTCGATAATAATATTGTTTCTTCCTTACTCATAAGACGTGCCTTTTATTTCCATGTATTAAATTGTGGGAATAACCTTACGGAGCGGATTGCCGCCTGTTGGTGAATAACCTTTCGTATTCATTCATTATTAATCTCTGAGAATAACCTTACGGAGCGGATTGCCGCCTGTTTGGTGAATAACTCTTTGTACTCAAATTCTATTAAATTGTGGGAATAACCTTACGGAGCGGATTGCCGCATGTTTGGTGAATAACTCTTTGTACTCAAATTCTATTAAATTGTGGGAATAACCTTACGGAGCGGATTGCCGCCTGTTGGTGAATAACCCTTTGTATTAATTTCCTTCACCTTTTGTTAATCAAACCTGCTACGGTAAGGGATATTATTTTCTTTCATACTCCTAAATCGAAATTTATTATGGAACTATTGCTTCTATAATTCCTGAAAATATTATATGTTCCATAATAGTTGAACTTCATTATTTCAACTGAACCTTCCTATTTACGTGAACCTTTCTATTGAATTGTAACCGTTATTCTGAACTGTGGATCTTGAATATCATTTTTAAATTTCACTCCACATCATGTTGACAATTTGGACATTATTTGAATCTGTACAAAGTAAACTTCCGATACTTATTGTTATCCTATTTCTTCTGTTCATCATTTATATCATTCTAATCATCCAAAAATCAAGCTGTTGTGAATATCTGTGGCCGGGGGCACAGATGTGATATATTTGTTGAACAGATGATAGGTTAAAGGCGATATAATAGGTTAAAGGCGATACATCTGTTCGGTGTCTTTTATGGCACGTGGTGAATGTTCTCTTTGGCCCGTAGTGCAAAGATGAACTGTTGTTTGGTATGATTATGACCAAAGGCTGAATCTGGTATAATCATGACCGTTGGTGTTATATTGAATGTCTTTGGCCCGTAGTGCAAAGATGAACTGTTGATCTGCATGATTATGATCAGGAACTGTGAATTTGTATTATCTTGACTAATGATATTTCAGATGATAAAAGTTGATGATGTTTTTCCTAAAAAGAGAACCGAGTGGACATTATAGTCTGCATTATTCTTCTAATAGATTACTCATTCCGCTGCTATTATTGATCTGAACGTTGTTTAAGAATTTAACTGCAGTTTTTGATATAAACCTTGTAGTCTATTGTATTCTATCAAGAACTCAACTGTTGAAGACTAATGATAATTTATTCGTCATTATCTTAGTCATGATATTCTTTACTGGGCTATTTGAGCTCACCCTTTCTTTTGTTCCATTGTTTTTCAACAGGAGATGAAAACATAACAGGGTCTAGCCGGGGAATGGAGTGAGGGTCCGAGGAATAGTTATCATAGTCTTCACGTTTTGTAAAATAGTGTGGCAATAATAGTGAAGACTTAATTGTGTATTATTATACACTGTATTGTTGTACGTTGTGCTTCGTTGTAATAATTTTGTTGTAGTTTTTTGACGACTCAAGTTGGGCTGTGTGGGCCCAGATTTGGGGGCGTCACAGTTGGTATCAGAGCTTAGGGATATGGTCTTTAATGGCGATCTGGGGTAGAACTAGGAGGGGAGAGACGAATAGAATCAGTCACTAGTGTGTCCTACCTGAAATAGATTTTATTATCTAATGAGTCGATTTGAAAGTAGGAACATGAAGTGATGAGTCAGTTTATTTGAACTAACATTTATTTTGTGACCACAGTTAGGTATGGCATCTGAAAATCAAGAGGTTAACTATGGAATACCCGAAGCAAATGTAGCCGAGAATCAAGAGGCCCCAAACAATCCTCCTGCCAACTCAGGAAATAATGTTCCTGATAACATGATGAACGATGGATTCTTTAGGAATTTCATGCAGTTCATACAGAATCAAGGAAGAGGAAATCCAGTCAATAATAACGGTAGAAACGCTGGCAATTTGAGGATGGTCACTGTTAAGCAATTTAAAGAATTAGGACCACCTGAATTCCACGGGAAGCCTGACCCACTCAAAGCGGAGGCATGGCTAAAGCAGACGACAAAAATACTTGATGTCTTACAATGCGCTGATGATCAGAAGGTGCCATTTGCCACTTTTATGTTAAGAGGTGAGGCGGACCATTGGTGGGAAGCGGTAAAACGTATCCAACCTTCAGCACTCGAAATGTCTTGGACAGAATTCGAAGAACTGTTTAACGAGAAGTATTTCCCCGAAAGCATCCGCCATATGAAAGAGGTGGAATTCATTAAGCTGGAGCAGGGAAACATGACAGTCTCCCAATATGAAGCCAAGTTTGCCGAGTTATCTCGCTTTGCCACCCATCTTGTGGATGACGAAGCACGAATGAGTCGGATGTTCCTAAGAGGTTTGAGATTCAAAATTCGTCAACAACTTAGCTCTCATAAATTTAGTTTGTATTCAGATGTTGTAGATAGGGCTCAAAGGGTGGAGCAAACAGATGAAACATTGCAGCCAAGAGTTAATGATCAGCATAGAGAAAGGAGTGACAACAACCACAGGAACGAGAACCATCGAGGAGGTAACCAACACTTCGGTGGTAATTCCATACCAAATAACAGAAGAGGAGAATCTAGTGGGAACAATTTCAAAAGAAAGAGATTCCATAATAATTATGGAAGGGCACCAGCACCAGTACCAACACCAGCACCGACCCCAGTTTCAAGGGGAGAAGATCGACCACCAGTGAGATGCTATAGGTGTGGTCAGGAAGGTCACATCAGCCCAAACTGTACACTGCAGTCCAAAAAGTGCTACAGTTGTGGGAAAGAGGGTCATCTTGCGCGGTTTTGTCATGCCACAAAATCAAGTCCAGCTGCAATGATGATACCAAAAGCTAGCGCGGATAAAGGAAAATTTGTAGTTCAAAGGAGAGCTTTTGTTGTGACATCCCAAATGGCACGAAACTCGAACGAGGTGATAACCGGTAAGCTATTCATAAATTCTCGTGAAGTCTACGTTTTGTTAGATACTGGCTCTACCCATTCTTTTATCTCACCTGCATGTGCTCAGCGTTTAAACTTAACTCCTGAAAACTTGGACTTTGACTTATCAGTTGAAACCCCATTAGGAGAAATGACCATTACATCTACTGTCTATAAATCTTGCCTAGTTCAAATCAACAACCTCACATTACCTGTTGACCTTATTTCTTTGGAGATGCGTGAATTTGATGTGATTTTAGGAATTGATTGGTTGACTACCCATCATGCTAAAATTGATTGTTTTCATAAGATTATTAGTTTTCATATTCCTAATCAACCTGTCATGCAAATTCAAGCAACTAAACCATTGAAATCTATAACTGTTATTTCTAGCCATAAAGCCATTCGTTTATTGAAAAACGGATGTCAAGCCTTTTTAGCTCATGTCACTGATTTGAACAAAAATACGTCAAACTTGAATGATATTCCCATTGTTAATGAGTTTCCTGACGTTTTTCCTGAAGAACTTCCTGGCTTACCCCCAAACTGTGAAATTGATTTTTATATTGATCTTGAACCCGGTACCAAGCCCATTTCCAAAGCTCCCTACCGAATGACTCCCATTGAACTTCAAGAGTTAAAAGTCCAACTACAGGAATTGTTGGATACCGGTTTCATTCGTCCGAGTGCATCACCTTGGGGTGCTCCTGTTCTATTTGTGAAGAAGAAAGACGGGAGTATGAGATTGTGCATTGACTACCGAGAATTGAACCATGTCACCATCAAGAACAGGTACCCGTTACCTCGGATTGATGACATGTTTGATCAATTGCAAGGCGCTCAACATTTCTCAAAGATTGATCTCCGTTCTGGATATCCTCAGTTAAAGGTTAAAGCTGAGGACATTCCAAAGACTGCTTTCAGAACTCGTTATGGGCATTATGAGTTCTTAGTCATGCCTTTTGGACTAACTAATGCTCCTGCAGCTTTCATGGACATGATGAACCGGATATTCAAGGAACATTTGGATCATTTTGTGGTTGTCTTTATTGATAACATCCTCATATACTCCAAGAGTCGCGAGGATCATGAACAACACCTGAGATTGATACTACAAAAGCTCCGTGAAAACAAATTATATGCCAAGTTGAAGAAATGTGAGTTCTGGCTTGAGGAGGTCGCGTTTCTTGGGCATGTGATTTCTAGTCAAGGAATATCAGTCGATCCTGCGAAGATTGAAACGGTACTAAATTGGGAACAACCCAAAACAGTAACCGAAGTCCGAAGTTTTCTGGGTCTAGCTGGTTATTATCGGAGATTCGTAGAAGGATTTTCTCGAATCGCCACTCCATTAACGCAGCTTACTCGGAAAAGCACAAAATTCATATGGAGCGAGGAATGCGAGAAAAGTTTCCAAGAACTCAAGAAGAGACTGGTTTCAGCTCCTGTTCTGACCATACCATCAGGATCAGGAGAATTTGTTATCTACAGCGATGCTTCTGGCAAAGGTCTAGGCTGTGTCCTTATGCAACATGGAAAGGTTATAGCCTACGCCTCTCGACAACTCAAAGATTATGAGAAAAATTATCCTACTCATGATCTAGAGTTGGCAGCAGTCGTTTTCGCGTTGAAGATCTGGAGACACTACTTGTACGGAGAAAAAGTGGATATCTATACGGATCATAAAAGTCTCAAGTATTTCTTCACCCAGAAGGAACTCAACATGCGACAACGACGTTGGCTTGAGCTGTTAAAGGATTATGACCACACAATCCAGTATCACCCGGGAAAGGCGAACGTTGTAGCTGACGCTTTGAGCAGAAAATCTTATGCAAGTACAAGTGCACTGCTGACAACACAAAAGTGTATTTTGTACGACTTGCAAAAGATGGAGATAGAGCTAAAGACACCAGGGACCCACTCGAAGATTGCTCACGTGCGAGTAGAACCAACTTTAATCGATAAAATTAAAGCTGCTCAAGCTACCGATCCGGAACTGATAAACATGATAAAGAAAGTACAAGAAGGTGCCATTCCCGAAGCAAGAATCGACGAGAAAGGAATACTTCGAGTCAACTCTCGACTCTGTGTTCCTAACGATCCTGAATTAAAGCATAAAATCATGATGGAGGCACACAACACGCCGTTTGCAATCCACCCAGGAGGTACCAAGATGTATCGAGATCTTCGACATACATTTTGGTGGAACAATATGAAAAGAGAGATTGCAGAGTTTATCTCAAGGTGCCTAACTTGTCAACGTGTCAAGGCAGAGCATCAAGTACCTAAGGGTCCATTACAACCACTTGAGGTTCCCGAATGGAAGTGGGAACACATCAATATGGATTTCGTGACGGGTCTTCCCAAAGTTTCTCAAGGCTTAGATGCAATTTGGGTCATCGTAGATAGATTGACCAAATCTGCTCATTTCTTGCCTATACGAGAAAACTTTTCACTTGAACGTCTTGCCGGTATGTACATAAATGAGATCGTGAGATTGCATGGCATGCCAGTTTCCATAGTTTCTGATCGAGATCCTAGATTCACTTCACGCTTTTGGAATAGTCTACAAAAAGCTATGGGCACTGAACTACGTTTTAGTTCTGCATACCATCCTCAAACGGACGGACAATCGGAAAGGACGATCCAGACCCTCGAAGATCTTTTAAGACTTTGTGTATTAGACTTCAAAGGAAGTTGGGATAAGTACTTGCCGTTGGTGGAATTTTCTTACAACAACAGTTACCAAGCAAGCATAGGCATGGCCCCATTCGAGGCTTTGTATGGGAGGAAGTGTCGCTCTCCAATATGTTGGAATGAGGTAGGCGAAGCAAAATTGTTGGGACCAGAGTTGGTACGCTTAACGACCGAAAAGATCCAAATGATCCGACAACGAATACAGACCGCACAAGAACGACAAAAGAGTTATGCTGATCTTCATCGGAGAGACGAAAGTTTCAACGTCGGAGATCATGTATTCTTACGTGTTTCTCCATGGAAAGGGGTTACGAGATTCGGAAAGAGAGGAAAGCTCAACCCTCGATTTATTGGGCCATTTGAAATCCTCGATCGAATAGGAACCGTAGCCTACAGACTAGCCCTACCACCAAGTATGTCTCGCATCCATAACGTTTTTCACATATCTATGTTACGTAAATATGTGAAGGACCCAAACCACGTCATTGAGTTAGAACCAGACGTTATAGCAGAGGATTTAACATACGAGGAGGTACCTGTTAAGATCCTGGATAAGAAGGAGCAGATCCTACGCTCAAAGGTTATACCTCAAGTTAAGGTTTTATGGAGGAACCAAGATACTGAGGAAATGACCTGGGAGCTAGAATCTGAGATGAAATCTAAGTATCCTTACCTCTTCGATATGTCAGGTACGTCAATTTCGGGGACGAAATTTCATAAGGAGGGGAAGTTGTAAGACCCCGAATTTTATGAAATACAAAATTTAATTTTTCTTCATATATATATATTTTTTTTTGAAACAATAAGTGGTTAAATTAACAAAATTGAAAGTTAAGGATGTTATGTGCAAATTTTATTTTGTCGGACAATATTCGCTTTGTCGGGGAATATTCGTTTGGTCGGGGAATATTCGTGCCGTACGACGGCGCCGAAATAATAAATTATTGGTGGACCCCACAACGGAATATTTGTCGGATATAGAAAACGACAGAAGTAACCTTTTTAAATAAAAATAGTCAACGGAACTGTTAAAATACCGGTGATAAAAGAATAGTAGCATACGGTAGTTTATGGTATTTTCTGTAGCACACGGTACTCTACAGTAACACACGGTATTGCATAGTGTCTCATATTATTGGTCTGATAATTGACACCGTAACTGTTACGCATCATTTCATCGATAATTGTCACTGCATAATATTTTATATTATCAATTCAATAATTGTTGTTACACAGTATTTTGCATTATTGATTTAATAATTGTCATTACTGTGACGCCCCCCCCCAAATCTAGGCCCACACAGCCCAAACTTGAGTCGTCAAAAGACTACAACAAAATTATTACAATGAAATACAACGTACAACAATACAGTGGATAATACAACACAACTAAGTCTTCATTATTATTGCCACACTATTTTATAACACGTGAAGACTATGATAGCTATCCCCGCACTCTCACTCCATTCCCCGGCTAGACCCCGTTACGTTCTCATCTCCTGTTGAAAAACAATGGAACGAAAAGAAAGGGTGAGCTCAAATAGCCCAGTAAGAAATATCATGACTAAGATAATGACGAATAATTTATCATTAGCCTTCAACAGTTGAGTTCTTGATAGAATACAATAGACTACAAGGTTTATATCAAAAACTGCAGTTAAATTCTTAAACAACGTTCAGATCAATAATAGCAGCGGAATGAGCAATCTATTAGAAGAATAATGCAGACTATAATGTCCACTCGCTTCTCTTTTTAGTAAAAATATCATCAACTTTTATCATCTGAAATACCATTAGTCAAGATAATACAACTTCACAGTTCCTGGTCATAATCATGCAGATCAACAGTTCGTCTTTGCACTACGGGCCAAAGACATTCAATATAACACCAACGGTCATGATTATACCAGATTCAGCCTTTGGTCATAATCATACCAACCAACAGTTCATCTTTGCACTACGGGCCAAAGAGAACATTCACCACGTGTCATAAAAGACACCGAACAGATGTATCGCCTTTAACCTAGTATATCGCCTTTAACCTATCATCTGTTCAACAATTATATCACATCTGTGCCCCCGGCCACAGATATTCACAACAGCTTGATTCTTGATGATTAATACAAATAACAGTGATACAAATGATGAACAGAAGAACAGGATAAACAATAAGTATCGGAAGTTTACTTTGTGCAGATTCAAATAATGTCCAAATTGTCAACATGATGTGGAGTGAAATTTAAAAATGATATTCAAGATCCACAGTTCAGAATAACGATTATAGTTCAACAGAAAGGTTCAGAAAATAGGAAGGTTCAGTTGAAATAATGAAGTTCAACTATTATGGAACATATAATATTTTCAGGAATTATAGAAGCAATAGTTCCATAATAAGTTTCGATTTAGGTGTATGGAAGAAAATAATATCCCTTACCGTAGCAGGTTTGATTAACAAAAGGTGAAGGGAATTAATATCCCTTACCATAGTAAGTTTGAATAATGGAAGATGAAAAAGATGGTATCCCTTATGAGTATAAAGGAAAATGATATCACTTACGAATATGGAATAAAAGTGTCATGTGATAATTCATGTAGACAAATTATTTCCACACGAGACAAATAAAAAGGGTTATTCACCAACAGGCGATAATCCGCACCGTAAGGTTATTCCCATCAATTTGAATACGAATAGTTATTCACCAAACAGGCGTAATCCGCACCGTAAGGTTATTCCCACAATTTAATAGAATTTGAACACGAAGAGTTATTCACCAAACAGGCGTAATCCGCACCGTAAGGTTATTCCCACAATTTAATAGAATTTGAACACGAAGAGTTATTCACCAAACAGGCGATAATCCGCACCGTAAGGTTATTCTCAAAGATTAATAAGGAATGAATACAAAAGGTTATTCACCAACAGGCGGTAAACCGCGCCGTAAGGTTATTCCCACAATTTAATACATGGAAATAAATGGCACAAGAAAAAAAACGATATTATTTTCGAGAATCAAAGAATGATAATCCCTTCAAGTAAGAAAGAAAATAATATCCATTTATGATGATGAAAAGAGTGATACCCCTTACCGTAGTAAGTTAGAATATGAAATGAATGGTATTCCTTACCGTAGTAAATTTAAGAGTGTGAAAAGAATGATATTCCTTACCTTAACACGTGACTGGATATTGATTTAAATGAGGTTGATCAACCTATATTTTTATAATAAAATTAGTAATTACCACATATAAATTTCAAAGTGTATGATAACTCGTATAATATGAATTATCAAAATTATATATATTTAACATAATTTTTGTAGTATAATATAACTACTTTTAAATAGTTTTAAAAATAATATTCCAAAATAAATCTTCCAAAGAAAGCTTTTAAAAATGAATCTTCTTAAAGAAGAGTCTTCTAAAGGAAGATTTGTGAATACCGTGAAAAATAGGAATTTATGAAATTACTACTCTTTAATAAAAGACTTACTTGAAAATTTTCTGCACTCCTTTTGGCTTTCAAACTCTCAAAATAACCTTACTATTCTCAGAGAAAACTCATAAAATTCTTATAGAAAAATTTTATGTTTTAGGTGTGATTTTTCTATTCAGCTGAACAAGCTATTTATAGGAGAAATAAGGGCACTATGCGGTAGGTGAATTGCTGGCGTGCTGCACGCCAGCCTTGATTTTCAATTGTGGCAGCGCAGTCGGCTGCCAACCCTTCAGCACAAATTCACATTTTGATTTTCATGTGGGCCCCATATGGGTCCCACATGTTACTATTCACGTTACTATTCACGTTACTATTTCAAATAGTAAAATTAATTATTTTTATTTATTTATTTATTTATTTTATTTTTTTATTTTTTTATTCTTCCTATGGGTCCAACATATAAAATAAAATAATGCTACAACAATAATTCAACAATAATGTAATAAACACGTTACAGATTATTATTAATTTAATAATATAAATTACAGTATATTTGCTACTGTGACAATTATTAGGTTCAATAATTTTAAAAATAGTGCAGCAACAATTATTGACTCAATGATATAAAATACAGTGTAATGATAATTATTGAATCAATAATGCAAAATACTGTGTAACAACAATTATTGAATTGATAATATAAAATATTATGCAGTGACAATTATTGATGAAATGATGCGCAACAGTTACGGTGTCAATTATTAGACCAATAATATGAGACACTGTGCAATACCGTGTGCTACTATAGAGTACCGTGTGCTACAGAAAATACCATAATTTACCGTATGCTACTATTCTTTTATCACCGGTATTTTAACAGTTAACACCGTTGACTATTTTTATTTAAAAAAGTTACTTCTGTCGTTTTCTATATCCGACATTTATTCCGTTGTGGGGTCCACCAATAATTAGTTATTTCGGCGCCGTCGTACGGCCCGAATATTCCCCGACAAAACGAATATTATCCGATAAAATAAAATTTGCACATAACATCCTTAACTTTAAACTTTATCGATTTAACCACTTACTGTTTCAGGAAAAAAAAAATATATGAAGAAAAATTAAATTTTATATTTCATAAAATTCGGGGTCTTACAACCTCCCCTCCTTATGAAATTTCGTCCCCGAAATTGACGTACCAGGCATTTCGAAGAGGTATGGATACCTAGACTTCATCTCAGATTCTAGCTCCCAGGTCATTTCCTCAATATCTTGGTTCCTCCATAAAACCTTAACTTGAGGTATAACCTTTGAGCGTAAGATCTGCTCCTTCTTATCTAGGATCTTAACAGGTACTTCCTCATACGTTAAATCTTCTGCTATAACGTCTGGTTCTAACTCAATGACGTGGTTTGGGTCCTTCACATATTTACGTAACATAGATATGTGAAAAACGTTATGGATGCGAGACATACTTGGTGGTAAGGCTAGTTTGTAAGCTACAGTTCCCACCCGATCGAGGATTTCAAATGGGCCAATAAATCGAGGGTTGAGTTTTCCTCTCTTTCCGAATCTCGTAACCCCTTTCCATGGAGAAACACGTAAGAATACATGATCTCCGACGTTGAATCTCTCATCTCTCCGATGAAAATCGGCATAACTCTTTTGTCGTTCTTGTGCTGTCTGTATTCGTTGTCGGATCATTTGGATCTTTTCGGTCGTCAAGCGTACCAACTCGGGTCCCAACAGTTTTGCTTCTCCTACCTCATTCCAACATACTGGAGAGCGACACTTGCGTCCATATAAAGCCTCGAATGGAGCCATACCTATACTTGCTTGGTAACTGTTGTTGTAGGAAAATTCCACCAATGGCAAGTACTTATCCCAACTTGCTTTGAAATTTAGTACGCAAAGTCTCAAAAGATCTTCGAGGGTCTGGATCGTCCTTTCCGATTGTCCGTCCGTTTGAGGATGGTATGCAGAACTAAAACGTAGTTCAGTGCCCATAGCTTTTTGTAGACTGATCCAAAAGCGTGAAGTGAATCTAGGATCTCGATCAGAAACTATGGAAACTGGCATGCCATGCAATCTCACGATCTCATTTATGTACATACCGGCAAGACGTTCAAGTGAAAAGTTTTCTCGTATAGGCAAGAAATGAGCGGATTTGGTCAATCTATCTACGATGACCCAAATTGCATCTAAGCCTTGAGAAACTTTGGGAAGACCCGTCACGAAATCCATATTGATGTGTTCCTACTTCCATTCGGGAACCTCAAGTGGTTGTAAAGGACCCTTAGGTACTTGATGCTCTGCCTTGACACGTTGACAAGTTAAGCACATTGAGATAAACTCTGCAATCTCCCTTTTCATATTGTTCCACCAAAATGTATGTCGAAGATCTCGATACATCTTGGTACCTCCTGGGTGGATTGCAAATGGCGTGTTGTGTGCCTCCATCATGATTTTATGCTTTAATTCAGGATCGTTAGGAACACAGAGTCGAGAGTTGACTCGAAGTATTCCTTTCTCGTCGATTCTTGCTTCGGGAATGGTACCTTCTTGTACTTTCTTTATCATGTTTATCAGTTCCGGATCGGTAGCTTGAGCAGCTTTAATTTTATCGATTAAAGCTGGTTCTACTCGCACGTGAGCAATCTTCGAGTGGGTCCCTGGTGTCTTTAGCTCCATCTCCATCTTTTGCAAGTCGTACAAAATACGCTTTTGTGTTGTCAGCAGTGCACTTGTACTCGCATAAGATTTTCTGCTCAAAGCGTCAGCTACAACGTTCGCCTTTCCCGGGTGATACTGGATTGTGTGATCATAATCCTTCAACAGCTCAAGCCAACGTCGTTGTCGCATGTTGAGTTCCTTCTGGGTGAAGAAATACTTGAGACTTTTATGATCCGTATAGATATCCACTTTCTCTCCGTACAAGTAGTGTCTCCAGATCTTCAACGCGAAAACGACTGCTGCCAACTCTAGATCATGAGTAGGGTAATTTTTCTCATAATCTTTGAGTTGTCGAGAGGCATAGGCTATAACCTTTCCATGTTGCATAAGGACACAACCTAGACCTTTGCCTGAAGCATCGCTGTATATGACAAATTCTCCCGATCCTGATGGAATGGTCAGAACAGGAGCTGAAACAAGTCTCCTCTTAAGCTCTTGAAAACTTTTCTCGCATTGCTCGCTCCATATGAATTTTGTGCTTTTCCGAGTAAGCTGGGTTAATGGAGTGGCGATTTGAGAAAATCCTTCTACGAATCTCCGATAATAACCAGCTATGCCCAGAAAACTTCGGACTTCGGTTACTGTCTTGGGTTGTTCCCAATTTAGTACCGTTTCAATCTTCGCAGGATCGACTGATATTCCTTGACTAGAAATCACATGCCCAAGAAACGTGACCTCCTCAAGCCAGAACTCACATTTCTTCAACTTGGCATATAATTTGTTCTCACGGAGCTTCTGGAGTATCAATCTCAGGTGTTGTTCATGATCCTCACGACTTTTGGAGTATATGAGGATGTCATCAATAAAGACAACCACAAAATGATCCAAATATTCCTTGAATATTCGGTTCATCATGTCCATGAAAGCTGCAGGAGCATTGGTTAGTCCAAAAGGCATGACTAAAAACTCATAATGCCCATAACGAGTTCTGAAAGCAGTCTTTGGAATGTCCTCAGCTTTAACCTTTAACTGATGATATCCAGAACGGAGATCAATCTTTGAGAAATGTTGAGCACCTTGTAATTGATAAAACATGTCATCAATTCGAGGTAACGGATACCTGTTTTTGATGGTGACATGGTTCAATTCTCGGTAGTCAATGCACAATCTCATACTCCCGTCTTTCTTCTTCACAAATAGAACAGGAGCACCCCAAGGTGATGCACTCGGACGAATGAAACCAGTATCCAACAATTCCTGTAGTTGGACTTTTAACTCTTGAAGTTCAATGGGAGCCATTCGGTATGGAGTTTTGGAAATGGGCTTGGTACCAGGTTCAAGATCAATACAAAATTCAATTTCACGGTTTGGGGGTAAACCAGGAAGTTCCTCCGGAAAAACGTCAGGAAACTCATTAACAATGGGAATATCATTCAAGTTTGACGTATTTTTGTTCAAATCAGTGACATGAGCTAAAAAGGCTTGACATCCGTTTTTCAATAAACGAATGGCTTTATGGCTAGAAATAACAGTTATAGATTTCAATGGTTTAGTTGCTTGAATTTGCATGACAGGTTGATTAGGAATATGAAAACTAATAATCTTATGAAAACAATCAATTTTAGCATGATGGGTAGTCAACCAATCAATTCCTAAAATCACATCAAATTCATGCATCTCCAAAGAAATAAGGTCAACAGGTAATGTGAGGTTGTTGATTTGAACTAGGCAAGATTTATAGACAGTAGATGTAATGGTCATTTCTCCTAATGGGGTTTCAACTGATAAGTCAAAGTCCAAATTTTCAGGAGTTAAGTTTAAACGCTGAGCACATGCAGGTGAGATAAAAGAATGGGTAGAACCAGTATCTAACAAAGCGTAGACTTCACGAGAATTTATGAATAGCTTACCGGTTATCACCTCGTTCGAGTTTCGTGCCATTTGGGATGTCACAACAAAAGCTCTCCCTTGAACTACAGATTTTCCCTTATCCGCGCTAGCTTTTGGTATCATCACTGCAGCTGGACTTGATTTTGTGGCAGGACAAAATCGCGCAAGATGACCCTCTTTCCCACAACTGTAGCACTTTTTGGACTGCAGTGTACAGTTTGGGCTGATGTGACCTTCCTGACCACACCTATAGCATCTCACTGGTGGTCGATCTTCTCCCCTTGAAACTGGGGTCGGTGCTGGTGCTGGTACTGGTGCCCTTCCATAATTATTATGGAATCTCTTTCTTTTGAAATTGTTCCCACTGGATTCTCCTCTTCTGTTATTTGATGTGGAATTACCACCGAAGTGTTGGTTACCTCCTCGATGGTTCTCGTTCCTGTGGTTGTTATCATTTCTCTGATCATTGACTCTTGGCTGTAATTTTTCATCTGTTTGCTCCACCCTTTGAGCCCTATCAACAACATCTGAATACAAATTAAATTTATGAGAGCTAAGTTGTTGACGGATTTCGAATCTTAGACCACGTAAGAACATCCGACTCATCCGTGCTTCGTCATCTACTAGATGAGTCGCAAAACGAGACAGTTCAGCAAACTTAGCTTCATAGTGAGAAACTGTCATGTTTCCCTGCTCCAGCTTAATGAATTCCACTTCCTTCATATGGCGGATGCTTTCTGGGAAGTACTTTTCATTAAATAGCTCTTGGAATTCTGTCCAAGACATCTCAAGTGCTGAAGGGTGGATACGTTTTACCGCTTCCCACCAGTGATCCGCCTCACCTCGAAACATAAAGGTAGCAAAGGGCACCTTCTGATCATCAGCGCATTGTAGGACATCAAGTATTTTTGTCGTCTGCTTCAGCCATGCCTCCGCTTTGAGTGGGTCAGGCTTCCCGTGGAATTCAGGTGGTCCCAATTCTTTAAATTGCTTGACAGTGATCATCCTCAAATTACCAGCGTTTCTACCGTTATTGTTAACTGGATTTCCTCTTGCCTGATTCTGCATGAACTGCATGAAATTCCTAAAGAATCCATCATTCATCATGTTATCAGGAATATTATTTCCTGAGTTGGCAGGAGGATTGTTTGTGGCTTCTTGATTTTCGGCTACATTCGCTTCGGGTATTTCGTAGTTAACCTCTTGATTTCCAGATGCCATACTAAACTGTGGTCACAAAATAAATGTTAGTTCAAATAAACTGACTCATCACTTCATGTCCCTATATTCAAATCAACTCATTAGATAATAAAATCTAATTTAGGTAGGACACACTAGTGACTGATTCTATTCGTCTCTCCCCTCCTAGTTCTAACCCCAGATCTCCATTAAAGACCATATCCCTAAGCTCTGATGCCAACTGTGACGCCCCCCCCCAAATCTAGGCCCACACAGCCCAAACTTGAGTCGTCAAAAGACTACAACAAAATTATTACAATGAAATACAACGTACAACAATACAGTGGATAATACAACACAACTAAGTCTTCATTATTATTGCCACACTATTTTATAACACGTGAAGACTATGATAGCTATCCCCGCACTCTCACTCCATTCCCCGGCTAGACCCCGTTACGTTCTCATCTCCTGTTGAAAAACAATGGAACGAAAAGAAAGGGTGAGCTCAAATAGCCCAGTAAGAAATATCATGACTAAGATAATGACGAATAATTTATCATTAGCCTTCAACAGTTGAGTTCTTGATAGAATACAATAGACTACAAGGTTTATATCAAAAACTGCAGTTAAATTCTTAAACAACGTTCAGATCAATAATAGCAGCGGAATGAGCAATCTATTAGAAGAATAATGCAGACTATAATGTCCACTCGCTTCTCTTTTTAGTAAAAATATCATCAACTTTTATCATCTGAAATACCATTAGTCAAGATAATACAACTTCACAGTTCCTGGTCATAATCATGCAGATCAACAGTTCGTCTTTGCACTACGGGCCAAAGACATTCAATATAACACCAACGGTCATGATTATACCAGATTCAGCCTTTGGTCATAATCATACCAACCAACAGTTCATCTTTGCACTACGGGCCAAAGAGAACATTCACCACGTGTCATAAAAGACACCGAACAGATGTATCGCCTTTAACCTAGTATATCGCCTTTAACCTATCATCTGTTCAACAATTATATCACATCTGTGCCCCCGGCCACAGATATTCACAACAGCTTGATTCTTGATGATTAATACAAATAACAGTGATACAAATGATGAACAGAAGAACAGGATAAACAATAAGTATCGGAAGTTTACTTTGTGCAGATTCAAATAATGTCCAAATTGTCAACATGATGTGGAGTGAAATTTAAAAATGATATTCAAGATCCACAGTTCAGAATAACGATTATAGTTCAACAGAAAGGTTCAGAAAATAGGAAGGTTCAGTTGAAATAATGAAGTTCAACTATTATGGAACATATAATATTTTCAGGAATTATAGAAGCAATAGTTCCATAATAAGTTTCGATTTAGGTGTATGGAAGAAAATAATATCCCTTACCGTAGCAGGTTTGATTAACAAAAGGTGAAGGGAATTAATATCCCTTACCATAGTAAGTTTGAATAATGGAAGATGAAAAAGATGGTATCCCTTATGAGTATAAAGGAAAATGATATCACTTACGAATATGGAATAAAAGTGTCATGTGATAATTCATGTAGACAAATTATTTCCACACGAGACAAATAAAAAGGATTATTCACCAACAGGCGATAATCCGCACCGTAAGGTTATTCCCATCAATTTGAATACGAATAGTTATTCACCAAACAGGCGTAATCCGCACCGTAAGGTTATTCCCACAATTTAATAGAATTTGAACACGAAGAGTTATTCACCAAACAGGCGTAATCCGCACCGTAAGGTTATTCCCACAATTTAATAGAATTTGAACACGAAGAGTTATTCACCAAACATGCGATAATCCGCACCGTAAGGTTATTCTCAAAGATTAATAAGGAATGAATACAAAAGGTTATTCACCAACAGGCGGTAAACCGCGCCGTAAGGTTATTCCCACAATTTAATACATGGAAGTAAATGGCACAAGAAAGAAACGATATTATTTTCGAGAATCAAATAATGATAATCCCTTCAAGTAAGAAAGAAAATAATATCCATTTATGATGATGAAAAGAATGATACCCCTTACCGTAGTAAGTTAGAATATGAAAGAAGATAATATTCCTCACCGTAGTAAATTTAAGAGTGTGAAAAGAATGATATTCCTTACCTTAACACGTGACTGGATATTGATTTAAATGAGGTTGATCAACCTATATTTTTATAATAAAATTAGTAATTACCACATATAAATTTCAAAGTGTATGATAACTCGTATAATATGAATTATCAAAATTATATATATTTAACATAATTTTTGTAGTATAATATAACTACTTTTAAATAGTTTTAAAAATAATATTCCAAAATAAATCTTCCAAAGAAAGCTTTTAAAAATGAATCTTCTTAAAGAAGAGTCTTCTAAAGGAAGATTTGTGAATACCGTGAAAAATAGAAATTTATGAAATTACTACTCTTTAATAAAAGACTTACTTGAAAATTTTCTGCACTCCTTTTGGCTTTCAAACTCTCAAAATAACCTTACTATTCTCAGAGAAAACTCATAAAATTCTTATAGAAAAATTTTATGTTTTAGGTGTGATTTTTCTATTCAGCTGAACAAGCTATTTATAGGAGAAATAAGGGCACTATGCGGTATGTGAATTGCTGGCGTGCTGCACGCCAGCCTTGATTTTCAATTGTGGCAGCGCAGTCGGCTGCCAACCCTTCAGCACAAATTCACATTTTGATTTTCATGTGGGCCCCATATGGGTCCCACATGTTACTATTCACGTTACTATTCACGTTACTATTTCAAATAGTAAAATTAATTATTTTTATTTATTTATTTATTTATTTTATTTTTTATTTATTTATTCTTCCTATGGGTCCAACATATAAAATAAAATAATGCTACAACAATAATTCAACAATAATGTAATAAACACGTTACAGATTATTATTAATTTAATAATATAAATTACAGTATATTTGCTACTGTGACAATTATTAGGTTCAATAATTTTAAAAATAGTGCAGCAACAATTATTGACTCAATGATATAAAATACAGTGTAATGATAATTATTGAATCAATAATGCAAAATACTGTGTAACAACAATTATTGAATTGATAATATAAAATATTATGCAGTGACAATTATTGATGAAATGATGCGCAACAGTTACGGTGTCAATTATTAGACCAATAATATGAGACACTGTGCAATACCGTGTGCTACTATAGAGTACCGTGTGCTACAGAAAATACCATAATTTACCGTATGCTACTATTCTTTTATCACCGGTATTTTAACAGTTAACACCGTTGACTATTTTTATTTAAAAAAGTTACTTCTGTCGTTTTCTATATCCGACATTTATTCCGTTGTGGGGTCCACCAATAATTAGTTATTTCGGCGCCGTCGTACGGCCCGAATATTCCCCGACAAAACGAATATTATCCGATAAAATAAAATTTGCACATAACATCCTTAACTTTAAACTTTATCGATTTAACCACTTACTGTTTCAGGAAAAAAAAAATATATGAAGAAAAATTAAATTTTATATTTCATAAAATTCGGGGTCTTACAATTACACTGTATTTTATATCATTGAGTCAATAATTGTTGTTGCACTGTTTTTAAAATTATTGAACCTAATAATTGTCACAGTAACATATGCACAGTAATTCACATTATTGAATCAATAATTGTCATTACACAGTAACGTATGCTTTATTTTACATTATTGTTATCTCTATTATGATGTTATTTAAACAGTTGTATTTCATTAATTTATTGACTTGATATCTAAGAGCTAACTATACTGTATTTATAACAATTAGTCATAATAATTGAATTGATAAAGTTATTTGTTTATAATATAAAGTTAGGTGATTATTAGGTGATATGAAATGAATGGTGTAGATTAAAGTGTGAATTATTGTTGAATAATTGAATTGATTTGTTTATAATATAAAGTTAGGTGATTATTAGGTGATATGAAATGAATGGTGTAGATTAAAGTGTGAATTATTGTTGAATAATTAAATTGATTTGTTTATAATATAAAGTTAGGTGATTATTAGGTGATATGAAATGAATGGTGTAGATTAAAGATAATATAATATTTGAAATGGATGGTGTAGATTAAAAGATGATCTTTAAATGAATGGTTTAGATTAAATGAATGATAAGATTTTTGGCTATAAATAGAAGCCTTAACTTAAGGATTTTTCATAAACTTCCTTACTTGTTCTTTCTTTCTCTCTCTAAATACTTCTTGTGAAAGTTCTCTCTAAGTGTGCTTAAGTCATCTTGAGTATTTGTGAAGATCTATAAGTATACGTGTACTGTTCAAGTTAATCAAACCTGCTACGGTAAGGGATACCATCTTTTTCATCTTCCATTATTCAAACGTACTATGGTAAGGGATTATCATTATTTGATTCTCGATAATAATATTGTTTCTTCCTTACTCATAAGACGTGCCTTTTATTTCCATGTATTAAATTGTGGGAATAACCTTACGGAGCGGATTGCCGCCTGTTGGTGAATAACCTTTCGTATTCATTCATTATTAATCTCTGAGAATAACCTTACGGAGCGGATTGCCGCCTGTTTGGTGAATAACTCTTTGTACTCAAATTCTATTAAATTGTGGGAATAACCTTACGGAGCGGATTGCCGCCTGTTTGGTGAATAACTCTTTGTACTCAAATTCTATTAAATTGTGGGAATAACCTTACGGAGCGGATTGCCGCCTGTTGGTGAATAACCCTTTGTATTAATTTCCTTCACCTTTTGTTAATCAAACCTGCTACGGTAAGGGATATTATTTTCTTTCATACTCCTAAATCGAAATTTATTATGGAACTATTGCTTCTATAATTCCTGAAAATATTATATGTTCCATAATAGTTGAACTTCATTATTTCAACTGAACCTTCCTATTTACGTGAACCTTTCTATTGAATTGTAACCGTTATTCTGAACTGTGGATCTTGAATATCATTTTTAAATTTCACTCCACATCATGTTGACAATTTGGACATTATTTGAATCTGTACAAAGTAAACTTCCGATACTTATTGTTATCCTATTTCTTCTGTTCATCATTTATATCATTCTAATCATCCAAAAATCAAGCTGTTGTGAATATCTGTGGCCGGGGGCACAGATGTGATATATTTGTTGAACAGATGATAGGTTAAAGGCGATATAATAGGTTAAAGGCGATACATCTGTTCGGTGTCTTTTATGGCACGTGGTGAATGTTCTCTTTGGCCCGTAGTGCAAAGATGAACTGTTGTTTGGTATGATTATGACCAAAGGCTGAATCTGGTATAATCATGACCGTTGGTGTTATATTGAATGTCTTTGGCCCGTAGTGCAAAGATGAACTGTTGATCTGCATGATTATGATCAGGAACTGTGAATTTGTATTATCTTGACTAATGATATTTCAGATGATAAAAGTTGATGATGTTTTTCCTAAAAAGAGAACCGAGTGGACATTATAGTCTGCATTATTCTTCTAATAGATTACTCATTCCGCTGCTATTATTGATCTGAACGTTGTTTAAGAATTTAACTGCAGTTTTTGATATAAACCTTGTAGTCTATTGTATTCTATCAAGAACTCAACTGTTGAATACTAATGATAATTTATTCGTCATTATCTTAGTCATGATATTCTTTACTGGGCTATTTGAGCTCACCCTTTCTTTTGTTCCATTGTTTTTCAACAGGAGATGAAAACATAACAGGGTCTAGCCGGGGAATGGAGTGAGGGTCCGAGGAATAGTTATCATAGTCTTCACGTTTTGTAAAATAGTGTGGCAATAATAGTGAAGACTTAGTTGTGTATTATTATACACTGTATTGTTGTACGTTGTGCTTCGTTGTAATAATTTTGTTGTAGTTTTTTGACGACTCAAGTTGGGCTGTGTGGGCCCAGATTTGGGGGCGTCACAAAATAAATAATTAAATTGAATAAATAATTAAATATTTTAACCCATAAGTATTAAATTACTAAATGGACTAATAAATATTATTATTAATATTTCACATTATTTACATTAATTATTAATCATATTAATTAATTTATTATATTTAATTCACTCATTATATTCAATTTAATTGAATATTTAATTAATGACAACTTATCAATTATTTTGATATTAAAACTTTAGAGTGTATTCGCTAACAATAATATATATAATCTATATATATTATTTATACACATTACTTTACCTCAAAAACAATTTCACAATAAATTATGAAATTAAAAATAAATACAATATATAATTTAATATATATTATTTACGCCATAAATTAAATTATTTAATACATTTACATTAAATAATTCATTTCTCATCAATTATGGAAATAATTCCATTTACCCGAAAATACATTGAAATAATAATATATTTACTCAATTTCTTATTTAAATAATTTATTTAATTATTTAATTAATATTACACAAATAATTGTATAATTAAATTTCTCACTATCATAAATCATTTACAATGATTTATTTAATTATAGAATATATTCATTTAATATATTCAATTACTATTTAAAATTACTTAATTAATTTAATCCCTTTATATATATGTACATATATATGAAATTAAATGTTGTACATATATACAATTACTAATCTCCCTTAATTAATTCAACTACTTTATATAATTTATAATTATATAAATTACATAATTATTCCTCACAAATAATTTATCAACAATTTGCATAATCGTTGATTAATGAATAAATTAATTCCACAATAAACCTTTTAATTCAATTCGGATTAATTTAATATTAATCTATCTATTTATCACAATTTAATTAACCATTAAATTATGTTACTAAATATGCACGCATATATATATATATATATATATTCATATAAATACATATTTAATTTACATGCAACCACGTCGCATAATTACATAACTCCACTAATTAATTCTCTTAATTTAATTAGACTTGTTGTTAGTCAAGTTTATTGAATTATCACTTTACTTGCTAACTTATCAAAAATTTTAATGTCACCATATCTAAGTTAGTCCGTTAAATTTAATTTGGACCTCTATTTATCTATCACTACTAGGTTATCAAACTCCAACCTTTATTAAATATTAAATATTTTATTTCTAATTCAATTAAATATCCGGGATATTACAGTCTCCATAATTGTCGAGGGTTTTACTACAAATTCATAATCAGAACGTGTCATATCTCAAATTTACTGGTGGTAAGTTTACAACTTATGACTGACGATAGGTTTAATTTTACTTCTTCAGATTCTTCTCATGATGGGATTGTCATGGCTAATATGGGTTTATGTAATATGCATGTGTAAGACCCCGAATTTATGAAATACAAAATTTAATTTTTCTTCATATATATTTTTCCTGAAACAGTAAATGGTTAAATTGACAAAATTGAAAGTTAAGGATGTTATGTGCAAATTTTATTTTGTCGGACAATATTCTTTTTGTCGGGGAATATTCGTTTTGTCGGGGAATATTCGGGCCGTACGACGGCGCCGAAATAACAAATTATTTGTGGACCCCACAACGGAATATTTGTCGGATATAGAAAACGACAGAAGTAACCTTTTTAAATAAAAATAATCAACGGTGTTAACTGTTAAAATACCGGTGATAAAAGAATAGTAGCATACGGTAATTTATGGTATTTTCTGTAGCACACGGTACTCTACAGTAGCACACGGTATTGCACAGTGTCTCATATTATTGGTCTGATAATTGGCACCGTAATTGTTACGCATCATTTCATCAATAATTGTCACTGCATAATATTTTATATTATCAATTCAATTATTGTTGCTACACAGTATTTTGCATTATTGATTCAATAATTGTCATTACACTGTATTTCATATCATCGAGTCAATAATTGTTGGTGCACTGTAGTTTAAAATTATTGAATCTAATAATTGTCACAGTAGCAAATACACTATAATTTATATTATTAAATTAATAAAAATATGTAACGTGTTTCTTACATTATTGTGGTAACATTATTTTATATGTTGGACTCACAGGAAGAATAAATAAATAAATAAATAAATAAATAAAAAATAAAATAATTAATTTTACTATTTGAAATAGTAACGTGAATAGTGACGTGAATAGTACGTGAATAGTAAGAAACATGTGGGACCCATTGTGGGGCCCACATGAAATGTGAGAAATGTGAGAATTTGCTGAAGAGTTGGTGGAGGCTGCGCAGCAGCCTCTGCTGAATTTTTTTCTGTTCACCTACCACGCATAGTAACTTATTGTCTTCTATAAATAGCTTGCTCAGCTGAATAGAAAAATCACACCTAAAACATAAAATTTTTCTATAAGAATTTTATGAGTTTTCTCTGAGAATAGTAAGGTTATTTTGAGAGTTTGAAAGCCAAAAGGAGTGCAGAAAATTTTCAAGTAAGTCTTTTATTAAAGAGTAGTAATTTCATAAATTCCTATTTTTCACGGTATTCACAAATCTTCCTTTAGAAGACTCTTCTTTAAGAAGATTCATTTTTAAAAGCTTTCTTTGGAAGATTTATTTTGGAATATTATTTTTAAAACTATTTAAAAGTAGTTATATTATACTACAAAAATTATGTTAAATATATATAATTTTGATAATTCATATTATACGAGTTATCATACACTTTGAAATTTATATGTGGTAATTACTAATTTTATTATAAAAATATAGGTTGATCAACCTCATTTAAATCAATATCCAGTCACGTGTTAAGGTAAGGAATATCATTCTTTTCACACTCTTAAATTTACTACGGTGAGGAATATTATCTTCTTTCATATTCTAACTTACTACGGTAAGGGGTATCATTCTTTTTATCATCATAAATGGATATTATTTTCTTTCTTACTTGAAGGGATTATCATTATTTGATTCTCGAAAATAATATCGTTTCTTTCTTGTGCCATTTACTTCCATGTATTAAATTGTGGGAATAACCTTACGGCGCGGTTTACCGCATGTTGGTGAATAACCTTTTGTATTCATTCATTATTAATCTTTGAGAATAACCTTACGGTGCGGATTAACGCCTGTTTGGTGAATAACTCTTCGTATTCAAATTGATGGGAATAACCTTACGGCGCGGATTATCGCCTGTTTGGTGAATAACTCTTCGTATTCAAATTGATGGGAATAACCTTACGGCGTGGATTATCGCCTGTTGGTGAATAACCCTTTTTATTTGTCTCGTGTGGAAATAATTTGTCTACATGAATTATCACATGACACTTTTATTCCATATTCGTAAGTGATATCATTTTCCTTTATACTCATAAGGGATACCATCTTTTTCATCTTCCATTATTCAAACTTACTATGGTAAGGGATATTAATTCCCTTCACCATTTGTTAATCAAACCTGCTACGGTAAGGGATATTATTTTCTTCCATACACCTAAATTGAAACTTATTATGGAACTATTGCTTCTATAATTCCTGAAAATATTATATGTTCCATAATAGTTGAATTTCATTAGTTCAACTGAACCTTCCTATTTTCTGAACATTTCTATTGAACTGTAATCGTTATTCTGAACTGTGGATCTTGAATATCATTTTTAAATTTCACTCCACATCATGTTGGCAATTTGGACATTATTTGAATATGCACAAAGTAAACTTCCGATACTTATTGTTTATCCTGTTCTTCTGTTCATCATTTGTATCACTGTTATTTGTATTAATCATCAAGAATCAAGCTGTTGTGAATATCTGTGGCCGGGGGCACAGATGTGATATAATTGTTGAACAGATGATAGGTTAAAGGCGATATACTAGGTTAAAGGCGATACATCTGTTCGGTGTCTTTTATGACACGTGGTGAATGTTCTCTTTGGCCCGTAGTGCAAAGATGAACTGTTGGTTGGTATGATTATAACCAAAGGCTGAATCTGGTATAATCATGACCGTTGGTGTTATATTGAATGTCTTTGGCCCGTAGTGCAAAGACGAACTGTTGATCTGCATGATTATGACCAGGAACTGTGAAGTTGTATTATCTTGACTAATGGTATTTCAGATGATAAAAGTTGATGATATTTTTACTAAAAAGAGAAGCGAGTGGACATTATAGTCTGCATTATTCTTCTAATAGATTGTTCATTCCGCTGCTATTATTGATCTGAACGTTGTTTAAGAATTTAACTGCAGTTTTTGATATAAACCTTGTAGTCTATTGTATTCTATCAAGAACTCAACTGTTGAAGGCTAATGATAAATTATTCGTCATTATCTTAGTCATGATATTTCTTACATGGGCTATTTGAGCTCACCCTTTCTTTTCGTTCCATTGTTTTTCAACAGGAGATGAGAACGTAACGGGGTCTAGCCGGGGAATGGAGTGAGAGTGCGGGGATAGCTATCATAGTCTTCACGTGTTATAAAATAGTGTGGCAATAATAATGAAGACTTAGTTGTGTTGTATTATCCACTGTATTGTTGTACGTTGTATTTCATTGTAATAATTTTGTTGTAGTCTTTTGACGACTCAAGTTTGGGCTGTGTGGGCCTAGATTTGGGGGCGTCACAGTTGGCATCAGAGCTTAGGGATATGGTCTTTAATGGAGATCTGGGGTTAGAACTAGGAGGGGAGAGACGAATAGAATCAGTCACTAGTGTGTCCTACCTAAATTAGATTTTATTATCTAATGAGTTGATTTGAATATAGGGACATGAAGTGATGAGTCAGTTTATTTGAACTAACATTTATTTTGTGACCACAGTTTAGTATGGCATCTGGAAATCAAGAGGTTAACTACGAAATACCCGAAGCGAATGTAGCCGAAAATCAAGAAGCCACAAACAATCCTCCTGCCAACTCAGGAAATAATATTCCTGATAACATGATGAATGATGGATTCTTTAGGAATTTCATGCAGTTCATGCAGAATCAGGCAAGAGGAAATCCAGTTAACAATAACGGTAGAAACGCTGGTAATTTGAGGATGATCACTGTCAAGCAATTTAAAGAATTGGGACCACCTGAATTCCACGGGAAGCCTGACCCACTCAAAGCGGAGGCATGGCTGAAGCAGACGACAAAAATACTTGATGTCCTACAATGCGCTGATGATCAGAAGGTGCCCTTTGCTACCTTTATGTTTCGAGGTGAGGCGGATCACTGGTGGGAAGCGGTAAAACGTATCCACCCTTCAGCACTTGAGATGTCTTGGACAGAATTCCAAGAGCTATTTAATGAAAAGTACTTCCCAGAAAGCATCCGCCATATGAAGGAAGTGGAATTCATTAAGCTGGAGCAGGGAAACATGACAGTTTCTCACTATGAAGCTAAGTTTGCTGAACTGTCTCGTTTTGCGACTCATCTAGTAGATGACGAAGCACGGATGAGTCGGATGTTCTTACGTGGTCTAAGATTCGAAATCCGTCAACAACTTAGCTCTCATAAATTTAATTTGTATTCAGATGTTGTTGATAGGGCTCAAAGGGTGGAGCAAACAGATGAAAAATTACAGCCAAGAGTCAATGATCAGAGAAATGATAACAACCACAGGAACGAGAACCATCGAGGAGGTAACCAACACTTCGGTGGTAATTCCACATCAAATAACAGAAGAGGAGAATCCAGTGGGAACAATTTCAAAAGAAAGAGATTCCATAATAATTATGGAAGGGCACCAGTACCAGCACCAGCACCGACCCCAGTTTCAAGGGGAGAAGATCGACCACCAGTGAGATGCTATAGGTGTGGTCAGGAAGGTCACATCAGCCCAAACTGTACACTGCAGTCCAAAAAGTGCTACAGTTGTGGGAAAGAGGGTCATCTTGCGCGATTTTGTCCTGCCACAAAATCAAGTCCAGCTGCAGTGATGATACCAAAAGCTAGCGCGGATAAGGGAAAATCTGTAGTTCAAGGGAGAGCTTTTGTTGTGACATCCCAAATGGCACGAAACTCGAACGAGGTGATAACCGGTAAGCTATTCATAAATTCTCGTGAAGTCTACGCTTTGTTAGATACTGGTTCTACCCATTCTTTTATCTCACCTGCATGTGCTCAGCGTTTAAACTTAACTCCTGAAAATTTGGACTTTGACTTATCAGTTGAAACCCCATTAGGAGAAATGACCATTACATCTACTGTCTATAAATCTTGCCTAGTTCAAATCAACAACCTCACATTACCTGTTGACCTTATTTCTTTGGAGATGCATGAATTTGATGTGATTTTAGGAATTGATTGGTTGACTACCCATCATGCTAAAATTGATTGTTTTCATAAGATTATTAGTTTTCATATTCCTAATCAACCTGTCATGCAAATTCAAGCATCTAAACCATTGAAATCTATAACTGTTATTTCTAGCCATAAAGCCATTCGTTTATTGAAAAACGGATGTCAAACCTTTTTAGCTCATGTCACTGATTTGAACAAAAATACGTCAAACTTGAATGATATTCCCATTGTTAATGAGTTTCCTGACGTTTTTCCGGAGGAACTTCCTGGTTTACCCCCAAACCGTGAAATTGAATTTTGTATTGATCTTGAACCTGGTACCAAGCCCATTTCCAAAACTCCATACCGAATGGCTCCCATTGAACTTCAAGAGTTAAAAGTCCAACTACAGGAATTGTTGGATACTGGTTTCATTCGTCCGAGTGCATCACCTTGGGGTGCTCCTGTTCTATTTGTGAAGAAGAAAGACGGGAGTATGAGATTGTGCATTGACTACCGAGAATTGAACCATGTCACCATCAAAAACAGGTATCCGTTACCTCGAATTGATGACATGTTTGATCAATTACAAGGTGCTCAACATTTCTCAAAGATTGATCTCCGTTCTGGATATCATCAGTTAAAGGTTAAAGCTGAGGACATTCCAAAGACTGCTTTCAGAACTCGTTATGGGCATTATGAGTTTTTAGTCATGCCTTTTGGACTAACCAATGCTCCTGCAGCTTTCATGGACATGATGAACCGAATATTCAAGGAATATTTGGATCATTTTGTGGTTGTCTTTATTGATGACATCCTCATATACTCCAAAAGTCGTGAGGATCATGAACAACACCTGAGATTGATACTCCAGAAGCTCCGTAAGAACAAATTATATGCCAAGTTGAAGAAATGTGAGTTCTGGCTTGAGGAGGTCACGTTTCTTGGGCATGTGATTTCTAGTCAAGGAATATCAGTCGATCCTGCGAAGATTGAAACGGTACTAAATTGGGAACAACCCAAGACAGTAACCGAAGTCCGAAGTTTTCTGGGCCTAGCTGGTTATTATCGGAGATTCGTAGAAGGATTTTCTCGAATCGCCACTCCATTAACTCAGCTTACTCGGAAAAGCACAAAATTCATATGGAGCGAGCAATGCGAGAAAAGTTTTCAAGAGCTTAAGAGGAGACTTGTTTCAGCTCCTGTTCTGACCATTCCATCAGGATCGGGAGAATTTGTCATATACAGCGATGCTTCAGGCAAAGGTCTAGGCTGTGTCCTTATGCAACATGGAAAGGTTATAGCCTATGCCTCTCGACAACTCAAAGATTATGAGAAAAATTACCCTACTCATGATCTAGAGTTGGCAGCAGTCGTTTTCGCGTTGAAGATCTGGAGACACTACTTGTACGGAGAGAAAGTGGATATCTATACGGATCATAAAAGTCTCAAGTATTTCTTCACCCAGAAGGAACTCAACATGCGACAACGACGTTGGCTTGAGCTGTTGAAGGATTATGATCACACAATCCAGTATCACCCGGGAAAGGCGAACGTTGTAGCTGACGCTTTGAGCAGAAAATCTTATGCGAGTACAAGTGCACTGCTGACAACACAAAAGCGTATTTTGTACGACTTGCAAAAGATGGAGATGGAGCTAAAGACACCAGGGACCCACTCGAAGATTGCTCACGTGCAAGTAGAACCAGCTTTAATCGATAAAATTAAAGCTGCTCAAGCTACCGATCCGGAACTGATAAACATGATAAAGAAAGTACAAGAAGGTACCATTCCCGAAGCAAGAATCGACGAGAAAGGAATACTTCGAGTCAACTCTCGACTCTGTGTTCCTAACGATCCTGAATTAAAGCATAAAATCATGATGGAGGCACACAACACGCCATTTGCAATCCACCCTGGAGGTACCAAGATGTATCGAGATCTTCGACATACATTTTGGTGGAACAATATGAAAAGGGAGATTGCAGAGTTTATCTCAAGGTGCTTAACTTGTCAACGTGTCAAGGCAGAGCATCAAGTACCTAAGGGTCCTTTACAACCACTTGAGGTTCCCGAATGGAAGTGGGAACACATCAATATGGATTTCGTCACGGGTCTTCCCAAAGTTTCTCAAGGCTTAGATGCAATTTGGGTCATCGTAGATAGATTGACCAAATCCGCTCATTTCTTGCCTATACGAGAAAACTTTTCACTTGAACGTCTTGCCAGTATGTACATAAATGAGATCGTGAGATTGCATGGCATGCCAGTTTCCATAGTTTCTGATCGAGATCCTAGATTCACTTCACGCTTTTGGATCAGTCTACAAAAAGCTATGGGCACTGAACTACGTTTTAGTTCTGCATACCATCCTCAAACGGACGGACAATCGGAAAGGACGATCCAGACCCTCGAAGATCTTTTGAGACTTTGCGTACTAGATTTCAAAGCAAGTTGGGATAAGTACTTGCCATTGGTGGAATTTTCCTACAACAACAGTTACCAAGCAATTATAGGTATGGCTCCATTCGAGGCTTTATATGGACGCAAGTGTCGCTCTCCAGTATGTTGGAATGAGGTAGGAGAAGCAAAACTGTTGGGACCCGAGTTGGTACGCTTGACGACCGAAAAGATCCAAATGATCCGACAACGAATACAGACAGCACAAGAACGACAAAAGAGTTATGCCGATCTTCATCGGAGAGATGAGAGATTCAACGTCGGAGATCATGTATTCTTACGTGTTTCTCCATGGAAAGGGGTTACGAGATTCGGAAAGAGAGGAAAACTCAATCCTCGATTTATTGGCCCATTTGAAATCCTCGATCGGGTGGGAACTGTAGCTTACAGACTAGCCTTACCACCAAGTATGTCTCGCATCCATAACGTTTTTCACATATCTATGTTACGTAAATATGTGAAGGACCCAAACCACGTCATTGAGTTAGAACCAGACGTTATAGCAGAAGATTTAACGTATGAGGAAGTACCTGTTAAGATCCTAGATAAGAAGGAGCAGATCTTACGCTCAAAGGTTATACCTCAAGTTAAGGTTTTATGGAGGAACCAAGATATTGAGGAAATGACCTGGGAGCTAGAATCTGAGATGAAGTCTAGGTATCCATACCTCTTCGAAATGCCAGGTACGTCAATTTCGGGGACGAAATTTCATAAGGAGGGGAGGTTGTAAGACCCCGAATTTATGAAATACAAAATTTAATTTTTCTTCATATATATTTTTCCTGAAACAGTAAATGGTTAAATTGACAAAATTGAAAGTGAAGGATGTTATGTGCAAATTTTATTTTGTCGGACAATATTCTTTTTGTCGGGGAATATTCGTTTTGTCGGGGAATATTCGGGCCGTACGACGGCGCCGAAATAACAAATTATTTGTGGACCCCACAACGGAATATTTGTCGGATATAGAAAACGACAGAAGTAACCTTTTTAAATAAAAATAGTCAACGGTGTTAACTGTTAAAATACCGGTGATAAAAGAATAGTAGCATACGGTAATTGATGGTATTTTCTGTAGCACACGGTACTCTACAGTAGCACACGGTATTGCACAGTGTCTCATATTATTGGTCTGATAATTGGCACCGTAATTGTTACGCATCATTTCATCAATAATTGTCACTGCATAATATTTTATATTATCAATTCAATTATTGTTGCTACACAGTATTTTGCATTATTGATTCAATAATTGTCATTACACTGTATTTCATATCATCGAGTCAATAATTGTTGGTGCACTGTAGTTTAAAATTATTGAATCTAATAATTGTCACACTAGCAAATACACTATAATTTATATTATTAAATTAATAAAAATATGTAACGTGTTTCTTACATTATTGTGGTAACATTATTTTATATGTTGGACTCACAGGAAGAATAAATAAATAAATAAATAAATAAATAAAAAATAAAATAATTAATTTTACTATTTGAAATAGTAACGTGAATAGTGACGTGAATAGTGACGTGAATAGTGACGTGAATAGTAAGAAACATGTGGGACCCATTGTGGGGCCCACATGAAATGTGAGAAATGTGAGAATTTGCTGAAGAGTTGGTGGAGGCTGCGCAGCAGCCTCTGCTGAATTTTTTTCTGTTCAGCTACCACGCATAGTAACTTATTGTCTTCTATAAATAGCTTGCTCAGCTGAATAGAAAAATCACACCTAAAACATAAAATTTTTCTATAAGAATTTTATGAGTTTTCTCTGAGAATAGTAAGGTTATTTTGAGAGTTTGAAAGCCAAAAGGAGTGCAGAAAATTTTCAAGTAAGTCTTTTATTAAAGAGTAGTAATTTCATAAATTCCTATTTTTCACGGTATTCACAAATCTTCCTTTAGAAGACTCTTCTTTAAGAAGATTCATTTTTAAAAGCTTTCTTTGGAAGATTTATTTTGGAATATTATTTTTAAAACTATTTAAAAGTAGTTATATTATACTACAAAAATTATGTTAAATATATATAATTTTGATAATTCATATTATACGAGTTATCATACACTTTGAAATTTATATGTGGTAATTACTAATTTTATTATAAAAATATAGGTTGATCAACCTCATTTAAATCAATATCCAGTCACGTGTTAAGGTAAGGAATATCATTCTTTTCACACTCTTAAATTTACTACGGTGAGGAATATTATCTTCTTTCATATTCTAACTTACTACGGTAAGGGGTATCATTCTTTTTATCATCATAAATGGATATTATTTTCTTTCTTACTTGAAGGGATTATCATTATTTGATTCTCGAAAATAATATCGTTTCTTTCTTGTGCCATTTACTTCCATGTATTAAATTGTGGGAATAACCTTACGGCGCGGTTTACCGCCTGTTGGTGAATAACCTTTTGTATTCATTCATTATTAATCTTTGAGAATAACCTTACGGTGCGGATTAACGCCTGTTTGGTGAATAACTCTTCGTATTCAAATTGATGGGAATAACCTTACGGCGCGGATTATCGCCTGTTTGGTGAATAACTCTTCGTATTCAAATTGATGGGAATAACCTTACGGCGCGGATTATCGCCTGTTGGTGAATAACCCTTTTTATTTGTCTCGTGTGGAAATAATTTGTCTACATGAATTATCACATGACACTTTTATTCCATATTCGTAAGTGATATCATTTTCCTTTATACTCATAAGGGATACCATCTTTTTCATCTTCCATTATTCAAACTTACTATGGTAAGGGATATTAATTCCCTTCACCATTTGTTAATCAAACCTGCTACGGTAAGGGATATTATTTTCTTCCATACACCTAAATTGAAACTTATTATGGAACTATTGCTTCTATAATTCCTGAAAATATTATATGTTCCATAATAGTTGAATTTCATTAGTTCAACTGAACCTTCCTATTTTCTGAACATTTCTATTGAACTGTAATCGTTATTCTGAACTGTGGATCTTGAATATCATTTTTAAATTTCACTCCACATCATGTTGGCAATTTGGACATTATTTGAATATGCACAAAGTAAACTTCCGATACTTATTGTTTATCCTGTTCTTCTGTTCATCATTTGTATCACTGTTATTTGTATTAATCATCAAGAATCAAGCTGTTGTGAATATCTGTGGCCGGGGGCACAGATGTGATATAATTGTTGAACAGATGATAGGTTAAAGGCGATATACTAGGTTAAAGGCGATACATCTGTTCGGTGTCTTTTATGACACGTGGTGAATGTTCTCTTTGGCCCGTAGTGCAAAGATGAACTGTTGGTTGGTATGATTATAACCAAAGGCTGAATCTGGTATAATCATGACCGTTGGTGTTATATTGAATGTCTTTGGCCCGTAGTGCAAAGACGAACTGTTGATCTGCATGATTATGACCAGGAACTGTGAAGTTGTATTATCTTGACTAATGGTATTTCAGATGATAAAAGTTGATGATATTTTTACTAAAAAGAGAAGCGAGTGGACATTATAGTCTGCATTATTCTTCTAATAGATTGTTCATTCCGCTGCTATTATTGATCTGAACGTTGTTTAAGAATTTAACTGCAGTTTTTGATATAAACCTTGTAGTCTATTGTATTCTATCAAGAACTCAACTGTTGAAGGCTAATGATAAATTATTCGTCATTATCTTAGTCATGATATTTCTTACATGGGCTATTTGAGCTCACCCTTTCTTTTCGTTCCATTGTTTTTCAACAGGAGATGAGAACGTAACGGGGTCTAGCCGGGGAATGGAGTGAGAGTGCGGGGATAGCTATCATAGTCTTCACGTGTTATAAAATAGTGTGGCAATAATAATGAAGACTTAGTTGTGTTGTATTATCCACTGTATTGTTGTACGTTGTATTTCATTGTAATAATTTTGTTGTAGTCTTTTGACGACTCAAGTTTGGGCTGTGTGGGCCTAGATTTGGGGGCGTCACACATGCCTCTCATATTAATGATTCAAAAACTTCATATGAGGGTCAAATTTTTTCTAATATCCAAGAGGCAGAAGAATTTTACAGAGCCTATGGACGTAGTATTGGATTTGAAATAAAAATTGGGGCAAGTTATAAATATGCTCGTTTTAACAACTTGTCTAACAGACTTTTTACATGTAAGAAAGCCAGAAAACCAATTGAAAAAAAGAAACAAGACGTCGATGAAATTTAGGGTAATAAGGTGAAAAGAAAAAGAGATTCTATAGGTCGCACAATGTGTAAAGCTAGAATGTTTGTTGCTCATTTGAAGAATGGAGAAAAGTGAAAAGTGTCAAAAGTTGAGTTGAGTCATAACCATGATCTAATCACTCCAAGCAAGGTGAACTTCATTGAAACACGAAGAAATATAACTCATGTTGCTCGAACTTTAATTGAAACATTAAATAGCGCAAGCATTGGCCCAAGTAAGATGATGAGAGTTTTCAGTGAAATAGGAAGAGGTATGGATAATGTGGGTTTCAATGATATGGATGTTCGGAATATAGTACGAGACATAAGACGTGACACGATAAATTCAAATGATGCCCAAGGAGCATTGCAGTATTTGAAAAAACTTTCAGCGGAAAACCCTCTATTTTTTCATGATATCAAACGAGATGATGATAATCGCATAACATGCATTTTGTGGATAGATTACAGATCAAGTATAGCTTACAAGAATTTTGGAGATGTACTGATATTTGATACTACGTATAGGACGAACAAGTATTCAATGCTGTTTGTTCCTTTCATGGGTGTAAATCATCATTATAATTCCATCTTGTTTGGGTTTGCTCTAATTAAGGATGAAATAAAAGAAACTTTTGCATGGGTTTTTCAAACTTGGCTTGAAGCAATGAATAATAAAGCACCAATTACCATTATCACTGATCAGGACAAAGCTATGAGCAATGCGATTTCTAGGATTCTTCCTAATACACACCATGCACTTTGCACATGGCATATTAGTAACAAATTTTTTGAGAAATTACACACGTTGTATGATGAGTACCCAACATTTAAAAAGGATTTTAATTATTGTGTTTATAAATCATTAACAACTGAGAAGTCCGAGGAGCGATGGGAGAAGTTAATGATTGTTTATGAATTACATGATCATGAGTGGCTCAAGTCACTTTATGCGGTGAAACACAAATGGGTGAAGGCGTACGCAAAGAAGTTTTTTGCAGTGGAGATGACTATGTCAAGGAGTGAGGGAATGAACAGCTTGTTCGATGATTATGTTAATCCTACAACGAGTATTAAGGAATTTATTCTCAACTCACAAAAAGCCATTGAGAAGTAGGTTATTACAAAAAGAAAATCAGATTATGCAACTTGTCATCGGACAAGAAGTATGACTCTAGAATCTCCGTTGGAAATAAATGTTGCTAAGGTTTATACAAAGGAGATGTTGAGGCACTTTCAAGTTGAAATAGTAAAGTCTCATAAGTTTATAATGCAGAAGATTCAACATTTAACGACACCGGAAACGAAGTCGTATGCAGTGTACAAGCTAAACAACAATGAAGATTCAAACAGGTACTTTACTGTTGTTATTCATGTTCAATCTGAAGATATCACTTGTACTTGTCAAAAATATGAATATTTTGGTATGCTCTGTAGACACATTTTAAGACATATGATTGCCAAAAGTACTGAACAGATACCTGATAAATACATTTTGAGTCGGTGGTGTAGAGATGGTAACAAAGTTAATGATGAACTACCAACTATTTTGACTGAAATATCTAACCATGAGGAATCACAAACAATACGGTACAATTATTTAGTTAAGTTGCTCTTACGCTTAGCTTCTACCGAATCTTGTTCAATACAAGGTTTCAAGCATATTGTACAGCTGTGCATTGACAATCAATCCATCGATGAGCTCTCCTTAATTTTAGATAAGTAGAGCCACTTGGTCTAAATACCCTTACTAATAAACAACCTCCGGCACTTGCTAAAGATTTAATTTAATAGCAGCATAAAGAATTAGAGAGATCGTTGAACTAAACAACACAAGCCACTTGTTTGCATTTAATTTAGATGAATATTCTTCCTAAGATAAAATAATCTTTTGATCTGCAAAATAATTATTAAACTTAGTTGTTTCACAAATAGTAGTAGATTAATATGAATAATAAACTAGTAGGCCTCCTAGCAATTAAACAAATTAATCATGAAATTAAGCATAGAAGAATATTCAATAATCAAAATATAAATTGAACAATTAAAATAAATTAGATCTCACAGTGTATAAATCTTGATGGCTTCAATCACTTAAACCAAGAAAAAGAATTTAGCTACTCATAATAATAGAGAACACTAAAGAATATAAGAGATAATTTTTATTCTAAGAGAAGTTGTGTATTACAATGTGTCTCAAGCCCTCTATTTATAGGCTCCATAAACCTCCTAACTTGTCCAAACCCTAATAGGATTTACAATTAAAAATAAAAGAAAAGGAAAAATAATTATTATCCTAACCCTAGTTGGAATTAAAATCCAATTTGGAATCAAAAAGGAACAATAAATTCGAAATAATCCCGTTTTCCAGAATTAACGCGCAGCCAAACAGGGCTTTGACCCGGTCAAACCTCATTAAAACGCGCCGACAGCTGTCTCTTTCTTTTCTCGCTGGCGCGTGTAACTCACGCGCCTGTAACAAAATTTACATTTCCGCGCATTGCACGGTATGTTTTCTTCACCAGCAGCAAACGACGTCGTTTCAATCTCCGCTCGGTCTGCTCTCCAACGCGCGCATTGCGCGGAAATTCGGAGGGCTTATTTACGAAAATGCCACCGGTACTGGTTAATTACGATTTTGCCATTCCGCTGCAAATTTACGAAAATGCCATTAGATCTTTGCTGATTTTACAGTTTTGTCCCTCAAGCTTTGCTGAAATTACGAAAATGCCATTAGACTTTTATTTCCCTACAAAATCAAATATAAAATAAATAAAAATAATATAAAAATCCTAAAAACACATAATAATAAATAAAACACCTAAAACACTAAAAATAAATAAAAACACATAAATATAAAAATACTATAAAATTACCTAAATTAACATAAATTAACTAAAACCCTATAAAACCTATTAAAACAAAATAAGCTAAATAATTAAACATTTAAGCACACAATAAATATAAAAACTAAGTATTAGGGAATAAAAATATCGTATAATTTAACCCTATCAATGAGCAATTTGACCCTGATAATATGAATGCAGACAATGTTCAAGAAATTAGATTTGAAGAAGATGAACCAGATGAAGATGAACAATTATTGGATCCTATTTGTTCACAAACAAAGGGTCGCAAAAAAACTAAAAAAATAAAGAGTGGGATCGAAGAGGCTGGTAGTCGCAAAGCATTGAGAAAGTGCGCAATGTGCGGTATAATGACCAATCATGATAAACGAAATCACTACAAAGTATTAGGTCAAGAGAAGCCAAAATTTTGACTATATGCTTATACGAGGTTGTAAGAATGTTTAAATGCAAGAATATTTGTTTTTGGACATTTCATGTTCATCGTTAGTTAAGGTATTTTTTTGGTAATTATTGTTTTTAAAAAATTTTGATATCACACATTTAGATGTACCGCAACATGAATAAGGTAAAATAAAAGAGGCACCAGAAGAGGTTTCCACAATTTTATTATTCTTTGTCATTAATTTGTATGTTGATCCCTGTATTCAGTTTGAGAATCAACAGATTTATCAAATACCTTACTAGTTATGCGAGCATGATCCAAAAGATATGTAAGAGTTGTAATTGTACTAATTGCATGCATACACAATTGTTTCAAGAATTGTTCGTGATGAACATTAGATGAAGGGAAAACGTTATCCTTCCCTTTTGATGGACTCATCGTTTGTTGTTGAGTCCCATTTTTTATATTTTCTGCAGTATAATGAAATTATTGGCAAAGGAGCATCAAAGACAGTGTATGAATTTTTTTGTTCCTGCGTAATTTTTTCAATTATCTGAAAATTTCCTTTAATTTTCAGCATTATATGATTATTATGCATAATGGGTATTATTATTGATTGTTCTTTTTTCCCCCTTTTATTTTTAATTTTGTTTGGGTGCAGTTACAGAGCTTTTGATGAGTATGAAGGAATTATTGGACTCAAATGAGTCTCAACGTATGAACAATTAACTAGCTGGGATGGGCGCTTGAGCCCTAGATTAGTTCACTGATCAAAAAAAATGTAATCATGACACATATTGATCGATCACTACTATAAACTTGTATCTAGATACTTATAATAGCAATATATTCTTGAAAATTTTGCATATAAAACATAAAAAGCCCAAAACATTAGAATTTCTTTAACTGACAACAGTTGTTAATGCTAAGCCTTTTTAACCTCTTACCATCACCAGGGTTTGTTGATAGTTGCAAATAAAACAAACCTTCAGAAGATGTTAATGTTGAAAACAGTATACATTTAAGTAGAAACTTGAAAATAAAGAGCCTCAGCTTTGCCAAACACATCCCATCTCTTTTGGCAATGTACTTAATTTGGTACCTGACAAATCCAAATAGCACAGTTAAGATTGAGGCTGCTCAAAGTTTGCTCGTTTAATGACAAAAAATATATTGAATAAGAAAGAAGACTGTTAATATGACTGTAAAGTTTTGATTTTCAGAATCCTTAAAAGGGTAAGCTCCCACCAACATTACATATAATGTCACACCACAGGACCACATGTCTGCAATCTAAAAGACAAAGTAGTGAACTGTCAAATAACCATGTAAATTGTAAAAGAGAGAAAAATAGATAAAAAAATTAGACTGGACCCTAAACAGATGAAATTAGCTATATAAGCAGATGATCACCCACAAATGCATTATTGCATTGTCAACAACTAAAATGGATATCCTACCTCATCTTCACTAAATCTACCAGCGCTGCATATCCTAGTGAAGAGCTCACTACCAGCTGCATATTCCATGACTATAGCTAAATGTGTTGGAGTCAACAAGACCTGCAAATAAATCTATTGTTGAATTCTGAAACTCGAATATAGGCGACAAGGCCTTATATCAAGCAACGTACGTATGTTCGTCAGTATAATGTCTATATATTAGTGATATGTTATAATATAATAACTATATATACCAGGACTACCAACATAAATTATTGCACTGCCAACAGCTGAAAATGGATTATGAATCTAATACATCTCCAGCAACATCACTAATAACAATAATAGAATAGCTATATAAATCAACATAAATTATTACAAAAATTAGCATAATTTTCCATTGATTAAAAGTTAAAAAAGTAATCTTTATGTGCTAAAAATGAGGGTGAAAAATATACAATCAAGAATACGAGTTCTAATTTGATTCCAACGCTTGTTCATTACAAAGGTAAGCTTGTGGAGTCTTCCTAGCTTTGCAGATCCTAATCTCATGCGCAATTCTAAACCTAAAAATATCAGCATTATTAGAACTCCACCTTGGTTCTTTGGTAATGTTAATCCGGTGTAGGAAAAATCAATGTACTTTGCTACATATATACCGCAGTCATCTGAATTCCATTGCTTCGGCCTATTCACACATACTTTAACTTTCGGCTTTGATTTAGGCCAATTTCCTTTTGGATTTGCCTCACGAAACAACAAAGGAATTACATCAATCTGCATACCACAAAAGAAAGTACTAAGTACTGCACTACAAGTCATTGTCATAATACCAAAAAAGAGAGTATAATAATGAACTTACTATAACTTTGAAATATTTTTGGTATAATTGCGACAACGACATTGCTGGTTTGTCATCATATAGAGGATCCAGTAGCTGTATTTTCCATTTTTTCACACTCTAAACAAATAATAAGAAATGTGAGTTGCTTTCGTTCACCACTGGAATAAATATGTAATCACATTCATGTACTGGGGAACCAACTTCAGGGTTGATATAACTTCTTAAAATTAACGCGTGCTTGCCTTAATACCTCCCCCACTCGGCAAGTGTTCGGTAGCCAACTCCGCAAAGTATGTAGGCATGAAATAAAATAATGACCATCTCTCGATACCTTCGGTCCACATATTAGCTTCTCTATCTCTCAAAAGCACCAAATATGCATCCAAGATGTGTACACATAACCAACCAATGGGCCTCAAAGAGTTTACATCTATAACTTGCAATGCGTATAGACCATGTGGATGTATATGTGGAAAGTCTGAAGGATCATAAGTTGGACTAAACCAATGAATATTTAGCCACGTAATTTTCTCAATCCTTAACTCCTTAATGAAATGAGGGTGTTTTGTGCCCTCCATCCTCCTTTTGACTGGGAGTATTGTACCCTGTCGAGTAGAAGGCCCAACGTCAGGTTGAGACTCTTGAACCGGAGGCTGTGATCCCGTCATGTCAATCTCCATTTGTCCAAAGATAGGTTGGTTTGGATTTGGATTTATTGGAACCCCTTTGTAGTTACTCATGACGGGATGGTAGAGTGTGTTAAACCATGTCTGATACATGGTTCTAAATTCTGGGTGCTGTTCAATTGTAAATATCTTTTCAAATATATAATTTGCAGACTCAAATTATAAACAATAAAACAACAAAAAATAGAATTTTATATTAGTAAAACAAGATAATCAATGTAAAACACAAAAAAAACAAATTATAAAATATTATAAATTGAACAACTTACACTGTTTACAGCAGCATATTGGTCAATGAATGCTCGTGGCTCATAATTTGCCCCTTGAACTGTACAGGCTGGAGGATGGTGTATCCGTCTTCGAGTAATTTTTATGTACCATCTCATATAATCCTCGGTAGATATATGTTGCACAACTTCCAACACTTGCCTTTCTAAAGTCTCCATGTACGCCTCCTACATTCGAATGTAATTGGCTCTATGATTTTCATAATTTATTTTTTCAAACAATTTATTTTCCTCCCTTAATTCCACCATGTTTTCAGTATTAGACGGATAATACTGCAAATATCCAAATTGCCTCATGAATCTGTCAGGCATTTGGAACTCGACAGTATCATAGTGTATTAAAGGTATATGTGCAGTTCCACCTAACCTTGCTTCAAAAAAGTCCCAACCCAAGCATCTATCGAATGACTGATATGGACGCCACACACCATCTGTTTCCAACATATTATCAAACTCTCCTCGGTAAAACATGAGATGGTGATGTAGATTTTTTAGACCCCGATAATCTTTTAAATTAGGATCAAGATAGGAGTATACCCAAGATAATGCCCTAGGTATCAACTTATGGGACTTAGGCCTAGGGGTAGGACGACTAATGTTGAACCTTTCATATGCCCACATCAGAAGAAGGGTTGCACATCCTACGATTTTTTTCACTGTTTTGCGAGTAACATCATGCAACCCCCTATACAAATGCCCTAAAACTGCTTCCCCCTAAGCATATGTAACTATCTCATCTAATCTTTCCAATAACAACAAATATCTAGGATGCACAATATTTTTACTCTTGGTTGGAAACAAAATAGCACCACATAAGTATAATAAATATGCTTTTATGTGTTTTACCACATTATCTGGCGTAGCATCCTCAGGTAATTGTCCATATCTATGTCTTACCAAGTCAAACTTATGCCACCCCTTTTATAGCATTGTTTCCAATCATCTATAATAGCTTGTTGCCCAAAAAACCTTACAAAATAGTTTTTAGGATACTCAAGTTCTCCACAAGTTAAATGTTTTCCTAATATGGGTTGTTCGAATAAAAATCCCACATCCTCTAGTGTAATGTTAATCTCTCCACAATTTAAGTGAAACGAATTTGTTTCACTTCTCCAACGCTCAATTAGAGCAGATAAAAGAGAAGCATCGTGCTTTAAGACTACATCTTGATGATAAAATATACCAAATCCTAATTTTTCCAGAAGAAATTCTTGTTATGCAGTCAAATTCCATTCATGTAATTTTGCAGACATTTTACATGTCTAAGACACCCCTATCCTACAAGCCCAACAACATAAAAACATAAATTGTAACAACATGAATGTTTCTAACAAACGTTTAAGAAAGTGAAATTATTTATACAATAATAAACTTACAATATTTTACTATAAATCTGATGAAACATGATTTTCTTGATCCCATAAAACAATAGGATTATAAGGTCCGGGATTAATATCCATGGATTACCTAAACATTCGTCACAATGTCAAATATTAAACAATGTAAAAAAATTCTGACTAATGTTGCATATGAGCAAAATGATAAATATAATAAACATGAATATAAATCTCCAATCAAGTGTTCTTAGGTAACAATTAATAATAAAACTCGTGAAGAGCATTATATTCCCTGTGATTTTTCTTATCTAGTTACTTTATGACTATAGATATCTTTAGTAATGGAAGAGAATAACCTTCTCATTGAAACCCATCAAAATGCCAAGAAGGAGCTGCAGACTGTGGTACTCCAACTTGAAGGACAATTAAAAGAGCAAAAATCAAATGAAAATGCTTTAAAAGTTGAGATTGAATTTCTCAAGGCCGAGATTGATGAGAAATCTGTATTGAAGGATCGTTTGAATGAGCTAGAGAAACAGTTAGCAATTACTGAGGTTCGAGTAAAAGAAGAGGTAATTCAACTTATACTATGTAAATTGAACTAATCAATCCAAAATCACTTTTTTAAATGTTCACAATGGATGCTTTTATATGATAAGAAGATACGTCAAATTAGAAAGAGAACGTTACAGGCTTTTTTATTCTGCTTTGAATCAGTAAAACATCAATATACTGTCTTAAGGACTTGTAAAAATTCATGTCAATAATCAATAAAGGAGTACTCTACATCATTTGCTACATAAGAACAGAAGAATGAAATTTCCATTTACAGTGATCAAAGATTTTAACACGATTTTGAAATCAGTAGAAAATATGAGTTCTCAGTTCTGAGCTGAACAGCCGCATATGCTATTTTTTATTTATGCAAGATAATCATCAAAGGACAAGAATAATCAGTTACAACATATCTCAAGTATTATGTTTTGCTAATGGAGACTGTTGAAGGTTGTTTGATTAGATGATGATGACTGTTGTGCAAAAATGATTGTGGTAAATGTGCTTATATGGTTGATTGTCCATATATATCTGACTAAGTGCTTATGTGTTAATGTGCCTATGTGCTTACTTGATTATGTGCGTATATGTTTTAAAGTGCTTATGTGGTTAATTGACTAAGTGATTACATGTTAATTTAAATGTGTCTACATGATCATGTTGTTAGAGTTTATGCCCTAGAGGCTAATTATTTGATGTAATTGCTTAACATTTTTGATATTATATTTGATTGAATAAATAGATTATTTTATTATGATTTCATTTACTGCGTTATATAAATGTTAACATAATAAAAGCCCTTAGAATAATGATACGAATTATATAGCTTTAAGTATGTGACTTGAACATGAGATTATATAATTATAATTAGTATCATTACTCTTAAATGTCCCTAATCAAGTATCATTGTTAATGGGACAACAATGATGCATTGAGACTAGTATGTGGATTGACTGATGGCCAAATCTCATTGGTCATAAATATATGAGATATTTGAGTCAATGCATAGGTACATGTTAGAGAACAATGTACTGGACTGACCCACCATGAGAATTCTACATGGAGCATTATGCAAAGTGTCATAAGAAATTCTTATAGTGACAATGATGTAATGATCCTCCGACCTGAAGTCACTATATTATTACACGAGAATTTGTGTACTTTGATATCATCAAATATCACCTTTAATAGGGTGGACAATAAAGGTGATTATTGGGTACATCATGAATCGTGTGAGGAATATGAGTGATCTAGATGGAATTTAACCCTCCTATATATTGGGGGTGATATCCATAGGCCTCTTGATTGAGTAGGACTATGAAATGCATGGCAATGCTCAAATATTGATTTGTTTCATATAGTCTACTCATTGATCAAGAAAACTCAAATTAAATTATGAAGAGTATGACACATTCCATGCCTCGAGTTTAATCTAGGATATAAGGTTAAAAGGATTAAATTACATTGAAACATTGGTCACGAAAAGGTTGTATCGAATCACCGATCTTATTATTATTTGGGTAGCAGTGATGCATTACTAGATGCCGCTCACTGTTTATAATTTTATAATATGATTTTAAAATTATTGCCAACATAATAATAATCTATAGGGTCACACACTTAGAACGTAATTAAAAGGGAATTAATTTAAATCGTAAGTATTTTAAATATGTCAATATGATTGATAGTATTTAAAAATTACGAATTTAAATTAATAGGATAATTTGTATATATATGTATATTAATTAAGTAAGACTTAATTAAAATATAATATATATAAATTCGGATTTTATTTTTCTATTTATTTTAGGTTTTAGTTAATTCCTATTAACTACTATATATATGATATATTAGTAGTCTAAAAGTTATGTAAGGAAAAACTAAAACCCTAGCCGCTTTCAGAAAGAGGCTAGAGAGAAAAATAATTGGGAAATCCTGATCTTAGTGGCTAGTACCGCGGTTCCTTTTGCTGCAAATTGTGGGACGATTCGCGGAGCGTTCGTGTGGATACCGTAGAGACGCAGTCGCTGGATTGCGTTGAAGATTCAAAGCAGTTCCAGAATTCAATCGTCTCCTGTCCATCTCAGATAATCGGTAAAATAATCTAAACCTCTCATTAATCTGTTTTCGCTTGGATCCTGTCTTAGGGTTTCGAAAAAAAAATATTTAAATTTCGCTGCTTTCACTGTGTCGAAATCCTAACACATGTGTGTATGATATATATTACCTGATTCAAATATTGTGATTTGCATACTTATATAGCACAAATATGATCTTGTTAAAAACTATATGCTGCTTATAATAAGAGTAAAAGTTATCTTGTTCAAATATTGTAAAGTCCTTTTAAAAAGAATTATGTGTACAAAGGACTTAGATAAAAGATCATAAATGTTATGTTGATCTTTCTGTAGAAGTTACTCTGCCTTAAAGATAAATACTATAAGCAGAGTAATATAAGATTAAATCATTGTTATATGACAAAGACTGTAAAGTCCTTTCAATGTAATGATGTACAAGGACTTAGTTAGAAAAGATCAAATCTGTTAAGTTGATCTTACGTTATATCTCTTCAGTCACTATAATCGTAGAATGGACTCTACGATTCCAAGCAAAGAAGACTCAACGATTTAGTCTGTTCATAGAGTGGACTATATGACTCCATACCAGGATAACTCTACGAGCATCAAGGAGAGAAAACTGTGCAAGAGTTCTACATAATATACAAGCTGAATTGAAGAATTAATCAAGTACAAAACGTAGAGCAGAACTCTACCATCGTCGAACAAACAGCTAAGCAAGCCTTCAGGAAACGTAGAACCAGAGAAGAAATGTATTCTACGATATGCACAAACTGGCAAGATCATATAGAGGATTCAAAGAGCAAGCACAATACGAGAACTCTACGATTTGCACAAAAGGACAAGATCGTAGAACGAAATCGTAAGGCAAAGCACTGCAGTCAGCAACTTTACGATTTGCACAAAAGGACAAGATCGTAGAACGAAATCGTAAAGCAAAGCACTGCAGTCAGCAACTCTACGATTTGCACAAAAGGACAAGATCGTAGAACGAAATCATAAATCAAAGCACTGCAGTCAGTAACTCTACGATCAGAACAAAATAGCAAGATCATAGAGTGAGAGAAGAGATCGCTCTAACTCAACGTTTTACTTGACCTACTTCATTTAGCATTCATGGAGCCGAATTCGTAAAGTCAGAATGATCAGTAAGTCACTCAACGAATTCACTATGCAGTTCAGAACCAGTAAACTAACAGAACTGCAATATGGTGTGAGAGAAAAGAGTAAACTCCTTGACCAGATTAAAGAAAGATTGAGTGCTGTTAAAGATCATATGCATGTCAGAGTCACAGAAGACTTTGTGTCTAAACGACCATAAGACAGGACTTACTGCTCAGAAGAATGGTGAAAATAGTCTGGCTAATGGGACATCTCTGAAAACAATAGAGCAGTTGGTTATCAAAGTCAAGGAAGATATTTAATGATGGATCAGAAAACTAAATATATCAAAGAATATAATAATCTTTGATAAACAACTCTGGAAGTGCAACGGCTAAAAATGCCGAAAGCAAAGCTACAGGTTGATGTGACAGTACATATGTCAGCAAAGGGAAAAAGCACTGACACAAGCAACAGAAAGTCAAAATCAAAGATATCAAGGATCTGCACAAAGCCAAAGGAACCCAACGGATCTTTTTAAACGGTAAAATATGCACAAATATATAAAGATAAATGCTCACAGAGAAAAGTTGTTGTTGAACAGACAAGAGAGGATGGTGGACAAAAATAGATAGTAGAGCGAAACAAAAAGACCACTCTACGATCCACCAGAACACTTGCACTGAATTGAGAGAGTCATAGAGAGAAATGACTCTATTGCAAGATAAGTGTTCAAAGCTGCTAAGCACGTGAAAGAGAGAAGCCTAAATGCCAACTTGATACAGACATGTTAGCTACTGAGTACAAAAGAGGAGAAACTTCACAGTCATCTCAGAAGCACATCTCGAGAGGCAAGAAAATGTCTATGATAAGAAGGAACTACTGAGTACCAAAAGGAAGGAGCTTCACAGTTATCTCAGAAGTTCGTCTCGAGAAGTTATCAAGTACCAAAGGAGCTAAATTGCCAAAGCTTAACAGTACAATGAGTGATCACAAGTAGCTATTGAGCATATAAAGAAGTCAAGCATCATTGCCGAACTCAATATCATTTCAAGCATGGTCACATCATGCTACTGAGTATTTAAAGATAATGGAACATAAAGTATAACTCAGTAGCAACTCCAACATCTATCAACAAACAAGGAGCCAAGTCTTCTGGACTTGAAGAGGGCAGTTGTGTCCTTGTCTTAGTGACTAAAGGAGCCAAGTCTGCTGGACATGAAGAGGGCATTTATGTCCTTGTCTTAGTGACTAAACTAGCCAAACCTGCTAGGTTTGAAGGGTTTTTAGTGAACCAGAGTTTCCAGGCCTGCTGAGCTTGAAGGGTTCTATATGAGTCATCCTTAGTGGATTTCCTACTTGTTAAAGTAGAATAGTGAAGTAGGAGTTATTCAGTCTCCGAACCACTTAAACTCTCTGGTGTCATTTACATTCGGTCATATATAGATATAACTGCTATGATTGGTTCACTGGACAAATGGCTATCTTCAATACAGTTTAAACTCAACTAAGAAGTTTTATAAATCTTTAAGGGGAGTTTTCAAACTAATATTCCGCTGTGCAAACTAATCTTGATTAAATGAACTATTTGGTAATATTATTTAATTTAAGTAAAAAGTTTTTGGGAGATCTATTCAACCCCCCCCCCCTTCTAGATCACTTGTGTGCCTCCGGGAACTAACAATTGGTATCAGAGCAGGTTCTCACGAACATAAAAAGCTCACGCTTTGAGTAGATCCTATGGCACTAGTAAAACTCTATTTTGAGTGTAAGAACTGAAGTGAATCATTTCTTATGAATAAGCTTACAAATTAATGTGTCTTTTCATGCAGGTACAATTGTGAATGTTGAGTGTTGATAATCTATCTGATGTTGTATACTCATTGTCATTTAAATCCTATCTAAGACAAATTCAGATGATCTCTACAAAGAAGCAGTCGAGTGAACTTTCAAAATTAAATTGATGCAGCGAGATGAAGAAATCAAAAGGATATTCTGTTGATGAGATTATTAGTTGATTCGCTAAAGAATACAATAACTTGTATTTCTGCCTTCAAATAAACTGGGAAGTTCAAATCTTGATGCCAAAGGACACCGGATCCTATTCTTCTCAAAGGAAGCATCACTGTGTCAAGCACTAACAGAATTACTTCTCACCGGTTAGAAAGTTTATAGCAGAAGCAAGCCCAACATAAATCTATGCTTAAAAGTGTTAAATGATTTTCTACATACCGGACGTTAGCACCTGAAATCAGTCTCGAATCCAAGTATTCACTCGACATGCTCAGCATTAAGCTTTACGATAAGCTTAAGGTCTTAAGTTCAAAAGATCTTATCTGAAGATGAGTGACAGAGGAACTGCATAATTTATTTAAAAGCAATATCAGGAGTTCTGTCAAAACCTACAGCATATGGTAATCAATGATGAAATCCACAAGCAGTATTTCTCCTATCTTCAAGTGGATGATCTCAAACATAACTAGTTTTAAAGGAATCTATTTCAAAAAGTCTTCAATGGTCTTCTAAAATTACTTCTCTGAAAGACATTACAGATGTATATCTCACTGCCATGTCTTTGATGATGAATATCAAAGTTATTTTCCTAAAACACAGATACCAGGCCCGAGACCTGAAAATCAACTCAGCACAGATGAATGGACATATATATATATATATATATATATATATATATATATATATATATGATCACCAGGTTAAAGATTCATTCTGCAGATCATTAAAGTTTAAGAAGAGTTGAAGAAACTCATTCATGTTCAAAGCAGCTTATTCAATAAAAATTCATGCAAGGCACACCTTGTGTACGTGTTCAGATTTAAAAGGCAAAAGCTCTCAATGTCAAATTTCTTCAAACCAACTATGAATGAGAAGGGTGAGAAGATCAAAACAATACAGAGTAATCACGGATGATTTATTCTAAGATTAAGAAAGCACCTTACAATCTGCGAGAAAGAGGAAAGTCCATCTCAAGAAAAATTCATGCACTTAGCCATTGGCAGTAGGCTCTCAAACATCAATGCATCAGACGAAGCTCTAAGCTTGAAATAATTGAAGAAATATCTGTTTGACATTCTATGAAAAAGTCAGATCCATAGAATGATAAACATAAAGTCCTTTAATAGTAGACATCCTCACAAATCATTCTGGATGGAGATAACCAAAAGGGAATCAAAAAAGATAGTGCAACAAGAAGGAAATAATGGTGGAGTTTCAAGATCAATAAAGAAAAGCCCTACGATCTAAAGAAATTAGAGAAGAATGTACCAAGACTCAACGATAAATATCGTAGAGTTCCTTACTCAACAAATATGCTAGATTCTTCAAGAAAGTCAATCTATGAAAGATTGAGTGAAGTTTGAATACTGATGCAAGAAGAAGACTTGAATCTTGGAATTCTCTAAAAGAGAAAGAAGCTGGTTATAAAGGAAATCATTCATTAAGTCTGATAACTTACCTATTGATTTAGTAAATCCCATTGGATCTATTGTCACTAATATCATGATAAGGTAAAGATCATTCAAGTCAGAAGGAAGTTTATCACTCAAAAAAAGATCGTAGAAGTCTGTCAGGCGAACTCAGAATAAGGCGTGTCAGATTGATGAGACCTATCGGAAGATCGTAGAGTTGATGCAGCGTCAAAGATCTAAATCTCGGGATCGTAGAGTCAATACAGTCAGTCACTCTACGACTCTCATAATCCAGTCTACGAACCGAGCTGAATCAAAGAACAACCTCTACTTGAGCATTCTGAGTCATGACAATGATCTTCATAAAGATTATCCAGAAGGCTGATCTTGAACTATCAAACAAACTGAATGAAGATCTCTGAGTACATCTAAAGCTTCTAGTCTTAACAGAGATCATAGAGCAGTTCAAATCTTAACTCTACGATTGCACTACAGGCAAGATCGTAAAGCAGCAGAGCCAAGTTATAGAGTGAGAAAGCAAGCTCAGATGTATAAAATTCATCAGAAGATTGTATTGAGGAAAGTCATTGATGAATGATCACTACAGCCAACTCTGAATCTTCAATATCTATTTCAGTACTTCTGTACAAGCGCAAGGATATCAAAGGAATCCAAACTATGTTCAATAGTTAGTCTCAGACAATAAATCTTCAGAAAGCAAGGTAAATCTATTCATTGTTGGACCACATTTCTAATTCTAGTCCCAAAACAATGTGATTGATGAACCAAATGCACATATCTCTCCGGTCATAGTCTCCAAACTCTATGACTAATAACCAAGCTAGCCTTATCGTACCAAATTGTAGAGTCATTATAATCATCATCCTGATCGTAGAACATATTGAGTCTACGATTGCACTTCATACAAACCTCTCCCATAAACTCCTTCATAGCTAATTACCAGCCTACAATTCATGACATCAGTAATCTAGGTCATCTATTGAAAGGATGATTGTTGAGTAACTAGCTGCTCACTCTACGAACTGATCAAGTTAACTCAAACGGGGAAGGTGAACTTCACGCTCTCTAAACTTAAGTGGGTTATAATACTTGATGTGCTTCAGTTATGAAAAAATGCAAAAGTTAGACCCACGTTCTACAAATAAGTATCTGACACGTGTCCTCTACAAAAATAAGAGGGAACTGGCTTAAGTCAATTTTTTTTTTTAAAACTGGCGGTGGTCCTTTCCCATCAGTTATCAATACCCTTTCTCTCAAAACTCATCGAAACCCTAGATTTCGAAAAATCTTCAGAAATCGAAATCACTCCTTGAACTATTCTCAAATCTGTTTACCCTCATGGCATCTGTTCAAGTTATTCCTGGAAATATAATTTGTTTTGAAAATTTTGAAGATGCAGAGCAGAAATTCAAAAATATTCTTCATCTGGTCAAGAATGCTGGGTTCACCAAGTGTTTGGAAACCAGTACCAGAATTTTCTCTTCACTTGTGAAAGAATTCTACACAAACGCTGCTTATCGAGGAAATACTCTCATCACAAAGGTTAAGGAAATCTCTTTTCAAATAGGGGTTTCTGAAATTAATCTCAGCCTAGGTATTCCAATCGGAGGAATTACTTCTCTTGACAAGATTGATACCGAGCATGGACTGGAACTGATAGGCTATGAAAAGAAGTCTCTTCTAAAAGGAATCAAGAAGAAAGTTTTCCCTCAGCAATACGAGTTTCTGGTTGACATTGTTGGGAAGAGCATTATGTATAAAGACACTGCATATGATACTGTCAGTGAAGATCAATTAAGGCTTATGACTGCTATTGCTCTAAGAAAGAAAATTAACTTTGGAGCAGTTCTCTTAGGATGGATAAAAAGGTGGATAAGTGATGCAAAAACAAGAGTTGAAGCAGGAAAGCCCACTCCCAAGATGCTCTATGGAAGATTCATAAGCATTATTTTGAAGAAGTTTCTGGCAAGTGCAATTGGGGAAGATGAAGGAGAAGTTCTAAACTTCAACAAAAGGATTACTCCAAGGTTGTTTGAAGACTGGAAAAAGAACCCTCGTGCCAGTAAGGGTAAGAAAGCACGAGGATCGAGAAGCATCAACAGAAAGATGGAAGAGAGATCTAAAGGAAAAGAAAAAAGGGGAATGGAAGAAATTTCTGAGAAGGAATTTCAAGAGGCTGATGTACAGTCAAGAAACAAAACTCTTGTGATCTATGATAATCATGAATCAAAGAAGAAAAGAAAATTCAATGAAGTAAAGAATGCTGTAGAAAAGAAAGATGTCAGTACAGTGAAAGCTAAGAAGGAGCAGACAAATCCCAAAGGGTCTGAAATTGAGAAGAAGAAGAAGAAGAAGACAGAGAAGAAAGTTACTCACACTATCCCAAGGAGAAGTTGGAGGATTAGAAAACAGTGGAGAAGTTTAATCACTACAGGACCACCTCAAATTATAGAAATTGATGATGATGAAGAAAATTCAAATTCTGCAGAAAGAACATCTGATAGTTCAAAAGAAGAAACATCAACAGGCTTTTCAGAGGAAAGATCATAAAGTCATAAAAATAGCATATATGAAGAAGACATATCGGGTTCTGATCAGATAGCTGAACTAGTTGAAAAAGTCTCAGCACCAGAGATTAACGAAAGTGATGGTATCGCTGAAAATGTTATTATACCAGGTGAACAATTATCTGGAAATTCTGAAGTTGGAAAAGCTAAATCAGATGAAAAAGAAGATCGTCGAGGAGCTGTGATAAGAGAAGATGAACACCTCCGAGAAGAGATCAGTATTCATGAATTAGAAGATTAAAGAGACAAGTCAAGGAAGTCAATGAGAAGAAAAGGATTAAGTGGATTTATAAAGAAAATGGGCAGGAGTTCAAGTGCAAGTCAAAAGGAGAGAAAAATAAGGAAGAAAGTTGAAAAGAAGCTGAGGAAAGTAAGCCTATTGAGAAAGCTGGAGAAGCAGCAATATGACGAATATCGACTGAAGCAAGTCAAAAGAAGACGTAGAGAAAGAAGAAAGCATGCAAGCCAGATGGAAAAATATTCTATTTCATGGGATCATGATCATCTTTTCAGTTTCATTCCCATACTACCACTTCTAAGGGCAATATTCATGAATGATCAAAGTTCTATCAGTTGGAGCTACTCAACATTTTCAAATCTTTCGTTAGTCGCTCAACATTTCATAAAGGCAATGACTATTGCAATTACACTGATAAGAAATGAGCCTTTCTATCCTCACTACCAAAGTCGCCAGGAAATATCCATCTGGAATCTGACCGGCTCTCAATCATCTGGTCAGTCTGTGGTTGATCAAAATGCAGAAATCAGAGAGTCCTCTTTTGTGACTTTCTAAACTCTTAGTCACCCTACACCACCTCCCTGGTCGTAGTGTCCCAAAACTTTGCGAACATTTTTCAAAATACCATTTCCCCAGTCATAGAGTCCCAACATTCTATGGACCATGAAAATATACTTATTCTTTAACTCTTAGAGTCTCCAAACTCTATGGTAGATTTTCAGTTATCTATCTAAACCAGCACTAGAACAGACAGCTCCATACAGTATCTCCAATTGATGATGTCAAAAAGGGGGAGAGAATATATGAAGAAAGAGGACAGGCTGCCAACTAAGGGGGAGAAGAGCTTAGGGGGAGCTGCCAACTAAGGGGGAGAAGAGTGAAAAATGAAGAGCAGCTAATATATGAAGGAGCTGCCAACTAAGGGGGAGAAGAGTGAAAAATGAAGAGCATCTGTAAGTATGTGTAAGTATCTTTATGTAAGTTTTCTCATTTAATGAAATCATCCTTTTGCACTAGCCATACAGTTTCTCACTGTATCGTAAGACATAATTTACTTTTCAAGCAAATGCATTATATGTATTTCATATCAGTAGGTCTATTGGTTTTGTCATCATCAAATAGGGGGGGATTGTTGAAGGTTGTTTAATTTGATGATGATGACTGTTGTGCAAAAATGATTGTGGTAAATGTGCTTATATGGTTGATTGTCCATATATATCTGACTAAGTGCTTATGTGTTAATGTGCCTATGTGCTTACTTGATTATGTGCGTATACGTTTTAAAGCGCTTATGTGGTTAATTGACTAAGTGATTACATGTTAATTTAAATATGTGTTTACATGATCATGTGTGTATGATATATATTACCTGATTCAAATATTGTGATTTGCACACTTATATAGCACAAATATGATCTTGTTAAAAACTATATGCTGCTTATAATAAGAGTAAAAGTTATCTTGTTCAAATATTGTAAAGTCCTTTTAAAAAGAATTATGTGTACAAAGGACTTAGATAAAAGATCATAAATGTTAGGTTGATCTTTCCGTAGAAGTTACTCTACCTTAAAGATAAATACTATAAGCAGAGTAATATAAGATTAAATCATTGTTGTATGACAAAGTCTGTAAAGTCCTTTCAATGTAATGATGTACAAGGACTTAGTTAGAAAAGATCAAATCTGTTAAGTTGATCTTATGTTATATCTGTTCAGTCAATATAATCGTAGAATGGACTCTACGATTCCAAGCAAAGAAGACTCAACGATTCAGTCTGTTCGTAGAGTGGACTATATGACTCCATACCAGGATAACTCTACGAGCATCAAGGAGAGACAACTGTGCAAGAGTTCTACATAATATACAAGCTGAATTAAAGAATTAATCAAGTACAAAACGTAGAGCAGAACTCTACGATCGTCGAACAAACAGCTAAGTAAGCCTTCAGGAAACGTAGAACCAGAGAAGAAATGTATTCTACGATATGCACAAACTGGCAAGATCATATAGAGGATTCAAAGAGCAAGCACAATACGAGAACTCTACGATTTGCACAAAAGGACAAGATCGTAGAACGAAATCGTAAGGCAAAGCACTGCAGTCAGCAACTTTACGATTTGCACAAAAGGACAAGATCGTAGAACGAAATCGTAAGGGAAAGCACTGCAATCAGCAAATCTATGATTTGCACAAAAGGACAAGATCGTAGAACGAAATCGTAAATCAAAGCACTGCAGTCAGTAACTCTACGATCTGAACAAAGTAGCAAGATCATAGAGTGATAGAAGAGATCACTCCAACTCAGCGTTTTACTTGACCTATTTCATGTAGCATTCATGGAGCTGAATTCGTAAAGTCAGAATGATCAGTAAGTCACTCAACGAATTCACTATGCAGTTCAGAACCAATAAACTAACAGAACTGCAGTATGGTGTGAGAGAAAAGAGTAAACTCCTTGACTAGATTAAAGAAAGATTGAGTGTTGTTAAAGATCATATGCATGTCAGAGTCACAGAAGACTTTGTGTCTAAACGACCATAAGACAGGACTTACTGCTCAGAAGAATGGTGAAAATAGTCTGGCTAATGGGACATCTCTGAAAGCAATAGAGCAGCTGGTTATCAAAGTCAAGGAAGATATTTAATGATGGATCAGAAAACTAAATATATCAAAGAATATAATAATCTTTGATAAATAACTCTGGAAGTGCAACGGCTAAAAATGCAGAAAGCAAAGCTACAGGTTGATGTGACAGTGTATATGTCAGCAAAGGGAAAAAGTACTGACACAAGCAACAGAAAGTCAAAATCAAAGATATCAAGGATCTGCACAAAGCCAAAGGAACCCAACGGATCTTTTTAAACGGTAAAATATGCACAAATATATAAAGATAAATGCTCACAGAGAAAAGCTGTTGTTGAACAGACAAGAGAGGATGGTGGACAAAAACAGATAGTAGAGCAAAACAAAAAGACCACTCTACGATCCACCAGAACACTTGCACTGAATTGAGAGAGACATAGAGAGAAATGACTCTATTGCAAGATAAGTGTTCAAAGCTGCTAAGCACGTGAAAGAGAGAAGCCTAAATGCCAACTTGATACAGGCATGTTAGCTACTGAGTACCAAAAAGGAGAAGCTTCACAGTCATCTCAGAAGCACATCTCGAGAGGCAAGAAAATGTCTATGATAAGAAGGAACTACTGAGTACCAAAAGGAAGGAGCTTCACAGTCATCTCAGAAGTTCATCTCGAAAAGTTATCAAGTACCAAAGGAGCTAAATTGCCAAAGCTTAACAGTACAATAGGTGATCACAAGTAGCTATTGAGCATATAAAGAAGTTAAGCATCATTGCCGAACTCAATATCATTTCAAGCATGATCACATCATGCTACTAAGTATTTAAAGACAATGGAACATAAAGTATAACTCAGTAGCAACTCCAACATCTATCAACAAACAAGGAGCCAAGTCTGCTGGACTTGAAAATGACAGTTGTGTCCTTGTCTTAGTGACTAAATGAGCCAAGTCTGCTGGACTTGAAGAGGGCATTTATGTCCTTGTCTTAGTGACTAAATTAGCCAAACCTGCTGGGTTTGAAGGGTTCTTAGTGAACCAGGGTTTTCAGGCCTGCTGAGCTTGAAGGGTTCTGTATGAGTCATCCTTAGTGAATTTCCTACTTGTTAAAGTAGAAGAGTGGAGTAGGAGTTATTCAGTCTCCGAACCACTTAAACTCTCTGGTGTCATTTACATTCAGTCATTTACATTCGGTCATATATAGATATAACTGCTATGATTGGTTCACTGGACAAATGGCTATCTTCAATACAGTCTAAACTCAACTAAGAAGTTTTATAAATCTTTAAGGGGAGTTTTCAAACTAATATTCCGCTGTGCGAACTAATCTTGATTAAATGAACTATTTGGTAATATTATTTAATTTAAGTAAAAAGTTTTTGAGAGATCTATTCAAACCCCCCCCCCCCCCCTTCTAGATCACTTGTGTGCCTTCGGGAACTAACAGAGACCATAACTTGAAAAAGCAAGTCCTAAGAAAAGATGCAGAATGCAGAATTATTAAGTAACTAACAAGAAGAACTTACCGATTAAATATTGACAAACTTGATTTGTATCACAAATCTTTTACGGGTTCCTGCCAAGTAATTGTGTTGTTGCGGACTATGGGAAGATTGATGGGTCGATCCAGGCATTCGATGAATTCACCGGCGTAATGCTGTAAATTAGGGTAAATGAATTTTACCCCTAAATCTTTTAACATGTTTGTTGATATTCAAGGTCTCAACGGCGTCGTATGTGAAAGATGCTGATTTTTAAGTCGTCCGCTAGTTGGACTAGCGGATGGTGTTTTACTAATTCTTGATATGTTTTAATTCGACGTCGTTTGATGTTATGGGTAGTTTGTGTCCAGAAAAAATAATTAATTAGTCCGCCAATTGGACTAGCGGACGAGCGTAATCCAGATTTAAATCCCCACTGTTGCTGCCCAAAATGTGTGGATTTGATGATATTTGCCCAATTTTGTTTCATAGCATCTATTTGCTATGGATCGCCCCATATATATATTATCGGTGCGGTGCAGATTGAATGGTGCAGGAGATTCTAAAAATCGCAAACAAATCATACGTGCAGGTTTTCAACAGTTTTGACGTCATCATATATGCTAAAACCATTGGTGTGACGGAGCAATTTGATTGATTTTGTGAGATTTCAAGACCGATCTCTAATTTTTTGCTCAACTTTAAGATTAATAGTATTATGACTGAACAATTAAAAAAACTTAATGGTTAAGAGAATTTAACCATTAAAAAAACTTAATTATTAAGTATTTGTACTATAAGACCAAAACTTTAAACAATAGAAAATTTGAAATTATTCAACATCCCTTAACTATCAAGTTAAGTTGAGCCATTGTCTAGTGGAAATATATTTAAAATATTATGATATTTTTTAGTCTAGCTATAAATAGCTAGTTTATTTGTGATAGAAAAATCAATAGCTAGTTTATTCATTAATTTAATATATGTGTTTTACACGTTTTTGCATATAATCATCTGTAAAAAACAAAAATTGTCAATTTATCATATATGGTATAAAAAAAAATTGCACGTTTATTTGATTCTGTCCAACTTAACAAAGAATGGTATCCACTCGCCAAAAAATAAGTGAATAGCATCCCTAATGACTATAATTTATACGTAGTTGACCGTAATGTCTTCTTATATTAATACATGGGCAATTTTTGATATTTTATTTTTATGTTCTCATTTTTTAACAACTTTGTATCAAAATCAATTTTTTTAAAATCCTTCAAATCAAATTCGCTTGTAAAACATATTATGATAGTTGAAAATCATTTTTAGTCGTCTATTGAGTATAAAATATTTTAATTATTTAAGAAAATGTGATACAGTTAACTATGTTACAAACACAATTAAAATAAATTATTATAACAAAGCTACAACTAAAAATGATATTTTTTAAAATATTCAAAATTATACATAAAAACTAGTTAAATGTCGGGTGTAATACCTCGTACTCTTACTAATTTGAAATATGTTAAAAGAAATTACATTATTACTTCTAATATCTAATTAATAACGTTATTCCATAAAATATCAATGGCTATTGATTAAAAAAATCAAGTTGTTCATGAAAGTATATGTGCGACCAATTAAAATTTTCATCAGTAATATTTATCAACAATTCTAAAAAGTAAAAAAATGTTATTTTTAAAAAAAAATATATAAATGACATATTAATAGTTCCATTAAAAGTTTTAAAATAATTAAAGACTCTCATATAACTAAACAAATTATAGATTTTAACTTCGCAATTATAATATATTGTTTTGCAATAACTACTAAATATAAAATTAGTTTTTATTTTACTGTTTAATTTTTATGGACTTTCATTTTAAAATTATAATTTATTGTTTTGCTACATGTATAAGACCGAAGTTTTCCCTTTTAAAGAAAACCAAATTTATAAATTTTCAATTCACAATTTTTAATCATTTGTTTACTACTAGATAGAGGTTTGAGTTGTTGTTTTTGTTGTTCTTAGTAGTATTACTACTACTACTATTACTGTTATTGTCATTATTATTATTATTATTATTATTATTATTATTATTATTTACTTTTATAGATTTTTAGCTTAAAAACATAAGTTACTGTTTTGTAATAATTATTGTGTTAGATATAATTTTTTTCTATTATTTTACTTTTATTGATATCACTTTTAATTTTGAGAGTTTATCATAGTTTAGCTAGTTTTAAAATTACTTTTTCATTATAAATTATGTAAAAAAAATTAATCATTTAAATATATTAAATTATGTGAGAAGACTTCTTCTCTTAAAAACGAACATAATCATTCAAATATATTGAATTATGTGGATTTAGGGTTGTGCTTTGCCTTTGGATTAAAAATTGTGTTATTGATAAATAAGGAGTATATTTTGTTAAATTTAATAAAAAGTTAAAAGTATTAGTTGTTAGAAATATTCGACTCATATATGCTCATTTCAAATCACATATTTACCTAAATTGTTAACCTATTAGGTTTATGGTCTATTAGAGTATATATGTCCTTACTTTTTTTACTTTTGATTTGATGTGGGACATTACTATCATGTGGTATCTCAACAATCTCTCCCTTCACATCTACATGAAACTCCCTCTTGAACTTTTGACCATACTATCTTTGAGCATTACTCCATCATTTATTCAATTCACATCTGCATCAAACTCCCACTTGAACTTTTGACCATACTATTTTTTGAGCATTAGTCCATCATTTCTTGCACTTTTGACCATACTTTTTTTGAGCTTATAGTTGATGAGTGACCCTCTTCAATACCAAGCCCATCAAAGTTTATATCTTAATATCTCTTATTTAATCCACCAAAAGCCTTTGTCAACTCCATTAAATCTCTCAATATTTTTTGTTTGATCCACCAAGAGTCTCTTCGAGAAGTGTCTACCACTTGCTCAAAGAGTATATAATTCACTAAGCATCCATAACTCATTGAGCATAGCTCATCACGTCTCTCTCTAATAATGAGCCCACACTCTTCAATATTATGCGAGAATAGTTCACCACTTGTTCAATGAATTATTTTCATCCATCATGCGCAATCCATACTATATCTATGATCTATAACTATGGCTCTAATACCAGTTGTTTTGTTGATGCTCATCTGAAGTCACATCTTGACTTAAAATATTAATCTATTAGGTATATTGTCTATTAAAATATATATATCCTATATTTTTTTACTTATGTTTTAATGTGAGACCTTACTATCACGCGGTAGTTCAATATTAGTATCATTGATGACTACAATTAACGGTGTTAGGATATAGACGAGAGTACACAACTTTTTTAAATATCAAGTGATAAATTGACAATTTTTTTATTACAAGTAGCTAAGTACAAAAATATATAATTCTCAGATGTTAAATTGCATTTTACTCATTATATAATGGAAGAAAGACAAAATTAATTGTTTCTTCTTGAGGCTATATTACTCTCTTTTTTTTCTTTTTCCTTTTTCATTCTCTTATTCTTATTTTAAAAAATTACATTTCTTGAAATTGTGTTATTCTTAATGGTTTTTAAAAAATATTATAATTTTTTTAATCTCATTTTCTCTCTCTCCCTTCTAATTTATTTTTTATTATGTGAAGATTGAAAAAAATAATCGCTTCTTTTAAAAAGAAAAAAAATAACTGTTTCTTTTTAAAACTGTTTCACTCTTGTTTTTTCTCTTTCATTCTCTTATTCTTATTTTTAATCCTCCACACTCATGAGTTCTTTTCTTTAATTCTAATTTTTATTTTATTTTATCCAAACACACATGACTATTCAGCCACTCCTCCCTACTTTTTGATCACGTTGCAGCCAAAAATTTTAAAATATTATTATTACATTAATTTTAAAAAATTATAATATAGTTATATTTTTATTTATTTACTTTTTCTCTCCTTAAAGTTAAAATCTCTCTCTTCCTCTTTCTCTCGCTACCATAACACCAACACACGTTCAGGTTCGTTTTCTTTCTCTCCTCTCCCATCTGGTTCTTCTTCTTCTTCTTCTTCTTCTTCTTCTTCTTCAATACCTAGCAGTGTTTTCATTGTTCCCGCCAATCGATACAATCTTTTCCTTTTATAAAAACCGTAGTTTTTAATTTTTTTCATTGTTTACTCTCTACACTCCAGGTGAGCACAAAGATCAAACCATTAATCCATCCAACCCTTCGATTTTCATGTCAATTAAGGGGTTTTTTTGTTTATCAATAATGCCTGATTTTGTTTGAATTTTGTGATTTGATCGGTTGGATCTGTGTTTTGTTTCAGATTAAAAAATTACAATTCAGAAATTCGGAGGTGATTAGGGTTTGGATTTATGTCCGTCAATCAATCAAGGGCTGAGAAAAGTGAGCCGCCACAGTATAGAAAAACAGGTCGATCGGGCAGCTCCAGTTTGCAAAGGAACTTCTCCGGCGGTAGCGGGAAGGGCGGCGCCCCTCCACCTGCCTACTCTAACAGTTCGTCGCCTTCATCGAATCGAAGGTAATTAGGGTTAGTGATTTGTTGATATATATATATAAGTTATTAATGTATTGTGATAGCTGATATGTACGTGGTTAGAAGCTTATATGAAAATTAGGGTTTGTGTCATTATGTTTAATAATAATGGGCTACTTTTTATTGGAATGTTTTAGCTATAAGAAGTCTAGTAATGCACAAGGTGGGCATCCTAGGGTTAGCAGTGGGAGTGTGTGCTCGGATTCTAATAATGCTGCTGCTGCTTCTTCAGCCCACGGTGGACAGAATGGTGCCCATTCGCAACAGACATTACATGGTATTTTTCAATATTGTTGTTTGCTCTTTGCTCTATAAATTGTAAATTACGCTAACTGTTAATTTGGAGTATGTGAATAAAAGATGTCATGCTATGATGGGTCTTTAAATTGTGATTGCAATTTATGCTAGAAATACTCTGTGATTTGAGGGGAGGATTTTAAGAACTTTATTGTGCATGTGAAGTCTGATGTTTGCGTCTTGATTTTTGGTTATACTTGGTGTAGGAACATCTGACGCACCAGCCATTGCCAAGTTGACCGATATGTCGACTCAGAAAAGCACCCGAGGTGTTCCAAAAGCTCCAGCTCATAATTCTTCTACTGTCACTTCCAACACGGTGGCTCCCTCAACTCCTGCGAAAGGTACTACATCCATGTCTTTTTATTGTAACATTTGACTTGTTCAATATACCCAAATTTAGAAATTGTAACTTCACTTGTGTTTAATAAAACGCCACTACCATTTCCTGGTAGCTCAGGTGCAGGAGGATTTTCTCTTCAATTTGGGTCCATAAGTCCAGGTTTTATGAATGGAATGCAGGTATGGTGCAATTTTTGCATTACAGAGTCTATGTTGTAAGCTTTTGTCAATTGCATGGAGCTCAATAAGTTCTAGTCCATTAATTTTTTTTCCTAATAATAGGATTCGCTTTGTCTTGTGTTTGTAGATACCTGCTCGAACTAACTCAGCACCTCCAAATTTGGATGAGCAGAAACGTGAGCAGGTTTGTACATACTTTTCCTTTGCGGATGTTGATTGGATGGTAATGTTCCCCACTTTTAAAAATTGCTTGTTGTACAGATCAAATATTGGGATGTATAGATTTTCTGTCTATATGAGCAGAAAGTAAAAAATATGAACATGGAAAATTCTAGTGGCTACTATGAAATAGTGTTACTCTTCCCCCTCCAAATATAAAGGTTTGCATTCGACACACTTTGACATAATTCTCTTTAATGATTGAAAAGATCATTGAAAAAATTATATTATTGCGTGTGATAGGCCAACCTTAAAATATCTACAAGAAGTAGTACTCTTTCTTTAAGAGGGAGTATATTTATAACAATCTACATTGATATACTGTTCCACACAGATTTTTTGATGATACAGAGTATAAACCTACCTAACCTACATGTTTTGGTTCTGACATAGATGTGAAATTACTAAGCATTGAATTATAAGTTGATTATATAGAATTTGAATTCTATATGGACATAATTAAATTACTAAGCAGCACAGTTTGTCTTATGGGTCCTGATATGGACATGATTAAATTACTAAGTAACAAATAGAATTCTAAAAGATCAATGATTTTGATATAATTGTGATAAACTGTTTAATGTTCTTTGCCCCTTCTCTGTGATGCTCTGTCTGGCAGGCTCGTTATGATTCTTTAAGAGCTGCATCTACAGTGCGAACTCCGACAATTCTGAAACAACAGTTGCCTACAAATAATGCTTGCACCGTTGACCAATCTAATGCTGTTGAGGCTCATCTAGTGTCCAAAGCAAAAGGAGATGAGCAAGTTTCCGCTGGCCCACCTACAACTCAAACTCAAAAGCCTTCTGTTCATCCGATCTCTGGGATGCCTATGCAAGTGCCATTTCACCAACCACAGTTGCCGGTTCAATTTGGTGGTCCTAACCCGCAATTGCAGTCTCAGGGTATGGTGAATACTTCATTACCAATGCCCATGCCAATGCCCTTACCAATGGGAAATCCATCTCAAGTGCAGCAGCAAGTGTTTGTTCAAGGTCTTCAACCCCATCTGATGCAAGCTCAGGGGATCATGCATCAGGGACAGACTATGAATTTCTCATCTCAAATGGGTACCCAGCTGCCTCCTCAGTTGGGCAATATGGGAATCAGCATTACACCTCAGTTACCCCATCAGCATCCAGGAAAATTTGGTGTTCCTCGTAAACCTGTCAAGATTACTCATCCAGATACTCGTGAAGAGTTGAAATTAGATAAAAAGGCTGATACATGTGCGGATAGTGGGTCTTTGGGTCCAAGGTTGCATCTTAATGTGCCACCTCAATCCCAACCTATCCCATCTTTTCCAACTGGCCATCCTCTTAGCTACTATCCGAATTCTTACAACCCGAGTTCCCTCTTTTTTCCAGGTCCCAGTTCTCTTCCTTTAACTAGTACCCAAATTAATCCGAGCTCTCAGGCACAAAGGTTTTATAATCAGGCTAGCCAGGGTCCACCGACTGTATCTTTCATGAAACCATCTTCAGTTAACTCATTTTCTGTAAATAAAACTGGTGCCCCACTGCATGGCAGTGCCGAATCATCAAATTCGGAACATGCTCGTGATCTTCATAATGTGATCTCAGCTCCTTCAGCTTCAATACAGGTTACAGTGAAACCAGCGGCTAACCCACTCGGGGAGAAGGGAGCTGAAGCTTCAGTTCCATTGAGCTCACCTGCTGTCGAGAAGGGTAGTCCTAAAATTTCTAGGCCACTTGTGGAAATCAGCTCACTCCATACTCAAAGGGATTCTGAGAATATATCTGAAAGCTCATTACAGCATTCAAAGTCTACATTAATACCTGTGCCAAGTAAATCATCTGTCGGATTATCTGATTCAGCAGATAGCCTGACTACCAACTCTTTGTCATCCGCTCCTTCTTCACTTGTTGAGCATCCTACAACCGTTGCTTCCAGTACTACTGAAGGCATGAGAAGGGAGGTATTTAATAGGTCTGACTCCAATAAAGATGAGCAGATGAAGCCTGGCAAGAAAAGTCATTCCCTGCCGCAGAGTCAGGTATTACTCATTTTTTAGAAAATCCTTACACCAGCATTCTACTTGATCTACTATAATTTGTGAGCATTGGTTTACTAAGGTTATTCTCAGGTTGGTCAACAGTCTACCTCTGGTTCAACTTCGTTATGTGGTGTAATTGTTGAAACTGTAGAAACTACAAAATTTCCTCCGTTATCAGGAACAGTTGGACTAGTCCATGAAACTACCAGTGAACCACTGGTAACCATTGATGTTGTCGCTCCTGCTGAACCGGATTCAAAAACAGATAGTGCTGTGATAGTCAGAACTTGTGAGTCACCAAAAACAGTTCTTATTGATTCTGCTAACATATCTGCAGATATTTCTCTAGAGAATGAAAAACCAAAGCCTGAAAATATGAGAACTAAAGAGAGAGGAGAAATCATGTCTCCTGAAGAATCAAAAGAAGATGATAACAGAATTGAGATCACTCCAAAAGATATTTCCTTAAAATCATCTGCATCTGTTGATCTAACTGAGAAGAATCCTGTTCTGGAGGTAACAATAACCAGTAGTGAGGCTGGATCCTTGGAAACTACACAGCAGAAGCCGGAGGAAGAACCTGTAATTTCTTGCAGGGAAGGTGAAGGAACAGGTGAGTTAGCAACTTCCACTTCTGTAGCGATGGATTCCTTAATTTCCGTAACTTCCTCAATAAATCTTGGACGTGATGATAAGAGTTCAGCTTCAGATACTTCTAGAAACAGAGTTGGTGCTTTGGGTGGTACAGGTGCTTCTATTACAGAATCTGGTATGGTAGATCAGAAGTTGAGTGTTGTTTCAATTCCATCTCATTTTGAAGTGATTGCAACATTTGAAATTGAAGATACCGGTAGTAATAGTACTAATTTGCTTTGTTCATCACCAGGTTCGAAGGATAAACCCTTGTTAGAGACACACAGATCTAAAACTACTATATCTAAAGGGAAGAAGAAGAGAAAAGAAGCTTTACAAAAAGCAGATCGTGCGGGAACAACTTCTGATCTTTATATGGCATATAAGGGTCCAGAGGAAAAGAAAGAAACTGTCACCCCTGACAAGAGCATAGAAAGTACTTCCAGCATTATTTCTAAGCAGATATCTGCTGATACTTCTCAGGAGGATGTACCAAATGAGAGCAAAGCTGAACCGGATGATTGGGAAGATGCTGCAGATATGACTCCAAAACTGGAAAATTCAGATGATGGGAAGCAAATTGAAGGACGACTGAAACACCATAGTGAAGATGGAAATTCAATGGCCAAAAAGTATTCAAGAGATTTCCTTCTGAAATTCTCAGAACAATGCGCTGATCTTCCCAAAGGTTTTGAGATTCCTTCAGATATTGCGGAGGCATTGATATTTTCTACTGGGAATGTTCCTCGTGAATCATACCCTAGTCCAGGAAGAAATATTGACAGGCCAATGGGAGGATCTCGATTGGATCGCCGCGTAAGTGGCATGGGTGATGATGACAAACGGAATAAGGTACCTGGCCCTCTTGCCCCTGGACGGGACCTGCGATTAGATATTAATTATGGGGGAAATGCAGTTGGTTTTTGGCCTGGCCAAGGGGGGAATTATGGTGTTTTAAGGAACTCACGTGCACAGTCTCCTGTGCAGTATGGTGGTGGAATCCTATCTGGGCCAATGCAATCTATGGGTCCTCAGGGAGGTATGCAGCGAATTAATTCTGATTCTGACAGATGGCAGCGTGCAACTGGTTTCCAGAGGGGTTTAATTCCTTCTCCTCAGACTCCATTACAGGCGATGCATAAAGCTGAGAGAAAGTATGAAGTGGGTAAAATAACCGATGAGGAACAGGCCAAACAAAGGCAGTTGAAAGGTATCTTAAATAAGCTAACTCCCCAAAACTTTGATAAACTATTTGAGCAAGTCAAACAAGTAAATATTGACAATGCTGGTACACTCACTGGTGTGATCTCTCAAATATTTGATAAAGCTCTTATGGAGCCGACATTTTGTGAAATGTATGCCGACTTCTGCTATCACCTTGCTGGTGACTTACCTGATTTTAGTGAAGATAATGAAAGAATTACTTTTAAGAGATTACTTCTGAATAAGTGCCAGGAGGAATTTGAGAGAGGTGAGAGGGAACAAGAAGAAGCTAACAGAGCTGAAGAGGAAGATGAGGCAAAACAATCTGAGAAGGAGAGAGAGGAGAAGAGAATCCAGGCACGAAAACGGATGTTGGGTAATATCAGACTTATTGGGGAGTTATATAAGAAAAAAATGTTGACGGAGAAAATCATGCATTCATGCATTCAGAAGCTGTTGGGTCAATATCAGAATCCGGACGAGGAAGATGTTGAAGCATTGTGCAAATTAATGAGCACAATCGGAGAGATGATAGATCATTCTAAAGCCAAGGAGCTCATGGATGCATATTTTGATATGATGGCAAAGTTATCTAATAACATGAAACTTTCTTCTAGGGTGAGGTTCATGCTGAAGGATTCAATTGATCTGAGAAAGAATAAATGGCAGCAGAGGATGAAAGTTGAAGGGCCAAAAAAGATCGAGGAAGTGCACAGGGATGCTGCTAACGAACGACAGGCACAAGCTAATAGGCTTGCTCGTGGACCAAGTATGGGATCATCTTATAGAAGGATTCAACAACCCATGGACTTCGCTCCAAGAGGGTCAAATATATTATCTTCTCCGAATGCACAGATGGGTGGTTTCCGTGGATTACCCCAACCACCGCGTGGATATGGCACTCAGGATGTTCGGTCGGATGAGAGACATCCTTTTGAGAACAGTACTCAATCGGTTCCGTTGCCCCAGAGGCCCCTTGGTGATGATTCAATCACCCTTGGGCCCCAAGGTGGCCTTGCTAAGGGAATGTCTATTAGAGGACAGTCGTTGATGTCAAACATTCCCTTTGTTGATATGCATAATCCTGACCCCAGAAGAATAACAACTGGTCTGAATGGCTACAATTCTGTATCTGAACGACCAGCTTATACTTCAAGAGAGGAACATGTTCCGAGATTCGTTCCTGATAGGTTTGTCAGCCCAGCTGCACATGAACAGATGAATTCACTGTTACGAAATATGAGTTATGGGAGCAGGGATGCTCGGAATCCAGATCGCATTTTTGACAGATCTTGGCCTAATACACTGCCAACCCGAAGTCGGGAGCCAACTTCAATGGAAAATGTTCCTTTTGAAAAGGTGTTGCCAGAAGAACATTTGCGAGACATGTCAATGGAAGCTATTAAAGAATTCTACAGGTATGATAAACACTAGTGACGTACTTGTGTTTGCTTCCTCTCCAATGAGCTTATGTTCAATTAACTTAATACACACACACACACGCATAAATATATATAAAAGCTTATGTTCAATTATCATTAGGAGGCGTACAATAGATTATGGGACTAATTTGAAATGTTAGTTTTTTAGGTTGGGGGTCATGTGAATGAATATGATCGATTATTTAATTTGTGGGTACTTTCTTTCATCTTTAGGTGTAGGAACTTTTTGTTGGTTGTAGCCGCACGATCTAAATTTCACTGGTGTAAGATGGGGTGACTATTAAAAGACCGTGACCCTTGGAATCACTGTCTATATATATATATATAGGTTTATGCTCAATTGAGTATTGGGGATTGCTAGAAATAAAACTAGTTTGACATCTTAGTTGTAAAGGTTGGGGATCATTTGAAGGAATGTGATCTTTTTACAAGGTAATTACTTTCATCTTTAGGTGTAGGAACGCTTAGAAATTTTGTTTACTTATTACATACTTTTTTTTTCTCCATTAAACTTATTGTAGAGGTGTTCAATAGATTATGGGTTATTGTTGGAGATAAACTAATATATTTTAGTTGTTAAGGCCGGGGGCATGTAGAGGATGCAATTTATCTTTTGATTCTGTGGGAATTAATTTGATATTTAGGTCTCGAAACTGTTAAGAAATTTTGTAATGAAATAACAATCCTAAGCAACTAGTATGGAAACTCCCATAGAAACCTTGTTTTAGCACGAATGAATGTATATATCAAATAACAGTTGCTTCAAGCAAATCTATTCTTGAGTGGGCGTAGAAGATTGATGTGCTTTTCCTCTCTCTCTCTCTCTCTCTCTCAATTATGTAATACTTAGGGTCATCATTTTAGTTTATAATTGATTTATTTTAGTTGGAGCAAGACTTTCTTGAGTTTTGACCCGTTCAACTTCTTGAACTCTTATAGATTTGAAAGGGTGTTTTATTGGGTGACGAGCAGAATGAAAGTTTTTGTGAATTGCATTTTGCACCTTAAGCGTAGTAGAACCTTTTCTTTTATTTCAAACTCTCATTTCTTCCAGTTTTGCATTTCATGTGGATGACAAGTATACACATTTTACTTAAAAGATTAGATGAAAATATGGCATAAATAGGTTGCCAATAAGATTATTTAGAAATATCACAATTTTAATGATTTAGCTTGACGGTATCTGATGCAGGATCTTGATAAATCAGCACTAGGCAGAAAACTGTTGGTTCTAAGATTTAGTGGGAGTATGCTGCTAGTTCTATGGATGCTTGGTGGGTAGAGACATGGGATTATCATATCATTAAGTAGACTGTAGTTGTAAACTGAAGAGAGGCCGAGAAAGAAAGATAAGGAGAAGCATATAGTAGGGGGAGGGAAGAAGACTGGCCTCACATATAGAGAGTTATCTAACTCATCTTTATATAGAAGTCTATTCATTTCACTCTGCTGAAATAAAAGCTATCATGCATCTTTATATAGGCTAGGTCGCTAGACAAGCTTGGGAAGTAAAACAATTGTGGCCCAAGACAACTTAAAAGGCCAATTTGTGCTAAAACTTTAACATGCTATAAGCTCACCAAGTCACTTTTCTTGGTCAAACTACATATCCAAGACTCTTAAAGCTGAGTCAAGTCGGAGAAAATAGACCCCTATGTCACTTTTCTCGGTCAAATTACATAACCAAGACTCTTAACACTTAAACTACTACCCACTTAGCAAAACACCGAAGTTTCCTTTGAAAGGACAGCACTAACTTAGACATACTTCATATAAACAAGATTATACTCAGAAATGTGCCACTCAACTGCACAAGGCTTTTAATCTGCATTTCCTTGTCCTTTGCATTGTTTTTAAATTTCCTGGAATTTCTTTTGTATCAGTACACTTCTGTTAAATGACTGTACATTCTATAATCTGATGTCACCTTGTTAACAAATTGTAGATTGTTCCAATTTTAAGATATAATATGACAGCATTTTGTTTTGATGGTAATATATTTTATTAAACAGTACTGAGTAAATTTTATAATCCGAGTACAGAATGATGCGATTGATGATTGTTATTTAGTTGAGTTGGATCGTTACCTTTTATAGCTGTCATACGTACATATAAATATATAAAACAATTGCAGGCATTGCGTGTTCATTATAGCTTTGCTGGATGAAACTCTTTTATAATTTAGTTTTCTTGATCCTTTCTTCTCTCTGGATATTTTCTTAAAATAAAATCTTTTTATTTATCAGTGCCAAAGATGAGAATGAAGTTGTTGTATGTGTCAAAGATTTAAATGCCCCCAACTTTTATCCGTCGATGATATCTATCTGGGTCACTGATTCTTTTGAGAGGAAGGACATGGAAAGGGATCTATTAGCTAAGCTTCTTATCAACCTTACAAAACCTCACGATGCCATGTTAAGTCAAGATCAACTTGTCAAAGGGTATGCAAATGACCAGTTGGTTTTCCAATTAAGAAATTTGATCAAGTGTTTACCTTACGTTAAATTACTGCTGATTTGATGCTGTTGCATCTCTTTGCTCTCCAGGTTCGAATCAGTTCTCGCCGGTTTGGAGGATGCTGTGAATGATGCCCCAAAAGCGGCAGAATTTCTTGGTGGTATCTTTGCGAAAGTCATTTTAGAAAATGTGATTCCAATGACGGAAATTGGGAGGTTGATATATGAAGGTGGGGAGGAGCAAGGGCGTCTTGTAGAAATAGGGCTTGCAGCTGAAGTCCTTGGAAGTGTCCTGGAGATTATAAAAACAGAGAAAGGAGATCCTATCTTGAATGAAATCTGCGCAGGCTCGAATTTATGTCTAGAAAACTTTCGGCCTCCAAATTCTAAAAAATCATGGAGGTTAGATAAGTTTATTTAGAGTATAGAGGATGCTAGTGTATCTGCTCAGAAGAAAATTATGTTCAGCTCTTTTTAGGGTTACCCTCATTTTGCAGATACATATTTATCTCAGGGTGTTTTGGGATTAATATATGGGCCCTTTTCATATTTTTGATATTATTTCTTCCAAAAATTAACTGAAATCAAAAGGTTAATTTAGCATCCCAATATTTGGGTTGTTCAACAAATTTTGACTTTGCCTTTGGTTGGCTGTCATATGCTTTTTAGATGACTAATGGATGTGAGGGTGGTACTATAAACTGAACTGATAGGAACAAGCAAAATGCAGAAAGGGACAAGATAATCTGTTTTTGTTATTTTTGTATATTTATTTATTTATTTGTGGCTAGTTTGAAATAAGATAGATGGTACTAGTTATCAAGAGTAATTTACTTTTAATTTTTATTTTTTTTGTAGTTCCTCTGTTGTGCAAAATAGCAAGTTTATTTTGGGTTCTACACATATGTAAGCTTTTTGGTTCTATGAAAAGAGTAATCTTTTTATTGATTATTATAAAATAACAAAATATATTCAAATTTATTTTATTAATATATCAGTTGTCCTATTATCAAACTATCAACTTATTGATATTAGGGGTATTAATCATGAAGCAGAAATATAACTTTTAAGCCCTTAATATTTGACAAAGTGTGGAACTTTTATAGAGGGAGTATTTCTGTAATTGGTGAAAACTATGTTGATGATGAAAATGCATGAAAGGCAACACTCTCTGGCCTACTAGAAGATACTACTAATCATTTCTATTTAATCTCCATTTCAAAATGAGGGTTTGATTTGTACTTTCAAAAGGTAATAGTAGTAATATTTATTGTATTCATTTAAAGCTCTTAACTTAATTTAAATAATAGTATTTATTTTAAAACAATTTAAATAATAATAATATTGTATTAATCGAAAGCCAAAGTTTAATTACTTATCATTAATGACCAATTTAGATATCATTTCACTTCTTAGTCTTATTTTTAAAGAGGGGGCTCATTTTGTGGATGTAGAGGGTGATATTCCACTATTCCAGCACGTTAATTGATATTATTAGCCCAATGTACAACTTTTATATCCCACATTGCACACGTTGTGCTGGTAATATCAAGTAATGTGTTGGAAATATCACTGACCACACAAAGGAGGAAAATTGGACTAAACAATACCAATTTCCGCAATTAGATTTCAAATTGGGGTAACAGACGCGAAAATTTTAACAGAATTGAAGGATCAAGCAGATCCATGCATACATTAGCAATTCTTTGAAGAAGATCCATCCACTACAAATCAACAACCTTAAACCATAAATCTCACAACCTTATAGCTATATAACTATTATTATGATTAATTCAATAGGTACTATGAATTTGTAAAAACAAGAACCTGCCAAGCACTAGGAAACTATACATAATCTCAGAAAGAAACATCGAAGATTATAAGGAAAATGGCTTTCTGTACACATCGAACATTTCCCAGGCTGTTAGTTGTGGCTCCTGTCAGCAAATGGAAAACGAGAAAAATCATCAGGGGATCTCGAATGCCTCACAAAATTGAACATATACATATTAGAAAAAGATGTAGATGCATACAAATTTTACAAGCAGGTCCTAAAAAGTAAATGTCACATTAATGCCGGGAAGCACTACAAATAAGGAAGGTTTTACTTGTGTTACATCTTCGAGTTTACATTTTGGTACCTTGATCCAGCTACTAATTTAGATGGCACCAAGTAAAATAGGAGCATCTACTACTTTTCTCTTTCACTCGCTTAAGGGCCCCCCCCCCCTCCTATCTCTCTCTCTCTCTCTCTCCACAGTAATAATAAAAAAAACTAGCATGATGGAAGTATTCCCATTCTCTCTTTCTCTTTCTCATGAATTCATGTTTTTAGTCCCAATCATAATGCATTATAGCATAACGAAGAAGGAACAAAGGTCATACTTTTGGACACTGTTAGAGAAGTAATTTGTTTTTTAAGAAACACAAACTAATTGATAAAGTGAACAGCATAGCTTCTAAGAAATTGGTCTTAATCAAGACTACATAATGTTCCTAGGGGAATTCAAAGTGATTAAAAATGGAATACTAAGGTAAGGCAGGGCCTTAATATCTGTGTACTCACTCTGTCTGAAAATGGGAGTGTCATACCATTTTTGCTGACTTATTTTTTCGAATAGTAAGGTTTGCAAGGTCAATTAAACATATTTCTTTCATTTTTTTTTCTAATAAGAAGTTTTAGTCATTAAAAAATTTAGTATTGGAAAAAAAATAATCCAAAAAATTTATGTCCGTCTTATAAAGCCATAGTGTTGGATTTAAAAAAAGAATAATAAATAAGAGTACGAGTATCTTTTCCAGAAAGAGAGATCCCACATGGATGATGGATCATTTCAGCATTGGAGAAATTAATGAAATATAATTGGAATAAGATGAGCGAAAACCTGCTGAAATCCACCACTACCACTGCCTCCAGTCAAAAGCATACCAATAAGAGTTGTCACCACATCACCACCACCACCACCACCACCACCAGCTCCTCGGATGGCATTACGCATTGCAGTTAGAATGCTCCCATAGGTAGCGCCCTGGCCATGTCCACGCTCAATTGCTTGAATAAAACAGAAAGTCATGGCACCTGTTGAAGTGATTTTCGATAGAGCCTGTTTTCATTATAACATTAATTTGATTCTTTAACATTGTCCAAGTAAAGTTACATAAAGTTATCGAAAATTTATAAACGATTTCATACAACTTTTCTCTAACTTACAGATGTATCGGCAGATGTTTGATTATCATCGCATCCACTAAAGGAAATAACTTCACCGCCACTGCTTCCTTTCCAGATACCTGATCGGGGACGATGATCCTCCCAGATGTACTGCCCACTCCTAAATCAGAAATGAAACATGTCAATGTCATAGGAAATTTAATGCAAATTACAAATTATCTTTTTTGACTGATCCCAACTTATTAGACTATACAATACAGGATATAACAAGATTATAGGCGCTACATGAAAGAGTTGGATACTATGTAAAACTTCTTTCAAAAGGTTGGTCACCTTGTACGAACTTTATAAAACAAGTTTCAAGAAATTGTCCATGGCGACAATTGAGGAAGTTCCAAGTTCCTGAGTTTTTACCTCTCCTCATTTCCGTATCGCCTCAGATTAGTGTTGTTATAAGTCTAATGCTACAAACACAGGCCTTTAAAGTTTGCACAGATGGGGTATTTGCATTAACACGAAGATATGACTAGGAAGCACGGATAGTCAGATACTAGTATTCTTACTACATAATGAACTAGGAAAAAACTAGAATGGTCAAATTAACAATATAATACAAACCAACCTGCTCATTCTGCATAGGAATGGTAAATCTAACACGGTGCCGCTATGGCAAGCATCAATTATTGCGTGAAGCTTAACCCCATGTGGAATCGGTCGGACAATTGCTGTATTGATTTCATCATCAACAATCATTCCCTGCGTTTCGAAGTCCAGAGGACACAAAGTTTCATCATATCCATCAATTTCATCCCCATTGTAGTTCCTTTGCCTTGAACCATGACCTGAGTAGTGAAACACAAGGGAGTCTCCTGGTTGACAACCTTGTACAAGCCAATATAATGCCATCCTCATGTTTTGTTTAGTTGGAATTCTGTAGGGGTCTGTTTCTTCCTCTGCATTTAAAATTCCATTAAAAAGAGTATATTTTGACCAAGTTTAGGAAGAAAGAAATGGACATGGTCCTTGAAGGGGATTAGAACAGAAAGGATTTGAAAATTATTATAACCTTGTGGTCAGAAGATGTAGTCAAAAGTCTACAGGTTATCCAAAAAACAGTCAGAGAAAGATATGGTGTTAAAAGTTTTTATTGCAGTTTATTAAGTGATAACCAATTGAAAATTTTATAAATTTTTACCGCAGCTTATTCACTGATAACCGGTTTTCAAGAAAGAACCAGCTCATACACTTGAGAGGCACGAAAGAGAATGATAGAGGTAGGATGTTTTACTATGAAAAAGGCAAAAAGAAATAATGCACTACTAGATTCTACAACAAATAATACCCCCCAGTATTTCTAAGAGTTTATTCTTTTAATTTATTGGCACTCAAATTGAACTTTGCTGATATCACAATTTAGCTGCGTTATATCAAAGAAATGCCAATCTGAAGCATCCATAAACTACTTTTATTGTTATCAGCCCATTATTCTAGGATAAAGACAAACATATGATAACAAGAAAAGAATATTATTTTCCTTTTCGATTAGTAACAAGAGAAGAATGCTTTTTGTAAATACGTAACAAGAATTACTGATGATGATTTAGGTTCATCTATTAACTACAACCCCAGGGGATAGGACACTAGACCTGTAGCACATGCTGCTCACTCAACTAAAAGTTGGTTGCGATTTTTATACAGCTGAAAATCATCAACATGGACCTTTGAAATCAAAGGCCAACACTTTCTGTGTATACTATGACAAGATAATTATGAGAAGAAAAAGAAATTATACCGTGAAGAATATAGCAAAAGATCGAGTCAACCACCATCATTACCAATTAGTAAAGGCAGTTGATGGAAAAGCTCCATAGAAGTACAAGTTTCCAGTTCAGACATATTCACAAAGTTCATAAAAGTAATTTTATTGTTCACTGAAAATGCTGTTACCGACAAGCTAATCTTTGATGCCATAGGGAGGGAAGATGACAACCAGGTTAGCATATGAGTAAACATCACCACTGCTTGAATGTTGGCGTTAAAGACAGATTTTACTAGATCTCCAGACTCTTTTTTTTTTTGGACAAGTAAATAAATCCACCTGAAGTGCCAAAAGGGGGCAAAAAGCAAGTACATACGCACTATACAAAAGCAAGGAAATAAAAGGCACGCCTATTTCCGAGAACTCAAACCCTTGCCCAATACTAAGAGGTTCCCAAAATAAAGCCTACGCTACGATCCTAACAAAAACTTTACCAAAAAGTCCACAAAATGCACAATCAAACCCGGTAACATGTCATAAATCAAAAAGGAAAATACCTAAGAAAGAGGAATCCAATAATGATCAAGAGGTATCAAGCAAAAAAGAGGTTTTACTAGACATCGAGACATGTAAGAATTTCTTTTCTTGCATCCATTATTTAGTACATCAAGTCTCTGATTCAAGAATAATTTATTAGTTTGGTCCACCGAGTAGCAATGCTCAAAACAATACAATTTATGGACTCACAACCACCCTTGAGACAGAAGCTGTATCTAGATCATTTTCATGATTCCTTCACTACTTTTTCCCCCTTAAGAAAAAGATGAAAAGTCCCTCATTAGTATTTTTCTTTAGAAATAATAAAGTTCTAACATGCTCTTCCAAAAATGACCTCCAATTCAAACTTTGATATACTCCAAAGGACTTTAATTTGTGGAGATACTACCATGAGGAATCTTCATGAGAAGTAATTATGTTGGGAATTGTAATATTAGATATACATGCTAGGACAAAAACAAGGATAGAGACACTGTATATGCATACCTCCCAAACATAGTCTAGAATACCAGCCAATTTTACAGTTCAAAGGCATTTCTTTTCAAAAATGAGTGGATTAATTTCATTGTTTATCCACCACTAAAAGTCGTATTCGGAGGTTGAAGCATTAAGTACTTCGGCTTTCCATTTTACACTTCTGTACAATTTAATTAACCAACTGAATTTAGCTTTTTATTCATTAAATTACTAATTCATTTTCAAAACTTGAATAATTCATACCAAAGATAAGGACATTTTGAGAGGGCAATACAAAACAAATGAGGTCATAAAACTGAAAAGAAAAGAATGGATGTAGGTTTCACCATCATGTAAAAAGAAAATCAAAAGATTTAGTCTATTCTAGAAAAGAATTGATTACAAATGCACAAGGGAGGACAAGAATATATATTTGAAACCTATAACAGGTTACTTTTAGAGCATATTTGTTTGTTGGACTGGATTACAATTTACAATGGACTATTAGTCCCTCGGACTATTTCTATGAACTAGATTAAATGGGCCTATTTTGCTAGCTGTTTATTTTGCACCGGACTGGACTAGATAGTCCAATCCAACATTTGTTTTAATCAAATAATCTCATTTAAAAATTGGACTATTTGTTAAAATGACTCAAATACCCTGATCAAATAATTTCAGCCAAAAAATATCTTTTTCTCCACTCCAAACAAAATCATAACTATTAACACCAACACATTGATGACTTAAATAACATTTAACTAACCATACAAAATATGTGATAATCTTATTAACGTAAAATAAATTATTGAATAACTCAATTAACATTAAGTATTACTATTTCAGATTTCAAATACCAACAAAATATTCTTTTTATGCGTAAATAATAATAACAGTAATAATAGTTATAATGATGATAATAATAATAATTTTTTATATAACCGAAAGAAGAAGAATGGATAACTAAATATATTTTTTGGTGAAACAATTTTTCACCTCCAACTGTTTGTTGCTTTTACTAAAATCTCTTTAATTTTATTAGTATTAGAAGAAAAAAAACTCTTTATAATTACACATTTCAGCATAATTTTTTATTACACATCGTTAAAGAACTATAAATTTGTAAGATAAAAATAATTTTACACTAGGTTATGGTGAAAATTATTTGAATAAATTATTATTTCGTCTTAGACTTTAAATAGCAACCCCAGAGTCTATCAATTGAAGTATATATAATTTTATTTTATTTTAATTTACTTAAGAGAGATAAATGAAGATCTTACTTAGAGAAGATGAAGATGATACCTTAGAGATAAAATTGATTTATTAAATGTTATTGAGTAATAAAATGGGTTATTTAAAAAAACCTAATAAAAATAATTATGAAATATTAAAAAATAATATGGATAATTTGGTCCATGAAACTTAGTTCCAAACTCTGGACTATAAAACCCACCCCCTCCCTCTAATTAATTCCCCATAAGGGGTAATATTTTTTATATGGAACTAACAGTGCAGTCCAGATAACAAAACAAACAGTGTTATTTTTTACACGGGACTAATAGTCCAGTCCCATGCTTTAATCCCTAACAAACGTACCCTTAGTATATCCCCTAAAATATTTCATGTTTCCTTTCCGTTTCATACCAATTAGTATTAACCCTGTTTTTCATTTTTTTGTGTTCAACATTGTTTGAATTTACTACTCAAATTCGCTTTAACATATCGAATCAATATCTACAATTGCCAAAACCAAACGAATTAACAAAACCCTGTTCTAACATTTAGCCTACCATAGCAGAGATCTATTTGGAACATCAGCATCTAAACTAAGAAACTATAATGATTAATGAAGCTGACAGAATCACTTTTTCCAATCAATTAAATTCCCCAATTTTGTACGAACCAAATTTTATCAAACAAAAGTTGCAAAAACTAAAAGAAATGGTCGACCTCAAAATCTCAAAATCTCAAATGTGTATCAAGTATAAATGCATACATTTATCTCTCATCCCAATAAAAAAGAAAAAAGAAAGGGAGATTATGCATATGCTGGGATATATATGTGGATAGATTAAAAACGTTCCAAAGTTCACATTTTCCACCAATTTAATACCAAAAATATGTAAATGAACTAACACATCAAACTTTTAGAGTGAAAGCGAACAAAAAAAAAGGTTCAAATTGATATGTCAAACTAAAGGTCAAATTGATGTGAGAGATTTAAAAGAAAGATCAATTTTACCGGTGAGCATAAGAATGGAAGCTTCTGGAAAGCTAAACTTGTTGATCAACATATATTTCATGCACTTGGCATCATTGATGCAACCTTTCAGCTCGTGCCTCGAAAACTTGTAAGAAATACCGACGATCACCGCCTTCTTTCTCCCGTGCGGAGTCGGCGGCGGTCCCGGCGGCGCGTGATTGTACGGAGACGGGACCGGCGGAGGAGGCCCGGGACTGTGGCTGTTGTTGGAAGGGAGAGGTTGCTGCGGCGGGGGAGGGATGGCGCGTGGGTCGGCGATTTGAGTGATGGCCTGGCATAGAGCGCATCTTATTGATCTGACGCCCGGCGGGAGCTGTAATGGAGTCCGGCAGTTGGAGCAGTCGACCAGCATCATGTTGTTCATCATTTTGAATTTTTGATATTGATTTGATTGGGTGGATTTCGAAAATTTGAGAGAATTTCGAGGGTAAAGATGGAATGTTAATTTAAGAATGTAGAATTGTACTGAGAGAACAAAGAAATAATAATTCTAGAAACGGAGATATATCTATGTACGTACGTATATATATGTATTTTAAATTGAGAGACGAATAAGAGAGGTTTTGAGGATTACTTCGGCGAATAATACTAGTTGTTGACGTCACGATGGGATATAAAGGTCAATTAGACTTAAGACGAGGCCTATAAGTAAAATTGTACAAAACCGCGACGAGTTATTTATTATTTTTATTATTGTTTTATTTTATTAATTATATATACTTTTTAATATTTTAAGATTTTTTTATTATTATTCTTCATTCATAAATCAAGTAAATTAATTGTAGTTATTATATCAAATTCAATATAATAATAATCATTCGAGATAACTAGTCAATTAAAATGAGTTAAACTCGGACGATCAAATTGATTTCAATTTATCTCACTTTTGTTTTTATATATAATAATAATTGATGATAAACATATAATTTTTTTATATCTAAAGTAGTAAAATTTATAAATGAGACAGTTTTTTGTGTAATAGATTGAGTGTTTATTTCTTTTGGGATAACCTATTTCATTACGTCAAGTTTAGAGTTTGTTAAGATATGATTTATTTTAAAATAACTTATAAGCAAAAATTTTAAATAATTTATAAGTTATTTTAAGTGTTGATTTAAAAGTATTTTACACCATTTTAACTTATAAGTTATAAATTAAGTTAAAATATATTGTGCAGACGTTTAGTTAAAATGACTTATAAGTTAAAATAAAAAGTAAAGATTACTAAAATAAAGACAAAAAAAATCTTTACATTTGGTCAATTTTGCTTATTTTAAAATAACTTATAAATTATTTTTTGAAAAATAAAAATTATCAAAAATTACTTATAAATCAATTTATAAATTAAAAATAAATCATATATAAATACTCAAATAATAAAAAAATTATTTATAAATTAGTTTGCCAACTTATAAGTAAAGCTGCAAACGAATCGAATCGATTCAGATTTTAAACTGCTCGGATTCGACTCGTAAGATTAAGTTTGTACTCGAATTTAACTCGGATTCGAATTGTATTTGAAAAACTTTATATAGATTCAACTCGACTCGAATTTTCGTTACCCGAAATCGATTCGACTCAGAACAAATTATATTTAAACTACTGACGAACTTAAAATTCAAACTCGAATTCGAGTCTTCAGATAGTAATTAGTTTTATAATACATGTAATTATTAATTGTATTTATTATTTTATTTAAAATATATATATATAATTATAATTACACTTTAAATATATAAAATTAAAATTACAAATAAAAAATAATGACTAATTATTCAAAATTTGTTTAATTTTATATATATTATAAAATAATGTATCGAGTATCTATTCGAATATGTATCAATCGATTATGTATCGGATCACAATTAAAAATTCTAGTAGTTTGAATTTTAAACAAGTCGAGTATATTCTTATTCAGATTCTATTTGTATTTTTATTCGAACTATTTTTTGTGTTCATATTTTGATCATATTATTAACGAATTTGAGTCTCACTTATATTTTTTTGAGTCGAATTCGAATCGAGTCCGAACGATTTGATTTTCGATTTACAGCCTCACTTATAAGTCAGTTTCGAACGGGCCTTAAAAAGTGCAAAAATAAGAGAGCCCAAAGTGCAGTACTGGGCCTTGAAAGAAACCCTAATGCAGACTGTATATAATTAGAGGGGCTCATTTGACTGGTGATTGAGCGAAGAATTCCAGGGTCTGTTCTTCATCTACTCTCACCTCTCAGGCAGTTGGATCCACCCCCTTATAGATAATGGTACGCTCTCTATCGCTCCATACATGTGTCTGTTTGTGTATATGTGTGATTGTGTGAATATCGTTGTTTTCAATTTGTTTGGTTATCTGAATATAGATTATGTTGCTTAGAGAAATATGAAACTAGAGTTTCCAAGCTTGCTTGATGGTTATATGTGGAAATGATGTGTAGAGATTTGAATTTTAAGGAAATGATGCTGAGCTTTTCCTTTTAATGATATTTTTTGGGATTTAATACGGTTTTGTACTTCTCTTTGTTAATGTTTTGAGGATATAGAGTGAAGGGCTTTGGGGTAAATTGGGGTTTAAGTAAATCTAATTGTAAAAGAGATTTTTCTTATTACATTGCCCGTTAATTTCTTAAAATCGTAATTGAATCTGCTAATTGCCATAAACTTCTGATATGGGCATATGATTCAGAGACTATTTGTGTTTGCCAGCTGTAATTGTGATTTCTAAGAATTCTTCAGAACACAAATACTACCTGATGAATTACTTTTGGAATGGAATAATATTGTTTGGCTTTGTTGTTCCACCGGTACCGTGGTGGTGTTTGATTGCATCTTAATAGATTTTAACAACTCACCCCTTAATACATCTTAACAGATATTTATATTAAGAGATCCTCTGAATAGTTTAGACGCATTTGTATCTTAACTATTCAGAGGATCTCTTAATACAAAGATGTGGGCTATTAAGATATATTAAGAGGTGGGTTGTTAAGATGCATTAAGATGCAATCAAACACCACCGACTGAAAATAGTTTGGTACACATTATGAATAACCCATTTGAACATCTTTCATAAAGAAGAGATAATAGCCCTTGTTATTTCACTTTTATAAATTGTATTATTAATTTAATAAGATTTTTTATGTGAACAAGTGTTCTTCCATTTTTTCCATTCTTAATTAATTCAAACATATACCATACCTATGATGTATAAGTGGTTCAACTTCTTTATTTAAATATTAGCCTTTAGACTTGTAGCAAGATAAATTGCAAGAAAAATGATACTCACTCCGTCTAAATATAAGGGCAACTTAGTAAAGTGTAAATTATAGAGATAGCTTATCCTCTTGAGAAATGAGGCATGTGCTTGTATATTTAATACTATCTAGTAGTCATTTTGCGCATATCTTGGAACGAAATTAGTTATTTTTCTTTTATATTTTGGATGGAGGAGGAAGTAGATGTGGCAAACGGGTCGGGCCAAAATGGCCTAGCTTTCTGCGGGTTGGAAAAATGAAGCCCGTGGCCCGCGGGCCATTTTAGTATTTTATAATTTTTTTTATAATATATTTATAACTATAACACATAATTTGAAATAAATATTAACTCTAATTATTTACAATTATGACACATAATTTCTACATAATTATTTAATATTATTAGTAAATGGAATAAAACAATCAATAATTTTATAGACATTTTGTAGTCATATATATTAAAATGGAACTTATCTTGTGATTAATTAATTGATAAATGTATATAATATCAATATTAAAGATAAGAAAGTAAAAGAAAGACTAAAGGTAATATATATATTATATTAATAATATTTTTTTGTATTATTATTTAAGATCACTTTTTAGAATTTATTCTTATATTCTTCATAATTTTCTACTTGATTCATTTTTTAAGTTTAACATTTTTTTTGGGTCAACATATCAAACAATAATAATATAAAAAAAATAGCCCGTGGGCTGGGCTTAAACGGCCCAACTTTCACTGGGCTAAATTTTGACAGCCCAAGGGCCGTTTTTTCGCGGGCGGGCCCGGGCCAATTTTGCCAAGTTTAGAAGGAAGTATGTATCTTATATACGGGCCTTATTGATTTGTCAGTGGAACTAGAGTCGAAGTATGAAAGCTAACTGTATCAAGGACATTGTTTTAATTAATTTTGATCCATGCCCTTTTATCATGAAACCTATCGCTCTTGGCTACCCTGATGAGTGGAGCAGGTGGCTGAAAGGGATATATGCGTTTAGTCTCATATAGCTGGCCTGGGGTTGGTTGGGAGCACCAAGGATATATATTTTTTTCATTGAAATTGTTATCTCTGATGTACATACTGACATTTTTGTAATCGCATTGCATGCTGCTTTTTATTAAAGATTTCATTGACTAGTTTAAAGATGATATTAGTTACTCTTTGGTCTTCTGTGGCTTACATAACTTGTTTGCCTATTGTACTTTCTCCACACAAACAATAAACAGAGTTATAGCCTTATGGGTAATAAAGGCATATAAAAGGCAAAATATAACTATAATACAGATTTTCTTAGTGACTGTATGCAGAAGTTGGGCTTTTCTTAGTTATTACTAAGGATTGCAATAGTTTACCCTTGGTTCCTTCTTAGCCTAATTATGTGCAACAATTGCTGAAGATATGAATAATATGTTGTTTTTTGCCTTCATTATATTTTTTTTTGTGTTGTTTTTAATCCTTAATTTGGATAGTAGCAGCTGCTGTTTATTGTTAATTGATTTTATAATTGTTCTATACATATTTGAAATCATTATCTAAAAAGATATTCCCCTTGTGCTCATAAAATTTTGCTGATCCTAATGCAGACAAAGAGGACGAAGAAGGCGGGTATCGTTGGAAAATACGGTATGTGTTTGGCATGGTTATTTTAGTTTTTGTCTCGTTTTCCTTTGTTTTTTCTTTATTGTAATATAAGTTTGTAAGTAGTTGTGCTTTGATCTAGTGAAATAGTCAAGTAGAGACTACATTATAGCTTTCTCATACACAAATACATGCATGGTTGACTAATTGCATGCACAAATGTGTGCAATTACTGTTGTATGATTTTTTTTGATAACTTTATCATTGTCAATTAAGTAATGCAGTTCTGTCTATGCAAAATAATCCTTCATGTACAGCCTTTCACGTTTTCTAGGTCACACTAGATATAATTATTGTTTTAGCTCTAAGTGTGAATTTTACCTTGAAGCAGTCTGGCTGCAATAGTCTTAACTCCATTTTGTAAATTGGTTATTGACACGAGGTCCATGTGTTATTCCGTTGGGAGGGAAGGATATAAGTTGGGGAAGAAAAGGCTTTTCTTGCAATTTATGTTTTGTTTGTAATAGTGGAGATTTTATGTACAAGTTACTTGTTTTGTGTCTATTGATGTCTCTGTTAGCTTTGCAGTATGGCTTGTAGTTGCTTATCTAGTTGTTTATGTTTATATTTAGGCACCCGTTATGGTGCCAGTCTCCGTAAACAGATTAAGAAAATGGAGGTCTCACAGCACAGCCGATATTTCTGCGAGTTTTGCGGGAAGGTTCGTCTCTCATCCCCCTCAAGTTCAATGTTCACTTCACTATTAAAGATCCTATTCTAGTTTGCGTGCATGTTCTAATTGAATGTTTAATATTGCACAGTACGCAGTGAAGAGAAAGGCTGTGGGAATCTGGGGATGCAAAGATTGTGGCAAGGTCAAAGCTGGCGGTGCTTATACATTGAAGTAATTTTTCTCTAGATGCCTTATTTATTTGTTCCTTCTACTAATGATTTGAAGGTTCTAATGATTTTCTTTTTATTACTCTGGCAGCACTGCCGCTGCTGTGACCGTTAGGAGCACTATCCGTAGGCTCAGGGAGCAAACAGAGAGTTAGATCTTCATTGATCTGTGAAAGTGTACCCCTTCAGCTTCTAATCCATGTTGGATATTAGTTTCCGTAAAATTTGACATTTTCAGTTTAATATTTTAGATAAAATATCATGGGATTAATGATGAAATATTGTGGTTTAAAAGAATCATTTTATTTGTAGACCACCTTGGTACCGTCTCCATCTTGTTTGGATTCTAATAGCGTGTGTAATCTCCTAATGAACGAGTTGTTGACATTTCCTGATGGGAGGGAGTCCTACCATTTTCCTTTCTGCTTAATGAACTATTAATTATTAGTAGAGTTAAATGCACTTTGTATTTATCAATTTACCCTCATTTTGTACTTTTTATCTCACTTTATAATAGATAATTTGCATCCTACACCCTACCTATGTATTGACACGTAACACTCTTTAAGTCAAAAAATCATTATATGGAGGATGTGAAGTGCAAAGTTAATATAAATTTGGGGATGCAAAGGTCATTTAACTCTTCTTAATAATTAAAGGTTTAAAGGCTATTTAATTTGTTGAGGGCTTACTTAGATGTAAGAGACGCCTCATTTTTTTGTAATATAATAATTTGGAAAATTACGAGATATTTTTTTGTACATAATACGGGAGAGAATGAATATAATTATACAAAGTGGCTTTTTTGTACGATAATTTATACATGAACGCGAAGTGTAGCTCACACAAGAACGCGAAGTGTAGCTCATCTTTTTTTGCTTAACTTATTAAATGTTTAATAGCATTTCAAAGAGAAAATAATATCTCTGTGTCATGTATGGGTTGATCCGATTTTGAAATAATCATAATTGCATGTATTAAAAAGCGTGGTGGTTTCGGCCACTATACTTGGCAAAACATGTTTAAACAAAACTACCTACGAAGGGCGATTCAGAAAAGATCAACAAACAATGTGTGCCTTTAACAAATCAATGTAAGATCCTTTCGTTTCCCTACTGTCAAATACAACAGCCTTAAAAGAAAATTTACCAGCGCAGTTTCGAGGGATTTACCATGACATGGAAGATAAACATGTATTGGGCACGGTAGTGTTACACGTCCAATGATTTCTCAATGGTCAGTAATTCAGATACAAGCCCAGCTGGATTGAGGTTTTATCCCTTCGGCACCAGTAATTAACATTACAACTACCTACACTATATACAATACAAGGATATGAAATCGTAAAAACTCAATAGCCGTGAATGCCATCATCCTCATATCTCTCTCCCTCTCCCTATATCTCTCTCCTGAAACGTAGTAGGAGCAAACAAAAAAAAAAAGACGAGAAAAACCAAGCTGCTCGAAAAATTCAGCCATCGGCGATGTACCAGAAAAAGAGTTCTGCTAAGATGTATCCAAATTCACTCTCTTGAGGAAAGAAGAAAAGGACTGCAAAAGGGATGAAAATTTCGTTAAGCGTTATTTTGTTGCTGCCATCTTGTAAACAGGAAGCACCTACGTTTACATTAACTGACTGGAATATGCCAATTCCGTGCTATAGGGATTGGAATTTCGTCACTGGTACTCCGGTGATGCATTTGTTTCTGCACAGCCTTTACGGCTGCTACTCTAGCTGAATTGGCGGCCCTATTAGCTGCTGCCACAGACCTGTTCACTCTTTCATCCACCTTTGCCACATCATAGGCTTTCTCTGCTGCTCGTCGTGCTTCCTGAGAGTGTAAAGCAGATTTAGTCAGAAATACTGTTCCAATCAATTTTACAGAAATGCTGAACTTCAATTATAAAGGTGAAAGAGTTTTCCACTTAACAAAGGAAAAACGATGCAATACTATGATAGTTAGCAACAAATGGATCCATTAATTAGTAAATTATGATAGTTAGTAACACTTATAGTACAGAAGACATTTATATCCTTTTGAGTAAGGCAGTAAGGACTCCTCCATCAAGAATCTCAGCCCTTCACATCAATACTTTTACACGCTAGCTCTCTTTTCTTTTTCAAAAAACAAAAACAACGAATTTCCTTGGGAACTGATTTAACCTCCTAATTCAATTTTGCATATTCTTTGTCTTGGTCAGCCTTTCAGATGGAAATAAACAAGATTATCTAACCTTGAAAAATAATTCTGAAAAATCTATGCCTCCTCATTGGTCAAGCTTCCGCCAATAGGACCAGGCTTCAATACAATTCCAACAGTACATGTCTTTTAGGTTCCCAAATTTATCATGCTGTAATGCGAAAAACCAATACCCATCACTATCAGATGGGTGTAATTAGTTGGATCAGAGACCGCAAACATTAGAATGCACCCCCATTACCACCCTGATTTATTGATCTAACTGCAAACATTAGAATGCACCTCCATTATCACTTGATCTATTGATCTAATTCCAAGTTCACCCAAATCCAAAACTTCACTGATAGTGGCTTTTGAGAAGAATTTCAGAGTCAACTGCCACGACTCATCAAATTAAGCTAGAGTAATCTCTAGACTCCATATACCACATCCACCCATTAGTAGGCCCAGTTTCTCCATTTTCATGTTGACGTGTGACAAGACATGTCAACTAACAAAGTCTTATGGTTAGAATAGAATGCTAGACACACCCTTCTAATATTCAATTTAAAGATAAATGACCAGGTAGTTAATTAGAAATTGGCACGTCAACTTAGACGAACTTTTGGGGTAGAATTTTGTGCACGTGATGCCTTTACCAAACTCAATTGAGTTTGAACATTTGAAGCAAACAATATAATGGCGCAGGGAATTCATTGAAAATTAATTATTTGCTTAAACAAACGCATTTAAGTTTACTAGCTAATATAATCCAATGAAATTGTAGTTCCAATTAAAACAAAAAATCGACACCTGGAACTAGACAGAGTCGACGATTTGAGATTACAAAAGAGATATGTTCATTAATGTTTAACAGATCATCAAGGCGGGGCAAGTTCTATAAAAGAACTAATAACTTAAAACAATGAAATTGGGACTTGCTATTAGAGCAAGTTATCAACCTGGGGACAGAGTCAATTAATCTAAAAACTAAAAAGCTACAAAAGAGATAGATTGGCAAACATGGCAAAAGCAATGTACTAATGTTACAAAGATCATTGCAAGGAGAGTCAAGACAGAAATCTGCAATTACCTGAACTGCATTAAGCACTTTGGAGTGATAAACTGCAACAGGAGAAACAGGAAAGGTGGTGTTTTGTGTGCTCGGAACATTTAGAATCCCATTTTGCCAGTGGCCAGATTGAGTTTCCCCGTTTTTGAAAGAGTACATTCCAAGTCCTTGCCTTCTACCCTCATGCCAGGCTCCTTCATATGTATGCCCATTTGCAAAACAATAAACCCCGAACCCATGCATCTTGTCCGCAAAATATTCTCCAGCATAAGTATCACCGTTCCTAGATAAGAGAAATGAATTAATACCCAACTTTAGATAACATTAACATAAGGTGTGCACTGATCTATGCTTATCTAGTTCTTTCTAAATTTAGTTTCTTATACTATATTACTTCTCTAGTTTATAAAAAAATTAGTTTTCCTATATCGATTAACTTACCAAAGCCCAGAGTTAGTAAAAAAACATATCTTTACATTCTGACAAGGCAAAAGGACATCAAACTGGGAATTTGATATGACTCAGGAACATACTAACGTCTAATATAAAGTGTAACAAACACGTGCAAGAATGAGAAGAGGCATACACTCATCAAAAAAATATAATGAAAATGATCCATATAAAAATATCAGAGACAGTGGCAAAATAACGAGGGCAAAGGAAAATTTCCTATAATAAATAAAGAATTCTATAAATAAATGTAAATGACCCCCATCAAATTCTAAAGAGAACAATGAAGCTATTGAAATGTTAATAAAACTTGAGATTCTTTCCCTATAAAAAATTAATGAACATAAAATTTAAAAACAGTACGCTCAACCATAATTCCAGAATACAATCTCATTATTTTATACAAGAAACAGATGTCTTATACAGATTAAATACCCAGATATTTGGAACCATTTATATCGAATAGGTCAAGCCAAGACTCTTGAATCTACTTAAGTTCATAAACTTGGCAAAGTTATGCCTTTAAGGGGTTGAAAGTGAATACCATCAATTCTTATTTGAGCACATCTATCACTTAGGAAAACCCATTTCAAGTATTAAAATATCTTAGCTCAAGGTAACACCGCTTCTACTAATCTCGAGGCACAAATAAAGGGTATAACCTATTGGTAATGGAGGAAGAAAAAGAGATGGTGCAATTATCTACATACAATCCTAATATACCTACGAAGGGCTATTAGTAGTTTCCTCTTACCATGGAGGTTTCCACATTTCTGATAAGGAGATGTACTAATTAGCAATCCCTTTAATCTACTTCCTAGCATTCATTATGGTCAACTAACAAATTGAGAACAAGACCAATTTTTTTTAAAAATGTGGAGGAAGGAAATACCACAGGTAGAGTAACTGCTTAGTTTACATACAAGGAAAAACATTAATATTTACTAAACTCTCAATCGTTATCTCATAACTAGGAATAAATTAAAACACTAAACCAAAGACACGGCACCATAACAGAAATCAACTGATCATTTACAAAGGGAGAAAAATCAAATGCACCCATCTATAAAAGTTACCTGAAATGATAGTGGCCAAGCCCGTGCTTAACACCCCACTTAAATTCCCCAACATACCGGCTACCATCCTCGCAAGTATGAACACCACATCCATGACTCTGCCCATTGGCCCATTCGCCAGCGTAAACATCCCCTGTATAAAACCTATACACACCAAATCCATTCCTTAGTCCCTGCCTATATTGCCCACGATAACGACTCCCTCTTGCCCATGTTTCCACCCCATACCCATCATACTTCCCATCAACCCAATCACCCTCATACCTTCCACTCATGTTATAGTAATAAACCCCACTGCCAGAACACTTCCCCTTATAAAATTCACCCTCGTATACATCCCCATTATTATATGCCTCTACCCAACACCCTGAATTCGCCCTTTTTTCCAGTTTGGTCCTCGACCCAATTGACCAAAATACTGGCAATGGAGATTTAGACACATTAATTGATGAACAGAGCTTGATTGGGAAAGACCTAGTAAGGAATAGTCTAATTGAGGGGAGGCGAGGGAGTGCAAGGTTGAGAGAGAATAAAAGGGCCGCCGAGAAGGCGAACGCCGAGAGAAAATCAAGCAAAAAAGAGTGGCTTGGATGTGAAACCAAAAAGTAAAAAAATGGCAAAGATAAGAGAAGAATAAGGCGAAGGTGGACCCGAAGGCGGCGAAGTTTCCGGAGACGGTGTAGGAAGTGAAAGGCGGCGGCTTTGTTGCTGGAATTACCCAAAAATCTCTGTGGGTAGTAAGTTTTCAACGAAGAAAATGGCAAATCATGAAGGGAATTCGATAACGTTGGACTCTTCGGCATAGATTTCGAAAATGGGCCCGAATTTTGGGACATAATGGGTCTTTTGTGAGGGGTGGTTTTCGGGGTAGGAGAGAGAGTAATCGGGTCATCTTGTTGTTGGGATTGTGTTAAATGGATTAAAATTTGAGGGTTTGTGACAGGAATCGTAGCAGTATCAGAAGAAGAAACGAAATGGGGAATTGGGTTGAAATCATGAGATTGATGGGAATATTTTTGGTGAATTGAAGACGGAAACAAGAGAGGAGGAGTAGGGTTGAAATCGGAAGAGACGCCGCTGCTTTCTTTTCCGATCTGAACTTCTGATTTCTTCTGATGCATTACATACGAAAATACTATCTCTATATACTTTCTTCTTCAGTTCTTCAATTCTTCTGATTTCTACCTCAAGAATTCTGCAAAATCGAAACAGTAATTATTGTTTATTTTTCGCTCTAGCTTGATTTTTCTCTTGGGAATTGGTCAAATTATAAAGAAATATGGGTTCTAAAAGGAAGAGAGATCAATCTTCTTCAGCTAAAAATGGAAACGAGAAGAGAGAACTAGAGGGCGGACGTGAGCGCAGAGTTCGTACAGTGAATGGTGTGTGCGGAGAGATCAATTTAAAACCAGAGGCGACCGGCCGCAAACCCACAAGACTTACAAATTTTGGGACTTTGTGTTTTTGACCCTCAAGTTTCCACTTAATTACTGATTATGCCATTTCTTTTTTTCTTTTTTCTTTTTTGAATTTTTTTTCTCCAAGTTATTTCATTTTGGATAAGTATATATACACAAAAATCAATCATAATATTAATCATAGCCATTAAAAATTAAAAGTATGTGCATAATATGGATTTTAATGTAAACACACACTTTTTAATGATTAAGATGAATGTAATGATTGATTTTGTAGTTAATTATTGTATACCTAAACTTACCCTTTTCTTTTTCTCCAAGTAATTTCCTTCTAGAAAACTTTGATGTTTTAATATAAGAATTAAAGGATAAATGATTATGAGATTTAAATTCTATTTTTTCCTTCTTTTTTTTGACAAAAAAATTAAACTAAACTTCTATTTTTTGTTCAATAAATCTATATTGCAAGAAAATGGTTTCTATTTAAAATTTAAATTTTCTTTATAAAAAAAAAGCACTGTCACATATATTGCATATGTCCATCTTATAAAGGGTATAAAATTTGATGTTTTCATGTATGATTTAATGATTATGAGAGTTAATTTCTAAAAAATAAAAAATAAAAAAATTGTAATTAATTTCATTGTTATCTTTGTAATGCTCGAGTGTTAAGTTCATGATCAGAAACATAATGCTTTTGTCGCTTATTTTTCACAACTAATGATCATTTTAAAATAAAAAGTAACGATCATTTTCAAACAAAAAGCTCAAGTAACAACTTACCATATTCTCTCTTATATTATGATAATTTGATAGTGATATGGATTTTGAACCTTTTTTTTTTAATTTATTATAAATGAAGTTGATTCAATACTAGGGAGTATAACTAGTTGATGACCAAATTTCATAACTTTCGAACCAAGTTTAGAACAATTGATCAGGTCAATAGTCAATCATCAGCTAGCTAACAAATAAAATAGGCAACATGGAGACAATTTGAATTTTATTTTTGTCAAAAAATGATTAGTTCTTTTTAAAAATAAAAGTGGACTGAGTAATAAAAGTCATATATTATGTGTTGCTAAAGTTTTCGATCGAAGTATAATTGGGACATATGTGCATCCATGAAATAGGTAGAAATTAAGAATAACTTCACCCTAATTTATTCTATCTCATTGCATGGACTTTCACGTTATTCGTAACTCAATTCCGTCGCATATTTATCTGATATGTATATTATTTTCCGAGTATTTATATTACTAAAAAGATTGTATTTCAAATATAGCATTGGAATTTTATATAGACTAGTATTTTCATATTTAAAAATTCTCTGTAAAAACTTCGATTAATACATTTTCTTTTGTAGGATGGGGGATGGTAATTTGGAGAATGCAAGTAGCTTTAGCATAACTGCAGAAAATTTAGAGTCAGAAACTCTTATTATCCTACATTCTGCGACTTCATTATTATTGTTCGGAATCATGGTACGTGAACCTAACCTTATGTTTATATTTATTGGGTGCAATCTTGTGTATTTCACTTATGGTGGCGTTTCTCGTATCTGTTTTTGTGGCTGTATGCATAGAAAATAGAGATTATAGAGGGAATTTTCATACAAATGTACAGTAATAACACCTTGTCTCTCTATTTGACTTGAATGGAATGGCTAAACATCCTGTTTTTGTCCATGTAATGGCTAAACATGCCATTTGATAGACCTCCGAGAGACCCTAGCATAAAAACACACACATAACAAAACGCAGGGGTACTACTACAAAGTCAAAATGACTGTACTTTGGTATGATTGGTAATTTGTCAAAGAGGAAGCTCATTCATGTATCAATTTTAATTTTAATTTTAATTTTGGTAAATATACGTCGTCCGAAAAATATAATGGAAATTACAAAGAAAGTATAACTCTTTTTTTCGTGACGTTGGGTGTACAATACATTCTTCTTGTGGAGGTAAACAGGTTAAAATCAAAGGGATCGGTTCATTTTGAATCCTAATGTCTTTTGCCTATGCTTTACATAATTGAGTTGCTCAGATTCTAAGGATTTGATAAAATCCCAATGGTGAATTACAAAGGCCACATGAATACATGAAGAAGACAACTTATGGCATTCACTGGGACATAAAATGGATCCTTGCGTTCACTTATTTAATGCTGCCTAAAACGCATATTATAAGCACATAAAAGGCATTCACTTGTAGCTCTGAACTAGAATTAAAGATAATCTCTTTGAATTTCTAGATTAAGTAATGGAACCTCTAGCCTATTATGAAGTACAAGAAGGCAATGGGTATGAAAAGATTCGTGACAATAATAGGGCCACCAACTTTGGGTTTGTTTCCTCCTCACAAAATTCACAACGAGTGTTGTTATATATGAAAACAAAGTTATATCGATATTAAATATCGATACATGCAAATACATGTGATAGAAATGTGTAAGGAAGAGAATCACGTACTCTTCTATTTTATCGCTTACAGTTCCACGTTACTTGCAATTCATAATCAATAGAAAATTAGTTAACATATAAATCATTTTCCTTTCACAATATATTAGATCTCAATTTTTTTAAGGAAAGGAAGGACATATCAAGGAGCTTGTCATGGCCGGAGGAAATAAGCTATTACATTACTTTTCTATTTTATCGCTTACAGTTTCACGTTACTCGCAATTCATAATCAAGAAAATTAGTCGATATATAAATCATTTTCCTTTCACAATACATTAGATCTCAATTTTTTTAAGGAAAAAGGAGCTTGTCATGGCCCGAGAAAATAAGCTATTACAAATAAAGACATCGCACTGGTGTTTTTCCCAAAATGAGTCACGTTCAATTCCTCTGCAGCCAATTTCAGTGATAACCTCGTATAAAATTTATGGAGAAAGAAACTGCATCTAATACAACCGTAAGATGGATAAACACAAGTAATAGCATTGCATGATCATCATTCTTACTATTTTGAAATTCTTTCAAACGTATTAACAGTTGCTCCCTTGATTAATGACCGTCTTGCCAAATTAAGATCTAGTAATGATCCCTTATTAGGCATCGGGAAGTGCATCAAATTAGGCTTATCAACATTTCTTAATCCATCATATCATGAGGCTTAGTCCTCTTTTCACCCCATTTGAATTAAACTGCAAAAACAAAAAGAAAAATGTGATGCTGGTTAGATCTATGGTGCGAAAATCAATACCCATAAAAATAAATAAAATAACAATTAAAATTTGTGTCTTCAACGACGTAGTAGTAGCACCTCTATATGGGCAAAAAATCTACATTTGTAACAATAATAGAGGCGGTGACAGAAAAATATATGAAAGAGAATAAATGAGGGTGGGAGGGTGATCGTGAGAACTGAGTTTGATGATTTTTGGGGAAGAACCATAAAGTGGTTGCTCATGGCTGAAATGCTTAAACTCCATCTCTAAATGAAACAGAGAGAAAGCCATGTTTAAAGGTTTCAGCATATAGACAGACAGAACACTCTCAGATCTCAATATATAAAGGAAGTCTTTCTTTCCTTCCTTCTTCTGATAAATCTGCCAAATTTAATGGTCCCACAGTCTCTCTTTTTTTTTTTTAATTCCAATTTGAGTAGTCTTTATTGTAAGATGTAGATCTGCCGCCCAACTTGAGTACTGAATTATTATGCAGAGTATTATTATATGTGACAGCTATGAGTACTGTGAATCTGATCCGAATAAAGTCACAATCCATGTGAAAAAAGCTACTCTACTTCAAAAAAGGGCCCCAACCAACTCCAAATAATTAGTATTAAAGTTGTGCTAATAACTTTGCCTAAATGCGAGTTTCACTTCAGTGGCACAAAGGTAGAAAATTATTATCAAAATTAAACTACACAAAGTTGGAGCAAGATAAGGATAGTATTTAGATCGAGGGTAGCAAATATCTTGGCATTTGGGACTGTATATTCTTACACTACTTGAACGCGGAATGTCTGATTGGCCAACTGGAAGGCAGGGTTGTCCGCAGCAGTAAACTCTTGGGCACCTCCCAAAATCGTAGTTTTTGTACTTCTCCGACTATAATTTGGTCAAGGAAACATTATGTTCTTCAGTGAACATATCTGCTATCCATATGCACAACGGGAAACTAAGGAGTATTATTAGTAAGATAAGATGGGCAACAATGGAAGAAAATTAATATTAGCCCGAAAAGGGAGAGAGAGAGAGAGAGAGAGAGAGAGAAGTAAAATCAATTTTGATGTGCACAAAAATGGATAGTTTAGTCAAGATAGTAGTCCTAAATTAAACTTAAATGCATCTATATACATTATCAAGTATAGAGAGATTAACTTGTCACAAAAATAAAAACATGAAGATAGTTTACTTGCACAACTCATGAATAAGCGTTAAAACACAAATAACTTGGGACTAAAGCTACCTCCAACATTTTCTTCTACCTTATAATAGAAACGCATTTATGAGAAGAAGTTCTCAGAAAAATATTTCCTTGAACCTCTCCCAAGTAGTTGTGCCTTCTCTTGCCCTAGCTTCGTTGGTTTCCTACCAAAATTTCGCTTCGCCCTTCATTACATAGACGGAGAATTTCGTCTTTTGGTCTTCACCAACGTTGGCAATGTCAAAGGCTTTTTCTATTTCATTAACCCAGTTTTGAGCATCAATTGGCTCGATAGTCTCTTGAAATTCGGGAGGTTCCACATTTTTAAAGTCTTTGAATGTTATGGTGTGTGTTTGGGGTGCATTATTAATAGGTCTATTTTCTAAGGCACCTAGTAGCATGTCTACAAACTGTTGCATAGAATTTACAGGATTTTGACCCTCACTCGATGTTTGCTCTATACTCTCACTAGTACTACAACTTTGTGCTCGTGTTCTTCTCAGTGGTGCCATTTCTCTACAATTAAAAGAAAAACAAGTATAAATATAAAAGTGAGGAAAAATTCAACATATGTCATAAACAAACTTTGTAGTAATAATTTTCACACATTACGCACTATTATCCGTGTGCTACATCACTTTTACTACTATTAACATCCCTTGTAGAAATAGGAGTGTTAATACTACACACAAAACATAACTTAAATATTAAAAGTCAAATCTTCTTTAATGGTTCTTGAAAGCCTTATTCAACATGCTTTATACTACGGATCGGTTGATCTCATAGCTTGACTCATTCTTTGCCACAGGAAAATCTTCAACCTCTTTGTAAAGCTCCCAATATGACAAATATCGTTCTTTCTTCTCATTGTTAAGATCCTCTTGTAGATGAAACTTTTCTGTCTCCTTAATAGCTAAAACGAGGTCTCGAGATGCAAATTTGTGTCCACCTTCTCTATCCACATCCTTTCAAGAGTTTCAATTCTTTCGGTGACAAAAAAATATGTGAAAGAGAATAAATGAGGGTGAGAGGGTGATCGTGAGAACTGAGCTTGATGATTTTTGGGGAAGAACCATAAAGTGGTTGCTCATGGCTGAAATGTTTAAACTCCATCTCTAAATGAAACAGAGAGAAAGCCATGTTTAAAGGGTTCAGCATATAGACAGAACCCTCTCAGATCTCAATATATAAAGGAAGTCTTTCTTTCCTTCTTCTGATAAATCTGCCAACCCTCTCAGATCTCAATATATAAAGGAAGTCTTTCTTTCCTTCTTCTGATAAATCTGCCAAATTTAATGGTCCCATAGTCTTTTTTTTTTTAATTCCAATTTGAGTAGTCTTTGTTGTGTAGATCTGCCGCCCAACTTGACTACTGAATTATTATGCAGTATTATTTTATATGACAGCTATTAGTAATGTGAATCTGATCCGAATAAAGTCACAATCCATGTGAAAAAAGGTACTCCACTTCCAACCAACTCCAGATAATTAGTAGAGTAATAAAGTTGTACAAATAACTTTTTTTTAATCTTTTTTGTCCACTTGTCTGGAAATGACAATCCTTCCTTGTGGTAATATTGATCATCAAGGGAGGCTTAATTTATTTTTAACCCCATATTTGGATGCCAGAGATCATAACAAATAAGGCTGAAAATGAATGGAGCAAATTTGTTTTCTGAGTTGAGTTCAAATATAGGATAGGATGGGATAGGAGGAAGTTACATGCATCTTTCAAGACACTGACAAGTCAATATACACAACATCCGAACAAAAAATCAAACACTAATGCATAACACAAATTTTAATGTCATACCTCATTTTTTAATGGTTAAAATGAATACAATTTTTACGTATTGTGTACTTAGGCTTACTTCAAGACAACAATGTAACAAACATTCAATCCATTTGGTTGAAAATTGAGAGAATAACGACCTAAGCTTAAAATTTGACTTGAGCGCTCTTACATGTATTAAAATTATTTCTTCTAATTTGATATAAAAGCTTTTAAAATAATTTGATAGAACTTCATCCACTAGCATAACAGCCTACTTCAATGTAAAATCAATTCAATTACACAATCTGAAGCTATATATATATATATATATATATATATATATGAGACAGAAGAAAGCATCATTATAATTCTACGTATCACCAAGTTCTGCCCAGAAAGAAAGCTTCACATCTGGAAAAACATATCCAACTGATTTTAAACGACTACCTTCAATGGAAAAGAAAATGATGTTGGCAAATATTGCAACAAACAACTACAGTAAAATTACTTCATACAATTAAATTCTCAACCAGGGAAATGAAAATAAGCTTACAACTCCTCTGTTAAATTTATGAATAAATTTGATAAACAAGTTTTGCTCGACAGAGGCCAGAATTGGATTTTTCATCAATAAACCGTTTGCATATTTCGAGAACCACAATGCTGTACCTGCCTAGTTAGAATCACTTTACATCATCAAAACAAGACGAGAACCACCATGGGCGGGCAATGGAGATCTCAACAGAATGCCGTTAGAAACTTGCAGTCATGGCTTGTGGAGCTTGAAACCAAACACTTTTTGGACATAACTCTGAGTTGCCTTATGTGGCTTGAGATGACCATAAGTCATCAAAAACAGGTGAGGAAATGTAGTTCCAAAATAAGCCCCATCAATATCTTGAAAACATCAAGGAAAATGTTACCATATTGAAAGCATTCATAGTACTGTTCTTATTGAAAAACAATACCAACTTTAAAAGAGGGAATGCAGGGGCTTATAAGGGCATAAACAATCAACTAAAACAAATTCAGCTAAACCAACTAAAGCAAATTCAGAAATATTGAAGTCTAAGACGTGCACGTGTGATATTAAACAAAACCGTGGAAACATAAAAGAAGAGAACTTAAGCAGAAAAAAGTGTCAAACTCCTAATTGCAATCAACATAATGGCTTAACAACAAGAAAACTTAGAGAAGTAAACATAATACTTTAAAGTATTTACCCCCTCCGATCCAAAATAGGAGCAAAATGATTTTTAGTTTCGTTCCAAAATTAGCAAAATAACTTTTGAAAGTATAAATATACAAGCGAGTGCCTCATTTCTCATGATAGGCTAACTCCTAAATTTTTACATTTATATTAAGTTGCTCTTATATTTGGAACAGGGGAATATATCTATAAAGAAGAATGCAATTCTCAAAGAAAAATCAAATTATAAAAAGCATTTGCTGTGGCACTTTAGATGCATTCAGTGGCACAAAGGTAGACAATTATTATCAAAATTAAACTACATAAAGTTGGTGCAATATAAGGATACTGCCTTGGTATTTAGATCGAGGGTAGTAAATATCTTCGCATTTGGGACAGTATATTTTTACAGTACTTGAACGCGGAATGTCTGATTGACCAACTGGAAGGCAGGGTTGTCCGCAGCAGTAAACTCTTGGGCACCTCCCAAAATCGTAGTTTTTGTACTTCTCCAACTATAATTTGTTCGAGGAAACATTATAACCAATATAATAAGAGATACATGACGAACAAACAGACAGGAAAAAAAACTTGTAATCTCACCATTGCAGCCATTCCCTTACTGGTCAATATGTATCGAACATGTATCAGACCATACAACATCTCTGCCGCTGATTCAACCAATTCATTCTGTTCTTCAGTGAACATATCTGATATCCATATGCACAACGGGAAATTAAGGAGTATTATCGGCAAGATAAGATAGACAACCATGGAAGAAAATTAATATTAGCCCGAGAGAGAGAGAGAGAGAGAAATGGATAGCTTAGTCAAGATAGTAGTCCTAAATTAAACTTAAATGCATCTATATACACAGCCATCAACGAAAATTGCTTTCTAACTTTTATAGTTAACAAAGAGTCTAAAGGGAAGAAAGAATTAGGAATTACAGTTTGGGGAATGTTCACTTATCTAAAAAATTATCTATCAAATTCTAGCATGAGTGGAGTGTCGATGCTAGATCTCTCATTGATTTAACCATAAATATTGGCAAAGTCACAGTGGAAAAGTTTTGTACTAAACTCTCAAATGCCTTCGTTCTTCTTCAGGTAAATATTTGGCATTTTGCAAAAGTTATGAACAATATATTCAGTAGATCAAGATAAAAATTTCTTGAAGATAGGATGGTCTATTCCATTAAATATAAAACAATGCAGAAGTGATGATAGCCTTTTGGACAGAAGATAAGAGAGGAGCATAGAAGCCACCTTGCTGTATAACGCAAAGCACCTTTACCATATGAAAAGATTATCAAGGCAATACTTCATGCAAAACTGGGAGATATTTAAGATAACTAATGTAGTATCGGTGAGACTATCAGATTCTTCGCAGGAAACTTAAAAAGAAGCCAACATATACGAGCCCAATTGTGGTTTCATAGATTCCAACTGCAATGTCATTCATAGATATTAAAGGTTCCTCTCAATGATTGCTTTGCATTTTCTTTTTCCTTGGGCAAACAGCTTGTTTCCCCATCTTGATTTTCATATTAATATGCATCTTTAAAAAAATCAAATTGACTGATAACAACTGCAAACAAGAGTCAACCTATCATGGGTTGGTCGGTCTATACAAATAACAATGGATTTTTGAAAATTCCGTCGAGTGATCTTCTATAGTATCCTACAAGAAGTCGGCAAACCTATTTATACTTCAAAACCCTTACGGTGGGAACTTCTATGTTCTTGAAATCTTTCTCTAAATTGGCACTCAATTATCTCAGCCTAAGGACCAGTATATACCTGTAAGGGATGCTATAATTACAACAATTTTGAGTAACCATAATTTTTTTCCCAACCTAGTTTGCACAATCCAACTGAGATTGATGTTTATTCATTTTGTACTGAGGAGCATGGCCCCTCCTCCATCTCATTTAACACTCACAACTTCAAGGTTGATGTAAGAAACGAACAATATAAGAAATTTCATCTCTTTCTAAAATTTATATTCCTTTACTAAACAGATTTTACAAAGTACAGACTTAACCAGTGAAATTAGGTTCACAAATCAATCTGTATTCAATAAACAGCACTACTGGATAACAAAGAGCAACAAAAATACAAGTGTTACCCCAATTTCCTCTGTTTAATCTAATGTCATAAATTTGGTCCAAATCTACGAAACATTTTAGAAAATACTCACTCCATCAAGCTAAACCACAGAGACATCTACACTCGAAGTATTATTCAACTATCACATATTGAAAAATCCTTACCATGAGAGGATTCAACATCCAGAATTAGATCAAGTGCATAATCATAGTATGGAACTTGACTGCTTAACCCACAAAGGTTAAAGTCATCTTGAATATATTCGTCATCTACTTCACAGAAAAACTCATTTCCTCTCAAATTACAAAACCATGAAATCCAAGACGTGTCGTCCCCATCAGAACCACTGACATCAGACTCTTCACTGTCTGTTTCAGATTCCTCTGCAATATGACAAAATTGAGCATAAAAAATCGAGATGCATTAAGAACAGCTGCAAGTATAAAAAGGAAAATATATTATATACACCCAGAAATAAAGAGCAATTTAATATTGTCTTGCAAAACTAGTTTACTCTAAGCCATTGACAATTTCAATGAGAGAGGAACATGATATATGGCTTAAATCTTTGCATTAAACATCATCTATTAGTACAACCAGCAGTGACATCTTACAGCGAGTTCTCAATCACACAATTATATGTATGCACATACAAAAATTGGAGAATGGCATCCAATACTAACAATTCAGTAGAGTGATGGACTAAAATCACATGCAATTCTCAGACAATTACCAATTGGATTAATAGAACAATTACCAATTGGATTAATATAGCCAACGAAGTAGAATTCACTATAGGTACATAATAAGAGTACAATGGTCATCCTCAACATTGTAAAATGAGCTATTATAAATATATCAATATACAAACTTTGAAGTGCTTGTTCTTTCTATATTTTGGACCACCTGTTGACTGCTAGAGGGTTAGTGAAGAAAGTAAACGTGCTAGGAGAGATCAAACCCAGGATAAAAGGAACAGCAGGCCTGGCAAGGGCAATGTCCCAACCCCCTTTTTGGATAATTAAATAATCAATTGAAAGTGACAAAAAAGGGGGTGAACCAGGTACACACGCAGAATACAAAAGCATAGGGGAAATAAAAGGCACAAATATGCCCCACGAAAGCCAATGCCCCACCCAATACATAGAGCCTCCCAAAAAATGTATCTACACTAGGATCCTAATGCATATTCTCCCCAAAAAATATCCACAACACACACAATAGAATCCATAAGCCAAGAGAACAAAAGCCCGATTAAAAAATTAACTATGTAGTAGAGTTCTCCCTTTGCCTTTGAAATACCAGTCGTTCCACTCCTAGATTAACCAAAAATTACAGTGATAGTTAAGACCAAGCTAAGCTACTACGTCTACCACCACTTCCTCTCAATTACACATGGAACACCTACTCGTGAACCGATATCCCTATATGAAAATTTCTCAGACTTTAGTATCACGCCATCAAGGAAAGAAAAAGAACACTTTCCTCAATACCTCACTCTGCAGGGGATAGACATTAATCTTATTAAACTGCTTTTCCTTATAAATGAAATGTTCTAATCTTTATTCCATTTATTGTAAAGAAACTGCTAAATTTATCCCATTGTTGTTCCCTCCCTCTTCCTTGTCATTTTCCGTATAGAGTCCAAGTTCCACCAATTCATAAGCAAACAAACATATACTTTAAACCCAAGTTCAAAACTACTTCAAAACAGTAAAAGGCCAAAACCCATTATCATCTATGCAAGAAATTAAAAAACTTCTAAGCTAAACCACTTCACGTGAGATACATGAACAATCACTAATTAATCATATTCAAAGCATTAATACAAACTACACTACATAACATCAAAAATTGAAACTCTATATAATTGAAACAAAAACTAACCATCAGAGCATTTACTTTTGGTGTTAAGAGTTGACGAGGACCGATTATCGCGGTGCTCGTGCTGCGATTTGCCACCTCCAGCAGCTGAAGTCGACGGAACAGACAATCTCTCCTTGTCCTTGCTATTCAAAACCCGAGAAGTCGACGGTGATGATTTCTCCAGGTGCTTATCTAACGCATCGTTGATTCGCTTCCGATCCAAAGGGCCACCGACCACCTCCGACTTCGACGATCCACCACCTCGATCTCTAATCATATTTTTTCTGCCTATATATATAAATTATATGTATATTTTATAGTAATCTCCAAATTTTGAAGAGATTTCAGTTCTTTAACATAACAATTTTTTGTATAGAAATCAGCTAAAAAAACACTTGATTTTGGGGAAAGTGAAGGAAATTTTGATATTAACAAGAGATCGAAGCAAATGGACCATAGATTTGCAGAGAAAAGCGACAAACTGTACAGATTAGAAAAGAGATAGAGACGTAGAAAACTAGGGTTTCGTCAAGAGAGAGAGAGAGACGACACGAGCTCCACCAGGCTCTCTTTCTCTCTCCTCTCTCTTGTTTTCTTATTCATGATTTTTATTTTCTTCTTTTTCTTTAATTTTTGTTTTTCTCTTTCATTACATAAAAATATCTGTTTTCTATTCATATACATATAATTTTTTAACATTTTCTTTATTATTTCTTTCCATTCATATAATCGACAATAAATTTATCTAACCAAACTATAATTAAATAGATAATTTAAATTTTTTTTATTTAATTTTTTTTATTTAATCATTTAAATTAAAAATTAAAATTAATATCATAATTTTATTAAAAAATAAGAATTAATAGTATAGGTTTATAAAAAAAAATCAAACTTATATGTCTATAGTTTATGGCATATAGTATAGTTTATATATTTATACTATAATTAGATAAATATTTTATTTTTTTGTTTTATTTTTGACTTTTTCATTACGTAAATTTTTATTATTTATCTATTTAAATCAAAAAGTATAATTTTTATAAAGGTATAAATATTTTACCTAATATTAATTCGTTATTTTTATTGAAATATATATACAATAATATAAATTTAAGATTAATTATATTATTACTTATATAATATAATTTAAAATTATTAAAATATAAGTATAATTATAATTTTAAGTATGAATAATATTTTATTATATTTAAATAATATAATTTTAAAAAGAAACTATTTTCTTAAAAAATCTCCTAACCATATATTAACTAATATTATTATTAAGATATATATTTTTATACTATAAATTGTAACAAGTATTAATATAATACTCATTCATATATATGTTACGTAACTTGAATTTGTTATTATTATTAAAATAAAAGTATACTTGTATTTCAAGTAGTGTGGTTTTATTAGTATTTAAATAATATAATTTTAAAATAAAATTATTTTCTTATGATGGGCATCTTATCTAATATGAAATTATTATTATTATTATTAAAATATAATATATATTGACCAATTGCATGATTTAATTATTAAAAAATATATATATTATTTACTTTATCCAATAAAATATTTACAAAAGAATACAACAAAAATTCATTGATCGACAATATATTTCTAAAATAAGATATCATTTTATACGAGGTGTATTTTACATAATATTAATTTATTATTTTTATTAATATACACACACAGACACATTATAATTAAATAGTTAATTTAGTTAATCTTTTTTTATGATTCGACCTTTGATGTTTTCTATATTAATTTATCAATTCAAATTAAAAATTGAAATTAGTATTGTAGTTTAATAAACAAACAAGAATTAATAATATAATTTTATAAAAAAATAATTAAAATAAGATCACATTCTTTGATAGTTTCATAGTTTTATTATAAAAAAAATAAAAGAATTCGTAATATAATTTTATAAGAAAAAAAATCAAAATAAGATTATTTTACCAACTATTAATTAGTTTCTTTTATTCATATATATATATATATATATATGTAAGACCCCGACTTTTATGAAATACAAATGAATTTTTTTATATATATATTTTCTTCTGAAAACGGTAAATGAATTAATTGACAAAATTAAAAATTAAGAAATATTTGTACAAATTTTATCTTGTCGGAGAATATTCGTTTTGTCAGGGAATATTCGTTCTGTCGGAGAATATTCGATTTATACGACGGCGCCGAAATAACCAAATATTGGTGGACCTCCACGACGAATTATTGTCGCATATAGAAAGCGACATACGTAATATTTCTAAATAAATATAGTCAACAGTACTATCACTTTTAACTGTTAAAATAACCGGTGGTAAAAGAATAGTAACACACGGTGTACACGATATTGCACAGTAGCACACGGTATTGCACAGTATTCCATATTATTGAACTGATAAAATGACTATTGTACTATATTGACTTTATTGAACCAATAATTGTCACATGCATAATAATTTATATTATTGAGCTGATAATTGTCACAGTAGTATATGCACAATAATTCACATTATTGAATCAATAATTGTCATTATACAGTAATGTGCTTATTTATTTTCAGCATTATTGTTATCTTTTTTATGATGTTGATTAAACTGTTGTATTATATTATTAGTTAATTTCTCTACTTATCTAACTCAAAAAGCAACTACACTACATTTATAACAATTAGTCATAATAATGAATAATTGTGAATTATTGTTAAATAATTGAATTGATAAAGTTATTTATTTTTATTATAATAAATTATATAAAGTTATTTATTTTTATATATAAAGTTAATTGATTTATATAAAGTTAATTGTTTTATATATAAAGTAAATTGAATGATATAGATTAAAGATGATCTTTAAATGAATGGTTTAGATTAAAAAAATCTTAAAAGATGAAATGAGTGGTATAGATTAAAGATGATCTTTAAATGAATGGTTTAGATTAAGGAAATCTTAAAAGATAAAATGAGTGGTATAAATTAAATATGATCTTTAAATAAATGGTTTATGTAAGACCCCGAATTTTATGAAATATAAAATTTAATTTTTCTTCATATATTGTTTTTCATGAAACAATAAGTGGTTAAATTGACGAAATTGAAAGTTAAGGATGTTATGTGTAAATTTTATTTTGTCGGACAATATTCGTTTTGTCGAGGAATATTCGGGCCGTACGACGGCGCCGAAATAACTAATTATTGGTGGACCCCATAAAGGAATATTTGTCGGATATAGAAAACGACAGAAGTAACCTTTTTATATAAAAATAGTCAAATGTGTTAACTGTTAAAATACCGGTGATAAAAGAATAGTAGCATACGGTAATTTATGGTATTTTTCTGTAGCACACGGTATTGCACAGTGTCTCATATTATTGGTCTGATAATTGACACCGTAACTGTTGCGCATCATTTCATCAATAATTGTCATTGCATAATATTTTATGTTATCAATTTAATAATTATTATTACACAGTATTTTACATTATTGATTTAATAATTGTCATTACACTGTATTTCATATCATTGATTCAATAATTGTTGGTGCACTGTAGTTTAAAATTATTGAACCTAATAATTGTCACAGTAGCAAATACACTGTAATTTATATTATTAAATTAATAATGATCTGTAACGTGTTTATTACATTATGGTTGAATTATTGTTATCACTGTTGTAATATTACCTTAGCTACTGTATTGATAGTAGGTATTTTAATAATAATATATATATATATATATATATTAGTGGGGGCCAATGGGGAAATTGTGTAGGAAATGAAGAAAAAGGGGGGGAGAAGAAGAAGAAAATAGGAAAGAAAGGAAAGCACGGAAGAATAAAAAAAATGAAGAAGGAAAAGTCAGGAAATGAGGGTGCTGAGAAAATGTGATAAAGGAGGAAGAAAAAAATGAGAAAGTTAAGCAATTGTTAAATAAAGTTAGGCAGAACAGTGAACCCGGTAGGTGAAGAGTTCGCCTATAAAAGGGAGCCTCTATTAAACATATTCCACACACCTTTCTTTTCTTCTACTACTATATTGTGAGTATTTTCTTTGGATATTGTAAGGTTATTTTGAGAGTTTGAAAGCCAAAAGGAGTGCAGAAAATTTTCAAGTAAGTCTTTTATTAAAGAGTAGTAATTTTATAAATTCCTATTTTTCACGGTATTTACAAATCTTCCTTTAGAAGACTCTTCTTTGAGAAGATTCATTTTTAAAAGCTTTATTTGGAAGATTTATTTTGAAATATTACTTTAAAAACTATTTTAAAGTTGTTATATTATACTACAAAAAATTATGTTAAATGTATATAATTTTGATAGTTCATATTATACGAGTTGTCATACACTTTGAAATTTATATGTGGTAATTACTAATTTTATTATAAATATATAGGTTGATCAACCTCATTTAAATCAATATCCAGTCACGTGTTAAGGTAAGTAATATTATTCTTTTCACACTCTTAAATTTATTACGGTAAGGGATACCATCTTTTTCATCTTCCATTATTCAAACTTACTATGGTAAGGGATTATCATTATTTGATTCTCGAAAATAATATTGTTTCTTCCTTACTCATAAGATGTGTTTTTTATTTCCATGTATTAATTTGTGGGAATAACCTTACTGCGCGGATTACCGCCTGTTTGGTGAATAACTCTTCGTATCCAATTTTTATTAAATTGTGGGAATAACCTTACGGCGCGGATTACCGCCTGTTGGTGAATAACATTTCGTATTCATTCCTTATTAATCTCTGAGAATAACCTGACTACGCGGATTACCGCATGTTTGGTGAATTACTCTTCGTATTCATTTCTTACTGGTCTCTTGTTGGTAAAGTTTCTTGAAATGAATATATATTCTTTAATAGTTTGCGCTTCATCTAATATCATTTCAACTGAACCTTCCTATTTTTCTAAAACTTTCTATTGAACCCTAATTGTTATTCTGAACTGTGGATCTTAAATCTCATTCTTGAACTTTAGTCCACATCATGTTGGCAATTTGGACATTATTTGAATCTGCACAAAGAAAAATCATAAACTTTTGATATGTATTGATCATACTGTTTCTTCTGATTCATCATCTATATCACGGTGGTTATTCTAATCATCAAGAACCATGTTGTTGTGAATATCTGTGGCCTGGGGCACAGTTGATAGGATGAAGGCGATATAATTATTGTGTCTTTTATGGCACGTGGTGAATATTCTCTTTGGCCTGGGGCAAAGATGAACTGTTATTGGTATGATTATGACCAAAGGCTGAAAACTGGTATAATCATTACCGTTGGTGTTATATTTGAATATCTTTGGCTCGTAATGCAAATATGAACTATTGACTGACATGACTATAATCAGGAACTGAAAATTTATATTATCATGACCAGCGGTGTTTAAGATGATAAAAGTTGATGATGTTTTTCCTAAAAATAGAAGCGAGTGGACATTATAGTCTGCATTATTCTTCTAATAGATTGCTCTTTCCGCTGCTATTATTGATACAAAGCTCATTGTCTATTATATTCAATTAAGAACTCATCTGTTGAAGGCTAATGATAATTTATTTGTCATTATCTTAGTCATGATATTTCTTATTGGGCTATTTGAGCTCACCTTTTCTTTTGTTCCATTGTTTTTCAAAAAATGAGAGAGTAACCGAGTCTAGCAGGGGAATGGAGTGACGGTCCGAGTGATAGCTATCGTAGTCTTCACATGTTGTATATAGTGTGGCAATAATAGTGAAGACCTAGTTGTGTATTATTGAGTTTGTATTTCTGTTCTATGTACTATTTGTATTAGAAATTATGTATTTTATGGTGTCTCAAATTGGGCTATGTGGGCCTAGATTTGGGGGCGTCACAGTTTAGATTAAAGAAATCTTAAAAGATGAAATGAGTGGTATATATTAAACATTATCTTGAAATATACGGTTTGGATTAAATTAGAAAATCTTGGTTTATGATAAGATTTTTGGCTATAAATAGATGTCTTAACTTAAGGATTTTTCATAAAAACTTCCTTACTTATTGTGACACCCCAGGATTTTACAAAAAATTTAAATAAGGATTATGAATAATTAGGTGAAGGTTATAAAACAAAACCTAGTTAAAATGATTAAATGAGATTATTATGTGATTAAATTGATTTAGTAAGTGATAAATGTGACCTGTGTGGTTGAAATGGTACAGATGGATCCGTTGAAGATTTGAAGTGTCTGAGAGACTTGAGATATGATGGAATAGGAAATGAATATGAACTTTGATGATTAAATGGTAATATAATGGTAATATGAATGCTTAAGATCAACGATTTAGGCTAATGTCTACATTAAGTCCATGTGAAGAGAATCAATGTAGAACATTGTTGTGATTAGCAAGTGATGACTTGAATATATGAAAATGTATATATATAAGTGTATGTTTGTAATTGACGTATTAAAGATAGGAGAATTTAACGTTTAAGAAAATATTGGAGTAAGAAATGAGCATGTGAATTGATGTTTAGTTATGAATGTTAATAACGAGTCTAAGGAATGGGCCTAGAGAGGCGAGGTGATGAGAACGAGAAGTTGAGATATGTATGTATGTGCAGTTAAGAAGGAACCGTATGATTAAATCGGTTATTATAGGTTTATAGAAGGTTAAGCGTACGATATGCGTATATGTGAAAATTATGAAGAAAATGGTTATTATTGATGGGAATGAGGCGACTAATTAAACTACTCGTAAATGCAGAAGGTAATATCCCGAGAGTGTAAAGAAAGAATATTGCATGCAAGAATGTTGAGGATTAGCGTGATGTATGTTATGTCAATTAACGGAAGGACGTTAGGGTCATAAAAAGGATATTATGAGATTAAAGAATAAATATTAATGGAATTCGATAAATTGGTCGAGGTGCGCTTCTCGAGGAAGCAGTTATTGAAAAAAGATGAGTTTTATGACTATTAAAAAGGTCAGAAGTGAAATTGTGAAATGCGGAATCAAGAAAGTTCGTAAAGAACAATATTTATATTTTATGGTGAAAAAGGAAGTTGTTTAGTCACATTACGACTAATTAGCAAACAAAGCTATAAAATGAGGCTACGTGGACGTAACATGACGGTAAACGAATGACCTAATCGGTTGATTGGAAGAAGAACCAATTTAAACGATTATGAAACGAAGTAGTGGGGAAAAATGTATGAAAGTCTAGATATGTGGGGGAAAAGTTGCAAGAAATGAAAGTTTAGTTAATTTGGCAATTTACCAAAATGCCCCTCAACAATTCAAGTAATGACCATTATGTCCTAAAAAGGGAAAATGACCGAAATACCCTCGACAATTTGGATAATGACTTAGGTGTCCCAAGTGGCGAAATGACAAGAACGTCCCTCACTTATCATGTGAAATGACCAAAACACCCTTGGAAGTGGTAACTATGGTTAATTGCTTAACCAAGTCTAGTTAAGCCTTATTAAACTTATCAAAGCTAAGCAAACTTACTCATTTTCATCACTTTGCTGGAAAACAATTGCCCTAAGAGAGAGAAACGTGAGAAGCCATAGAACTTAAGAGAAAAGCTTGAAATCATGGAGCATGAAAGCTTAAATGATCATGGAGCAAGAAGGAAAGATGAAGTACTCATCAAGACAAAACTTTCTATGCAAAGAAGTTGGTCATCAAGTAAGGTATAACCATGTTCAAACTTTAGAACTTAGAATTTGTAAGTTTAAATGGAAGTTTAAGTATAGCCATACATGTATCTTTCAAATACATGGCTTGATTATGGAGTTTATGTGAGTTATATGCTATATGTTTAGTAAGTCATGAAACCCTAAGTTCCAAAGTAGTAGAATAAGGTTGATGAACTATCCATGTTCTTATTCAAGGCTAGAAATTATGATTCATGGATGATTATATGTTATTTGTTGGAAATATAGATGAAACCCTAAATAAGGGTGTTGATTATGTGAGAAGCATGCATAAATTCATGCTAGATGATTTCAAAGAAACATAAATGGAAGAAAAATATGTTTTGTTAGTGAAAAGTCAAATATTAGGCTATACTTTTTGTGTAGATAACGGAATAATCTGTAAAGTGCACTAGAATGTGCATATGGAAGTTATATGGACGTATAAAGTCGTTAATTGAGTATGTGATAGCCTATGTGGAGCTTGGATGTAAGACCCCGAATTTTATGAAATATAAAATTTAATTTTTCTTCATATATATTTTTTCATGAAATAGTAAGTGGTTAAATTGACGAAATTGAAAGTTAAGGACGTTATGTGCAAATTTTTATTTTGTCGAAGAATATTCGTTTTGTCGGGAAATATTCATTTTGTCGGGGAATATTCGGGCCGTACGACGGCGCCGAAATAACTAATTATTGGTGGACCCCACAACGGAATATTTGTCGGATATAGAAAACGACAAAAGTAACCTTTTTATATAAAAATAGTCAACGGTGTTAACTGTTAAAATACCGGTGATAAAAGAATAATAGCATACGGTAATTTATGGTATTTTACTGTAGCATGCGGTACTCTACAGTAGCACACGGTATTGCACAGTGTCTCATATTATTGACACCGTAACTGTTACGCATCATTTCATCAATAATTGTCACTGTATAATATTTTATATTATCAATTCAATAATTGTTGTTACACAGTATTTTGCATTATTGATTCAATAATTATCATTACACTGTATTTTATATCATTGAGTCAATAATTGTTGCTACACTATTTTTAAAATCATTGAACCTAATAATTGTCACAGTAGCAAATATACTGTAATTTATATTATTAAATTAATAATAATCTGTAACGTGTTTATTACATTATTGTTGAATTATTGTTGTAGCATTATTTTATATGCAGAACTCACAAGAAGAATAAATAAATAAATAAATAAAAATTAATTAATTTTACTATTTGAAATAGTAACGTGAATAGTAACATGAATAGGAAGAAACATGTGGGACCCATTGTGGGGCCCACATGAAGTATGGAAAATGTGAGTATTTCCTGGGTTGGTGAGGTGCGGCTGCTGAAAAATTTTCAGCACTGGCGTGCTCATCTACCATGCGCATAGTAACTTATTTTCTCCTATAAATAGCTTGCTCAACTGAATAGAAAAATTACACCTAAAATATAAAAATTTTCTATAAGAATTTTATGAGTTTTCTCTGAGAATAGTAAGACTATTTTGAGTGTTTGAAAGCCAAAAGGAGTGCAGAAAAATTTCAAGTAAGTCTTTTATTAAAGAGTAGTAATTTCATAAATTCCTATTTTTCACGGTATTCACAAATCTTTCTTTAGAAGACTCTTCTTTGAGAAGATTCATTTTTAAAAGCTTTCTTTGGAAGATTTATTTTGAAATATTATTTTAAAAACTATTTTAAAGTAGTTATATTATACTACAAAAATTATGTTAAATATATATAATTTTGTTAGTTCATAATATATGAATTATCATACACCTTGAAATTTATATGTGGTAATTACTAATTTTATTAAAAATATATAGGTTGATCAACCTCATTTAAATCAATATCCAGTCACGTGTTAAGGTAAGGGGTATCACTCTTTTCATCATCATAAATGGATATTATTTTCTTTCTTACTTGAAGGGATTATCATTCTTTGATTCTCGAAAATAATATCGTTTCTTTCTTGTGCCATTTACTTCTATGTATTAAATTGTGGGAATAACCTTACGGCGCGGTTTACCGCCTGTTGGTGAATAACCTTTTGTATTCATTCCTTATTAATCTTTGAGAATAACCTTACGGTGCAGATTACCGCCTGTTTGGTGAATAACTCTTCGTATTCAAATTGATGAGAATAACCTTACGATGCGGATTACTGTCTGTTTGGTGAATAACTCTTCGTATTCAAATTGATGGGAATAACCTTACGGCGCGGATTACCGCATGTTGGTGAATAACCCTTTTTATTTGTCTCGTGTGGAAATAATTTGTCTACACGAATTATCACATGACACTTTTATTCCATATTCGTAAGTGATATCATTTTCCTTTATACTCATAAGGGATACCATCTTTTTCATCTTCCATTATTCAAACTTACTATGGTAAGGGATATTAATTTCCTTCACCTTTTGTTAATCAAACCTGCTACGGTAAGGGATATTATTTTCTTTCATACACCTAAATCGAAACTTATTATGGAACTATTGCTTCTATAATTCCTGAAAATATTATATGTTCCATAATAGTTGAATTTCATTATTTCAACTGAACCTTCCTATTTTCTGAACATTTTTATTGAACTGTAATCGTTATTCTGAACTGTGGATCTTGAATATCATTTTTAAATTTCACTCCACATCATGTTGGCAATTTGGACATTATTTGAATCTGCACAAAGTAAACTTCCGATACTTATTGTTTATCCTGTTCTTCTGTTCATCATTTGTATCACTGTTATTTGTATTAATCATCAAGAATCAAGCTGTTGTGAATATCTGTGGCCGGGGGCACAGATGTGATATAATTGTTGAACAGATGATAGGTTAAAGGCGATATACTAGGTTAAAGGCGATACATTTGTTCGGTGTCTTTTATGGCACGTGGTGAATGTTCTCTTTAGCCCGTAGTGCAAAGATGAACTGTTGGTTGGTATGATTATGACCAAAGGCTGAATCTGGTATAATCATGACCGTTGGTGTTATATTGAATATCTTTGGCTCGTAGTGCAAAGATGAACTGTTGATTTGCATGATTATGACCATGAACTGTGAATTTTTATTATCATGACTAATGATATTTCAGATGATAAAAGTTGATGATGTTTTTACTAAAAAGAGAAGCGAGTGGATATTATGGTCTGCATTATTCTTCTAATAGATTGCTCATTCCGCTGCTATTATTGATCTGAACATTGTTTAAGAATTTAACTACAGTTTTTGATATAAACCTTGTAGTCTATTGTATTATATCAAGAACTCAATTGTTGAAGACTAATGATAATTTATTCGTCATTATCTTAGTCATGATATTTCTTACTGGGCTATTTGAGCTCACCCTTTCTTTTGTTCCATTGTTTTTCAACAGGAGATGAAAACGTAACAAGGTCTAGTCGAGGGATGGAGTGAGAGTCCAAGGAATAGTTGTCGTAGTCTTCACGTGTTGTAAAATAGTGTGACAATAATAGTGAAGACTTAGTTGTGTATTATTATACACTGTATTGTTGTACGTTATGCTTTGTTGTAATAATTTTGTTGTAGTCTTTTGACGACTCAAGTTTGGGCTGTGTGGGCTCAGATTTGGGGGCGTCACATTGGAGATTTAAATGTCAACTTGAGTTTAAGTTTGAAATTTGAAAGTTTTGAAAAGTTAAGGAAAATCCGGATTAAAGGTGGCTTTTGGCAATTTTGGGTAATTAAAGGCAGACTGAAGTCACATGACTTGTTTGCATGTTATTACATGTGTTCACGTTGATTTGGTAATCAACGGAAGGAAATTTGAATGAAAATGGGTTTCGAATGATCGAAATTGATCGTTTCGATCCTAAACGGATTTTAACGGACAAAACTCGCCTCGTGCGAAATTTTATGGTTTTAAAAGTTAGGACATGTCATTTATGACCTAAGTGAACTATGTCAAGTGTTAGAATTGAGTTTTAAAGTCTATGGCCAAAAATCACAAAGTTGCAAAAGTTGGTTTTCAAAGTTCAAAAAATTTTCTAAGTGTTGAACTGTTGCGAACAGGCCTCCTATGGACTAGTGTATCTATGTTTTAATGAATCCAAATGAGACAAAGGAAAATTTTATAAAATACTATGGTATGAGATCTACATGTGTACCAAATTTGGTGTCAATTGGATGTACGGTTAAAGAATTAAAAATCACTAAAGTAGCAGCAAAAATCAAAATTTTAGATTTTGGACCACGACCGGGGCCATGGTTTTGTAGGCAAAACCACGGCCGGGGCCAAGTTTGGCTGAGAGGTCACGGCCGGGGCCGTGGTTTCTTAGGCCAAAAGCCGGCCGAGGCCATGGATGACAGAGTTTAAAAAAATGATATTTTTGACCCAAAATGAAATGTTTTGATTCTAAATGATGGAGATAAGTTATGTAAACCCTAGATTGATAAAAATGGACTATATAAAGGGTGTTAAGGTATAATGAGATAATGAATGGCATAATGTAACATGCCTAAAGCTAAGTTAAAGCATGCTAAAGGTTATGAAAAGGTCGGGAACGAACTAGGATGTATTATTAACCTATGTAAGGTATACTACATCAAATGTGAAATGATTTAATTTGAGACGAATGGTCGTGTATTTATGAGATAAGTTTGATAAGTTATATAAGCTATGATCCTATAATAATGAATATAGGTTGCATGTTTACAGATAGCACTCGAAATGAGCAAGCCGACAAGACGGATATGAAAGGACGACAGAAAGTAAAGGTTAAGTAAAATAAAGGCGTACATGCAAGTTTTTCAGACTTAAGTGTATTAGATATTCTATGTGAGCTATGTGATGGTATATGAGTTGAATATGCCTTATGTGCAAATATGTGGTTTAAGTGCTAAATGAATTACGTGACATTAAGCATGGTATGTTAAGGTAAAGGATGTTTGACGCATATTATAAATTGTGAGCATGAAAGGTGTTAGTTGATTAACTTGCTGAGCTTTATGCTCATTCTTGCTATAAACTAACTTTTCAGGTAACGTACAAGAAGGCCGGAGGTTCCGGTGCAGCTAAAGGTACAGAGTGTTAAATGCATGGATAAACGTGAAGGAATTTTGATAAATGTGAAATGTTTATGTAAAATAGTAAATATTTGAGAGTCCGTAAGAAATGCGTGGGTTGTAAATTCATAGTGATGAATTTGTATGTATGTTATATTTAAGGAAAAAGTAAGGTGATGTAAGAATTATGTTGTATGTTAAGTTGAGTTGTAAATGTAATAAACTTGTATGTATGGAGTAATTAAGCGGACAAAATGATATATGATACACATATGTAAACAGGATATGTACGGATCAGGTGATGTATTTAAACAGGTATATACAAACAGGAGCAGGTATATGTAAATAGAGTCATATATATAGACGGAATAATGACGAAACTTATTTACTGTATATGATGTAAATCATAATGTAGTATATGATTTAATAATTGGAATAGACTAGGTCACAAATTATAATGGTTGACCTAAGTTGTAATGAAGGGGAATGAACGTTGCGATCCTGAGACAGGTAAGGAAAATAAGATAATGTTTTGATAAAAAAAAAATAGACCGAATTTATGGTCAACAGAACGATTTTAAAGGTCAAAGGTTAAAGTTTAACGCTCGGGATTCCGGTTAATACGGTTTAAGGTTAATGTTTTTGTAATCCAGAATAGAATGGATATAATTTAAGGAAGGTGGGATCTCGGGGCGCCACACTTATTCTTTCTTTCACTCTCCAAATATTTCTTTGTATAAGTTATCTTTGAGTGTGCTAAAGTCATCTTGAGTATTTGTGAAGGTTTGTAAGTGTACGAGTACTGACCAAGTAAGTCTTTTTATAAAAGTTATATAAGTAACCACACACATCACACGGTGTTTATAAATCTTTCTTTAGAAGACTCTTCCTTTAGAAGATTCATTTTGAAAAGCTTCATTTGGAAGATTTATTTTGAAATATTATCTTCTTCAAAAACTATATTGAAGTTATTCTACTTTATCACTTTTGATGATTTCATACGAATTGGTATACACCATAAAATTATATAATGTAGTTACTAATTAAATTATAAAAATATAGGTTGATCAACTTCATATCCAGTCACGTGTTAAGGTAATGGATACCATCTTTTTTATCTTCCACTATTTAAACTTACTACGGTAAGGGATTATTATTCTTTGATTCTCGAAAATAATATCGTTTCTTCCTTACTTGTAAGATGTGTCATTTATTTCCATGTATTAATTTGTGGGGAATAACCTTACTACGCGGACTACCGCATGTTTGGTGAATAACATTTCTTATTCATTTGTGGGAAATAACCTGACTACGTGGACTACCGCATGTTTGGTGAATAACCTTTCGTATTCATTCCTTATTAATCTGTGGGAATAACCTGACTACGCGGACTACCGCATGTTTGGTGAATAATCTTTCTTATTCATTCCTTATTAATCTGTGGGAATAACCTGACTACGTGGACTACCGCATGTTTGATGAATAACCTTTCATATTCATTTTTTATTAATCTTTGAGAATAACCTGACTACGCGGACTACCGCATGTTTGGTGAATTACTCTTCGTATTCATTTCTTATTTGTCTCTTGTTGGTAAAATTTCCTGAAATGATTATATATTCTTAATAGTTTGCGCTTCGCTTCATTTAATATCATTTCAATTGAGCCTTCCTATTTTTCTAAATCTTTCTATTGAACTTAACCGTTATTCTGAATTGTGAATCTTGAATATCATTCTTAAATTTGAGTCCACATCATGTTGACAATTTGGACATTATTTGAATCTGCACAAAGAAAGATTATAAACTTTCGATATTTATTAATCATACTGTTTCTTCTGATTCATCATATATATCATTGTTGTTATTCTAATTATCAAGAACCATGTTGTTGTGAATATCTATGGCCTGGGGCACAGATGATAGGATAAAAACGATATAATTGTTGTGTCTTTTAGGGCATGTGGTAAATGTTCTCTTTGGCCGGGGGCAAAGAAGAACTATTGTTTGGTATGATTATGACCAAAGGCTGAATACTGGTATAATCATGACCGTTGGTGATACATTAAATATCTTTGGGCCGTAGTGTAAAGATAGATGAACTGTTGACTTGCATAATTATGACTAGGAACTGTGAATTTGTATCATCATGACCAATGGTGTTTCAGATGATAAAAGTTGATGATATTTTTCTTAAAAAGAGAAGCGAGTGGACATCATAGTCTACATTATTTTTCTAATGGATTACTCATTCCGCTGATATCATTGATCTGAAATTTATTCAAGAATTTAACTGCAGTTCTTGATATAAAGTTTATTGTCTATTATATTCAATTAAGAACTCAACTGTTGAAGGCTAATGATAATTTATTTGTCATTATCTTAGTTATGGTATTTTCTTACTGTGCTATTTGAGCTCACCCTTTTTTTGTTCCATTGTTTTTCAGATAACGAGAGAATAGCTGGGTCTAACAGGGGAATTGAGTGACGGTCCGAGAGATAGTTATTGTAGTTTTCACATGTTGTATATAGTGTGTCAATAATAGTGAAGGCTTAGTTGTGTATTATTAAGTTATGTTTATATGTACTGTTTGTATTAAAAATCGTGTATTTTATGGCGTCTCAAATTGGGCTATGTAGGTCTAGATTTTGGGCTTCAAAATATATATATATATATATATATATATATATGTAAAACACAACTTTAAGTTTATTCCAACTTAAACAATATAATTTAAAAAGGAAACAAAATTATTTACCTAACTTAAATTTGTTACTATTATTAAAATTATAGTTTACAGTATTATAACTTATAATAAGAACCCGTGCTTTGCAAGGAGTGTAAATATTGGTATTTTAATTAAATAGACAATTTAGTTCTTTTTTGTTTGGTTCATCTTTTTTTTTTTTTTTTATGATTTGGTCTTTTACTTTTTCTACGTTAAGTCAACTTTTCTTATTTTTCTACCCAAATTAAAAACTAAAATTAGTAACATAATTTTATAAAAAAATAAATTAATATTATAATTTTATAAGAAAATAATCAAACTATAATCATCTTATATAACATTAATTTGTTACTTTTATTTAAATATATGTATACAATAATTTAAGTTTAAGTAAAATTATATTACTACTTAGATAATATTGCTTGAGAGAAAAGCAAAATTCAAAACTATGTTACTTTTATAATTTAATTTTTAAATGTTATTAAAATATAAATGTAATTATATTTTAAGTATAAGTAGAATTTTACTATTACTTAGATAGTACTAACTTTAAATAAAATTATTTTCTTCTAAAAATCATCTTAGAAAATATTAAATTATATTAATTATTATTAGAATATATAGGTATAAAATATTACAATAACCAATAATATAATTCAGTTATTAAATTAAATATAAAAAATGAATTAGACTTTTCAATAATATATATATATAACAAGAACTAAACAACATCTTAATTGTATAATAAGATCATTAGACACAAAGATAAGTAATAGAGCTTTACAATAACACAATCATAAGATTATCTTACCTAACATTAATTTGTTATTATTTTTTATTATTTATATATATGTAATATTATAAGAAAATAATTTTCTTATAATGGTCTATTACCTAATATTAAATTGTTAATATTATTAAAATAAAAAGGTATAAATTTATTATACTAACCAACAATATGATTCAATTATTAAATAAGAAAATAAAAATTAATTTCTCTATCCAATAATAATTTGTGAATCTAAATTAAAAACATCAACAATATCATAATTTAGTTCAATTGAGTGAAAAACTAAATTAAGTAATATATTTTTTTACAAAATAAAAAAAAATAAAAAAATCATCTTACTAAATACTAATTAGTTAGTATTATTAAATAAGATTTTATTATTACATAGATTATAATTTGTGAAAAAATAATTTTTATAATAATATAAATTAATATAATATTTAATTATTATGTGTCTATACTTATTCATTTATTCCTTCCTTTTCATACTGCGACAAATGCTTACCGTTCCCACTCACAATCTTCTATAGCAATTACAATTACTCCCTTCATTCACTAATTATATGATGATCGCAATAATAATGGGTGGATACTTCTTTCTTCCCTCTAATTCTACTTATTTATTTAATATCAATATAAATTTATCATCATATATAATAATATTTTTTATATTTTAGGAGAAAAATGTTAATTTATTTCTTTTTCATATTTTTTAATGAATTTGAGAAGAATAATATTGAGATTTTATATCTATTTTGATCAATCAAACAAAATATTAATTATATTTCTTAATCTTTAGGGTGTGGTATTTAGGGTGTTGATATATGCACATCCTAAACTGATAGTTACATACATTAAAATAAGAAAATAACTAATTTATCCTTAATAAATAATATCTCAAATCACTTAATTATTATGATTTGTCCATTTTATTCTTGGACTTATTACACATAATAAGTATGGGATAAAACATAGCATGTTTTTAGAATTATTAATTGTTTACAACTTTTTTTTATATATATAAAACACAATTGCTGATTTTCTTAAAAATAATAAAATCTCAATAGCAGATAAAATAATTTATTGACTTTTTTCCATTAGTTTGCACTGTTCATTTAACAATGGATTGTCAGATTTTTTTCTTATTACAATAACTTCCATTCTTTGATTACATTTTTATAATGCTGGTTTATTTTTAAATACTATTATTTATAAATAAAATCAAATTAATTTTAATTATAAAATACCTTTGATCACACGCACCGTGTGTGTCACGTGGCTAGAATTTTTTTTTATTTTTAAAAATAGCAACTGTCTTTTATTTAAAAAAGTATAAATAAAATTAAGTTTTGTTTTGTTTTATCTTGTAATTATTGTGTGTAAGAGGCTCAAAGATAACATGGATAGATAGTAAATCTGTAAATTAAAATCTCATTTAATAAGAGAATAAGTTAGTCACCTTCTTATTTTTAGGTGTGCAACTATTAATTAATGTAGAATGTGCATATTTTAACACATAATTGTTATTCTTCTGAAATATGAAGAATATTGCTACTAATGAGACATAAATTTATATCAATAATTAATTTTAATATTTGTGAGTACATGAGATAATATAGGGCCCGGGGTCGGGCTATCATGAGATTTTGATTTTTTTTTTAAGTTTATGAAATTTCAACATTTTTACTTAAGTCCACCAAGATTTATATATATAAAAAATAGAATATATTAATACTTTTTTCAAAAATTATAAAAATGTACTTGTATTTCAAATATAAAAGTTATTTTTATTGATTTATGTTAATTTGAAATTTAGAAAAATTCATAAATTTATGAGTCTTCTCATTTTTGTTTTTTATTATACGAATATTAAATTTTATAATTTCTTTTTACTCCACTTTGTATACAATATACAAAAAAAAAAAAAATTCATATTTCAACCAATAAATATATAAAAAAAATCTTGACTTCATCCCTACATGAAATATAAGAAATTAAAAAAAAGACCCACATATTTTTAATTTATTTTTTCGTTTAAAATTTTACATTAATTACGCTCTAAAATTGTCTTAAAATTAGTCAAACGAATAAATTATTTTCTTATTCCATATAGCAATATCTAATAGGAACAAAACCGACAAAACCGGCTCTATCTGTTTGTCTATATCTATTTGCAGCATCATGACGTACTAACACTAGTGCGTGTGTGTATATATATATATATATATACCAATATACTTATTGGTAAAGTGAATAAGAAAATAAAAAGATTGTGAACAAAAATGGAAGTAGAACTAATGCTTGCAACAAAGATCACACACTCAGTTGTGCTGGTTGGGTTTATAGGGTTGTTTGTTCATCTCTATAATGTTTTGGTGTTGAAGCCAAAAAGGATTAGATCAAAGCTTCAAAAACAAGGGATTGGAGGACCTTTACCTTCCTTCTTGTATGGAAACATCCCTGAAATGGCGAAGATTCAACAGCGGCGGCAACAGCAGCAGATCCACCAGTCAACTCCCAAAGACCACCGGGGGGATGGCGGCGCTGCCCTGGCTCATGATTGGCCTACCACCGTTTTTTCTCATATTGAACAGTGGAGACAGGAATATGGTATGAATACATATTCATATACTTACATATACACATATATATATATATATATATATATATATATATATATATATATATATATATATATATATAGAACAAGATTATATATCAATTTTTTGTTACGAGTATATACAAATTAATTCATATACTTATATTAATTTATAAATTATGTCATTATATTTACTATATATTTTTGTCATAATATATAAAAGGTCATATTTTTAATTTTGAGTGATAAATAGTTTGTGATATAATGGTGGTGACCAGGACCTGTCTTCATGTATTCAACTGGGAGCATTCAAATGCTATGCATAACAGATCCAGAAATGGTGAAAGAAGTGGGCCTCCACACCTCTTTGAATCTGGGGAAGCCTTCTTATTTATCAAAGGAACGTGGGCCTTTGCTAGGCCTAGGAATTTTGACCTCAAGTGGCCCTTACTGGGCCCACCAAAGGAAGATCATTTCTCCCGAGTTCTACCTTGACAAGGTTAAGGTAATTTTACCAAATTTCACTCTTTACAAATAACAAAACTATCTACTTTCACTAGGGTAACTAGCTTTGAGTTCAAAGATATAGCTGAAAATGAACCGACTGGTTCAAAATTCGATTTGAGATTGACTTGAAAAATTTGAGCTATTAACCGAATCAAATTCAAATCTATTTTGATACTTGAATATTTATCCAAATTGAGTATGAACGGCTTACTGTTTGCTCATTTAGAATATAAAAATTTTCTTATCTCGTTGATACATACTTTATGCAAATTCATTGATTATTACTCGTATACAATATCGAGTATACTCAATTTATTTAATATATAGATTTTAACAATTAAATTCTTAATATACTTTGAGAAGTGTAAAGAGTTTTAATGTTTCTCGAACATGTACATCTATTAATTCAATAGTGATAATATTATCTCTTTATTTTTTTTGCAAGACTTAAAATCTTGTTTGAAGAGTTCAAATTTAAATTATTCAAAATAGTTGATTAAGTTAGTTTTATATACATTATCATAATATAAATAATTTAGTTCTGATTCGTATATGGCTCAAATGTTTAGGAATAACTCGATTAAAAAATGAGATGAACTGAGTTAAACTCGAGTACAATAAAATAAGTCAAATTTAAATTTGAGCACAAATTACAAAATTGTATTCAAATTCAAATACGAATTCGAGTATCTTAATTTATTTTTTGAGTAGAACATGAATAAGGTAGTGTTCGAGATATTTTCGCCCCTATTCAACACCAAAACGCATAGAAGTTTCTTAAACTAGGAAACACATTAATTAATCCTTGTCCCAAAGCAGGACTTCACTTTCGAAACTCACATCGAACACTTTCTATTTTTCCTCAAGGCAATGTAATTCTAAAAATTAAAATGGCAATAACTAGAAGCATTCCGAAATCCTAATCGTCTACCAACTGTAGTTAAGGGAATACAAGTACTATTCTGTCCTAATAAAAGAGTACCGTTTTCTTTGGAAATACATTGGTATACTAACTATTCATGTACTGAAGGACATGATGAACTTAATGGTAGAGTCCACCTTGCCCATGCTGGAATCTTGGGGAAGTAAAACTGAAAAAGGGGAAGGATTTGCAGAAATTAAAGTTGATGAGAGCTTGAGAAGGCTGTCAGCAGATATAATCTCAAGAGCAAGTTTTGGGAGCAACTATGCCCAAGGGGAAAATATATTCTTAAAGCTTAGAGCCCTTCAGGAGGTCATGTCAAAGGGAAACATTGGTGTTCCCGGTTCAAGGTACAATATTTAGAGAATTGTTATTTCCACAAGTAGAATTTGATATTTCTATAAAGTTTCACTCGCATAAATGCGAGTCTCATTTATTATTTATGTGAAAGGAGGCTTGCGAAAATATCAATTACCAATATTTATGATCAATAAACTCGAAGAAAAAAAAAAGTGACGATGCAGTGGAAAATAATTGACAATGTACACTATATATGCTAACATGGATTCTATGTATTGTAACAGATATGTTCCGACCAAAAATAACAGAGAGATATGGAGATTGGAAAAAGAGATCAACACAATGATAGTACAAGTAGTAAGATCACGCCGTGAAGCTAAATCTGAGAAAGACAGAGACCTCTTACAATCAATACTTGAAGCTGCTAAGGAATATGAAGACACTGATGGCCTACCACTGGATATTACTCTCAACAAGTTCATAGTGGATAATTGCAAGAATATATACTTTGCTGGTCATGAAACCACCGCCACATCGGCAACTTGGTGTTTGGTCTTATTAGCAGCATATCCAGAGTGGCAAGCTCGCACTCGCGCAGAGGTGCTAAAAGTTTGTGGGGATAAGCTCCCGGATGCAGATATGCTCAGAAGTATGAAAATGGTATGATACTAGAATCATTTGATAATGAATTTTTCAAGCACCGGTGAAAAAGCAACAAAATGCATTTAAGAATATGCATTTCCAAACTAACACCTAGACGGTTCGCTAATACTATTACATGAGCTTTTACTAAAAACTATGCATTCTTCACTATTACTACAACAGTAATATTCTTTTTGTTTTACAATGGCAGTTGACAATGGTGATTCAAGAGACCTTACGCCTTTACCCACCGGTGGCATATATGGTAAGAGAAACAATGCAGGATATGAAACTCAAAGACATTCAAATTCCAAAAGGCACAAACCTTCAAATAGTGAACCCAATACTACACCACAATCCTGACATATGGGGGCCGGATGTGCACCAGTTCAATCCAGAAAGATTTCTGGACGGATCCAGAGGAGCTTGTAAGGTTCCACAAGCTTACGTGCCATTTGGAGCAGGGCCTCGCATCTGCTTGGGCCAAAACTTTGCAATGCAAGAGCTGAAGGTGATTTTATCTCTCATCCTGTCAAGATTCAGCGTCACACTGTCCCCAGAATATAGACATTCCCCTGCATTTAAATTAGTTATAGAGCCCAAACATGGTGCATATCTTCAAGTCAGGAGATTGTAACTTTCTTCATTTATGTTTTTTGAAAAATATTAACGTCACCTGCTTATATTTATCGTCTTCAATTTGTCTCACTTTAACTTGTTTCCACTTTAAATTTTTTTACGCAATAACTTTGTGCTTCATTTAATATTACAACTTCCACAATCTACGTTTACCAGCAGGTCCAGCACCCATAGTGTAAGTAAATACAACCAGCTATTTAATCATACTAGCTCTATAACCACTAAAGGAAAATATCAATGCAGGATAATGTATACCACACATATCTGATCTCTAAGCTATGCTATGATAAACAATTTAGATCTATTAACAAACATCCAAATACTCAGGTGTAGTACTAATAACAAAGTAAATTGAACCACCGTCAAGTTATCTGGAGTCTAGCTTTCCAGCTGAAAGCAGCGAATAGACCTTGGCATGGTTGCTCAAGCATAAAAGAATTTATTAACTGTTAATATGTGGTAACAAAAATCCCCTTTTTGTAATTTGCATTGAAATTCAATTACAACAAGAGGAGGCATCCACACTAGCTATGATTATTAGTTCTTCAAGCAAGTCTCATGAGAGCAAGGATCAATCCCGATTGTGCTCCAGTTGAGCTTCCCTCTGTAAGACAAAAAAACAAATATCAAAAATCAAAACTACATGCATTATTATAGCAAACATATGAAATATAGCAAATCCAATTTTTCATAAATTTTATGTGGTGAAATAGTTAGTTTTGTTGGTAAATCATGTGAATGATATAAACAACCATAGCCTAAGCAATAGACAATTGAGTGTCATCTGATCAGCTCACTTTAATTATTGAAACTAGCAAGAAGCAAAATGACAAGTTAAAAACTTCCAGCAAGCTAATGTTTTCTAAAGAGTAGTGTGAGACTAGTAATCATTTCTTTGGAAAGTACTAATGCCTAAAAGTTTCAAATTTCTGGTATTTTAAGTAAGTATCATTTTTTACAGCTTCAACTGATTTCCAACTTCTGCATTTACGGTCAATATATTTCTAGTAGAATGATACACAGAGAGAGAGAGAGAGAGAGAGAGAGAGAGAGAGAGAGAGAGCAAGGTTAATCATTACCTAGTCCAGCTCTCCCGGAAGTATGGATAAGTAATACCAGAACAAAAATAATGAACTCTTTTATTTCAAAACATTGATATGTTTGATAAAAATGATTATAAGTAATAACAACTAAAGATCACATTTTTTTTAATAGATCCTCTTATGCAGTCAAGATGAGGTGCTTAGGTATTGTACATATTATTGTAAATTTCATATTATAGAACAATAAGGTGCTGATTGTTAAAAGAAAAACGAGCATCGCATACATGAGAAAAAAAAAAAGTTCTGAGGAAATTATCTACCTCCTTTTTCTTGAATTCTTTGCAAACATCAAAATGTTTTTGGCATCTACTCATTGCCTTGTTAAATTCTTCCAAGCCTGCAAAATTTGCTTCAATATTAAAACTTGATCGCACTAGCATATTAGCGACAGAAATGTTTATCCAGGAACATGTAAACAAAACAACTACTAGGAGAACGAACGAACAATTGAAGTCATTAGTTCTACCTACTCCTTTCAACTATTCTTTCCCCTTAACTTGCGAAATGAATTATTTCCAATATAACCAAGAGCCATAATGATAAATAAGCAGATTATCAAATAAAAAAAGTATCAATGATTTTACTTGCTAAAAAAACATCTTTCTCAAAACAACAATGATTCCCCTTCATAAGAGTGCACTTCAACCTCCCAACTCCCAAGGACACGCAGTAGTGGGAAAATTCCATCAATCTTTGACGTTTCATGACAATGGCACTGGCGAAAAATACTGGACTTCTTTGTGGTGTTTTAAAATTATACATTCATTAAATTTCAGAATAATTCCCACTCGCGAAGGTCAAATTTGTAAGTATTATCAGTTAATATCCTCCAAAAGGGGACATATACAGACATACTTACACATCCAATCATTAGCTAAAACAATTTTTATGAAGCCAACTCATGATTCATCAAATTATGATCTCAAATAAGAATTATTGCACAATTATGAAGCACAATTATGGCTTGTATTAATCTATACCTAAAAGTCACAGTTTTTAATAAGAAACAACAAGATCAAAAACATATATAGCCATAAATCTATGTAGATAGAGAGTACATTTGAGAAAATCAGTGTCCTGAGGGGAGCGTTGACCATCGGCGATCCTGGCAGCAGCCGGATAAGGTAGTGATTGATCTCTCGAAGACGAAGACGCCATTTTCAGTCCTTCCTCTCTCTGCCAAAGGGGTTTGGTTTATAGGTTGATAATTCGGGTTTTATCTTCTCAGCTAGCCCAACTCCATTGGGCTCCCGCTTTGGGCTGCCAGTTTTTATGTCATCATATTTTATATATATATATATATATATATATATATATATATATTGAGATTTATAAATTTATTATACATAATAACACTTTTTTTTGCAAAGAACCAGGGAAACAAAAGGAAAAGAAAATTTAAATGAAGAGTAAAGAAAGATGACAACTTTGTTGATGCTCCATTGCTGTCGGTTTTACCATTAGCATTAATTATATTTGGCATGTTGTTTTGTAAAAGTTGTACGTAATAAAATAATCTTCTCGATCTTTGGAATATCCAAAACAAATTAAGTCTTGGGCACTTTATATCGTCCATGATCGATTGCAGTTTCAATCAGCAATCAACTTGTGCGCGCATCCTTGCTTCTTGTGCATTGCTGAGAAACACATTGTTAAAGAGCTTCATTCTTATAAGAAAGAAGTTGAGGTGGAAGCTGCCCAGACAATTAACTTCCATGAATTGTGACATGAAGCAACAGGTATTGAAACCTTTTCCTATTTCTTTATTTCTTAAATTTGACAGCATCTTATATCTAATGGTGTACGTTCTTCAATAAATTGCCTGTTGTCGCTACATATAAATTTATTTGTTTTGAGAGAATTGAAGTGATCACCGTCTTTATTCATTTATGTTGTTAATCCTTTTTGCAAACCTAGCTTGATCCATACTTCATGATGCTACTTGGAGCTAAGTTCCATTTAATAGTCGAGTCAGGTCTGGTTTGATACTCTTGTCGTAGAGAAAGGGAATTGTTATTTTCACAAGTCTCAACTTCTACATTCGAAGTTCAGAACATTTAGATCAAGGTCCTTTTGGTTGAAGAAATTCAAATGGTACCTCAATGCATTTTACTCAAAGACTAACTCAAAGAACATGATAATATTAAAATAACCAATGAATTAAAAAAAATTCCAATCATCCTTCCGCTCTCTCATTTAAATATAATTAAAATTATTGTCCATAGACTATCAAATTCCTTGATTTAGTCCTTTTGGTGCTTTAAATATAGTTCCAGACTATATTTAGTCTAACTGCTGGAGAGAGAAGATGAATCCTAGACTGTATTTAGTCTAGGATTGTGCTACTGGAGATGACCTAAGAATTATTATCATATATTGTAAAAATGGTATCACAGATTTTCTGAAATAATTGTGCCCAAGCAAAAAGCTCTGTTTGTTGAAGTACTGAAGGACAGATGTAGTCATTGCCTCTTTGGAGTAAAACTTTTACTTGTCAAAAAAACAGATGTAGAAGTAAGGAGTAATTATGCTGATCTGGTGTTGGTAGCGTTGGAAAACAAATGTCCAGACACACTATGCAGCTCTTCCAATAACTACAATACAAAGTCTTTGATGAAAAATGTTAAACGATAGTTAATTTATTGGAATATGGATCGAGAGTTTGAGTCTGTTGTTTTTCATTGATTATGCATGTATTTAATCCCTCACATTTTAATTCAGCCGGCCCACAATTGATGGGAGTGTATCTTTGATGGGTTTCTGACATTTCCTTATCTCAAGTGAATAAGCAGCTATATATATATATATATATATATATATATATACGCGATGCTCAAATGGTGATATATAGAGATATATTTATATATATGCATGGCTGGAGAACAATATATCTATCAGGAGATAAAAAGATTTCGGCGGCTTCTGTTGCGAATGCACACACGAGTTAATTTGTCGCAACAAAAGTTGATATTTTTCTTGCTACTAGCAAGCCAGGAGAAACATTACTGTGATGATAATATTATATTAAATTATGTGAGATTAATTGCTGGGATGTTTTTCTTTTATTGTGGTATCAAAGGATTTACCAAAACATGTAAAATTTTGAAATTTGATATCCTCCCTCCCTCTTTATATGGTTTTTACTCTCATCTATACTTGATATATTTATGAAATATATAATTACAAGATTTTAACCTCAAACTAGGATAACAAAAGGTCAATCTATTCTTTTAAAAAAACTAGCTATATATATATAGTTACCTAATCAACACAATGATATATATATATATATATATATATATCTCATAACTCTTGTATTTTATTCGTTAAATTTTATTCATATTGATAAAAATTCAATTCTCAATTTTTTATTTATTTGGTGTTCAAAGGAAAAAATATAATATTATTCGTCGCGTCATCACATATTTATCTTAATGCAAATATTTTCTTAATAATAAATTAGAATCAAGATTTATTATTATGAAAGTCACTGAAAAACATTTATATGAGTTAAGTAAATTAAAAAGTTCCCCATAAAGAGAACAAAAAAGTACTTTAATAAATAAATTGACAAAAAATAATAAATTTATTAGCCTTTGTTGACGTGGCAACGAAATTGACGGCGGATAAAAGTCACGAAAACCAATGCGCACGTTTAAAAAACAGAATCTCCCACGAAATCTAACCAATAGAAAGTCTCTCAGACCTCATCATTCCACATGTCAAATCGTCATGCACTTACACCCTTAGTTTCCGTCCAAGTAATTACAGTAAATCATTCCTCCAAAATTACCAAGACTCTTCCTTTATATGTATGTATCGACTTAGGGTTTCAAAAATTTCCCATCAGATCGCCAATCCTCTATTCTCTCTCCAAGTTAGGGGTTTTAATCTTTCTATGAACTCAAACTCACATACATAAATTAAGCGTTTCTACTTTTTTTTGCTGTAATTTCGAGGTATTAATATGCCGCCGAGAGCAGCGAAGAGGACGCCAGGTCCAGGGGCGAAGCGAGGAGCGAGGGCGGGTCGCGCCGCGCAGAAGACGCAGAGCCAGCCGGAGGTGGTGAAAGTGGACGAGGTTCCTGTTGAGGTTAGGGAAGTCGTGAAGATTGGGGAGAAGCTTGTGGAAGAAAAGCCGGTGGAATTGGAATCGGTGACGAAGATGGAGGAGGAGAAAACGGAACCGGAGGAGTATAGACTGGTTTCCATTAAGAGTGAGTAATTTTATTTGATTGAATTATGCTTTTGTATGGTTGACGAAATTATGTTAGATCTGATATGTGTTTTGTATTGAATGAATTATTTGCTTTTTTTGGATTAAGCTTTTAGTTGGATTCTGATTTAGGTTTTCAGAGGTAAAAATTCAATATTTTTTAATGGGTTTACCCAAAAATAAATTTAAAAAAAAGACTTGGTTGATCTTTTGCATGGGATGTTCTTGGGAGTTGTAGAAAATATCAGTCCTTTTTAATGGGTTTGTACAAAATTATTCATTTTGGTATTCTCTATGTATTTGGTGAAAAAAAAGAGATCTTTGTTATAGACTCAAGGTGTCACCTTATGGAATGGTAGTTGAAAATCTAATGCTCACCGGACCATATGAGCATGCAGAAGGAAACCAAATTGTAGGTATTTACAGGAATTTAGTTGCAAATAGGACTGATAATTGTAACTATCAGTGAAGGATCTTTGACAATAAAAAAGAAAAGATTCGAGTTTCTGATTGAATGCATGCTGCCTAATTTAAATGTTCTAATTCTTGGTAGAAATTATATTCTGTTGGAAAACTATGATATGCTATTTAGTTTTTCCCACATAAAGTGATCCGCCTTTGTACTGGGTATTAGTTGATGACAAGAGCATCTTATTTTTGTTTCTTTCTGGTTTAAATTTATTTTCAGTTAACTAAGCTTTTATTAAGTCGGTATTAAAAGGACTTTGGAACTGTTTGTGGATGTTTTTCAATTCCTTTCTGTTGGATTTTCTTGTGGGTGAATTTCACTCTGTTGTTTGGATTGGAAATCTATATCTTCTTATTTTGTCTGGCAGAGGAGGATGAGGCGAAAGAGTCTATTGAGGAATACGAGAGGGGTGAGCGGTTAGATTTGGAGGACAATGAGCCAGAATATGAACCTGAAGAATATGGTGGTGTGGATTATGATGAGAAGGAAATTGAGCAGGAAGATGTTCAAGAAGAGGGGGAGGACGTGGAGGAAGATCCTGACCAGGAACATGTCGGTGAGGAGGAAGAGGGTGATGTAGTTGAGGAAGAAAGGGATGATGTTCATGAGGAACTTGAGGGTGAGGAAGATGATGAACACGGTGCTGAGGAGCATGCTGAGTTGGTTGACGCTGAGGAACAGGAGCATCATGATGTTTATAAAGAGAGGCGAAAGAGGAAGGAGTTTGAAGTTTTTGTTGGGGGTTTGGACAAGGATGCTACTGAGGACAATCTTAGGAAAGTCTTCAGTGAAGTTGGCGAGGTGACTGAAGTCAGACTAATGATGAATCCTCAGACTAAGAAGAATAAAGGATTCGCGTTCCTGCGTTTTGCAACTGTAGAACAAGCAAAACGAGCATGTTCCAATCTAAAAAACCCAGTGGTATATCCTCTGATCCTGTCATAGTTCTAATGACAATTCATATTAGTTTTATGTTGAATCATAATTCCCTTACAACCTAAAATTCCAGGTTAATGGGAAACAGTGTGGTGTTACTCCAAGTCAAGACAGCGACACCCTTTTCTTGGGTAACATTTGCAAGACATGGACAAAGGAAGCTGTAAGTAGATTAGGAAGATTAATGTCGTCTCCAAGCATCAAGTTATATATTTTAGATTGCTAAGAGTTGCTAAAATTCTATCTTATATTATATGTGCTTCCAGTTGAAAGAGAAGTTGAAGCATTATGGAGTTGATAATATTGAGGATTTGACATTGGTTGAAGACAGTAACAATGAGGGAATGAATCGGGGATTTGCTTTCTTGGAGTTCTCTTCTCGTTCAGATGCCATGGATTCTTTTAAACGTCTGCAGAAAAGAGATGTTGTGTTTGGGGTTGATAGACCTGCGAAGGTTTCTTTTGCAGATTCCTTCATTGACCCTGGTGATGAGATAATGGCTCAGGTAAATACTTGGGTAACTTTGTATTCAATCAAGTGACAGACCAGAAGATCTCTGGCTAGTTTTGACCTCTCTCATCATGTAATCTATGGTACTTAATGTGGTGGAAGTAATATCACAAGTGGCTAGAAATGTAAGGTTATTTTTTATTTAAAAAATTGAGGGAGGTTCTGTTGCGTACACTTTTATTGGTATAATTTTTTCCCCCTCAAATGTAAATCCTTTGCCCCCCCCCCCCCCCCCCCCCCCCCCCCCGGGGCAAAAAAAAAACAAACGACAACAGAAAAAAGGTTACACTTTTCTTCTTCCTGTTTTCTGATTTTTGTTTTTAATTCTTGACTATAAGCTCTTTATGCGTATTTAGTCCTTTTGCCATGCAAACACCTGACAGCTATATTACTCAGTTTCTAGGAGGAATATAACTGTAAAGAACATTTTTTAAAATACTTTCTTATCACGTCTTATCTGAGTTCAGGTTAAAACAGTTTTTGTGGATGGTCTGCCTGCCTCGTGGGATGAGGATCGCGTTAGACAGCTTCTAAAGAAGTATGGGCAGGTTGAAAAGATTGAGCTTGCTCGTAATATGCCATCTGCCAAGAGAAGGGACTTTGGTTTTATAACTTTTGACACCCACAATGCTGCGGTGACATGTGCTAAAAGCATTAACAATGAAGAGTTGGGCGAAGGAGAAAACAAGGTTGGCAGATTTTCATGAGGTTCTTTATTTGGTTGGTCTCTTTTGCTGGCTTTGTTTAATAGCTGGTTTTGTTACAGGCTAAAGTTCGTGCCAGATTGTCGAGACCACTTCAGAGGGGCAAAGGGAAGCATGTTTCTCGTGTTGATTTCCGACCTGGACATGGTGCTGGACATGGCTTCAGAGGTCCTTGGGGTCGTCCAGTTCCACCACGTAATCTACCTATCCGTCCGGCTAGAGGTATTGGAGGACGTTTGCCACCTGTAGATCGTGGTCTGAAGAGGCCAGTTGCATTTAGGGATAGACGACCAGTTATGGCCTTGCCACCAAGGGGAAGGCCTGTAGCTCCTTTTTCAAGGTCATATGACAGGAGACCGCCAGGTATGTAATTTTTTTGCTAACAGGTCTAACTGGCTACATGTTTGTTAATGACTTTTTTGTATTACTAATGGTTGGATACTGTGTTTATAGTTCCTTCATACCCCAAAAGTAGCTTGAAGAGGGATTATGGAAGGCGGGAGGAGCTTCCTCCTAGGAGTAGAGCTGCTACAGACTATGGTTCCAGGGTTGCCCCGGAGAGACTTGCATCATACAGGGATGGCTATTCTTCTCGTGAATCTGGTGGCTATGTTGATTTTCCAAGAGGTGCGTCTCGTCCTTCATCAAGGAGAGCTTATGTTGACGACGGCTATGGTCAGAGGTTTGAAAGGCCGCCTCCAAGTTACCGCGAGGGACGAGCTCGTGATTATGACTCGATTTCTGGGTCAAAACGTCCATATCCTGGTCAGGTTAGTATTTTTTGAATCAACTCTTTGTGCCCCATTGCTTTCTTTGCACTTTCTTGATGTGTCTAAATGTAAGATTTAATGGGTTTGATTTTGAATTGTAAGGATGATGTTCCTCCACGCTATGCTGAGGTGGGGGTACGCCAGTCACGTGCTCGTTTGGATTATGAACTTGGCAGCAGTGCTTCTCAATATGGGGATGCTTACAGTGATAGGTATATTTGTTGTGCGATATATATGTTTCCTTTTGGATCTTTATCCTCGTTGTGTTTAGCCTTAGTTATTATTATTGGCAGACTTGGGAGATCTAATATGGGATATGGTAGCAGCAGAAGTTCTGTATCCGGTCAGGATTCTCATGGGCTTTATAGCAGTCGTCAGGCTATGGGATATGGTGGAGGTATGTTTCAAGAATCTCTTATTAGATATATGTGCAAGATGTCACAATCGATATTTTGTTGATTATCTTTGGAAGTGAAATGCTGGCGTAATTTTGCCTAAATGGTTTGCGGTCACTTTTAATGCGGCTTGCAGGCTCTTACAGTGGTAGTGATGTTGATGGAATGTACTCTTCAAGCTTTAGTAGTGATTACATGTCTCGTGGGGGTGATGTATGCTTCTGTTTCTAAATGATCCTTTTTGTAAGGATATTGGCATCTACTATTTGTTTCTTACATGCATGCTTGTATTTCATTGTTATTGCAGGTTGGTGGTAGCTCTTACTCATCATTATATTCTGGCCGTGGCTTGGGTGGAAGTAGTTACATGGGAAGCGGTGGTAGTTCTGGATCATACTATTGAGGTACGCCATACATATTACTGTTTTATGCAATTATATTTGTGGAGCAAAATGAGGTGGTTGTGTTCGTTGATTTGTCACTTAGGATTATATTTGCAACATGGTATAGTCATTTGTTTCTGTAAAGGAGCTGTGCTTGATGTCGAAGGAGCATCATGGTTATTATTGAATTTGTCTATGGTACAGATCTGAACTGACAAAGAGGCTGCTGTAGGATGTGGAATACTTGAAGCTTGTGGGTTGTGAATCCATGATTTGAGAAGTAATCATTTGTCAATTACGAAAAGCCTCTATTTGTCGGTTGAAAGAAAAAGTTAATGTTGAATCTTAGGAGGTGGTTTATTAGGCTTCAGATACTCTTGAGCACATATTTTCTGCTGTTAAGGGAATTCAAGTTATTTAGAGTTCAAATCAAGACATGTTTAGTATATGGTATTTATGAATGCATCACCCCAGCTATCATCTTCCTGTAAAAGTTTTCACTTGATGGACAGAGCATATCATGCTTCATATGTTTGAATGGAGAAAATATATGATAAAAGCACAAGGTGATTCCCATGTGGTAAAGGATACTGTTTATGCTCCATTTGTTTGATAAGTAAGAATTTGAAAGGCAAGTATATCATTTCTGATCAATCTTATTCTCAGTGTTCCGAAACCCTGAAGAGGATCAAGAATCACATATTTTCTGCTTTTAAGGAATTCAAGTTTCTAGAGTATAAAACAAGACAGGATTAGTAATTGGTATTTATGGATGTATGCTTTTTAGTCCCATCTTTTCCTTTAAGTTTTCACTTGATGGAGATTGACAGAGTGTATCCTCTGTCATTGGAGAAATATTTGGCAAAAACTCAGGCTGCTTTACATTGGTTAAGGACCTTTTTATATGGTGCATATCAATTTAAGTTCTGATTAAATCTTACTATCCACTGTCAAGATTCAAAACCTGAATTCAAAGATTACAATCAGTGAAGGTAAGTAATTTACCATCCTTTTGCTCAGACCAAATTCTCACTCTATTTGGTACTGTTGTGTCATGTAATAAGAATGCAAGGATCAACGTGCCTCTCATGATATCGTCCCCCACATTTCCTTGATACGAGTCAAGATGGTTTGGAGATTAAAGTACACAGGATGGCTTGGATTTAAAGTACATAGGCTTTTTAACATTTGAGTTTATTGTGCTAGGCTAAACCCTCCTGGAAAAACTAAAGTTGGTGTTTATTAAGGTACATCGAACCGTTAGTCAACCAACTTTTGAGTGGTTAGGGGGTTTGATAGACCTAATCATCCTCAACATAGGCAAATTAGAAGGTCTTGTGCTATTGGATATATGGCACAGTATTTCTGAATGTGAGTTAACTTTATTGGTTGTGTTACCTCGGTAGTTTGGTAGGCACTTGTTATTGTAAGTTTTTTTTGTTGTTGCTTTGGTTTGTGGAAGTGACCTTACTGAATATAGTATAGCTTTTGGTTTTTTCATTTCTAGATGTGAAAGTTTAAATTACAAAACTCTTTTAACCTTCAACCTGCATATCAATTGCTTGTAGGCGTTAGATCTTCTATACTCGCTCCAACTAGTATCTGGTGAAAGCATCTGTGTAAATGACTTCATTTTAGTTGCCATTGGATTGTGATGTTGAACTTAGTGACAATAACAGTGAACAATTTGGGCATATCCTTGATGGGAATGAGACTATTGTTTCTGCTGCTTGTGTTAATGTTCACTATTTTCTGGATGTATTCAGTAATTTTTTTGGATAACTACTTGATGGAAAATAGAGAATGCAAAGAGCTCGTTATTTAGCAAAAGAAAAAAAAAAGAAAAAAAAAGGAGCTCATTGTTATGGGGGATACTCTGTTATTTGGATTTTCATTCAACAATTATTTTTGACACATGTGGTCTGTCATTAGTTTCTGATTCTCAGTATAAAGAACTTATATAAAGGAACTTGCTATCCGAAAAAGAAGAAAGTGAAGGAGGTTATTATCAGAAAAAGAAAGAAAGAAAGTGAAGGAGCTTATTGAGTAAAGGTAGAGGGTCAGTCCTATATGTAATAGACTCGAGTATTTTCGAAGTTTGCATTAGATGTAGGGCCTAATACAATTCTTGTGTGTGATATGCCTGCATTTTCCAGGTGTTTGAAGTGTTTCCCTTCCTCATCTTTCATATGTTCCCCCCCCCAAACCTGATTTTTAAATTTTCACTATAATGATCACTTTCCAAGTTAATGAGAAACTGCAGATATGATGGAGTAGTATTTGTTTCTGTTGACTTCGGCTTGGACTGGTCTTCAATATTTTAGGCATTATGAAGATAATTTGTACATTTTGAAATTGTTGCAAATTTTAATGCCTTCATTTTTATTGTAACCTGCCCTTGTAAACAATATATGCCTATCGAATATAATATTTTGTGATTGATTGGGGGTATAATTTGAAGACTTCAAAAGTGTATTGTGTGTTCCAGGTTCAAAACTATTTTCTTGGTAGCTTTTATGGTCTTTTAAGCCTAATTATTGGTAAATGCCCTTTTGGCCTGGATCTTGCCTAGAAATTTGGATTCTTTTTCTTTGTGCTGCATTGGAATGTTGTATTATTCCTTGGGATACATTGGAATATTGTTTTGTTCCTTGTGCTATATTGAAATGTTGTATTGTTATCTTTTGGTCATAGTTAGTAAGTTAATGGTAAAAGAAGCATTACAATGTTATTGAACGCCCTTCTTTGCCATCAATGGAGATGGTTTGCAAAGGATTGGTACTCGTATTGGTGGCTTAAAGAAATTTTCTTGTGAACCATACATACCCTAGTTAAACGAATTCGGATATCGGATTTCGGATATCTGTTGAAATACCTACAGTGTTGATGACTATACATACCCTAGTTAAATGAATTCGGATATCGGATTCCGGATATCTGCTATCTGTCGGATATACTTACGGTCGGATGTTAAACGAATGCGGATACGCCTATATCCGTATTTGTATTTGTTTATTTGCGGATATCTTTAAACCGAATACGAATATATCCTTTTTTTTTTTAATGCGAATAATATTCGTTTTTTTTTCAAATACGGATGCGAACGAATACAAATTTTTTTGTTACTATTTACAGCTCCAGTGAAAGGTGCAATGGAGGTCAAGAAAAAGGTTTATAGACTCAGAGAGGGGACTTAAGTTACTAACCTCACAAGAGTCTAGGTTTTCGAGGGATGAAGGAGTCAACATTGCTGGTGTATATTGGTAGGAGAGATTGGTGCTCAAATTCATCAAACTAAAGACTGTAACTGATATAGTATTGTTTTACATAGATAGTTCTTTTTTTAAAAAAATAAAAATAAAAAAATAAAACAGTTTTGCTGCTTCTTCATTTTGGTAAAAAAAAAAAACCCACTTTATTCATTAATAAAAAAGAAATAAAGAGAAGCAAAAAATAGTACCTTGATTCCTTTTTCACACCAAGCAAAGACAATTGAACGAGCAACCCTAGACGTTGGTTTGCCTGTAAAGAGAATTTGTGTGGTTCCTTCTGGGATGCTATTAAGAACAATAGCGGCTGCCAAGCTACTCCCATTTACAACCTTCACATTGAGTTGAGGGTTCCTTCGAATGTAAAGCTCTCCATCTCCGTCGAGTTCTCCCTCCTGCAAAAAGGTTTTTTCAGGTCTCCCACGTCGATTTTTATACTACGACGAAAATTCATTGAGGCCACAACGTTAGTCATTGCCTTTTTGTAGGTACCTATTTTGACTATATATTTTATAACTTTAGCTACTTATTTAACTATTTTATAAATTGAATTTATCAAATTTGAAATTTGAGGTACCGTATTTTAACTTTATAATAAAAGAAGTGGGAATTTGGAAATTTTTTGAAGGGGAAAAACTGCATAGAACTTGCCTGGTTCAAAAGACCTAGACTTGGCACCTTGGTGCCTCTTGCTTCTGCCTTTAAGATGGTCTCTTCTATAAAAATATTGATAGTTTCTTTTTGCCATTTCAGTTTATACTGCACAATAATAAAATATAGCCAAAATCAGAAAAAAAAATGAGAATAATAGTTAAAAACTCACAAATAAATAAAAAAGCATTACTTAAAAACTCACAAATAATTAAAAATACATCAAATTAAATAAATTACCTAAACTACTAAAAATACTTAAAAAACTCACAAATAATTAAGCCTAAAAATATTTAATAAATAGATATAAAATTCACTTATCAGTGCTGTTGATACTACTTTGTTCAATAAATACAAAAATGATGATATTATTATTATTCAAAGTTATGTTGATGACATCAGTTTTGGTTCTACCGACATTATTATGTGCAATGATTTTTTTTTGAAAACATGAGTAATGAATTTGAAATGAGTGATGGGAGAATTAAACTTCTTCTTAGGATTGCAAATCAAACAAGGAAAAAAATGTATTCATATATCTCAATCCAAATATTGGAAAGAAATGATTAAGAAATTTGGTTTAGAATTTGTGAAACCTCTTAATATTACTATGTCTACTACTGATAAATTAACTGCAGATGTGAATGAAAAAAGTGTTGACACAAAGAAATATAGAGGAATGATTGGAGGTCTGTTATATATCATTGCTAGGAAACTTGACATTATGTTCAATGTTTGTAAATGTGCTAGATTTCAGTCAAATCCTAAAGAATCACATTTGGTTGCCGTAAAAAGAATTTTTAGATATCCTAAAGGAACCACAAACTTAGGATTATGGTATCCTAAAAGTCAACCATTTGATCTTGTTTGCTTTATAGATTCTGACTATGCATGTCATCATGTTGATCAAAAAAGTACAAGTGACACTTGTTAGTTTCTGGGTGGTTGTTTAGTTTCTTAGTTTTCTAGGAAACAAAATTCAGTATCTATTTTAACCATTGAACCAAAGTATATAGCTGCTGCACAGTGCTGTGCACAAATATTATGGATAAAATAGACTCTTGTTGATTATAATTTAAAATTTGACTGTGTGTCTATATTATGTGATAATACTAGTGCTATTAATTTAAGCAAAACTACTGTGTTGCATGCTAGATCAATATATATATATATGTTAGGTATTATATTGATACAATTTTAAACATTACTAATATATTTACAAAGACATTTAGTTCTAACAGATTTTATGTGACAACCCCAAATCCGGGTTCCTTTAACCTCGGATCCAGTTCAACACGAGTACTACCTTTTCCTTATTGTTCATGAATTACAACAATATTATAATTGCTAAATAATGATTTATTTACAATTTTACAACTTCTCTTTCTATTCCAGAATCGAAATCTTTATACATTCCTAGTATGTCTTAATATCATACACGATACGACATTTTATTACAATCAACTTGTGTATTTAACACTCATATAACATACCAACTAAAGTCTTATACTACACAATCATTTACCTGTCCAATTCGGACTAATATCTACAACAAATATTTGGATTTTCAGTGAAAGTAATATGTTTTCATTTTCCTTGATCTTTATCGAGAACTTCAATTGATTTGCACTATCTGAAAATGTTGGTTTAGGCAAGAGTGAGCACGACGGCTCAGCAAGTCTAACAGATAGCACATAACACATAGTTCATGTTTATACATGCTTCTCATGCTTCATGCATTATATTGTATGAATGCATCATGCTTCTCATGCTTTGCATTTATTCATGCAACATACTGATGATGCATTGGAATGAATACATGACATACAGTTCAACTTATTCATTTAATTCAGGCTTTCTATCATATTGAATCAACACACCTCATATGGTTTCACAAAAACATATTTAATTCAAATTCTAACATGCTTCAAGTGCACACACAACAGTTATACACATAGCAACAATATTTGAAAAACTTGCCTGATTCGCTTCTACCAGTTATGCTTATTTGCGTTGTCGACGCCGGGATTTTCGTCGTTTCGTATTTTTAATATTAAAAGGTCCCTTTCCAATTTTAGCCTTTTGAATTAAATGTGATTTTGAAAAGGGCCGACTTAATGTCGACGGGTTTTGAAAGATCGATTTCTTTATGAGCCAATTGATCAGAGTCGTCAGTTGGTATATTTGAAATGGATGTACCAACTCATCCGAATTTTATTTTCGTAATTGCTGGCTCATATGTGACTCCAAATTAATTGGTCCGCGACCTGAGATTCATAGAGTTCGGGGGCTTGCTTAAGCGAGGGGAAGTTGTTAGGCACCCCCCGACTTCCGTGAAACACGGTTACCGCAATCTTGATGTTTTCCTATCCTTTTAAATCCTAAAATGTGTGTGTGCGCATATGTGTGCGTGTGTGCCTAAATGAATGTTTGTGGTGGATTTTGCATAAAATTTGCTTTGGTTTTATGTGGCAAATGTGTTTATCTGAAAAGCGTTTTAGACGTCCTTTGATCCCATTGTCAAGGCTTTGCTTCATAATAAAGATTGATTTTAATTTCGCAAGCGATGAGGGTTTTTTATTAGGTGTCGTTTTCAGAGAATAGTGGTTTTTAAACTTTTGTCAAATAGGAATCGAGACTATACATTGCCTTCTAACAGTAAAGTCCAATAAAAGGAAGGCAACTTCTAGGAACTCTTTAACCCTATGCACCAAAGTTTAATGAAAACGTTTATTTATTTATTTTTTGAAAACATCTTTTATGACATTTCAAACCAAATATAGCCTTTTCGTCACGCAAGGATCAAAGTTTCGCAAAAACTCTTTACTTTTTAAACCTCGTGTATCTAATATCCTATTTTGATTCTTTTTAGAAGATCTTTATCATTTGCTTTATTTTGAAAAATCGTTTTTTGTCGTAAATCAAAACGAGCATCCCAAAACGTGTCGGGGCTATCCATGGGCATGTGAGCCATCTAGACGACCCCAGACACCCACAATCACATATTTCATTATCACGGGGCCTTAAACCCGATTTTCGATTCGACATCGCTTTAAGGCCCATAAATTACATATATACAATACAAATGCATCGCCATCGCTACATACGTAAAAATTATAAAATAAACTAAAGGGATATCATCGGGAGGTTAGGAGGAGATTCCATCCGCCATAAATCCTCTCTAACCGTCCCTAATCCATAGATCTACAATATATTGACTACATTATATCTAACTTCAAAATACACCGAATCAAACTACTTAAATAGCAATGCACCAAATATTTTTGGATCTAACAGTAGATCCACCCAACAAATGCACAAATACACAAATATTTATCGATTATACTACTAAAGCAAGATGAAATATTAAATCTAATAGATCTACAAAATGCACCAACACTAAGAAAGATATCAAAATTTTTGCCTTGATATTGATAGAAATCACGCACTAGCACTCAAATCCAATGTAGAATACAAGGTATAACATGAAGATTGAACAAAAGGAGAAGAAATCTCACACTTTTTGACCAAACCCGAAGGTTTCTCTCTCTATTTCCGCCATTTTTCTCTCTCTAAGACCTTCAAAATTTCTTCTCTCCTTCTCTCGGACGTGGAAATGGCATTGTATAGCTGATCGGAGGCAGCCGCAGGTGCAACTGCGGCTGGCCGCAGTTGTCCGGCTGGGCCTGATGTGGCCGTCTGAGCCGTCGCCTCGGCTGCCGTGTGCCGCCCTCGAGCCGCGGTTGTCCAGCTTACTTTTCTCGATGGCCGCGGTTGCATCCGCGGCTGTCCGACTTACTTTTCTCGATTTTCGTGCCACGCGGTCTTAATTCGCCAATTTCTGCGGTATCATTTTGGAAGACTGTTTCTTGATACATAAATCACTCGTTGTGCTTGGCTTCCAGGGGGCGCTGCCCCCTTCCATCCCCGCCAGCTCACCGACGAGCTGGGCAGCCGCTCGCTTACCGGGGAGTGAGACCCCCGAACATCGTAAGCATAGTGGCCATTTGTCATCTTTGGTGATCCAATCAGGTTCTTCTGGATCAGCTGTTTGCCTTGCCTGATGCTCGTTGTCTGCTGTGGCGGATTTAACCGTAAGTCGTTGGGGTGCCTTTGTGTTGGGGTCCACCTTCCTTTTCGCTCGTCGGGTCAAATGACGATTCTGCCCTCCTGTCAGGGTTAGTACAAAAGTGCAAAATTTGGGTGTCTACACGCGTCTTTCGTTCAACCTATAATTTATATAGGAAATTGACATAATCATTAGATGCAATGACTATTACTTAGCCTTTATATAAGACTCTAACTTTAAATTATTATCTCTTAAGATGTCCGATAAACGAACTCTTAAATTCCGGACAAAACCCTAGCCCAACTCCAGTTGGACATGTCGGGTATGCTCATCTAACTTATACATTCACTACACGTTCATCGTACGACCTACTTTGAATAAGTTGTTTAAATTAATCACAATGGACTATTTACATCTGTTTAATTTAATTAAACATTCTTCTTTTTCATAACTTAATGATTCAGACATTTAATAATATACCAAATACCTCAAAATATTATCTACCTTTGATAACTTACAACTATATTCAAATATTATTAACCATTTAATAATATTTTAAATCTCTTACAAATATTATTATTCATTTAATAATATTTTAGTCATTTATTAATATTATCAACCATTTAATGATATTTTAGTCACTTATTAATATTATTATCCATTTAATAATATTTTAATCACACATTAATATTATTAACCATTTAATAATATTTTAATCACTTATTAATATTTTTAACCATTTATTAATATTTTAATCACATATTAATATTATTAACCAAATAATATTTTAATCACTCATTAATATTATTAACCATTTAATAATATTTTAATCACACATTAATATTATTAACCATTTAATAATATTTTAATCACATATTAATATTATTAACGATTTAATAATATTTTAATCACTTATTAATATTATTATCCATTTAATAATATTTTAATCACTTATTAATATTATTAGCCATTTAATAATATTTTAATCACTCATTAATATTATTAACTATTTAATAATATTTTAATCACATATTAATATTATTAACCATTTGATAATATTTTAATCACATATTAATATTATTAACCATTTAATAATATTTTAATCACTTATTAATATTATTATTCATTTAATAATATTTTAATCACTTATTAATATTATTATCCATTTAATAATATTTTAATCACTCATTAATATTATTAACTATTTAATAGTATTTTAATCACGTATTAATATTATTAACCATTTAATAATATTTTAATCACACATTAATATTATTAACCATTTAATAATATTTTAATCACTTATTAATATTATTATCCATTTAATAATATTTTAATTACTTATTAATATTATTATCCATTTAATAATATTTTAATCACTCATTAATATTATTAACCATTTAATAATATTTTAATCACTTATTAATATTATTAACCATTTAATAATATGTTATTTATTATCTAATATTATTAATTATTTAATAATATTTTATTTATTATATAATATTATTACTCTTTTAATAATATTCTAATCACTTATTAATAAACTCCATATATTAGTTTATTATACAAACAAACTCATTTTACACTTTTATAAAAATCCGACTCGGACTGACCCGACCCGACCCGAACAACAAAGCCTCACTAAAAAAATCCGCGGGAGTGGCGAGGCCGCCCCGCAAGGTGGCGCGGCCGCCCCAACCATGCAGCAAAATTTCACAGTTTGGGCTGTCCGACCTTCCTTCGCTCCGACAACCATAACTTCTTCATTTCAAAATATTTTGGGGGTGATTCTTAAGTCCATTCTCATCCGAATTTCCTTCCAAATGGAACTTGACTCAAAACTGCTCACAAGGACAAAGTGAAAACTAACTTCACAAATCCTTGGTTTTAATGGTTCAAACTTGAATAAAATAAACTCTACAGATCCAAATGACACAAACTCAGTGTTGTTGTCTTCCTAACTTCTTATTTTACAACATTTTATGGTTTGATCACATTTTTGAAAATATTTTTGACAAGAAATTTAAAGATCGAACCATCTAGGGTTTTATCGGTAACACAATAAGGAATTTTCTTCCATTTATTTGCATACCACATATACCAAAACATGATTTAAACCTATCAAACCGTGATTCTACCAATATAACATAGTTTAAGACTTCTAGAGCATCAAAATAACTTTTGATCGGTTAAAAATATATTTTAACCGTTCAAATCATATCTAAACTATAAAAATGAACTAAAGAGAGTTTATAACACTTTTTAACCTTTTATACATGGATGCTCTCCTTCTTCTTGACATGATCTTGGCTTGTGACTCCTCATAGACTATCCTCTAGCAATTTCTTTAGTGGGTCATCAATCTCCCAAAGTTTGCTTGCTTTTCTCTCAAAGAGCTTTCTCTTTTCTCTCTAGAATTTCTAGACAAATGGCTAACAAACATAACTAATGTGTGGTGCACTATATTTATAGCACATCCTTAATCACCATCAACTCTTACTAATCATCTAGCATTTGGTCAATTAGAGGCTAATTGATGTTTACTATTGGATTGAATGACCAATTGATAGACATATTGAATGACTAGGGTGGTTGAGCTACTTTGGATTTGTGTGAGTTTGAAGCAACATGCAAGATCAAGCCACCCCAAGTGGGCCCCTCTAAATCTCAAAAACATAGCCTTTTTATTCTCCATTTTTACTTTATTTTTTCTTCATTTAATATACATATATACATATATACATATATACATATATATATATATATATATATATATATATATATATATATACCCATATGATCAATTGTTGACCAATTTTGGCTACCATTTGGGCTCCACATTGGACTCTAGGATTTAATATATTGGGCTCATCAATTTAATTAGTTTGGGCTCAATTTATTCATTACATTGGGCTAACATTAAGTACCCTATGTTACATTTAATTAAAACAAGCATTGACTAGCTTAATTATTACTTGGATCAAGGCTTAATTAAATACATGGACTACTAGGTTAATTAATTTGACCTAGTTTAATACCTCATTTGGACTTATATTATAGTCCAATTAAATTTGATTCAATTTATTCTACCACCTTGGGTTACATAATTAACTCATCCATATTTAATTCTCATCACCTCTTTTCTTTTTCTAGCAATTAACCAACGTTTGGTTAATGCTCTCTCATGTCTACCAACTAGGGTTATTCAATTAACCCTACACTAATTAATTCTCTACACTCAATCAATACTTGAAATTTCCCAACACTTTGACCATCATTGAACTTTTAAGTGTTTGGGCTACATAGCTTATCTTGTATTGGACTCTCTTATTTAATTACTTGGGCTACCTAACACAACTAACATATTATTTATAACTTGTGCTTGGTAATTAATTTAATTGGACTATCACAATACTTGCCAACATAATTTAATTGGACTTATATTAATTACCTCTTGGACTATTAATTAACATAACATTTGAGCTTATTATTTAATTACCCACCTTCATGCAAGTATTCCCATCTTGGGCTTGTTTTAAATCCATTAATGGACTCTATATAATAACTTAATAATTAAGTTAATTACTTACTTAATTAACTTCTTATTATTGCAACATTAGGCAATCGTTCTAGCTTTTCCATAACTCCAACTCATGACTAATATAATTAACCTAATTAATTATATTTCATGACTTTCCTTCTTACTTCATATTTAAACTAATTAATTTATTAGTTTTATTGAGTATTAATTTACTCATCTTCTTATTTGGCTAATAAGCACACTTTAGGTGTATATATATATATATATATATATATATATATATATATATATATATATATATATATAACCACCTTCACTTCTCAATTGAATTTATTTCCTTAATAAATTCTCTACATGCATCATTACAATATTCCCACATTTAATTTCTAACAAATAAATTATGTTAAAAAAAAATGTTCACCCATTTTCTACACATCTTACTTCTCAAATTCTAGGTTTTAAACCTTAACCCTTAATAAAATCAATTAAGATATTATTTAAAATCTTGAAAATATCTGAGATATTACATTTTACAAATTACATATGAATTTAGGAATGCTAGATATTGTTTTATAATTATTTATGCTCTCTAACACATGTATTTTCAAGTTTATTAATCTACTTATTTAAAACAAAATAGCGCGCACACACACACACACACACACACACACACACACACACACACACACACACACACACACACACGATATCTTTACATTTATAATATTTATCTATCTATATACTACTAATATACTTGTATACATATAGTTATCCTATATATGTTTATATTTATATATATAATTATACACATATTTTTTAAATATTTTTTTTTTACTAATTGTTTTTAATTTTAGATATATTAATATAACCATATATAGTGCTTTATTTTAACTATATAAATACATGTTTTCTAATTAATTTCCTTTAATTTTTTTAAAAATAATAATATTTATAATGGTTCAAAATCTTACTTAGTTCACGATTTTAGGAACATGATATTTAAACATGATACAACCTATTACTATTGATTCTAAAGGTATTCATACTACTTTAGATGGTGTTGAGATAACATATAAGTTTATAACTTCTCCTATTACTAAAGATTTAAATCAGTTAAAGACAAGTTTAATTTTTAAACAAAATCAGATTAATTTTTTGATTTTTTTTTTATTAATCATTGATAATAAATTACAAGAACCACTTATTCAAGAGAAAATTAAACAAATAACAACAAAAATAACTAATGAAGTCTGTTCTGATTTACCTAATGCTTTTTGGGATAGAAAAAAATATATGATAAAATTACCTTATAAAGAAGATTTTTCTGAAGATCAAATTCCTACTAAGGCAAGACCTTCACAAATGGATAAAGAAACTTTGGAATATTATAAAACAGAAATTGACACTATTTTGAAAAAAGGATTAATATGTCCTAGTTCTTCTCCTTAGAGTTGCTCAGCTTTTTATGTTATGAAACATTCTGAAATAGAACGTGGTGCTCCTAGATTAGTAATTAATTATAAATCTCTTAAAATATTTCTTGAAAATCTAGCTTTAAAACAATTTAAGAATATTCCAAAATCCTTAGAAGTTGATAATAATGAAGAAGATACACCTGAACAATTTTTATGTCAAATTGAGAAGATTACTTTTCAAAAATGGTATGTTGAAGTAACTTTGGTTATTCATGAAATTTTTATTATTAATACTATGGCTTTAATTGATAGCGGTGCAGATATGAATTGCATAAAAGAAGGATTGATTCCTACCCATTATTTTGAAGAAACTAAACAAAGTTTGAGTACCGCTGATGGTACAAAAATGAATATTAATTATAAATTGACTAATGCTTATATTTGTAATAAATGTATGTGTTTAAAAACTCTATTTATAATGGTTCAAAATCTTACTCAGTTCACAATTTTAGGAACATCATTTTTAAACACAAACTATTACTAGTGATTCTAAACGTATTCATACTACTTTAGATGGTGTTGAGATAACATATAAGTTTATAACTTCTTCTATTACTAAAGATTTAAATCAATTAAAGACAAGTTTAATTTTTAAACAAAATCAGATTAATTTTTTGAAAAAAGAAATTAATTTATTAACCATTGATAATAAATTACAAGAACCACTTATTCAAGAGAAAATTAAACAAAAAGCAATAAAAAATAACTAATGAAGTCTGTTCTAATTTACCTAATGCTTTTTGGGATAGAAAAAAATATATGATAAAATTACCCTATAAAGAAGATTTTTCTGAAGATCAAATTCCTACTAAGGCAAGACCTTCACAAATGGATAAAGAAACTTTGGAATATTGTAAAATAGAAATTGACACTCTTTTGAAAAAAGGATTAATATGTCATAGTTCTTTTCCTTGGAGTTGCTTAGCTTTTTATGTTATGAAACATTCTGAAATAGAACGTGGTGCTCCTAGATTAGTAATTAATTATAAACCTCTTAATAAGGTTTTAAAATGGATCAGGTATCCTATTCCTAATAAAAAAGATCTGTTAAAGAGATTATCAAATGCAAATATTTTCTCAAAATTTGATTTAAAATATGGATTTTAGCAAATTCAAATAGATCCAAAAGATAGATACAAAATTGCTTTTACTGTTCCTTTTGGATAATTTGAATGGACTGTTATGCATTTTGGATTGAAAAATACTCCTTCTGAATTTCAGAAAATTATGAATGAATTTTTTTATCCTTATTCAAGTTTTAGTATTGTCTATATTGATGATATTTTGATATTTTCTGATAATATTGATCAACATTTTAAACATTTAAATATTTTCTTAAATATTGCTAAGAGAAATGGATTAGTTGTCTCTACTTCTAAAATGGGTTTATTTCAAACAAATGTTAGATTTTTAGGACATAATATTTGTCAAGGAACTATAATTCCTATTGATAAATCTATTGCTTTTGCAAAAAAAATTCCAGATGAAATAAAAGATAAACAAATATTACAAAGGTTTTTAGGAAGTTTAAATTATATAGCAGAATTTTATAAAGATTTAGCAAAAGATACTAAAATATTATATCAAAGATTGACAAAAAATCCCCCTACTTGGAATAAAAGTCATACTAATGCAATTAAGAAAATTAAACTAAAAGTTAAAACAATTCCATGCTTATGCTTATTGGTGTGATGTCGCAAACACCCAAAAATAAAATCTTACTTTGGAAAAATAAATATGTAGTAGTGTAAGTAAGAGTCGATCCCACAGAGAATGATTATTTAATTTTATGTTTTTGCAAACAAGAATTGGGGGGTTTTGTAATTAAAGAAATAATTTAAATAAAATTAACTAAAATAAATATGCAAGAAATAAATAAGAAGAAAAAACATTGGTTTAAGTCAATATCCACCATCAAGAATTTACAACCGATCACTGATGCAAGAATAACTCAATCCATATTTTAAATATTCAACGTGGAATAATTACTCCCATTCGAATAATTTTCCTATTTCTCCTTAATTTTAGTTAAGCAGAAACAAGCGATCTAAATAACCATTACTACTAAATAATCTCAGACAAGCGCTAAAGATTTAACCTACTAGCAGCATAAAGAAATAGAGAGATTGTTGAACTAAACAACACAATCCAAGCGTCTGCATTTAATTTAGATGAATATTTTTCCTAAGATATAACAATATTTTGATAAGCAAAATAATTATTAATCTTAGTTGCTTCGCAAATTAAAGTGACCAAACAATTACGGATTTAATATTTAATTTAGCAATAGATTTCAACGAATAATAAACTAGTATGCATCGTAGTAATTAAACGAATTAATCATAAAATTAAACACAGAAAAATATCCAATACTCAAAATATAAATTGAACAATTAAAATAAATTAGATCTCACAGTGTATAAATCTTGATGGCTTCAATCACTTAAACCAAGAAAAAGAATTTAGCTACTCATAATTGTAGAGAGCATCAAAAAATAGAAGAAAGAATTTTATTCTAATAGAAAAGTTGTATCTTACATTGTGTCTCAAGCCCTCTATTTATAGGCTCTAAAATTCTCCTAACCCTAATAGGATTTAAAATACAAATAAAAGAAAAAAAAAATAAAAATAATAATTATCCTAACCCTAGTTAGAATTAAAATCCAATTTGGAATCAAAAAGTAGCAAAATTCCGAAATAATCCGGTTTTCCAGCAATTCCGCGTCGCCAAACAAACCTTCCACGCGCCGTTGACCAAGTCAACACGGAAACGCGTTGGATGACGTCATCAATCCTACCGCGCATTGCGCGCGTCCTTTTCTACTGCCAAACGACGTCGTTTCTATTATGCGCGTCTGCTGTGTCCTGATACCTCTCGCGCATTGCGCGTCGTGTTTCTCTGGTCAAAACGGCGCGTTTTTCTCCGTGCTACTGAGACCGCCTATACGCGCGCATTGCGCGGACGCCAGTTGTGGTTAATTACGAAAATGCCACCGGTTTTTTGCAGAATTTACAGATTTTCCCCCAAGCTTTAATTTTCCTACAAAAATAAATATAAAATAATTAAAAATAATATAAAAATACTAAAAATCCTAAAAACACATAATAATAAATAAAACACCTAAAACACTAAAAATAAATAAAAACACATAATTAAAAAGAAATATAAAAATACTATAAAATTACCTAAATTAACACAAATTAACTAAAATCCTATTAAACCTATTAAAACCAAAATAAGCTAAATAATTAAACATTTAAGCACACAATAAATATAAAAATTAAGTATTAGAGAATAAAATAATTATATAATTTAACTCTATCACTTATCACAATCTCAATAGAAAAAGATTGTAGAAACTGATGCTTCTAATTTGGGAATTGGAGGCATATTGAAACAATTAAATCATTTTAAAAATAAATAAGAATTAGTTAGATTTTATTCTGGCCATTGGGATATTACACAAAGTAAATATTCTACAATTAAAAAAGAGATGTTATCTGTTATTAAATATTTATTTAAATTTCAAGATGATTTATTAAATCAAGAATTTGTTCTTCGTATTGATTGTTCTGCTATAAAAGAAGTCCTCGAAAAAGATGTAAAAAATTTGGTTGCAAAATAATAATTTGCTAGATGACAATCATTATTAGCCATATTTGTAATATTCCAAATATTTCAAAAATGATCTGACAAGACTTGATAAATGTTGTCAATTTAAAAACCTAAGAACGATTACTCAATCATACCCTGAGCTATCTTAAAGAATATATACGACTCAAAAATACGATCGTATATGACAGTAGGTTAAACTTTTAACCTAAACTATATGTTATGTGATTAGTAAAGCTTCTATTAAACTTTAAATATGTTATGTGATTTATCTATGTGTAGGATTCGTGTTTCGGTTCAAGTAATTAACCTTAACACTTATTAAAATCGAAAAGTTATTTAAAGGTTAAAACCTAAAAACCTAATTATAGGGTTTAAAAAACCTAAACCCTAAAGGTTCAACCCTAAAAGTTAAACCCTAAACCCTAAAAAGTTACTATTCATATATACGCGTATAATACGAAAATTATACAGGTAAAATACGAGAATAATACGAAAATTATATGGTATAAATACAAAAAAGTCAACTGTGAATAGTAAAAGTCAACTATGCTACATGTATACTTGATTAAGATTAAGGTTAATTAAAATTAAGATTAACCTAATAAAATTTAATTGGTGAATTAAGAAACTAATCAACCAATCAAGTTGCTAGCTTTAGTAGAGAATTAACCAATGTTGAGTTAGTTGTTAACTATAGTTAGTAGATAAAGTTAAAGCCTAAGCCAAGCAAAAGTCAAGCCAAAATTAGAGCCAAAGTATAAACCAAACTTGGAGCCAAAGTTAAAGCTAAGCCAAACTTGGTGCCAAAGTAGAAGCCAAAGTTGGAGCCAAAGTTGGAGCCAAAGCTTGGTTGACATTTTTATCATTTTACCCTAACTTGGAAAATCCTATAAATAGGAGCATTCACTCTTCATAATCCTTACCAATATTACCAAGTAAATTAGAGCAACAAAACTAGAGAGATATATTGTTAGATTAATCTTGTTGATGAGTATTGAAGCCTTGCACAAATTGTTGTCAAAACTTGCACTCCAAGAGGGTTTTAACGCTTTGCCGGAAAACCCTAGTTTTGATTTGAGGCAAGTTCTAAACCTTTATGTGTTATTAGCATGTTCTAAGATGGTTCATGTTATTATATGATAGTTGATATGTGAAAGTACATGAATGAAGGTCTTATGTGATTAAATAATTAAGTGTTAGTTATTGATTAACTGTTAAATGTTAATTGATATTTGATGATGCATATGAGTATGCATGAAATATGGTTATTGTTAAATATAAATTAATATGAATTCAGATGTATGTTCAGTCAAAGCATGTTAAAGTTTATATGAAAGCATAAACTGTGTATGTGCTAATATGTTAGACTTGCTGAGCCGTCATGCTCATTCTTGAGAATAAAACCTTATTTGCAGATTAAAGATGGACGTTAAGAAGATCATGAACGTAAAGATGAAGCGTAGATTAGGTTTTCATGTTTACTATTTGTATTTGTATAAGTCATAATGACTGTTGTAATACGAATAAAAAAAAAAAAACATGTAACCGAATATTGAATGAATTATATAAATTATTATCATCAGAATGTTGTTATGTCTTTATTTTGATATAACGTAGAATTGTTAAAACTTAACATAGTATTGATAATGATCTATTTATTTGGATGAGGATCGATAAATAACTTATGAGTGCTGTACATCCGAGACAGGACTAAGCGATGTTGACTGGTCAAATCCATCGTTAAGGTTCTTTGGACCCAGGTATAACTCGTTATTACTATTCTGAATGTCTGATAAGTAGGATTATTGATATGAAGAGATATCGCTATAACCAAATATGTTTCGAGTGAGAGTTTTAACTAGTTGGGTAATGTTCTGTACGGAAAGAGAATTTTGCACCGGACAAAGATACAACTATTTATCACGGATAAAGATGCAAACATTTATCACAGGTGAAGATACAAACATTCATCGCGAGATTCTCTGTTCTCAAGAGCTGTCCTAATGATTTAATGCCGTGGATATTGGAACATGTAATGTTATAGAATATTTAAATCTTAAGATTAAAAAAGGACCGTTATATATGGTGTTATCCATTTATACGGATGAAATACAAGTTGATACTTATATAAATAATGAGACCGAGATCAAGTTAAGATCCAGGGATAAAGTTAAGAGAAAATTTTAATGTATAGTCTAAAATAAGACTAATTCAACCAATATGATTATGAGATCATTGATTAAGTCGTTAGATGTATGAAATTAACGCACAAGGTCCGCCGCATAGCGAGTGCGGGGATTTTGGGGGCGTTACAATATTTGATTTTCATATTGAATATATTAATGGAGAATTAAATTCTCTCCTTGATTACTTAACCCGTGAATTTCTTCAGGGCAAACCATCGCCTCCAAAAGAAGAGGAAGAGGCGATTCAATTACTCGAGGAGGATCATACTCGTATGCAAGAGGTAATACCTCTAAATCATCAATTCCAACAATGAAGGACATCATTCAAAAGGATGAAATTGATAATATCCATATCTCAAGATTTTGTGAGGTAATTTTGATGGTTGAAAACCAATATTTAAAGTGGTTTAAAAACCCTAATTATGTGGCTTCCAGATATTTTGAGCGAAATGTCAATTATCCTTTAAAAGGATTAATTTTTTTAGAGGATTTTATGAAACCATTTTGAGTGAAACTCAATAAGTGAATTTTGAACATTTTTATAAAGGCGGTGATACCACAAACAAGCATGCTCCATATTCTTTTTCTAAAGTCTATTTGAAAAAGATGCTTTATCCTACTGATTGGGGTTTAGACCCTAATAGATGTCGTTATATGGTAAATTACCCTTATCAAGATTTCTCATACTGGGATTATAAGGATGCCTGATTCAATTGTTTTTATTATGATAATCCTATGAGGAAACACACTTGGTTTCTTAGATTCAACCCATAATTCAGTAATACTAAAGTACCAAATTGGTCTTTCAATTGGTGGCAAAGATTAGGCCTTGAGCTAGAAATTTTGCCCAAAGAGTTATACTCTCTTTTTATTAGTTTTAAAAATTATAATCCTCAATTTCAAAGTAATGCTATGTTAAACATATCTCCCTTAAGAAATTTGGTTTAGAATTTGTGAAACCTCTTAATACTCTTATGTCAACTACTGATAAATTAACTGCAGATGAAAATGAAAAAAATGTTGACACAAAGAAATATAGAGGAATGATTGGAGGTATGTTATATATCACTGCTAGTAAACTTGACATTATGTTCAATGTTTGTAAATGTGCTAGATTTTAGTCAAATCCTAAAGAATCACTTTTGGTTGTCGTAAAAAGAATTTTTAGATATCTTAAAGGAACCACATACTTAGGACTATGGTATCCTAAAAGTCAACCATTTGATCTTGTTTGCTTTATAGATTCTGATTATGCATGTTATCATGTTGATCGAAAAAGTACAAGTGACACTTGTCAGTTTCTGGGTGGTTGTTTAGTTTGTTGGTTTTCTAGGAAACAAAATTCAGTATCTATTTTAACCATTGAACCAGAGTATATAGCTGTTGCACAGTGTTGTGCACAAATATTATGGATGAAATAGACTCTTGTTAATTATAACTTAAAATTTGATTGTGTGTCTATATTATGTGATAATACCAGTGCTATTAATTTAAGCAAAACTATTGTGTTGCATGCTAGATCAAAATATATATATGTTAGGGATCATATTGATACCATTTTAAACATTACTGATATATTTACAAAGCCATTGAGTTCTAACAGATTTTACAAATTACATACGAATTTAGGAATGCTAGATATTTTTTTTATAATTATTTATGCTCTCTAACACATGTATTTTCAAGTTTAGTAATCTACTTGTTTAAAACAAAATAGCAAATACACACACACACACACACACACACACACACACACACACGATATCTTTACATTTATAATATTTATCTATCTATATACTACTAATATACTTGTATACATATAGTTATCCTATATATGTTTATATTTATATATAGAATTATACACATATTTTTTAAATATTTTTTTACTAATTGTTTTTAATTTTAGATATATTAATATATCCATACATAGTGCTTTATTTTAACTATATAAATACATGTTTACTAATTAATTTCCTTTAATTTTTTTTAAAATAATAATATTTCCTATATATTTTTTAAGTATCACATTTGTTCATATATATTATACTAATATTTACAAGTATATATATATATATATATATATATATATATATATATATATATATATATATATATACACATATAATCTGGACCATCCATTTCAAACATTGAACAAATCTTATGGTTCAAGATCTCAATTCATGTTTACTGAGATGGACCAATCACAAGCACTCATAAGGATCAAATACTCCTACCGTTCGATCCAAGTTAACAATTGATATCCTGCATTGGATAAAAAATTAAGTCAATTGGTCTAATCAAAATTGTCAGATTATATCTCAACCGTTGACCAATTCAGAGATTTAATTTTAGTCGTTGGATCACTCAAGTAAACCTAAATATAAATATCTAAAATATTTTTCTTTTCTTTTCTTTGTCCTCTCTCTCTCATCCGCCGCCTACTCCTTTTCTCTCTCCAAACCTCTTAAAACCTTAATCTTTCAATGCATCATAGTCTATTTTTTCATGAGGTTTTGGTTGATTGTAAACCGATTAATCGGTTTACTGTCCTCCTATACCTGGTTCTACTGATTATTTTTCTTCAAAAATGTTGTTTTAAGCTTTCGAAATATCAGATCTGCTACTTTTCAACAGATTTTTGTTATTCATTAAAACCCAGATCATTTTTTTTTTCAAGTTCTTGCTATAAAAATTCAGCTATGTTAAAGATTTGTTCCTTCCGATATGAAATTGTCATTTTTATATATACATATCCTCTACTCTCTCTCTCTCTCTCTCTATATATATATATATATATATATATATATATATATATACGGTTATAAAATATGCATCTTAAATAATTTATCTCTTTTAAATAGTATACTTTTATTAAAATAACGTTGTTTTGGAGATTCTTTTTTTTAAAAAAAAATATTAAAAGTGAGTTGTCTCATTTGCTTTCTTTTTATTTACAAAAATGCCACCCGCGACCCGACTTATTTTTTAAAAGAATCTCCAAAACGACATAATTTTAGTAAATATATTTATTTAAGAGGTATGTTTTAAATCCGTTCTCATATATATATATATATAGTAATACATATACTAGTTATATATATGATTTATAAATTCTTTATATACATGTTTTATTGACTTTTCTCTACAAGAACAAATTACTTTTTAGATGCTAACAACTTTTTTGCAGGTTTTGAAAAGCATCTTTCACTATTTTTACCCCCATCACTTTTTGTGATGACAAAGAGGGAGAAGAAAAATATTATATTGAGCAACAAAATGCATATTATTTTCTGCCATATATGTTGCTATGTGAATTTTTCAAAATTTAAATTTTCCTTAAAATTCATGCATAAATTTAGGGGGAGCATTTAAAATATTTTAATAATTGTCATCATTAAAAATGGAGAGATTGATGGGTCTCTAACATTTTAATATATTTATTTTGATGATAACAAATCAGTAAATTGGATTAATTAAAATTAGAATCCTCTCCATAAGATAATATTATTATTTTTAATTATCTTATTTAATTTGGCCAAAAATATTTTTTAAATTTATTGAATTAATATTTTATTAACCTTGATAAATTAATATCAAGTATTATAAATATTTATTCATAAAGTAACATTTCCTAAAGTAAGGAGAACTCCTATTATTCTTAAATGATTTTCATTAACTAAAGTTTTAAAAATATATATTAAATATTTTTTTTTGAAGCTTGGCAAAAACAATTTTATTTGGGCATAATTCGAAATTTCTTACTTGGTCTGAAATGTATTGATACATGAACTTAGAAATTAAATATGTGTGTGTGTGCATGAGCTGGAATTTTTTTCTCTCTCCTTGGTCCACCCCAATTGAGATTAAATGTCCTGAAGATTGCCAAATTTATTTTTCTCTCTCCTTACATAATTGGTCCATCCAAATTAAGTTTGACGCAAATTCAAAATTTGCCAAAATTAATTCTCTCTCATCTTTTGATTGGACCAACCGAGAACGCTTATGTTTTGGTTGGTTGGGCAATCTGGGCGTTATTTTCTCTTGACCAATTCGTGTGGAATTTTTTGATCAAATCGTGGCCATTAAATTTTAAGTAACCATGACTTGTCCGTTGATTTTAACTAAACTGCCAAAAAAATCAGTTTACCCCTTCAAATTCCTATAAATAGGAGGCTTCCCTTTCATTTTCATTTGCCAATTAATAAAGAAAAAAACTTAATATCCTTGTCTACATACTCTCTCTAATAGCTTTTAAATTTCTCTTCCACTTAAATTAAGTTATTATCTTCTTTTGAAGAGAAAAATTGGTCAAAGTATTTAAGATAAGTATTGATTTATATTATTTACATGATCTCATACTTGTTTATATTTATAGATAAACAAATATAAATTGTTATACACATTTATATATATCTATATTTTTTCTATTTATATCAGATAAAAAGTCAATACTTAGTTATCTACAGGTGTTAATATTCCTCCTAAAAGAAGAAATTATTCATTGAATTTTTAAAAACCTAAGTGGCCTTTTATTGATATAGTGTGTTTATATAAATTAATTTTTATATAAATCATAGTTGTAAAGCTTTAAGTTGGTCAGTGCTTAGTTACCTACAGATGTTAATATTCCTTCTAAACGAGGGGATTACTCATCAAGTTTTTAAAAACCTAAATGATCTTATTTAGAGTAATCACATCATAGATCAAATATATCCATAAATATTGATTTGACTATTTATTATATCAAATATTATTTAACTATTTGATTTATTATACTTAATATCTATCATTACAAGTATTTGATCTTAAACTCATTTATTCATAAATACTTGTTGTATTATATAAAAGTTATTTAAACTTTTATATCTTAAATATATTTGATTATATATGCTTACACAAAAGCATATCACTCACTATAAAAGTTATTTAAACTTTTATATCTGGACTTAAATTTTTATTTGCTTAATTCAAGAAGCATATTTTGTTTATAAAGTAAGTTAACCTTTATAAATTTACACTGAAAATTTATATTTGCTTACATAGAAGCTGTGATATCCCGAGTAATTATGAAGTTAGCAAATATGAATTTTCAATAATCAATATGATGGTCCTCATATATGGGCGTTGAAGGATAGTATTTGAGGTGAAAGTAAGGTTAAGATGTAAAATTTAGAATTTGAAGAGAAAAGTGTAGAGAAATGATTAAACAATTTAACAAAATTTTGATTTAAGAAAAACTTATATGGTTTAATATGTGTAAGAAATATAACTAGAAATTTTCTACGAAAGAATAGAAACGTGAGGAAATACGAAATGAGGAAATGAAGAAGAGATGGTATCGGAATAAAAATTAAATAGGGAGATGGGACATTAAGAGGTTTGACTTTTGAGGTGGGTTCTCGAAAATTCAACTTTGATGAAGGGTCTCTTTGGCGGCTTCGAAATATAATGACGAGATAGTTTAGCTTTGGTTGCGACTTTGAAAAGAATGACTTCAAGGAGAGTGTCTTCGAGAGTTTGGCATCGGGAAAGAGGAGTTCGGCATTGGGAAAGTATGTCGTTAGACTTTGGTGGTCGAATTGATCTTATCTCTTCAGGAGACCGGGATCGAAAAGGGGTACAAGAGAGATAGAATTGAACGGAGTGAGTATAGGAGGATATGATGATGATTGAATAAGATGAACAAAAATTAGTAGACAATCGTGAAATGATTATGTAAGAGGGAAAATATTACCTCATAAAAGTAAGAGATGCAATGATGTTGATACTTGAATATAAGCAGGTAGCTATAAGCAGAAGCAAGTCTGATAAGATTTGGGCTAATGATAGATTTTCGTCCATGAATTAGACAGGAAAGAGTAAATAAAAAAGTTGGTAATGTAAAACCATAATAAGTAATTTGATGAAACTAGTTAATGAGAATTAGAGTGTTATGGTAATAGTAAATTCGAGAAGAAATCCATAAATAAAGGAGATGATGTAATGATTAAGGAGGTCACCGTAATGGTGCATTAATAAAGAATGAATGTCCTTTGAAAAGTTCTCTGTGTAACGGATGTGGTGAATATAAAGAGGCTTTATGTAATTGTGTTGAGGACTGTGAATTTAATAATTAAGCAAACTAATTAATGTAATTAGTTTGAATTGTCTAATGAGAATGAAGAAAGCTCAAAGAAATGATTAATTAAATTAAGCATATGAGGTATGACTTAAAATTATAATATTATATTAGTAAAGTTGAATGTTGGCCTTGAATAGCAATATTAAAGATTTTAATAATTATGTGTAATACAATTTAAGCTTATAACAAAGCTTCAATGATTGACATTGTGAGGCAAAGTTAACAATTTGAAACAATTAAATGATTAATTTAATAAAGGGGGAGGGAGGGGGGGGGGGGGGGGGGGGAGGAAAATCCGATAAATGGATTAAAGTTATTCGAAAGTGAGAAATTAAGCTAATTGATTAATATTAATAAGACTAAGTGTGAAAAGAAGTTGAAAAGTTCATAAAATTTTTAATTTGGAAAAAATATGGGAGACAACTTCCCGATATTGTTTGTGAGATATTTTATAGCGCCCGACGCTGTTCTGTTTTTCGGGAAAGAATTAATTCTTGAGACTGCGCCCTGACGCAGGAATATAGAACAAAACTAGCGCCCCAGCGTTGGTCTAGAAACTTGAAAAATAAAAGATAGCCTCGAGCCCCGTGAAATCATAGAGTTTCGTGTCCTCGAGTTCCATGAAATTTATAGAGATTTGTGCTCTCGAGCCCCGTGCAAACTGTGAGCAATGAACTCTTAAATTGTTTCCCTGTTAGTCTTTTCCATAAATTATGGAATTATGTTGGTTGGTTCAATTAAACCATGATAGAGATTTTACACTCTATGTGAGTATACCTGTAATTAAATATGTTGGAAGGATGATAAAGGTATAATGACCATGGTTAATATTTAACCATGTTAGAGTTAATCGTAGAGAATTGGAGATGTATATGGGGATATGTATAAGTTAATGTGTTGGAAAAATTATGTAGGTATATGTACATAATAACTATGGTTAAGGAGTAACCATACTTGAGTTAAATGTAGAAAATTGTGTGAAATGGCTAGAATGCCCCAGAATGGATTATAACCAATAGATAATCCAAGATTGGGTAATGACCCATGTGTAATTTAAGAATGGATAATAACCAATGTGTATTCTAAGAATGGATAATAACCAATGGATAATAAAGATTAGTGAAATGACTATTTTATCCCTAAAAGAAGATTGATAATGACTAAAATAACCTTGAGGAAGCTTCCTATTATGGTGAATTGACCAAATTGCCCCTCACCAGTAATGGTTAATGACCATTATACCCCAAATGACAAAATGACCTTTTTATCCTCATGAAAAATGTGATATGGCTCGTATGCCCTTGAGAGCATGTGCAAAGACTATTTTACCCTTGACTAGTAATGGCTAAAGACCATTTTGCCCTTGGTCTTAGTTTTTCTATAAATAGGGAGCTATGATCAATTTGTTAAAAGTTTGGAGGAATACTCCATTTTTTCCCTAAGCGCATGAGAGAGAGCTAGGTAAAATGAGAGAGAAAGAGAGAAGCAAGCCATGTTGGTGGTCATGGTGGATGGAAATAGTAGTCTAGCAAAGCTTTGATCAATCATCTAAAGAGGAAGATGAGATTTCAAGCTCCAAAGGTATAATTTTAACACTCTAAACAAACTAGTTTCATATGTATATGTATGTTTATATATATGAAAATGTTGGTTGTGGGAGGTTGATGGCATTGTTGTAGATCATGGTGGGTCCGGTGGAACAAGGATGGTGATATATATTGGTGGTTATGTGTTTAACATGTTATATGTATGATAAATCATCAAAGACCAAGATTTAAAGCTAGGTTATGGAATGCACATAAGGTGTTTGATAAAAGTCCTAAAAGAGAAATGATTTTTTAAATTTTGTTGTTTAAACTGTTTAACTAGTGGATGATGTGGTTTATGTTTAAATAACACTTCATACAAGGAGAACTAAGGATCAAAGGATGTAAAGCTTGAGTTTTCAAAGGAAATGACCTTGTGTGGTTGATTTTATTAAAGATCCAGATGTTTTTTTTTGTATAGATCTAAAGGTTTTATAATGTATGATTTTGGAAAATGGGTGGAAAATGATTTTGTCAGAAAAAAAGCTTTAAGTTTCAATTCTTGAAAATGTATTTCAAAAGTGTAAGATTTTATGATTTTGTGTAAGTGATGAACATATGAGGTTAGGAGATGAAGAAAATTGGAAGAATTTCGAAGAAGGAAAATCTGGTGGCTAACACCTCGACGCTGACCACAGGCTATTTTGGAGCTCCCCGACGCTGGGTTGTTTTCGGGTGTTATGCAGGGCGGCGCCTCGAAGCTGCAATGCAGTGCATTTACAACGCCCCGACGTTGGACTGGGTAAAATAAATAATAATAATAATAATAATAATTTTCTTAAACTATCTGAGTGGGACTTAGTGCTGATGTGCTATATTATAAAAGTCAAAGAATATTAATTGGGGTTTAAATAGAGTCTGTGGTTAGATTAAATCAATATATGAGTTTAGTTAAAGCAAATTGAGAATGTTTTAACGGAACGTGCAAAATAAATTAACATGACGAACATCTAAAAGCAAAGTGGTTAGGAGTTATATGAATAACTTATTGGTATGTCGATGATATTAATTATGAGGGTGATATAAAGAATGATAAACTAAAAGTTTGGGTCTTAAAATATAACTGGGCTAAGGTCAAACATGGACTAATGTTGCATTATCGGTTCTCACATACTGTGTAGGTTGTATAAAGGTCGCCAGAGTTAACGTAGTGGTAAAATGCTAGTATAGACAAGTTTTTCATACTTTATCGTTATGTGTTATGCACAGATCTTGTGTGATACATGGATTTGCGTGAACTTGTTCTTACATGTACAATGTGCAACAATATGATGATTATTATTGATAGTTAATTGATGACCTTAATAGTTGTTCTATATGAACTTTATGAATTACAATTTTGAAATATATGAAAATACATGAGAATGAATAACATGAAGCATGAATGATAATAGGGTATGAGAAACATGTAGCATATATAAATGCAAAGCATGAAAAGACTGGAGCATATATGAAATATGATTATGTGTTACGATAATATCTGTTGAACTTGCTGAGCAACGTAGTTGCTCATTCTTGCTTTAAATAAAATATTTGTAATTAAATTGAAAGCTTCCAAGGTTCCGATAGTGACATCAGATAAAGGCATGGATAGAGAACCAAGTGTTCGAATTTTTAATTGATTAATAAGGAACTCTGTTTTTATAATTGATCAAGCATGTTGGTAGATTCCATTTGGGGTACTCGTAATCTATATATTACAGGTTAGAGAACTTGGTTGTATAGTTCTAACTATGATAGTCGAATGTAAAGGTTATAATTCATTGATAGTTAGTGAAAGATAATGACACTGGTGGAAGCATAGATTGAATGCTGAGTTTATAAATACTCATAATTAATGTAATAGAATAGATCAATATGATCTGGAAATAGAGTAGAATAATATTGTAAAGGTTGCAGATTTTGGAATGAAGAGATGTTTTATGTTAATTGGTATCAAAGCAAGGTTATTATTTATTATATTATGGTAGAATGGTGTAAATAAGCAGGTAGAAGTTGTATCGTGATGCATCAGATCTACAGTAATGAGTACTCAGATTTGGGGGCATTACAAGTTGGTATCAGAGCTGTTAGATTATAAACCTAGGTAAGTATACCTTAGGCTATAACCGGAGAAAGAATGAGGAGGATGATGAGAAATAAACTCGAGTAGAGTTTAAAGGATAAGAGATGAGTTTAAGAAATTCGTATTTAAGCAAATAAGAGGTAAATGATAGGTGTAAGACTGTAAAGAAGTATAGAGAGATATCCAAAAGAGGATTTTGAAGAGATTTAAGAGAAATGAATAGAAAAGGGGTCATGCAACACCCGATTTAATAGCTATAATTAAAGAAAAATGATTAGAGACATCTTGTGACAAGACTTTAAAAAGTAGGAATAATGAAATGAGATCGTAGAGTGATTTACAGTAGACGTTTAAAGATGAACTCATGAAGAGTTGTGGAGGATAAAGTGTGGATAAAGGAATGTATGATAAATGAAAGGGAAATTAAGGGAGTTGTCAGTGAGGACTCATGTTAGTAGTTGAGTTGAACGGTTCTTTGTATGGGTAGGGGATTTGTTCATGATTTAGCCACCACCTAATCTATTATATTGATAATCATTGAAGTCTATGCCACGCTATTAGTCATATATATGATAAGAATGTGATTATTTTCTCATATGTGTGGTATGATAGTTACGCAGAGTTTTTAAAACTCATACTTATGGTATGTTCGTGACTTACAATCGTATGTTAGGTTTTGAGCCCTTCAATGTATGGACATTCATTGATTTGTTCTTGGACTACATATTGCTAGGACAAACTCATATTATTTTGGCAAGTTCCTGAACTCATGAGTGTGGCATGTTCTATGAACAATGCTTGTGGCGGGTTAGGAGAAGTGTAGTAGAGTGGAATTTGAGTAGAGAAGGAATGAGAAAGCTGGATATGATGAAAGTTTGTGTATTCTAATTTTTCTAGCTATGCTAGATCTCAAATTTTCATAAAGTTTTGATCTTACCGCGTACTTATCTCTGCCCATTCTATTCACCAAAATAGGTTTTCTACTTAACCTTTACATTCTCGCGTTAATGAATACTCCACTCTTTCCTCCTTTGAGGATTCTTCTTCTATCAATGCATTCTATAAACACGTTTCTCTAGGTGATTCACACCTTCTACACATTAAATTTCCAGAATATTGGAATATCTTTCTGGAGTCTTCACAATCGTTCAATAATTGTGAAGTAGTATGAATAACTAGGAAGCAAGAGGTTCCTTTAAGAAAACTTTTCACGTGATGCTGAGGGGTCATAAGGATCATGAACTCTACAAGGTTTAACAGTTACTTTTCCCACAAACCACAAACAGAGTGTTCATCAATCACAAAGACTGATAACACTTACAACAAGTACGCTAGGTGATCGGTCTATCGTACTCTCGCATTGTGTACAACGACTTTACTCAGGGTTGAACACTCAAGATTTACCAACCCCATACAGTACTCTTTCTGAGTTGAACCACGTTAACCAACCCAATATATTCCCCTTTTAGGGTTGTTCACCTCAGCTTTAGCACAAGATTCCGCACCAGAATAATTGGATTGGGAAATTTTCAATAAACTCTCAACATTATCATTTCTTGGCAAAAAAGGGTTTAGCCGAAACAAATGGTCTAAACTAGCAACAATAAACGTTCATGAATCATGAACTCCAAAATTTAAATCGTTTAAGTAAATCGAAAATCATTTTAGGATTCTGTCAACGATCATATCAACACCGTTTTAAGGGTGCGTTGATCATTTTAACTAAATACATTTTGAAAATTTAAAAACAATTTGTCCAGCTGACACAAGTAGCTTAGACATATGAACAACTGAACTTTTCAAATTTGATGGTTCAACAATTGAATAGAGCTTTTCAAAAGCATATAAGTACGAATATACAAGTATGATCTTTAAGATAACTGCACATAAGTGCAAGAACAAGCCAAATCTCAAGAAGTTTGCACGTGAGTTCGAATACGATCACAATTTTAAAAAATTGGCACAAAAATGCGAATACAATCATAATTTTAAGGAATTTGCACCTAAGTGCAAATACGATCAAAATTTTACGAATTTGCACATAACTGCATTAGGAGAAATTGGGTGAAAAGTGTAATAGAAGGAATCATATTCCACAAAATACATATTGCGTAACAAAAAAGTTTAGTGACACAATAACATTCATCGCAATAAACATGTTGTTGGATGCCTTTGTTAAAAACAATATTTGGTGTCGCTAAATATTTATTTGGAGATTTTTATTTTTATTTTTTCCTTTATTTGGTAGAATTTTAGGAGATTTTGGCTAAATACTGTTAAGGAATAGATCTTAGTACCGACTAGTCAAACTATCCAGTGCCCAACTCAATTCTTCCTACCAAACTCCAAGCTTTCAGAATTAAACACTTGCAAAACTCTTTCTCAAAATTTCATTAGTTGGAGTTCATAATAGAGGTATCATGCAATTCATTGATCAATAGCGGATCTCTTTTATTACACGTATCCTCTAATTCTCGCAATAGATATTTAGCGAAACAAATATTATTTTTAGTGATATTTTCAACAACATAATTGTTTGCAATTAAATTATTATGTCGCTAATTAGTTGCTACGAATTTTATTTTATCGCTAAATATAATATTTGTGTCACTAAATGTGTTTTAGAAGAAATTGGAGCTAACATCCCCTTCTATTACACCTATTCTTTAATTTTTTTCAATACACATTTGGTGACATAAATATTACTTTTAGCAACACTTTCAGCTACACAATTGTTAGCGACAAATTTTATTGCGTCACTAATTGTTTACAATGAATTTTGTTTCGTCGCTAAAAGTAATATTTATGTTGCTAAATGTGTATTGAAAAAAAATTGGATGATAAGTGTAGTAGAGTGGATCCTAATCCATCAATAGCACACGACAATTGTTAATACAAAACCATGCTTAAATGAACTTTTGACCCTGTTCGTTTTCTATTTTTTGAACTGAACCTCAATTAAAAATGGAAATAAAAAATTGAGACATTGAACCTGAACACTGGATTTCATCGACTACAACCCTCTAACCACCGAAATGTAATTATTTGCCTCAATGAGGGTGTTTAAGGTATTTCTAGTACCCAAAAATTATCTAACTTATTTTGATAATTTTATTTATGAGAGGGAAAATGGTTGGGTTATACTGGGGAGCAAAGAAACATTGAGTTATCGGTGTTTCAGCATTATTTTTTGCGCACCAAGAGCAGGGTGCACCATCTTTAGCCTTGACACCAGACAATTTACAAATTTTGATGCATCGTAATATGTATCTACTTACTTAAAGGATTTTCAGTAATAACAGTTCATTTGCCTTTTGCCAAAAAAAAATCTGTCCATGTTGTTTTTGATATATACATTTCTTGTGCATGCTTAGCGAAATAAAGGTTAATTTTAGTGCTTAAATTTACATTATGATATATAATTTGTGGCAATTAAATTAGTAACTTAAAATTTTAAATAACACAACCGTCCAATGGACCATAATAGACTAAATGGGCAATGGATAAAAGAAGAAATATTCTATCAAATTAAATTTTAATATTTTATTAGTTTTTCCGTCCTTGATTTAGATTATTGGTTGCAACTAGCCTGCATGAAGCCGAAATTGCTAGTGATCGCCGGTGGAGAAAAAAAAATCAAGTCAAAAGAAAATGCCATTTTAGGAGGAGGCACCCCTTCTCTTGATAAATCTTGGATGAAAATTTCTTTTTCCTATTTCTTTTTGTTCGTAACAAAGTTTTTGTGTTGTTGATTCCTAAGTGTAGTGCTTCTTCCCTTATGCTTCCTATTGGTACTAATGCAGTAGAATTGACCTGTAATACAGTTCTTTTCTAGATAATTATTTATAAGAATATTCTCTAGCATATCAAAGAATTTTTGTTTGCGTGATGTACCTACTTGCTGCATCAAAAACTAAATCACAAGCTTCTAATAAAAAACGAGTAGTTTGAAGGATACAAAAAAAGGTTTGGATCTCCTACACGATGATTTGGAGACCTCAAATCTACTTAAATTGTGAAAATATGATAATATCCTTTATGACAGAAACACTCTTGCAGTTCATAATAAAAAACATAAGAGTTTGGAGCAACTGCTACTTAGACATGGCATAGCCAGTAGATCTGAAAAAGTATCTAAACATATTCAATCTAGTTTTAGAGTTCTCTCTTAACATCAAACCCTTTTTTATAACAAATTTTTTATATTTGACTGTATAATGTATACTTCCTATGCACACAAGATCCAGAATGGAATAATTTTAATTATCGATTTATCAGTAGATAAGTAAGCACATGCGTTGAGTAAGTTACAATTCTTTTTATTAAACATATAATTCATATTATAGGTTTATAATATGAGCTTTAGACCCTTTTCTAGTTGTCACTCTATTTGGTTGTTTTTATGTAGAAGCATATATGCTGATCAAAAATTTTCCTATTACACTTTTCACCTAATTTCTTGTAATACACATATAGCAGCATAAAAATTATTTTTGCAACAACACTAACAACACAATTATTTGTGGCAAATATAATTGTGTCGCTAAAGAAATTTTTGTGTCTTTATGTGTATCGGGAAAAATTATATTGGGACAACAATCGACTGACATCAAGCAATTACATTAGCCTAAAAAACATATTTAGGCTAACATCAAGCTATTACAATTACATAAAATTAAAATACATATCAATTTATCTCAGCAACATCATATTACAATTGTTTAAAGTTAAAGATAATAATATTAACATTGTTCTGCATGCATGAACAAAGTATATAATCATAAATGGATAATAACACTCGAGAAAATTAGCCATCTTCAAGTTGCTTTATAAAATGCAAATGCTACATTATTTCCACAAAATCACAGCTAAAAAATTCAGGTGTACACAAGCTTTGAAATGAACTCATCAATATTCTTATCAGAGCTACCCCCTTCTCCCATTGCCTCCACGGCCAACTCCTTCCATCTCAAAGCATTCCTTCTAAGCTCTTCCCCTATTTCCCCCTCCATAACATCCTTTATACACTCGGCAACTTCTCCCCTCAAAACAACCCCCTTTTCACCAATCGGAACCCGAACCCCAATTCGCCATACATCCACAATATACTTAGCATTAGTAGTCTGATCAATCCATTGTGGCATTGCCACCATTGGCACACCCAAACTCAACGCCTCAAGTGTCGAGTTCCAACCACAATGAGTCACAAAACTCCCTATGGATTTATGAGATAAAACTTCGAGTTGAGGGCACCAATTCACTATTAGGCCTTTTTCCTCTGCCTCTAACAAGAAATTGCTACGAAGTTTTTCACGTTCGGATTCTCTAACAACCCATAAGAAGTGATATTTGCTATGTAATAAGCCCCACGCTACTTCATCCATGTAGTCCTGGCCGAGGTTGTATAGGCTGCCGAATGAGGCATAGACTACTGAGCCAGGGTCTCTAGTGTCTAGCCACTTGATGCAAGATTCTGCGTCTGGCTTAAAGAGATTGATGCCATAATTTTTGTCATTGGGTAATTGTTTGTCTAAGTACATTGATGGAATTGCTGGTCCGATGGTTGTAATTGGCCAGTGGCTTGACAACCATTTTGCTTCCTACAGCAATATATATAGCAACTTGGGTTATTATTATGAACCACAATAGACAAAGGGACCACTTAATTGAACTTGATAAGTTTAGTTAACATGGGAATTCAAGGGATATTTAAAAATCAAGATGAGTGATCTGTTTAAAAATTATAATTACTTGCAGAGTTTTTCGTGGTTCATTATACTTTTCACCCAATTTTTTCATGTACACATTTAGCATAACATTTAGCGACACAAAAAATATTAGTAACTGTGTCGTTGGACTATCGCTAAAAGCAATGTGTCGCTAAATGTGTATTGAAAGAAATTGAGTGAAAGGTGAAATGGAGATCATCGTAATCTGTTTTTCATGATCCATAGCAATAATGAATCATTCAGGCTAGCATTTATCGGGTAACGAAAACCAAATTCATAAATGATTGCAAACGAAATTTAAACATCTCCAAGTTTTAGCTTGTACGGTAAGGGATCCTGCTAACAGTTCAAAATGAACAATCTATAAAATAAGTTGCATTTTACATATAAAGAATTGCAATTAAACCTCTAAACGCTTAATAAACTAATATACGAACAAGCATCAAGTTTCATCAACACAAGTGACTAAAACATTATTCAACTTGTAAGTTTCAAAAACAAAAACAAAAAAGAACAACAAGAGACAAAAATCAATGACCGATCTTCTACTAGTACTAAGAATTCACGCTGAATTTAATTAGAATTAAACTCACCAACCTCATTTTCAATCTTGTCAAAAGTATTGAAAAAGATCCAATCCGCCTTATCAAGATCCGAAAACTGATTTCCAAAATATTCTAAGAGATCAAGAAAGGGGGCAGTATCAACAATTGGCAAATCATTTCTCCCCATCAAAGGCATTGAAGGCAATGAAACAGAAGACAACCCTTTCTCTAAAGGTATCTTCAATTTCCCTAAACGAGCATTATAATAAATGGCATCAACAGCACAAGACTGAGTGAAAAATGGAGCACCTTTTAGCCCAAATTGATGGCACATTTCTACCCCAGATGGATATAATGCATCAACCACTAGCAATTTAACAGGGTATCCATTTGTTTTTTGCTTCTCAATTATGTCACTCAATTTATTTGTGACTTTGAGTTTTACAAATCCCATATAAGCCCGCATGCTGTATGGTATCTCATCTTTATCAAGATCAAAGGAGATGTACTCGATGTTGATCAATGAGTTGGATATTTGCGTGGAATTTTGGATTTCAGCTGGAAGAATTATCGTGATTCGCACGCCTTTCGAGGCTAAACGCTTGGCGAATTGTATCATTGGGCTCATGTGGCCTTGAGCTGGGAATAAGATGAACATAATGTGAGTTTTGGTTAACATTTCTCTCTCCATTTTTTCCATCTCTTAATTAATATTTCTGTGTGTATTATATATGATTCTGCTTTTGTTAGAAAATGCTCTTGATTGAAAGAGCAAGAGGAAAAATTTATAAAAGGGGAGGAGAAGGTTTAAGTTATAGAGAAAAGGGAATAGTAGCAGTGTTCGGATGTCCAGTGTTAGTTGTGATATATATAAGTATATTTTTCCCCGCAAAGCAAGAAATTTTAATACAGGGGAGAGATCTTCCAATTTTTATTTTCATCTGTAGGAGAACTTACATAGAGAATGCAGTTACGGTAAAATTGTCACACCACATATTATCATAAAATTTTATTACTTTTTAGTGAATTGGTTGTAACAAAAGTTGCATTTTAATTTTAGCGCCCTATTTGTTGGGTAGCACAAATACAACATTTGTTATAAGTTATAACCAATACAATAAAAAATTATAAAATGTTACGGTAATATGTGGCGTGACAATTTCACAATAGCCAGATCCCTACATATAATATTTTATGTTGACAAACTTCAACTATGTACTTCTGATGACAAAATAGCCTTTATACAACGTTAGTGTATTTAAATTATTTTTTTATGACAAAACCTTTCATGACTCAATAGTAAAATAACTATTCATAAGGTTTTGGGTACATGAGGTCAGAGATGAAGTTGTGTTTCATGTTCGAGATTTGGAGTTTTTTTGTCTCCTAAGTTATTCAAGATATTATTCTTGTTTCTTTCGCAGATGTGGGCGGAATGATCGAACCCTTGCATCAATTACACAAATTGTTCATCAACCTATCCGGCAAAATTATTCTCTCTAGATATTAACTCTATAAACAAACAAATAAGTTGCATAATCTTATATTTTGACTGATTTTACAATGAAGTCGTATACTAATATTGCTTGGGGCGTATGATATGATAGATATAATCAAAGAGAGGCGTAGGCTCTGCCATGTACCCCCCCCCCCCCCCCCCCCCCCCCCGGAAAGGTCTGTCAAGAGTTGGGCTCCCGTTTTAAAATCATAAAACAAAAATTAAAATGGAGAAATAAATAAGGCCCGAGTGTATATATATAGTCGAATTCGATATATCAGGGCAAATTTTTACGTCACTAGCTGTAGCGACCCGAAATATTTTAATATAGAGAAATATAATTATTGGCTGTAATTATAAATTTCTGGGGGATTAAATTAAATCATTATATGATGGCTTGGTTTATTTAATTATGTGTTGAAATAATTAAAGAAATTTAAGGAAGGTTCAATTAATGGGTTAATTAAATTAATGGACCAACTTAGGTTGTATAGTATCAAAGTTTGATAGGGTAAATGAGTTATGTAATATTTAATTAAATAGCTAGCAAGTTAAGCTGGATGTGCAAATTAATTAATATGGTTATTAATTAATGAGATTTCCTAAACATTAATAATGTTATATTTATTTTCATTTGGAAAGTTATTGATAGTGGGGTATTAATATTTTATATTTCCACTAGGAATTTAATTTGAGCAACTCAAAGCTTAGTTGCAATATAAGTAACAATTGGGCCACCAATTGTTTAATTAACAAAAACAAATAGCAGCCCAACCCAAGAGTAATAACATAACCCGGTAGAAAAGTAAGAGTGCCACTCCTTTAGGGACAAAACCTCAGAAAAAGCAGAGCACGCACAGTTTGTGCACAGCTCAAGGACTCAGTGCTGAGAAAAGAAGGAACAAGTCAGGCATAGGGGCGGCTATAGGGTCCAACTCCTCAGAGTTGTCTAAGGCTGAGAGAGTATTGTATAACCTCAGTCATTCCCTCATTTCCCCTTCCCGTTCATTTAGGCTAAGAGAGATATTGAGCTTGAGAAGTAAGTGCAAACTTCAGAGGAGTTCATGCTGTTCGGAGAAGGCAGAATCTTAATGTAAATCATCTGTTAAAGATTGGAGTTATTATCCGGTTATTTCGATATTATCCTTATTTATTTAACTAGTTTTATCTTATGTTGGATTAAGGAAACATAATATGCTAGAGTTGCATATGAGGTGTTTAAATGAGAGTAATGTAAGCTCGATAGTCAAAAATGTTGGTGAAACTAGTTAATGATTGAATCAGAACTAGAATAATGGTTTCGGTTATTTTACCCAGTCAACACTAAGAGTCTGAACCACAGTTGGTCTATACTCAATGTTCATGTTCATAAAACTTTAGAATGGACTGGTGTATTGGCTTATTATTTGGTTTAGATGTTGTTTTCTGTTGGGAGAAATCTGTGTTAAAGACCATGAAAGGTTCAAGTGATACAAGGTTAGAGTAGGTGTGGAAGAGTATTTGTTTACTGTAAATAATCAGTTTATGAAGATATTCCCATATGCTCACTTAGTGTTTGACTAAATGTCTAAGAAAACCAAGGTGGTTAAACCTTCTGTCCAAGGATCTGTTTTCAAAATTAGAACATCTTTAAGTAATGTGTTAGACGTTGTGTTAGCCTTAAGAGTAAACCAGAAAGGTTAAACTGAGTTTTGGTATGTTGTATGATGTTAGTGTAAATCTGGGAATTTTCCTTAGTTGTAGTAAGAATAGTAGAGTGAATTCGGAGATCGTAGAGTTGTTGCACTTTGATCGTAGAGCTCACTCTTCAGCCAATGAATGACTTAACCAAATCAGGAGAAAGGGTAGTAGAGTGCATTAGTAGTAGAGTGCCCTGGTAGTAGAGTGTTACTGGTAGTAGAGTGCTGCTGGTGGTAGAGTGCATTGGTAGTAGAGTGCCCTAGTAGTAGAGTGCTGCTGGTAGTAGAGTGCTGATGGTGGTAGAGTGCACTGGTAGTAGAGTGTTGGTAGTAGAGTGCCCTGGTAGTAAAGTGCTGGTAGTAGAGTGCTGCTGGTAGTAGAGTGCACTGGTTGTAGAGTACTGGTAGTAGAGTGCTGCTGGTAGTAGAGTGCTGCTGGTAATAGAGTGTACTGGTAGTAGAGTGCTGGTAGTAGAGCACTGGTAGTAGAGTGCTGCTGGTAGTAAAGTGCACTAGTAGTAGAGTGCTGGTAGTAGAGTGTTGCTGGTAGTAGAGTGCAAGTAGTAGAGCACTGGTAGTAGAGTGCTGGTAGTAGAGTATTGCTGGTAGTAGAGTGCTGCTGGTAGTAGAGTGTACTGGTAGTAGAGTGCATTGCTAGTAGAGTGCTGCTGGTAGTAGAGTGCTGGTAGTGGAGCACTGATAGCACTGGGAGCTCTACGACCGAACGATGTAGGTGCAATATAATGCCAGTAGTGAACAGTGAATAGTAAACTAAAATAATTAATTATTTATTTAGATAATAAATAAAGATATTGAGGTAATTAATTATTATATTGAATAATAATTAAAAAAAGAATTAAATAAACTAATTATTTATTATTTAATTAGATGTAAATAATAAATAAAGATAATTAATCATTACTTAACTAATATTAAATGATGATTAAAAGAGAGATAAATGTAATTAATTAATTATTATTTAACTAACATTAAATAATAATTGGAGAGGAGTTAAAGTCAATAAAGTTATTATCTATTATTTAATTGGGATTAAATAATAGGTAAAGGTAATTAATCATTGTTTGATATTAAATAATGATTAAAGAGTAATAAAAGTAAATAATTAATTATTATTTGACAAAATAATAATTAAAGAAAGATAAGATAAAATAAGGTAATTGCCTATTATTTAACTTATAATAGGTAAGGATAATTAACAAATTGTCATTTATTTAATAAATAAGGGTGATTAATTATTTAATTATTATTTAAAGGATATTAAATAATAATTAAAGCGGGATGAAGTTAATAAAGTGATCATTTGTTATTTAATTAATATTAAATAATAAATGAGGTTATGTAATTAAGAAATTATTATTGGAATGATTTTCAAGGATCATTAAGGAATTGAGGATAGTTAATTAATTAATTTAATTATTATTTAAATGATATTAAATAATAATTAAAGGAAATTGAGGTTAATGAAATAATTTTTTATGTGAAAATAAATAAACTAGTAAAGTTAAGTTAGTCAATTGATATTAAATAAATAATGTGAAGGAATTAAAGGTAATAAAGTGTAAACAATTGGCGGTTTAATAATATTGATAATTGGGTGAATATTATTAAGGGCTTAATAATATTAGTAACCAATTAAGGTGGTGTTCAGTACTTGAGTACAGTTGGTAATGTAGTGATGTATTATTAATGTATAATAATACTGATCGGTAATTAAAATATTATCTAAGGAGGATAATATTGTCTTATAAATTATGAGTTAATAAATAAGAACTTCTATGTTGTAGAGTCGATTCTTTTGTGAATGACAACTAAGTTCTCATGCGCTTTACTAATTTCCAGATAAGCAACTAAGTTCTTATTCGATTTGTTGAGCGTTAATGATGGAACGCGGACTTCAGACTGGTAGCGTAAGTCAATGCGCATATCAGGCAAGTCTTTCAGTAATATGTGTTATCCCTGCAAGTTTTTCAGTGTTATGTGTTATATGCATAAACTATTAAATGTGCACTCATGTTATATGCTAACTGATTGTAAATGTGTCTGTGTACAATCATATGTTGTTAATAGCTGTTATATATAATTAATGCTATGAATCGAATGTGTTATATGAGTTATATAACATGGTAATATTGACATGCATGGTAAGTATGTGTAAATTGTATAAATGCAACGCATGATAAGCAAGATGCCTATGTAAATGCCAAGCATGGAGCATAAAGTATAAATTAAATGTAACCTACTTGTTATGTGTTAGCTGTTAGACTTGCTGAGCCGTCGTGCTCATTCTTGCTTTAAATTAACATTTTCAGCGAAGTAAATGAAGAAATTCTTGAAGGTTTTGGATATACGAGTGAGCCTCAGCAATCGTAGAGTGAGTCTCAGCAATCGTAGAGTGAGTCTCAACCGATCGTAGAGTGCTTGGTCGTTGAGTAACTTCACTGTGAGATCGTAGAGTGAAATTCCACTGCCCGAGTTTTTCTGCAAGCGTAGACTACAAAGCCAGACGATCGTAGAGTGACTTCACAAGCAATAGTAGCATATCTTACAGTTGACTGTTTTGATAATCTAGTTGCTGAATCATATATTTAGCTTATTGGATTATAAAGAATAACTTATAGAGGTAAAGATTATGTATTAAATTATAATGTATATGATCTAGAGATGTAAAAGAGTAATGTAAAGATTGCGATTTTGGGAATAGAAGATTTTTGAAAGTTAATTAAGGTTATCAATTAATATATTGAGTTTTAACAACATTAAATTATATTAAATGTTGTGGTTATTCAGTAAAAGTTATGCGTAACGACCGGGGGTCGCCCGTGGTCAGTAAAGAGATTCTCGGGACGTCACACTAGCATACATCTTTCAACAATTATTTTTGTATATGACTTGAGAAATAGATTGCCTGTGTAAAAATACAAACAAAAGTTTGACAGTTGTACGTACCGGACTAATATGGGTGACTAGGGTACCATTTAAAATGTACCCGAGATACAAGAACATTGATTATGTAACCATACTATCAACCACGAGGTGCCAAAAGTAAATAAAATAACAGCAAAAATTTCCTCTTTCGGTCTTTCCCTTACACAGCATCATCTGTATTGACATCTTCTGCCCGAATGCCCAACTTCAAAATGTCGTCTTCAACAAGAATTTTTCCGTCTGCAGTAATGAGGTTCAACTAAGTCAGCAACAGGCTAAATAAGAAAAAACAATAGAGGAAACAATAAAATAAGAGGCATATTAATAAATCTTTAACCCTGTTCCTCATCTTCCAACACTTTGTGGACAAAAACTTGGCTCACCACTTCTGGGAAAGTACCACGCAAGCTTTAATTTCCTTGTGTCTATCACAATGCTATGCAACTTACAAACTTTACTTCAACACCCTACTCATCTCACCACACATCTTCCCAAAACCCGACACTCACTCCCACGGTCCCACCCCCCCACCTCAAACTAGATGTGACCCCTAAATTGTTTCGCCCATTCTAATTACTTTTGCAGCATGACCCATGCAGCATTCTCAATGATAGATATAAAACTCATAAATCTCAAACTTAAACTGCCAATAGCTTACTATGACTGGTCCTCAAAGACCAACTCAATAGGGTTCAGAATAATAAATAAAATTGAAAAGGAAAAAAAAAACAATGCACATTTTTGTTATTGAACATGCCAAATGCTTATTTATAATTTTTAAAACAATTTCAATTACTGACCCTTGTCTTTGGAAAGGTTGCTGATGAGTTCTTGAACCCCCTCCTTGCCCAAAGTGTTCTTCAAGTCCATAGCTGCAGCTGCCACCTCATCTGGACTAACTTTCCCATCAAAATCTCTGCAGTCATAAAGCATCAGTAATGTTAAATAACGAACACCTAACACTTCACCATTAAAACTCATCTATATATCAGATGAAAGGGGCGGGATAAATGGCAGATATGCAACGGAGTAGATCAGAAATGCAGAATCATAGGCAGACCAAATTATGCAAAGAATACATAAGGGACGTTATAGCCTCATATATTAAACCTTATTTCACATGATGGTTAATATTCACAAGTCTCAATTATAACTTGACAATCACAAATTAAAAGTTACAGTTTATTCATATGATATGTATGCAAACAGAATTACATAAGCAATTGCATGCACCCACAAGCATAAAAAATATTTCTTGCTAGATTCAAATTTCACATTAACAACCATATGGTACCAGATTTATTGTATCACCCAACAAAGAAAATCAATCTGATAATAGATCTATCTATCATAAGAAAGTAGATATTCATTTACTTTTCTTTTTTGATAAGAGTGTGAGTGTGAGTGTGTGTGTGTGTATATATATATGGATCTCTATTCATATACTCACATCCTCAGGATTAACCCTGTCCTACTACTTTAGGAGAATATGTTGGCTGTACATGTGATTGTATTGCATATACATTCATCTTCAAACTTTATTCCTGAATACTAAACTTTTGATTAACCAGTTTGATTTCTTGAATGAACAAATGATATTATGGCTATAAGATACTTTTGTATTTTATGTCTTGGAGATAGTTTTTAAAGCCAGGGCATCTCGACTTGAAGCATGTCATTGCTTCGGTGCATGTACCTGGTCTCCATTATGCTTCATGTATACATGTGTTGTACCGTCATTTTTGACACAAGACGTCGTCTCATTATTGGGGAAAGAAATAACGGTATGCGTTTGAAATTGTATGGATTTAATAGTTGTCTTTATTTTGGCTGAAATTTTTCATAATCATCTTAAGATGTTTTGAGCTTTGTATGTAGCTTAAACTTGTGGATCACCTGATTCTAATCCTTGTTATGTAGCTTAGTGACTGTTGTGCCATTGAACCATTGTCAAAAAAACATACATAAAGCGTAATCAGAAAAACATATATTTACTTGTCAAGAACTCGCCAACGGTCACCAATCTTCGCATCCACATCATCAATTTCCTTTTCAAGGTTTTGGAGCATAGCATCAACCTGAAGTATCAGAGACATAAATAGTCAATACCACAACAAGTGCACATAGTATCACAATAAGCCTCAGTTTAATTATTTTTATTTTTTACTTTTCGGTGATAGTGCATGGGTTTCAAAGACTTGCCCTATCTATCAGTACTGCTGAAACCTCGTCACCTACAGGCACTTCAGCAGCTTGGTCATTTTTCTCTCGGAAAGCTCTATATGCCTTCATGGCCTCTTTTTCACTTTCTGTGCCCTCTTTTTCCACAATGCTATTATAAAGATTTATCTGGAGAAAACAAAGATCATTAGTAATTATAAGAACTACAACAATTTAAATCATATGCATTCTACTGGAGTTTAGGATCCCAAAAGTTACGGTATAGTGATATAAAATATCTGGACAAACAAGTTAGCATCTACAAGTACATTAAATGTTAAAAGAAGAAGGAATTTAAATGGGACTCTGGTATTGATGTTTGGTTCCCCCTTTGTAAGGACCAAAACCAACTCCGAGTAAACCTTAAAATAACAATGAACCTGGCCTCTCATTTTCTACAAGGGTTATAAACTTGCAAAAACTGCAATTTCACTTCTCACACACGAAAATAGTTAACCAAAATAATAAGAAGAACAGACTTTTGACCACTTATAACCATCTAAATAGAGAGAAAGACGAAGCTTTCTTAAATAGAAGTATTCCACATTTTACAAGATATGACTTGTTATGCATAACAAAGATATACCTCCTTATTGACAACCCTCAAGAACTCTTCACGCTCCGTACTTACAGACTGCACATATTAGCAGTAAAAATATTAGTATTTCACCAGTGAGACACTGGGTCATAAAGCTAAAAAAAAATCATTTAATCTCGATCCTCACTGATGCAGAAGCTAAAACAGCCAATGCACGACTGAGTTCACAAAGCTACTCCTGTTTGTCCACAGCTCTTGCTCTAGCTTGTTCTTGCCGTTGGAATGCTCATCTCGTTCAGGGCAGTATCCTCATGAGTAACTACAGATTGCTTCATTCTGGATAGCTCTTTAAAACTGCTTAAGTAAATGAAGACTATGACGCCGGAGCGAGATAGCGATTATCCTGCTGGCTAAGTTAATACAAATCTACAGGTAAAGATACAAGAGATTCACCAAAAGAGATAAGAGGAGAAACTCTCAACTCTAATTCTCAGAAAAACTTTTATCAATATTTTCAACGACCCCTTTCTATACCCACAAGTCGGGTATATATAGCTAGGTAAAACTTGGGCACAAAGAAAGAAAATATCAGAAAAGGAAATATTAAAAAGGAAAATACTAGAAAGGTGGCTAACAGATTCTGACAAATCTTTCTCTCTCCTGCCACGTAGCTGGTCCCCAATATATGTCACTACCTTTCTTTAGTAACCAACTCACGTGCACTTACCATATGACACATAATAATTAATAGCTAGATTATATGCCTAATAATAATAAAGGAAATAAAATAAAAGAAAATAAAAACTATCAAAAATAAAGGACTGAAGTCGTCTGAACTGAAGCCGTCCCCGAAGAGCATTATTGATCCTGACCTCAAGGTCCCCGAAGAGTATTATCGGTCCTGACCTCAAGGTCCCCCGAAGAGTATTATCGACCCGAGATTAAGGTTAATAGGTCGACCCCATCTTACTTGCCCGAGGGCATCGGTGCCTTTTAACTTTGTCCCGATCCGCTTTCTCCAGGTACTGTAGAGCCATTAATGTGCTAGCTGACAGATCAGCATGATTAAACTCAGCATGATCAAGCTCAGATGCTCCTGCATCAGTCACCCCGGGTTGAAAAGAACTCGTCCTCGAGTTGTCATTAGTGTCTTCGGCTTCGTCAAAGCAGGGCCTTAAATGTTTGACATTGAAGACATCCGAGGTCCGTAAATGGCTCGGTATGCGCAGACGGTAGGCATTATCATTGATCTTCTGTAGGATCTCACACGGGCTGATCTTTCGATCTTTAAGCTTATTGTACTCTCCAGCAGGAAACCGTTCTCGGGTCAGAACAGCCCAAACAAAATCACCAACTTCGAAAAGTACTTGATGTCGGCGTTGGTCGATTTGATCCTTGTAGGTGGCATTATGTTCGATGATAGATAGACGGACTTGATCATGAATAGTCCGAAGGTGTTCGGCCATCTCATCTGCCTTCGGATGCACTCGTCCAATCCTGGGAATAGGGAACAAATCCAGAACTCCTGATGGATTTTGACCATAGACAATCTCAAACGGACTCATCCCTGTAGTTCTGTTCTTAGACCTGTTGTAAGCAAACTCGGCTTGAGCTAAAGCAAGATCCCACTGCTTCAGCTTTGTTCCAACAAGACATCGCAACATATTACCTAGACTTCGGTTCACCACCTCGGTCTGACCATCAGTCTGAGGATGATAAGCACTACTGAAGTTCAACTTGGTTCCGAACTTTTCCCATAAACTCCTCCAGAAGTTACTGACAAATTTGGTATCTCGATCAGAGGTGATTGACTTTGGAATTCCATGTAGTTGGGCGATTTCTCGAAAATAAAGATTGGCAATTCGGTCAGCATCCATGGTCTTTCGACACGCAATAAAGTGAGCCATCTTCGAGAATCGATCTACTATCACGAAGATAGAATCAACTGACCGCTGAGTTCGAGGTAATCCCAACACAAAATCCATACTCACATCTATCCATGGAGCTTCTGGTACGGGTAAGGGAGTATATAGACCTGCGTTAGTGAGCGCCCCCTTTGACCGCTGACAGACATAACATCTTTCAACATGTCGAGCCACATCCCCTGACAGCTTCGGCCAATAGTAGTTATTCGAGACTATGGCTAGTGTCTTATCTCTCCCGAAGTGACCCTCATTGTGAAGCTCACCAATTATCTGCTGTCTGAGCGAGCAATCTGGTACACAAAGTTGAAGCCCCTTAAACAGATAACCATTGTGCAGGACGAAGTCACATCGTTGACCTTCCGTCACTTCTCGAACTATTTTCCCGAAGGAAGGATCTTCTGTATACATATCAGGGAAGACTTCAAACCCAGTGATTATATTGCTCATGGTAGTAAGAAGTACTTTGCGTCGACTGAGAGCATCGGCAACATGGTTTAGACTTCCTGCTTGATGCCGAAGTGTAAAGGTGAATTCCTGCAAGTATGCCACCCACTTGGCATGCCTTCGGCTCAGCTTATGCTGACCATTGATATACTTCAAAGCTTCATGGTCGGTAAAGAGAATAAACTCCCGCTGTATCAGGTAATGACACCAATGTTTCAAAGACTGAACTAGGGCGTAGAACTCCAGATCATATGTAGAGTAATTCTTCTTCGATCCTGACAATTTCTCACTGAAGAATGCCACTGGCCGACCCGCCTGACTCAATACTCCACCGATGCCGATCCCTGATGCGTCACAGTTCACTTCGAATACTTTATCAAAATCAGGGAGTGCTAACACCAGTGCTTCGGTCATCTTCTGCTTCACTAGCTGAAAACTGATTTCAGCTTCTTCCGACCATTGAAATTCCCTACCCTTAAAGCACTCTGTGATAGGTGCAATTAAGGTGCTGAAGTCCCTAATGAACCGTCGGTAAAAGGAAGCCAGACTATGGAAGCTCCTGACATCATGTATATTCTTTGGAGTTGGCCATGCCCGAATGACATCTACCTTCGATTGATCCGAATACACACCCTCAGTTGATACAACAAAATCGAGAAAAATTACAGAAGTAGTGAAGTATGAACTCTTCTTCTGGTTGATGAACAGACACTCCTTTCTCAAAACTTCAAAGACAGCTCGGAGGTGTTCATGGTGGGCTTCTCGGTTCGGACTATAAATTAGAATATCATCAAAGTATACAACCACAAATTTACCCATGAATGGTCGTAATACTTGATGCATGAACCTCATAAATGTGCTCGGAGCATTGGATAAGCCGAAGGGGGTAACCATCCATTCATATAACCCGTGTTGAGTTTTAAATGCTGTCTTCCACTCATCTCCTGGTCTGATCCGGATCTGATGGTAGCCACTCTTGAGGTCGATCTTGGAGAAGACCTTGGCTCCTGACAGCTGATCCAACATGTCATCTAAACGTGGGATTGGAAATCGATACTTCACAGTAATCTTGTTGATGGCTCGGCTGTCTATACACATTCTCCACGAACCATCCTTCTTCGGTACCAACAAAGCTGGCATTGCACACGGGCTCATACTTTCACGAATGTATCCTCTTTCCAGTAACTCGACCACCTGCCTTTGTAGTTCTTCGGACTCCTTAGGGCTGAGTCTGTAAGCTGGTCTGTTCGGTGTACTTGATCCTGGGATAAGATCGATTTGATGTTGAATGTCTCTCATCTGCGGTAGCCCCGATGGAAGCTCTTCTGGCATAAGGTCAGCATATTCGGTTAACAACTCCTGAACGTCGGCTGACACTTCGGTGCTGTTATCTGCTGAACTGTTTTCACAAGGAAGTAAAGCGTACACTACTCCTTGTCCGACCTCATGCAAGAACTTTTTCATGGATAACAAATTGGGATGATTACCTGACCAACCCGAACTCCCTGCTTCCCGACGTGGGGCTAATACAATCTTCTTTCCTTTGATGCTAAGGGAATAAGTGTTCTTCCGACCATCATGAGTGACACTTCGGTCGTATTGCCAAGGTCGTCCTAACAGTATATGACATACATCCATGGAAACCACATCACACCAAGCATTGTCGAAGTACTTTTTGCCAATTGAAAATGAAACCAATCACTTCTTATCTACAGTTACCTCATTCCCTTTGTTGAGCCATGAAAGTTTTTATGGTTTTGGGTGTTGATCCGTCTTCAGGCTTAATTTATGAACAGCCTCTTCGGACACCACATTTTCACTGTCAATGATCATCTTACAGACCTTGTCGGCTACGGTGCAAGTAGTGTGGAAGATATTGGTTCTCAACCAATCATCATCGGTATCACCCTTAGGGGTCAGTAAACTCTTCCTGATGACTAGGGTTTCTCGACCATCACCGTACAACACGTCCTCCTCTTCATAGTCATCATAGATAGGCTCGCCGAACTCCTCGGCTTCCTCTACCTCTTCCCCGATTAGAAGATTTTTGCCTTTCTGGTTAACAGGTTTTCTGCACTCGGTTGCCCGATGCCCTGGTTCTCCACATCTGAAGCACTTAATAGTAGATCCGACATTACCATGTGGTTGGGTTGGTGCCGAATGTGTTTGTTAAGGTGGTGGGGTCGGTCTACTACTGGGGATGTCTCTGGGTATCGGCCTTCTGTTCTGCTGTTGCTCGACCTCACGTGCTCGCTGGTAGGCTTTGGATACAATCCATATTGAATTGAGGCTAAGCACATCCTGCAGAGATTGCTTCAAACCACCTAAATACCTTGCCACCAACTGTTCCTCTATTTCAGATAGGTCATTACGAGCGATTAACTGGTAGAACTCCTCAGTGTATTCGTCAACTGACCTGACTCCTTGCCTTAATAAATGCAAGCGCTTGTACAGGGACTGAGTATAGCCAAAGGGAAGGAAGTGAGACTGCATCTTCTTCTTCATCTTCTCCCACTCAGTTACCTTGGATCTTCCCTGTCTTGCTCTCGACTTCTTCAACTGTTCCCACCAAGCAGATGCTCTGCCCTTCAATTTTATTGCAATTAGTTTCACCTTCATAGCATCTGGGACCTCCTTATATTCGAAGATTCTTTCTACTTCATTCATCCAGTCGATGAACCCTTCCGCTTGAAGCGTACCAGAGAACTCCGGTAGCTCCACTTTGAAACCCAGATCCCGACGACAATCGTCTTGACCTCTTCGTTCCCAGAACTGGTTCCGATTTTGATAAGGATTATCAAAATTGGAATTAGATTCGGTATCAACTACCTTAAACATAGGGTGTTGGACTTCCTCATCCGGAAACTGCCCATGACGACCCTGATAGTGGCGATTAAGGTGCGGAGCCTCCTCAGTTAGAACCCGCTCTCGACGACCTTGATCTCGCGTCGTTAGACGCTGGGTTAACTCTGTAACTTGTCTCTGTAAATCCTCAATCATCACTTCCTGAACGTTGCGATCACGATGGGGAACTTCCTCAGTCGGAACTTGTCCACGTCTACCACAACCACGACTACCAGCCATTGAAACAGGTGAGTATTAACTTCCAGGTGAACGATGAGCTCTGATACCAACTGACGCCGGAGCGGGATAGCGATTATCCTGCTGGCTAAGTTAATACAAATCTACAGGTAAAGATACAAGAGATTCACCAAAAGAGATAAGAGGAGAAACTCTCAACTCTAATTCTCAGAAAAACTTTTATTAATATTTTCAACGACCCATTTCTATACCCACAAGCCGGGTATATATAGCTAGGTAAAACTTGAGCACAAAGAAAGAAAATATCAGAAAAGGAAATATTAAAAAGGAAAATACTAGAAAGGTGGCTAACAGATTCTGACAAATCTTTCTCTCTCCTGCCACGTAGCTGGTCCCCAATATCTGTCACTACCTTTCTTTAGTAACCAATTCACGTGCACTTACCATATGACACCTAATAATTAATAGCTAGATTATATGCCCAATAATAATAAAGGAAATAAAATAAAAGGAAATAAAAACTATCAAAAATAAAGGACTGAAGTTGTCTGAACTGAAGCCGTCCCCGAAGAGCATTATTGATCCCGACCTCAAGGTCCCCGAAGAGTATTATCGGTCCCGACCTCAAGGTCCCCCGAAGAATATTATCGACCCGAGATTAAGGTTAATAGGTCGACCCCATCTTACTTGCCCGAGGGCATCGGTGCCTTTTAACTTTGTCCCGATCCGCTTTCTCCAGGTACTGTAGAGCCAGTAATGTGCTAGCTGATAGATCGACATGATTAAGCTCAGTATGATCAAGCTCAGATGCTCCTGCATCAGACTAATACTGTATGAGCGTGACCAAAGGAATTTCCTCAAGGCTCAACCTTGTAAATTCAAGTCTCTTAGAAATAACTTGATTGGAATTTTCATCTGCTTCCCTAACCAAATCTAGATTTTTACTGTTAGAATTTAAGATCGAATAATAACACAATCATATAGAATATTATATGAATAACAAAAAAGTAAGAACATGCAATATACAGAGGTTCACCAATTTGGCTAGTCCTGCTCGTCTGATGTATTCATTAGATACCTCACACACTCTACAATAATTCACACACAAAACAACTGCTTTTATAATAACTAGAAAACCTTAGCTGCTATAACATGGGCTCAAGCCCAATACATTAGTATATCAAAGACCAGACCATTAATAAATCCCCAAACCCAATTACACCCTTGCAGAAGTATGAGCCAATCCCAACATTTACTAATGGAATTGTAATATATTTTTATTTCTCTTTTCCAAATTCTTTCCCCAACCACCTCCTCGCTTCCCTTCCCATCCCTAAACTAGTGTGTGCATATACATGAGAGAATGGAGAGGGTTGAGTCCTGAGTAGTCAAGTTCACACAGTATGGGACACTAAATGGGAACGAACAGGTTGCAATGTTAAAGATGCTATCAATCAGAGTATAAAATAAGCCAAAAATGATTAACCTTGATAAGTTAATTCCTTTTGCATTTCAAGGAACTCCAGTTTCCTCCTCCTTTCTGAAATTGAATCTTCAGAAGGTAAGGACGTGATACCAACAGTATCTACAACCTCATCCGGAAGTGAAGACAGTGTAGCTCGAACAGCTTCCTCGGGCCTTAACTTTCCAGTCACAGTGAAGGTTCTGCAAATAACATCAGATTGAAAACAGATCAAATGTAAATCCAAGAAGAAACTGGTATTATATTACAAACACAGAGCAAAAGAGAGGGCGAGTCTTAAGTATACCTGGAAAGGATAAGAAGTGAAGATGGTACAGAGTGGTTAAGGGATAAATCCAACCAATCACGGAGCTGCACAATGGAAGTTATTTGAAAAAATGAATACTCCAAACTTCTGCACAATACATAAACACACAAACACTCACATATATATTGATAATAATTTTTAGAGAAGAAGAGAGCATAATACCACTTTGAGGTAGAACTTGTTAGTTATGATGCATATATTTTATTTTATTAAAAGCTCTAGATAAAGAGAATCTGTGATGCAGATATGCCTGGCAATCTAATTACAAAACCATTAGGTTAACCCATATTAATTGGAACTAATTGGGTTAGTTAACTATTTTTAATCTTTCAAGTTGGATAAAGTTTGGAACCATAGAAAAAAACAGTTCCAAACTAGTTAAACTACTTTCTGTTGGAAAAATAATAAACTCAAACTCACACACACTAGAGAAAATGGAAAAGATGTTAGCACAAAGGAAGATTTATATTTCTTACTTGGTTCAAATGACTTGAGTACATAGGTATTTATAGGAATCTCTTAACATGTATAAACCCAAATACATGAATAACCACTTAATGAAAAAACACCTCCCTAGACAATTTTTCAACTAGCTACATGAACCTTCAAATACTTGAACCAACAAGTACATAAACCTTTCAACTAGCTACATGAACCTTCAAATACATGAACCAACAAGTACATAAATATTAATAAGAATACTTAATTATGATAAGTTTACTTTTCAACACTTTTGACCCAAATTTTAATTTCAAATCCAAATGATACTTCATGAGTTCATGTACTATACTGTAATGGTATAGATAATTGAACAATGTTCACCAACAAATAAATAAATGGCTAATCCAAATCCTAATCCATCAAAAAAGGAAAGAAAATATATATATAGACACACACAAAGTAATCACGTGGACTGTTTGGTTTCAAATACTGCATTCTCATTTCTCACTAGCTTCTTGACAAAACAATACTAGCTAGTATCACTAAACCAAATAAAAACAAAGGGTACAACATCCCAGATATTAACAAGTATAACAATCATGACGAAAAATATTAATAATTTATTAACTTTCATATTATTTTTAAATTTTTAAATTTTACAAATTGATTCTAAAAAATCAAAATATTAATAATTTATTAACTTTCATATCAATTTTAAATTTTTAGAGAGAGGAAGAGTGTATAAAATAAGAAATAGAATGTGAAAGAATATAGAAATTAAATATCATAAATAATTTATTTAATTGGACCATAATAATGGTAAGCTTAAAATTTGAAATATGGGTTGACCTATATTTGATTCATAACTATATAGTTCCGACCCACACAACCCATATTAAAAATAGATAATGTAGTTTTAGTTCTTAAATGAAACTATAACCAAATTTTATAAACCAAAACCAACTCATAACCATATTTTGCCAGGTCTAGATACAAACATCAAGGACTTTTAGTGTTAAGTTTCAAATTTTCTATAATTTGCAATATAAATGGGTTTCTTCCTTTAAATCTATGTACATGGACTCTCTTCACTTTCCCCTAAAGTATCCATGTCTAACACTTAACACTCGGATAAGGGTATGAATGTTGAACACTTCATTTTAGGGGTCAAAAATTGAGGAATATCTGTGTCAGACTCTTCAAAATATTTATGTTCAACCGGATACTCCATTCGAATCCATTTAACTTGGCTTTGAAAGATGCCTCTTTGTGATAATTTTGTCTGTTAGATATTTTTGATTCTTTTACTATTTAATCTTTTATATGCATCAATGTAGAGTCCTCAATTGTAAGTTGTACAGCTTTAAAGATTGCAAATAGAACTTGTGACGCCCCGGGAATCCCCTTACTTTGCCATGGGCGACTCCCGGTCGTCAACCACGACCTTCTCCGAAAAACCACAACATTAAATAATTTAATGCTGTTAAAACTCAATAAAATAATTTATAAAACTAGTTTGTTTAAAAACTATTAAAATCTTCTTTACGTTCCCCGAATCGAAATCTTTACATTAAGTTTTCTTGATCACAAGATTATACATCTCATGATTTAAATTGTCACAATAATTGTGAGTACACAAAAACTCACACTCCAATAATGAGTCATTAAAATAATACATTGACTTTTACTATCCGATCGAGTCCAATAATATTAGCACTCATCTAATTTAGATATATCTTTTATTTCAATTACATGGTCTGCAACCAAGAATAATATAATAATATCAGTATCCTAAAATTTTTACGTCTAAGGGATATTATTATCTCTAATCATACTTACAAACTTGATATCCATTATCAATCCCAACGACAAAGTTATTACCAATTTATAACTTTAATCATGTTAAGTCATTAATCATTTCTTACTCCTTGGTCTTTACTCTAAACCTTGGATGCCAATATTTATCTCCACCAAATACTACCTTGAGACATTAAGTAATTAAAATTATTACTAAATATCTTTACATAAATCCAATGTATTAACCTTTGTAGGAATACAACAACTCAATCACGAAGGTTAGCAGCCATTGCTAACTACACGGCTTATTAACTCTGTTTAAGTAAAACTTACAATATCAAGTCGTTCAGAATTTTAACCTTTACATCTTTTCTTAAATCACAAAATCATATATATTATGATTTGTTTAAATTACCAATTTCGAGTCATTAATACCTCATCTTTTGATCTTAAGTCTGCCTGTTATACAAAATATTCTCCTGTATCTCGAGTTCGTTATTATCAACGCTCGTCAAACTTATTCACAAGTTATACGAACTAATACAAGTTTTATAACTTTTACCATCTCAATCAATATAACTACCTCAACAGCTTGCACAATATATAAATAAGACATGTTAGATGACAAAGTTTAACACCAATAATAAATGTGTCAAACTACCCTCTACCTTATCGGGCTTACACTAATATAACATATATGCCACATCGCCCAACTTAATAATACAAAGAATTAATCTTCTCTTGCATATAAACAATAACCCATCCTTACTCTTTAGCTCCATCGGAACACCCGAGCTTCCCGCACTTTGCTGAAAATATTAGTTTATGCAAGGGGTGAGCACGACGGCTTAGCAAGTCCAACATTTAATCACAAGCACATAACAACATGTTATCATACTTTATGCATCTTATGCTTTGCAAATTATACATATCTTATGCAATTCATGCTTTGCATTTAAATTTATGCTTCATGCTTTTCATGCATAGCATTTAACATATCAAACAGTTCAATATAGACCATGCATCTATTATCATTTAATGAACATCAATCATTTACCACACGTTGTTGCACAAAGGCACATAACTCATGTTTACACATAGAAACATGTAAAACATAGGAGCAAGTACTGAAAGACTTGCCTGGATCGCTCATCCGGCTTATGCTAACACACTGCGTTTCTTGCACGACCTACATTTATTAATGTTGATTCACACATTAGTTATCACATATGATATGTTACATTATATCTGTTTAAATATCTTTCCACTATGACTTCTGACTAGTTTGCTTTACAAGTCTTTAAAACTTTTATAAGCTCGTTTTATTAACTAAAACATTAGTTTAGTTAATACCCGATTGGGTTCTGCTTAACTTAACTGTCCAACGAGCACAAACTCCTCTACAGTCCAAAACATGACCTAATCTTTTTGTTTCTTAATGACATATTAAGCCAGGCACTCAAATAGACAGCCTTTATCTATCTATTCCTTCACAAGACTAAAGCAGACACCCTAAAGGAACAGCCTTGCTTGTCTGCTTACTTACAAAACTAAAACAGTCAAGATCATATACTAAGCAGACACTACAAAGCAGACAGTTTACCCCGTATGTTTACTAACAAATTCTTGTATACGTGAATTAGACTAAAACAGACAGTCTCAAAACAAATAATCTGTTTGTCTGCTTACTAACAAATTTCACAACAAACCTTGATCCCACATTTTTAACTAATCCAGTCACTAAGCAGACGACCTTTGCCTGTCTGGATTAGTACAAAATGACACAGGAACCAAAACAGATAGTCTTTAACTGTCTGGTTTAACTACAGAAGCAAAGCAGACACTAAAACAGTCGGGTATTGACTGTCTGGATTGAAACAGAATACATTTTTAGCTTTCTAAAGTGACGATTTTTGTTTTAAAAACACACTTTTTGATCATTCTTTTTAGATCATTTAATGTCACATAAGTATATCACATACCAACACACATATATTAACATATGAACCATAGATCTAAACAAAGATCTTTAAAATAGTTCTTAAATCATCAAAACACATTTTTATCCTTGAAAATATATTTTGATCATACATTTACATAGACACACATATAAATACACATAATCTCCATCAAGACATCCTTCCTTATCTCTTCGAACCCTACTTGGTTCCATCAAAATCCAACTCCCACAACCAAAGAGCTTAAACATAAACTATAAAATAAAAATAGTTTAAGGTTTAGAAACTTTTAAACCTTCAATAATCTTCTTCTTGCTAGATGAAAGGATGATATGGTTGATCCTTTTTCTTTAATCCTTGTTACCCAAAAGCTTACATCTTCCTTCTTTTTCTTTCACAACCGTCGGACCTTCTCTCTCTCTCTCTCTCTCTTCCTTCTCTTACCGAGAGCTTGCTCTCTTTCTTTTATAATGAAGCTTACAAGCTTGGCCAAATGCTAGACTCGGTTAGAACAAGTCCACCCGAAAGTTACCTATACAAGCACATAGCTATGTAATTATCAATAAATTAATACATGATATCCTTATCCCTTATCTTTTTAGATTACTAGCACTTGCTTAGCCAATAGGAAAATTACAACTTAGGATTTCATGGGACCCATGTGGTCCTCCCCCCTTCCATCCGTAATCTCTCTCTTTCTCACTTCATATCCATTCTTTTTTTTTTAAATGACAATTAGTAGCTATCTTGACCACACCTTTTGACTTTTCATTAATTCTCCAAGTGGGTCATGTTTGGCTACTAATTAAAATTCCTATTGGGCTCAATTAAATTTTAAAACATTGGGCTACCACCCCTACTAGCAATTTCTTGTATAATAAATCAAGTAATGGCTAGCTAAATTTAATTCACATAAATCTCATAACAAAATTTACAAGTCCACTACATAATTAAATTATTGGGCTTGTTTAACTTACACACAAAACTAGTCCATTAATTAAGTTCTTGGACTTATAAATAAATTTATTTAACTTAGCATATTGTCACCCACTTATTTGTTAAATTGATCATAACAATATCCACTTGGATTTACTACTCACATATATAATTATGCATGTGGATCTCATATGCTATACCAATATTTAAATTGGGTAACAAAATAATATTTTTGGGCCTCTCTACACAAAATAAGAATTTAATTTAGACTTATTTAATTAATTCAATTAATCATGAATTTAATTGTCACACTTCATTTTTATTTTATTTGCTCCTTATATATAAATATATATATATATATATATATATATATATATATATATATATATATATATATATATATATAGGTAACATATTCCTAGGTCCCACATGTTATATCAACATTTGGACTAAAAATAAATTCACTTGGCTTGACACAAGTTTACTAGTTAAATAACTTGAGCCACCATACAACACTTATAGGCAAATACCTAAATTGGCTTGCTTAATTAATAATTTAATTACCTCTTGTACTATCAAAATACTTGGGCATCATTTTAATTTGCCACACAAAACTTGTAAGAAAGATAGTTACTAAAACTTAATTTGGGCCTTAATTATTTATTTCGTGACTTAGCCCACTCGTTTTTTAACTCTTGTTTGGGACTTAATTTCCATGCTTACAAGGTAACTCAAAATCTTTCTTGGCTTTCCTTTTTATTTCAAAATAATTATTTCTTTTCTTGTTTGGCTAATAAATAAATATATCACTTATATATATTTATTTATTCCCTCAATTTCAACACACACAATAATTTGCCATTGCATTATTAATCCACTTAGCCCAATTAATGTGTTAAGATATTAACACAAAATCCTTAATCCATTTTAGACTATTATATAAATTTCTAACACTTGGTTACTAGGTTCGGCTTATGCTTAATTGGCACCACAAAACCTAGCTTATCCCGTCCCAATTTACTAATTTTGGGCTATCTTAATTACCATTCAAGGTTTAACTTTCAGACGCTTTCTTAATTAATATATTAAGCTTTCCCTTATTCTTGATGATTAATTCCATTAATCATTTATCACAATCGGCTAAAAATATAATTAGCGCACTTTCAAGTATATATGTATCTATACATATACATCTTCACGTTAACTTAAAATAAAATATCTCACTAACTGAAATTTATTTCTTTAATAAATTTCCACATACATCATATTATAACTTCTTGCATAAACTCTTTCAGTCAAATACAAGCACCGAGCTTTAAAGGTATCATATTACCTTATTATTCATATACCTCAAAGTATGCATATAATCAAATTCTAGGTTTTAAAATATAAAAACCTATATTCACTCACATTTTAAATCATAACACCAAGATTAGGGTCAATGTTTACTCACTTTTCTACAACTTTTACTTTTCCAAATCTAGGTTTTAACCTCAACCTTTATTTTATCATCAAGACCCTATTTAAAAATCTTGTGAAATATCTGGGATATTACATTCACCCCTCCTTATAAGAATTTCGTCCTCGAAATTTACAACATACATAATTCCATTTATTTTATTCACCAAAACTAGGTTTTATCGTAACCTTTAATTAATCATATTTGATTTATTCTTCATTGAAGTGGCTGGGGAAAAAAGACGATGAAAAGGGTTTTAAGTTATTTTCGACGGAATATTCCGTCGATATTAGATCCGTCGAAAATAAGATAAGATCGACGGAAATTCGGTCGATTATATGTTCTATTCCGTCGAACTTATATTGTCTGGACGCAGGAATTTTGGCGCCAACATGGATCTACTATATCAACGGAATTCTGTCGACTATAACTTATTATTGACGAAATTAAATACGACGGAATAATCCGTCGTAATTATATTATTTTCGACGAAATTAATTCCGTCGGAATTAAGCCTTTTTCTTGTAGTGACCATTCCATTCTGTTCATGCGTGTGTGGGCATGCTAAACGATGTAGAATGCCTACAGACTCAAAAAATGAGCTTAGTTTCCTATATTCTCTCCCCAATCCGTTTGGATTGATTTGATTTTGCATGCAAATTGATGTTCAACAAGCAATTGGAATTTTTTAAATATAGGAAATACATCAGATTTGTTTTGCATGGGATAAAACCAAATGAATTTTTAATAAGCATCAATAAAAATCACAAAATATTTGTGTCTTTCCATAGAAAGATAAGGGGAAGGTCCCCACACATCACTAAACAAAAGTTCAAGAACAGATGTAACATGAGTATTTGTTAAAGGTAAATGAATTCGGGAAGCTTTTCCTAACTGATAAGCATGACAAAAAGTCATGTTATTAACGGACACTGGTAACTTATTATTTATGAGAATTTGATGACAAACACGACTGTGTGGGTGACCAAGACGATTGTGCCAACGATTGGACGACTCTTTTGCTGAAAGAAATGCAGAAGGAGACGGAGGTGAGGAGAAAATAGAGGTGGGAAACTGATACACGCTATGTTTACTCGGTCCTGAAAGTATTGCTCTCCCCGACTTGCGATCCTTCACAATAAAATAAGTTGGGTGAAATTCAAAAAAGACATCATTGTCAGTAGTAAACTTATGGACAGAAAGTAAGGACTTGGTGAGAGACGGGACATGGAGGATATCATTTAGCACAAGTTTGGAATTATTGGAAATGAATGAAGTAGAGCCAACATGTTTAATATTTAGATCATTACCGTTGCCAACTTGAAGGGTGTCATTACCAGTGTAGGACGTTGCACGGCTCAATGATGCAATATCAAGAGTTGCATGATGTGTCGCACTAGTGTCCGAAAGCCATTGATGCATAGGGGAGTCAGATGGATAAAAGGAGGCAACATTAGCACTCGGCAATTGAGCAGGTTGTGGCGCTGATCACAGTTTGCAGTAGTATGATTAAACCAAAAACAGATTTGACACTTAGGACCGCGATTTGCACGAAATCCTTGATTACCATTCTGAGGATTATTGAAATTTCTTCCTCTAAAATTGCTATTCAGAGTACTATGGAAGTTTCATCCCCTGCTAGTGCCATTGTTTCAGAAATTTTGCTTATAATTTCCATGGAATTGGCGTGACCCAACAGTGGTATTTTTCTATGCCAAGTTTGCGGAAGGGGAAACATTTGAATCGACGACAGTTGTTGGAGATGAAACCACTGAACTAATTTGGCTAGTAGTTTTTTGATACAACAATTCCTGATTTAATAGAAGACTAAGGAGAGTGGAAAAAGTGACAGTTTCCGAACGGGCATCAATAGTTGCCATAACAGTATGATATTCAAGGCGAATGCCTTTGAAAACATTCCCAATGAATTCTTTCATTGACATAGGACTACCAGCAGCTGCAAGTTGATCCCAAATAGCTTTTTCTCGGTATAAATACTTGGATACACTATCATCGTTTTGCTTGCATTCTTGGAGATCAAAGTGAAGATTAACAATACGACTTATAGATGGGGCAGCAAACGCAGTTTTTAGCATCTCCCACAATTGCTTGGAAGACTGAGCATCAACCACTAAAGGGATAAGTTCTTCTTTAAGAGATGAAATTAGAAGGCTTAAGAGATTCTGATCTTGTTGATACCATGAATCAAAATCAGGATTATGGACAGCAGGAGCACTTCCAACAATAGGTAATTTTTCAGGTGGTGGTGGGTATGAACCATCAACAAAACGGAGAAGACGATTCCCACGGAGCATCGACATTATTTGGGTTTTCCAAGCTAGATAGTTGTCAGGACCAAGTTGGATACGTATAAAATGGCTGGGGTTATTAAAAGTCAAGGGTGAAGGAAGGGATGGATTAATAGTTATTTCAACTAAGGAAGAGGAAGATGAGATCGACATTTCTGTCTATAAGGCTCTGGTACCAAGTTGAGACTACAAACCAGAAGAACAAATATTGCGTAAAACCCTCTTACTCAACCAAGGGCCGCTACTGTGTTTTTATATATATTAGAAGTTGATAATGTTTGTTATAATAGATTGGTTTTACAAAGTAAACTTGGTTACAAATATAACAACATAGTAGAGATAAGAGTCCTAGAGGAGTGGACGTACAACAGTCCTAAAAGCTTGGTACAACTATGGATAAAAGTCCTAGAGACTTGTGTCAATATAAAGAAGGATGAAATTGAAATATAATCAAATTTATATATAAAAAAATAATAATAAAGAAAATTATTTTAGTAATTACTAAAAATACCAATAATCGAGCAAATCCTCAACTAATTTAATTCACAAACATTACATTTAGAGTTCAAACAATGCAATATATTTAAAAGTTCAAAATTATTTCGATTAAATACTAAAAATGCTAGTTGCCGAGCAAATCCTCAAATTTTTGAAAGGAGATTCTGTATTTAGTATTTGCTCGGTTACTAGCATTTTGTAATGGGGTCGGTGGGATATTAGTAGTTATAGTAGTAAGCTAACTTTTGTAATGTGGTAAGGCATTAACTATTTGCATATTAATATAAAATATATGTTTTTAAATGATTACGCGGTCGCAATTGAATTAAAGAATGAAATAATAAAATAAGTGTTAATCAAACAGAAAATGCCACCTAGACGCAGACAACCCGTTCAACTTCCACCGGAGGAATCTGTTAACACAGAAGTCGAGCCAGTGGACCCCATGCAACAAATTGTGAATCTATTGGTTGGGGCACTTATGAACCCACCTTCAGTGCTAGTCACGACGTTTAAAGATTTCAAGGTGGTGGGACCCTTGAAATTTAAGGGAACCACTCATCCGATCGAAACCCAAATGTAGGTAAATGAAATGGAGAGAAAGGGAAGTCTAGTTCAAGTATCCGATGGAGTCAGGAGAGGAATTTTTACAATGAATACTCGTCCAACTTTATTGGACAAAGTAATGGAAGTACCGAGTACAAAAAGATAAACAGGCGAATATAAACGCAATGGAGGTTGAGCATCAAGTATCATCCTCAGATAAACGACCAAAACGAATGAATGTTTCAAATGTTAGAAATATGCTTTAAGCATGTGTTAGTTTTACAGTCCAATAATTAGGATTAATTACAAACATATAATAAAAGACGAACCTATCAGGTTAAATAAAGATTTAATGTGTGTAGATATTCTTGTTCAAATAATTGACGGGAAATATCAAGCTAGAGAAATAAATATTTAGTACCTTCTGTCAAGGTAATATGGAGGAACCATAATGTCGTAGAAGCAACGTGGGCACTCAAATAAAAGATGTAGGAAAATTATCCTAATCTTGTTGTTTAAAACCTTGCAGTAGGGATTCCGTGACAAAATCCTTATAAGGGAAGAAGAATGTAATGACATAGAATTTTCATAATAATTTTTTAAAACAAAATTTTAATAATAAAGTAATATTAATTAAATTTTGTGCAATAATGTGAATGAATATACATATATGGGTATATTTATTTATTTAAGATGGAATGAAAAGGGAAGTCATGTGATTTAATGTTTTTAGTTAATTACATGGGTTATGTTTTAAAGTTGGGTTATTAAATTAACTAGCTTATTGTTAACCTTAATGGCTATGTTAAGCGACCAACTTAATTTTTTTTAACGAGATAAGATAATTATTTTATAATTACCCAAAATATTAATTGGGAGAGTTAAGGATTATGTAACATTTTATTAATTTAGATAAACCCAAAAGAAGCTAATTGTTTGACCTAAATGTTGGTCAAATAATAATGTTATTCAATGGAAAAGGAGTAATATATGTTGTTAGAGTTTATGCCCTAGAGGCTAATTATTTGATGTAATTGCTTAACATTTTTGATATTATATTTGATTGAATAAATGGATTATTTTATTATGATTTCATTTACTGCGTTATATAAATGTTAACATAATAAAAACCCTTAGAATAATGATACGGATTATATAGCTTTAAGTATGTGACTTGAACATGAGATTATATAATTATAATTAGTATCATTGCTCTTAAATGTCCCTAGTCGAGTATCATTGTTAATGGGACAACAATGATGCATTGAGACTAGTATGTGGATTGACTGATGGCCAAATCTCATTGGTCATAAATATATGAGATATTTGAGTCAATGCATAGGTACATGTTAAAGAACAATGTACTGGACTGACCTACCATGAGAATTCTACATGGAGCATTATGCAAAGTGTCATAAGAAATTCTTATAGTGACAATGATGTAATGATCCTCCGACCTGAAGTTATTATATTATTACACGAGAATTTGTGTACTTTGATATCATCAAATGTCACCTTTAATAGGGTGGACAATAAAGGTGATTATTAGGTACATCATGAATCGTGTGAGGACTATGAGTGATCTAGATGGAATTTAACCCTCCTATATATTAGGGGTGATATCTATAGGCCTCTTGATTGAGTAGGACTATGAAATGCATGACCATGCTCAAATATTGATTTGTTTCATATAGTCTACTCATTGATCAAAAAAACTCAGATTAAATTATGAAGAGTATGACACATTCCATGCCTCGAGTTTAATCTAGGATATAAGGTTAAAAAGATTAAATTACATTGAAACATTGGTCACGAAAAGGTTGTATCGAATCACCGATCTTATTATTATTTGGGTAGCAGTGATGCATTACTAGATGCCGCTCACTGTTTATAATTTTATAATATGATTTTAAAATTATTGCCAACATAATAATAACCTATAGGGTCACACACTTAGAATATAATTAAAAGGGAATTAATTTCAATTGTAAGTATTTTAAATATGTCAATATGATTGATAGTATTTAAAAATTACGAATTTAAATTAATAGGATAATTTGTATATATGTATATTAATTAAGTAAGACTTAATTAAAATATAATATATATAAATTCGGATTTTATTTTTCTATTTATTTTAGGTTTTAGTTAATTCCTATTAACTACTATATATATGATATATCAGTAGTCTAAAAGTCACGTAAGGAAAAACTAAAACCCTAGCCGCTTTCAGAAAGAGGCTAGAGAGAAAAATAGGTTAGAAATCCTGATCTTGGTGGCTAGTACCGCAGATCCCTTTTGCTGCAGATCGTGTGACGGTTCGCGGAGCGTTCGTGTGGATACTGTAGAGACGCAGTCGCTGGATTGCGTTGAAGATTCGAAGCCGTTTCAGAAATCCATCGTCTCCTGTCCATCTCGAATAATCGGTAAATAATCTAAACTTTTGAATTAATATGGTTTTGCATGGATCCTGGCTTAGGGTTTCAATTTTTTTTTTAAATTCCGCTGCTTTCTCTGTGTCGAAACCCTAACATATGTATGTATTAATATATGTATATTGAGTGTAATGTAAGTTATTAAAAGAATAAGGAAAATTTATTAGTTAATCAAATTAAATATAATATTTTATTGTTTTAACTATGTATGGGTCAAGAGGGTTCCTAGCCAAATTCTGTTAACATATTAAGACTTGCAATCCTTAGTATATCCGGGGAGCTCAATTTGCATATTAGGTGTATGGTGGATATATATAAGGTCTTGTATGCTTTGAATATAAGAGAGAGAGAAAATTTAAAATTTTGGGAGGCACATAATGTGCATTTTCGGCAGCCAATTAGGGCTAATATAAGTGGGTTTAGCTATGGTTTAAAATAATTATTTGAAACTTAGCCCAGACCGACAGGCTGAATCGGGATTCGATTCACTTTTCGGTTCGATTTTGGACCGGTTCAACTAATTTGGTCAAAAATTGGTTGACTTGGTTAATCATCGGTTCGATCAGTAATTCAACCGGTAAAACCGGTTAGTTGACCCAGATTAAAAGTATTTTTAAATATTTTTTCTGTACAAAAATATTTTTATTTTTAAAATTAGATATTTTTAGTAATATTATAACATAATTTCACTATATTTTAACTTATAAAAAATTACATGTTTTAAAAATTTATTAATTATTAATAATATATTTTTTAATATATTGATGATGTCACCGGTTCAATAACGGTTCGACCACTGGTTAAACCAGTGATCTATCCACCCGGTACCCTCTTTTGTTCGATGATCGGTCCGAATCTAAAAACATTACTTTAAAATTAAAATAAAACCAGCCATTTGATTTCTTTTCCAGCTTAGTTTTGACCGCCTTGTGGCTTAATGACCCATTCCAAGTAAGCCCAAACACTTGAAATGCTAAAGGGAGATAAAGCCACCTTTATTACTCTCATTTGTTACCAAACTGGGCAGCCCAAAATGAAATTATTTAGAATTGTGTAGCTATGAGTCTTATTTTTGGGACAAACCAAGTGGGGCAGGGAACACTCCATTCAGCAGCCTAGTGAGAAGTTTTTGCAGTCCTAATGTGTAGCTGGGAAGGGCCATTTCGGCAGCTTCCATGATGCAATAGATGTGATCATTACCTTTACTAAGGAACCATGCAAAATTATTCAATGTCCATGAACAAATGAACAATATATTTTTCTTTTTCATATAACAGTGGGGTCAACAAGTGGTGGGACTCTTGTGAACTCTACTGTTATGTGAGAGGAGAGAACATACTGTTTATTTTCTCCTAAAACACCAAATAATTTCTTAAGAAATATATAAACTTATAGTAATAGCTAAAATGTCAGGTGGGGCCATATCTCTCTATTGGCATGTACATATTTTTGTATGAATAAGTATACAAATACTACATTGGACACAATTGTAATATTTTGAACTTCCCAAATAGTTGTAATCCGAATTTATATGTACAAATAAATATTAAATTACATATTATATGTGTTATGAAATTTTCATATGTGTTTATTTTTGTGTTTCGTTTCAAGAATCCAACTTAAACAATTATTAGAAAAATAAAAGTAAATTTTTTTGAAAACCTAAAACTAGGGTTTGGAGAAAACATAAACCCTAATTTTAGAAACCCTAAGGTTTGAACCGTAAGGTTCAAACCCTAAACCCTAAAAATGTACTATTTATAAATATGGGTATAAATACAAAAAATATATAGATAAAATACGTAAATAATACGATAATAATACGGTATAAATACAAATAGTCAACCGATAAATAGTGAAAGTCAACAATAGTGGCTACTAACTTTTGTAGAGATTTTGAGGGCATTTATGCCATTATGAAAGTATGCAATACTTACAAAATTTGTAAGTATGCATTTTGGCTAGTAAATTTGTAAGTAAAGTTGGACTTGGCTTTCTTTGGTGTGTTGTCAAGCTTAGCTTGGTGAGATGTGACCTTATATAAGCCAAACATTGCTAATGAGGTTTGTTAATCACCAATTAAGTCACTAAGTAAGGATTAATTACAATTAGGTAAATTCCTTAAGCATGTAAGTAAAATTAGCAATTAACTAATCAAGGTTAATTAGGGTTAAGTGTAATTAACATTAATTGAGTTAGTTATTCACCATGGTGACTAACCATGGTGAGTTGTCAAAATGATGATAAGTTGGTGATTCACCATGGTGACTTGCTAATGTGATGATGAGTTAAACTTAATGACCTTAATACCCCAGCTTTGGTTTTCCTATAAATAGCAAGCATAGTTCACTTGTTTTATCATCCATTTTCAAAGCAAAATTAAGAGCAAAATCACTCTCTATATCTATTATTCATAGTTATAATTCAAGTATTGAAAATTGCAAAGAAATAGTTAAAGCTTGCAATCACAAAACGTACGATCTTTAGTCGTTGTTATGTTTAATTTTTCTTTCAATTTATAGTCAAGAAAACGCAAGAATGCGAGTCGTAGCCATGTACGATTGTTGTTCTCCTTGTTCTTCATGTGTTCTTGAGATTTTTTTCATTTTATAGTAGTTATAATGTTCAATTTTCTTTTATTGATAAGCTCAAGAACATAAGTTGTAGCCATGTACGATTTTTCGTTCTCCGTGTTCCTTATGACTTGAGTAAGTAATTATTATGTCGATTTTTATTTCATAGTATAGAACTAAAGCTCAATGAACGTAAGTCATAGCCATGTACGATTTTTCGTTCTCCGTGTTTTTCATGTGTTCTTGAGCAATAGTTATAAATTGTTAAAATAAAGTAAACAAGCTGTTATAATAACCCAATTATTTCATATATAAATGTTATAATCACTTATGCAAACAGTTATAATGCTCAAATTATTTCAAGTATGAAATCCAAGAGCTCAAGAACATAAGTCGTTACCATGTATGATTTTTCCGTTCTTTGCATTCTTCGTGTGTTCTTGAGCAAAAGTCATAAATCTCTATATAAGAAGGTTTATGATTTTTTTATTATATGATAACTTTTTTAACTTCAAAAATCCCATTAAAATTAAACCTTTTCCTACAAACTGTAAACTAGCAACATAACAACACCAGAACATAAAGATACTTTACATTACAACCCCAAATAGCCATAACATCTCCCACCAAACAAACTAGGCTGAAAATCCAATATATAAAAGCACTCTACTGAAATACAGAACCAACAAAATCACTTAGTTGCTTCTGCTTCAACATATGGATTAATAAAGAACCATACGTCACTGAATCAATCAAGCTTTTCCACCGAAAACCAAAACTAACAACGAAACCAAATAGATAATCTCACAAAGCCATTATAATAATCGACCTGCAGCTGAAAAAATCAAAGCTTGGGAAAACAACTACTTATCTTCAATAGAGACATAAACAAATTTCACCTCTTTAATGGAGAATCAGTGTCTTTAATAAATTTTTGAAACTGACCCTTTTATCTGCTTCGGATTTTGAATTCAGCTCCCTTTATTTGAGATCCTTATTCTCATTTAGATCCAAACCTGATTCTGTATTTATCATTTGATCTCTAGTTTTAATGACTGATCTTTCCTTCTCTTCTTCTTAAATGATTTTTCTTTTTCTCTTTCTTAAACACTGTATCGATCTATGAGGAATTTCTAGCTCTCCCTTGATTACTTTCCTCGTCCCATTAATCAACTTGCTAGGCACATTACGCTCATCACAAGAACTCTCGTGATCTTTCGAACACCGTGAATCATCTGAATGAATAGAACTTTCATCCTTAATTGGTGTTTCCTTCCCATCCTCCTCAACGATGTGTTCCCAAAAATTCTCTATAGTTATCGACCTTTGGATCATTTCTTGTACCTTTATCTTATCCTCCCATCATCCTTCAGAATGATAGTATCTTCAATATTATCACCCTAATTTGTTAGAATAAGTAACTTTGCATGCATGATCTAAAACCTTCACTTGCTTCGTCTCATGGTGTAAAGCTACCAACTCACCCCAAGAAGCGGCTATGTTTCTCATCGTGTCCCTTGTCCAAAGATGAATGGGATGCCTGAGCATTCGATCCGAGTAGTTCTTGTCCAGTGTTTCACTTTATCTGCTTTCTTTCCATTCTAAAGAAGTAATTCTTCAATCTTTCCGTTCTCTCTCCCAATTTGTCAGCTTCCTCTCTATTAGCGCAAACAACAATCATCCTTTGTATCCACCATTTAATCATGCTTACGACATTCACATCAATGGATTGCAACAAGAAACTAATTTCCTTCATATAAATCTCTTTCCTCATGATTAGAATCCAACATCTCTCAATACACTCTTTCACCTCCTCATTTTCCATCCCTACTACCTGTTTGATTTCATCTCTCTTTGGAATCTCTCTACTGGTTCATCAATTTTCATGGAAACATTAGTCTTTGGTTTCCATACTTTTCATGCCCAACCAATGAAAGCTCCATCCTCTCTCAATTGTCTTCTTGCCCATTCTACTCTAATTTTTCTACCAAATAACCATCTATTGTTTAGTAATTTAATTGCCTCGTCAGCCTTTGTTTTACTAAAAAACTTTACAAATCCATAAAAACTAGCCGTTTTCATAACTTTTTTTCTATGTATAATGATACCCTTAATCCTTCCGTACCTTTCAAAGGAATTTCCCACGGCCTTTTGTGCAGGCTTTTTGGACAGATTTCACAAAAAAAACAGTCATCTTTGACTTACTGTATCGAGTTCTGTATACATATGCTTCCTTCCTTGGAACCCATGTCTCCTTATCTCGCATGCTTTCGTTAAAATCCTTCTTGAAAAACCTGGCGGTGGACCAACTGAAGAAGAGCTCGCACCAGTAATGGCCTGAATCCTGCTGCTGCATATATACACAATTATAAATAAATGTCAATTAATTAAAGCAACTGTCACTACAGGGGTGCTACCAGCACCCTACAGAAATAAAATAAAATAAAAAAAATCAGAAAATTTAATTGGTGAACAATTATATTAGAGTAAATATTACATAGATCCTACTATTTGAATTAAATATAGAGTAAATATAGTTGTTCACAGAGTAAATATTACACAGATCCTACTATTTGTATTAAATATTGAATCAAAAAATTAAGTTGTTGGGTGTATCTTATTTTTGTGCAGTATAAATTGAAATGGCAAAGGGAAACTATCAACAGTTTTATTTAGGGGTGAGCATGCTGCGGTTTGAAGCTCAAACCGTACATGAAACCGCTTAAGTGCGGTTTGATAAATTCAAAACTGCACATGAAACCGCTTGTAATTGGTGCGGTGCGGTTTTGAACCTTGCGATGCGGTTTCATTTGGTGAGGTTTCGGTTTCAAAATCAATTGAAATAATTAAATTTTATGCAATTTAAATTAACAATTTAGCATCACACAAACAAAGTTAATGTTAATGATAACTAAAGCAGTAACTATATTTGTAAAGACAAGATATTCAAGAACAAGTTGAAGTTGGAGAAATTACTGTGACGACCCAAATTTTCGAAATTATTTTAATATTATTAAATAAGAATTTGGTTAGTAAATTCTTATAATGTGATTTGAGGAGAATTAAATTTATATATATATATATATATATATATATATATATATATATTGGATTAAAGTTGATTAATGGAGTAAAAGAAGTTATTTCTTTTATTTAGTTAATAATGAAGATTGTGTTACAATAATTTCATGTAACATGAATAATGATAAAATATTTAATATTCTATCAAGTGAATGTGAATAATAGAAGAATAAAGAATTTAGTAAATAAATTGTATTTTATTATATGTGATAAATATATGTATGAATATTTATTACATGTGAATAAATTGTTATGAAACAATTTGTATTACGAAGCGAAATCATTAGTTTAAGTATACAGAAATATTGTATACTTTAAATAAAGGATATTAAAATAAATTCTAGCATTGAATTATTTTAATAAAGAGAGAAGATTATTTTAATTGTAATATCTTATTTAGTGAATAAATTTGCATTTGTATGGAATATGAGTGAATATGTGTTACGTGAATAAAATAAGTTAGTTAATTTAATATAAGTGACTAAGAAATTAAAAAGAAAACTTTGTAAGCTAATATTATATATTAGGTAGGGGGATTAAATAACCTAAGGGTTATTGTAATAACCGCAAGATTTTAATCTTAATTAATGTAATTAATTTTTGATTTAATTAAAGCACTGTACAATAGTGTTATTTAATAAATTAGGTGCCAAATTAATTAAAGGAAGGTTTAATTAATGGGAAAATAAATTAAATGAATCAGCCTAGATAAGTTCCCGTTTAATATTAACAAGATTTATAATTATGATAATTAAATAATTATGGTGCAATATGGTGGGCAAGTACATTATTATAAGTGCGTATTTGAATTACAATAAAAAGGATAGCCAAAGCGTGTGGGATTTAATTTATTATGTAATTAAATTCACCAAATTAATTACATAATATAAGATTTAAATTTAAGTTAATATAACTTAAGTAGGATGTGGGAGCAATATACATTAAACCCCATTTGTTGATATACTAAATCAGCCCAAGACTTAGCAGCCCAATTCCATTTAATAACGTCAGCAGCCCAAAGTGTCTATTAAGAATCCAACCTAAGTTATGATAGTTAAAACAAGGATAGTTGACAATTATTTTCCTAGCCCAAACCGTAGCATATCATTTAACCAAGCATGACTCTCAAATTGGGACGGAAACAGAGCGGTGTCTAACAAATCAAGTAAGCAGTGGCGCGACAGGAAGGGCCTGGAATTTGTGGCTACTGCAGCATCAGGGGGTGCGGCTCAAGGAGCTGTACCAAGCCATCAGTCGGCTATAGCAGAGGAGGGTTCTTTTAAACCCACGCTGTAAGACCCCGAATTTTATGAAATACAAAATTTAATTTTTCTTCATATATATTTTTTTGAAACAGTAAGTGGTTAAATCGATAAAGTTAAAAGTTAAGGATGTTATGTGCAAATTTTATTTTGTCGGACAATATTCGCTTTGTCGGGGAATATTCGTTTGGTCGGGGAATATTCGTGCCGTACGACGGCGCCGAAATAACAAATTATTGGTGGACCCCACAACGGAATATTTGTCGGATATAGAAAACGACAGAAATAACCTTTTTAAATGAAAATAGTCAACGGAACTGTTAAAATACCGGTGATAAAAGAATAGTAGCATACGGTAGTTATTGGTATTTTCTGTAGCACTCGGTACTCTACAGTAACACACGGTATTGCATAGTGTCTCATATTATTGGTCTGATAATTGACACCGTAACTGTTACGCATCATTTCATCGATAATTGTCACTGCATAATATTTTATATTATCAATTCAATAATTGTTGTTACACAGTATTTTGCATTATTGATTTAATAATTGTCATTACACTGTATTTTATATCATTGAGTCAATAATTGTTGCTGCACTGTTTTTAAAATTATTGAACCTAATAATTGTCACAGTAACATATGCACAGTAATTCACGTTATTGAATAAATAATTGTCATGACACAGTAACGTATTTTTCTTTTACATACTTTCTGTATTATTGTTATCTCTATTACGGTATTATTTAAACAGTTGTATTTCATTAATTAATTGACTTAATATCTAAGAGCTAACTATACTGTATTTATAACAATTAGTCATAATAATTGAATTGATAAAGTTATTTGTTTATAATATAAAGTTAGGTGATTATTAGGTGATATGAAAGGAATGGTGTAGATTAAAGTGTGAATTATTGTTGAATAATTGAATTGATTTGTTTATAATATAAAGTTAGGTGATTATTAGGTGATATGAAATGAATGGTGTAGATTAAAGTGTGAATTATTGTTGAATAATTGAATTGATTTGTTTATAATATAAAGTTAGGTGATTATTAGGTGATATGAAATGAATGGTGTAGATTAAAGATAATATAATATTTGAAATGGATGGTGTAGATTAAAAGATGATCTTTAAATGAATGGTTTAGATTAAATGAATGATAAGATTTTTGGCTATAAATAGAAGCCTTAACTTAAGGATTTTTCATAAACTTCCTTACTTGTTCTTTCTTTCTCTCTCTAAATACTTTTTGTGTAAGTTCTCTCTAAGTGTTCTTAAGTCATTCCTAGTTTTGAAATCTTTTGCATTCTTCTTTGAATTCCCGAGTAGAATTTTCTTATGTACAACAACTCTTTCGAAAAATCGTAATAAATTCATTATTTGTCAGAATTTAATGAATTAAAAGCCTGTCTCTTCAGTTTTTCGTCCTCTACAACTTTGAAGAAGGAAGAAAAGTCATCTGAAATCATCTTCATGTCTTAAAATACTAAAAACCGTAACCTATTCTGATTTTCGTCACTATTTTCAGTCTTAGTTTTGAAAATTCATAACTCATTCATATTAACTCCGAATTGAGTGATTCTTGAGTCTATGTCGTCTATCTTTCCGAGAGTAACATTATTTTAAAAACATAAAGAGATTTTAAAAAACTCTAGAAGACTCAAAAGTCAGATTCTTTACTACTACAAACAAGGAAGGATTTGTTCGGCTATAAACTTGTTTCACAATATTACGGTAAGGAATATCATTCTTTTCACACTCTTAAATTTATTACGGTAAGGAATGTCATTTTCTTTTCTTACTTGTAAGAAATATCATTTTCTTTCATACTCTTAACCTTATTATGGTAAGGGATACCATCTTTTTCATCTTCCATTATTCAAACGTACTATGGTAAGGGATTATCATTATTTGATTCTCGATAATAATATTGTTTCTTCCTTACTCATAAGACGTGCCTTTTATTTTCATGTATTAAATTGTGGGAATAACCTTACGGAGCGGATTGCCGCCTGTTGGTGAATAACCTTTCGTATTCATTCATTATTAATCTCTGAGAATAACCTTACGGAGCGGATTGCCGCCTGTTTGGTGAATAACTCTTTGTACTCAAATTCTATTAAATTGTGGGAATAACCTTACGGAGCGGATTGCCGCCTGTTGGTGAATAACCCTTTGTATTAATTTCCTTCACCTTTTGTTAATCAAACCTGCTACGGTAAGGGATATTATTTTCTTTCATACTCCTAAATCGAAATTTATTATGGAACTATTGCTTCTATAATTCCTGAAAATATTATATGTTCCATAATAGTTGAACTTCATTATTTCAACTGAACCTTCCTATTTACGTGAACCTTTCTATTGAATTGTAACCGTTATTCTGAACTGTGGATCTTAAATATCATTTTTAAATTTCACTCCACATCATGTTGACAATTTGGACATTATTTGAATCTGTACAAAGTAAACTTCCGATACTTATTGTTATCCTATTTCTTCTGTTCATCATTTATATCATTCTAATCATCCAAAAATCAAGCTGTTGTGAATATCTGTGGCCGGGGGCACAGATGTGATATATTTGTTGAACAGATGATAGGTTAAAGGCGATATAATAGGTTAAAGGCGATACATCTGTTCGGTGTCTTTTATGGCACGTGGTGAATGTTCTCTTTGGCCCGTAGTGCAAAGATGAACTGTTGTTTGGTATGATTATGACCAAAGGTTGAATCTGGTATAATCATGACCGTTGGTGCTATATTGAATATCTTTGGCCCGTAGTGCAAAGATGAACTGTTGATGTGCATGATTATGATCAGGAACTGTGAATTTATATTATCATGACTAATGGTATTTCAGATGATAAAAGTTGATGATGTTTTTCCTAAAAAGAGAACCGAGTGGACATTATAGTCTGCATTATTCTTCTAATAGATTACTCATTCCGCTGCTATTATTGATCTGAACGTTGTTTAAGAATTTAACTGCAGTTTTTGATATAAACCTTGTAGTCTGTTGTATTCTATCAAGAACTCAACTGTTGAAGACTAATGATAATTTATTCGTCATTATCTTAGTCATGATATTCTTTACTGGGCTATTTGAGCTCACCCTTTCTTTTGTTCCATTGTTTTTCAACAGGAAATGAAAACATAACAGGGTCTAGCCGGGGAATGGAGTGAGGGTCCGAAGAATAGTTATCATAGTCTTCACGTTTTGTAAAATAGTGTGGCAATAATAGTGAAGACTTAGTTGTGTATTATTATACACTGTATTGTAGTACGTTGTGCTTTGTTGTAATAATTTTGTTGTAGTCTTTTGACGACTCAAGTTTGGGCTGTGTGGGCCCAGATTTGGGGGCGTCACAGACGCCCAGCTTCATTTCTCCTTAAGTTATTTTACGAAGCGAGAGGGTTATCAGAGCTGTGAGTAAACAGAGAGGAGGGAGTGGTTGTGTAGCATTAAAGGAAGGGGAAGTAGAGCAAGCTGGGATCGTTCAAAGCCGTGAAACATCGCCTTATTAGCAGCGAGGTTGAATTTAAGAAGGAGAGAGAAGTGATTGGATTCACACATTTGAGGCCAAGAAGGACGCCATTGACAGCCGAGCTTTCTGGGCAAGGAGGAAGACTGTAGCAAGGGTAATTCCCAATGATTGTGTCTTTTAATTGTTTATGTACAGTAACTGTTTGATGAAGGAAGTGACTGCTGTGCTTAAGATTATAGTGTACAATGGTTGTAATGTTAAAACCCAAGTCTGGGTGGTTGTTTATGAAACAGGGATGCATGTTTGTGTAGTACTTCCTGGGATGCCCACCAACTGCTCGACTTAATGCCTCTTAGAACCATTAGTTGCTGTGTTGGTTGTGTCATGTGCGTAGGCGTGCGTCTGTGTGCGTGCGTTTGTGGTGTGGGCGTCGTGTGTGTGCGCGTGAGGATTGTGCATAGTGCATTGGGGCTGGGTCGGGAAAGCTAGCAACAGGGCTGCTGCCCTGTGCGTGTGCGTGTTGTGTGTGTGTGCTGGGGGTGTCGGGCCAGAAAGGTTTGTCCTGGTTTAGTTTCTGTGTAGCTGAACATTTCCGATACTGATGCATTTTGTTAAAATAAAATCACATGGATTCTGGAAAATAATAAACTGTTATTGTTTTGATAAGTAAGCAACTTGGAGCTTTTTGTGTAATTAAACCAAGGATTTGGTTATGGGTTAAAATAAATCAGTGATTAAGAAAAACGTTTGATAAACTCAACTTGGTATGTATTTTCATTGCTTATTTAACAACCCATGAATATCAAATAATGGGTTGTTGTCTAAATAAACGGATACAACATCAAGGTGATTAGTATGAAGTGATTTAACTTAAATAATGTTGAAGAGTTCCTATGTTATTTTCCTGTTAATAAATAATAAGGAAAAAAATGAACTAGTTAATTAATTACTATTTGAATTAAAAATAATAAGTGAAGTGAGTTGATTAATTATTATTGAATAAATAATGATTAAAGGATTATAAGTTAATCATTTAATATTTAAGGTTAAATAATAAATGATGATGATAAATTAACTAATTATTATGTAATTAATATTAAATAATAATTAGGGGATAGTAAATAATTACTTATTATTTAATGGGGATTTAAATAATAAAGTAAAGGAAATTCACTAATTAATTATTATTTAATGGGTATTAAATAATAATTAAGGGATAATAATTAGTTAATGGGGGTTAAATTATAAGGTAAAGTTAGGTTAATTGATTAATTATTATTTACTTGATCTTAAATAATGATTAAAGACTATTAAACTAATTTTTTTTAATATTTAAATAATATTAAACACTAAGTAAGATTATGTAATAAATTATTATCAAGTTATTAGTAATTTAGGGAGGTAAGTTATTATTTATTATTTAATCAATATTAAATAATAAATAAGGGCAAGATAAATAATTAATCACCAAATAAATAAGGGTGACAAAATTAATCATTAAACGATTAAGGCATGCTAGCAAGACAATTAATTGGACAACTGTAATAGTTCGTTCAAGAGTTTAATTAAACCTAATAGAGACATTCTGGGAGCTGTGATTAATACTTCTCTATAAGAAATAGTATCAGTTAAGTAAATCATTAATCGGAGTTGGATTGAGGTGACGTGTAGGGATATATGATAGATTGTAGGGTTATGTGCTACGTGAATTACCCTAATTGTTTTAAATGCTGAGTCGATAGCATGAGTAACCATATATGCGCAATACTAATTGATAGGTCAACGTTGCCTATGTTAGGTCTTACAAGGGATTTTGAAAATCTAAAGAAGCTAGCAGTAAGTCATTCGACAGGCAAGTTCTCTAAACCCTACTTAATTTATATTCGAGTAGGATATATTATTTTATTGAGCAAATTTCCTTCACTGGTGCACACTTTATTATTCTGTGCAAGTATTTTGCCTGCAAGTTCTTTAACCTTAAACTCATTATTTGAGTACGTTCCTAACTTTGGCTTGAATTATCATTTTCAAGCATGTTTGTGGTTTAATTATTGTCTATTATTCCACTTTAATAATATTTATTATTAATCGCACTTGGTGCAAATTGCATATGCTCATCGGGTATGAAAGACTGATCACCTTGATTACCAAAGTATTTGTTCATGGTCATTGTTGGCCCCTCAGCGTTATTTGATTCAGTTATTTAATTATTTATCGTTCTTTCTCAATTATTATATATTGTTATCGAAAGCCTATTCCTTTTCAATCATGATATATCTTTCTTGTATTTAAACTTGCTGAGCAAAATAGTTGTTCACTCTTGCCATATCATGATAATATTTCAGTTAAGCTCGAATGCTTCAAGAAGGACAAAGACAAGATGATAAATTCAAGAGTAAATTATCAGGCGATATTACCTGTTATGTTATTTAATGTGGTTTGATTATGTAAACCTTTTTAGTTATTAAAGGTATGTATTAAGTTAAGGTTGATAGACCCTTGGGGAAATTGTTGTGGAATCATTTGGAATAAACAATGTATGTTTATATTTTCCGCGTTAATTGTATAGAGTGTGAGAAGATGTTGTATCGTGACGTACCAAGTCTACGGTTCAATGTACCCAGATTTGGGGGCGTCACAATTACAGATACCATGAAAGAAGAAAGGATCAAGAGAACTTAGCAGCAAATGCTAGGAAACACATAATTCAATGTTTCAACTCTAAACAACTAATTTCTAAAAATTCCAGTTCATACTACTGCTGTAATATCCCAAATATTTCAAAAGTGATCTAACAAGATCTAAGCAAGGTTGTCAATTCAAAACCTAAGATCGATTGCTCAAGCATACCTGGAGCTATCTTAAAGAATATATACGACTCAAAACTACGATCGTATACAACTAAGAGGTTAAAAATCTTTAACCTAATTTGTGTTATGTGAATAGTAAAGCTTGAATTGAGCTTTTAAATGTGCTGTATGAATTATCTATATGTAGGATTTTGTGTTTTGGTTCAAGTAGTTAACCTTAACACTTATTAAAAATCAGAAGTCAATTTAGGGCAAAAACCTAAATTGGAAAAAGAGTTAAAACCTAAACCCTAACCCTAGGGTCTAAACCCTAGAAAATAACCTAGGCCCTCGAGCAAAACGTGAAGGTCAAATTGACATTCCGTTTCAAGATTCAACCTTCCCACGATTTGAAACACACGTAACAGTCAATAAAAGTTTTTCTCGAAAAACGTGTAAAAGCACTATTCACGAAGAGACATTTTTCATTCGTTTGACTGTTTCTTTCATCTGTAGGACTTCTTACATTTCACAACATAGTGATAATATGATGTTTAGATGTCAGGGAACCAATAAAATTTTCTAGGGAAAAAGACGAAAAAGACACGATTTACGAGAAAACGTTTGTCGTCTTTTTGAACGTTCTTTTCGACGTTTGGACTTTTTCTATTTCACGTTATAGCATTTATACGGGGAATAGATACCAGGGAGCCACTGATATTTTTACCAAAAATAAAACGTAAAACGCTCTTCAAACGAAAACGCTTTCCATTTCTTATCAACCCGTTGATGGGTACAGTGTTTGTATGCAACACCGGTGCGTAATAAGTAATAAAATATTTTCTCGAAAAGTGTGTCGGGAATAAGACGAAATAGGGAATAGACAAAAATAAATATTATTTTTGACTTTTTGGTCTTCTAACCATTTTCTGAGAAATGGTCGCCAAAAACACTATTCACCGAAAAATGTGCCAAGTCTTTTGGACTTTTCACTTTACAGAAAAGTGTTCATTCGGAACAAAACTCAGTAATATCAAAATTTTAAATCAGTAGAAGTTAACCATTTAGTTGGAATCAGACTGTTATATAATTAACTGCTAATTCATCCGTATTGTTTTCATCAAACGGAACACGAGATAGGTTAACATTAAATTTGAATAATCAAATTTATGAGATTAATACCTAATTATATTGTTCCATCATAATTAGTGTCTAGAATGAAAGAAATTTATCAATCACGTCGCCCGGTAGGTGTATTTGGGAAAAATATACGGAAGATTATCTGAGATTAATTCAAGGAAAACTTCGAGGGTCAGACGAGACATCATATTAATACTGTATGATGTATTTTATTAATAAAATACGTATAAGTAATTAAAACTTATATTACTAATGCGAAATATTTTAAATTAATCGCACGCGATTTATCCGATATACCGAAATCGGAAGAAATAATGACAAAACAGCTCGGAAAGCTTCTAGAAGCTAGTTTGGAAAATATCTAGATATTATTCTAGTTTTATTAATTAAATAATGTGCGAAATGACTAAAATGCCCTTGGTTTTTAAACTAATGACCAAACTATCTCGACCCTTGGTTTTCCTATAAATAGAGAGCTAACCTCATTCATTTCTTCAATAATTTTCAAAGCAAAATTCCTATAATCAAGAGATTGCAAAGAAATAGTTAAAGCTTGCAATAATAAAAGGCGTTTGACGATTTCCCGAGAAAACCCTAAAATGGTTTTAAGGCAAGTCTTCTAACTCTTGCTATGTGCTACTTGATTAGTATTGTTAAAATGATAAATGAGATGTATAATGTCATGTTATTATGCAATAGATGATATGTGAAGTCTTTAACTGATGTTTACAAGCCTTCTAACTGTTATGGGTTATGTTTACGATGTATGAACATGATTTATACACTTTGTGTGTCAATGTGATATAAATTATTGGAACGTGAGTTATATGTGATATTAAATGGAGAATTATGTTCAGTCAATGCATGTTAAAGTTTATATGAAAGTATAAACTGCGTATGTGTTGTATTTTAGACTTGTTGAGCCGTCGTGCTCATTCTTGCGAATAAAACCTTATTTGCAGATTAAAGATGAACGTTAAGAAGATCATGAACGTAAAGATGAAGCGTAGATTAGGTTTTCATGTTTATTACTTGTATTTGTATAAGTCATATTGACTGTTATAATACGAACAAACAAACATGTAACCGAATATTGAATAAATGATATAAATTATTATCATCAGAATGTTGTTATGTCTTTATTTTGATATAACCTAGAATTGTTAAAGCTTAACATAGTATTGATAATGATCTACTTATATGGATGAGGATCGGTAAATAACTTGTGAGTGTTGTACATCCGAGACAGGACTAAGCGATGTTGACTGGTAAAATCCATCGTTAAGGTTCCTCGGACCCAGGTATAACTCGTTTCGTTATTACTATTCTGAATACCATATAAGTAGGATTATTGATATGAGGAGATATCACTATAAACAAATATGTTTCGAATGAAGGTTTTAACTAGTTGGGTAATGTTCTGTACGGAAAGAGAATTTTGCACCGGACAAAGATAGAACCATTTGTCACGGATAAAGATGCAAACATTTATCACGGGTGAAGATACAACATTCACCACGAGATTCTCTGTTCCCAAGAGTCGTCCTAATGATTTAATGTCGTGGATGTTGGAACATGTAAAGTTATAGAATATTTAAGTCCTAAGGTTAAAATTAAACCGTTATACATGGTTTTATCCATTTATACGAATGAAATACAAGTTGATACTTGTATACTTATGAGACTGAGATGAAGTTAAGATCTAGGGACAAAGTTAAGAGAAATTTTTAATGTATAGTCTAAAATAAGACTAATTCAACCAATATGATTATGGGATCATTGGTTAAGTCGATAGATGTACGAAATTAACGCACAAGGTCCGCTGCATCGAAAGCACGGGAGATTTTTGGGGTGTTACAACTGCAAGTTGAATTTGGAATATACTGGTAGATTTTCAGCAAAAGACACTATTTTCTTATTCATCTGGAGTACAAAAGAATTCAGTAATTACTCATGTACTAAAGCAATTATAACATAAATTTTATTCATTCAAGAGAAGTTCCAACAACTTTCAGTGAAAAAGCAATGGAAAAGTTCCATAACCCAGAAAATATTTCTAAAACCAATTGAAATAATTAAATTTTATTCAATTTAAATTAATAATTTAGTATCACACAATATTAAATACCACTTTGATAATTACAATTTTACTTATAATGTTTTATCTAAACAAAAGCAAAATAGAACATAAAAACATGAATAATGATATATCCTTACATATGAAAATTCTAAACAGAGATAATTACAATTTGGAATAATTCTAAATATTTGTACATTATAATAATACTTCTTGATATGTTCCATTTTGATAGTACATGGTGCATGGTACAGTGCGGTTTCTTAGATGTAGTTTGGCCTATAAATTAAACCCAAATCGCATTTGCGGTTTTTCAACCACCTAAAATCGTCATATACATCGAAATCGTTGATACGATTTTAATTGGTGCAGTTTTTGTGATTTTTGGTGCGGTTTCAGGGGTAATTCAATTTTTTGCTCATCCCTAATTTTACTAAAGAGGCCATCTTAAAGGCAAAAGTAAGAGGCACTAAGGTGCTACGTCTAGGTCTTTTGAACCAGGCAAGTTCTATGTAGTTTTTTCTATTGCTAGAGGATCTAATTTAATTTATAAAATAGTCAAAATAGGTACCCACTTTCTCTTGAAATAATAAATAAATAAATAAATAAAAGGCAATGACTAACGTTGTGGCCTAAATAAATTTTCCTATTCGTCAAGAAATTGATGAGGGTCCCCTATTTTGAAAAGTCTGGCTCTGCTCTTGATCACGAAAACACCTATTTACAGGGGCTGGGGAAAAACTCAACGGAGACGGAGGGCTTTACGTTCGAAGAACCCCCAACTCAATGTGAAGGTTGTGAATTGGAGTAGCTTGGCAGCTGCTGGCCGGCATCCCAGAAGGAACCACATAAATTCTCTTTAGAGGCAAACTAACTAAGGTTGCTCATTCAATTGTCTTTGCTTTGTGTGAAAGAGGAATCAAGCTAGGTACTAGTTTGGTAAAAGTAGTCTTTTGAGCACAGTACTTTTTTTCCTAATTAATCTCCGTACACCATAATTTTGCATTAGGTGACTACTTTATACAAAGATGAATATGAGGAACTTAAGCAAACCACCAAGTCTAAGCTAGAGTAACTTGCTACAAACAAGGAGTTGTGCACATAAAGTATATATCTCGAATATAATTTAAATCATATTTATTTAATTAGTTATTTAATTTTTATATATCTTGTGATAAATTTTCACAGGTATGGTTAGTTGGAGATGGACTGACTGAAGAACAACAAAAGACAGGAAGAAGAACATTGTTCATTCCTTTTTCACCTATCTCCCCTAAGTAAACAGTGATTGCTTCTAGCTACCAGTATACACCAGCAATGTTGGCTCCTTCATCACTCAAAAACCTAAACTCTAGAGAGATTAGCGAAGTCCCGCTTCTCAGTCTATAAACCTTTTTCTTGGATCAGATTCCCTCGATTATACCTTTTACTCAATTTTTAATATGTACATTTAGTGACACAATAATATCCATTGCAATAATTATATTATTGGTAACGTCACTAAAAGGAATATGCTCTCCATTATCTTATATATGTACTTTCGGAGGATTTTGAAGTTGTAGTATATATTATTGATATATGGTTATATATGTGTAATGTGTTGTATTGAAATATACTATGTTTTCAACTTTACTGTACTGTTTAAACTAATTTTATTATGCGGTCGTCGCTGCACGCCGATTGAACTCGTGATCGTGTATTTGATTAATTTAAAAGAGTCTTATTTTAATTTTAATTTTAATTTTAAATTTAATATAAATTTATTTTATTTTATTTTAATCAACATGAAATAATTTATTCAAAAAATATTATTTATTATAAATTTTTTTTTTTAAAATTTAAATAAATTCATATTAATTTTAAATTTTATAGGATTTTATTAATTAATTTATTTTATGCATCACAATCACAAATGTTACATTCACAGTTGCAAAACATATATCAGGCTTAAATTGAAGAGAGAAAGAGAGAGAGAGAGAGAGAGAGAGAGAGAGAGAGAGAGAGAGAGAGAGAGAGAGAGAGAGAGAGAGAGAGAGATGTGGTCGATATGATGACAAATCTTACTCCAATAATTTGCCTAAAAAATAGACACATGAATAAACGATGATTTGTTTGCCTACGTGGCACATGGTATACATCATAATTTAAGTTCATCGGATTTAATTCGTCGAATAAAAATATAATATAATATAATATAATAATTTATATAATATAATAAAATTATAATATAATGATAATAGATTATTACAATATATTTATTTGACTATTTTTGTACTAATTGTAATATTATTATAATATGTTTAAAATTATATTTGATTTACTAAATTATATAATTGTATATAATGAATAAAATAAATTATAAGTCAAAATATTAAATCAGTTATAATTATTATTTTGTCTTTTATAATTTATTATATTAAGGATGTAATGGCTAGTTATATTAATTAAAAGATATAATGAAAAACTTAAAAATTGATATAATAGCGTTACGCTCGTAATGACTTAATACATATAATTAATAGGTAAATCAAACATAATAAATGTTATATCATTGTAATTAAGGCTGTAAATTGCACCAAATGATTCGGGCTCGACTCTGATTCGACTTGAAAAAATATGAATGAGACTTAAATTTATTAATAATATGATCCAAATTTCTGTACGAAAAATAGTTCAATAAAAACATTAGTATAATTTGAGAAACATTATCTTTGACTCGTTTATAATTCAAACTATTCAATTTTTAATCATAATTCGATACATATATTCTCGATTAATACATATTCGAATAAATACTTGATATATATATATATATATATATATATATATATATATATATATTCAATTAAAAAAATTAGAATAATTAGTTATTATTTTTTATTTTGTTTGTAATTTTAATTTTAATTTTAATTTTATATTTATAAAGTGTAATTGTAATTATATTTTCTCATTTTTAAGTAAAATAATAAGTTTAATTAATAATTATATGTATTATAAAGTTAGTTACTACGTAGAAATTAGAATTCTAGGTTGAATTCAAAACTCATGAATAGTTTAATTATAATTCTATTCTAGTTGGATTAAATATGAGTAATAAAAATTTAAGTCGAGTTAAATTTGAATAAAATTTTACAATTATAATTTATATCAAAGTTAAATTCAAGCAAAAATTTAACCATACGAATTTAAATAATTTTTTGTTCGAATAAAGTTGATTCATTTATACCTATAAATATAATAATTTATTATATTATAAATTATTATATTAATTTGATGGTAACCAAAAGTCACCGTAATAGTAGTACTAACCAGCTACAATGTACTAGTCTAATTCAATGTCCTTATCGGCCGACTAATATATGCCAAAATATCCAAGAGTCAAAATAGTAGTACAACTAGGATTGGGTCTATACAAAACTTAGCTTTTGTTTGTCAAAATACTTTAATTCCGACGGTTTGGTGTCAAATTAATATAATAATTTTTGATTTATTTTAAATTAATATAATAATTTTATAATATAATAAATTATTATATTAATTTAAAATATTTTTTTAATTAAATTACTTATTATATATATCAGGCGTACGATTATATTAATTTAAATATTTTTTTTATTACACCCACTAATAAATATATTAGTTCATTACTTTTATAATGTAAATTATAAAAAATAAAACAATAATAATTACAAATATTTTGATATTTTGATTTATAATTTATTTTATTTATTATATACAATTATATAATTTAATTAATAAATATAATATAATAATATTATAATCACTACACAAATATTAAAAATTAATTAAATAAATATATCGTTATAACATATTATCATTAAATTATAATTCTATTATATTACATAAATTATTATATTATATCAAATATTTATTCGACGAAACAACTCCCATCTCAGTTCTTATAGTTATGGAGGTGGTTGTGAAGATGAGAGGCCCTGAGGGGAGGGAGAGAGAGACGTGTTAATTACTTAGCTTGAGTATTTGTAGACATGTGTTGATCCTCACGCAGGATTCAATGACGGCATCAAAATTTTGAATCGGGAGAGGTAAAAGTATTTAAGAATAAAAATTAATATATAATTAATATTATTCAAATAAGAAATATAAATAAAATTTTATACACTATATTTGTATGTCAAATTTTATATAAACATTCATTTAAATTATAAAATTTATTTTTAAATTGAATTTGTAAAAAAATTAAAAGTAATTTATTTTAATATATAACATCAAACAGTGATAATTTTTTATTATTTATAAATTACATAAAAACTATAACAAAATATTTTTCATCTATAGTTCTCAAAAAGAAAATACTTTTCATTTATATGTTATTAGTTTAAAATATTCATATGTTAAGAAGTGTTAATTAAACCCATACCTATACATGGAAATTAAAATTACTTAACCACAGACTCACTCTTAGAAATTATATTACGTACAGATAAATAATTGTAAGCACTTAATTTATAATTTTTAAAATATATATTGTTGAATTTCTAATTAATTCTATATATTTTTATAAGAGATACGATAACAAATATATCTAAACAAAAAATTTATAAACTCAAATAATAATATACTCATCTCTATTCTTAATTATAAAAATAAATTACTAAAATCAACAAATAGTTAGAGTGGTGAAAAGAGTCCGTAATAAAAAATATATATATGATAGATGATACTTAGGAAAAAGTATAAATAAGGATTAAACACCTACAACTTGTTTGAAGGAAAAATAAAATAAAAATCTGAGACTAAAAGAGCGTTTGAAAATTAAGAAATAAATATTTGGTTATATACTAGTTAAATTGTGGTGGGCCCCACCCCCGCCTCTGGTGCGGGCACTGATTGCATTCATGGCAAAGATGAGTTAGCTATTGATTCAGTTACTTGTATCTATGCATGTCTATATGCACGCATCTCGTGTGTGTCCATATAATGCTTTGTTAAAAAAATAGTACTTTGCAGAGAAAACAAAGGAGAGAGAAACTTATAGAGTTTGGCTTATACAAGGAAGAAAGAAAGAAAGAAAGAAAGAATGGCTACCAAACCAGGGATCCTTACTGACTGGCCATGGACACCCCTTCGAAGCTTTAAGGTACATTATTTACTCCAAGCGAAAATGGTTGATGAATGAGATATATATATATATATAGGGTTAGCAATATATTGCATGGAAATATTTTCCCAAATTATAACTTTTTTCATTAAAAAAAACAATGAGAATACTTGCTTTGACATATAGTTAATTACAAAATATTAAAATTATTTCTAAAATGCATCACTCCTTAAATTAGTTTGTATGTGTGTGTATGAATTTGTATGTGCGTGTTCTTAGTGTGTTAGTGTGTGTGTTTTAATTATTTTGATATTTAGTTGTTTTATTTTGTTATTTAAAATAAACTATTTTGGCGAGTTTAACATTATGTCCTTAAAAAAAGTCTCAACTCAATCGGAAGATGAAATGAACTCTAGTTGTCCAATTTTAGGCAATATTGAGATTTTTAACAATGTTTTCATTTTAATAGTACTGAACTACGAGTAAAATAAGGCTGAGAGTGTTCTTTTTTTATTAAATGAGTTGAGAGGTGTGAAAGATTTACTAAGGGAAAAAATAAAGAAGAAAAAACATGGTGCAACATGTATTGAGGAATAATATATATGACCATTTATAAACCAAACTCTTCAACAAATTCTTCATATTAGATGGTTGATCATTCTTTATATATGTTTGATCTAGCTGATGCGGTATATTTTATAAAGAGCTGTCGCATTAAAGCGAGAAAATTAGAAATTTGATTTTTTTTTTTTTGTAAACGAAATTTGAACGTATAATGCTATTATATGTGCTGTTGGAGACTTAAATGAATAAATATACATCCATCAAATGAATCACATATATATTTATTATATTTTGCTTTACAAGATACAATTTTAACTTTTTTACCCTCTCTCTTTTAATTACGCTATACTATTTGTTAGTGTATGTGTAGACATATCCTGCAAGTGTGCATATATATATATATGTATGTATGTATGCATGTATAATTTTCTTGAAAAGACATATGTAACCATCACTTTACATATATATCTCTTACTGCTAATAATTATGTACGTAATTGATAATATATAAAATGTCAATACATAAATTTGTAATATATATTATTACCCAAATTAAATATATATGCGTTTTCAAAAAAAAAAAAACTAAAGAGATATACGAAGGATGAAAATAAGATGAGAGAACATAACTTTCTTCATTTTTTTTTTAAACTAATAAAGAAAATTAATATAAATGAATAATCAAGATTTATATCTTTCTTTTTCTTTTATTTCCTTTTTCAATTCAAGATTTATATTTCATTATATATATAGTTAGTAGCAAAACTAAAGATTTATTTTGGTTGTTAATTTGTAGTACGTGGTTATGGCTCCTTGGGTGGTTCACAGCATATACTCATACGCGACGAAGGATGAAAATGAAAGGGACTTTTCCAACTTTCTGATATTTCCCTTTCTCTTATCAAGAATACTTCACAACCAAATTTGGATTTCACTTTCTCGCTACCGAACTGCCAAAGGCAACAACAGAATTATTGACAAGGCTATTGATTTTGAGCAAGTTGACAGAGAAAGAAATTGGTAATATTGATTATTACTTCCTCGTAATTTGTCTTATATACAATATAGTTTTGACTTTTTTACGTATATTAAAACTGTCTATTTTATTTTTTTAATATTAAATTTTAAGATTGAGTAACATTTGTTATTATGAAAAATAGAGAGTTGATATTAATTGGGCATAAATTATGAACACGGAGTAATTATTTTTATTTAGACAAATCTGCCCTTGACAATTAACTTTGATTATGGTAATTGTGACGCCTTACTATTTAAATGACAAGGGTGTGTGCGCACACACATACATATATATTGGATTGATTTTATAGTAAATAGTGATTATAGGGGTTTAATTGGCCACCAAATTTTACATTATCTACTCCAAGATTTGACAATCAAGATTTTAAAAAAGAGAAAGAAAAGAAAAGTGGGATCTCCGCAAAACTATGTTATAGAGGGGAATTGAAGTTTGCCTTACACTTAATTTAAAATTAATAATTTTTCTTTCGGCAATACTACGTGACAGATTTAAATTGTTCTGCAACATATACAGTGTTCTGAAAGACCTCATCTTTTGTTTATTTATTTTTTTAAAATATAGTCTGTCAAATCTTGAAATGGACGTTGCAAGATCTTGAACTTTTGCCCTATAAATATGAACTCCAAAAAATACTTTAAAAAAAGGTTAAATGAGGGTGAAGACGTATATATAAACGGTGAAAATATTGGCTGCAGGGATGATCAAATATTGTTTAATGGGATCCTGTTCTATTTGGCAAATTTGACTCTGAAGGGAGCGTCACATTTGCCATTCTGGAGGACTGATGGTGTTATTATCACAATTTTGCTTCATGCGGGTCCTGTGGAGTTCCTATACTATTGGTTTCATAGAGCTTTGCACCACCACTATCTCTACTCTCGCTACCATTCTCATCACCATTCCTCTATTGCCACTGAGCCTATTACTTGTAAGTTCCTCTCATTTTCTCTAATCATTATTATTCATTTAAAATAAATGATAAATATATAGTTCATAATTTTTCTTAACTTCTTATAACTATTTTTATTCAATTCGGAATGTTAATTTGACCTCTTTTCACTTTTTAATTTCCTATAAAAGTTCTTTTTTGGTATTAAGATCTTTTAGTTGTTTTGTACCTTTCACACCTACAATATATTAACAGATCAAGACTCGTCACAAATTTATAATTTTAAGCATCTAATTACCATGCATTAAAAAGGACCACATATTTTGTCAGAATCTAAAAGCTCGATTGATACGAGTGTAACCTTCCTTTATTGTACGTCACACCAAGCTATCTAATTATGTAACCATATTGAAATGGAGCCATTTTTATGAAGTGGAGCCTTATTGTCTGAATGCAAAATGATTGTTTAACAATTCAGTCAAATTTTATCGAATTATTCAAAAGATCGTGGACTGCATGCAAAACTAAAAGATTATAACTTAAAGCACTTTTGATAATAACTTGGGATGATATATACGTATCAAATAATCTTATATATTTCGATATGAATTAATCATGATGGCATGTATTATTGATAGTAACTTAAAATTAATTTTATATACATATCACACTTGTAAACATGTTTTGACATAGAACTTGAATATTGCTATAGATGGATATATGTAACATAGGAAATTAGAACTACGCCTCGTGTGTAAACGCAGAGGGCAAACGGATGGGATGCAACACCCCAATCCTATATTAAAATACTTAAATTAAACTAATGTGTATGAGCCTTCAATTATATTGCGAAGAATATAAAAAGTAATATAATCAGGTTATTATTATTATTATTCTTTTTAAAAAATAAAATAATGTACTTGTATACTTGGGTGGTGGCAATAACCAGCAAATAAATATTTTACTATGTAGTTGATAATTTAATTGAATAGAGTAATTATATTTGATCATGTGAAGTAATGGCAATAACGTTGTGCATATGTTTGGGATGCATTCAGCTGTGGTTCATCCATTTGCAGAACACATAGCATACTTCGTACTGTTCTCAATACCAATGTTGACGGTAACGGTGACGGGGATTGGCTCAATTTTTTCATTTGCTGGTTATGTCACATATATTGATTTCATGAACAACTTGGGCCACTGCAACTTTGAGCTTATTCCAAATAAGCTCTTCTCCATCTTTCCTCCACTCAAGTACCTCATGTATACCCCCTCGTATGTTTCCTAATCTCTTAATTATCTCTTTAAATTATTTTTTATTTTCCCCAAAAATGTGTATTTAATTTTAAAAAATAAGCCTTTTAGAAACGAGCTATAATACAGTACTGGAATTTTGATGCCTGAATTGCTTAAAAGTGCATTAAAATATTGTATGATACAATATTTTAATACAGTTGTCGGTAATTCGTACATCACATTTTCGAGCATTAAACATTTATTAATAAAAAAAAGTTGTCAATTTTGAACCACATAATTTGATTTTATATTTCAATATTGATTTTATATTTCAATATTGATATTAGATGAGAGCTAAGTTTAGCTATATTTTAGTCCGAGCAACTTTGATACGTTATGTCATTTTTTTTGTTAAACTCTTTTATAAAAGAGATTATCGTTTTAAAAAGTAAATTTTTTTTTTTATTTTTATTTTAAGACAGAAAAGGGTATATATATATATATATATATATATATAATGTTTTAGAATAACAACTTAAGGTATTTCACCCATTGACAACAGACAAATCATGATTGTGGACATCAAATTAGGTGGTGTTTATTATTCTGCAATTCATCATGTTCTGTTTGCAAATGTTTTGAGAGTATAGTGCTTCTAGGCTTCTAGCTAATATTTTGTAGGATTATTAAATTCAAAAGCTCCAGTGCTAGTGCATCAGGTTGTGAATTCTTCCATTGTTTAATACATATAATAAATAAATTCTTTAGTTAAAAAAATCTTAATAAAAAGAAGATCTTTAGAAAAAGTTATAAATTTAAGAACTTTTAATGTATTTATCTTCTTTTTGTTATGTTAAACCATTGGTCTATCTTGTTTTTGGGCAAATCATACCCTGTTAAATAAGTAAATTTTAATGATAAATCTTGTCAATTTATTCTATTGAGAGAGATTTCAAAATCATTGTGATGAATTCAATATGCAATAATTTCATATAAATTATCAAATAATTAAATTATAAATTTTCAAATTGCATGTTTATTTTGTAGTAGTTGATATGGTAATTTTGAATATTGTATTATTTTGAATATATATATATAAAATAAAACAGAGCAGCTCAAATCCCAAGATTTTAACATCCAACGGTCTCAAATTAATTTAGACTTCAACATCCAATAGTCTAAAATCATTGAAGGCTTCAACATCCAACGATCACTAATCTATCACTCATTTTCCCCCCAAATTCAACATTTTTAGCATTGACGTCATTTTTCTGTTTTTCGGGTATTGCGGTCGTTATGTTTCTCACATACAAATTGATTTGGGTGGGAAATCACAGGGACAGTTCAGATTCATTCTAATTGATTTGTAAGTTATTTTAAGTTACAAAGAGTCTTTAGGTAATAAAGTATTTTTGAAATTTTAATCTTTGTCGTGCCTTTAGGGACGGTCAATTAGGTGTCATCTCTTTGGTGTTTTTGCGGGTTATACCGAGATCAACTATTATAGTAGCCTTTGACTCATGGTATGATAATCTTTTGTCTAATTTCAAGAAGAAATATAAAAGAAAAAATGTTATGGTGATACAATTTAGTAAGTGTTATGACAATACTTTTGGGTATATTCAAAAATATTTCTTTTGGATTTTTATATCTTTTTTTCCCTCATTAGATCCTACCAAATGGCTTGCAGTACTACCCTTTTTCTACAGAAAATATTGTTCATGGATCATATTGGTCGATGGTAGAGATACTGGAGACAAATAAATATTGTCAAACTTCTCATTCCGTTTTGTCAATAAAAGAAAGGTGTGTAGGATACTCGAAAACACTATATTACATAAATTTGAGCCCGCTATCGTCAATCAATTAATTGCTCAAACCTGCCAAGAACTAATTTTAAGTTGGAAATGAGTAGCACACCAATGTTTGCCTAAAAAAAAAATATGACTGGATTGAGTATCAATCATTTTGTATTAATGGTTGGACTCTCAGTTCTATTAAGGAACTAAGAGTCCACAACAGTTTTAGATTTTTTAATCTAAAAATATTAGATGCAGTACTTAACTATTATATTAATTACATCGTGCCTTCAGGCACGGGTTATCCTTAGTGTATATATATATATATATATATATATATATATATATATATATGGAATATTTATCGCAAGATTCTTCTATTCCAAGAGCCATCCTATTATTAATGTTGTGAACCTTGGATATATAGAAGCATAGAATGTCTAAATCTTAAGGTTAAAAAAATTGTTTGGTATATATGGTTTTATCTATATATACGGATGAACTACAAGTTGATACTTATAAAAAGGATGAAATCGAGACCAAGTTAAAATCCAGGGATGGAAAGTAATAAATAGTCTAAAATAGACTAATTCAACCAATATGATTATAGGATCATTGGTTAAGTTGGTAGATATATGGAAGCTATCGCACAAAATCCGTTGTAACGAGTAAACAAATTTTGGGGGCATTATAATAAAATTATTAAAAAAAAATTGGCTTGAGGACGCTGGCCTCGAACCCCCACTAAATTAAATGCCGCATAATAATTTTGTCCCCACTAACTATTTTTTTTTGCCTTTGCCATTGTCTATATGTGAATATTTCTAGGTCTGCCACTACACTGAATTTTCATTCAGTAGTTGAGTTAAGACAATTGAACAAAAAGTTGTTTTTTTTTATTTTTTATTTTTTCTAATTAACATATTTGTTTTATTGAACAGGTTTCATTCACTCCATCACACACAATTTCGATCAAATTACTCACTTTTCATGCCATTCTATGACTACGTATATGGTACCATGGACAAATCTTCAGACACATTATATGAAACTTCACTCAAAAGAGAGGAGGAATCACCAAATGTGGTGCATTTGACACACCTAACAACACCGGAATCCATCTACCATCTCCGGCTCGGATTCGCCTCCTTAGCCTCTAAACCTGAAACTTTAACTTCCCGTTGGTACATTTGGCTAATGTGGCCTGTCACACTTTGGTCCATGATGGTTACATGTATTTTTGGTCGAACGTTTGTTGTCGAGAGAAATATTTTCAAAAGTCTCAAATTACAAACACAGGCGATTCCGAAATATAGCATACAAGTAATTAATTAATACTAAAATTTTATGTATATATGTTTTTTGTTTTTATTTATTTTTTGTTGCGATTTTTATGTTTATATTAGGGTTTGTAATTTTTTGATATGCTTATTTGCAGTACAATATGGAATGGCAAAGAGAGATCATCAATAGCTTGATTGAGGAAGCTATACTAGAAGCTGAGGAAAAAGGCACTAAGGTGTTAACTTTAGGTCTACTTAATCAGGCAAGTTCTTTCTATTTTAAAAATGATAATTAGCAATTAGGTATGCAATAAAAATATTTCTTTTCAAAACTACATCTTAAGACGAAATTTTGTTATTTGGAAAAAGTTATTAAAAAAATTATGCTGAAATGTGTCATCTTGATATACATAAATAACGTGAAGTCAAATAGAACTCTTATTTTCAACAAGTATATATATATGAATATACAGACATAAAAAGGAATTTTGGTGAGTATTTTGCAGGGAGAGGAGCTAAATAGAAATGGTGAGCTTTATATAAGAAGGCAGCCTCAACTAAAAGTGAAATTGGTGGATGGGAGTAGCCTAGCAGTTGCTGTTGTGTTGAATAGCATTCCCCAAGGAACAAAACAAGTGGTTCTTAGAGGAAACTTATCCAAGGTCTCTCATTCCATTGCCATTACTTTGTGCGAAAGGGGCATTCAGGTAAATGACATTCATTGCAGGACAAAATGTTATATATATATATATATATATATATATATATATATATATATATATATATATATATATATATATATATATTTATGATAAATCTGGGAATGGTATTCAAAGTTTCTTTATTTTCTAATACTATTTAAAACTGCAACAGGTATCCATTTCACGCGAGGATGAGTATATAAGGCTTAAAGGAAAATGTGATACTGAGGCTCAAAGTAATTTAATCCTTTCAAATGGTTATTCTCAAATGGTAGATAATCTTAAATCTTTTATTTTTCAAGTTTGTTTTGTGTTATGGCTTTTTATTTCCTTAATTAATTAATATATGACTCCATAGTTTCTTAAGATTGTCGCATGACCACCTCTAGAGGATATTTTTTTTGCTCTAATATATTGAGATTTCAATTTTTTGAAAGATATGGTTAGTAGGAGATGGATTGAGTGAACAAGAACAAATGAAGGCATCAAAGGGAACATTATTCATTCCTTTCTCTCAATTTCCTCCAAAGAAAGTGCGCAAAGATTGCTTTTACTACTCCACTCCAGCAATGTCCATTCCAAAGCATCTCGAAAATCTAGACTCTTGTGAGGTTAGAAATATTAATTTTTAATAGATTTTATTAGACCTATAATCAAATTCTTAAAGAAGAGGAGGAAGAAGAAGATTTTATGACTGAAAAAATCATTGAATTATTGTCAAACCATCAAAAAAATATCCATATTTTTTTTATACCAAACTATTGAACTTTCAAACAGTTGTCCAATTCCTATAATTTGACTATATGAGCGAGATTGTACATATGATTTGGTCAATTTTTAGGCATTTTCGACAATTTTTTAAAAGTTAAGTGGTTTTGGTACAAAAAAGAAATAGTTTGTATGTATTTTTTATAGTTTGACGAGAATTCGATGTTTTTCTCAGTATTTAACAAAGAAAAAAATTATGAAATTTATGCATGTAATACATAGTTTTAATTGTGCGTAAATGTGTGACAGAATTGGTTACCAAGAAGGGTGATGAGCGCATGGCGCATAGCTGGGATACTGCATGCATTAGAGGGATGGGACGTGCATGAATGCGGCAACATGATGTTTAGTATTGACAAAATCTGGCAAGCTAGTCTTCAACATGGGTTTCGTCCATTGATGATGGCAATGGAATCAATGAAGAATTAATTAATATAAGACTTAATTAGTAATTCCATTTGCTTTAAAAAGAATTTCAAATATTTATGTATCTTAAGTTGTTTACTTGGTTTGAAGGGATCTCTGTAAGCATGTCGCTTGAATACACTTATTCCTTATCTCTATATATGTATGTGAGTGTGCTTTGTATTTCGTTATATACTTCTTGTATTGTTTCTTGAATTTCTCATCCATTCAATATGATACTCTCTTTGATGTGCTACAATTGAAGTCACATTTGATGTGCGTTTATGCATTATTGCTGATATTTTAGGGGACCGATTTATTAACAACGTTGTAAAAAAGAATTTATATATCCTTACAACAGATCTCAGTCGTTTATACTAAGATCTAATGGTTAAAAGTGTCCTCTTCTGCAATTTAGTTTTCAGGATACCACAGTTTAATACTACGGACGGTAATAAATGTTCAAAATGTCCACAACATTTAATTTGATAAATGTACTGTCCGTAGTTTTAAACCACGGACGGGTTACATTTTTTTTTTATATCAAAATAAAATAAAATTATACCGTTCGCAGTTTAAGTTTGTGATCTTATGTCTAATTGTGAAATGATTTATGTGGTAGGGATGATCTAATCCTCTGCAACACAAGTTTATTCTACATCTTTAATGCAACTATGGCTAGAGCTTCTCAGCTACCCATATGGAGAACAGACGGTGTGATATTAACAATTTTGCTTCATGCAGGTCCTGTGGAGTTCCTCTACTATTGGCTGCACAGAGCTTTGCACCGCCACTACCTTTACTCTCGCTACCATTCCTCTATTGTCACCACGCCTATTTCGTGTACATAATTAAATTAAACTAGTCCGTTTTTTCTTATTATAAAAGAAAAACTGATGAATAAATCTTTATTTTGTATATATATTTTGGCAGCTGTTGTTCATCCATTTGTGGAGCATGTATTTTTTTTTTCCTCTTCGCCATACCAATTTTCTCAACGGTTTTAACTCAAACTGCCTCTTTGGTATCTGTCTATGGTTATGTTATTTTCATTGATTTCATGAACAACATGGGGCACTGCAACTTTGAGATGGTACCAAAGAACCTTTTCTCCATCTTTCTTCCTCTCAAATACATAATGTATAATCCACGTATGTTCTCTTCTTAAAGTTCCAATTTGTCATGCATTGCAAATGGATAGTTCTATGTGCTCTAACTGTGCCCTAATAGTAGTAGAAAATAGTATGTGAATCCTACGTACCATTTGAATTAATAATGATGACTCTGAATATATTAAACTCACGAACTATTTTTTTCTAACTGCCAGTTAGTGCACATATAAGTACTCTATGCAAATTATATTTAGATATGAACATATTAGTAGAACTCTTGATAAATTTAATATCTGACCTTACAGATATCACTCCCTTCATCACACTAAATTTCGGACAAATTACTCGCTCCTTCATACCTATCTATGACTACATGTATGGAACCATGGACCAATCGACAGATGCTTTGCATGAAACTTCACTCAAAAGGCAAGAAGTTGCCATCTCACACATTTAACCACACCAGATTCCATCTATCATCTCTGGCTAGGGTTTGCATCCGTTGCATCTAAGCCCTACATGGTGAAATGGTACCTAGGGCTAATGTGTCATGTGACATGGTGTTCCATGGATCCTGACTTGCATCTTTGGCCGCGCATTTGTTGCAGAGAGAAATACATTCAAGAATCTCAAATTACATTCGTGGGCAATACCAAGATACACTAGAGACAGTTAAAAGGGTTAGAGACACAGTTATTAAAAAAAGGAATTTTTGGTGTTTAAATATTCCTACCGATTGCTCTTGGATTTGGCTGAAGGTTTTGCAGCTAAGGAATGTTGCTCTGTCTTTTATCCGTTTTAAGATTGGAAATGGTCAATCGACTAACCTTTGGTTTGATCCCTGATATAGACATTACCTTCTGGCATCTTCTGTTCACGATCCTTTGGTTGTTTACTTTGGACTTGTCTATGATGCCAAGGTTGCCGACATTCTATTTGAACAAGGATGGTCCCTTCCCACATCTAGTCATGGTCAGGTAAGGGCTTTCGGAGCAAATTTTGACCTTGGCACACACTACGATTTAGACAAACAAGACCAGATTTTATGGGAAACCTCTGCAACTGTCAACACTGCCCTCATCTGGCAATCGATTCGTAGCAGGAGTGACTAGGTAGAATGGTGGAAAATGCTGTGGCACAAGCTGTCTATTCCAAGGTACTCTTTTATAGTTTGGTTAGCATTCTATAAGGGTCTTAGAACGAGGGATGTCCTAATTAGATATGTGACCGAAATTCCTGTTACCTGCTTGTTGTGTGATTCGCATGATGACATCATCTTTTTTTCTATTGCCCTTTCTCCTTCCAAGTTTTATTCTATGTCATGAGATTTTATGGTTGGATAGGCTTTCATAGAGATCGACACACTATGATTGAATTCATTTTGACCTTGAACTGCTTGGTGTTTAAAAGGGCTATCCTCTCCTTGGCTATCACTGCTGCGGTTTACTTCTTGTGGCGGGAATGAAATGCTCGGATTCATGGGGATGCCAGTAAGCTTGCAATTTGCCTGGCTTGTGAAATTACCCACCTCATCAAATGCAAACTTCACAGTTCTTACAAATTTAAGAAATATGCTGTTAATGCCGAATGTAATCATAGGGTCTGTCCTAGGATGGGAATGGTATATTGGACTGGCGTTTGTCCCTTTCCTTTTGTTCTCCTCTTTTCTTTCATACAACCTTAATTTAATAAAAAAAAAAAAAAAAGGAGATACAATTTTCTTTTTAAAGTAACATAGTATTCTGTATTTGCTATAATCTTCTACTATCATTTATAGTTTGACACTACTGCTACCGAGTTCTTAGCTAACATTAGGTGTACATATTTTTAAAGTCATAATTTTAAAAATGTATCTTTTATTTTATAACAGAGGCCTTAATATATATTATGTTCAAGCACAAGTTGAAATCAAGGATCATTAAGTTATATTTTTCATTTTTGCCATATTTTTGTTTTCTTGTAGTATAAATTGCAATGTCAAAGAAAAACTATAATATCCCAACTATTTTAAAATATGATCTGACAAGATCTAATTAAGATTGTCAATTTAAAACCTAGAGAACGATTACTCAAACATACTTAGAGCTATCTCAAAAACCTAATACAACTCGAAGCTATAATCGTACACGGTTAAGAGGTTAAATTTTTTTAACCTAATATAGGTGTTATGTGAATACTAAAGATTTAAGTATGTAATTTATGTGGAGGATTAAATATGTATATATATTTAAATGTGAAAATATATACATTCAATTGAAAATAAAATTTAATAGTTAGCTAACTATTAAATTAAAAGAATTGAATTTATTATGAAATGAATTGTGGAAGCAAAGAGAATTTATTAATATTAATTAATTGAGCTTAAAATTAAAATTATATTATGAAATAATATAATTTGAATAATAAACCTTGAACGACAATTGATTAATTATGAATTAAATTTCATAAATAAGATAATTAATTCACTTAACTAAAATAGTAAATTAAGGTAGGTATTTTTAATTTATAAAAATGAGGGAGTTAATTAAACTCATTATTTTTAAAATATACTACATATGAATGTAATATATTTATATAATGACTTAATATATTATGCCAAACGGGTATAAATTAAATAGAAATGAGGAAAATTAATTTACTAAATTGTTATTAGTAGATGAATATGTTGACTTTAAATAAAAAAGAATTATTTAGTTAATGATAAAGAATAATTGTATTATATTATAATTATTAAAATTTAAACCCTAAATTAAAAGGATAAAAACCTAAACTAGGGTTTGGAAAACCTAAACTAGGGTTAGGTTAAAACCTAGAAAAGATTATACCCTAAAACTTAAACCCTAATCTAGGGTCAAACATAATCTAGAATTTAAAACCTAAGGATTAAACCCTAAAACCCCTAGAAAATATTACTATTTATAAATTAGCGTATAATAAGAAAATTATACGGATAAAATAAGAAAATTATACGGTATAAATACGAAAAAGTTGACTATGAATAGTGAAAGTCAACTATTTAATTAGTAGATTTAAATGAAAATAAAGATTTAAACTAATTAATTAACTTTTTTAATTAATTAGTTATCAACCAATCAAGTTGCTAGCATTATGAAGGATTAATCTAAGCATCAATTAAGCTTAATTAATGACCAAAAAGCCCTCCAAATCTTAGCCGCTTTGAACAAGAGAAATCAAATTGAATTTCTCTTCCTTTAAGTAAAATAGTAGGCCAAATCTTGTCCATCCATTTTAGGAGATGATGATTCACCAAACATGATGATAACTAACATTAATGGAGCATTAATGAAGCACATGGGTCGGCCATAACAGTTGGGGTTGAGTGATGATCATGGTTTGGATATTTTAGGTCCAAAAGACCTTAAAATCCTAACCCTAGCTCTCCTATAAATAACACGCTCTCCCACGGTTGAAACCCACGAGTATAACACCGAAAATCAGTCATAAATTTCTCTAAGTATCAGTTATATAATGCCTAGATCAGAATCAATGGCAGAAATGTAAAGATTGCTTAAGAGGTACAAAATTTATTTGTGCTTGTTGATATTTAATCTTTCAGTAAAATTTACGTTTTGTTGTTTATTAATGACTGTTATGATGTTAATAACTGATCTGGGTGGTTAAATTATATATGTTTCTATAACGTCTAGATGCATAAAATGATAGCATTTAAGTCTCTGTCCAAAACTACCCAGAAATGCTGTCTGACAAGCTATTTTGTCAGATATTTTCATCGACCTAATGTGTTAGTTTAATGTGTTTTATAGTCTGTAGTTGTAGTATGCCATGAGCGTAAGACACAGAGTCACTAATCACCTTAATCGAATCACGGGTCCGTGAGGTATAAGGCCTAAAAAGTGCCTATTTAATCACAACTCACTACCGGAAAATTTTTAGGCAACCCAGAAAATGAAGAACAGTCTGACAGGCTAGTTTGACCGAGATTAATCTTGCAACTGTGATATTTTTAAGGTCTAATATTGAGATTTCGATGTACCCTTCCATTTGTACTACATCGAGATTCAATTAGTTTGCCTAAACATAACACATATTAGGAGATGTTTCAAGCCAAAACTCCTTCCTCGACTATGACCAGCTGTTTTGGGCAGCCTTAAGAACGTTCAAAGCTATAGCGACAGATTGCCTATCGTTATAGCCTTTTAGCCATGACCTGTTTCCGGTAGTTATGAACAAGGGGAGATTTAGCGACGGACTTGCCTGTCGCTATATATATCCTATAGCGACAACCTCCTTCCGGTAAACCAAGAACACCTACAACGACGATTTAAGAGACAGTTTTGTCTGTCGCTATAGCTTTCAGCGACAGACTTGCCTAGAACACTTATAATACTGCCTTTAACGATGGATCTAGCCACAGATTTAAGTGGGCTTTATTATACAATGCCTTTAGCGACAAACTTGTATGTAACAATAACTATTAGGGACAAATTATGATAAATTTAATTAAAGCCTAATTTTAATAGCTTTTAGCGACGGACTTATTGATAGATTTTTAAAGTAAGTTTAATTTCACTTTAAAAATAGCTTTCAGTGGCGGATTTGATCCGTGACAATAGATATAAATGACATAATTAAATTAAACTTAATTAAAACTAATTTAAACTATCTTTAGCAACGAATTTAATTAAAAATTCGTCGAGGTAGCTTCTAAATTAGCTTTTAGCAACAGATTGAGTTATGAATTAATTCAATTAACATATTAAACTATATTTAATGAAGGATTAAGCTATAAATATAATTAATTAACATAATTAATTATACAATGAAGTGATTTAAGTAGCAAACTTGAATAATTAACTTAGTTAATTATTAAATCAAATGATTAAAATTACGATTTGACATTAAATCTCAAACATACATTATTAATTAGATTAAATACATATTCTTATGTATACTAACGACTGTTATTAATATGTTAAACATATTTGGAGTACAAATCAAGTTCAAATCAACGTGAACTAAATCATACACCGTACAGTCAAGTCTTCTAACTAAATTATGTTATGTTTAGAAGTTATTAATATAAATTGTAAGCTTTATGTGACAATGTGATATGAATTATCAATATGAAAGTTATGTGTGATATTAAATTGTTATTTATGATATGTTAAAAACACGTTAAGGTATTTATGAAAGCATAAACTGTATATATGCTATATATTAGACTTGCTGAGCCGTCGTACTCATTCTTGCAAATAAAACTTTATTTGCAGTTAATGAAGAACGTTAAGAAGATCATGAACATAAAGATGAAGCGTAGATTAGGTTTTCATGCTTTATTACTTGTATTTGTATAAAGTCATAATGACTATTGTAATATGAATAAGAAAACCATGTAACCGAATAGTAAATGAATGATATAAATTATTATTATCAGAATGTTGTTATGTCTTTATTTTTATAGAATTGTTAAAATTTAAAATAGTATTGATAATGATCTATTTATCTAGATAAGGATCGGTAAATGACTTATGAGTACTGTACATCCGAGACATGACTAATTGTTGTTGACTGGTCAAATCCATCGTTAGGTTCCTCGGATCCAGGTGTAATTTGTTATTACTATTCTGAATGTCAGATAAGTAGGATTATTGATATAAAGAGATATCATTATAAACAAATGTGTTTTGAGTAAGGGTTTTAACTAGTTGGGTATGTTTTGTACGGACAAAGAGAATTTTGCATCGGACAAAGATACAACCATTTGTCACAAATAAAGATGCAAACATTTATCACGGATGAAGATACAAACATTCATCGCGAAATTCTCTATTCCCAAGAACCGTTCTAATGATTTAATGCCGTACGTGAATCTTGGAATATGTAAAGTTATAGAATATTTAAATCTTAAGGTTAAAATTGGACCGTTATATATGGTGTTATCCATTTATATGAATGAACTACAAGTTAATACTTGTATAAATAATGAGTGTAACGACCCCAATTCCAGACTCCTTTAACCCCGGATCTGGTCCGTTAGAAGTAACCTCAATCCTGAGTTTAATCTAATTATATTTGTCTTATAAACCACAAGCAAGTACAATTATTACTATACACTAGGTATAAACCTTAAATGGATACAACATCCCACTTCATACTATTCCAGAATCGAAATCTTTAAACATTTTTTTATTACACTTTCTAATCATATGAATAATGATTTAACATACCAACATGTCATCCTTATACATAAAGGACAACATCTGAAAATAATTTAAAATAATCTTTATATGTTCTCTTAACATTTTGGTTTGCTAATCTATAGCACATTTAAGACATAAAAATCTTCACAAGTAATACCCACATAAATAATTTATTCTATCGCAGGGTTTACTATAAAAGCACCAACGCTTTGATCTTGATGACTCGTTAGTCAATCTTCATCTTCACCTCTACCAGAGTAATCAGCTTCCTCATGCTTTTCTGTAATATTTTATTTTAAGCAAGAGTGAGCACGACGGCTCAGCAAGTCTAACAATTTCACATAACACATAAACATATTTCATCATGCTTTATGCATCTCATGCTTTGCAATGACTACATATCTTATGCATATCATGCTTTGCATTTACTCTAGGATTTATGCTTTTCATACATGTCATTTATAATGTCGTACAGTTCAATATAGAACAATCAACTTAAATCATTTAGTGTATATCAACAGTCTATTTCATCTTGTATCACATAAGCACATTACCACATTCTTGCACATAATAGCATGTGCACACATAACAGTTTATCAAATTTCTAAATCATGCAAATAATGCAACACATTCTGAAAAACTTGCCTGGATTTGCATAACCAGCTTATGCTAACCTTTCACGTTCCTTGCACCACCTACACGATATGTGAGATCAACGGTGCATAATATCAGTTAAGGTTTAACTTAAGGCTAAATCTTATTTTAAAGATATTTATTTCTTCTTATCGTCCCTTTTTAAATCAATAGGATTAATTTCATATTCTAGTCTCTTGTTAACTTGACTCAGTGTTTCATATTCAACACCGTAAATCTTTTGTACAAAATTATGCAGTTCTGACATTTATTAATGTCACTACATTAATGCCTGGACTTTATTTCTGTTTAGGTCGAACAACTAATTAGTCACTAATGGACCATACCCTTGGTTCAACTTAATCACATCATTTAACTTGATAATTTATCATAATATTATCCATCTAAAAAAATATTTTAAATCTTACTATCAATTAGTAATAACTTATAATGTTATTTAGTTGTTAAATAATACTTTAAATAATCATTACTATCATTAATTCCTTTTTAATAATAGTTTACCTTAATCATTATTATTAATCTTTTAATAATAAATTAATTGTTTGCTAGTATTATTACCCTTAAAAAATATTTTAATTGACTTCTCATCTTCTGATTATTATTAATTATTTTAATAATAATTTATTTGTTCATCAATATTATTAATCATTTAATAATATTTGAAATCCTCACGTATCATTAGTAATTATTTAATAATGATTCAACTCTTAACTAGTTATTATAATTGTCTAAGTAATAGACTTATTATTTATCATCCATCATTTGATAAATAATAACTTATCTTACCTTTATTTATTATTTAATATCCATTAAATAATAAATAATTAATTATCCAACTTATTGGAAACTATTACATACTATTGATCGCTTTTTTTTTTTTTATCATTTAATATTGATTAAACAATAATTACTTATTTAACTCTATTCCCCTTTAATCATTACTTAATTATTAAAAATCAATTACCTTTCTTAATCTATTATGTATTAAATAATAGATAATTAATTCATTAACCTTAATACTTCTTTAATTATTACTTACTGTTAATTAAATATTAATTAATTAATTAATTAATTACCCTTATTTATTATTTAATATTGATTAAATAATAAATAATTAGCTTACTATCCTTTAATTATTTAATAATAATTAATTATTTAATTACCCTTATTTATTATTTAATCTTAATTAAATAATAAATAATTAATTTATTAACTTAATTCTCCTTTAATTATTATTTAATGTTAATTAAATAAATAAATAATTAATTAATTATACTTACTTATTATTTAATCCATAATTAAACAATAAACAATTAATTTATATTAATCCCCTTTTAATTATTACTCAATATTAATTGAATAATTAATTAATTAATTAATTAATTAACCTCGAGTTATTCTTTAATTATTATTTAAGGTCAATTAAATAATAATTAATTACTTAATTATATTTACTTATTATTTAATCTTAATTAAATAATAAATAATAAATTTTATTATCCTTTAATCATTATTTAATTTCAATTAATTAAATAATAATTAATTAGTTATTCTTTCTCATTATTTTATCTTTATTAAATAATAAATAATTAGCTATTTATTATTTAGAATGAAATAATAATTATTTTTCCTTACTATCATTATTAATCTAATAATGTTTTAGTCCTTTTTCATAATTTTTATTAATTAAATAATAATATTTTATTATTTAATTAATATTTTAAAACATTTAATACCATTTAAATCATTTAAGAATTATTTTAAATCATTTAAATATTAATTTTTAAAGAAAATTTGCTACCAAACCCGAATAGGCTGACCGGGTGGTGCTTGACCCGGTCCAACCCAGATCAGAAAATTGCAATTAATTACAAAAAAATCAGGCATAATGCCCCTTAGTTTTTTAATTTGGGGTCCTTTACAAAAACTTGAATATCTTGAGTTCTACAACTCCGATGGAGCTTTACTTTATATCGTTGGATTTGTCTTTTCCTGAACTACAATAAACGATGGTCTTTTGCTATTTTTGGATATGTTTTGGTCCTCTGGTAATGGTATAAAGTAGACTGATCTGTTTTGGTTTTTAACAGTGAGTTACTTTGCTGCCAAAAATCATAACTAAATCATTTTAAATCATTTTTAAGTGAATCCAAAGCTATTTTGTTCCTCACTTACATGAACAATACCAGAAAATATAAAACCATGAAAATCATTTGTATATTTCAAAATGAAAAACTACAAATCACAAACTCGACATAGTTGTTGGTAAAAATGAAACCTAGTTGTTGGTAAAAATGAAACCTAGGATTTTTGTGAGATTTTTGAGATCTAACCACATAGATAAACATATTAAACCCCATGATACCATACACATACTAATATAGCATAGATATACCATATGCAACCTTTAGAAAAATACTTTTCACCATAGAAATTAAATAATATACCGTAAACTCCAAAGTTAGGGTTTTTGGGGTACCTTTTTGTTTTGTGAACTATTTTCCTCCTTTTTCCAAAGTAAGAAATGTATATTGAGGACATCAACACCTTCAAGACTTGATCTAAGCTTGACTCGGTTGAACTCGATTTGACTCGGTGAGTCAACTCACTAAACTCACTAGCTTTTTTGCTAACTCACATAGTTAACTTACTAGAACTCAGTAGCACTCAATATAGATGATACTTGCAATATTTTTTGAAACCCTTACAAATGAACCCAAGCACTCTATTTATAGTAGACTCAACCTATACATATAATACCTATATGTATACATTTTGGACATAAAACAAATCTACAAATTTGCTAGCAAAATAGTTGAGTGTTCCACACATTTTCTCTATTTTTGATTTAATTTTATTAGTTAACTTGCATAAATGAAATCCTTCTAGAAGCTTTGTAATTGGATCAAAAATTGGGCTTGAAATTTAATTGTATGGGCTTATTATTCATCTCAATTGCGCTACTATAACACCAATTTAATTTACCAACATTGGGTTCCTACATTAATTTATTAGTTTCCCAATTTAAATAATTCATTGGGCTTGCTTAATTAAATTAAAACAACCAACATACAAATCCATACTTAATTAATTAGGTAGACTTGTTTAATAAAAATATGGACTAGTCTACTAGTATTTAATTACTAGTTAGACTATTAATTAATTTTATCAATATATCACATAATTATTATTAATTAATAATTATATTAATTAATTTACATAATTCAATTAGACTTGCTATATTCAAAATTAATTGAATATTTAATTAAGCTCATCATAATATTAATTTCTTGATATTAATATCATTAAGTTAGTCCACTAATTATCCAAACATTTTGGACTACTAAATAATATATTAAATATCCTACATATATTTTATTAACGACTAATTATATTAATTAGTTTACTTAGTTTATAATCACATGCTATGTCCAAAATAAATTGAACTTTTAAATCAATTTATTCACGTATCGATTTCTCGGCATATTTCTTCTTTTAGAAATATTTTCTAATCAAATTTTATTCTCTTCATATAAATTATAGGACCTTATTCCTAAAAGTCCCAGTCATACTTATTGAACCTTAGTGGTTCTTGTTAGCTCATAGATTAAACAAATAAAATTTTAATTTAATCCAGTTTTTCACAATTATAATCTCCACAACTAGGTTATCAAACTCTAACCTTTATTAACTATTAGAAATCTTATTTCTAATTCTTTCAAATAACTGGGATATTACAATGAGACCGAGATCAAGTTAAAATTCAGGGATAAAGTTAAGAGAAAATTTTAATGTATAGTCTAAAATAGACTAATTCAACCAATATGATTATGAGATTATTGGTTAAGTCAGTAGATGTATGGAGTTTAACGCTCAAGGTCTGTCGTAGCTATAGTGCGGGGATTTTGAGGGTGTTACAAAAACCATCAATAGCTTTATTGAAGAGGCCATCTTAAGGACAGAAACTAAGGTGCTAATTAAGTCTAGGTCTTTTGAACCAGGCAAGTTTTTGCCCTCTCCATCATTCTCTCTCCCTCTCTTTCTTGATCACTAATTTTTTTTTGCAGGGGGAAGAACTCAACGGAAAATGGAGAGCTTTGCGTCCGAAGGCACCCTCAGCTCAGTGTCAAAGTAGTTGTAAATGGGAGTAGCTTGGCAGCTGCTATTGTTCTTAATGGCATCCCAGCAGGAACCACAAAAATTCTCTTTAGAACTAACTAAGGTTGCTCTTTCAATTGCCTTTGCTTTGTGTGAAAAGGGAATCATGGTATATTTAAAATACAAATACTATTTAAAATACGAGTACTCCTGCTATCTAACTAAACACCGTCTAATTTACCTTAACAAGGCATTGGTGAATTGTACTGTACAACCCATGAATTATATTTTTTACTAGGTAAATTAAACAATGTTTTGTCTAGTATTATTTTTAAAATACAGTCTTTATTTGAATCAAGTTATGTATCAAAATAATTGAAGCATAGTTTTTTTTTCCTTAATCTCATACACCATAAATTTGCATTAGGTGGCTACTTTACTAAAAGATGAATACAAGAAACTAGCTAAGAACAAAGTCTGAGAATAACTTGCAACTAACAAAGAGGTAACTTCATTCTCGTGTAGTAGAAATTTATATATAGATATTTTTTGTCTTACTTAGTTGTGAATTAGTCATTTAATTTTTATATACAATTTTTCACGCAGGTGTGGTTGGTTGGAGATGGACTGACCGAAGAACAACAAAAGGTAAGGAAAAAAACTTTGTTCATTCCTTTTTCACCATTATCTCGGAAGCAAATTCGTAGTGATTGCTTCTATCAGTATACACCAGCAATGTTGGCTCCTTCGTCTCTCTAAAACCTAGACTCTTGTGAGGTTAGTAACTTCTATAATCCGATCCTATTATTTATGCAGGAGGATCTGAGTCCGATAATGCCAACTTGTGGGATAGTGCATTAATGGTATTGAATTATTTGGTGGTAGATTATTGGTGCAAGGCTGACAAGCATTAATGTCATAGGACAAGTTCGGCTTGCTTCGGGGTTCAGACATTATCTTTGGCTTCGGTTTCAGAAGTGGTGTTGAATTCAGACCAGACTTCTTCGGGAAGACTTCTTCGGAAAATTGTCTTGGTTTCGGGCATTCTTTTGAGTCTTGGCTTCGGCCGTCTTTTCTCCTCAGTTTATTTTTCTTGGATTATTTTCCATAACTTTCAATCTTTTTATTTTTGGTGTCACATGGTGTAATCCACGTGGTGTGGTTATAAAAACCTGCTACGTGGCTTTACTTTAATAGTTGTCATGATTAATTATGCGGAGCATGTGTACGTGATTGTAAAGACTTTTTACGTGGCATAATTTTAGGGATGTATCAGATATTGTCATGTGATAATAAGAACAAAGTTATATCTTGTTGCCCAAGATGGCTTTAACTATATAACACAGCTTGTGGGTTAAAGGGAGGGAGTTTTTGTTTTGAGAATATTGAATCTGAGCACTAGCGAATTTCTCTGTGTTTCTTTTGGGCCAATCTCTTGTTTCTTTACCTGTTTACCTAACTTAGAGGATAATCACTATCCTACTCTGGCGTCAATTATCCTTTCCCTATAAAGAATGGGAAGTGCTAAATGAACTCCAATTTTCACCATTTGCGCTCCAATATATGGATGCTTAAAATTGAATAAATTCTACTCTACGGTACTGAAGCGCAACTGGGAAAATATGGAGTGTATTTATCATTTACCTCAAGAGGCACTTCATTTTTCTGTTTTTATTTTTATTTTTTATAGCTAAATCATTTTTCTGTTTTGATATGAATGTTTTCTTTTTTATGTCACAAAACTGGTTACCAAGTAGGGTCATGAGTGCTTCTCGTATTGCTGGGATAGTGCACGCACTAGAAGGATGGAGCGTACATGAATGTGCTAATGCCATGTTTAACATTGAAAAAGTTTGGGAGGCCAGTCTGGAACATGGATTTCGACCCTTACGTCTTCAAATCAACTGATCATGCACTCTTAAAATGCATGGCCGCAAAGTTTGCACTACTAGCTAGCTGTGTGTGTGTGTGTATATATATATATATATATATGACCAATGATTCATAACAAGTACTTGAGATTAAAAATTAGAACCGGGACGACTTTTTAAAATCTCAGTCGTAGTTTGTTAATTTGAATGCTATAGATCATATTTATCATATTTTGATCTATAAAAAATATTTGCTATAAATTATTTCCCTACATGTGTGTGTGATTTTGATGGAAGACTAATAATTTGTTCGGGAATAGGGTTAAAAACTTATTCTACAAACCACATAATTATTACTAAGTTGTGTTTTACCCAAATCTACTTCTTGTGTGTGCGTAGTGGTGGATTTTGAAGTTGTAATGTGTATTAAAATATTGCTATGCCATTATTTTTATTCTTATATGTTCTTTAGGGTTTTATATGTCCTGTGTATTTTATTGAAATATACAACTTCTCTGCTAAAAGCAACTTCGTCAACTAAATGCTTAATATTATCAACTCCAAAAGCGAGGTGACTCGAACCCTTAATATTATCAACATAAAAAACGAGAACTCCTAGGTTTTGGAATATGTCATAGTATTATGACGACATACATTATTGGTATCTTAATTTAAAAGTTCAAACTTTTAGACGAGTTGGTTAATTTATATGTATAGTATTAGAGGTATGCGTGGTATGTGTGTGTAAGGTCTTGTATTCGAATCTTTTCAACTGCACATTTTTTTTTAAGAAATTACATATAAAAATAATAGTTCTATTTCCACACGAGTCTCACTTTAATTTGTCACTTCTCTATAAAAGTTGCATTTGAAGGGAAGTATTAACATGATATAAAAATTGCATTTGAGCGGGAGTATTAGTATGATATACATTGAAGTGTTTTTATATTAATTTGATAGTGCAAATGAACTTTAATTTGTCTTTTCTCTATAAAAGTTACTTTTGAAGTATTAGCATGATATACATTGTTGTTGCCTTAATCTAAGTAGTTTAAGCTTTTAGAATCATTTACTTAACAGAACTTCAGAGTAGCCGAATCCATAAACAATTGCACTTAAAGTGCCCTTAAAAAAAGGGGTTCTTGAAAACTAAGTTAGATATCCTAGTTTATAAATTGTTTTTATGATGATCTTTAAACAAAAACTAATCGCACAAATGAAAAGATGTGCAAAATCTAACTGTACAGATGAAAAGAATATGTAAAAATGATTTATATTGATCCTTTTGCACCATTATCGTAACCTTGTAACATAAGTACACTTTTTCGGGACTTAGATTTATATAGAACTTTTCATTAATATAAAATCGTTGATACACCAAATCACATGAAAATTTATATGCTGAAATATTTTCATATGTTATTTGTATTCATACTGCTGAATTTATTTTTAAAAAATCTAAAGATAGACATATTAACCCTACGAGTATATTAGAGTATCTCTCTTTTCATACACACAAATTATTTTATGACATTATGAAGTTAATTTATGTTTTTTAATAAGAAAGCTAATAAATGAATTTTATTTTTGTCAATACAATCATATTGTAAATTATCTATTTAGAAAGTATTATTATAATTTTAGTGTCCTCGAAACTTAAATGATTTCTAGTAATAAATATGGAGAATTGATTTATCAAAATCAAAATGTGATCTTTTTGAAAGGGAGGGAGTAATTAAATTTGAAAGGGATGATGGACAACGGCATTAGAAAATAAACGAGGCGTAGAGAAAATAATCCTTTGTTGTTCGTTAATAAGACACGCAAATCAATTTGGATAATGCTAAATTAATCCCCGAATGCAATTAATAAAGCATTTTTATATAATATTTTTTTCTTCCTTTTTCGTCATAATAATTAGTTATCAATGCAAATTAAAAAGTGATTGATGATTACCATTTTGTCATTTGGCTTTTTGACTAATTGGCTTCCCTAAGGTGACATCCGTTTCTTTAACAAAACATCAGCATGGCTATGCATCCACCATTTGTTTTTGATCAAATAGTTTAAAAGGCTGAAATACAGAAAACTGTAATCTTACTAAGCACCCACTTAATTATATTGGTTGTGAAAAAAATATCATATATAGAAATAATGAGTATAATAGAATTTTGTCTGCAGTAGCAAATTTGGAGTTAATTTTTTCCATTATTATTTCTCAATAAATAAAAAAAATTAAAAAGGTAAGATTTTATTTATTATTGTAATCTTAAGCGCAATACCTCATATTTTTGTATAACAGGAAATTATTTAGCTATTTGGAAAACATTTAATGCCCGGTAGAATTTTGAATCCTATGTTAAATATGATTAAGCTAGATATTTTAAAACATAAATATCTTTCCATTTTATAATTAATTTTGAACATTTTCAAGCCCTATTTAATATGTATGTATCCTCTTCCATTTTTCAGTCCAGTCAAAAAACCATTTTTCATTCAATCAAATTCTCAATCCTCTTTTCCACCTTATTCTTTTTCTGTGAGTTTCTCATGCAACATGGCCAAACGAAAAAGAAACAAGAACAGCCAACATCCTCTTTCCGACCTATTCTCGACACAGGTTACTACGAAACCTAGAACAAAAACAAGAAGAAGAATTGCTGTCGAAGAATGGGGTTCTTCATTGTTAAAAAATAATCTGCCTACAAGGACTACGATCGTGACTCCTTTATGACATTATGAAGTGATTTAACTTAAATAATGTTGAAGAGTTCCTATGTTATTTTCCTGTTAATAAATAATAAGGAAAAAAATGAACTAGTTAATTAATTACTATTTGAATTAAAAATAATAAGTGAAGTGAGTTGATTAATTATTATTGAATAAATAATGATTAAAGGATTATAAGTTAATCATTTAATATTTAAGGTTAAATAATAAATGATGATGATAAATTAACTAATTATTATGTAATTAATATTAAATAATAATTAGGGGATAGTAAATAATTACTTATTATTTAATGGGGATTTAAATAATAAAGTAAAGGAAATTCACTAATTAATTATTATTTAATGGGTATTAAATAATAATTAAGGGATAATAATTAGTTAATGGGGGTTAAATTATAAGGTAAAGTTAGGTTAATTGATTAATTATTATTTACTTGATCTTAAATAATGATTAAAGACTATTAAACTAATTTTTTTTAATATTTAAATAATATTAAACACTAAGTAAGATTATGTAATAAATTATTATCAAGTTATTAGTAATTTAGGGAGGTAAGTTATTATTTATTATTTAATCAATATTAAATAATAAATAAGGGCAAGATAAATAATTAATCACCAAATAAATAAGGGTGACAAAATTAATCATTAAACGATTAAGGCATGCTAGCAAGACAATTAATTGGACAACTGTAATAGTTCGTTCAAGAGTTTAATTAAACCTAATAGAGACATTCTGGGAGCTGTGATTAATACTTCTCTATAAGAAATAGTATCAGTTAAGTAAATCATTAATCGGAGTTGGATTGAGGTGACGTGTAGGGATATATGATAGATTGTAGGGTTATGTGCTACGTGAATTACCCTAATTGTTTTAAATGCTGAGTCGATAGCATGAGTAACCATATATGCGCAATACTAATTGATAGGTCAACGTTGCCTATGTTAGGTCTTACAAGGGATTTTGAAAATCTAAAGAAGCTAGCAGTAAGTCATTCGACAGGCAAGTTCTCTAAACCCTACTTAATTTATATTCGAGTAGGATATATTATTTTATTGAGCAAATTTCCTTCACTGGTGCACACTTTATTATTCTGTGCAAGTATTTTGCCTGCAAGTTCTTTAACCTTAAACTCATTATTTGAGTACGTTCCTAACTTTGGCTTGAATTATCATTTTCAAGCATGTTTGTGGTTTAATTATTGTCTATTATTCCACTTTAATAATATTTATTATTAATCGCACTTGGTGCAAATTGCATATGCTCATCGGGTATGAAAGACTGATCACCTTGATTACCAAAGTATTTGTTCATGGTCATTGTTGGCCCCTCAGCGTTATTTGATTCAGTTATTTAATTATTTATCGTTCTTTCTCAATTATTATATATTGTTATCGAAAGCCTATTCCTTTTCAATCATGATATATCTTTCTTGTATTTAAACTTGCTGAGCAAAATAGTTGTTCACTCTTGCCATATCATGATAATATTTCAGTTAAGCTCGAATGCTTCAAGAAGGACAAAGACAAGATGATAAATTCAAGAGTAAATTATCAGGCGATATTACCTGTTATGTTATTTAATGTGGTTTGATTATGTAAACCTTTTTAGTTATTAAAGGTATGTATTAAGTTAAGGTTGATAGACCCTTGGGGAAATTGTTGTGGAATCATTTGGAATAAACAATGTATGTTTATATTTTCCGCGTTAATTGTATAGAGTGTGAGAAGATGTTGTATCGTGACGTACCAAGTCTACGGTTCAATGTACCCAGATTTGGGGGCGTCACAATTACAGATACCATGAAAGAAGAAAGGATCAAGAGAACTTAGCAGCAAATGCTAGGAAACACATAATTCAATGTTTCAACTCTAAACAACTAATTTCTAAAAATTCCAGTTCATACTACTGCTGTAATATCCCAAATATTTCAAAAGTGATCTAACAAGATCTAAGCAAGGTTGTCAATTCAAAACCTAAGATCGATTGCTCAAGCATACCTGGAGCTATCTTAAAGAATATATACGACTCAAAACTACGATCGTATACAACTAAGAGGTTAAAAATCTTTAACCTAATTTGTGTTATGTGAATAGTAAAGCTTGAATTGAGCTTTTAAATGTGCTGTATGAATTATCTATATGTAGGATTTTGTGTTTTGGTTCAAGTAGTTAACCTTAACACTTATTAAAAATCAGAAGTCAATTTAGGGCAAAAACCTAAATTGGAAAAAGAGTTAAAACCTAAACCCTAACCCTAGGGTCTAAACCCTAGAAAATAACCTAGGCCCTCGAGCAAAACGTGAAGGTCAAATTGACATTCCGTTTCAAGATTCAACCTTCCCACGATTTGAAACACACGTAACAGTCAATAAAAGTTTTTCTCGAAAAACGTGTAAAAGCACTATTCACGAAGAGACATTTTTCATTCGTTTGACTGTTTCTTTCATCTGTAGGACTTCTTACATTTCACAACATAGTGATAATATGATGTTTAGATGTCAGGGAACCAATAAAATTTTCTAGGGAAAAAGACGAAAAAGACACGATTTACGAGAAAACGTTTGTCGTCTTTTTGAACGTTCTTTTCGACGTTTGGACTTTTTCTATTTCACGTTATAGCATTTATACGGGGAATAGATACCAGGGAGCCACTGATATTTTTACCAAAAATAAAACGTAAAACGCTCTTCAAACGAAAACGCTTTCCATTTCTTATCAACCCGTTGATGGGTACAGTGTTTGTATGCAACACCGGTGCGTAATAAGTAATAAAATATTTTCTCGAAAAGTGTGTCGGGAATAAGACGAAATAGGGAATAGACAAAAATAAATATTATTTTTGACTTTTTGGTCTTCTAACCATTTTCTGAGAAATGGTCGCCAAAAACACTATTCACCGAAAAATGTGCCAAGTCTTTTGGACTTTTCACTTTACAGAAAAGTGTTCATTCGGAACAAAACTCAGTAATATCAAAATTTTAAATCAGTAGAAGTTAACCATTTAGTTGGAATCAGACTGTTATATAATTAACTGCTAATTCATCCGTATTGTTTTCATCAAACGGAACACGAGATAGGTTAACATTAAATTTGAATAATCAAATTTATGAGATTAATACCTAATTATATTGTTCCATCATAATTAGTGTCTAGAATGAAAGAAATTTATCAATCACGTCGCCCGGTAGGTGTATTTGGGAAAAATATACGGAAGATTATCTGAGATTAATTCAAGGAAAACTTCGAGGGTCAGACGAGACATCATATTAATACTGTATGATGTATTTTATTAATAAAATACGTATAAGTAATTAAAACTTATATTACTAATGCGAAATATTTTAAATTAATCGCACGCGATTTATCCGATATACCGAAATCGGAAGAAATAATGACAAAACAGCTCGGAAAGCTTCTAGAAGCTAGTTTGGAAAATATCTAGATATTATTCTAGTTTTATTAATTAAATAATGTGCGAAATGACTAAAATGCCCTTGGTTTTTAAACTAATGACCAAACTATCTCGACCCTTGGTTTTCCTATAAATAGAGAGCTAACCTCATTCATTTCTTCAATAATTTTCAAAGCAAAATTCCTATAATCAAGAGATTGCAAAGAAATAGTTAAAGCTTGCAATAATAAAAGGCGTTTGACGATTTCCCGAGAAAACCCTAAAATGGTTTTAAGGCAAGTCTTCTAACTCTTGCTATGTGCTACTTGATTAGTATTGTTAAAATGATAAATGAGATGTATAATGTCATGTTATTATGCAATAGATGATATGTGAAGTCTTTAACTGATGTTTACAAGCCTTCTAACTGTTATGGGTTATGTTTACGATGTATGAACATGATTTATACACTTTGTGTGTCAATGTGATATAAATTATTGGAACGTGAGTTATATGTGATATTAAATGGAGAATTATGTTCAGTCAATGCATGTTAAAGTTTATATGAAAGTATAAACTGCGTATGTGTTGTATGTTAGACTTGTTGAGCCGTCGTGCTCATTCTTGCGAATAAAACCTTATTTGCAGATTAAAGATGAACGTTAAGAAGATCATGAACGTAAAGATGAAGCGTAGATTAGGTTTTCATGTTTATTACTTGTATTTGTATAAGTCATATTGACTGTTATAATACGAACAAACAAACATGTAACCGAATATTGAATAAATGATATAAATTATTATCATCAGAATGTTGTTATGTCTTTATTTTGATATAACCTAGAATTGTTAAAGCTTAACATAGTATTGATAATGATCTACTTATATGGATGAGGATCGGTAAATAACTTGTGAGTGTTGTACATCCGAGACAGGACTAAGCGATGTTGACTGGTAAAATCCATCGTTAAGGTTCCTCGGACCCAGGTATAACTCGTTTCGTTATTACTATTCTGAATACCATATAAGTAGGATTATTGATATGAGGAGATATCACTATAAACAAATATGTTTCGAATGAAGGTTTTAACTAGTTGGGTAATGTTCTGTACGGAAAGAGAATTTTGCACCGGACAAAGATAGAACCATTTGTCACGGATAAAGATGCAAACATTTATCACGGGTGAAGATACAACATTCACCACGAGATTCTCTGTTCCCAAGAGTCGTCCTAATGATTTAATGTCGTGGATGTTGGAACATGTAAAGTTATAGAATATTTAAGTCCTAAGGTTAAAATTAAACCGTTATACATGGTTTTATCCATTTATACGAATGAAATACAAGTTGATACTTGTATACTTATGAGACTGAGATGAAGTTAAGATCTAGGGACAAAGTTAAGAGAAATTTTTAATGTATAGTCTAAAATAAGACTAATTCAACCAATATGATTATGGGATCATTGGTTAAGTCGATAGATGTACGAAATTAACGCACAAGGTCCGCTGCATCGAAAGCACGGGAGATTTTTGGGGTGTTACAACTGCAAGTTGAATTTGGAATATACTGGTAGATTTTCAGCAAAAGACACTATTTTCTTATTCATCTGGAGTACAAAAGAATTCAGTAATTACTCATGTACTAAAGCAATTATAACATAAATTTTATTCATTCAAGAGAAGTTCCAACAACTTTCAGTGAAAAAGCAATGGAAAAGTTCCATAACCCAGAAAATATTTCTAAAACCAATTGAAATAATTAAATTTTATTCAATTTAAATTAATAATTTAGTATCACACAATATTAAATACCACTTTGATAATTACAATTTTACTTATAATGTTTTATCTAAACAAAAGCAAAATAGAACATAAAAACATGAATAATGATATATCCTTACATATGAAAATTCTAAACAGAGATAATTACAATTTGGAATAATTCTAAATATTTGTACATTATAATAATACTTCTTGATATGTTCCATTTTGATAGTACATGGTGCATGGTACAGTGCGGTTTCTTAGATGTAGTTTGGCCTATAAATTAAACCCAAATCGCATTTGCGGTTTTTCAACCACCTAAAATCGTCATATACATCGAAATCGTTGATACGATTTTAATTGGTGCAGTTTTTGTGATTTTTGGTGCGGTTTCAGGGGTAATTCAATTTTTTGCTCATCCCTAATTTTACTAAAGAGGCCATCTTAAAGGCAAAAGTAAGAGGCACTAAGGTGCTACGTCTAGGTCTTTTGAACCAGGCAAGTTCTATGTAGTTTTTTCTATTGCTAGAGGATCTAATTTAATTTATAAAATAGTCAAAATAGGTACCCACTTTCTCTTGAAATAATAAATAAATAAATAAATAAAAGGCAATGACTAACGTTGTGGCCTAAATAAATTTTCCTATTCGTCAAGAAATTGATGAGGGTCCCCTATTTTGAAAAGTCTGGCTCTGCTCTTGATCACGAAAACACCTATTTACAGGGGCTGGGGAAAAACTCAACGGAGACGGAGGGCTTTACGTTCGAAGAACCCCCAACTCAATGTGAAGGTTGTGAATTGGAGTAGCTTGGCAGCTGCTGGCCGGCATCCCAGAAGGAACCACATAAATTCTCTTTAGAGGCAAACTAACTAAGGTTGCTCATTCAATTGTCTTTGCTTTGTGTGAAAGAGGAATCAAGCTAGGTACTAGTTTGGTAAAAGTAGTCTTTTGAGCACAGTACTTTTTTTCCTAATTAATCTCCGTACACCATAATTTTGCATTAGGTGACTACTTTATACAAAGATGAATATGAGGAACTTAAGCAAACCACCAAGTCTAAGCTAGAGTAACTTGCTACAAACAAGGAGTTGTGCACATAAAGTATATATCTCGAATATAATTTAAATCATATTTATTTAATTAGTTATTTAATTTTTATATATCTTGTGATAAATTTTCACAGGTATGGTTAGTTGGAGATGGACTGACTGAAGAACAACAAAAGACAGGAAGAAGAACATTGTTCATTCCTTTTTCACCTATCTCCCCTAAGTAAACAGTGATTGCTTCTAGCTACCAGTATACACCAGCAATGTTGGCTCCTTCATCACTCAAAAACCTAAACTCTAGAGAGATTAGCGAAGTCCCGCTTCTCAGTCTATAAACCTTTTTCTTGGATCAGATTCCCTCGATTATACCTTTTACTCAATTTTTAATATGTACATTTAGTGACACAATAATATCCATTGCAATAATTATATTATTGGTAACGTCACTAAAAGGAATATGCTCTCCATTATCTTATATATGTACTTTCGGAGGATTTTGAAGTTGTAGTATATATTATTGATATATGGTTATATATGTGTAATGTGTTGTATTGAAATATACTATGTTTTCAACTTTACTGTACTGTTTAAACTAATTTTATTATGCGGTCGTCGCTGCACGCCGATTGAACTCGTGATCGTGTATTTGATTAATTTAAAAGAGTCTTATTTTAATTTTAATTTTAATTTTAAATTTAATATAAATTTATTTTATTTTATTTTAATCAACATGAAATAATTTATTCAAAAAATATTATTTATTATAAATTTTTTTTTTTAAAATTTAAATAAATTCATATTAATTTTAAATTTTATAGGATTTTATTAATTAATTTATTTTATGCATCACAATCACAAATGTTACATTCACAGTTGCAAAACATATATCAGGCTTAAATTGAAGAGAGAAAGAGAGAGAGAGAGAGAGAGAGAGAGAGAGAGAGAGAGAGAGATGTGGTCGATATGATGACAAATCTTACTCCAATAATTTGCCTAAAAAATAGACACATGAATAAACGATGATTTGTTTGCCTACGTGGCACATGGTATACATCATAATTTAAGTTCATCGGATTTAATTCGTCGAATAAAAATATAATATAATATAATATAATAATTTATATAATATAATAAAATTATAATATAATGATAATAGATTATTACAATATATTTATTTGACTATTTTTGTACTAATTGTAATATTATTATAATATGTTTAAAATTATATTTGATTTACTAAATTATATAATTGTATATAATGAATAAAATAAATTATAAGTCAAAATATTAAATCAGTTATAATTATTATTTTGTCTTTTATAATTTATTATATTAAGGATGTAATGGCTAGTTATATTAATTAAAAGATATAATGAAAAACTTAAAAATTGATATAATAGCGTTACGCTCGTAATGACTTAATACATATAATTAATAGGTAAATCAAACATAATAAATGTTATATCATTGTAATTAAGGCTGTAAATTGCACCAAATGATTCGGGCTCGACTCTGATTCGACTTGAAAAAATATGAATGAGACTTAAATTTATTAATAATATGATCCAAATTTCTGTACGAAAAATAGTTCAATAAAAACATTAGTATAATTTGAGAAACATTATCTTTGACTCGTTTATAATTCAAACTATTCAATTTTTAATCATAATTCGATACATATATTCTCGATTAATACATATTCGAATAAATACTTGATATATATATATATATATATATATATATATATATATATATATATATATATATATTCAATTAAAAAAATTAGAATAATTAGTTATTATTTTTTATTTTGTTTGTAATTTTAATTTTAATTTTAATTTTATATTTATAAAGTGTAATTGTAATTATATTTTCTCATTTTTAAGTAAAATAATAAGTTTAATTAATAATTATATGTATTATAAAGTTAGTTACTACGTAGAAATTAGAATTCTAGGTTGAATTCAAAACTCATGAATAGTTTAATTATAATTCTATTCTAGTTGGATTAAATATGAGTAATAAAAATTTAAGTCGAGTTAAATTTGAATAAAATTTTACAATTATAATTTATATCAAAGTTAAATTCAAGCAAAAATTTAACCATACGAATTTAAATAATTTTTTGTTCGAATAAAGTTGATTCATTTATACCTATAAATATAATAATTTATTATATTATAAATTATTATATTAATTTGATGGTAACCAAAAGTCACCGTAATAGTAGTACTAACCAGCTACAATGTACTAGTCTAATTCAATGTCCTTATCGGCCGACTAATATATGCCAAAATATCCAAGAGTCAAAATAGTAGTACAACTAGGATTGGGTCTATACAAAACTTAGCTTTTGTTTGTCAAAATACTTTAATTCCGACGGTTTGGTGTCAAATTAATATAATAATTTTTGATTTATTTTAAATTAATATAATAATTTTATAATATAATAAATTATTATATTAATTTAAAATATTTTTTTAATTAAATTACTTATTATATATATCAGGCGTACGATTATATTAATTTAAATATTTTTTTTATTACACCCACTAATAAATATATTAGTTCATTACTTTTATAATGTAAATTATAAAAAATAAAACAATAATAATTACAAATATTTTGATATTTTGATTTATAATTTATTTTATTTATTATATACAATTATATAATTTAATTAATAAATATAATATAATAATATTATAATCACTACACAAATATTAAAAATTAATTAAATAAATATATCGTTATAACATATTATCATTAAATTATAATTCTATTATATTACATAAATTATTATATTATATCAAATATTTATTCGACGAAACAACTCCCATCTCAGTTCTTATAGTTATGGAGGTGGTTGTGAAGATGAGAGGCCCTGAGGGGAGGGAGAGAGAGACGTGTTAATTACTTAGCTTGAGTATTTGTAGACATGTGTTGATCCTCACGCAGGATTCAATGACGGCATCAAAATTTTGAATCGGGAGAGGTAAAAGTATTTAAGAATAAAAATTAATATATAATTAATATTATTCAAATAAGAAATATAAATAAAATTTTATACACTATATTTGTATGTCAAATTTTATATAAACATTCATTTAAATTATAAAATTTATTTTTAAATTGAATTTGTAAAAAAATTAAAAGTAATTTATTTTAATATATAACATCAAACAGTGATAATTTTTTATTATTTATAAATTACATAAAAACTATAACAAAATATTTTTCATCTATAGTTCTCAAAAAGAAAATACTTTTCATTTATATGTTATTAGTTTAAAATATTCATATGTTAAGAAGTGTTAATTAAACCCATACCTATACATGGAAATTAAAATTACTTAACCACAGACTCACTCTTAGAAATTATATTACGTACAGATAAATAATTGTAAGCACTTAATTTATAATTTTTAAAATATATATTGTTGAATTTCTAATTAATTCTATATATTTTTATAAGAGATACGATAACAAATATATCTAAACAAAAAATTTATAAACTCAAATAATAATATACTCATCTCTATTCTTAATTATAAAAATAAATTACTAAAATCAACAAATAGTTAGAGTGGTGAAAAGAGTCCGTAATAAAAAATATATATATGATAGATGATACTTAGGAAAAAGTATAAATAAGGATTAAACACCTACAACTTGTTTGAAGGAAAAATAAAATAAAAATCTGAGACTAAAAGAGCGTTTGAAAATTAAGAAATAAATATTTGGTTATATACTAGTTAAATTGTGGTGGGCCCCACCCCCGCCTCTGGTGCGGGCACTGATTGCATTCATGGCAAAGATGAGTTAGCTATTGATTCAGTTACTTGTATCTATGCATGTCTATATGCACGCATCTCGTGTGTGTCCATATAATGCTTTGTTAAAAAAATAGTACTTTGCAGAGAAAACAAAGGAGAGAGAAACTTATAGAGTTTGGCTTATACAAGGAAGAAAGAAAGAAAGAAAGAAAGAATGGCTACCAAACCAGGGATCCTTACTGACTGGCCATGGACACCCCTTCGAAGCTTTAAGGTACATTATTTACTCCAAGCGAAAATGGTTGATGAATGAGATATATATATATATATAGGGTTAGCAATATATTGCATGGAAATATTTTCCCAAATTATAACTTTTTTCATTAAAAAAAACAATGAGAATACTTGCTTTGACATATAGTTAATTACAAAATATTAAAATTATTTCTAAAATGCATCACTCCTTAAATTAGTTTGTATGTGTGTGTATGAATTTGTATGTGCGTGTTCTTAGTGTGTTAGTGTGTGTGTTTTAATTATTTTGATATTTAGTTGTTTTATTTTGTTATTTAAAATAAACTATTTTGGCGAGTTTAACATTATGTCCTTAAAAAAAGTCTCAACTCAATCGGAAGATGAAATGAACTCTAGTTGTCCAATTTTAGGCAATATTGAGATTTTTAACAATGTTTTCATTTTAATAGTACTGAACTACGAGTAAAATAAGGCTGAGAGTGTTCTTTTTTTATTAAATGAGTTGAGAGGTGTGAAAGATTTACTAAGGGAAAAAATAAAGAAGAAAAAACATGGTGCAACATGTATTGAGGAATAATATATATGACCATTTATAAACCAAACTCTTCAACAAATTCTTCATATTAGATGGTTGATCATTCTTTATATATGTTTGATCTAGCTGATGCGGTATATTTTATAAAGAGCTGTCGCATTAAAGCGAGAAAATTAGAAATTTGATTTTTTTTTTTTTGTAAACGAAATTTGAACGTATAATGCTATTATATGTGCTGTTGGAGACTTAAATGAATAAATATACATCCATCAAATGAATCACATATATATTTATTATATTTTGCTTTACAAGATACAATTTTAACTTTTTTACCCTCTCTCTTTTAATTACGCTATACTATTTGTTAGTGTATGTGTAGACATATCCTGCAAGTGTGCATATATATATATATGTATGTATGTATGCATGTATAATTTTCTTGAAAAGACATATGTAACCATCACTTTACATATATATCTCTTACTGCTAATAATTATGTACGTAATTGATAATATATAAAATGTCAATACATAAATTTGTAATATATATTATTACCCAAATTAAATATATATGCGTTTTCAAAAAAAAAAAAACTAAAGAGATATACGAAGGATGAAAATAAGATGAGAGAACATAACTTTCTTCATTTTTTTTTTAAACTAATAAAGAAAATTAATATAAATGAATAATCAAGATTTATATCTTTCTTTTTCTTTTATTTCCTTTTTCAATTCAAGATTTATATTTCATTATATATATAGTTAGTAGCAAAACTAAAGATTTATTTTGGTTGTTAATTTGTAGTACGTGGTTATGGCTCCTTGGGTGGTTCACAGCATATACTCATACGCGACGAAGGATGAAAATGAAAGGGACTTTTCCAACTTTCTGATATTTCCCTTTCTCTTATCAAGAATACTTCACAACCAAATTTGGATTTCACTTTCTCGCTACCGAACTGCCAAAGGCAACAACAGAATTATTGACAAGGCTATTGATTTTGAGCAAGTTGACAGAGAAAGAAATTGGTAATATTGATTATTACTTCCTCGTAATTTGTCTTATATACAATATAGTTTTGACTTTTTTACGTATATTAAAACTGTCTATTTTATTTTTTTAATATTAAATTTTAAGATTGAGTAACATTTGTTATTATGAAAAATAGAGAGTTGATATTAATTGGGCATAAATTATGAACACGGAGTAATTATTTTTATTTAGACAAATCTGCCCTTGACAATTAACTTTGATTATGGTAATTGTGACGCCTTACTATTTAAATGACAAGGGTGTGTGCGCACACACATACATATATATTGGATTGATTTTATAGTAAATAGTGATTATAGGGGTTTAATTGGCCACCAAATTTTACATTATCTACTCCAAGATTTGACAATCAAGATTTTAAAAAAGAGAAAGAAAAGAAAAGTGGGATCTCCGCAAAACTATGTTATAGAGGGGAATTGAAGTTTGCCTTACACTTAATTTAAAATTAATAATTTTTCTTTCGGCAATACTACGTGACAGATTTAAATTGTTCTGCAACATATACAGTGTTCTGAAAGACCTCATCTTTTGTTTATTTATTTTTTTAAAATATAGTCTGTCAAATCTTGAAATGGACGTTGCAAGATCTTGAACTTTTGCCCTATAAATATGAACTCCAAAAAATACTTTAAAAAAAGGTTAAATGAGGGTGAAGACGTATATATAAACGGTGAAAATATTGGCTGCAGGGATGATCAAATATTGTTTAATGGGATCCTGTTCTATTTGGCAAATTTGACTCTGAAGGGAGCGTCACATTTGCCATTCTGGAGGACTGATGGTGTTATTATCACAATTTTGCTTCATGCGGGTCCTGTGGAGTTCCTATACTATTGGTTTCATAGAGCTTTGCACCACCACTATCTCTACTCTCGCTACCATTCTCATCACCATTCCTCTATTGCCACTGAGCCTATTACTTGTAAGTTCCTCTCATTTTCTCTAATCATTATTATTCATTTAAAATAAATGATAAATATATAGTTCATAATTTTTCTTAACTTCTTATAACTATTTTTATTCAATTCGGAATGTTAATTTGACCTCTTTTCACTTTTTAATTTCCTATAAAAGTTCTTTTTTGGTATTAAGATCTTTTAGTTGTTTTGTACCTTTCACACCTACAATATATTAACAGATCAAGACTCGTCACAAATTTATAATTTTAAGCATCTAATTACCATGCATTAAAAAGGACCACATATTTTGTCAGAATCTAAAAGCTCGATTGATACGAGTGTAACCTTCCTTTATTGTACGTCACACCAAGCTATCTAATTATGTAACCATATTGAAATGGAGCCATTTTTATGAAGTGGAGCCTTATTGTCTGAATGCAAAATGATTGTTTAACAATTCAGTCAAATTTTATCGAATTATTCAAAAGATCGTGGACTGCATGCAAAACTAAAAGATTATAACTTAAAGCACTTTTGATAATAACTTGGGATGATATATACGTATCAAATAATCTTATATATTTCGATATGAATTAATCATGATGGCATGTATTATTGATAGTAACTTAAAATTAATTTTATATACATATCACACTTGTAAACATGTTTTGACATAGAACTTGAATATTGCTATAGATGGATATATGTAACATAGGAAATTAGAACTACGCCTCGTGTGTAAACGCAGAGGGCAAACGGATGGGATGCAACACCCCAATCCTATATTAAAATACTTAAATTAAACTAATGTGTATGAGCCTTCAATTATATTGCGAAGAATATAAAAAGTAATATAATCAGGTTATTATTATTATTATTCTTTTTAAAAAATAAAATAATGTACTTGTATACTTGGGTGGTGGCAATAACCAGCAAATAAATATTTTACTATGTAGTTGATAATTTAATTGAATAGAGTAATTATATTTGATCATGTGAAGTAATGGCAATAACGTTGTGCATATGTTTGGGATGCATTCAGCTGTGGTTCATCCATTTGCAGAACACATAGCATACTTCGTACTGTTCTCAATACCAATGTTGACGGTAACGGTGACGGGGATTGGCTCAATTTTTTCATTTGCTGGTTATGTCACATATATTGATTTCATGAACAACTTGGGCCACTGCAACTTTGAGCTTATTCCAAATAAGCTCTTCTCCATCTTTCCTCCACTCAAGTACCTCATGTATACCCCCTCATATGTTTCCTAATCTCTTAATTATCTCTTTAAATTATTTTTTATTTTCCCCAAAAATGTGTATTTAATTTTAAAAAATAAGCCTTTTAGAAACGAGCTATAATACAGTACTGGAATTTTGATGCCTGAATTGCTTAAAAGTGCATTAAAATATTGTATGATACAATATTTTAATACAGTTGTCGGTAATTCGTACATCACATTTTCGAGCATTAAACATTTATTAATAAAAAAAAGTTGTCAATTTTGAACCACATAATTTGATTTTATATTTCAATATTGATTTTATATTTCAATATTGATATTAGATGAGAGCTAAGTTTAGCTATATTTTAGTCCGAGCAACTTTGATACGTTATGTCATTTTTTTTGTTAAACTCTTTTATAAAAGAGATTATCGTTTTAAAAAGTAAATTTTTTTTTTTATTTTTATTTTAAGACAGAAAAGGGTATATATATATATATATATATATATATATAATGTTTTAGAATAACAACTTAAGGTATTTCACCCATTGACAACAGACAAATCATGATTGTGGACATCAAATTAGGTGGTGTTTATTATTCTGCAATTCATCATGTTCTGTTTGCAAATGTTTTGAGAGTATAGTGCTTCTAGGCTTCTAGCTAATATTTTGTAGGATTATTAAATTCAAAAGCTCCAGTGCTAGTGCATCAGGTTGTGAATTCTTCCATTGTTTAATACATATAATAAATAAATTCTTTAGTTAAAAAAATCTTAATAAAAAGAAGATCTTTAGAAAAAGTTATAAATTTAAGAACTTTTAATGTATTTATCTTCTTTTTGTTATGTTAAACCATTGGTCTATCTTGTTTTTGGGCAAATCATACCCTGTTAAATAAGTAAATTTTAATGATAAATCTTGTCAATTTATTCTATTGAGAGAGATTTCAAAATCATTGTGATGAATTCAATATGCAATAATTTCATATAAATTATCAAATAATTAAATTATAAATTTTCAAATTGCATGTTTATTTTGTAGTAGTTGATATGGTAATTTTGAATATTGTATTATTTTGAATATATATATATAAAATAAAACAGAGCAGCTCAAATCCCAAGATTTTAACATCCAACGGTCTCAAATTAATTTAGACTTCAACATCCAATAGTCTAAAATCATTGAAGGCTTCAACATCCAACGATCACTAATCTATCACTCATTTTCCCCCCAAATTCAACATTTTTAGCATTGACGTCATTTTTCTGTTTTTCGGGTATTGCGGTCGTTATGTTTCTCACATACAAATTGATTTGGGTGGGAAATCACAGGGACAGTTCAGATTCATTCTAATTGATTTGTAAGTTATTTTAAGTTACAAAGAGTCTTTAGGTAATAAAGTATTTTTGAAATTTTAATCTTTGTCGTGCCTTTAGGGACGGTCAATTAGGTGTCATCTCTTTGGTGTTTTTGCGGGTTATACCGAGATCAACTATTATAGTAGCCTTTGACTCATGGTATGATAATCTTTTGTCTAATTTCAAGAAGAAATATAAAAGAAAAAATGTTATGGTGATACAATTTAGTAAGTGTTATGACAATACTTTTGGGTATATTCAAAAATATTTCTTTTGGATTTTTATATCTTTTTTTCCCTCATTAGATCCTACCAAATGGCTTGCAGTACTACCCTTTTTCTACAGAAAATATTGTTCATGGATCATATTGGTCGATGGTAGAGATACTGGAGACAAATAAATATTGTCAAACTTCTCATTCCGTTTTGTCAATAAAAGAAAGGTGTGTAGGATACTCGAAAACACTATATTACATAAATTTGAGCCCGCTATCGTCAATCAATTAATTGCTCAAACCTGCCAAGAACTAATTTTAAGTTGGAAATGAGTAGCACACCAATGTTTGCCTAAAAAAAAAATATGACTGGATTGAGTATCAATCATTTTGTATTAATGGTTGGACTCTCAGTTCTATTAAGGAACTAAGAGTCCACAACAGTTTTAGATTTTTTAATCTAAAAATATTAGATGCAGTACTTAACTATTATATTAATTACATCGTGCCTTCAGGCACGGGTTATCCTTAGTGTATATATATATATATATATATATATATATATATATATATATATGGAATATTTATCGCAAGATTCTTCTATTCCAAGAGCCATCCTATTATTAATGTTGTGAACCTTGGATATATAGAAGCATAGAATGTCTAAATCTTAAGGTTAAAAAAATTGTTTGGTATATATGGTTTTATCTATATATACGGATGAACTACAAGTTGATACTTATAAAAAGGATGAAATCGAGACCAAGTTAAAATCCAGGGATGGAAAGTAATAAATAGTCTAAAATAGACTAATTCAACCAATATGATTATAGGATCATTGGTTAAGTTGGTAGATATATGGAAGCTATCGCACAAAATCCGTTGTAACGAGTAAACAAATTTTGGGGGCATTATAATAAAATTATTAAAAAAAAATTGGCTTGAGGACGCTGGCCTCGAACCCCCACTAAATTAAATGCCGCATAATAATTTTGTCCCCACTAACTATTTTTTTTTGCCTTTGCCATTGTCTATATGTGAATATTTCTAGGTCTGCCACTACACTGAATTTTCATTCAGTAGTTGAGTTAAGACAATTGAACAAAAAGTTGTTTTTTTTTATTTTTTATTTTTTCTAATTAACATATTTGTTTTATTGAACAGGTTTCATTCACTCCATCACACACAATTTCGATCAAATTACTCACTTTTCATGCCATTCTATGACTACGTATATGGTACCATGGACAAATCTTCAGACACATTATATGAAACTTCACTCAAAAGAGAGGAGGAATCACCAAATGTGGTGCATTTGACACACCTAACAACACCGGAATCCATCTACCATCTCCGGCTCGGATTCGCCTCCTTAGCCTCTAAACCTGAAACTTTAACTTCCCGTTGGTACATTTGGCTAATGTGGCCTGTCACACTTTGGTCCATGATGGTTACATGTATTTTTGGTCGAACGTTTGTTGTCGAGAGAAATATTTTCAAAAGTCTCAAATTACAAACACAGGCGATTCCGAAATATAGCATACAAGTAATTAATTAATACTAAAATTTTATGTATATATGTTTTTTGTTTTTATTTATTTTTTGTTGCGATTTTTATGTTTATATTAGGGTTTGTAATTTTTTGATATGCTTATTTGCAGTACAATATGGAATGGCAAAGAGAGATCATCAATAGCTTGATTGAGGAAGCTATACTAGAAGCTGAGGAAAAAGGCACTAAGGTGTTAACTTTAGGTCTACTTAATCAGGCAAGTTCTTTCTATTTTAAAAATGATAATTAGCAATTAGGTATGCAATAAAAATATTTCTTTTCAAAACTACATCTTAAGACGAAATTTTGTTATTTGGAAAAAGTTATTAAAAAAATTATGCTGAAATGTGTCATCTTGATATACATAAATAACGTGAAGTCAAATAGAACTCTTATTTTCAACAAGTATATATATATGAATATACAGACATAAAAAGGAATTTTGGTGAGTATTTTGCAGGGAGAGGAGCTAAATAGAAATGGTGAGCTTTATATAAGAAGGCAGCCTCAACTAAAAGTGAAATTGGTGGATGGGAGTAGCCTAGCAGTTGCTGTTGTGTTGAATAGCATTCCCCAAGGAACAAAACAAGTGGTTCTTAGAGGAAACTTATCCAAGGTCTCTCATTCCATTGCCATTACTTTGTGCGAAAGGGGCATTCAGGTAAATGACATTCATTGCAGGACAAAATGTTATATATATATATATATATATATATATATATATATTTATGATAAATCTGGGAATGGTATTCAAAGTTTCTTTATTTTCTAATACTATTTAAAACTGCAACAGGTATCCATTTCACGCGAGGATGAGTATATAAGGCTTAAAGGAAAATGTGATACTGAGGCTCAAAGTAATTTAATCCTTTCAAATGGTTATTCTCAAATGGTAGATAATCTTAAATCTTTTATTTTTCAAGTTTGTTTTGTGTTATGGCTTTTTATTTCCTTAATTAATTAATATATGACTCCATAGTTTCTTAAGATTGTCGCATGACCACCTCTAGAGGATATTTTTTTTGCTCTAATATATTGAGATTTCAATTTTTTGAAAGATATGGTTAGTAGGAGATGGATTGAGTGAACAAGAACAAATGAAGGCATCAAAGGGAACATTATTCATTCCTTTCTCTCAATTTCCTCCAAAGAAAGTGCGCAAAGATTGCTTTTACTACTCCACTCCAGCAATGTCCATTCCAAAGCATCTCGAAAATCTAGACTCTTGTGAGGTTAGAAATATTAATTTTTAATAGATTTTATTAGACCTATAATCAAATTCTTAAAGAAGAGGAGGAAGAAGAAGATTTTATGACTGAAAAAATCATTGAATTATTGTCAAACCATCAAAAAAATATCCATATTTTTTTTATACCAAACTATTGAACTTTCAAACAGTTGTCCAATTCCTATAATTTGACTATATGAGCGAGATTGTACATATGATTTGGTCAATTTTTAGGCATTTTCGACAATTTTTTAAAAGTTAAGTGGTTTTGGTACAAAAAAGAAATAGTTTGTATGTATTTTTTATAGTTTGACGAGAATTCGATGTTTTTCTCAGTATTTAACAAAGAAAAAAATTATGAAATTTATGCATGTAATACATAGTTTTAATTGTGCGTAAATGTGTGACAGAATTGGTTACCAAGAAGGGTGATGAGCGCATGGCGCATAGCTGGGATACTGCATGCATTAGAGGGATGGGACGTGCATGAATGCGGCAACATGATGTTTAGTATTGACAAAATCTGGCAAGCTAGTCTTCAACATGGGTTTCGTCCATTGATGATGGCAATGGAATCAATGAAGAATTAATTAATATAAGACTTAATTAGTAATTCCATTTGCTTTAAAAAGAATTTCAAATATTTATGTATCTTAAGTTGTTTACTTGGTTTGAAGGGATCTCTGTAAGCATGTCGCTTGAATACACTTATTCCTTATCTCTATATATGTATGTGAGTGTGCTTTGTATTTCGTTATATACTTCTTGTATTGTTTCTTGAATTTCTCATCCATTCAATATGATACTCTCTTTGATGTGCTACAATTGAAGTCACATTTGATGTGCGTTTATGCATTATTGCTGATATTTTAGGGGACCGATTTATTAACAACGTTGTAAAAAAGAATTTATATATCCTTACAACAGATCTCAGTCGTTTATACTAAGATCTAATGGTTAAAAGTGTCCTCTTCTGCAATTTAGTTTTCAGGATACCACAGTTTAATACTACGGACGGTAATAAATGTTCAAAATGTCCACAACATTTAATTTGATAAATGTACTGTCCGTAGTTTTAAACCACGGACGGGTTACATTTTTTTTTTATATCAAAATAAAATAAAATTATACCGTTCGCAGTTTAAGTTTGTGATCTTATGTCTAATTGTGAAATGATTTATGTGGTAGGGATGATCTAATCCTCTGCAACACAAGTTTATTCTACATCTTTAATGCAACTATGGCTAGAGCTTCTCAGCTACCCATATGGAGAACAGACGGTGTGATATTAACAATTTTGCTTCATGCAGGTCCTGTGGAGTTCCTCTACTATTGGCTGCACAGAGCTTTGCACCGCCACTACCTTTACTCTCGCTACCATTCCTCTATTGTCACCACGCCTATTTCGTGTACATAATTAAATTAAACTAGTCCGTTTTTTCTTATTATAAAAGAAAAACTGATGAATAAATCTTTATTTTGTATATATATTTTGGCAGCTGTTGTTCATCCATTTGTGGAGCATGTATTTTTTTTTTCCTCTTCGCCATACCAATTTTCTCAACGGTTTTAACTCAAACTGCCTCTTTGGTATCTGTCTATGGTTATGTTATTTTCATTGATTTCATGAACAACATGGGGCACTGCAACTTTGAGATGGTACCAAAGAACCTTTTCTCCATCTTTCTTCCTCTCAAATACATAATGTATAATCCACGTATGTTCTCTTCTTAAAGTTCCAATTTGTCATGCATTGCAAATGGATAGTTCTATGTGCTCTAACTGTGCCCTAATAGTAGTAGAAAATAGTATGTGAATCCTACGTACCATTTGAATTAATAATGATGACTCTGAATATATTAAACTCACGAACTATTTTTTTCTAACTGCCAGTTAGTGCACATATAAGTACTCTATGCAAATTATATTTAGATATGAACATATTAGTAGAACTCTTGATAAATTTAATATCTGACCTTACAGATATCACTCCCTTCATCACACTAAATTTCGGACAAATTACTCGCTCCTTCATACCTATCTATGACTACATGTATGGAACCATGGACCAATCGACAGATGCTTTGCATGAAACTTCACTCAAAAGGCAAGAAGTTGCCATCTCACACATTTAACCACACCAGATTCCATCTATCATCTCTGGCTAGGGTTTGCATCCGTTGCATCTAAGCCCTACATGGTGAAATGGTACCTAGGGCTAATGTGTCATGTGACATGGTGTTCCATGGATCCTGACTTGCATCTTTGGCCGCGCATTTGTTGCAGAGAGAAATACATTCAAGAATCTCAAATTACATTCGTGGGCAATACCAAGATACACTAGAGACAGTTAAAAGGGTTAGAGACACAGTTATTAAAAAAAGGAATTTTTGGTGTTTAAATATTCCTACCGATTGCTCTTGGATTTGGCTGAAGGTTTTGCAGCTAAGGAATGTTGCTCTGTCTTTTATCCGTTTTAAGATTGGAAATGGTCAATCGACTAACCTTTGGTTTGATCCCTGATATAGACATTACCTTCTGGCATCTTCTGTTCACGATCCTTTGGTTGTTTACTTTGGACTTGTCTATGATGCCAAGGTTGCCGACATTCTATTTGAACAAGGATGGTCCCTTCCCACATCTAGTCATGGTCAGGTAAGGGCTTTCGGAGCAAATTTTGACCTTGGCACACACTACGATTTAGACAAACAAGACCAGATTTTATGGGAAACCTCTGCAACTGTCAACACTGCCCTCATCTGGCAATCGATTCGTAGCAGGAGTGACTAGGTAGAATGGTGGAAAATGCTGTGGCACAAGCTGTCTATTCCAAGGTACTCTTTTATAGTTTGGTTAGCATTCTATAAGGGTCTTAGAACGAGGGATGTCCTAATTAGATATGTGACCGAAATTCCTGTTACCTGCTTGTTGTGTGATTCGCATGATGACATCATCTTTTTTTCTATTGCCCTTTCTCCTTCCAAGTTTTATTCTATGTCATGAGATTTTATGGTTGGATAGGCTTTCATAGAGATCGACACACTATGATTGAATTCATTTTGACCTTGAACTGCTTGGTGTTTAAAAGGGCTATCCTCTCCTTGGCTATCACTGCTGCGGTTTACTTCTTGTGGCGGGAATGAAATGCTCGGATTCATGGGGATGCCAGTAAGCTTGCAATTTGCCTGGCTTGTGAAATTACCCACCTCATCAAATGCAAACTTCACAGTTCTTACAAATTTAAGAAATATGCTGTTAATGCCGAATGTAATCATAGGGTCTGTCCTAGGATGGGAATGGTATATTGGACTGGCGTTTGTCCCTTTCCTTTTGTTCTCCTCTTTTCTTTCATACAACCTTAATTTAATAAAAAAAAAAAAAAAAGGAGATACAATTTTCTTTTTAAAGTAACATAGTATTCTGTATTTGCTATAATCTTCTACTATCATTTATAGTTTGACACTACTGCTACCGAGTTCTTAGCTAACATTAGGTGTACATATTTTTAAAGTCATAATTTTAAAAATGTATCTTTTATTTTATAACAGAGGCCTTAATATATATTATGTTCAAGCACAAGTTGAAATCAAGGATCATTAAGTTATATTTTTCATTTTTGCCATATTTTTGTTTTCTTGTAGTATAAATTGCAATGTCAAAGAAAAACTATAATATCCCAACTATTTTAAAATATGATCTGACAAGATCTAATTAAGATTGTCAATTTAAAACCTAGAGAACGATTACTCAAACATACTTAGAGCTATCTCAAAAACCTAATACAACTCGAAGCTATAATCGTACACGGTTAAGAGGTTAAATTTTTTTAACCTAATATAGGTGTTATGTGAATACTAAAGATTTAAGTATGTAATTTATGTGGAGGATTAAATATGTATATATATTTAAATGTGAAAATATATACATTCAATTGAAAATAAAATTTAATAGTTAGCTAACTATTAAATTAAAAGAATTGAATTTATTATGAAATGAATTGTGGAAGCAAAGAGAATTTATTAATATTAATTAATTGAGCTTAAAATTAAAATTATATTATGAAATAATATAATTTGAATAATAAACCTTGAACGACAATTGATTAATTATGAATTAAATTTCATAAATAAGATAATTAATTCACTTAACTAAAATAGTAAATTAAGGTAGGTATTTTTAATTTATAAAAATGAGGGAGTTAATTAAACTCATTATTTTTAAAATATACTACATATGAATGTAATATATTTATATAATGACTTAATATATTATGCCAAACGGGTATAAATTAAATAGAAATGAGGAAAATTAATTTACTAAATTGTTATTAGTAGATGAATATGTTGACTTTAAATAAAAAAGAATTATTTAGTTAATGATAAAGAATAATTGTATTATATTATAATTATTAAAATTTAAACCCTAAATTAAAAGGATAAAAACCTAAACTAGGGTTTGGAAAACCTAAACTAGGGTTAGGTTAAAACCTAGAAAAGATTATACCCTAAAACTTAAACCCTAATCTAGGGTCAAACATAATCTAGAATTTAAAACCTAAGGATTAAACCCTAAAACCCCTAGAAAATATTACTATTTATAAATTAGCGTATAATAAGAAAATTATACGGATAAAATAAGAAAATTATACGGTATAAATACGAAAAAGTTGACTATGAATAGTGAAAGTCAACTATTTAATTAGTAGATTTAAATGAAAATAAAGATTTAAACTAATTAATTAACTTTTTTAATTAATTAGTTATCAACCAATCAAGTTGCTAGCATTATGAAGGATTAATCTAAGCATCAATTAAGCTTAATTAATGACCAAAAAGCCCTCCAAATCTTAGCCGCTTTGAACAAGAGAAATCAAATTGAATTTCTCTTCCTTTAAGTAAAATAGTAGGCCAAATCTTGTCCATCCATTTTAGGAGATGATGATTCACCAAACATGATGATAACTAACATTAATGGAGCATTAATGAAGCACATGGGTCGGCCATAACAGTTGGGGTTGAGTGATGATCATGGTTTGGATATTTTAGGTCCAAAAGACCTTAAAATCCTAACCCTAGCTCTCCTATAAATAACACGCTCTCCCACGGTTGAAACCCACGAGTATAACACCGAAAATCAGTCATAAATTTCTCTAAGTATCAGTTATATAATGCCTAGATCAGAATCAATGGCAGAAATGTAAAGATTGCTTAAGAGGTACAAAATTTATTTGTGCTTGTTGATATTTAATCTTTCAGTAAAATTTACGTTTTGTTGTTTATTAATGACTGTTATGATGTTAATAACTGATCTGGGTGGTTAAATTATATATGTTTCTATAACGTCTAGATGCATAAAATGATAGCATTTAAGTCTCTGTCCAAAACTACCCAGAAATGCTGTCTGACAAGCTATTTTGTCAGATATTTTCATCGACCTAATGTGTTAGTTTAATGTGTTTTATAGTCTGTAGTTGTAGTATGCCATGAGCGTAAGACACAGAGTCACTAATCACCTTAATCGAATCACGGGTCCGTGAGGTATAAGGCCTAAAAAGTGCCTATTTAATCACAACTCACTACCGGAAAATTTTTAGGCAACCCAGAAAATGAAGAACAGTCTGACAGGCTAGTTTGACCGAGATTAATCTTGCAACTGTGATATTTTTAAGGTCTAATATTGAGATTTCGATGTACCCTTCCATTTGTACTACATCGAGATTCAATTAGTTTGCCTAAACATAACACATATTAGGAGATGTTTCAAGCCAAAACTCCTTCCTCGACTATGACCAGCTGTTTTGGGCAGCCTTAAGAACGTTCAAAGCTATAGCGACAGATTGCCTATCGTTATAGCCTTTTAGCCATGACCTGTTTCCGGTAGTTATGAACAAGGGGAGATTTAGCGACGGACTTGCCTGTCGCTATATATATCCTATAGCGACAACCTCCTTCCGGTAAACCAAGAACACCTACAACGACGATTTAAGAGACAGTTTTGTCTGTCGCTATAGCTTTCAGCGACAGACTTGCCTAGAACACTTATAATACTGCCTTTAACGATGGATCTAGCCACAGATTTAAGTGGGCTTTATTATACAATGCCTTTAGCGACAAACTTGTATGTAACAATAACTATTAGGGACAAATTATGATAAATTTAATTAAAGCCTAATTTTAATAGCTTTTAGCGACGGACTTATTGATAGATTTTTAAAGTAAGTTTAATTTCACTTTAAAAATAGCTTTCAGTGGCGGATTTGATCCGTGACAATAGATATAAATGACATAATTAAATTAAACTTAATTAAAACTAATTTAAACTATCTTTAGCAACGAATTTAATTAAAAATTCGTCGAGGTAGCTTCTAAATTAGCTTTTAGCAACAGATTGAGTTATGAATTAATTCAATTAACATATTAAACTATATTTAATGAAGGATTAAGCTATAAATATAATTAATTAACATAATTAATTATACAATGAAGTGATTTAAGTAGCAAACTTGAATAATTAACTTAGTTAATTATTAAATCAAATGATTAAAATTACGATTTGACATTAAATCTCAAACATACATTATTAATTAGATTAAATACATATTCTTATGTATACTAACGACTGTTATTAATATGTTAAACATATTTGGAGTACAAATCAAGTTCAAATCAACGTGAACTAAATCATACACCGTACAGTCAAGTCTTCTAACTAAATTATGTTATGTTTAGAAGTTATTAATATAAATTGTAAGCTTTATGTGACAATGTGATATGAATTATCAATATGAAAGTTATGTGTGATATTAAATTGTTATTTATGATATGTTAAAAACACGTTAAGGTATTTATGAAAGCATAAACTGTATATATGCTATATATTAGACTTGCTGAGCCGTCGTACTCATTCTTGCAAATAAAACTTTATTTGCAGTTAATGAAGAACGTTAAGAAGATCATGAACATAAAGATGAAGCGTAGATTAGGTTTTCATGCTTTATTACTTGTATTTGTATAAAGTCATAATGACTATTGTAATATGAATAAGAAAACCATGTAACCGAATAGTAAATGAATGATATAAATTATTATTATCAGAATGTTGTTATGTCTTTATTTTTATAGAATTGTTAAAATTTAAAATAGTATTGATAATGATCTATTTATCTAGATAAGGATCGGTAAATGACTTATGAGTACTGTACATCCGAGACATGACTAATTGTTGTTGACTGGTCAAATCCATCGTTAGGTTCCTCGGATCCAGGTGTAATTTGTTATTACTATTCTGAATGTCAGATAAGTAGGATTATTGATATAAAGAGATATCATTATAAACAAATGTGTTTTGAGTAAGGGTTTTAACTAGTTGGGTATGTTTTGTACGGACAAAGAGAATTTTGCATCGGACAAAGATACAACCATTTGTCACAAATAAAGATGCAAACATTTATCACGGATGAAGATACAAACATTCATCGCGAAATTCTCTATTCCCAAGAACCGTTCTAATGATTTAATGCCGTACGTGAATCTTGGAATATGTAAAGTTATAGAATATTTAAATCTTAAGGTTAAAATTGGACCGTTATATATGGTGTTATCCATTTATATGAATGAACTACAAGTTAATACTTGTATAAATAATGAGTGTAACGACCCCAATTCCAGACTCCTTTAACCCCGGATCTGGTCCGTTAGAAGTAACCTCAATCCTGAGTTTAATCTAATTATATTTGTCTTATAAACCACAAGCAAGTACAATTATTACTATACACTAGGTATAAACCTTAAATGGATACAACATCCCACTTCATACTATTCCAGAATCGAAATCTTTAAACATTTTTTTATTACACTTTCTAATCATATGAATAATGATTTAACATACCAACATGTCATCCTTATACATAAAGGACAACATCTGAAAATAATTTAAAATAATCTTTATATGTTCTCTTAACATTTTGGTTTGCTAATCTATAGCACATTTAAGACATAAAAATCTTCACAAGTAATACCCACATAAATAATTTATTCTATCGCAGGGTTTACTATAAAAGCACCAACGCTTTGATCTTGATGACTCGTTAGTCAATCTTCATCTTCACCTCTACCAGAGTAATCAGCTTCCTCATGCTTTTCTGTAATATTTTATTTTAAGCAAGAGTGAGCACGACGGCTCAGCAAGTCTAACAATTTCACATAACACATAAACATATTTCATCATGCTTTATGCATCTCATGCTTTGCAATGACTACATATCTTATGCATATCATGCTTTGCATTTACTCTAGGATTTATGCTTTTCATACATGTCATTTATAATGTCGTACAGTTCAATATAGAACAATCAACTTAAATCATTTAGTGTATATCAACAGTCTATTTCATCTTGTATCACATAAGCACATTACCACATTCTTGCACATAATAGCATGTGCACACATAACAGTTTATCAAATTTCTAAATCATGCAAATAATGCAACACATTCTGAAAAACTTGCCTGGATTTGCATAACCAGCTTATGCTAACCTTTCACGTTCCTTGCACCACCTACACGATATGTGAGATCAACGGTGCATAATATCAGTTAAGGTTTAACTTAAGGCTAAATCTTATTTTAAAGATATTTATTTCTTCTTATCGTCCCTTTTTAAATCAATAGGATTAATTTCATATTCTAGTCTCTTGTTAACTTGACTCAGTGTTTCATATTCAACACCGTAAATCTTTTGTACAAAATTATGCAGTTCTGACATTTATTAATGTCACTACATTAATGCCTGGACTTTATTTCTGTTTAGGTCGAACAACTAATTAGTCACTAATGGACCATACCCTTGGTTCAACTTAATCACATCATTTAACTTGATAATTTATCATAATATTATCCATCTAAAAAAATATTTTAAATCTTACTATCAATTAGTAATAACTTATAATGTTATTTAGTTGTTAAATAATACTTTAAATAATCATTACTATCATTAATTCCTTTTTAATAATAGTTTACCTTAATCATTATTATTAATCTTTTAATAATAAATTAATTGTTTGCTAGTATTATTACCCTTAAAAAATATTTTAATTGACTTCTCATCTTCTGATTATTATTAATTATTTTAATAATAATTTATTTGTTCATCAATATTATTAATCATTTAATAATATTTGAAATCCTCACGTATCATTAGTAATTATTTAATAATGATTCAACTCTTAACTAGTTATTATAATTGTCTAAGTAATAGACTTATTATTTATCATCCATCATTTGATAAATAATAACTTATCTTACCTTTATTTATTATTTAATATCCATTAAATAATAAATAATTAATTATCCAACTTATTGGAAACTATTACATACTATTGATCGCTTTTTTTTTTTTTATCATTTAATATTGATTAAACAATAATTACTTATTTAACTCTATTCCCCTTTAATCATTACTTAATTATTAAAAATCAATTACCTTTCTTAATCTATTATGTATTAAATAATAGATAATTAATTCATTAACCTTAATACTTCTTTAATTATTACTTACTGTTAATTAAATATTAATTAATTAATTAATTAATTACCCTTATTTATTATTTAATATTGATTAAATAATAAATAATTAGCTTACTATCCTTTAATTATTTAATAATAATTAATTATTTAATTACCCTTATTTATTATTTAATCTTAATTAAATAATAAATAATTAATTTATTAACTTAATTCTCCTTTAATTATTATTTAATGTTAATTAAATAAATAAATAATTAATTAATTATACTTACTTATTATTTAATCCATAATTAAACAATAAACAATTAATTTATATTAATCCCCTTTTAATTATTACTCAATATTAATTGAATAATTAATTAATTAATTAATTAATTAACCTCGAGTTATTCTTTAATTATTATTTAAGGTCAATTAAATAATAATTAATTACTTAATTATATTTACTTATTATTTAATCTTAATTAAATAATAAATAATAAATTTTATTATCCTTTAATCATTATTTAATTTCAATTAATTAAATAATAATTAATTAGTTATTCTTTCTCATTATTTTATCTTTATTAAATAATAAATAATTAGCTATTTATTATTTAGAATGAAATAATAATTATTTTTCCTTACTATCATTATTAATCTAATAATGTTTTAGTCCTTTTTCATAATTTTTATTAATTAAATAATAATATTTTATTATTTAATTAATATTTTAAAACATTTAATACCATTTAAATCATTTAAGAATTATTTTAAATCATTTAAATATTAATTTTTAAAGAAAATTTGCTACCAAACCCGAATAGGCTGACCGGGTGGTGCTTGACCCGGTCCAACCCAGATCAGAAAATTGCAATTAATTACAAAAAAATCAGGCATAATGCCCCTTAGTTTTTTAATTTGGGGTCCTTTACAAAAACTTGAATATCTTGAGTTCTACAACTCCGATGGAGCTTTACTTTATATCGTTGGATTTGTCTTTTCCTGAACTACAATAAACGATGGTCTTTTGCTATTTTTGGATATGTTTTGGTCCTCTGGTAATGGTATAAAGTAGACTGATCTGTTTTGGTTTTTAACAGTGAGTTACTTTGCTGCCAAAAATCATAACTAAATCATTTTAAATCATTTTTAAGTGAATCCAAAGCTATTTTGTTCCTCACTTACATGAACAATACCAGAAAATATAAAACCATGAAAATCATTTGTATATTTCAAAATGAAAAACTACAAATCACAAACTCGACATAGTTGTTGGTAAAAATGAAACCTAGTTGTTGGTAAAAATGAAACCTAGGATTTTTGTGAGATTTTTGAGATCTAACCACATAGATAAACATATTAAACCCCATGATACCATACACATACTAATATAGCATAGATATACCATATGCAACCTTTAGAAAAATACTTTTCACCATAGAAATTAAATAATATACCGTAAACTCCAAAGTTAGGGTTTTTGGGGTACCTTTTTGTTTTGTGAACTATTTTCCTCCTTTTTCCAAAGTAAGAAATGTATATTGAGGACATCAACACCTTCAAGACTTGATCTAAGCTTGACTCGGTTGAACTCGATTTGACTCGGTGAGTCAACTCACTAAACTCACTAGCTTTTTTGCTAACTCACATAGTTAACTTACTAGAACTCAGTAGCACTCAATATAGATGATACTTGCAATATTTTTTGAAACCCTTACAAATGAACCCAAGCACTCTATTTATAGTAGACTCAACCTATACATATAATACCTATATGTATACATTTTGGACATAAAACAAATCTACAAATTTGCTAGCAAAATAGTTGAGTGTTCCACACATTTTCTCTATTTTTGATTTAATTTTATTAGTTAACTTGCATAAATGAAATCCTTCTAGAAGCTTTGTAATTGGATCAAAAATTGGGCTTGAAATTTAATTGTATGGGCTTATTATTCATCTCAATTGCGCTACTATAACACCAATTTAATTTACCAACATTGGGTTCCTACATTAATTTATTAGTTTCCCAATTTAAATAATTCATTGGGCTTGCTTAATTAAATTAAAACAACCAACATACAAATCCATACTTAATTAATTAGGTAGACTTGTTTAATAAAAATATGGACTAGTCTACTAGTATTTAATTACTAGTTAGACTATTAATTAATTTTATCAATATATCACATAATTATTATTAATTAATAATTATATTAATTAATTTACATAATTCAATTAGACTTGCTATATTCAAAATTAATTGAATATTTAATTAAGCTCATCATAATATTAATTTCTTGATATTAATATCATTAAGTTAGTCCACTAATTATCCAAACATTTTGGACTACTAAATAATATATTAAATATCCTACATATATTTTATTAACGACTAATTATATTAATTAGTTTACTTAGTTTATAATCACATGCTATGTCCAAAATAAATTGAACTTTTAAATCAATTTATTCACGTATCGATTTCTCGGCATATTTCTTCTTTTAGAAATATTTTCTAATCAAATTTTATTCTCTTCATATAAATTATAGGACCTTATTCCTAAAAGTCCCAGTCATACTTATTGAACCTTAGTGGTTCTTGTTAGCTCATAGATTAAACAAATAAAATTTTAATTTAATCCAGTTTTTCACAATTATAATCTCCACAACTAGGTTATCAAACTCTAACCTTTATTAACTATTAGAAATCTTATTTCTAATTCTTTCAAATAACTGGGATATTACAATGAGACCGAGATCAAGTTAAAATTCAGGGATAAAGTTAAGAGAAAATTTTAATGTATAGTCTAAAATAGACTAATTCAACCAATATGATTATGAGATTATTGGTTAAGTCAGTAGATGTATGGAGTTTAACGCTCAAGGTCTGTCGTAGCTATAGTGCGGGGATTTTGAGGGTGTTACAAAAACCATCAATAGCTTTATTGAAGAGGCCATCTTAAGGACAGAAACTAAGGTGCTAATTAAGTCTAGGTCTTTTGAACCAGGCAAGTTTTTGCCCTCTCCATCATTCTCTCTCCCTCTCTTTCTTGATCACTAATTTTTTTTTGCAGGGGGAAGAACTCAACGGAAAATGGAGAGCTTTGCGTCCGAAGGCACCCTCAGCTCAGTGTCAAAGTAGTTGTAAATGGGAGTAGCTTGGCAGCTGCTATTGTTCTTAATGGCATCCCAGCAGGAACCACAAAAATTCTCTTTAGAACTAACTAAGGTTGCTCTTTCAATTGCCTTTGCTTTGTGTGAAAAGGGAATCATGGTATATTTAAAATACAAATACTATTTAAAATACGAGTACTCCTGCTATCTAACTAAACACCGTCTAATTTACCTTAACAAGGCATTGGTGAATTGTACTGTACAACCCATGAATTATATTTTTTACTAGGTAAATTAAACAATGTTTTGTCTAGTATTATTTTTAAAATACAGTCTTTATTTGAATCAAGTTATGTATCAAAATAATTGAAGCATAGTTTTTTTTTCCTTAATCTCATACACCATAAATTTGCATTAGGTGGCTACTTTACTAAAAGATGAATACAAGAAACTAGCTAAGAACAAAGTCTGAGAATAACTTGCAACTAACAAAGAGGTAACTTCATTCTCGTGTAGTAGAAATTTATATATAGATATTTTTTGTCTTACTTAGTTGTGAATTAGTCATTTAATTTTTATATACAATTTTTCACGCAGGTGTGGTTGGTTGGAGATGGACTGACCGAAGAACAACAAAAGGTAAGGAAAAAAACTTTGTTCATTCCTTTTTCACCATTATCTCGGAAGCAAATTCGTAGTGATTGCTTCTATCAGTATACACCAGCAATGTTGGCTCCTTCGTCTCTCTAAAACCTAGACTCTTGTGAGGTTAGTAACTTCTATAATCCGATCCTATTATTTATGCAGGAGGATCTGAGTCCGATAATGCCAACTTGTGGGATAGTGCATTAATGGTATTGAATTATTTGGTGGTAGATTATTGGTGCAAGGCTGACAAGCATTAATGTCATAGGACAAGTTCGGCTTGCTTCGGGGTTCAGACATTATCTTTGGCTTCGGTTTCAGAAGTGGTGTTGAATTCAGACCAGACTTCTTCGGGAAGACTTCTTCGGAAAATTGTCTTGGTTTCGGGCATTCTTTTGAGTCTTGGCTTCGGCCGTCTTTTCTCCTCAGTTTATTTTTCTTGGATTATTTTCCATAACTTTCAATCTTTTTATTTTTGGTGTCACATGGTGTAATCCACGTGGTGTGGTTATAAAAACCTGCTACGTGGCTTTACTTTAATAGTTGTCATGATTAATTATGCGGAGCATGTGTACGTGATTGTAAAGACTTTTTACGTGGCATAATTTTAGGGATGTATCAGATATTGTCATGTGATAATAAGAACAAAGTTATATCTTGTTGCCCAAGATGGCTTTAACTATATAACACAGCTTGTGGGTTAAAGGGAGGGAGTTTTTGTTTTGAGAATATTGAATCTGAGCACTAGCGAATTTCTCTGTGTTTCTTTTGGGCCAATCTCTTGTTTCTTTACCTGTTTACCTAACTTAGAGGATAATCACTATCCTACTCTGGCGTCAATTATCCTTTCCCTATAAAGAATGGGAAGTGCTAAATGAACTCCAATTTTCACCATTTGCGCTCCAATATATGGATGCTTAAAATTGAATAAATTCTACTCTACGGTACTGAAGCGCAACTGGGAAAATATGGAGTGTATTTATCATTTACCTCAAGAGGCACTTCATTTTTCTGTTTTTATTTTTATTTTTTATAGCTAAATCATTTTTCTGTTTTGATATGAATGTTTTCTTTTTTATGTCACAAAACTGGTTACCAAGTAGGGTCATGAGTGCTTCTCGTATTGCTGGGATAGTGCACGCACTAGAAGGATGGAGCGTACATGAATGTGCTAATGCCATGTTTAACATTGAAAAAGTTTGGGAGGCCAGTCTGGAACATGGATTTCGACCCTTACGTCTTCAAATCAACTGATCATGCACTCTTAAAATGCATGGCCGCAAAGTTTGCACTACTAGCTAGCTGTGTGTGTGTGTGTATATATATATATATATATATGACCAATGATTCATAACAAGTACTTGAGATTAAAAATTAGAACCGGGACGACTTTTTAAAATCTCAGTCGTAGTTTGTTAATTTGAATGCTATAGATCATATTTATCATATTTTGATCTATAAAAAATATTTGCTATAAATTATTTCCCTACATGTGTGTGTGATTTTGATGGAAGACTAATAATTTGTTCGGGAATAGGGTTAAAAACTTATTCTACAAACCACATAATTATTACTAAGTTGTGTTTTACCCAAATCTACTTCTTGTGTGTGCGTAGTGGTGGATTTTGAAGTTGTAATGTGTATTAAAATATTGCTATGCCATTATTTTTATTCTTATATGTTCTTTAGGGTTTTATATGTCCTGTGTATTTTATTGAAATATACAACTTCTCTGCTAAAAGCAACTTCGTCAACTAAATGCTTAATATTATCAACTCCAAAAGCGAGGTGACTCGAACCCTTAATATTATCAACATAAAAAACGAGAACTCCTAGGTTTTGGAATATGTCATAGTATTATGACGACATACATTATTGGTATCTTAATTTAAAAGTTCAAACTTTTAGACGAGTTGGTTAATTTATATGTATAGTATTAGAGGTATGCGTGGTATGTGTGTGTAAGGTCTTGTATTCGAATCTTTTCAACTGCACATTTTTTTTTAAGAAATTACATATAAAAATAATAGTTCTATTTCCACACGAGTCTCACTTTAATTTGTCACTTCTCTATAAAAGTTGCATTTGAAGGGAAGTATTAACATGATATAAAAATTGCATTTGAGCGGGAGTATTAGTATGATATACATTGAAGTGTTTTTATATTAATTTGATAGTGCAAATGAACTTTAATTTGTCTTTTCTCTATAAAAGTTACTTTTGAAGTATTAGCATGATATACATTGTTGTTGCCTTAATCTAAGTAGTTTAAGCTTTTAGAATCATTTACTTAACAGAACTTCAGAGTAGCCGAATCCATAAACAATTGCACTTAAAGTGCCCTTAAAAAAAGGGGTTCTTGAAAACTAAGTTAGATATCCTAGTTTATAAATTGTTTTTATGATGATCTTTAAACAAAAACTAATCGCACAAATGAAAAGATGTGCAAAATCTAACTGTACAGATGAAAAGAATATGTAAAAATGATTTATATTGATCCTTTTGCACCATTATCGTAACCTTGTAACATAAGTACACTTTTTCGGGACTTAGATTTATATAGAACTTTTCATTAATATAAAATCGTTGATACACCAAATCACATGAAAATTTATATGCTGAAATATTTTCATATGTTATTTGTATTCATACTGCTGAATTTATTTTTAAAAAATCTAAAGATAGACATATTAACCCTACGAGTATATTAGAGTATCTCTCTTTTCATACACACAAATTATTTTATGACATTATGAAGTTAATTTATGTTTTTTAATAAGAAAGCTAATAAATGAATTTTATTTTTGTCAATACAATCATATTGTAAATTATCTATTTAGAAAGTATTATTATAATTTTAGTGTCCTCGAAACTTAAATGATTTCTAGTAATAAATATGGAGAATTGATTTATCAAAATCAAAATGTGATCTTTTTGAAAGGGAGGGAGTAATTAAATTTGAAAGGGATGATGGACAACGGCATTAGAAAATAAACGAGGCGTAGAGAAAATAATCCTTTGTTGTTCGTTAATAAGACACGCAAATCAATTTGGATAATGCTAAATTAATCCCCGAATGCAATTAATAAAGCATTTTTATATAATATTTTTTTCTTCCTTTTTCGTCATAATAATTAGTTATCAATGCAAATTAAAAAGTGATTGATGATTACCATTTTGTCATTTGGCTTTTTGACTAATTGGCTTCCCTAAGGTGACATCCGTTTCTTTAACAAAACATCAGCATGGCTATGCATCCACCATTTGTTTTTGATCAAATAGTTTAAAAGGCTGAAATACAGAAAACTGTAATCTTACTAAGCACCCACTTAATTATATTGGTTGTGAAAAAAATATCATATATAGAAATAATGAGTATAATAGAATTTTGTCTGCAGTAGCAAATTTGGAGTTAATTTTTTCCATTATTATTTCTCAATAAATAAAAAAAATTAAAAAGGTAAGATTTTATTTATTATTGTAATCTTAAGCGCAATACCTCATATTTTTGTATAACAGGAAATTATTTAGCTATTTGGAAAACATTTAATGCCCGGTAGAATTTTGAATCCTATGTTAAATATGATTAAGCTAGATATTTTAAAACATAAATATCTTTCCATTTTATAATTAATTTTGAACATTTTCAAGCCCTATTTAATATGTATGTATCCTCTTCCATTTTTCAGTCCAGTCAAAAAACCATTTTTCATTCAATCAAATTCTCAATCCTCTTTTCCACCTTATTCTTTTTCTGTGAGTTTCTCATGCAACATGGCCAAACGAAAAAGAAACAAGAACAGCCAACATCCTCTTTCCGACCTATTCTCGACACAGGTTACTACGAAACCTAGAACAAAAACAAGAAGAAGAATTGCTGTCGAAGAATGGGGTTCTTCATTGTTAAAAAATAATCTGCCTACAAGGACTACGATCGTGACTCCTTTGTACGATATTCCGGGACCCATCCCGGATATTGATGCTATTAACAGCGATCAAAGTTTGTTGAGGAATATTTTTAAGGATATTCCCGACGATGCATGCGAGTAATGTCTAACCTAATCATCTTCCCCTCTAAGAGTTTTTAGTTCTTTTTACTTATTAAGACGTCCTTTACATTTGTATTGAACAATTTAAATTTGATTGTATTATGTTTGTTCCATTCAGAAATTAAGTCAAAGGCCTCCAAAAATCACATCATTGTCTTGTCAGATTTTTAAATTTTAAATTTATATGTTATCCAACTATATATTAATCAATATTATTTAATCATTATATTGTCACAATAAAAATTAGGGTTAAAACTACGAACCATAACCGTACACTTCTCTCTCTCTCTCTCTCTCTCTCTCTCTCTCTCTCTCTGTGTGTGTGACAAGACCTAAGGGTATAACAACATTGTTCAATTATATTTTCAGCGAGAACCTCTCATATTTTCTTATTTAATAATAATCTCCATATCTAATTAAAAAAATGCAATGTAAAATCGATTAAGATTTTCATTTTAGGAAGGAGTGAGTATATAAATCTCTTAAATCAATTTTTTAGGGATATTAAATATGTAGTCAATTGGATATCTTGATCTCCAGTTCTCAAATAAGTAATGGATTTCATACCTCAAAATCATAGCCTAAGGCTTAGGGTTTATCCTGTAGTTGCCGAACAATCAACTAACCTCTTATAAAACCTTGAAACAAATTTCAAATATAACTGATTATGGTTTTTTTTTTTTTTTTGCTAATTAAAACTTAAATTAAAAAAGGAAACTGATTATGGTTTTGAGTTGCTCTCAAGCCAAACTTGAGTATACGGACTCTTTGATTTTTTGTTTTCTTTCAAAAAGATGATTTTATTCTTTTCTTTCTTTCATTTGTGATAAACTTAAAAAGCAATCTACAAGAGTTAACAAAACTATTTAATATTAGATCTCTCTATTCTACAAAAAAGTGTCATTTGCTATTTATTTTTCAGAAAAAAGAGTCTTCATTTTACTTCTAATAGTATGAAATGACACACTTTGTCATCATAAATTCATTATCATACCACCACTAAAGTAAACATATTATTAATTTAAGGTTAAACATAGAATAAATGGGACTCTTTTTGTGGATCCAAGGGAGTGTAATTTATTTTTTTCTTCTATTTTTTCAAACTTATTATTTAAGGGTAAAAATAGAACACTACATCCTTAATATTTACTCTTTTTTTCAGAAACAAAGGAGTATAATTCATGTTTTTTTTGGTCAGTTAAAGTAAATTTGTATTAGAAACTAATATAAAAAAATGTACAATAAGGAATAGAGAATAACTCCCTTGACAAAAACATCTCAGTTGAAACAAAACCAAATAGGTGAAGGCATACCTGGCCCCAACTGGACATACAAACCAAAGGAAAAACCCCAAGCCAAACTATACTAAAATTTCCTGCTTAACATCCCATCCATGGTTAACAACCAATTTTCCTACACATATATGATGACAGATACAACAATGCCCTGCAGAACCCTTGAGAAATTAAATTTAATGCCAATTGTTCCACAACTAAAAAAATTTTCGGTGCAATTGTTCCACTACTTGAAAAGGCCAAGGCAGGCACAAGATATATTTTTGAAGACCAAAAAGGAGAGGCTATAGGCTGTTGTTTCAAAGTTTGCACTCCCTCTTCTCCCATAAAAGAGAGTCCTATTTGACTTTCGTTGAATGAAAATTTTAAAATTTATCGCACTATCAAGATTTGCTTAGAATGCATTATTTTAGGATATAAATCCGAAGCAGATATCTGAAGATGGCACTATACACCTGAAAAATGTCAAGAGTTAAAAGTCCAAACACTTTGAATTTAACTTGTTTCAGTGTTGTGAGAATAATTGAAGGGCCGTTTGTTGGGATATTCCTCAAATCTTATTCAGAAAATAATTATTATTATGAAAAGGAATGTGTCATGTTTTTAATAAGATATTTATTATATTTTGGATTCCTATTTTCAATGGAAAGATGATTGTGAGTGCTCTATATATAAATAGAGCCTTATGTTTAGTTGATTAAGTGTAACACAACCAAATATCATGTAGCATCATAAGAGTTGAGAGAGGGTGTGAGGGGGTTTTTGGTTTGTGCGAGAAAGAGGGTTTTTGTAGTTTTTATATTACGTGCAAAAAATTGTATTGTGCGAGGAAGAGTTTTGCAGCTTTTAGTTTGTACGAAAAGTTGTATTGCGGTATTGTATTAACTCAAGTTTTAGGGCATAAAACTTAAGAAAAATTTGTAAGCCCGTTATTATTGTGAAAGTGAAGATTCAAAATTTGGCCTGTAATTTTTCGCTTTAAAGGTTTGCCACATTAAATCATTTGTTGTTCTTCTCTCTTTATTTTATATTGTTTGGCTTGCGATGACTTAGTTCCCAACAAGTAGTATCAAGAGCTAGGTTGATTGGATCCAAGGTAGAACGGAATTAGTCACATTGGTGTGATAAATAAAGAGTGAAGATTGAAGGAGTTAGAGATGTTTGTCATGATGTTGATGAATAAATGATTTTGCACTTATGGAGGATCACCATTGCGGTCGTTAAATGAGGGAGATGATAGAGATGCTAATAAAGATGACGATGATGCAAATGACGCAAATAATACGAATAATGCGAGTGACGCTAATGATGTGAATGTTGAAAACAATGTGAGCGACACAAATGATGAGGATATTGTAGACGTGGTGGATAACGTGGATATTGTGGATGATGCAGATGATGTGGATAGTACAGATGTTGCAGATGATGGTGGCGATTACTACAACGGTGACACTGAAGAATTTGAAGTATTTGGGGATTTGAGTGGATAGAGGAATTGTTGGGATAGTCCTCAAATCCTATTCAGACATGAAGTTGAAGTAGTTAGGGATTTGAGTAGAGGGAGAAATTGTTGGGATACTCCTCGAATCCTATTTAGAAAAGAATTATTATTATGAAAGGGAATGTGTCTTATTTTTAATAGGATATTTATTATATGTTGAATTCCTATTTTGAATAGGAAGATGATTGTGAGTGTTTTATAAATAGAGACTTATGTTTAGTTAATACAGTGTGGTACAACCAAATGTCATGTAGTATCCTAAGAGTTGAGAGATGGCTTGAGGAGGTTTTTGCTTTGTGTGAGGGAGAGGGTTTTTATAGCTTTTATATTTCGTGCTAAAAAGTTGTATTGTGGGAGGGAGGGGTTTGCAGCTTTTAGTCTATGCAAACAGTTGTATTGCGGTATTGTGTAATCTCAAGTTTTAGGGCATAAAACTTGGGAAGAATTTGTAAGCCCATTATTATTGTGATAGTGAAGATTCGAAGTTTGGCCTGTGATTTTTTTCTTTAACGGTTTTTCACATTAAATATTGTGTTGTTCTTCTCTCTTTATTTTACATTGTTTGGCTTGAAACGCCTTAATTCCCAACACCGTTTTTACTGCCCAAGTTAGTTCAACTTAAGAGGACAAAACAAGTTGAAACACGTCGATTTTGTTAAAGAATAAATGCCATTAGTAGTTACTTCCTCTATCCCCAAAAAGATTTAAGTCGTGACAAAAAAAATTGTTTTCAAAAGTACGTCTATACATAAGTCAACTAAAATTTTACAGTGACTAATTTACCTTTAGCCATATTACATCGATCTTAGCCAAAAATAAATCAATCATATCATAAATAAATTACTTAAATTAGTTCACTCTCTTTGCACAAACCTAAGAACCATTTAAAATAATTAATACACACTTATCAATATAAGGGCAAAATGAAAAATAAATTTATTATCTCTCCTCGTATTTGATTACCTTAATTTATGTGAAATTTGTCCTTAAGCCATTCTTTTACAAAAGCACGGAGAGTACATTTTTTGGTTATTACGTAGTGACTAATTAATATTCTGGTAGTATATTGAATGCTGACTTATAGTATTAGGATCATAATTAACCTCACAAGTTTCTTATGAAGCTGATTAACATACGAACACATTGGCCTCGTGCAGTCATAAACCAAATAAACATAATTACTTGGATTTCTCAAATTTTAGGACATATATTTAAACTTGAACTAATATATTTCCATCTCTTTAAATTTTAGGACATGTGTAATAATTGGATTCGTTATTAAGAAAATAATTCACAAATCTAGCTTGCAACTTAGAACTTAAATCTCTCATTGTTATTAATTTGTTTGAAAATAAGTTCAAATATTATAGGAGGAAATTAGAATGACAATGACTGTTCTATATATAACAACTTTGTCGACCATTCAAAGTTTAGCTTATCTTTACAAAGGGAAGCCAGGGTTTACTCAGGTTGTCAACTCCACTGTTACTATTGAAATTCTTTATGTGCACACTTAGAAGATGATGAATATATGTGTGTGTGTGTGTGTGTGTGTGTGTGTGTGTGTGTGTGTGAATCAACGAATTATGTTAAATTTTAAAATTTTCTGCATAGGTATAATCGAAACAAGTAATTTAATTAGTTGTTTGTATTGAGTTAGTCTTGTATTACTTCATGTTGGTTTATGGACTCAAACCAGAACGCCCATGGAGCAGATGACCTGGTGGGTATAACCACATAGTTCATTGTCTAGATACAATGAACGCGTGAGTTGCTCTCTATTTATTCTCTTATGGGAGTTACATATGTTACATTCTAATCAATTGGGAGTTACACTCTAATTGATTGGGACTTACATGTACGCTCTTAATTCCTTTGGGGGTTACATGCTTATAATAATTTTGGGAGTTACATGAGTTACACTCCTTGGAGTTGAGTATAAAAGGAATGCATAGCTGATCATTTTATACATCAAGCAACAAAGCAACTTGAGAGCATAATAAAGAGTTTCCTATAAACCATTAGAATAGTCATTCATGAAGCTTGAAAGTTTTTAGCTTCTCGAATTGTGGAAGATATATTTAGTACTTGTTCGTAGTCTAAATTATTGCTGAGAGCATTGTTTGTTAAGCACGTGATACTAACCGTTTGTGATCATGGGCATACGCTATAAAGGTAATCAAAAATTTTAATTTTCATGTTCATATCCGCTGTGAGTATGCTTAATTTTATTACGTTGGTATCAGAGTTAATAGTGCTAAAATTTATGCTATACATGTTGTTCATGTTGCTATACATGTATTTTATGTTTTTCATTAAAGAAAGAAAGCTTAAATAGCATGATAATGGCAAAACATGTTAAAGATATTTTTTAAGCATGAAAAATCAGTATGTTCTAGCGCTACTGATTTTTCAAAAACTATTTTCACTTGAACATCGTATGAAAATTCTGATAACATAATTGAGTAGAACTTTTCGATACGATTCTGTGGATATGTGGATCGCATTTTTTGGACTTAAAATGAGTAAGGTACGACCATTTTAAAAAAAGATACTAAACTGTAATTTTACATCGCTGAAGGTAGACAATGATGTGGCAGACACGTCAGCATCACGTGGTAGACACATTAGTGACACGTGGCAGCCACGTGGTGACACGTCATCGATAAGTGGCAGTCATGTGGCGCTAGGTCAGCGACATGTAGGCCAATCACGAATTGCCACACGATCAGCAGGTGTGCCACATCAGCAGCTGACTGGCGAGCAGTCGCGCATTGTGAGTGCCTGGTTGCTTCCACACACTCGGCAGTGGCACGTTTAGCCCACACGCCGCCTTTTCAATATTTTTCAATCATGAAATTTTTACAGTAATTTTTATTTTTAATTTCTGGATTTTCTATATATAAAAAATATTTTTTTTGATATACTTGGAATTTTCAGAAATTAATTTTGTAGTTAAAAATTGCTTTAAAAATTATTTAAAAAATATTAGGAAGTTGGTTTTCTGTCCAATTTTTTTTGTAGACATCAAAAACCTATTTTTTTATTTATCCACCAAGGGTGTTGAAAACTATTTTAATAAAGTGGACTAAACTAATTTTCTAGTCAGATTATGCATGTACAATTTATTTTTATAAATTGTGTATTATTCATAAAAATTCAAAAAAATTATAGAATGTTAATAAACTGTTATTATACTGTTTAAATTTATTTGGTAGCTATATTATGTCTTTTACATGGTGTTGCATATTATTTGGAATAATATGAGTAACTATTTAATTCTTACAAAATATTTGAAATATTTAAATATTTTTTCAAGTTAGTAAAAGTATAATAGTAAGCAGTCTGATGGGACTATATCTGAAATTGAGTTATGAGATGCTGAATTTCTAAAAATGGATTTTCTGAGCAGAGGTGATGTTAGCAAGGATAAAGACTTTTATGAGATGGAAGAAGAAAATGGCGCACCTAATCAGATGGTTGAGATTGAGGAACCTATTCCTTTGGCTCCTATAGATAGTGGAAGTGACATACTTTTAAGTACTCTTTCATCAAATGAAGAGTCACATGTTCTTCAATTGCGAAGAAGTCAAAGAGACAATATTCCACGTCATCACTTTGAGATTGAGGGGAATGCTTTTATGGCTGCTACGAAAGATCATGATGAACCTCGATCTTATCAAGAAACTATATCATCTACATCAAGTAAAAAATGGAAAGTTACAATGGATGAAGAAATGAAACATATGAGGACTAATCAAGTCTGAAACTTGGTTGATCTTTTGACTAGGCAAAAAGTTATTGGAAACAAATGAGTTCTCAAAGTTAAACGCAAGGCTGATGGTTTTATTGAAAGACATAAAGTTCGCTTAGTAGCCAAGGGTTACACTCGGCAAGAAGTGATTAATTATGAGGAATCTTTCTCACCTATTATGAGATTTGCCTTTATCCGTCTCTTATTAGCTATTGTTGCACATTTGGATCTAGAACTATACCAAATGGACGTAAAGACGGCGTTTCTCAATGGAGAACTTGTCAAAGAGATATACATGGAACAACCAAAAGGTTATATTGAAAAAGTTTTTTACCGCAAAGTTTGTAAGCTCAAACGTTCCATTTATAGCTTGAAATAAATATTTAGACAATGGTATCTTCAATTTCATCGAGCAATCATTGATGATAAGTTTACGATGATCGAAGAGGATCATTACATGTATATCAAAAGGTCCAATTGAAAGTTTCTTATCTTTTCGATGTATGTTGGTGACATTCTACTTGCTGTGAATGATAAGGAGATGATTGTCGCCACTAAAAGGTGGTTGTCCTCTAATTTAGAAATGAAGGACATGGGAGAAACAGCATATGTTCTTCAAGTAAAGATCTTTAGAGATTGATCAAGAAAGCTTCTCGGGTTGTCCCAAGAGACTTACCTTAAGAAGGTTCTTGAATTATTTTAGATGAACAACTGTAAACCTATAGACACTCCTATTGCAAAAGGTGATATAATTGGCCCTGAGCATTGTCCTACCTCTCTTGAGGAAATTGAGAAGACGTCTCATGTTTCATATGCTACAACTATTGGAAAATTGATATATGCAATTCAATGCACACGGCCAGATATTACATTTGTAGTTCATGTTCTTGGTTGATACCAGTCAAACCCTGGATGTACACATTGGAGAGCAATTAAGAGGATCTTACGATACTTAAAAGGCTTATTAGATTTATGTTATGCTATGGAGGACCTGATCTTCACTTAGTTAGATACTCCGATGCTAGTTATGGAGGCGATCGTGGGAATCAAAGATCTACCTCATGATATGCATTCTCACTAAATGGAGGTGTCATCACCTAGCTAAGCAAGAAACAAACTTGTGTGACTTTATCCACGACGGAGTCAGAGTTTATAGCATGTACATTAGCCGTCTAAGAAGCCTTATGGCTAAAGAGATTATTTGAGGATCTCAATCTTGTACCTCGTGCTTCAGATCTTATGACAGTTTTTTGTGATAGCACAACAGCATTTGATTTTATCAAGGATCCCAAATTTTCTTTATTTCCCACATCGTCTTTATTGGCATATGATAAATTGAGTTTACATAGTTATTAACTATAACTGCATATTATATATGTATTTTAGAATTGTACATCTAATAGGTTGATTGACTCTCTCACACGAGCAATCACCTTTAGCACTTTAGATAGTGAGCAATTGATGTTTAAAATAAACAATCAATTGACGTTGAAAAATGAGCAAAGATGAGATATTTCATTTATTTTCACTTGACGCTTCGGATAGTGGTCAATTGGCGCTTAATAGTGAGAAAAATGATATGTTAATATATCGTCTTGGTTAGAACCAAGATGAGGTCAAGTATGTTTGACCGAATATGGTAAGTCCCACTATCCATATTATCCTGGTAAATAATCGAATGTGAAATCTCAAAGTTGGCGCTTAAATAAGCAAGCAATTCAAGAATTCGAGTTAGGCACTTGAGGAGTGACTGAACTAAGATCTGCACAGTATGACTGTAAAACATATACTCACAATTATGAGATTATCTACCGTGACATATTAACGAATGTAAAATTTCAAAATTGGTACTTCAAAAAATGAGCAATTTAAAGGGCAAAAGTTAGACACTCAGGGAGTGACTAGACTTGAGTCCACACAACAAGACTATTTAATTAGTACGTTGTGAGAATATAACATATGTTTAGCGATAAAATAAAGGAGGTGAGAAAATTGATCTCTATTTTTTCACTATGCGTTGTCCTTTTCTTTTAAAGGAGAAGGCATTCCTTGATCCTTTTATTAAGTACTCTTTTGTGATATTTGACTATGTTACAAATAGATGAATTAATGTTGCTACTTTGGTTTTATTTCCTAAAGTATGGACTAAAGGACTATATAGGGTGTTACTGGGACAACAGTTGATTAAGATTTGAGTAATATTAGGGCAAAAAGAAGATAACTTAATTTCACCCTACTCTACATTTATTGTCGACAACTATAACGTTTTTGAAAACGATATAGTAATAAGTGAGATGCTAAATATAAATAGGCCTAAAGGGGTTAAGTACGGTTCTCTGAGGGGTCAGAGATACTTAACAAGGTAAAAATTGAAGTTAATTTGGGGTACTATGAGTTTAAGAGGTTGCAGCCTCAATGCAAACCTTAACCACTTTAGCTTGACAGCTCCCACATTGCATATTTTGTTAAAAGGGTTGATGTCTCTATTTTTGCCCTAACGGGTTTGATTTAGAGCTCCCGCATTGCAGGTAAACTCAGCGGTCGCACGGTTCGGTGGCTAAACAAATTTTCGACTTACACATTTGGACTTCATTGGCTTATATTATAACAACATCATCCTCGCCATGGGCATGTGAGAGATGTTGATTTATGGACCCAAACCGGAGCGCCCATGGAGCGAATAACCCTCGCGAGCGGGGGGGGGGGGGGGGGGGGGTATAACCACATGGTTTATTGTCTAAATAAAATGAACATGTATTTTTCTTTCTATTTATTCTCTTGTGAGAGTTACATATGTTACAGTTTAATCAGTTGGGAGTTACACTCTAATTGATTAGGAGTTACATGCATGCTCTTAATTCCTTTGGGGGTTACATGCTCATAATACTCTTGGGAGTTACATGAGTTACACTCCTTGGAGTTGAGTATAAAAATAGTGCATATCTGATCATTTTATACATCAAGTAACAAATCAACTTGAGAGCAAAATAGAGAGTTTTCTATAAGCCATTCTAATAGTCATTCGTGAAGCTTATAAGTTTGTAGCTTCTCGAATTGTGGAAGATATATTTAGTACTCGTTTGTAGTCTAAATTATCGTTGAGGGCATTATTCGTTGAGCACGTGATTCTATTCATTTGTGATCGTGGGTATACGCTACAAAGGTAATTGAAAATTTTGATTTTTCGGTTCATATCCGTTGCGAGTATGCTTAATTTTATTACACTTCAGAATAAAATTACCTACGTATGCGGTGAGGTTTTCTAATTTCCTAATGCAAGAAATAAATAATAATTAATATAAGATAAGCAGAATATGTAAAGTAAATTTAAAAAGCACATACACACTAAGATTTATACTTGGTTCAGCCATTTAGTCCTCTACTCTATGGACCTACATCCAAGGTCAGGTATAAATTGATACCCAACAGGTTTTTTTTCTTGGAATAATTTTTTTTTGATAAATTAGACTCTTTTTATGATACATAGAGTATAATTAGTTAGTAGTGTTGGCTATTGATGTTGTCAAAACAAAAATTATGATATTAAAACAGATATATATATATATATATATATATATATATATATATATATATATATATATATATATATATGTATGTAACGACCGACCTTTTATAATTATTTTAATGATATTTAACACTTTAAATAACACTTATTATCCTAACAACATTATCAATTGTCATGTTGTCTTTTTTCTCTCTGTCATTTCATTTCTTAGTTTAAGTACATCATAATTATTAAGATCACAAATTTTATTTTCTTGTTTCAGACAAGCTGAAAATGAGATTAAAGTTGATAAATTTACAAGTAATTGATAAGCCTGATTTGGTGTACTTTCCGATACCTAAGAAATCAATCACGGGTCTAATTTCTTTTGGCATGTAATTTATTTTGAATTTATTTAACACTTCTTTCCATTTTGTAGTTGAGCAACTCCTTAGAATTTTTTTTTTAAAAATAATATAAAACTAAAACAAATTAATAAAATCAAGTACTGCCTTGATTTTTACTGGCATTTCTACATAAAATAATTTTCCAAGAAGGTTATTGATGGAATGCCAAAAGAACTACATGGTCTTATAGTACATCTTTGGTTAATTTTGATACTGTTAATGCCTGATTTTGTACGCTTGCTCAAATCATTAAAAAACAAGTCAACCTATACAAGGAACAGTCTATGATCACACTAAATTTTTTGATGGCTTGAGCTATCGAGAGATACCTCTAATATGAGAATTAGTACAGGGCAAAAGAACAATAGAGGGTTTTGACTGCTGAAATAATAATAATAAATGTAATGATAATGATAATGATAATTGAAGTGTCGTTGACCTCCACTTATGGATATATTTAAAATTGCTCAGTACCTTGTCCATGCACACTCGAGAGCAACTAGAATTAAAAGTTTGGATTAGAGTCCTATTACAACTTAAACCCATAAATACTGGATGAGTCTATAATTGAATAAGTCTCCTTTATACCTCCAATATTGGAAACCCAATAATATCCAACCAACCCAATTAATTATATTTAATCGTAGACTTTAATCCTTCTATAATATCAAATCGTGCCTATCATTAATGCCTTAGTCCCTAAACCAAACACAACATTTCATTCTCATGTTACTTTTACAAAAATTCTCCCAGCTTCCTCACTTTCTTATCTCCAGAAAATCATCACGACGTCCTTTCTTTTCCCTTTGATAATATTCCTCATCCCAAACCTCTTTCCATCACAGTAACAATGGCCCAAAATGTCTCCCCATCTAACTCTGCAAACACCTTTAACCCCCCTTTGAAACCCTCTGAGCAAATAGAATTGGAAAACCGCAAGGTTTACAGCTCAGAGAAGACATACAACACCACTAATACCAGATCTAATGTGTCATCACGACACCTCAAAGCCATCTACCAACAATACCAGATTTCAATCGAATATCTGATTTGAGCCCCCGATCTAAATGAGAGGATGTATTGGCACCTCAACTGGGGCTGGATCGATGTCCCCATCAATGCCCCCAAATATGGTGTTTGTGTTCCCCTCCATGAATTCATTTATATTTTTCTTGCCATTATTGGGATCGGGTTTTCCCAACTTTTATATCCATCTCATCTATTTCATAATTTTTTGCTATGAATGTGGAGTAGAACCATCTCTTGATTTTTTCTTTGTTATATTCAGTCTGAACTTCTCCATAGAACCTAACTTCAGACAACTGATAAAATAAGTCAACCAAAAAAAGTATGGATGACAACCCCCACCAATAACAAAGGGTGGCATCCGTACTAGATCTTTGTCTGAAGCCCCAACACCCACCTACTGCTAGGGGTGTTCAAACAAGTCGGTATTTTCAATTTTTTACTGAACCAGTTGATATTGGTACTGACGGTACCAGTTTTTTTAGGTACCAATTTTCTGATTTTTTTTTTATACTTTTCGGTACTGGTAGCAATACGGAGATTTCTCAATTTTGGTACAAACCGGTGTACCGAAAGAATCAATTTTTATATATAATAATAAATTAATATATATTATACTACTATATTAATATTAATAATAATAAATATAATATTATGAATTAATATATATTATAATATTATATTAATATTAATAAATATAGTATTATAAATTGATAATACTATATTAATATTAATTATAATTATATGTATTAGTATGCGGGATTACTGAAAAACTGAACAGACTTTTGCACCGAACCGGTAATTCGATACCGGTTCTTGATTTTCTGGTGATTCGAAAGCAATACCGGTTCAATTTTTTCGATTCCAGTACGGTTCTTTACTGATGAACACCCCTACCTACTGCCAACTTGGAGGGAGCCAAATAAAACTACCCTTGGCCTCAACTAGATCCCCCCACTTCAGGAGAAAGAATTCTAGAAGTTCTATGCAAAGATGCCGATGGCCCCTGGTCACTGGATCTTCTGTCGGATCAAAATTGGATATTCAAGCACAAATGTAAGTACCCAATCTCTTTTCTACAAAGTTTTTTCTTTTTTTATTTTGCTTCTTAACTAACAAAACTTTCACCTTCTTTATCTTCTTCTTCTTCTTTTTAATGAATCTATAAATCTGAAATCCATAGCTTCTCTTTTTCCTCCTCCCGAACAGACATCTGAAGCCCCTGTACCACTTCTAACCTCTTATTTTAATCCTAACAAACCCATAGTTATACCTTTTAAAACCCTAATTATAATCATCGAACCCGTCAAAAATGAAGAACAATCAACCTCTATCATTGTCGAACTTACCAATCCCCAAATAATTCAAACCACCATCACTCCCGAACCCGCCAAACTCCAAATAATCCCCGCTACCATTATTAACGAACCCGTTGAACCCCAAAACATACCAACGCCCACTCCTTTCGAACCAACCTAAACCACCATAAAAAAAGAGAAATGCCTTTGAATTATCTAATGAAAAAAAATAAAAACTTAGAAAAACAAAATGCCAAAGACTTATAAAAGCCTCAACTATCACTCCAACCGAACCCCCACCAACAATTCAACCATTACCAACAATCCAGCCATCCCCATCCGCCCTTCCTCCGAACCTCAAGCCGAACACATCTCCTTTCCCCCTAAAATACAATCACCCCCGATCCTAACAAAGACTTCTACAATTCCTGACCCACAACCAAGTATTGCTAAATTTTCCTCCTTCACCTTTTGGCCTAATTATTTCGACAATGAAAATCTTCCCTCCAAACTCTTTAAAAGTTTCAATCTTCTAGCCACGACGACATATTTAACAGTTACAACAACCGCCAACTACTCCTTGCCACGACCAGCCACGATGGTCGAGTAAGTAACTCTAAAACACTTTTTCAAACTTCATTCAATATGATTCATCCTTTACTAACCTTTTTTCTTTCTGTCGGCTTTAGCACCCCTTAACAGGCTTCTACAATAAAAGATGTAGAGCGAAGGCTCTGAAGACACCATCAATAATTTAAACACCAAACTTTCCACAATCGAAAAAGAAAAAACCTCCCTCAGCCTATAATTTCAAGAACTCAACTAGTATGTAAGCACACTTCAAGCTAAAATGACCGACATAGCTATAAATGAAACCAAACTTATCGAAGAATGAATTGAATACCACAACAAACACGAACAACAACAACAACAACAACAACAACAGATCAAACAACAAGAATTACAAATTGAAAAACTCGCCAATCAACTCCGAAATAAATGCCAGATCATCCAAACTACAACCTGAACCGTCTACCAACTTGAAGTGGAATCCAAAACCTTCTAAGAAAATGCACAAAATATAACCAACGAATAACACCAACAAATAATTGAAGAATACAAAGCTTCTGACAGATTAGTACAAAACGTTATATCCGAATACAACAAAGGGTACTGGTTCACCAAATCCAAGATGAAGATAGCTGGTCTCGACATGACATCCTTTGGGTTCTCTGAAGATGAATGGTTTGAGTATGAACCCAATAACTAATGTACTTTTCTCCTCACTTTTTTCTATGTAAAAAATTGTAATGTACAAATTCTATAGATAGATCAATAATTAATGAAAATCTTCTTTTATTGATGCCTTTCAACTGTTACAAATGAATGAAACTATACATTATTTACTGATAATATTTCTTAAGTCTCCCTGCATGCCAAGTATTTTTTAACTCTGAACCTTTCATATCCCGAAGTCGATAAGTTCCAAGCTTCAATGACTTTATAAGGACCTTCCCAGTTAGGTATTAGTTTCCCAACATTCTGTGGCGTCGAAGCCTCTGTCTCCCGAACCACTAAATCTCCGACCTCAAACCTTTTTTGTCAAACCCTTTTATTATACTGTCGGGTAATTTTTTACTGATAAATGGCTAACTTCAACACTGCAGCATCCCTAAACTCATCCAACATGTCCAAATTTAGCCGAAGACCTTCATCATTATATACCTCCCTAAAGTTAACCACCTGAAACAAGGGAGACTTGACCTCCACTGGTATAAGAGCCTCCGTTACCTATGCCAAATAAAAAGAAGAATTACCAGTAGTAGTTTGAGGTGTAGTCTGATAAGACCAAAGAACATTGTGAAGCTTTTCGAGCCACCTCCCTTTAGTTTCATCCAATCTCCTTTTAATCCCGTTAAGCAAAATTCGATTGATAACTTCTACCTAGCCATTCGACTGAGGATGTGCAATAGAAACCTTCTAATGTTGAATACCTAGATCCGTCAAGAATTGTTCAAATTTTGACCCTATGAATTACAATCCATTATCTAACACAATAATCATCGAGATCCCAAACTGGAATACCATCGACTCCTTAAAAACTGAATACAATCATGCTAATTGATATGCCGAAAGGGTTTTGCCTCCACCCATTTAGTTATGTAATTAATCGATGGCGACCACCACATACGTTAATTATCCCTTAACTTTGGGCATGAACCCTAACAAATCAATTCCCTATACAGTAAACGGAATTGAAGACAACACCGATGATAATTCTTCAGGAAACTAATGAGGAATTAGGCTATTTAACTAATACTTTGGACATTTCTTTACAAACTCCTTTGTGTCTTAAAACATTGTCAATCAGTAATAACCCTATCTAATCAACTTGTAAGCCAAAGTTTTTGCTCCCATGTAATCTCCACAGATCCCTTCATGTACCTCTTAAAGAGAATATGATGCCTCTAACGGGACAAGACACTTTAGCAACAAAGAGAAATAAGCTTGTCAGTAAAGATCTCCATCAATTAAGCAAAAATAAGCACTTCAATACCTGATCCTGTTCGCAAAAAATTTATCCGATAAGAGCTTACCTTCATTTAGATACTCTAAATAAGGTATGAGCCAACAATTTGACCTTTTAACTAGCATCACTGCCTTCTTTAGAATGCTGAGATCATCAAGGACTTCTAGATACACTGATCTACCAAAATTCTCCACCTGAGTAACAACCAACTTAGACAGTGCATCGATTGCCATATTGTCATTCCATTCTATTTTTACAGGGAGTAAGAATCAAACCCTTGCAGTAGCATCTTCACTTCATCCAAATACTTCGCCATCCTTTCCCCTGAGCTTCATACTCACCCTGAATCTACTTTACCTTTAACTCTGAATCACTAAAGATAAGCAAATGACGTACCTCAAGGCTTCAGACCAACCTCAATCCGACCAAGATAGCTTTGTACTTTGCTTCATTATTGGTTTCCTTGAACTAGAACCGGATAGCTCTCTGAACCTTAAACCCTTTTGGACTGATCAGAATAACTCTGGCTCTACTAGCATCCGAAGTCGATGAACCATCAACATATAAAGTCCAGGATGATGATAACGGTTTCCCCCAAGCTATTAATTCTACTCCAGAACCATTCGGATCTTCTTCGTTAAACACGCACTCCACCATAAAGTCTCTTAGCGCCTGCCCTTTGATTGTTGTTCGCGATCGATAATCTAATTGGCTCAACTCTACTGCCCAAGCAACCATCTTACTCGATACGTCAGGCTTGTGGAGTTCCTTCTTTAAAAGATTATCAGTGTAGATGATTATTACCCTTCCCAATAAATAGTACAAAAGTTTTTTATTGGCAATAATTAAGGCGTAAACACAATTTTCTAAGTTTGGACACCTCGATTCTACATCCCTTAATCCATGGCTCACATAATTGACTGAGCGTTGTCGGTCGCCACTCCCAAATCAATACCGCCCTAACAGTCAGAAAACTCACAACTAAGTATAGATAGAGAAGTTTAGATGGAAGATGTTTATGTAATAATAGAGCCAAAAATAAATACTTCTTTATACGATGAAAAAGATCTTCATACTCTGAAGTCCACTGAAAAAGCTTTCTCATTATTTGGTCCCTTTAGAGTATCGAATAATAGAAGACGCCGCGCTCCGCCGACCTAGACATGAAGTGACGAAGAGCTTCCACCCGCCCAGTTAATCTCTGATCATCTTTACTTCATATATAGGATCACTCAAATCTTCTCCGGATTGGCTTCAATCCCTCTCTTACTGACCAGATAACCCAAAAACTTTCTTGACTTCAAACAGAAAGTACAGTTTGTAGAATTAAGTCTCATATTATAATGTCTGACTGTCTAAAAACATTCATCCAAATCTTATAGATTATCGTATACCCTAGTAATTTTGATGATCATATCATCTGCATAGTCCTCCATATTCCTGTCAATCTACTTACGGAAGGCTTTATTCATCATTCTCTGGTAGGTTGCTCCCGCATTGATAAGTTCGAAAGGCATCCTCTTGTAGGCATATATGACCCGATGTGTGATGAATGTCATCTTTGGGATTTCCTCTTTGCACATCGAAATCTAATTGTATACTAAAAAGGCATCAAGAAAACTGAGGATGGCATGCCCCTACGTCGCATCAATCAACTTATCAATATAAAGAAGTGGATAAAAGTCATTCGGGCAAGCCTTTTTAAATTTGTATTGTAAGACCCCGACTTTTATGAAATACAAATTTAAATTTCCTATATATATTTTCTTCTAAAAACGGTAAATGAATAAATTGGCAAAAGTGAAAATTAAGAAATGTTTGTACAAATTTTATCTTGTTAGAGAATATTCATTTTGTCGGGGAATATTCGATTCGTACGACGACGCCGAAATAACTAAATATTGGTGGACCCCCGCAACGAATTATTGTCGGATATAAAAAATGATATACGTAACCTTTCTAAATAAAAATAGTCAACAATACTATCACTTTTAACTGTTAAAATACCCGGTGGTAAATGAATAGTAACATATGATATTGCACAGTAGCACACAGTATTGTAAAGTAGCACACGGTTTGCACAGTAGCACATGGTTTTGTACAATGTTTCATATTATTGAACTGATAAAGTGGCTATTGTATTATATTGACTTTATTGAACCAATAATTATCACATGCATAATAATTCATATTATTGAGCTGATAATTATCACAGTAGCATATGCACAGTAATTCACATAACTGAATAAATAATTATCATTACACAATAACGTGCTCTTTTTCTTACTTATTTTCAGTAAGAAAAGCACGGGTAGTACAACTAATGTAGTATAATCCAAAATAACATTGTAGGCAGAGTCAACTTGAACAATAAATTTTTTTAACTTAATCTGCATTTGTTGAAGGGTTGTACCGAAGAGCACGGGTAGCTCCACCGTTCCGACTACATGCACTGGCTCATTATCAAACCCATATAACATGGACTCTTGGTCAACCTCCATTTTTTGTCCTTCTAAATCTATCATTTGGTAAGCATGGCTATACAACACATTGACCAAAGGGCCATTATCGATCATAATCCTTCTCATGTTAACTGGTTTGACCTGTGTTGTAATTACCAAAACTCTTTCAAGAGGATCTACTGCATCGGGTGGGTAATCTTTATTAGAGAAAGAGATCACTGTATTGAGAAAAGGCCTTTCAATTTTAACAGTTTGATCTGAAACTACCATCATCGTATCTTCAACTCCTCTGTGTTTTTCCCCAGACAGTTTCCTAGCCAATCCCCTTGTAAATACATCAATCACCTAGTATGGCCGATCCTCTCGACCAGCTTCTCAATCTACCTCATGAGGCTGACCTTAAGATATAGCCTCTCATCTTGCAATATACTGTATTAACTGTAATAACCATGAATTCTACGTTACATTGTAATTATAACTATTCAATAATTATCAATGAATTAAAATTTTGTGTAATCTTATGTGATTGAATTAATATATATTAATGTATTTGTATATTTGTTCTTTTATTAAAGTGTAGCAAGGTAAGTTAATGAATTAATTAAAGAAGAGATCAATTAATAAAATTAAATTAAACTGGTTAACCTAGTAGCTCTATTGGCTTTAATAAGACAAGTCTAATTGGATTATGTGTTAACTCTAGTGGATTTATTAACTAAGATCCAAGAGAATTAATATGGTAGCCCAAGTACTCATTAATGGGTAGTTTATATAATTTGCACTTGAATGTATTTAATATTAGCCCAATGAGTGGAATTAAATTGAGCTCAACCAAACAAATTGATGGAGCCCAATTGATTTAATCAAATTAACTCAAAGTGAGGCCCAAACTAAGGTCAAAGGTTGGTATATATATGTGTGTGTGTGTGTGTGTGTGTGTGTGTGTGTGTGTGTGTGTGTGTGTTTGTGTGTGTGTGCTAGAAAAATAAATCAAAATGGGGCAATAATAAGGCCATTTGGCTGGGTGGTGTGGGGCCCCTTGGGGGGTGAAGTGTTGCTCCAATATTGCTTACAATACATACATTGCTTTAGTGGGTTACCAACCCTAGTCCTCTCATGTCAGAGAAATCCCAAAAATCTAGCAAGTGCTAGTTTAAGGGATAAGATGAGTTAGTGAATTAGTAGACATAGATTGTATATGTATATATTTTAGAACATAACTTTTTGCTATAAATAAGAGTCTTTAGTAAGTGTGAGAGAGTTTGTGTCATTTTGCTAGATTTCCTAGAGAGAAAATAGAGAGAAAGCTTTAGAGCTTTAAAAGAAAAGCTATAGAGTTTTGTGAGTAGTGAGCTAGATTATCAAGAGTGTGTATCTAGTAGCCAAGGTGTATTCATCATCCTTTGTGGTATACTTTGGAAGAATAAGGAGAAGAGCATCCAGGCTTAAGAGGTTTAAAAGTTTTCTATATATTTGTCTTTTCATTTCTGTGGTTAATATTTGTTGTATGAATGTTTGCCATGGTTGATTGTGGGAGAAAATTTGTGTATGATGAAGTTGTGGTGAGCTTGAAGGTATAACGATTGAGATTTATTGGTGAATATGTATATTTAGGTGTCCATGTATACTTAATGTAGTTTATATGGTTAAAAAGTATTTGTAACGGTTCAAAACCTATTTTTATGCTTTATAATTCTAGAACTATGATATATATATATATATATATATATATATATACAGATTCATGGTTTAGTATGTTTAATATGTGCATTAATATGTTTGGTATGTAAATAAGTGGAATATATGTGAAGATTTACCGATAAAATCCTAACTATCTATGTGCTATAAATAGTGGTAATTTAAAATATATAAGTTGGTTATTTGATTTTTATGGCTAAAAAGCTAGATGTATGAATTATAAAGATAACCCAACTTGAATCACTCAAAAATATGAAAAGATGAGGAAGTTATGAAGTTTATCGCAAAATATGTCGTTTTGAAATCCTACATTGATTGATCCTAAAGTTGATGTCAAAAACGTTTTTTGAAATTATGATTGATCCTTGAAATATTGAAAAACAAGAAGTTAAGAAGATAACAAAATTGTTTTGGTGTCGTTTGGAGGTGTATATGTCATTTTATAAAAGATTAAATCAAAGAAATCAAAAGTGAAAAATTAGGGTTTGAGAAAACAGAACTACCGACGCAGCGGTGAAATATTCTACAGGACACCACTACAGCAGTGGTCTGACCACCACCGCAACAATGGTCATCACCGTCGCAGTGGTGGTCTAGAATGTTTCAAAATTAACTTTTATTTAACCGTGTCGGGCCATAGAAAACTGGTCGGGTCGGATCTTCAGAAAATAAAATGGGTCAGAAAATATAATTGTATGTAATATTAATATTTGTCAAGAATTAAATAATGAAAATATTATTAAATGAATAATAATATTAGTAAAGATATAAAATATTATTAAATAAATAATAATATTAAAAAATGAATAAAATATTATTAAATGATTAATAATATTATGAAATTAATAAAATATTATTAAATGATTAATAATATTAGTAAGTGAATAAATATTATTAAATGATTAATAAAATTAGAAAGTGAATAAAATATTATTAAATAATTAATAATATTATAAAATTAATAAAATATTATTAAATAATTAATAATATTTGTAAGATCCTGACTTTTATGAAATACAAATTTAAATTTTCTTTATATATTTTCTTCTGAAAACGGTCAATGAATAGATTAACAAAAGTGAAAATTAAGAAATCTTTGTACAAATTTTATCTTATCGGAGAATATTCATTTTGTCGGGGAATATTCATTATGCCAGGGAATATTCGAAATATTGGTGGATCCCCACAACGAATTATTATCGGATATATAAAACGACATACGTAACATTTCTAAATAAAAATAGTCAACGGTACTATCATTTTTAACTATTAAAATACCCGGTGGTAAATGAATAGTAACATACGGTATTGCACAGTAGCACACGGTATTGCACAGTGTTTCATAATATTAAACTGATAAAGTGGCTATTGTACTATATTGACTTTATTGAACCAATAATTGTCACATGCATAATAATTCATATTATTGAGCTGATAATTGTCATAGTAACATATGCACAGTAATTCACATTACTGAATCAATAATTGTCATTACACAGTAACATGCTCTTTTTCTTACTTATTTTCAGCATTATTGTTATCTTTATTATGATGTTGATTAAACTGTTGTATTCCATTATTAGTTGATTTTTTTGCTTATCTAACTCAGAAAGCTAACTACACTACATTTATAACAAATTAGGCATAATAATGAATAATTATGAATTATTGTTGAATAATTGAATTGATAAAGTTATTTGTTTTTATTATAATAATTTATATAAAGTTATTTACTTTATATAAATTATGTAAAGTAAATTATTTTATTATGATAAATTATATAAAGTTAGTTATTTTATATATAAAGTTAATTGATTTATAAAGTTAGTTGTTTTATATATAAAGTTAATTGAATGGTATAGATTAAAGAAAATCTGAAATGAATGGTTTAGATTAAAGATAATGTAATAATTATAGAATTTGAAATGAACGGTGTAGATTATAGATGATCTTTAAATGAATGGTTTAAATTAACGAAATCTTAAAAGATGAAATGAGTGGTATGGATTAAACATTATCTTGAAATATACGGTTTGTATTAAATTAAAAAATCTTGATTTATGATAAGATTTTTGGCTATAAATAGAGGCATTAACTTAAGGATTTTTCATAAAAAAACTTTCTTGCTTATTCTTTCTTTCACTTTCTAAATATTACTTTATGTAAGTTCTCTTTAAGTGTGTTAAAGCCATCATGTGTATTTGTGAAGATCTATAAGTGTACGAGTACTGTTCAGGTAAGTCTTTTTATAAAGGTTATATAAGCAACCACACACGTCACACGGTATTTATAAATCTTCCATTAAAAGACTCTTCCTATAGAAGATTTATTTTGAAATATTATTTTCTTTTAAAAACTATATTGAAGTTATTCTACTTTATTCTATTAAATCACTTTTGATGATTTCATACAAATTAGTATACACCATGAAATTATATGTGGTAGTTACTAATTAAATTATAAATATATAGGTTGATTAACTTCATTTAAATTAATATCCAATCACGTGTTAAGGTAAGGGATACCATCTTTTTCATCTTCTATCATTCAAACTTATTACGGTAAAGGGTAAACTATTATTAAATAATTAACAATATATAATGGCAAATGACTTAAATATGATTATTTGATTAATAATATTATATACAAGTTTAAACTATATTAAATGATTAATATAGGTTTTATGTGATTAAAATATTATCAAATGATGATAATATTTTCATGTATTTAATATACCCTTAATTAATAATTTATGTGATTAAATGTTAACAAATTAAGGTTATTATATGAACAATAGATATGATACTAATTGGAAGATCAACTTTATTAATTGTTAGGTCTTTACAAAGGACATTAAATTGTATTGGTTAGCTGTAATCAACAATTAATGCAAGTTTCCTTTACCTAAACTTGTATTTATTTTGCAAGAGCTTTAAGTGATTTAATTATTGAAAATTATTCCACATCCATGTTGTTTATGTATTCGCACACGGTGCATTTGAAGCTTTATAGTTCGATTAATTCATGAACTGTTTAAGAAGTCTAAGCTAATTGTTTCAGCTAGACACCGCATGTATAAATTTATTAACTTGAATACTTTTAAAAGCTTATTTGAACCATTGGTTGGTGCGGATTCTTATAGTAAGACTAAGAACGAACAACCCTAAATAAATGGGATTATATTCGGGAAACCGACCATTGCGCAAGATGTTTGAATGTTATGCATATACATAGGGTACACAAGCCTAATCCCCTCGAATACCAAATTAATACGACAAAGGACATTATACAATGAACGTTTATTGAACGTATAACAATAAGCGAAAATTGAGGCAAGTTTTTCAGTCTTGATTGTTATATGTGAACTTCATAATTGTTACGTGAAATACGTATTTTGTATTATAATGGTATATAATTTGTAAAGTCAAATTATGACTATAGTTTATTCAGTTATGGAAACTCAACTTGTTTGTAATATGTGATACGTGAGAAATGTTAATCTTGATAACACATGTTGTATGATTTAAATGCGATGCAAAATAAATTAGAAAGTATGTATAAAAATGCTAATTATGAAAAATATAAACCATGTATGAAATGTGAATTATGTGAAATATGAAAGGTGTTAAACTGTTAAAATTGTTGAGTCGCCGCGCTCATTTTTGCAAACATTTCATTTGCAGATAAAAGTTGAACAATAAGATGATATTTGGTGATAGGGATTTGAAGTACGTTTGTAAAGAAAATTATTTTCGGTTTCTTTCGTTGAGTTTGTATTGAGTCAAAATGATTTGTTGATATATATAAACCAAGTTGTATTTAACTGTGAGGGTTCAAATGAAGGTTATTTGTTTTGAAGATAACATGTGATGTATAATAATATAGTTCATGTACTATACGGACAACTGTATGTAATACATATTCGGTTTACTGTATTAGAGTTCAGATTGAGGTTATTACAAAAAAGATAAATTATTAAAGGTTGTGGGGTACTGTTTTGAGAATGAAGTTTTATTATATTTAAATTGTCTGGGTAATAACAAAATATATAAAAGTAATATTTAAATGATGTAGTTGAAGGTTTATATTCATAATTAATATATTAAAAATGAATCATAGAACGTATGATTCTAAAAAGTAAAGATAAATAATAAAGGTTGCGATTTTGGAACCGAAGATTTATAAAGTTTTAATATCTATATTGATATTGAATATTATTAAATCTTGTTATAAAAAAAAATTTAAATTCACAAAATTTATCATTTATATTACTGAATGATGACATGGAGTTAGATTGAGGTCGGATCATGAGCACCGAATTTGAGGTAAAGGAGACCCGAATTTGGGGGCGTCTCAGGTTAGTATCAGAGCTGATAGGTTATGACCCTTAGGTAATCGTACCCTAGGCTATAACTGTAGTGAAAATAATAAGGATGATAAAAATAAACTCAAATGGAGTTTAAATGATGATAAATAAATAAGTTAAAATATAAATGAAAAGATTCAAAGAAGAATTTGATTGAGCTATAAGAAGATGATCAGGGGACACCTGATGTGACGCCCCCAAATCACTATACTTACTATAGCTAACTTGGCGCTCACTATAAATGCTAAATCATTAGGTTTATGGATGATTTCCTTTATTCATAAACAAAGTTCTCATCTTAATTCCCAAAGATCTTTCATTATTTTATATCAAGCCCTTGTAATCGATACAAGAGACTTAATACCCAATTATGACATTTTATCCTTAAGATTTAGATATTCTATAACTTTACATGTTCCAATATCCACGACATTAAATCATTAGGACGGCTCTTGGGAACAGAGAATCTCGCGGTGAATGTTTGTATCTTCACCCGTGATAAATGTTTGCATCTTTATCCGTGACAAATGGTTGTATCTTTGTCCGGTGCAAAATTCTCTTTCCGTACAGAACATTACCCAACTAGTTAAAACCCTCACTCGAAACATATTTGGTTATAGTGATATCTCTTCATATCAATAATCCTATTTATCTGACATTCAGAATAGTAATAACGAGTTATACCTGGGTCCGAGGAACCTTAACGATGGATTTGACCAGTCAACATCGCTTAGTCCTGTCTCGGATGTACAGCACTCACAAGTTATTTACCGATCCTCATCCAGATAAATAGATCATTATCAATACTATGTTAAGTTTTAACAATTCTAAGTTTAATCAAAGTAAAGACATAACAAGAATATGTGATGAAACTTGGTATATATTAATATAGAGTTGGTTACACGGTTTGCTTGTTCATATTACATAAGTCATCAAGACTTTAAAACAAAAAGACAAGCAATTTAATAAAGCATGTAAACTAATCTATGCATTTCTTCTTTCCTTTCTTCTTCTTAGAACCGGAACTTTCGGGTATGTCTGCAATTTAGGTTTATTTGCAAGGGTGAGCATACAAAAGCTCAGCAAGTCTAACACATAGCATATAAGTGAACTCACACTGATATGGATTTTAAAGATTTATGGTACAACAATTGATATTACAAATGTTTAACATAGTAAGACTGAGTGGTGGTTAGACCTAGAACTGTTCTTTGTCTTTCGACTTAGAACCATTTACAGTGGATATAGAAAGGGGATCAACCTAACGACATCCTATGTTATGCATAACATACACTACACTGGACTAATCATGAACAGTGGTACATATTCGTTCATCTCAGTTTACTTCACATGACAGGATCGCCCCAAGACAACTTGGTTTGATAAAATAAAGCATGATTCGAAATATATCGCGAATAAGCATTTCATTTTTCAAGTTATGCCGAAACAAGAAGCAATAACTCACATATCAAAGATTTATAACACGTTGCTTCAAAAAAATGTATAAATCACATCAAGAGAAAGTAAACAAAGGTTAAGGATAGAAAACTTGCCTTGAAGCAATTTAGGGTTTTCCCGGTAAAGCGTTAAATGCCTACATAATTTGTTTACGCATACTCGAATATTAGTTTATCGAATTTTACTTCTTAATAAATGTTTTTATAACTTGTTTAGACTATTTCCATAGGTGGTTTTAATTGGAAAATTCTCAAACTCAAAAACTCATTTTTACGTGACTTTATAAAAAGTGGACAGCAACATTGGCTGTCAGACCCCGGCTCAGTTAAACGGCCATAACTTTTTCGTTTTAAAACATTTTTGAGTCGTTCAAAATTCCACGCGTTCGTAACTTCCGTCTCTACAATTTATGTTTAGACCAAAGTTCGAAATTCCTTACTGATTTACACAGTTTTTGACAAAAAGGGGACTGCCAGAAACTGTTTCAAAACGTCTTTGACTGAATTGATAAAACATGATACCTTAAGCTTTAATTTGCTAAGATAACATGTTCTAACAATCAATAACACTTTATAACATAAAATAAGAAAATCATAAACCTTCATATATAGAGATTTATGACTTTTGCTCAAGAACACACGAAGAACACGAAGAACGAAAAAACCGTACATGGTAACGACTATGTTCTTGAGCTTTTGGTTTTCTTACTTGAAATAATTTGAGCATTATAACTGCTTACATAAGTGATTATGACACTTTATAATTGACAAAATTTGGTCATTATAACGGCTTGCATAATTGATTAAAACAATTTATAAAAATGCTCAAGAACATACGAAAACGCGGAGAACGGATAAACCGTACATGACCACTACGTATGTTCATTGAGCTTTAAACTATGAATTGAAATTCGACATAACAACGACTTGCTCAAGTCATAAGGAACACGGAGAACGAAAAATCGTACATGGCTACGACTTATGTTCTTGAGCTTGTCAATAAAAGAAAATTGAACATTATAACAACTATAAAATGAAGAAAATCTCAAGAACACGTGAAGAACACGGAGAACGACAATCGTACATGGCTACGACTCGCGTTCTTGAGTTTTATCGACTATAAATTGAAAGAAAAATTAAACATAACAACGACTAAGGATCGTACCTTTTGTGATTGCAAGCTTTAACTATTTCTTTGCAATTTCCAATACTTGAAATATAACTATGAATAATAGATATAGAGAGTGATTTTTGCTCTTGATTTTGTCTTGAAAATGGATGATGAAACAAGTGCACAATGCTTGCTATTTATAGGCCATGCAAAGCTAGGGTATTTTGGTCATTAAGACAACCAAACTTTGGCTCCAAGTTTGGCTTGGCTTTAACTTTGGCTCCAACTTTGGCTCCAACTTTGGCTCCAAGTTTGGCTTAACTTTGGCTCCAAGTTTGGCTTGACTTTGGCTTGACTTAGGCTTTAACTTTAACTACTAACTAGAGTTAACAACTAACTCAACATTGGTTAATTCTCTACTAAAGCTAGCCACTTGATTGGTTGATTAGTTTCTTAATTCACCAACTAAACTTATTAGGTTAATCTTAATTTTAATTAACCTTAATCTTAATCAAGTATACATGTAGTATACTTGACTTTTACTATTCACAGTTGACTTTTTCGTATTTATACCGTATAATTTTCGTATTATTATCGTATTATTTTCGTATTCTATCCGTATAATTTTCGTATTTATACGCGTATTTGTGAATAGTACTTTCTAGGGTTTAGGGTTTGAACCTTAGGGTTCAACCCTTAGGGTTTTTAAAATTAGGGTTTAGGTTTTCTCCAAACCCTAGTTTTAGGTTTTCAAAAATTTTACTTTTATTTTTCTAATAATTGTTTAAGTTGGATTCTTGAAACGAAACACAAAAATAAACACACATGAAAATTCCATAACACATATTAGATGTAATATAATATTTATTTATGCCTATAAATTCGGATTACAACTATCTCGGAAGTTCGGAATATTACATTCACCCCTCCTTAAAAGAATTTCGTCCCCGAAATTAACTTATACAATTAAGAAAACAAATGTGGGTATTCTATCTTCATTTTATCCTCTAATTCCCACGTTGCTTCTTCCATGGATTGATTTCTCCATATGACCTTGACTGAAGGTATGACCTTGTTTCGCAAGACTTGTTCCTTCCTATCAACGATTTGAATAGGAATCTCTTCATAGCTGAGATCCTTCTCAATCTGGATTGGTTCGTAATTAATTACGTGTTTGTAGTCGGGTTTATAGGGACGCAATACTGAAACATGAAATACATTATGTATATGTTCCAGTTCTGGAGGTAAGGCTACTTCATAAGCTACCTCACCTATTCTTCGTAATATCTCGAATGGTCCTATAAACCTTGGACTCAATTTTCCTTTCTTTCCAAAACGAATCTTCCCTTTCCAGGGTGATACCTTCAAGAAAACATGACTACCGACTTCAAAGTCTCTCTTTTGTCGATGTAGATCGGCATATCTCTTCTGTCTTTCTTGAGCAGCTCGTAACCTCAGTTGAATTGTTCGAACTACCTCCGCTGTTTGTTGAACCAATTCTGGCCCTAACATCTTTCGTTCACCGACTTCGTCCCAACACATCGGTGTTCTACACTTCCTTCCATATAGAGCTTCATATGGTGGCATTCCTATACTAGCGTGATAACTATTGTTGTAAGCGAATTCTACCAGAGGTAAGTGATCTTCCCAGCTTCCTTCAAAATCCATCATACAAGCTCTCAACATATCCTCAAAAGTTTGGATAGTCCTTTCACTTTGACCATCTGTTTGTGGGTGGTAAGCCGTACTTAATCTCAACTGTGTCCCTAGATGTTCTTGAAGACTTTTCCAAAAGTTCAATGTGAACCTTGGGTCTCGATCGGACACGATTGAAACTGGAACCCCATGCCTAGATATAACCTCCTTAATATATAATTTGGCTAATCTATCTAGGGTGAACTTAACTTTAATTGGTAGAAAGTGAGCAGACTTGGTTAGTCGATCCACTATCACCCAAATTGCATCATGACCCTTTTGTGTGGTTGGAAGTCCTACTACAAAATCCATTGTAATATGCTCCCATTTCCACTCTGGAATTTCCAACGGTTGTAACAACCCGCTTGGTCTTTGATGCTCTGCTTTTACCCGTTGGCATGTCAAACACCTACTAACGAATTCAGCCACCTCCCTCTTCATGTTTGGCCACCAGAAATGTTGACTTATGTCTTTGTACATTTTGGTGCTACCTGGATGGACTGAAAACTTAGTACTATGTGCTTCTGACATAATTTCTTCCTTCAACTCTTGTACCGAAGGTACCCATATCCTTGATTCAAACCTTATGATTCCATCATTGTCCAATTTGAACCTTTTGTTCACATTCTTTGTTATCTTATTTTTCATTTCCTCATACTCTTCATCCTTTTCTTGTATTTCCTTGATTTTTCCCAATAAAGTTGAGTGATCCTCCATTACAAATAATTTTCTCGTTGAGATGGAAGGAACCCTCACTTCAATGTCGAGTCTAGCAAATTCCTTGAGCAACTCATCCTGAGTTGTTAACATATTTAGTTTCTCTTGATTCTTCCTGCTTAGTGCATCTGCAACTACGTTGGCTTTTCCTGGATGATATAGGATTTCACAATCATAATCCTTAATCAATTCCAACCATCGTCTTTGCCTCATATTCAACTCTCGTTGTGTAAAAATATACTTTAAACTCTTGTGATCAGTATAAATTTCACACTTCTCCCCATACAAGTAATGCCTCCATATCTTTAAAGCAAATACTACCGCCGCTAATTCTAGATCGTGAGTAGGATACCTTATCTCATAATCTTTCAATTGCCGCGAAGCATAAGCAATGACCTTCCCATGTTGCATCAACACGCAACCTAATCCTTTATGTGAGGCATCACTATAGACTACAAGACCTCCACTATTATCAGGTAATGATAATACCGGCGCCTTGCTTAGTCTCTTCTTTAGCTCTTGGAAGCTTTCTTCACACTTATCCGTCCATACATACTTCACCGTCTTCCTTGTTAAGTTGGTTAGTGGGGTTGCTATTTTTGAAAAATCTTTAATGAAACGTCTATAGTACCCCGCTAAACCTAAGAAACTTCTCACTTCGGTTGGGGTCTTCGGTTGTTCCCAGTTCATAACTGCTTCTATCTTTGATGGATCCACCGCTATTCCGTTCTTGTCAATCACGTGACCCAAAAACTGAACCTTTTCTAGCCAGAACTCACATTTTGAAAATTTGGCATAGAGTTGTTCCCTCCGTAAGGTTTCTAGTACATTTCTTAAATGTACAGCATGTTCTTCTAGTGTTTTCGAGTATATAAGAATATCATCGATGAACACTACAACATACTTATCTAAACAAGACCTAAAAACCCTATTCATCAAGTCCATGAATGCTGCCGGTGCATTCGTTAATCCAAAGGACATCACTAGAAATTCGTAATGTCCATAACGTGTTCGAAATGCTGTCTTCGACACATCTTCCTTTCTAACCTTTAGTTGATGGTACCCCGACCGTAGATCAATCTTAGAAAAGTGTTCAGCTCCCTTCAATTGATCAAACAAGTCGTCTATCCTAGGTAATGGATACTTATTCTTTATGGTCAACTTATTCAATTCACGATAGTCGACACATAATCTTAAAGTTCCATCCTTCTTTTTGACAAACAACACAGGTGCTCCCCATGGAGAAACACTAGGTTGAATGTACTTCTTTTCCAATAATTCTTGTAGCTGAACCATCAACTCTTTCATCTCCACAGGTGCCATCCTGTACGGAGCCTTTGAAACTGGTGCAGTTCCCGGTGCTAAGTCGATGACAAACTCGATCTCTCTATCAGGTGGGAGACCGGGTAAGTCATTGGGAAATACGTCCGTGAATTCCCTTACAACTGGTATTTGATCTATATCTAACTCTTTTCGTTGAGTATCTACGATATAGGCCAAATAGCCTTGACACCCCTTCTTAAGTAATCCATTTGCTTGCATTGCTGACAAACAACGAGATTTTCTTGGAAATTGATTCCCGTTAAAAACGACCTTTGACTTCGACGTGGTCAGAAGGTTGACGCACTTCTTTTGGCAATCAATCACCGCTTTGTGATTAGTTAACCAATCCATACCTATAATTACATCAAATTCCCCTAATTGAATGGGAATAAGATCCACCTTTAAATCGTGACCCTTAATCGCTATGCAACATTTCTTAAAGATGTGATTAACAGGTATTATCTCTCTATTAGCAATTTCTATGTTCAAGGGAAAGTCTAAATTCTCACTAGGCATGTTAAATTTCTTAGCGAATTCATGTGAAACAAATGAGCAAGAAGCACCCGAATCAAATAGCACATAAGCATTTATGGAGTTGATCGGAATGATACCTGACACTACATCTTGAGATGCTACCGCATCTCTCACTGACATGTTGAAAGTCCTTGCCGTTGGACGGCCCGGGCCTCCAGGTGTAGTTGTCGGGGCGACGTTACTCGCCTTGCTCCCTCCCGCTTCTCCTCCTTTCTTAGGGCACATCTTGGCTTGATGTCCCGTTGCTCCACAGTTGAAGCAGGTGTCCTTCTTTGGGTTTGGGCAGGTGGTGGCTAAATGCCCCTCTTGTTTACAGTTGTAACAAATATTTTTCCCTTTAAGACATACTCCTATATGGCCTTTGCCACATGTCTTACAGGGTTCTATTTTCTTTTTGTTATCTCCCTCTTTCTGTGTATTTCCCCCACCATTAAATTTTCTTTTGTTATTCCCCCCACCATTACTTCCTTTACTAGACCCCCCCTCATGATTCTTTTTATTTTCTTTTTCCTTTTTATATTTATTAAAGGCATCAGTGCCGCCTTCGGCAATGATGGCTTTCTCTAGAAGCTGAGAGAAATTCTCTAGCTGTAATACGGCAACTTTGCCATAAATCCAGGGTTTTAACCCTTCTTCGAACCTCCTCGCTTTACGTTCCTCTGTCGCCACTTGATGAGTAGCGAAACGTGCGAGTTCATTAAACTTGGTGGCATATTGGGGCACTGTCATGTCCCCTTGTGTTAAATTTAAAAACCGGACTTCCATCCGATTTTTCATGCTACTTGGAAAAAAGTTCTCGAAAAATAATTTCTTAAACTTTTCCCAAGTGATTACACCTTCTCCCGCCCTTGATTTATTGGATTCCCACCAAAAGTTCGCTTCGCCTTTTAACAGATAGGCAGCAAATTTTGTCTTTTGGTTTTCCCCAACCTCAGCTATATCAAAAGCCTTTTCAATTTCGGTAACCCAATTTTGGGCATCGATTGGTTCAGTGGTTCCCTGGAATTCGGGAGGTCCTACGTTCTTAAAGTCTTTAAACGTAGTTGTGTGTGTTCGGGGTGGATTTGTTTGATTTACTATGGCACTCATTAACATATTAACAAATTGTTGCATAGGATTTTCGGCGGTCTGATTATCACTAGGTGTTTGCTCAACACTTTCACTACTACTATTACTAGCATGTGCTGTCACTCTTGCTCTTGTGTTTGGTGGTGCCATTTCTCTAAAATAAAAGAAAGACAAGTATAAATATGCAAGCATAAAGAAAATTTTACACATCATATTTGATAACAAAATTTGTATTTATAAACTTCCACACATTACAACTATTATTAACCGAGTGAATAATTTCACTTTACTATTATTAACATCCCTTATAAAAATGGGAATGCTAATATTACACACATAAAGCATAACTTAAATATTACAATATTTTTTTTTTTTTTTTTTAATTGACTTTCTTAAAAGCCCTATTTAGCATACTCGAAACTACAGATCGATTGATCTCGTAGCCCGATTCATTCCTTGCTATGGGGAAATCTTCCACCTCATTGTGAAGTTCCCAATAGGAATAGCGACGTTCATTCCTTTCATGGGCAAGTGCTTCCTGCAGCTGGAGCATTTCGGCTTCTTTGATGGCTAACTGAATCTCTTGTGCATGGTTTCTCTCAACTTCCTCCAACCACATCATTTCAAGAGTTTCAATTCTTTCAGTAGCTGCGTCCAACAATGCCCCTTGTTCCGCTTCTTCTTCATTCATTTCTTCAATGATTTCATCCAACTCAGATTCTGGATGGCCATCCTCGGCGTCTAAAATATCCATGTCGTGTTGAATTTCATCAAAATCATCATCATCAGACATGTCCACAAAGTTGATCACGGGGTGATCACCCGCATGATCTATTACTGGATCTTCAATTGGATCCTCCTCAGGATCACTTTCGAGGACCACAGGATGTGCGTTCGCTTGCATTATCTCTTCCCAACTTGGAATAGCAGCCATCCTACACAAGAATTTAGTTTTAATTAGTATATTTCTTTCAAGTAACATTTTATATATATATATATATATATATATATATATATATATATATATATATATATATATATATTTTTTTTTTTACGTATTGTCTTATAACATTTTATGTTTAAGTTTTATTTGTCTTTTAATTATCTATAGACTTTTCACAAGTCCATTTAGTCCTACTTCCATCAGATTATATCCTAAGATACTCGTTACCTTAGAGCTATAATCTACAGCTCTGATACCAACCTGTGACGCCCCCAAATCACTATACTTACTATAGCTAACTTGGCGCTCACTATAAATGCTAAATCATTAGGTTTATGGATGATTTCCTTTATTCATAAACAAAGTTCTCATCTTAATTCCCAAAGATCTTTCATTATTTTATATCAAGCCCTTGTAATCGATACAAGAGACTTAATACCCAATTATGACATTTTATCCTTAAGATTTAGATATTCTATAACTTTACATGTTCCAATATCCACGGCATTAAATCATTAGGACGGCTCTTGGGAACAGAGAATCTCGCGGTGAATGTTTGTATCTTCACCCGTGATAAATGTTTGCATCTTTATCCGTGACAAATGGTTGTATCTTTGTCCGGTGCAAAATTCTCTTTCCGTACAGAACATTACCCAACTAGTTAAAACCCTCACTCGAAACATATTTGGTTATAGTGATATCTCTTCATATCAATAATCCTATTTATCTGACATTCAGAATAGTAATAACGAGTTATACCTGGGTCCGAGGAACCTTAACGATGGATTTGACCAGTCAACATCGCTTAGTCCTGTCTCGGATGTACAGCACTCACAAGTTATTTACCGATCCTCATCCAGATAAATAGATCATTATCAATACTATGTTAAGTTTTAACAATTCTAAGTTTAATCAAAGTAAAGACATAACAAGAATATGTGATGAAACTTGGTATATATTAATATAGAGTTGGTTACACGGTTTGCTTGTTCATATTACATAAGTCATCAAGACTTTAAAACAAAAAGACAAGCAATTTAATAAAGCATGTAAACTAATCTATGCATTTCTTCTTTCCTTTCTTCTTCTTAGAACCGGAACTTTCGGGTATGTCTGCAATTTAGGTTTATTTGCAAGGGTGAGCATACAAAAGCTCAGCAAGTCTAACACATAGCATATAAGTGAACTCACACTGATATGGATTTTAAAGATTTATGGTACAACAATTGATATTACAAATGTTTAACATAGTAAGACTGAGTGGTGGTTAGACCTAGAACTGTTCTTTGTCTTTCGACTTAGAACCATTTACAGTGGATATAGAAAGGGGATCAACCTAACGACATCCTATGTTATGCATAACATACACTACACTGGACTAATCATGAACAGTGGTACATATTCGTTCATCTCAGTTTACTTCACATGACAGGATCGCCCCAAGACAACTTGGTTTGATAAAATAAAGCATGATTCGAAATATATCGCGAATAAGCATTTCATTTTTCAAGTTATGCCGAAACAAGAAGCAATAACTCACATATCAAAGATTTATAACACGTTGCTTCAAAAAAATGTATAAATCACATCAAGAGAAAGTAAACAAAGGTTAAGGATAGAAAACTTGCCTTGAAGCAATTTAGGGTTTTCCCGGTAAAGCGTTAAATGCCTACATAATTTGTTTACGCATACTCGAATATTAGTTTATCGAATTTTACTTCTTAATAAATGTTTTTATAACTTGTTTAGACTATTTCCATAGGTGGTTTTAATTGGAAAATTCTCAAACTCAAAAACTCATTTTTACGTGACTTTATAAAAAGTGGACAGCAACATTGGCTGTCAGACCCCGGCTCAGTTAAACGGCCATAACTTTTTCGTTTTAAAACATTTTTGAGTCGTTCAAAATTCCACGCGTTCGTAACTTCCGTCTCTACAATTTATGTTTAGACCAAAGTTCGAAATTCCTTACTGATTTACACAGTTTTTGACAAAAAGGGGACTGCCAGAAACTGTTTCAAAACGTCTTTGACTGAATTGATAAAACATGATACCTTAAGCTTTAATTTGCTAAGATAACATGTTCTAACAATCAATAACACTTTATAACATAAAATAAGAAAATCATAAACCTTCATATATAGAGATTTATGACTTTTGCTCAAGAACACACGAAGAACACGAAGAACGAAAAAACCGTACATGGTAACGACTATGTTCTTGAGCTTTTGGTTTTCTTACTTGAAATAATTTGAGCATTATAACTGCTTACATAAGTGATTATGACACTTTATAATTGACAAAATTTGGTCATTATAACAGCTTGCATAATTGATTAAAACAATTTATAAAAATGCTCAAGAACATACGAAAACGCGGAGAACGGATAAACCGTACATGACCACTACGTATGTTCATTGAGCTTTAAACTATGAATTGAAATTCGACATAACAACGACTTGCTCAAGTCATAAGGAACACGGAGAACGAAAAATCGTACATGGCTACGACTTATGTTCTTGAGCTTGTCAATAAAAGAAAATTGAACATTATAACAACTATAAAATGAAGAAAATCTCAAGAACACGTGAAGAACACGGAGAACGACAATCGTACATGGCTACGACTCGCGTTCTTGAGTTTTATCGACTATAAATTGAAAGAAAAATTAAACATAACAACGACTAAGGATCGTACCTTTTGTGATTGCAAGCTTTAACTATTTCTTTGCAATTTCCAATACTTGAAATATAACTATGAATAATAGATATAGAGAGTGATTTTTGCTCTTGATTTTGTCTTGAAAATGGATGATGAAACAAGTGCACAATGCTTGCTATTTATAGGCCATGCAAAGCTAGGGTATTTTGGTCATTAAGACAACCAAACTTTGGCTCCAAGTTTGGCTTGGCTTTAACTTTGGCTCCAACTTTGGCTCCAACTTTGGCTCCAAGTTTGGCTTAACTTTGGCTCCAAGTTTGGCTTGACTTTGGCTTGACTTAGGCTTTAACTTTAACTACTAACTAGAGTTAACAACTAACTCAACATTGGTTAATTCTCTACTAAAGCTAGCCACTTGATTGGTTGATTAGTTTCTTAATTCACCAACTAAACTTATTAGGTTAATCTTAATTTTAATTAACCTTAATCTTAATCAAGTATACATGTAGTATACTTGACTTTTACTATTCACAGTTGACTTTTTCGTATTTATACCGTATAATTTTCGTATTATTATCGTATTATTTTCGTATTCTATCCGTATAATTTTCGTATTTATACGCGTATTTGTGAATAGTACTTTCTAGGGTTTAGGGTTTGAACCTTAGGGTTCAACCCTTAGGGTTTCTAAAATTAGGGTTTAGGTTTTCTCCAAACCCTAGTTTTAGGTTTTCAAAAATTTTACTTTTATTTTTCTAATAATTGTTTAAGTTGGATTCTTGAAACGAAACACAAAAATAAACACACATGAAAATTCCATAACACATATTAGATGTAATATAATATTTATTTATGCCTATAAATTCGGATTACAACTATCTCGGAAGTTCGGAATATTACACCTGACTTAAATAGTAGGGATGAAAAGAGATAATGAGTAATCAAATCATGATCAAAGAGTAAGAGGATCGTACAATGAAACGACCATAAGTAAAGAAGAATCGTATTCTAAAACGATTGTAAAATCAGATCACTACGTGAACGGATGGAATTATAAAATAACAGGTTCTCTGTTAAATAATTGAAAATAAAGTTATAACATGATGCTATAAAGAGATGAGGTACTATGAAAAAGTACAGAATAAACTCGATCAGTAGGAGTTATAAATGATGAAATGAGAAATTGAGAGAATTATTTTATGCAAAGAGGAGAAATTACGAATTTTTTTGTTGGTTTTCAATCGAGGACTCATGTTGGTAGCTGAGAGTTGCACAAACCTTTTATATGGGCATGGGATTTATGTTCCTCTCAATTCATTGTATTGATAATTGTTGAAATCGTGGTGTCATACTATTCGTTATATAAATGGCGAGAAGGTGATTCTTTTCTCATGAATCTTTTGGATAGTAGATAATATTAAGAATAGGTGCAAGTTCTTAGAACTCATACTTATGGTACGTTTGTGACTCATAATCGTATGGTACGTTTTTGAGCCCCTATGTAAATGGACAACCCCTGATTTGTTCTTAGACTACATATTACGAAGATAAGTTCTTAAAATCACATTCTTATGGCAAGTTTCTAAACTGATAATTTATAGTAATTTCGATGAACAGTGTCGTAAGTTATAGAATATTTAGTATTAATAAGATTGGGGAATAACTAGAGTTATTAAATGATAGTGGAAAAGGGAGGAAACTGAAGTGATGAGAAATTTGGATATTCCATATCTATTAGCAATGCTAGATTTCAAAATTTATTGACATCGTGCTTGTATTTGCATTTTGGTGCTTTCGAAAATATTGGTTCAAAGATGGAACTAATAATTTTAAAAAAGTTCTATTATTTAAATGTCTATGTTAATTGTGTCGGCTAGACAAAAATGATTTGTAAATAGCAAAATATATTTCTGAAAATTATCAACACACTATTAATAAGGTGTGAAATGATAAAATGATGGAATCATCAACACAGTGTAACCTAGTGTGGATGTGATAATAGAATCGTCAACCCACTATGGTATGTCATGGCATGACAAAGTCATAAAATAATTTTTAAGTTTATTTTAATAATAAGTGATGAACTTCAAAAAGTATATTGCATGTATGTGCTGTTGAATCAATTTTGAGCTGTATGATGTTTTAAAAAGTTCTGATTGATATCTGAACTGTTTGTGTGAATCTAAGCTATTTGATTCGGCTAGACAAATTTTGAGATATATTTTATGAAATCTATGAATTCTTGAGAGATACGTCAAACCAAGTTGTGTTGGTGCAGATTCAAATGATGAGTACTAGATCGAATAACCTTGAAAATGGGTGAAAATTGTTTATTGTTGTTTACCGTTAACGCATATGCATTTAATATTATGTGCACAATACATAAGGTACATGTTGATTCCCTTCCGTACATTATGGTCAAGGACATATAGTCTGGAGATTGATATGGTTACCCTTGTTAAACTAAAATGAGTTCATCGTCTTTTTGACCCCTCAGCATAATAAGAATTTTTTTTTTTTTTTACATTCCTATTATTCCGAAGTTTGGAGGTTAAGAAAAAAGTGATTTTCCTAGAAAGAGAAAATCATAGAATACGACAAATGAATTCTCAAAAGGAGGGAAGTATGAGAATTAGTTGAAAATCTATTTGATGAATAGAGATAGCAGAGGTTTGTAAGTTAGAATTTCGCGGCCAAACTTCTTAGAAGAAGGGGTGAATGTGATACCCTAGGTATTAATGAGGTCAGTAATTGATAATTTCAATGATCGTGACGTATGATAATCCTAAGAGAAGGAAATTGAAGCATTACTATTAAAGTTCGGATAATATTCAGTATATAAATCGAGTTCGAATAAAGGTTATAAAATAAAACCTATATGAATTGATTGCGGTAATGCAAGAAATGGATAATGTAATATTCATAACGATGTATTGAAATTTATACGTTAAACTTTCAAAAGAAATTAGAAGTTAACCGTGTAAGAGCAGTTTGGTATTGCGATTCCGAGGAAGGAATCTTTATAAGGGGAGAAGAATGTAACTGTCCGGGATTTTTTTGATATATTTAAATAGTATTAAAATAAGAATTTAATAAATAAAATTCTTATTAATTATGTGACAAAGTTGATCAAATGAATAAAATATATATGAATAATATATATATATATATATACACACACACACACACACACACATATATATTGGGGTATGTCGTATATTGCGGATAATTAGAATAGGTTTATTATATATGTGTATTATATATATATATACGTGCACTTGAAATATGGGAAGTTAATAGTTAATTTAACTATTAGGATTATAGTTGAATTAACTACAACATGAAAGATGGAGGCGATGGGAATTAATTAATTACTATTAATTAATTTGGATTAAGATAAAATTATATTATAATCTAATATAATTTGTATATTAAGCCTTGAATGACAATAGATAAACTAACGATGATGCAAATTTCATGAATTGTCTAATTAATTCATTTATTGAATATTAGTGAATTCAAATGTTGTTTCTAATTAATTAAAGAAAGAAATTTATTTAGTTAATTACTATAATTACGTGATATTACAATAATTGAATGAAACACGGGTAATGGCTCAATAAAGATTATTACGCCAAATGAATATTATTAAATAAGAAATGTAGGAATTAATTCACTAATTATTATTAGTGGATTAATATATTAACTTTAATTAATTAAATAAAGAAATTTATTTTCTTATATTTAATTAATAATGAAAATTTTGTCACAATGATTAAATGTAACTTATAATTGTGTAATATTTAATATTATACTAAATGTATGTGAATTAAAATAAGAAATGAGGAATCAATATATAAGAAATTATAAGATTATTATTAATTTTTAAAAATTAATTTGATATATTTTTTTAATTCAAAATTAATATGATTTATTAAAAATTAAGAAAAAGTGAATCTTATGATTAATAGTACTTTTAATATATATAGTTTATAATATTTATCATTATATTGATTAAAAATAATTAATTTTAAGTTTAAAAATATTTTAAATTAATTTTTAAAAATTAAAAATAATTTTTTATTTTAAGACGGAGGAAGTACAATGTTTTAGTATATTACTAGTTGTTTCCCAAGTCCAACTTAAATTTTATATAGTAATAATAGTTAAATTTCGTTGCAATTTCCTTCCTTCTGGTTTTGACTAACTTCTAAGTTGGTCAGCAAGATTCCAAGATGAGGCTGCTGAATAAATATAAACATGTAAAGTACACTAATTTTAGTAATAATAGATAAATTTCGTTGCAATTTTATTCCTTATGGTTTTGGCTAGTTGCTAACTTCTAGTTGGTCAGCAAGATTTCAAGATGAGGCTGCTGAATCTACACATTCAAATATAAATATGTAAAGTACACCACCCAAAAGTTTGTAAATCTTGTATAGTTCATATTTGGTTACTTAGCGTTATATTTAATATATTTAAAATATTTAAAAATTTAAATATATTTAAAAAAATTATTCGTTTATTAATAGAATACCAAAAAAATGATTAACTATAGGCTAGAAGTTCCAATTTTATAGTACAATTGTCAAACAAGGAGTTGTTAATTCGTCAGCAATATTGAATTATCATTAAAAATTATAAAAAGGTGAATCTTATAATTAGTAGTATTTTTAAAATATATACTTTATAATATTTTTCATTATATTGACAAAAATTTTAAAAATATCAAATTAATTTTGAGTTTAAAAATATCTTAAATTAACTTTTAAAAATTATAAAAAAAATTATATTTTAAAATGGAGGAAGTACAATGTTTTAGTACACTACTAGTTGTTTCCCAAGTTCAACTTAAAATTTATATGGTAATAATAGTTAAATTTCGTTGCAATTTCCTTCCTTTTGGTTTTGACTAGTGCTAACTTCTTAGAAGTTGGTCAGCAAGATTCCAAGATGAGGCTGCTGAATAAATATTAACATGTAAAGTACACTAATTTTAGTAATAATAGATAAATTTCGTTGCAATTTTATTCCCATGGTTTTGACTAGTTGCTAACTTCTAGTTGGTCAGCAAGATTTCAAGATGAGGCTGCTGAATCTACACACTCAAATACAAAAATGTAAAGTACACCACCTAAAAGTTTGTAAACCTTGTATAGTTCATATTTGGTTACTTAGGGTTGGCTATATTTGATATATTTAAAATGTTTGATAGTTTAAATGTACTTACAAATTTTATTCGTTTATTAGTAATTTATTTTAAACGTAACTTATTTAACTTATAAACACATCATTTAGTTTGACCTCAAGCGCAGCATTTGGCCTCAAATATAACCCATCAAAAATGGTGCAATACATTTGAAGGTCTAAACGCTACCGCTACAAGCGCTAGTAGCCAAACAAACTCATAATAAAGTATTGTATCTCATTAAAATTAGAGTCCACAAGAACTACCTGCTCCCTACGAATGAAACTTTTCATTTTCTCACCTAAACTCTGTAAGAAAATTCAATCATATGAATAAAAAACATAACTAATATTGCGTTGATTCCTAGCTCGAGCTTTGAATGAATAAATATTTGTGTCAAAATAAATATTACAAAAATTTTGGGAGTCAAAAAATAAAATAAATTGGGCCCGTCCAATTTTTCAGTCCAAATTCTCCGTCTGCTTAGACTTTTAGGCTTTGAATCGTCCACATCCACAAGCACCCTTTCGTTGACTGAGACATTACTCATGTATATAAACCATCCAGAGGTAAATTTTGTATCAATAATTTCTTCAAACTGTGTGTCTAAACGAAGTCAAAGGAAAAATGGAAAGGAAAACACTGTCTGAAGCTGCTTCTTCTGGGGATATTGAGCTACTCAGCTCAATAATTCAACAAAATCCCTATGTTCTCACTGATGTTTTAATAACATCCCCTAAAGAATCAGTTCTCCATGTGGCAACAAAAGCTGGAAAACTTGAATTTGTACGCGAAATTCTGACACGCCATCCGGGACTAGTTTCAGAATTAAGCAAGGATGGTTATCGGCCTATGGACATCGCTTCGATTTTGGGGAATGTAGAAATAGTTAGAGAATTTTTAAAGCTTGATCGACAAATTTGTAGACTTGAAGGCAAGGATCAAAGAAGAGCACTTCATTATGCTGCCATTAATGGAAGGATTGAAGTTATAAATGAATTGTTATCTGCTTGTCCAGAGGCGATTAACGATGTAACTGCTAGTGGGGAAACTGCCATGCATTTGGCTGTGGAAAATAATCAAGCTCAAGCATTTGGAGTCCTGCTCAAGTGGCTTGAAAAGCTCAACAGGAAGGAGATTATAAACTGGACGAAATACAATGGAAACACAGTCTTGCATATTGCTGCCTCAAGAAAACAACTCGAGGTAGGGTTTAATTATTCAACTGAAGTTTATAGCTTTTGAATTAACTCCATTTTTAGGGTCAAAGATCATCTCCATCATGCCTTTCACCCAATTTTCTCCGGTACATATACGTTTAACAACAAAAATATTATATTAATGACACAATACTATTCGTCGTAAATTATTGTGTCGTTGGTATTGTCTCTAAAAGTAATATTTGTGTCGCTACATTTGTATTTGGACAAATATAGTGAAAGGTGTAATGGAACACAATTCCCTCCACAATACTTTTCTCTTAGTACATATATATATATAGCTAAACAAATATTAATTTTAGTGACCGTACCAGTGGCACAAATATTGCTTTTACCGACCGTGGCGACACAATTAATTATTTGCCATGAAAATTATTATGTGGAAATTGGGTAAAATTAAAGGTTTGTGAGGGGATCCTTGCCCCTCTATTTCTTTTGGGTTTTTTTCAATTATATACTCCGGCAGTTCAAAAAAAAAAAAACAAAATAGTCTCATTCTGACTTTTAAAATTCTAAACAGATATGTTTTTCATGTAAGTTTTGAAAACAACAAATTTTGTAAGTAACAATATTTTATGTAATTTACGGTAATTATGACTACAATAAAATTAATTCATATAAATTCTAAATTTTCATGGCATATCCTGTTTGATTTTGCTTAAGCAGACTATAAAGTTGCTGCTTAATTCTGTTGGCAAAATATTGGATGTGAATGCAAGAAATTTTAAGGGTTTGACAGCCATGGATGTATTGGACATTGTGATGGAAAATCCTGATGATGTCCACCTTCGACAAATCCTTCAAGATCATGTTACCACTACTATTACCTCCTTCAAATCTCATCAAAACTCAACAAAACACATTGAAGCTACACAAAACCTTGATAAAGAAGAACATTCAAAAAATTGGTTCACATATTTCAAGTTTAATCGAGGACGAGATTCGCCAAGTGACACGCGCAATGCACTACTAGTTGTGGCAGCACTCATAGCCACAATCACATTTCAAGCGGGCGTAAATCTTCCAACAGGAATACTAAAATTGACTGAGGAGTCGTCGAATGGAAATAGTCCTAATGGCAATGATAGTCCGGCTCCGGCAGCCAACTTTGGAACTGCTAGACAAAATACAAATCTTGATTCACATGCTACAACATATTTGTTTTTGTTTGCAAACAGTGCAGGACTTACATCATCATTAAGCATTATCATTTACCTCACTGCTGGTTTCCCTTTTCAAAGGGAACTTTTGATGGCTATGTATTCCATGGTGCTTTCGTATGGATTTTCGATTAGTAGCATCACAAAGAAGGCAAGTGTTACATATCCGCTATTGGGAATTGCCTTAATTTTACCATTGGCATTAAGGTGGCTGCCATTTTTGCGGGAGAAGGCTTTGGAATGGTGGAAGCAAATTCGTGTTAAAAAGACCATCTTGGCGATTTGAAGCTAATATACATTCTTTGTTCTCTAGTTGTCTCTCTTATATGTAATATGTATAAATTTTTATATAGGTTTTTGGGAGCTCTACTATTTAAATCAATATTGTAATCAAGTTTAGTGTTTCCTTTAGTTTAGATTGTATACCGTCGGTCATGACATTTGGATAAGTTTGTAACGGGTTAAAATGACCCCAAAAAAAACTATTGAGATGGTGAGTTAAGCCCTTGCTCGCAATTTGACCTGAAGAAGTTTCAGATGGAGAAGGATGACTATGCCTAGGAGGCCCTTTGCACTTGCTTCAGTCAGGCCAAGCAGACAATTGGGGAGCTGTATCCCAATCTTGACGTTGCCTAGGTGCATTTGCTTCGGGAAGTTCCCACTGAGTTAAAGTAGGGAGATGATGTAATAATTATGAATTCTAGATTACATTATAATTGTATTTATTAAATAATTATCAATAAAGTAAATTTTTATATTAATTAATTGTGCATTTACATGATTGAAGAATATATGTACATGTGCGTATATTTATTAATCTAATAATATATCTAGATAATGAAATTAATTAAATTAATCCAAGAAAAGTCAAAGTAATTAAATTGTACTTGTGGACTAACCCATGAGTTGAATTTAACAAACTCAAGCTTTATATGTGATTTATGTGTTAGTATATTATAAACTAGCACAATCTAGTAGCCCAAATGAATCAATAAGACAAGTCTAATTGGATTAAATATTAAGTCTAATTTTTTTTTTAAACTAGGTCCAATGAAATTAACCTAGTAGTCCATGAACATAACCAAACTAGGTCAATGTGGTCAATATATATATATATATATATATATATATATATATATATATATATATATATATATATATGCATGGGTGCATGGATGTATATATGGTTATATAAAAGATAAAGGAAAATGAAAATTCATGAATATAGAGAGAGAGGGAGCCGGCCAAGAGGGGGTCCCATTAGGGGGTGGAGTGTTGGTTTTGTTGCTGCTTGAAAATCTTTTAAAAGGACAAAGTTGTTGAACTACTTACCAACCCTAGTCATTCATGGTTGTCAATCCATCAAATAGTAAGCATGAATTAGCTTCTAATTTCTCCAATGATAGTTAATTAAGGAATTTATAATGTGTTCCCAGAGTTCTATAAATAGAATTCACCAATACTTGTACAATGTTGATCATTTGTATACTTGCTAGTATTTTTATAGAGAGAAAGAGAATTCTAATGAGAAGTGGGAGCATTGTCAATAAGTTCTTAAGAGTTAATATACTAAGAGTGTGTATCTAGTAGCCAAGGTGGTTTCATCATCCATTTTGTTATATTTTGGAAAGAAAAGAAGAAGAACATCCAAGTCAAAGAGGTTTAAAAGTTTTCTACACCTTTGTCTTTTCATTTTTATGGTTAATCTTTATAGTAGATGTGTGACGCCCTCAAATCTAGGCCTACACAGCCCAAACTTGAGTCGTCAAAAGACTACAACAAAATTATTACAACAAAGCACAACGTACAACAATACAGTGTATAATAATAATACACAACTAAGTCTTCACTATTATTGTCACACTATTTTACAACACGTGAAGACTATGATAGCTATTCCTCGGACTCTCACTCCATCCCCCGGCTAGACCCCGTTACGTTTTCATCTCCTGTTGAAAAACAATGGAACAAAAGAAAGGTGAACTCAAATAGCCCAGTAAGAAATATCATGACTAAGATAATGACGAATAAATTATCATTAGTCTTCAACAGTTGAATTCTGAATACAATAGACTACAAGGTTTATATCAAAAACTGTAGTTAAATTCTTAAACAATGTTCAGATCAATAATAGCAGCGGAATGAGCAATCTATTAGAAGAATAATGCAGACCATAATGTCCACTCACTTCTCTTTTTAGTAAAAATATTATCAACTTTTATCATTTGAAATACCATTAGTCATGATAATAAAAATTCACAGTTCCTGATCATAATCATGCAAATCAACAGTTCATCTTTGCACTACGGGCCAAAGATATTCAATATAGCACCAGCGGTCATGATTATACCAGATTCAGCCTTTGGTCATAATCATACCAAACAACAGTTCATCTATGCACTACGGGCCAAAGAGAACTTTCAATATAATACCAACGGTCATGATTATACCATATTCAGCCTTTGGTCATAATCATACCAATCAACAGTTCATCTTTGCACTACGGGCCAAAGAGAACATTCACCACGTGCCATAAAAGACACTGAACAGATGTATCGCCTTTAACCTAGTATAACGCCTTTAACCTATCATCTGTTCAACAATTATATCACATCTGTGCCCCCGGCCACAGATATTCACAACAGCTTGATTCTTGATGATTAATACAAATAACAGTGATACAAATGATGAACAGAAGAACAGGATAAACAATAAGTATCGGAAGTTTACTTTGTGCAGATTCAAATAATGTCCAAATTGCCAAGATGATGTGGAGTGAAATTTAAAAATGATATTCAAGATCCACAGTTCAAAATAACGATTACAGTTCAATAGAAATGTTCAGAAAATAGGAAGGTTCAGTTCAAATAATGAAATTCAACTATTATGGAACATATAATATTTTCAGGAATTATAGAAGCAATAGTTCCATAATAAGTTTTGATTTAGGTGTATGAAAGAAAATAATATCCCTTACCGTAGCAGGTTTGATTAACAAAAGGTGAAGGGAATTAATATCCCTTACCATAGTAAGTTTGAATAATGGAAGATGAAAAAGATGGTATCCCTTATGAGTATAAAGGAAAATGATATCACTTACGAATATGGAATAAAAGTGTCATGTGATAATTCTTGTAGACAAATTATTTCCACACGAGACAAATAAAAAGGGTTATTCACCAACAGGCGATAAACCGCGCCGTAAGGTTATTCCCATCAATTTGAATACGAATAGTTATTCACCAAACAGGCGAAAATCCGCGCCGTAAGGTTATTCCCATCAATTTGAATACGAAGAGTTATTCACCAAACATGCGATAATCCGCACCGTAAGGTTATTCTCAAAGATTAATAAGGAATGAATACAAAAGGTTATTCACCAACAGGCGGTAAACCGCGCCGTAAAGTTATTCCCACAATCTAATACATGGAAGTAAATGGCACAAGAAAGAAACGATATTATTTTCGAGAATCAAAGAATGATAATCCCTTCAAGTAAGAAAGAAAATAATATCCATTTATGATGATGAAAAGAATGATACCCCTTACCTTAACACGTGACTGGATATTGATTTAAATGAGGTTGATCAACCTATATATTTTTAATATAATTAGTAATTACCACATATAAATTTCAAAGTGTATGATAATTCATATAATATGAACTATCAAAATTATATATATTTAACATAATTTTTGTAGTATAATATAACTACTTTAAAATAATTTTTAAAATAATATTCCAAAATAAATCTTTCAAAAAAAGCTTTTAAAAATGAATCTTCTCAAAGAAGAGTCTTTTAAGGAAAGATTTGTAAATACCGTGAAAAATAGAAATTTATGAAATTACTACTCTTTAATAAAGGACTTACTTGAAAAATTCCTGCACTCCTTTTGGCTTTCAAACTCTCAAAATAACCTTACTATTCTCAGAGAAAACTCATAAAATTCTTATAGAAAATTTTTATGTTTTAGGTGTGATTTTTCTATTCAGCTGAGCAAGCTATTTATAGGAGAAAATAAGTTACTATGCGTGGTAGGTGGGCTGGAAAAAAATTCAGCAGAGGCTGCTGCGCAGCCTCCACCAACCATCCCAGCAAAAAACTCAATTTTCACATTTCGTGTGGGCCCCACAGTGGGTCCCACATGTTTCTTACTATTCACTTACTATTCACGTTACTATTCACGTCACTATTCACGTTACTATTTCAAATAGTAAAATTAATTATTTTATTTTTTATTTATTTATTTATTTATTTATTTATTCTTCCTGTGAGTCCAACATATAAAATAATGTTGCCACAATAATGTAATAAAGACGTTACATATTTTTATTAATTTAATAATATAAATTATAGTGTATTTGCTACTGTGACAATTATTAGATTCAATAATTTTAAACTACAGTGCACCAACAATTATTGACTCGATGATATGAAATACAGTGTAATGACAATTATTGAATCAATAATGCAAAATACTGTGTAGCAACAATAATTGAATTGATAATATAAAATATTATGCAGTGACAATTATTGATGAAATGATGCATAACAGTTACGGTGTCAATAATATGAGACACTGTGCAATACCGTATGCTACTGTAGAGTACCGCATGCTACAGTAAAATACCATAAATTACCGTATGCTACTATTCTTTTATCACCGGTATTTTAACAGTTAGCACCGTTGACTATTTTTATTAAAAAGGTTACTTCTGTCGTTTTCTATATCCGACAAATATTCCGTTGTGGGGTCCACCAATAATTTGTTATTTCGGCGCCGTCGTACGGCCCGAATATTCCCCGACAAAACGAATATTGTTCGACAAAATAAAATTTGCACATAACATCCTTAACTTTAAACTTTATCGAGTTAACCACTTACTGTTTTAGAAAAATATATATGAAGAAAAATTAAATTTTATATTTCATAAAATTCGGGGTCTTACAAGATGTCTTTGCCATGGTTGGTTATGGGAGAAATACTTGTGTGATGGAGTTATGGTGAGCTTGAAGGTATAAGGATGGATTTTGATGGTGAAAATGTGTTTATATATGCTCAATATAGTTTTTATGGCCAAAATATATTTTCTATGGTCAATTTATAGTTTATATAGGTAAAATGTATTTTTAATGAGTCAAAATATATTTTAAAGCTCTACAATAGTAGATCAATGACATATATGTAAATTAATGGTTTAATAGACGTGTTAACATGTTTAGTATAAAAAGTGGTTGAAGAAAATGCATGAAAACTTGTTACCCGTAAAATCCCCAACTTGTTATGTGATTTGATATATTGTTAAAAGAGTTGTGGATGTTATTTTCATGAGTTCTATGGCTTGAAAGATAGCTCTAGGGGTCATAAGAATAACCAAACTTGAATATTTAAAAAATGTGGTGAAATGTGCAAGTTATGGTCTTTATCGTAAAACATGTCATTTTTTAAACCCTAGTCGATCGATCCTAAAGTTTATGTTAAAAAAAGTTTTTGGAAATGCGATCGATCCTTGAAATATTGAAGAACAAGAAGTTAAGAAGATAACAAATCTGTTTTGGTGTCTTTTGGATGTGTATGTTTTATTTTATAAAAGATTGAACCAAAAAAATCAAAAATAGAAAAAAATTAGGGTTTGAGAAAACAGAACTACCACCGCAACGGTAGGTTTCACCGTCGCAGCGGTGAAACATTCTATAGGACACCACCGTAGCGGTGGTCTCCACCGCTATAACAGTTGTCTGAAATTTTTGAAAAATTAATTTTTATTAACCGGGTCAGGTCAGGCCATAGAAAACAAGTCATGTCGAATCCTTTGAGAACTAAATGGATCAGAAAAGATAATTTTATGTAATATTAATATTTGACAAGAATTAAATAATTAAAATATTATTAAATGAATAATAATATTAGTAAATGTATAAAATATTAGTAAATAATTAATACTATTAGAAAATAAATAAAATATTATTAAAGGATTAATAATATTAGAAAAAGAATAAAATATTATTAAATGATTAATAATATTAGTAAGAGTTTAATATATTAGAAAGGAACGAAATATCATTAAATGATTAATAATATTAGTAAGAGTTTAATGTAATATTAAATGTGTAAAATATTATTAAATGATTAATAATATTATCAAATGACTTAAATATTATTATTTGATTAATAATATTAGATAAAAGATTAAGATATATTAAATGATTAATATTAGGTTTAACGTGATTAAAATATTATCAAACAATGGTAATATTTTTAAGTGTTTATTATACCATTAAATACTTATTTATGTGAAGTGTTAGTAAATTAAGATGTACAAAGATTATTAAAATGAACCTATATGTGATTTTAATTGAGAGATCAATTTTGATAATGTTAGGTCTTTTCAAAGGACATTAAATTGTATTGGTTAGCCGTAATCAACAATCTAGACAAGTTTTCTATACTTAAACTTATATTTATTTTACAAGAACTTTAAGTGGTTTAATTATTGAAAATTAATTTACATCAATGTTATTTATGTATTCGCACATAGTGCATTTAAAACTTTATAGTTCGTTTGATTCATGAACTGTTTAAGAATGTTTAAGCTAATTGTTTCAGTTAGACATCGCATGTATAAATTCATTAACTTGAATATTTTTTTAAAAGCTTATCCAAACCATTAGTTGTTGTGAATTTTTATAGTAATTAAGATTGAGAACGAACAACCCTAAATAAGGGGATTATATTCGGGAAACCGATCTTTACGCAAGATGTCTTAATGTTATGCATATACATATGGTACAAAAGGTTGATCCCCTCGAATACCAAATTAATAAAATGGTCAAATACATATCTAATTTACCTTAAGTATTAGTTCATGGTCCTTAGAAGCCACCCGGCATTAAAGACTCAATCATTTCTTTTAATTGAAACTTGATTCTTGTTCCTTTACAATTACTATATATTGTTGAAAACTCTGAAAGCCTGAGTGCTCAAGGAAAGACAAGGGTAAGGAAAAATCTAAATAATAGAAATCGCATGCTAATAGTATTGTTTAATATTTATTTTAATGTTGTAAATCTTTTGTAAAGTCTTAAAATATGTATTGTTATATTAAGGTTAGAAGACCTTGGGATGTATTACCTTTTGTAAGGAACAACTGTGTATCATTCCGCTAAGTTTAATGAAGAATATGTATTTAGTTGTTATTATGTATTGGATTGTGAAAACTAAACTCGAGGTTATGGAATCCGAATTTGAGGACGTCACAGATGAAATTGATCAGGTTAAGCAATAAGGAGTCGTAATCTATTCTACCCTCGAGTTCTTTTCTTCTTTTAGTCATGTAATTAGTCTTGGATGACTCTAATATGCCTTTTTCAATTTTATGAATGGATTTTTGAAGCCCAAACCAAGCTTAAGAAATCATATTTCTGTTAGTGAGCAAAAAAACAAGGGTACAATACAATTTATTACTTGTGGTTTACATGTTGTTCCACGTCACCACCTATGATTTAGAAACTCTCATGGTTTCTTAAAAGTTGCAACATGCCTCATTTCATTTTTTAAGTTAACACCGTTATCACTTCCATCCAAATCTGGATTCACCTAACGTTTTCTCACTATTAACACCTACTTAAGTCTATATAATCATGCTTAATGTATTAATGATACTATAACTATAATTGAATATAGGCCTAATGTGATGGTTTCTATAGCCATGCCTCTTCTTTAAGTTATATTTTATTATTGTGTTGTGATTAATACGTTTTATATACTTAAGAGTTTTTTTCGAAAGAAAAAAATAATTAGACATTTTTCTTATTCCTACCATCTAGTTATAATATAATTAAAAAGATATCTTTTATAACTTGACATTTTATTTTTTTTAATTACTAAGTAATATTTTTATGGTTAGATATTTTTTATTTTTTCTAAAAATATTTACTAAACAATCTAAATACATACTAAATGCATGTAGGGCTACATTATATAAAATTAAAATGGTCAAAACTTTTAAATTATTATACTATTTTGATAATAACAAAATAAGAATCTTCTCCATAAGATTTTATATTTCACATAGTTATTTTTCTTTTAACTCAAATTCTTTTATGCATACAAAAGGCAAACAAGCTCGTTTGAGAAAAAAAGAAATTGCCTAAGGCCGAAGTCCGACCCCGAAGACCGAACCCGAAGGTTGAAGCCGAACTCCCAAAGTCGACCTCCCAAAGTCAGGCTCAGAATCAATACTTTAAATCTTAACTCTATGATTCTGGAATCAAGTTAATTTTAACATAATCCATGAGTTTTAAACAAACAGTCAAGTATTTTTGAGGTGAACAAAAAAAAGCAAGCATTTTTCTCACTTTCTCTCTCTTTCCACCTGTATAAAACCAAAAGTACTTTCTCTCTCCTTCCACTTCACTTGAAATTATGCAAAGCACATTTTTCAACATCATTCAAAATATTTCTTCTACTTGGCAAGAAAAATCACAAGTACTGTTCTATCAGCCACGTAAGTTATAAAGAGAAGATAAATGTTGGGTGGATGATAAAGCCGTTGGATCACAACTTGATCAATTTAATCCTAATAATTTATTCAAATTTGGTTAAAATGAAGTAATCTAGTTAAAAGCTAAACTCTACCCACAATTATCTCTCAATCTTAAATTCTCAGAAAGCTAGATTCTAAGTGGTGTAGAAAGTGATCCTAAGAGCACAAACTTATATTCTGCAATATTCATATATTGCTCTTTTTGCACAAATCAGCACACACACTTTTTTATATATATTGTGCTAACATATCACTTTCTTATTTGTGTTTAATATTATTATTGTTATATTTATACATATTAAACACCACCACAGAGTACTAACAACTTTATTTATTAATATTATTATGTTTTATTCAAGTTGATCATCATTAATTATATTTGTATTCACTTGAATTAAACAACTTATATATATTAATCTGAACTTTATACATAAGCCTTCTAAAAAGTGAAAAACAAGTGATCAAGCATTCAGTAACTTTCCTTTAATAGGATCGGTATCACTTAAAAGTCGTGAGTTGTAGTTCTTTTATAGTTAAGTGATATAAGAAAATATTTTTTCAAGATTGGATAATTCTATCCTTATAATTCTTGTTGAAAAATAATTGTCCTTTGTGTACAAAAAGAAAATTCGTATATAGTTCTTTATTTGAGAGTGATAAGAAAAATATATAAAACACGTGATCTATAAAGCGCAGTAGATTAACCTTCATCGAAAATGTTAATCTCACCTTATAAAAGTGTTATATATAAACCGAATTTATCAATATACATAAATTGTTATATTATTTGTGATTATTGGTTTAATTGTCATTTTACAGAAATTTGTACTTAAATTGATATTATTATCATCTTGTAATATTTGGCATATTCAAACTCAAATTGGTTATCAATCTCCTTAATATAAGAAGTATTTAATTACAAATAAATAATTTCTTGTAACAAAATGGGTAGAGCTGAGTGTTCTTCTAGTGTGTGAGGAATTGAGTGATTCTTATTCCGAGACCAAAATCTTAGAAAGGCCATAGGTTTGAGTTTCTAAGTGAGTGAAGAAGAGAAAAGATATCAAGTTTCAAGACCAGTCAAAGAAAGAATACAAGACGCTTTGGAAAAGAAAATTTGTATTCTTAAAGAAGACTAGGAGATATATGTTCTAAGATAGAATCAAATTTGTAAAAGTTTCTCCACCTAAGTAAAGGAGTTTATCATTTTATAATGGGAAAATTTCAAATCCTAGAAAGGAGTTTGGGGATTGGAGTAGTTATATATATATAGTGAACCAGGATATATCGTTGTGTTCTTTGTTTTGTATTTCTCTATCCTTATCTATTTACTTTAATGCACTAAAATATTTAAATAAATATTTTTAGAAAATTAACTCAGGGAAATAGAGTTTAAGTTTAAAAAGCCCAAGATATTTGAAAAGCAAATCAATCTATTCAACCCCCCCCCCCCCCCCCACGTCTAGATTAATTATTAATTATTACATAATAGGACCTTAACATAAATAATTGATAGTAAAATGAGAACAATTAAGTAAAAACAATTGAAAATGGTTAGTATGTTAAATAAGAGCTGCAACAGGGCATTTAAGACATTTGGATAAGAAATAAAGGTGTTGGACACTAAACCACACATAATGGGGCAAGTAAGGAACACTTGCTATTTTAATTAGATGGATTTGAGGTAACATGCAAACTTTAAATAATCATAAGTGATAATTTGGTGGTTTCTAAACCACGAGTGGTGACATGCAATAACGCATGTACCACAGGTGCTAAATTGCACTTTACTCAAAACAATAACAAAGAGAAATCGATAGAAAAACAATTATATGAGACACAAAATTTACATGATTTATCCAAACGTTAGGCTAGTTCACAGTCGGCGTCAGTTTCATTATCTTTAGAATTTTCATACATAATACCATGCAAGATCATTTTTGAATAATTTTACAATCAACTGTGAATTAAAATTCGGACTATATTTTACCAATAACAATTCCCTTATTTAATTAATCAACAAAACTCTTGCCTATCAATGGAAATGGTATGTCATTATCTAATTATTTTCAAGACTCGAGCTACTTACCTCTATCAATATTTTCTTCTCATAAAAAAAAATGAAAAACCAACATATATAAGTACCCACTATAATTATTTTCATGATCAACATAAAAACTAAAAGAGAGATAAATAAATAGATAGTCATAACAATAATCTTTATTCTCTCTTCCTCCCTTGTGTGTCAGGTTGGCATACACATGCATGTTAGTTCCCAATGACATGAAAGATATCTAGAAGGGGGGGGGGGTTTGAATAGATTCTTTAAAACTTTTTGACTTTTACTTCTTCCTTTTAAGATATAACGAATACTTAATCAATAAGTTTAACATAACAGAATGTGATTTAGTTACCCCTTCTTGTTTTGTAAAAGTAATAATTTAGCAAATAATTATATATCAGATATAGCAGTTAAAACACACAAGATAAACAACACGAGGTTTTAAGTGGTTCAGAGTTCACAAGACTCTTACTCCACTGTTCTGCACTTCAAGCAGCAAATCCACTAAGGATACTTTTACAATTTCTGAATCACTTAAATTCCTTCAAGACCAATAGTCTTAGAACTTTAGTTCACTAAGAACTCTTCAAGTCCAGTAGACTTGGATACTCTAGTTCACTAAGAACTCTTAACGTGAGTAATTATGATTTGGGTGTACTACTGAGTTGCGTTTAGCATATGTTTCTGAAGAACTCAGTAGTGAGGCAAGATTCTTTTTTAGTTTTGATCTTTTTGAATTTTTGCGTATTGCTCTCTTTCTTGTGTTTTTCAGCCTCTCTTGTCTTCTTCAAATCTGGGAGCTTTATATTAGAGCTTTTGTCTTCTTCCCGTTGGAGTGCCTTCTCTTAGCATTAGTTTCTTCCCGTTACTTCACAGAGGGGAGCTTCTGAATATTATATTAATATAGCTCATTAATGCTCTGATGAGGTATTAATTGATCTCCTATTTTAGTCCATGGAAGGGGTTTCCTTTTTCCTTGGGACCAGATGTGTCAGTCGTAGGATTCTACCAACTTCCATAGAGGTATTCGATTTTCCACAACATATGACAGATAGGACACAGAGCTGTGACTTTATCGCTACCTTGAAAGTCTCATTTTATCGTTCAGCACGCCTTGGTCAGTTTTCTGACTTTTCTGACTTTGAACCCTTGGCAGAAGCTCTTCTGTCACATCAATGCAGATTTTTCTTCTCAACGAAATAGCTTCTGATCTTTTAGTTCAAGGTTCTGATCTGAGAGTCGTAATGTCTCTTACCTTTTTGCTTAACGACCCTCCATGATCAACTCTACGAATATTCTTGCTGTTATGATTGTTCTGCAATAGACCATCTCTCATTGACATCGTAAAGTTTACTCTACTGTCACTCCGTTGGACGTAGAGTCCGTTCTTCGGTTGCTCGCTTTGGTCATAAAGTCTGTTGGTCATAAAGTCTTTCTTGAGCATAATCGTAGAGTCCATTCTACGATTAGATTAAGTCATTGAGTCTTCTTAGCGTGAGGTCGTAGAGTCTGTTCTGCGGTTGCTCGCTTTGGTCGTAGAGTATGTTGGTCGTAGAGTCTTCCTTGAGCATAATCGTAAAGTTCATTCAACGATTAGATTATAACAAAAGATCAACCTAACAGTTTTGATCTATTTAAATCTAAGTCTTAGTAAATCACAAAGGACTTTACAATTCAATAAATTTATATCAAAAGATCAACCTAACAGTTCTTGTCTAGTTAAGTCCTTGTACATTATACACAATCAAAGGTCTTTACAATTCTACTATTGGATGCATTTAAGAATCTTAATTCTTATCATCAAATTAAATATGCAATGTTCAACAATGCAGACCTAGATGATTCCATGAATGCACATGTTGTATGTCCCCTTCTCAAGAACTTACAACTGTCAACTAGCATAAGTTGTCTGCACTACCAAAACTGGCCACAACAAATGGTATTATCTCTTACTGCAAGTTAGTCCCCTTTTTGTTGTCACCTGCCCGTATCACAACACCAACTTTCCAACACCACTCATTTCCCTTTCCAGATTGGATCTGACCAGATAACCACACTGTTCCCCCTTTGAAACTTTATGTTGATTACTGACTCATCTAATAAAGTTGGTACTTGCAGAATCTTAAACTTTGATAATATCATGCAAAAGTATGTTCAAGTAGCTCGTATATCAAAACTTTGTGACATAAACTTAAAAGGAATTAAAAGAAAAAAAGACACAATGTGACGGCTAAAGAAACAGAACAATCTGTACATACCATTTCATTCGAGTCCACTAAATCACAAAAATTAACCACAAAAAAACTTTAAACACACACACACACACACACACTAGTACACAATCATGGGTTAATTCAATAATCGTGATTCAACTAAATAATTGGAATGGAGCAACGAAAAGAAATCGTTGACCCTAATGTGCTAATTAAAAAGTCGAATTGAAAAGTAAATCCTATTTTCTATTCTAACTACAATTTATAGCATAATCGCGAGTTTAAACAGCGAGTTGTTGTTGAGAAGATTGATCATCTTCATTGAAACACAAGTGTAGCTTTGGGGACCTTCCTCTATATGATGAGGATTCGGGTATATTTAGTGATGGCTGGAGCAACATCTCTTTCTGAAGGTAGGAACAGTAGGTATGGAAAGTGGTAGGAGTCACGTTTAGCTGGAACCCTAATCCAAATAAGAAATCCACTTCAAGAAAATTCATCTCCCTTGTGCTGATTCCACCAACTTTAGCATAATATGCATTATTGTAGTACCTGTAAATTTTTCACCACATACAAAAATAAATGTTACAACTAATTAAAAAATTGTTAGCAGTCTTGTGCTTTATTGCACCATTATATTTATTTACATTTTGTGTAATTATGTATGCATCAAGTACAACACTGCTGAGGGTTTTTTTTCTCCGATGAAAAATACTGAATTTATATATCCCAAACGGATTCGGCTACTGCGAAGTTGGCAACGACCGACCATCGGTCGGTGGGAGGGGTCGGACGGCGACACGTGGTGGGCGGAACAAATGAACGGCGCGATCGGGAAGAAATTGGGCGCGGAGAAACAAACCAACCATCCACTTCATCATCATACTCTGTTTGGTGGCTATATATACTCTGTTTAATGGTGATATTAAGGAGAGAACTGGTTTTAACAGCTGGTTTTAACTTTGCTTGCACATTTGGAACAAAACAATTCAAAAATTTACTTTGAAATCAAGAATCTTTTCTTTAACACTCCAAATTTTATTACAATTACTATATTTTTTATATAAAATTAAATTAGATAAAAGCAAATAGATTTTTGAGCTAAAATTAAAACACCAATCCCAGATTGATCAACAGGAAAATTTTGTAATAAAAATGAATTTAATTAATTAAACAAAAAAAAACTCACATATCATCCAAGAACTTTGCAGCCACCATGACACTAGTGATGAGCAACCTATGAACATTGAACGAATTAACGGGCCAGGCCGGTTGGCGTTGAGTGAACCGGTCAAGATAAACGTAAGCAACAACATAACACGACGGACTACAATTCGCATACTTGAAAATTCTCTCCAAATAGCTATGAATTGTGATTGTTGGCCTTGTTAGGCCATGAAAGACTGAAGCTTTTTGTGGGTGGTGGAATTGAACGTTTAAATCATTTGATTCGGTCGCCCTTTGAAGGAGAGAAGAGAGGAATGTGATGAGTTTTGACATGGCCGTTGGTCTCTCCTCTAGCTCTGCCATTGATGAACAACAAATGAATTGAAGAGAGTTTTAGAGTATGTATTTTTTTGTAATGATGATAAATGAGAATACCAAGTCTTTTTACTTCTGGTATATATATATATATATATATATATATATATATATATATATATATATATATATATATATATATATATATATATTGATAAATGAGAATACCAAGTCTATATATATATATATATATAATCAGCCTTATCGGGTGGAAAAATTTAATTGACGAAATTGCCGTTGGGAATTTGTAGAATACCAAGTCTATATATATCGTGGTAAATAATAAAAACACAGTCGGTTAATAGAATTCAAAATTTTATCCTAAATTCTCTATGTGGTATACTGTGGTTGAATGATGTAAAATACTAGTTAATTTTTGTACAGGTAACCCGTATATAATTTATTCTCATATAACAAACAAACATTATGAGTGGTGGAAATGTTGATTTGACAAAAATACCCTTGGGAATTTGAATTATGTCTTGGGTGTCCCATGCTGGGGTTTGAGTACTTTTATGAGTTTGGATTTGAATTGGATTTTTTGTATCTATAGGTAGATTCAAAATTTAAAACGTACGAGGGAAAGGGTGATTATTAATTTTGGTTTGATGATTTTTGTTTATGACTAAAAGGAAAAGATTAGAAGAAGTTTTAGAGCTTTTTGTGATGGAATTGATATAAATTGACAGGTTATGACAAAGGGTGGTGGGCATGCCATACTTATAATAAGTGATTACATGTGGATTAAGGCGTGCGTACAACTCACGGGGTGGGTATCTTTTGAGAGCGATCTTGCATGTGTTGTGATTCCTATACATATTTTTCAAAAATAGTAGATGATAATGTTAGTATAGATTTAAAATTAATACTATTGTGTAAATGTTAAGAATATATTTTTATTTTATATTTATCTTAAATATTAGAGAATGTAAAAATAGTATTATACATGAGAAATATATATATATATATATATATATATATATCTCACACATTTATTATTAATATTTTTTATTTTAAAGGCAGGCTTCTTTTATTTGATTTGATTGAATACGCTTGTTCATGACCGACAACATCCAACAAAGCAAGATTTTTCTCGGTATCATATAATATCTCCACAAATTTATCGCCACGTTTAAATCTTAACAAAATCTTGCAACGTACAAAAAAATTATATGAAATGTCTAACAAAATCAAGTAGCTGGTTAGTCAGGTTTCAAGAGGACATTCAGAGGTATTATGGCTCCATTAGCGCCCTTCATTTCCAGCCAATTTGCTCTCCATGTGACTCCCCCTCCTCCTACTCCTACTCTTGTGACCCGCAATCTGCGCCACCACAAAATATAATAAATAAATAAATAATATTGCACCATCTTATGATTTAATAAAAGAAAAATATATCAATACATAAAATTAGATAGAATTATAAAATGATCTCACTCATTACACATCTCTTCAAAAGGAATACTATTACTACATATCCACGTAATTGACAATAAAAAAGTTGACAAGTTGACGTAAACATTCATAATATGTATTATATTCCTATTTTAACATAGTTAAATTGAGATATTTTGTAATGAAATTTCTCTTCATTAAACTCACAGGAAGATTAATAGATAGAAAAATGGACCACTACCTCCCCTTTTTTCTTATATTATCTCAAAACTTAACTATTTAACTAATAATAATTGATGGTTGATGACTTATCAAGGATTCTATTCGCATGTCCATAATAATAATAATAATAATAATAATAATAATATTGGATGCAACTCCTCGAATTTGATCACCAAGTAAACAACAAAAGGTGAACCCTTTTAATCATATACAACCAAAGCAAGATCTATGTGATTGAACCCTCAATCATTTTCATAACAGATTCAAGTACCATTACAATGCTACTCATCATATGTATTTAAATTGAAGAAATCTTTAATGGTACATAGCAAATTTCTTTATCTAGACATGTTAAGCTTCTATAAATTAGTCCATAAGCTACAAGAACAGATGAAATAGATCAACAAAAACCCTAGAACAGAAGACTGCATATTTTATATAGATGATGATCAGTACAATAGCACTTCTTGCAGAGCTTCATAATTCATATGGTGAAAGGCACATGGAAGGTGTGACCTCCTCTGGATTTCATGAACTACAAACAAACACCGTAAAATAATTTCACCGCGTATATCTCCATGAATTAAGCCCAAAAAATAATAAAGAAAAATCTGTGAGAAATATAATGTTTCTTTAGCTAATGTCAAAAGATTTAGTTAAATTCTCACATGCTTCCTTGTAGCTGGTTAAGTAGACTTTCGGAATCATCGTCATCAGTTCTTTCCTTCTCCATTGGCAATCGACTGTCAAGAGCCACCCCCATTAGATAAGGGAATGTATGACATATAAACTGCATCGTCGAGACAAACCATTTGCCTCAACACGCCCAACAAAACCTCCTTACTAGCCTCATCTCTTTCTTGCTCACAGAGCTTGAGAATGGAACTCACATTCGCAGGCTTTGGTTTCCAGAACTTTGATCCCTCAGCCGAAACAGCCTCCTTTAAGCAAGACAATACCTCAGAAATCCTTTTCTCTTTAATATGGATTTCTCCAACAATCTCCCATGTAGTTGAATTTCGCTTTCCTCCCACATCATCCATATCTTCAAAAAATGCTTCGGCTTTCTCAAAAAACCCTTTCCTCACATACCAACCCATCATAAGATTTGCTATTCTGGGGTCATATGCTGACTTAACTGCGAGCCAGTCTTCATAAATGTTTTCTGCCCCTTCAATATTATCCAGCCTTACCAAAGAAGAAATCATAGCATGGTAATCCAAATTTGGAATCGTGGGAAAAACTGATTTGTAAATGTTCCATACTCGTTGAACCTCCTCCTTGTTACCAGCACTACCGTAAAGACTAATGAAATAATGATAAGGCATTCGATCCCGACCTGTGATTCTACTCTCAATCTTCTTTAAATACTCTTCAGCCTTTTCAACATGCCCCATCTTGATGTACATAACACCACCACGACGACGACGACGACGACGATTATTATTATTATTATTATTATTATTTATTTTATAATTATGATACATAACATGATGTTTTGATTTTTGGCTATCGAGTGTATCATGCAATTTATTTTATTCAATAAAAATGTACTTATTAACAAAAAATATTAAAAAACTTATGTTTAATTAATAAATAATTTTAATTGTATAAACTATTGTGAGAATTATTTATTAGATTAAATATGTGAAACTAATAATTGTAATTAAATACTGAGTGATTAATTTTTAAAAAATGCTAAAATAATACCACAAACACATTACACATGTATGTATTTATATAGTGACAATTATTTGATTGTACATATAACGTATTCTGTTGTGTGCAAGTATATAAAAATATAATTAATTATTTATTTATTATTTTTTATTAACATTTGATAATCAATAATATTTTAAATTTTGGCTTATTTAATTTCTTTCATATCTAATAGCCATATGTTTGGAGATAATAGTATTTTGAATAAATGAATAGAAGTTTTGTTCTATAAATTGATCTAAACGATTAATGAATTAAGTTATTTTCAACATTATTTTTATGTATTGATGTATTTATTTTTTTTGAAAAAAATAATAATTTAGGCCATGGGCCGGGCAAAAATGACCCACTTTTTTTTTGGCTGAAAAATTTAAGCCCGTAGCCTACTTTTTTCGGATGGGCAGGCCCGACCCGCGGGCTTAGGCCATTTTTGTCAGGTTTAATATCTATATTGATATTGAATATTATTGAATGTTGTTATAAAAAAAATTTAAAATTTACAAAATTTATCATTTATATTAGTAAATGATGACGTGGAGTTAGATTAAGGTCGGATCGTGAACACTGAATCTGAGGTACGTAAAGGAGGCCTGAATTTGGGGGCATCTCAGGAGAACTGTCATGCCTTATATTGTCATGATATTGCTCCTTAAAGGATAATTTGTGGTGAGGTTTGAAAAATTCAAATGATGGCCCCATCTACCTCTAGCTCTGTGGTGTTATTTCCAGAGTACCGTAAACCGTTGATTAGACCCGATCATCTTTTTTTAGTTCGATCAACTGTGCACTCCACTTCTATTGTTAGACCTGCAAAGCTTCAAGAGTATCTTTGGCCTTCTTGATCTTCTACCTTTTGATCACCTCATGTTGATCGGGGCTAGCTTTATTCCCTATCTCGATCCTCCCGGCAAGGGTATCAGTTATTTATCCTTCGTTTGTGCAAGTCTGGAATTGGTGAATTTGGAGGGTTAAACAATCGACGTTGAATCGATGTTGATTGTGTCTCCTTTGGTTTAGACCTCGGATTACTAGGATTGAGTCTGTTTTTCATCGATCCTCGTACATGATGTGTTGGTGGTACAACCGAATACCCCGCCTGATTCGCACTACTAGAAAATTGACCTATAGCGACGCGATATAGCAACGATCGGGGCAGAACCGTCGCTATAGATCTATATAGTTACGGTCACGTCCTAGCTATCGCTATAGACCTTTAAAAGGAGTCTATAGCGATGGTCACTTGATGGTTGTCGGTGTAGTGCTTAATTTTGGCACCGATAGAGGGAATTTAGCGACGGTCAGGAGTTGACCATCGCTATAGACATTTAAATATAGTCTATAGTGACGGTCATTGGATGGCCATCTGTATATACCTTATTTTTGGTAGCTATAAAAGGGATTTAATGACTCGGTAAAGAACTTATTTTTGTACTTTTAGCGGGAGTCATGAGTGCGCACAAATCCCTCCCATTTTCTTCCCCAAATCAATATCATTCAGTTGTTTTCCCACTTCCAGTCGTCTCTCACGCTTTCTCTCTCCTCGTTTCCCTCCTTTGCATGGCTCTTCCTCTATCTCTTATCGGTAACCTTACGCTCGCTCTTGGTGGTGCTCTTTCGATCCTTAGCCGCCTCGACTTTACTGTTTCAAAGCCCGTGTCAGCTCAAATTCGATTAAAATCACTTTACGCTCTGGTCACCTTCACCAATCCCTCATCGGATTCCATGGCAGCTTCTACTGGAACTGGTCCAAAATGGGCTTAACAGACAATAACCCTCCCTCCTCTCGGGCGAGGCTGTCATCTAGTTACCCCTATGGTATATATATAAATTGTCCTTCTGTTTTCCTCCTTTTAATATAACTTTAAGCCAATTTTAAATCGGTGATTTTCAATTGATTTTATATTACAAGGAGTCAATTCTTTGTGATTAAGGTAATTTGAGATTTGATTATCTAAACTGGAGGAAAACAGTGGAGGTCCATTCCTCGAAATAGGCTATTAGAAGTATTGTTTTTCAATAATGTCTGAAGGTTATAACCACAGAAAGTAATCAGTTGACAAAAATATGTAAAACAGTACTGACCTTTATAAAAGATGATTCAATTCGACATCTAGAGAAAGATTTCACAGGCCCCTTTTCAAGCTGAAGTCTATTATAGATATATATTCTATAGAGCAAGTTAACAAAATCTAAGTCATACCTAAAAGCTTGGTTATGTAAACTTAACCCTTGAGATTTAAAAAGTTTCACAGTATGTCCTTTTCTAAATGGGGTTAAACAATTTCCTTTTCTTAGTTGCTATGGATGCTTCAAATGTGTCTGAGGTTTGGATGTCATGTTAAATTTAAAGGTCAAAGTTGCATACTTAGTTGCTAAGGATGATGCATACTCCACATAATTGTTGCTCTCAACAACTTAAACCCTATCATATTAAATATAAAGCAGCAGAGCATTTATTAGACATGTTGGTTCACTATAATCAAGTTTTGTCACATAAACTCTACTTTGTTGGATTTATAAAGCTGAGATGTGTTCTATTTTTCTATTCGATCAATACTAAGTGTTAGATAGAGATAAATTAGTAAAGAAAATGGGAGAGATTAAGATTTCAAGTGCTTACAATTTAACAGTTATTTGTTTTCTTCTGGGCAGTTCTCTGATATTTTTTATTATGAAATGTTGGATATTTCTCTTCCGGAATTGCAGTGTTTGAAAACTCTGAAAGTTGCTTTCCATCATGAAACTAAGGATGAGGTATATATCTGAAAATATCTGTTATATCATCTTTCAAGGCTTGTACATGCTAATCCAGGGGGGGAAAACATTTTTTCGATTAAAATTTCATCAACCATATTTGAAAGTTACTACATTTATTACTAGAAATTCTAAACCTGAATTCTTCTTGGTCCCCGCCCTTTACAACCATGAAAAGTATAAAAAGAAAAACTAGCAGTTCTCTTACTAGTTTTTGAAAAGAAGACTCTAGTTAAAAATGAAAACGAAAACTCATGATTTGCTAGAAGTTCTTAGACATTCGTAACCAAGGTATTTTTATGTATATGGTTGCTATATGCAAGCTGATTGTTCGCCTTTTTTCATTCAGAAAATACTTCACGCAAGTGCACGTGGTCTAATCGTAGTATAAGCTAACAAGGTATCGTTCCCACGAGAAATTGCAAATTAAGCATTGAATTAATAGTTAATAATTGAAATAACATCAATTGGATTTTGTGAATTGACAATACCGTTAAGTTCTAAAGTTAAATTTCAACAGTTAAATTACTCCAAACTGAAATCTCTATATTAAACGATGTTTAGGGTTTACAACTTAATTATCTGTTATCAACTGAACCGAGTTATCACTGTGCCGTTAGAATACACGCAATGAATTGCTAATTAAGAACTCTCAAGTACTGAATAATATCTCTCGATTATTATACAGCAAATCTTCTCCAATTCTACCGATTAAGGAATTGATTGAAGAAGAACATCACTTTTAAACCAACAACCTATATTTCTATGATTGTTGAATTTTAAGAGATAGTAAGTTCAGGTTCTCTACCAATTACATGTGGAAATAGAGTATATTTCTATCTCTATCACAATTTATATTAACAATAAAGTTCACATGCTACCATGTAAGGTCTAATTTCATACATCCTCTCTCGATTCTATATGAAATACTAGGTTAAATCACTGGCCAAGTAATTACAACAATTAATCAGACATGGTAGTCAACCCCACATGTATTTAACAAGCACAAGTAATAACTCACTTCAGATTATACAGAATATTTGCATTGCAAACCCTAAACAACAGAATTTAGCTCATATTCAAATTAAGATAACATACACAAGAGTGAATTCTAGCCATAATAAATTGACAACAATTTAAGTACAGGAGTTCAAGAGATAAACTAAATATGTATTCTTGCCCTTCTCTGCACCAAGACTATAATTTCTTCCGTCAAAGTGCAGACTTCCTTCTCTTCGCTCCGTTCGCTCTATGTATATTTCACTTTTGCTCTGTGTGTCGCTCTACTCCTCTGTCTGACTATCTTTTCTTGGGTTATTTATCTGGCTTTTGCTTTGTTAATTTCAAATCCCCCGCTTCTCCGCACGTTAACTGTCCAAAAACTGCCTTAGCAACTGTTCAACATCGTGGGAAAAATCAGGCAAATGACCATGACGCAGCTGCTTCATCCATCACGCAGCTGCGTTGAAATCACCTAACGCAGCTACTTCATCCATCACGCAGCTACATTGATATCACCTGACGCAGCTGCCTCATAAGTCACGCAGCTTCACTTTCTCACGCAGCTGTGTCTAAACATTCTGGAAAAGCCTGCTTGTGTGATGCAGCTGCTTCACTTTGTCACGCAGCTGTGTTGGAATCACGCAGCTGCGTCTAAACATTCTAGAAAAGATTGCTCCTGTGACGTAGCTGCTTCACTTTGTCACGCAGCTGCGTGAACCTGCCTTCGAAATCACTGAAATGCCATTGCAAGCAATCCATGCAAACCTAAAACAAATACACAAAAATGCATAAAATTGAAATGAAAATACCTAAGAACTAACAATATATAAGTAAAGAAGTAATTACTTTGCACGTATAAAATTTACTCAACAAATACCCCCAAACTTATCTAATTGCTTGTCCTCAAGCAAAAATAACTTAACAGAACTGAACACTAGAAGCAACCATGAAATTTTTAGCAAAACATAAATCATTATTACCACACACTAGATTCAGGCCTCAAAGCAACTCGTAATAGCCTTACAGAACTTTCAAGAACTACAGAATTCATAAATCTCCCATAATCGACAATCAAGACCTATTTAAGATTCCTAATTGTGTGTGTTCCGTAGTTTCAACTAGTGAGAAAATTAGACAACTCTTAGATTAATCACAAGCAGAATTTCAGTTTGAATTTTTGCCCTTACTTTTACAACACTTAACTAAGTCAGGCAGTCACATAAATTAGGGATCATACTATTCATAAGAAATACAGGAGTGAATGCGTTTTACGCTCCATTTCACCCCTAACTCACTAACCATGACTCGTGCAATGCACAATTCCATTAGGCTATTCAATGCTACCCCTGTAACGAGCTTTTAACCAATGACTCTCAAACCAGTTGGTTTTAGGGCACTAGATGTAAAGACATCCCTAATGATTTACTTGCTCGAATAGCAAAGACCACGAAATTCTGACTGAGTCAATTATTTTCATGTATATATATATTTTTATTGTTTTATTATTTCACTTTTTTTTTTTTTTTTTTTATATATATATATGATCCCCCAAACTTATGTAAAAGCCTTAACTCAGCATATGAGAAGTAGCAAGTAAGTATAGAAGTTCAACATATGAAACTCACAAAATCAATCTGGTAAGTTTTCTAATTCTCAACTACTCGAAACAAACAATCAACTTTGTGCTTATAAAGACATAGGTACCAAAAATAACGCAAGACTACTCGACTGTAAGATTGAAATTTCTCATGTTCTTCCATTACTTATTAAAGGCTAGCAAAAGAAACAAACAATCTTATCATAGGCCTTGCACTAGTTTGTTTTCATGGTTACCTTAAAAACAAAAACTACAACTAACCATTTTCGTAGGTATCACGGTTACACTTAGCACGTGTAACAAGCCTTTTAAACCTCATAATTACCTTATGAGGACGAGTTAAGTCTCGTGAGGGTTTGCAGTGAATATACCCTCAAAATTCATTTACATTCCTAATTAATTTTTTTTTTTTTACTTTACTTTAACAAAGAAACAACAAATCATAAACAAAAGACATAAACAACACATGCAAACAAAACATAACAAACTTCCCCCAAACTTATGTAACTCAGTGCCCTCAGTGAGAAATAAAACACAACTGAATTAACGGGACTTCCCTCGGTGAACACTACTCCTCTGCTTCGTCGTCAGGTGAATTAGGAGGTAATGCAATCATCGTCAGAGGAGATGGAAAGTGCAAGGACTCACGACCAGCATTCATTTCCAAGCGATTAAATGCCTCCGCTAAAGTTGATGAAAATGCTGCTTGGTATTCCATCATAGAACCCATTGCTTGTGCCAAATGGGCATCCCGTCTAGCTTGTCGACGAGATTCTCTCTGAAGCTGCCTTACTTCCGCCACTAAAGTGTTAATTGTGTTTGACGATGAATCTACATCCTGTTCCGGCTCAGCAGCAAATAACTCCTCGGTATCCGGAGAATGCGGATCACCCAAAAGAAATCCCGCTCCTTTTGGATCAGGAGGTGCCCCATTCCATTTCTTGAAGTTCTTGATGATTTTAGAATCGATGGGGACTTGAGGGTGCTGAATTGGTTCACTTTCATCCCATTCTACTCCCGCTTCTTCACAAAGCCCACAAATTAAAGACGGATGAGGTAGACCCCGGACTGGTTTCCCCTTAATAGCATACTTGATTGAGTTGTTGATCACTTGTCCCTTATCAATGATTTTCTTATTGACGATGCAGAATAAGAGGACCGCTCGTTCTTTAATTACCTCGGTGACATGTGTTGTTGGCATTAGTTTAGCACACAGAAAATAGTACCATGTCTTCCCAAATCGACTCAAGTATATATAGTTAAAGTTTTGGGTTCACCGTCTCTATACTTCCAGACGGCATCCGGTTGGCACAATCCTCTAATAATCTCCTCATAATTTATCGGCTCCCTAACAAGTGCTGAATACTCATCCGCTTCTGGAAGCAATGGAATACCATAATACTCGTTTATTTTCGCAGGAGAAAAGGAGACCTTCTTACCCCGAACGACGACCTCATTATGTTTAATCGCCTTGGCATTAGCATAAAACTCTTTAATAATTGAAATGACGGTCGATTTAGGCTGATGAGGCAATGTTCCCCAATTCTGGTTGATCATTCTCCATAATTCTCCATCCAAAGGTCCTGGATCAATACCCCGCTCTGGTATAAGCTTCTTGGCATCAACATGTTCCTCATAGAACTTGGCCGATTCAAAGTTCACAAACTAGCTTGAATCATATGGAAGGGTGGACCGTGAACTTTCTCATCGATGACGTTTTGGTGCCATGGAACTCACAAGCCTTCCAAACTTTTCGAAACACCAACCAATTCCAAGAATAACTTGACTTTTTCGTTGAGGAATTTTACCAAACAGTTGACAGGTACCTTGTTTACAACCCCCAAACTTATAGCCTTGATTCTTGATTAAACCCCCACTAGTACTCAAAAGTCCCAATCAACAACAATTTGTATAGGTGCAAGAATCTATCACTATCCACAAGACTAATTATATGAAATTTGACAAAATAAAATCTTACTTGAAGATGTAGGAGAAGACCCCCAAACTTGGTGTTTCTTTAGAATCGAAGGAAATGGAAAGATTGTAAGTGTGTTGTAACTGAGAGAGTTTTATTTATAACCTCCAAGACGCACAATGTATCCTTGAATGCACGTAGAACGGATGTACTAAGAAGTGCAACGAAAGGGCAGAACGGAAGAGACTTGCTGAAGAAAAGAGGGGCAGACGAAGTGGCAAACGTTTTAAACGCTCAACTGTTTAAGAGTGAAAATTCCCCGTCACGCAGCTGCATAAGATATTGACGCAACTGCATCAGACCTGATTTGTAATATGTGACGCAGAGGCGTGATGTTGGACGCGGGGGTGTCACTTTTTACGCAGCTGCGTTGAGATGTCACGCAGGTGCGTCCAATGGTGAATCAATTCCAGTAACTTCTGACGCAGGGGCGTGCTTTCAGACACAGGGGCGTCAAGTCTCACGCAGCTGCTTCAGCTTCTGACGCAGGTGCGTCAACGCCTCAAACGAATTTTCATCAATTCCAGTAACTTCTGACGCAGGGGCGTGCTTTCAGACGCAGGTGCATCACCCTCTGTTTTAAAATTTTCTATTCCTTGTCTTCTTCCCTGAACGTTTGACAAGCTTGAAGAACTGTACCTGACATATATTGCTCAAATTAAATGCAACACAAACCCTAAACCATAAATATGAATAAAAACTCAACAAATTATTTCCACTAAATTAATAAATAAAAATTTGGGTTGCCTCCCACACAGCGCTTGTTTTATTGTCATCAGCCTGACATTACTCCCTGTTTAAGTTGAGAAAGAGACCGAGGACTTCATCCTATTGAATGTGTCTCCTCAGTAATGTTTGAGTCTTTGACCGTTCACCTTAAACGTGGCCTCTAAATCATTGCATTTTAACTCCACCGCTCCATACGGATAAACAGCATGAATTGTAAAAGGACCTGACCACCGTGATTTCAGCTTTCTTGGAAAAAGTTTGAGTCGGGAATTGAACAATAATACCGATTGGCCTGGTTCAAACTTTCGGTCCACAATGTGTTTGTCATGCCAACGTTTGACCCGTTCCTTGTAAATTTTTCGTTTTCATAGGACTGAAGTCGAAACTCCTCCATCTCATTGAGTTGTAGCAACCGTTCCTCACCAGCTAGGTTGAAATCTCCGAGTTGCCCAATATGCATGATGTTCCAATTCCACTGGCAAATGACAAGCCTTCCCAAAAACCAGCCGATAAGGCGACATTCCAAGTGGTGTCTTAAAAGCTGTTCTATAAGCCCAGAGTGCATCATCGAGCTTAACGGACCAATCCTTACGATTAGGATTTACTGTCTTCTCCGAGATCCTTTTCACTTCTCTATTTGAAATCTCCGCTTGTCCACTTATTTGTGGGTGGTAAGCAATAACAACCTTATGCTTGACTCCATATTTCGCTAATAGGGCGTTGAATTATCTGTTGCAGAAGTGAGATCCTCCATCACTAATTATTGCTCTGGGTGTCCCAAATCTTGTGAAGATATTACGTTACAAAAATTTGGTTACCACCTTAGCATCATTAGTGGAGGTTGCAATTGCTTCCACCCACTTAGACACATAATCGACTGCTACAAGGATATAAGAATTGTTAAAAGATAAGGGAAAAGGTCCCATGAAATCAATACCCCAAACGTCAAACATTTCAACTTCTAAAATAGAATTAAGGGGCATCTCCTGTCTTTTCGAAATATTTCCTACCCTTTGGCATCGATCACAATGTAGAACAAATGAATATGCATCCTTAAATAAAGTAGGCCAGAAAAAACCTGATTGAAGAACCTTAGCAGCTGTTCTTTGGCCTCCATAACTTGATGCATGACACTGCTGAAGAATGCTTCCCATCTCTTCTTGAGGAACACAACGTCTCACTAACTGGTCAGCACAACTCTTGTACAAAAATGGCTCGTCCCACAGATATTGCCGTACATCATGTAGAAACATCTTCCTCTGTTGACATGACAATTCTGAAGGTATGACCTTCCCAACAATATAATTGACCAAATTGGCATACCACAGTACCTTAGACGTAATTATAAATAATTGTTCATCTGGGAAGCTATCGTTGACTGCCATCTCATTGTTTCTGAGCTGCTCCATTCTAGACAAATGATCTGCTATCTGATTTTCAGTTCCTTTTCTATCGCGAATCTCAAGATCGAACTCTTGAAGCAATAAAACCCAACGGATCAATCTGGGCTTTGCATCTTTCTTTGCAACAAGGTACTTTATTGTTGAATGGTCCGTGTAGACAATAACCTTTGTTCTAATGAGATATGGGCGGAACTTATCAAAGGCAAACACTATAGCTAACAACTCCTTTTCTGTGGTTGTATAATTTAGCTGAGCATCAGTTAAAGTCTTACTGGCATAATAAATAGCTTGAAATACCTTGTCTTTACGCTGGCCCAAAACTGCCCCAATCGCGAAGTCACTTGCATCGCACATCAATTCAAAAGGATGACCCCAATCTGGAGCTACTACCACCGGAGCTGTAATCAATTTCTGCTTCAAAATCTCAAATGCTGTGAGGCATGCTTCATCAAACTCAAACAAGACTTCTTTCTCTAGTAAACTGCACAACGACTTTGTAATATTAGAGAAATCCTTAATGAACCTTCGGTAAAACCTTGCATGACCCAAGAAGCTACGAATACCCTTGACTGAATTCGGAGGAGGCAACTTTTCAATAGCTTCAATCTTTGCTTTATCAACTTCAATGCCTTTTACTGACACCCGATGCCCCAAGATAATCCCTTCTTGAACCATGAAGTGGCACTTCTCCCAATTTAAGACCAAATTCGTTTCCATGCATCTTCTCAGCACCAAAGTTAGATTCTCCAGGTAGACATCAAATGAATCACCAAAAACCGAGAAGTCATCCATAAAGACTTCTAAATTCCGCTCAACCATATCTGAGAATATAGCCATCATGCACCGTTGAAAAATCGTTGGAGCATTGCACAATCCAAACGACATTCTCTTGAAAGCGAATGTTCCATATGGACATGTAAAAGTCGTTTTCTCTTGATCTTCTGGTGCAATGGCTAACTGGTTGTATCCCGAATACCCATCTAACAAACAGTAATATTCATGTCCCGCAAGTCGATCCAACATCTGATCAATGAACGACAAGGGGAAATGATCCTTACGCGTGGCTTTATTCAGCTTCCTATAATCCAAGCAAACTCTCCACCCCGTAACTGTTCTCGTCGGAATCAACTCATTATTCTCATTAGGAACAACCGTCATGCCGCCCTTTTTCGGGACGCAATGAACAGGGCTTACCCAAGCACTGTCTGAAATTGGGTAGATAATCCCAGCATCTAGCCACTTAATTATTTCTTTCCTCACCACCTCCTTCATAATTGTGTTTAATCTTCTCTGTTGATCAACTACTGGCTTTGCATTATCCTCCATTAAAATTTTATGCATGCAAAATGAGGGACTAATACCTTTGATATCCGCTAAGACCCATCCAATAGCTGATTTACACTCCTGAAGCACCCGTAGTAACTTCTCTTCTTGCACTTCGTCCAATGATGCTAAAATAATGACAGGCAAAGTAGATGCCTCACCCAAATAAGCATACCTGAGGTGGTTAGGCAATTGCTTCAGCTCCAAGACTGGTGGCACCTCAAATGAAGACTTCCCATTTGCCTTTGAATTTTCCGAGTAATCAAGTTCCTCAAAATGTTGTCTGAACTTTGTAAACCTCGGTGCAGCATCCATTAATTGCACGTACTCCATCGCTTGCTCACACCCTGAAATTTCCTCAATACTGATTGACTTCTCTAGTGGATCACTGATACTGTTTTCCAAAAACATCTCGTTCACAATATCATCCACAATATCAACTCTTAAACACTCAGCAACCTCATTAGGAAATTTCATTGCCTTCAGCACATCAAACGTCACTTCTTGGTCCTGCACCCTCATCGTCAATTGCCCCTTTTGAACGTCTATCAAAGTTCTCCCAGTAGCAAGAAACGGTCTTCCTAAGATAATAGGAATATCTCGATCCTCCTCATAATCTAGAATAATAAAGTCCGCTGGAAAAATGAACTTATCGACCTTAACTAACACATCCTCTACTATACCTCGTGGATATGTAAGAGATCTGTCTGCTAGCTAGAGTGTTACATTTGTAGGAGATGCTTCCTTAAGACCCAATTGTTGATAAACCGAAAAGGTCATGAGATTTGTACTTGCCCCCAAATCACATAGGCAACTGCTGAAGTGTTGACTCCCAATAGTACACGGTATGGTAAAGCTTCCCGGATCCTTTAATTTTGGAGGCAACTTCTTCTGTAAAATGGCGTTGCACTCTTCAGTTAATGCAACGGTTTCATAATCGTCCAATCTCCTTCTCTTGGACAAGATGTCTTTCATAAATTTCACATAACTCGGCATCTGTTCCAATGCATCTGCAAAAGGAATGTTAATTTGCAGCTTCTTGAAAACCTCCAAAAACTTTGAGAACTGCTTATCAACCTTCTGTTTCTGTTATCTCTGTGGAAACGGGACGTTAGGTACCTCATTAGGTTTCCTGTCCATATTAACCCTCTCCGTAACTTGAGATTTTGAAGTGCCCCCATCTTCCTTCTCTTCTTCAATAACTTCACCTTGTTTTTCCTTAGCTGGCTGCAATTCTCTACCACTCCTGAGTTCAACAACTTTACAATGCTCCTTACCGTCTTGCTTCGGGTTTACCTCCGTATCACTTGGAAACGATCCTTGAGGTCTACTGTTCAATGCATTAGCTATTTGTCCCATTTGGTTCTCCAGATTCCTTATAGCTACAGCCTGAGTCTTCACTATCGAGTCGAACTGGTTAACCAACTTAGCTAGTACATCTTCCATCTGAGCCAACTTATCCGGCTGCTGAGGCTGTTGATTCTGCTGATTATGAAACCCCGGTGGATAAGTATTTCTCGAAGTCTGTCCTTGGGGTTGAGATTGATTGTTGCTCCAAGAAAATTTTGGATGATTACACCACCCCAGATTGTAACTGTTAGAATTCCCCCTTGCTGTCGATTATAATTGGACACAAATTGCACTAACTCTGGATTAATTGCACACTGATCACTTGAATGACTCCCTGCACATAGTTCGCAAATTATCTCCACTTGCTGTACCTTCTGACTCCCCATTGCATCTATCTTCTAAGCAAGGGTCGACATTTGTGTTGACAATGTCGTAACAGAATCTAACTCAATAACTCCAGCTGCCCTAGGTGGATTCATTCTTGCTGTCGGCCATTGGTAGTTGTTTACTGCCATGGTTTCTAGTAAGGCGTATGCCTCGTCACAACTATTGACCATTAGATCACCCCCCGCTGCTGCATCTATGCTTGATCTTCCTGCTTGTCCCAGCCCATTATAAAATGTCTGAACTTGAAGCCATTTCGGAATCCCATGATGCGGACATTTTCTTGATAACTCCTTGAATCTTCCCCATGTTTCGTATAATGACTCTAAATCCTGCTGGGCGAATGTAGTGATCTCAAATCTTATCTTCACCGTCTTTGCATAAGGGAAAAACTTCGCCAGAAATTTCTGCACCAAATCATCCCATGTAGTAATTGATCCCGGGGGCAATGAATGAAGCCAACTCTTTGTCTTATCCCTCAATGTGAACAAGAAAAGTCTCAAACGAATCGCATCATCCGAAACCCCTGGATATTTGAAAGTATCGCATATTTCCAAGAAACTCCTCAAATGCATGCTAAGATCATCATTTGATAACCCCCCCAAACTGTATAGAATTCTGAACCATCTGAATTGTTCCCGGCTTTATCTCGAATTGTGTCGCAGTGATAGCAGGTCTTGTAATACTCGATTGTATCTCAGTCATCTGCGGAGTGGCATAGTCCCGTAAGGACTTTTGCTCATCTTCCTCTGCCATTCTTACTTGCTCCACTTGTTCCTGATCCTGGTGTTGCGTTGTTTCTTGAATATAGTTCTGAATCCGATGTAACCTTCTTTCAATCTCGTCTTCGAAAGGAACTGTATCCTTACCCTGTGAACGTGTTTGCATATACAACCAAGATTACCTGAAAATGAAGGGTAATAAACTAATTAAAATTTATCAATCTTCACAAGAAAATATTTCAATTAAAACTAATATCAACACTTTATTTAAAAAATAATTCCCCGGCAACGGCGCCAAAAACTTGTTCGCCTTTTTCCGTTAAGAAAATACTTCACGCAAGTGCACGTGGTCTAATCGTAGTATAAGCTAGAAAGGTATCGTTCCCACGAGGAATTGCAAATGAAGTATTGAATTACTAGTTAATAATTGAAATAACATCAACTGGATTTTGTGAATTGACAATACCGTTAAGTTCTAAAGTTAAATTTCAACAGTTAAATTACTCCAAACTGAAATCTCTATATTAAACGACGTTTAGGGTTTACAACTTTATTATCTGTTATCAACTGAACCGAGTTATCACTGTGCCGTTAGAATACACGCAATGAATTGCTAATTAAGAACTCTCAAGTACTGAATAATATCTCTCGACTATTATACAGCAAATCTTCTCCAATTCTACCGATTAAGGAATAGATTGAAGAAGAACATCACTTTTAAACCAACAACCTATATTTCTATGATTGCTGAATTTTAAGAGATAGTAAGTTCAGGTTCTCTACCAATTACATGTGGAAATAGAGTATATTTCTATCTCTATCACAATTTATATTAACAATAAAGTTCACATGCTACCATGTAAGGTCTAATTTCATACATCCTCTCTCGATTCTATATGAAATACTAGGTTAAATCACTGGCCAAGTAATTACAACAATTAATCAGACATGGTAGTCAACCCCACATGTATTTAACAAGCACAAGTAATAACTCACTTCAGATTATACAGAATATTTGCATTGCAAACCCTAAACAACAGAATTTAGCTCATATTCAAATTAAGATAACATACACAAGAGTGAATTCTAGCCATAATAAATTGACAACAATTTAAGTATAGGAGTTCAAGAGATAAACTAAATATGTATTCTTGCCCTTCTCTGCACCAAGACTATAATTTCTTCCGTCAAAGTGCAGACTTCCTTCTCTTCGCTCCGTTCGCTCTATGTATATTTCACTTTTGCTCTGTGTGTCGCTCTACTCCTCTGTCTGACTATCTTTTCTTGGGTTATTTATCTGGCTTTTGCTTTGTTAATTTCAAATCCCCCGCTTCTCCGTACGTTAACTGTCCAAAAACTGCCTTAGCAACTGTTCAACATCGTGGGAAAAATCAGGCAAATGACCATGACGCAACTGCTTCATCCATCACGCAGCTGCGTTGAAATCACCTGACGCAGCTGCCTCATAAGTCATGCAGCTGCGTTGAAGTCACGCAGTTGCTTCACTTTCTCACGCAGCTGCGTCTAAACATTCTGGAAAAACCTGCTTGTGTGACGCAGCTGCTTCACTTTATCATGCAGCTGCGTCTAAACATTCTGGAAAAGACTGCTCCTGTGACGCAGCTGCTTCACTTTGTTACGCAGCTGCGTGAACCTACCTTCGAAATCACTGAAATGCCATTGCAAGCAATCCATGCAAACCTGAAACAAATACACAAAAATGCATAAAATTGAAATGAAAATACCTAAGAACTAACAATATATAAGTAAAGAAGTAATTACTTTGCACGTATAAAATCTACTCAACACTGATTAAGTGTGATGAAGTGGTTGTGTTATGTTCTTTTGAAAAGGTATTAAAATTGCATTTGCTTTATAATTAGTACTTTTGTCATGTACTGTATTAGTGTATTTGTTTCATAAACGCTTTAGAATATCACCGCTGTTTTGGTATCATGGTCAATAATGTGATCTAGTAACTACCTTTTTTCCTTATTTTTGGATATGTTGTCTGATGTTTAACCTGAAATCTTGATAGAGCAAGCATTGAGCCGAATTTTCATGACTTGTACTTGAAATTCATGGACAATGTTAATTCAAAGCCTTTGAACAAAGAGATTGTGCAAGGTACTTATAAGAACTGCAAGGTTTAGGCCTCATAACTATCTTGTTGCATGATTGTTTTGGAAAGTAGGCACCAGGATTGGATAATGGTGTGCTTTAGGTGTTAATCTCCAGTTTTGTCAAAGGAATTTGAATTATGAATCCATTTTGTCTAGTCTCCTGTGGGATTTATTGTTTAGTTTTAATAGAAGTGTCAAATGTTTCAAATAAACTAAAATCCCAAGCTTTTGACAAGCCTAATTACTGGTTAGGGGTGTTGAAAGGTAACAGGGAGGTCTCATTCCCTCCCCCCTAAAAACTTGATTTCATGAAGTTGTCATGTGTTCTACTTATCTTGTTGCTGTTACATGAATTGTTTCTTTTGGTCAATTGTCATACTATATAGGGAGTTGTTTTTTTACCGTCGAAGTACCGTATTCACTAAATGGAATAACTTATTTAAGGAATTTCCATCAGATATGGTTTGGTGCTTCAATTTTGAGTCATACTTCAATGTGTTTGGGAAATGCAAGTACTGTTATTGAACATGTGATATATGTTCTCCACTCTTATTTATGATATCACGATAGATATTGTTGTAAGCTACTGCTTTGAAGAAATTCTTGGATGCATTTTGTACTTTTTTTACTTTAGTAAGAAAGTGGAGATAATGTCTCCCTTGTCACTTTCCTTTATAAATTTATTTTACTGATGTTTTGTATCCCATTTCTGTTAATAATAGAGACCCCAATTAGTCAAGGGAAACATACAACTTTTTCTATGGATCAGCAGCGCAGTCAAGCTCTTGAAGCTCATGCCGCATCATTTGCCTCATTCAAAATGAGTTTGTTTCCTATTTTGCATACAAGTTTCTTGCCCTTTCTAATTCGTAGTGTTACTTTTTCTCAGTCCTGTAAGGAAAAAATGTCACTGTATCTTTTGCATTGTCTTAGGTGCCAGGGAATGAGAATCCCTCAATTCTTATTTCCTTTGCAACAAAAAGTTCTAATGCTGGACAGGTTACGTCAAAGTTGCATGTTATTGAGCTTGGTGCCCAACCAGGTCATTGTGCCTTTCCAAATACTATTGCTCCTTTTATTGTGTTACATTGATGTATTTGCAATAGTGAGCTTAGTGATGTCTCAGCATTTCATTCTAGTATATGTAATGTGCAAAAGTTTTATATAGAGGTATAAGCATGCCCTTCTTTTATGTGAAATCAATTTTTTGATGATGTATCTTATATTGTCAATTGTTAAATTTGGGGTAAAGGGAGGGGGGTCGTTTTACTAGTTTTCTTATTCTCAGATCTCTTCTTATATTTAAATCTAATTATAGACTGATGCTCATTCTGTATAAATATGCTTCCTTTTGCAAGGAAACCATCTTTTACAAATAAACAAGTAGATTTGTTTTTTCGTCTTGATTTTGCTAATGATTTTCCAGTTGCCGTGCATGTCCATTTTTTGTAAATGTTTCATCTAGCTTTTATTTTTCTATAATCAATTAGTATTCGGGAGTGGGGGGGGGGGGGGGGGGGGGTTGTTGCCTTGATTTGCTAAATCTATATTTGCAAAAGTATGCCTTGGTTATCACAAGGACCAAGGCATCCTTCAGTGCAAGGATTGAGCATCTTGATGTGTGTTTTATGTGAAACTTGTAATTGCTAAGTAGCAAATGACTATTGGCATAAATTGTGGCCATCATCTGACCATGATAAATTGTTAAATTGCAATTTTTTGTCTTATTATGATATATTATCAACTGTGAAGTGGAAGTCTGAATAAAATTATGATATATTTTCACACTAATTTTCTTTGTTATAGGTTTTATGTCAGTTATTGCTTTGTTCTCTTCAATTATTATGTGCTTGTATATGGAATGAGCTACATAAATTGTTAAATGCCTTAAACACATTTAAAAGATAGAACATAAATGGTTTCTGAATGCATAAGTACCTGTGTAAGATTGTAAAATCTATCTAATACAAAATCTGTAAAAAATTGTATTAATGGCAACTTTTCCTAGGGGATTGGTTAAATTTTAGTCTCCTCTTTTTCCCTATTACCTACATAATAATGCATAATTAGTTGTTAAGTGAGACTAATGAAATCAATTAGTAGAACAAAATTTTATCTTTATTTTCTCTAGCCTTGTCACTTGTTTAGTAATTCTTTTTTCTTAATGGCAGAACAAAGATGTAACTGAAGCAATTCTGAAGGTTGTTGCTGCCTATGACAGCAAAAATTATTGAAGGTGTTATTGGTCATCAGCTCAAGTAGTTTGTGAATGATGGAAGCAAAGTTTTACTGAGTGTCTCAAACTCTGATGTAAGAGTTCATGTTGCTGTAGAGTTTAAGGAGATTGTATTTTTTTTCCATATTCTTTGTATTTTATTTTTGGTTAATTATAATTTGATGTATTTAATAATTATGATGTAAATGATTTTAAATTATAAAAATTTATTTATGATTGTTATAGGACGTTGTATTGTGTGTTGAATAACAAATTTATTAATATTATATATTTTTTTAATATTTAAAAGGCCTATAGCGACGGTCGGTGCCAACCGTCGCTATAGGCATTTTTCAGTGACGGTCAGAACCGTCGCTATTGATAAGAATTGGCCGTCGGTAAAGAAACGTAAGCGCATTTTTAGTCTAATTGGTAGCGACGGCCAGACTGTCGGTATAGATATTTAGAACCGTAGCTATAGGTTTTAGTGATGGCTTCTAAAGCGACGGTCGGCGACTGTCGCTAATACCTTTAGCGACGGTCTTTTGGCCTATATCGACGATCAGCGACCGTCGCTATAGGTCAATTTTCTAGTAGTGTCGGTACTAGTTCACCCTTTTTCACCATTAAAATTTATTAGAATGAATCTTGCGATTTAGAACAAAATCTGCTAAAGGTCCTCCTTCTAGTGCTAATGTTAGCACCTGATTTGGTACACTTGCCCAAATCACCAAAAAGCAAGTCAACCTACACAAAGAACAGTTAATGGTTACACCAAAAAGGTTGACGATTTGGGTCATCGGGGGATAACTCCTCTGTGAGAATCAATATAGGGCAAAAACAATAACAATGAAGAGTTTTAATTGCTGAAATAATAATAATGAATGTAATGATAGTAGTAATTGAAGTATCCTTGACATTCACTTATGACTATATTTATAATTTACAAATGTTAATATGGGCAAGCACCTGAACCGAGCCTTAAATAGAAGATTTATATTAATTCGGGCCAACACCTGTACCAAGTCCTGAATAATTGCGTCCCAACAAATACTTTTAATTCTTTGCTTAATTTACCCGTTACGCTACAGGTAGGGGTGTCCAATTTTTTTCCCATTTTTTCGATTTTTTAGTTAACCGGACCGGTTCGAAACGGTTGATTTGATATAAAATGGACCGGTTGGGTTTTTGATTCGGTGCCAATTTTGATTTCGGTTCACCATTTTGAGATTTGGTATGTACCGATTTTCTTATTTTAATAATAATAATAATAATAATAATAATAATAATAATAATAATAATAATAATAATAATAATAATAATAATTTTTGGTAAAATCGGAACCGAACCGATTTACCGGTATACTGAACCGGTCCAACCGGTTCTGATATGAGAATTTAATTATTTCGATATCGATTCGGTTCGGTATCGATCCAGTTCGGACCAAATGAACACCCCTAACTACAAGAGTCCTTTAGTTTTCTTACTAAATTAGTCTTCTACCTAAATTCAATTAATATTATCAATTACGTTATTTAGTCATATTTCTATTAATCTTGAATTCAGTTCAGTAATAATAATGGATTCATTATTAAATTAGTGTTATAGCTGAATTAAAATTCATGTGTCATATCTAAATTAAAATTCATTAAAACTTGAGTTGAACATTAAAATTGACATTTCAAGCAAATTCTTTGTTTAAATTGTTAATACAATTAATCCTAATATTAAATTTTCTTCATTTACCTAAATAATAATAATAATAATAATAATAATAATAACAATAATAATAATAATATAATTATCTTCTCAGAGTTATATAACTCTATCCTACATTAAACTCATTATATAGATTAATAAATATTTGAGTGAAGAAACCTACAAATATAATTCAAATAATTAGTCTAACAATTGTTTAGGAAGCTTTCTTTCAGCCTGTAATTAATTTTTGTATGTAATTAGTACTTCTTCCAATTTTTGCTAAACAAGTCCTTAGAAAATTGTTTTTAAAAAAGCCAAAAAAAACTATATAAAAATGAACACAAAAAAATATTTAAAAAATCTGCCTTGATTTATTAGCATCTCTACATAAAATTGTTATCCGATAAGGTTATTGACGAAATGTCACAGCGAACTACCTGGAGCATATCACTCAAGAATAACGTCATCCGTAGACCTGATAATTTTAGTCTAAGTCTGTAAGTCGGCCCAATTCGTTCATCAAAAAATAGACTTTGGGCCTTTAAAATATAGTTTAAGAAAAATTGGGTCATTCTTGGCCCGGCCCGCAGGTGGCCCGGTCCATGGACTAATATATATTTTTTATTTTTATAATTATTATTACTTGACATTGTTGACAAAAAAAAAATGTTAACTTAAAAAATAAATCAAATAGAAAAATATGAAAAATATAATAATAAATTTTAACATGTGATTTTAAATAATAATACAAAAAAATATTATGAATAAGATATATATCACATTTAGTTTTCTTTCTTTTACTCTCTTATCTTTCATAATTAATATTATATACATTTATCAATTAATTAACCACAAGATTAGTTACATTTTAATGTATAAGAGTACAAAATATTTATAAAATTATTGATTGTTTTATTTTATTTACTAATAATATTAAATGATTATATAGAAATTATGTTACATAATTATTAATAATTAATATTAGTATTTATTTCAAATTATAAGTCATAATAAAAAATAAACTAAATATATTTACTCAAATAACCCACGGACCGATTCGGATGAGTCACGGGTTTAATTTTTTCAACCAACAAAAAAATAAGCTGTTTTCAACTTGATTTGTCAAATTTTTGACCCGACCCATTTATCAAGTCTAGTCATAAGCGACCTGCAAAACTAGTAAAAGTCCTCAAGGCTGCTAATTTTCTATGTAAAATTAGCAAGTCCTTAAGGCTGCCAAAAATTTCCATTCAAAAGACGAACCTAGATACCCGTTGGAAATGACTGTCATCTTTGACCCATTAATTTTGTATGATCGGAGACTAAATTTAAGGCAGACTGATCCAAAAAATATGAAAAGATGTTAGTAGGAGAGAGAAAATGAGATGTATAGTGAGACGAATATTATTGAAGTAATATTAGGGATACACAAATGTATATAAATAACATAAAAAAAAAAAGAAATTAAGAACGGGAGTATTATTAAATGTCTTACACATTTTAATTGATATTGGTATATATAACACATGAGTCTTACTTTTGGTGAATAATTTTTTGTGTATATAATATTATTCATATTATTTAGTTAGAAATTAAATAAGTAGTATTTTGTAATGAACAATGCTATGTACGCAAATTGTATATAAAAAATTATGCACCAATAATAAGATCTATGTATTGCTTACTAATCAAAACATATAAAACATTTAATAGTAGGTTCCGATTCTCAATTTATTTTTTTTATATATTGTTTGTGCATAATTTTTGTACATAATTTGTGTTTCTAATATTATTGTTTGTGCATAATTTTTGTGTATAATTTGTGTCTCTAATAACAATAGATTGATCATTGATTTTATATTAAAAGGCTGAGATTTAATGAATTCTAAATTTTAGAGTAACCTATAAACTCTAGATGTGACCGATCCGGAAAGGAGGGGTCGACTGACTAGTAGGGGTGGACATCTCAATTGATTTTTCGGTTTTTCGGACCAATTTAAACCAATCGATTCGAGATAAAAAAAACTTGTTCTGGTATCGATATAAAAAAATCAATATATACTAGTTTTTCGATACCGGTTCCGGTACCGTATTTTTATGGTTAGGTAAATACCAAACCGTTTATTTTTTAAAATAATAATTATTAAAAAATAATTAATATTAATAATAATTATTATTATTATAATAATAATAAAAATAATTATATTAATTTTTGATTTTATTCGATTTTTACCGGTACCGAACTGGTATACCGATCTAATTGGTTACGAATTTTTTTTAATTTTATTATCAATTCGATTCGGACCGATAAAAACCGGCTCAACATGCGCAGGGACTAACTAGTATCATTGGGGGTATTATTATTTATCATATCACAAGTCCGTGTGATATATCCGTTTAATTAGTTTTATTTTTTCGTATGATAGTACTGTTTCAATAGTGAAATATTAGTAGAATACCAAAAAATGGATTAACTATAGGCTAGAAGTAACAATTTTATAGTATACTTTGTCAAACAATGAGTTGTTAATTCGTCAGCAATATTGAATTAGTGGTTTATAAGCTATAAAAATTGGAAAACTTATTATAATACTCTCTTTTTTTAAATTATAAGATTATTATTAATTTTTAAAAATTAATTTGATATATTTTTTAATTCAAAATTAATATGATTTATTAAAAATTATAAAAAAATGAATCTTACAATTAATAGTACTTTTAATATATATACTTTATAATATTTATTATTATATTGACTAAAATTAAAAAAAAAAAAATTAATTTTGAGTTTAAAAATATTTTAAATTAATTTTTAAAAATTAAAATTAATTTTTTATTTTAAAATGGAGGAAGTACAATGTTTTAGTATATTACTAGTTGTTTCCCAAGTTCAACTTAAAATTTATATAGTAATAATAGTTAAATTTCGTTGCAATTTCCTTCCTTTTGGTTTTGACGAGTGCTAACTTCTTACAAGTTGGTCAGCAAGATTCCAAGATGAGGCGGCTGAATAAATATAAACATGTAAAGTACACTAATTTTAGTAATAATAGATAAATTTCGTTGCAATTTTATTCCCATGGTTTTGACTAGTTGCTAACTACTAGTTGGTCCGCAAGATTTCAAGATGAGGCTGCTGAATCTACACATTCAAATATAAAAATGTAAAGTAACCACTAAAAGTTTGTAAACCTTGTATAGTTCATATTTAGTTACTTAGCGTTGGCTATATTTAATATATTTAAAATATTTAAAATTTTAAATATATTTAAAAAATTTATTCGTCTATTAGTAAAATACCAAAAAATTAATTAACTATAGGCTAGAAGTTCCAATTTTATAGTATAACAAGTAATTGTCCGTGTCTGAAGGCACGATATAAAGAAAAATTAAATTAAAATTCAAAAAATAAAAATATTATTATTATCTGTATTATTACTAAGAAAATTATAAAATATAAATATTATAAATATTATTATTATCGGTATTATTATTATTATTATTATTATTATTATTATTATTATTATTATTATTATTATTATTATTATTATTATTATTATTATTATTATTATTATTATTCTTATTGTTGTTGTTATTATTGTTGTTGTTATTATTATTATTATTGTTATTATTATTATTATTATTAATATTAATATTATTATTATTATTATTATTATTATTATTATTATTATTATTATTATTATTATTATTATCATTATTATTATTACTACTACTACTACTAATGAAAAATTATATTAAAATTAGATTAAAATTCAGAAAATAAAAATATTATTATTATTTGTATTATTATTAGGAAAATTATAAAATATAAAAATTATAAATATTATTATTATTGGTATTATTATTATCAGTAGTATTATTATTATCGGTATTATTATTATTATTATTATTATTATTATTATTATTATTATTATTATTATTATTATTTTTTTTATTATTATTATTATTATTATTATTATTATTATTATTATTTTATTTTTTTATTTTTTATTTTTATTTTTTATTTTTTTTATTATGACCGCCCAAATCCAAGTTCTATAACCACGGGTTTGGTTCTCACGATTCAATACTTAATAACAAAATCTTCTTTTAAACATTGCGGAATAATACATAAAGGTTTCTTATAAAAAGGGTAAAATCCCAAGATTTACTAACCTTAACATAAACAATACATATCTTAAGGGATTACAAAAGATTTACAAAAGTAATTACATATTAAACAATTCATTTAGCATGCTAATAAGCTAATCTAAGCTTTGGCTTTTCCCTTGCATTTGTCCTATTTAGAGCATTCGGACTTAGCTGAAAAATAAGTCATGATATAGCAAGGGTGATCAACTAGCTTGCTCAGTAAGTTTAAGAACAGATGACATAAGATATATCATGATGAATGGAATATAACATCGAGAGTTTCAACAATAAATAATAATTATGAAAAAACAAGAATTCAATATCCAATAAAAGAATGTATTAACTATTTACTGCTGAGTGGCATCTAATGACCATGAACTGCTGCTAAGGGTAAAACAGACATATATATATCTGACACCCTGATAGTTTGGTATGCGAGAAGATCAATCTCTTGTACTCTATGTATATGCATAATATTCAGACATCTTGCGCAAGTTCGGTTTCTCGAATATAATACCCCTTATATAAGGTTGTTCGTTCTCAATCTTACTATAAGAATCCGCACCAACCAATGGTTTGAATAAGTTTTTAAAATATTCAATTTGATGAATTTAAACATGCATTGTCTAGCCGAAACAATTAGCTTAGACATTCTTAAACAGCTCTTGAATTAATGAACTATAAAGCTTGCAAATGCACTAAGTGCGAATACAATAATAATATCGATGTGGAATAACTTTAAATAATTAAACCACTTAAAGCTTTGACTAATAAATACAAGTATAGAAACTTGCTCAACAATAATTGAATAAAGTTAGAGAACTTGCTCAATATAAAAATTTGAGTAAGGTTAATGAACTTGCCTCGTGTGTAGATTACTGCTAACCAATTCAATTCAATTTTCTCTAAATAGACCTAACATTTAATCAAGTTTATCTTTAAATTAATATCATATATACATTCATATGATAACCTCTATATATCTTACACCTCTAACACTTAACCAAATAATTATATAGTTAAAAGTATATAAACACTTTGTAAATATTATCACCACTTGATAATATAAAACCTATATTAATTTAATATAGTTCAAACTCTTATCTAATATTATTATCAATTTAACAATATTTTATTAGTCTTATAATATTATTAATTATTTAATAATATTTTACTAACCTTTTAATATTATTAATTATTTAATAATATTTTAATCATTATCTAATATTATTAATCATTTAATAATATTTTATCAAATTCTTAATATTATTGATCATTTAATAATATTTTATTCATTATCTAATATTATTAATCATTTAATAATATTTTATTACTTTATAAATATTATTACTTATTTAATAATGTTTTATTCAATTACTAATATTATTAATTATTTAATAATATTTTATTAATTTTTTAATATTATTATTCATTTAATAATATTTTATTAATTTCTTAATATTATTAATCCTTTAATAATATTTATTCCCATTTATATATGAAATTAACTACTTATAATTTTAAAACTATATTTATTGGGTCTAAAAATAATAAAGGAATTTTTAGAACATTTTTCATTTTTCGACTTGAACCGGCCAAAACCTACTCGATCCAGCAAAAATCGAAAAATTGGCCCAACACTGTTGACACTCGGAATGAACCGAGTTCAGCGCTGAGTCAGCGTCGCCGGTGCTCGGGTGTTTTTCTTTTCAAAAGTAGGCAGATTTCCAACTTGAATTATCTTAATTAAAACTTTAATAAAATGAAATCTATACATCCAACTGACACAAACTCAATTTTGTTATATTACTAACTTCTTATTTTACAACATTTGATGGTTCGATCACATTTTTTAGAACGGTTTGACACGAAATTTGAGATCGAACCATCTAGGGTTTCAAAACATCATGTTTTGCGAAAAAAAGCCACAACTTCTTCATTTTTTATATTTTTGAAATATTCAAGTTGAGTTTTCTTTATAACTCATATATGTAATTTTCTAGCCATAGAAATTCATTTTCCAACCTGTACATTTATTATCGGTATTATTATTATTATTATTATTATTATTATTATTATTATTATAATTATTATTGTTATATTTATATTTATTATTGTTATATTTATTATTATTATTATTATAGTGTAGGGGTGAATTTGATTTGGGTAAAAAAAAAATTGTGAGATGAAATGTGAGCCATTAGATTAAGTTGGAAGAATCTGAACCGTCTTTGTGCTTTTAAATTCAAAATGACTTCTGTTTTATTAATAAATTGTCAAACAAGGAGTTGTTAATTCGTCAACAATATTGAATTAGTGGTTTATAAGCTATAAAAATTGGAAAACTTATTATAATACTCATTTTGTTCTAAATTATAAGATTATTATTAATTTTTAAAAGTTAATTTACTATTTTTTAGTTCAAAATTAGTATGATTCATTAAAAACTATGAAAAAGTGAATCTTACAATTAGTAGTACTTTTAATATATATACTTTATAATATTTATTATTATATTGACTAAAATTAAAAAAAAATTAAATTAATTTTGTGTTTAAAAATATCTTAAATTAACTTTTAAAAATTAAAAATAATTTTATATTTTAAAATGGAGGAAGTACAATGTTTTGGTATATTACTAGTTGTTTCCCCAGTTCAACTTAAAATTTATATAGTAATAATAGTTAAATTTCGTTGTAATTTCCTTCCTTTTGGTTTTGACTAGTGCTAACTTCTTATAAGTTGGTCAGCAAGATTCCAAGATGAGGCTGCTGAATAAATATAAACATGTAAAGTACACTAATTTTAGTAATAATAGATAAATTTCGTTGCAATTTTATTCCCATGGTTTTGACTAGTTGCTCACTTCTAGTTGGTCAGCAAGATTTCAAGATGAGGCTGCTGAATCTACACATTCAAATATAAAAATGTATAGTACCCCACCTCCTAAAAGTTTGTAAACCTTGTATAGTTCTTATTTGGTTACTTAGCGTTGGCTATATTTGATATATTTAAAATGTTTGATAGTTTAAATGTACTTAAAAATTTTATTCGTTTATTAATAATTTATTTTAAAGGTAACTTATTTAACTTACAAATGTATCATTTAGTTTGACCTTAAGCGCAACGTTTGGCCTCAAATATAACACATCAAAAATAGTGATGTACGTTTTAAGATCCAAACGCTACCGCTATAAGCGCTAGTAGCCAAACAAATCCGTAATAAAGTATTGCATCTCATTAAAATTAGGGTCCACAAGAGCTATCTATTCCCTACGAATAGAACTTTTTATTTTCTTACCTAAACTCTTTAAGAAAATTCAATCATATGAATAAAAAACATAACTAATAATGCATTGATTCCTAGCTCGTGAGTAAATATTTGTGTCAAAATAAATATTATAAAAATTTTGAGAGTCAAAAAAAATAAATAAAATTGTCCTATCCAATTTTTCAGTTGTGTCAAAATAAATATTATAAAAATTTTGAGAGTCAAAAAAAATAAATAAAATTGACCTATCCAATTTTGAGGTCCAAATTCCTCGTCTGCTTAGACGTTTAGGCTTTGAATCGTCCGCATCCACAAGCGCCCTTTTGTTGACTGAGACATTACTCATGTATATAAACCATCCAGAGGTAAATTTTGTATCAATAATTTCTTCAAACTGTGTGTCTAAACGAAGTCAAAGGAAAAATGGAAAGGAAAACACTGTTTGAAGCTGCTTCTTCTGGGGATATTGAGCTACTCAGCTCAATAACTCAACAAAATCCCTATGTTCTCACTGATGTTTTAATAACATCCCCTAAAGAATCAGTTCTCCATGTGGCAACAAAAGCTGGAAAACTTGAATTTGTACGCGAAATTCTGACACGCCAACCGGGACTAGTTTCAGAATTAAGCAAGGATGGTTATCGGCCTATGGACATCGCTTCGATTTTGGGGAATGTAGAAATAGTTAGAGAATTTTTAAAGCTTGATCGACAAATTTGTAGACTTGAAGGCAAGGATCAAAGAAGAGCTCTTCATTATGCTGCTATTAATGGAAGGATTGAAGTTATAAATGAATTGTTATCTGCTTGTCCAGAGGCGATTAACGATGTAACTGCTAGTGGGGAAACTGCCATGCATTTTGCTGTGGAAAATAATCAAGCTCAAGCATTTGGAGTACTGCTCAAGTGGCTTGAAAAGCTCAACAGGAAGGAGATTATAAACTGGACGAAATACAATGGAAACACAGTCTTGCATATTGCCGCCTCAAGAAAACAACTCGAGGTAGGGTTTAATTATTCAATTGAAGTTTATAGCTTTTTAATTAATTCCATTTTTAGGGTCAAGGATCATCTCCATCATGCCTTTCACCCAATTTTCTCCGGTACATATACGTTTAACAACAAAAATATTATATTAACGACACAATACTATTCATCGTAAATTATTGTGTAGCTAGTATTGTCACTAAAAGTAATATTTGTGTTACTACAATATTTGTGTTACTACATTTGTATTTGGACAAATATAGTGAAAGGTGTAATGGAACACAATTCCCTCCATAATACTTTTCTCTTAGTACATATATTGCTAAGCAAATATTAATTTTAATGACTGTAACAGTGACACAAATATTGCTTTTACCGACTGCAGCGACACAATTAATTATTTGCCATGAAAATTATTATGTGGAAATTGGGTAAAATTAAAGGTTTGTGAGGGGATCCTTGCCCCTCTATTTCTTTTGGGCTTTTTTCAATTATATACTCCAGCAGTTTAAAAAAACAAAAACAAAAATAGTCTCTTTCTGACTTTTAAAATTCTAAAACAGATATTTTTTTCATGTAAGTTTTGAAGACAACAAATTTTGTAAGTAACAATACTTTATGTAATTTACGGTAATTATGACTAAAATAAAATTAATTCATATAAATTCTAAATTTTCATTGCATATCCTGTTTGATTTTGCTTAAGCAGACTATAAAGTTGCTGCTCAATTCTGTTGGCAAAATATTGGACGTGAATGCAAGAAATTCTAAGGGTTTGACAGCCATGGATGTATTGGACATTGTGATGGAAAATCCTGATGATGTCCACCTTCGACAAATCCTTCAAGATCATGTTACCACTACTATTACCTCCTTCAAATCTCATCAAAACTCAACAAAACACACTGAAGCTAAACAAAACCTTGATAAAGAAAAACATTCAAAAAATTGGTTCACATATTTCAAGTTTAATCGAGGACGAGATTCGCCAAGTGACACGCGCAATGCACTACTAGTTGTGGCAGCACTCATAGCCACAATCACATTTCAAGCGGGCGTAAATCTTCCAACAGGAATACTAAAATTGACTGAGTCGTTGAATGGAAATAGTCCTAATGGCAATGATAGTCCGGCTCCGGCAGCCAACTTTGGACCTTCTAGACAAAATACAAATCTTGATTCACATGTTACAACATATTTGTTCTTGTTTACAAACAGTGCAGGACTTACATCATCATTAAGCATTATCATTTACCTCACTGCTGGTTTCCCTTTTCAAAGGGAACTTTTGATGGCTATGTATTCCATGGTGCTTTCGTATGGATTTTCGATTAGTAGCATCACAAATAAGCCAATTGTTACATATACGCTTTTGGGAAGTGCCTTAATTTTACCATTGGCATTAAGGTGGCTGCCATTTTGGGGGGAGAAGGCTTGGGAATGGTGGAATCAAATTCGTGTTAAAAGACCATCTTGGCGATTTGAAGGAATTGAAGTTAAACATAAATTCTTTGTTCTCTAGTTGTCTCTCTTATATGTAATATGTCTAAATTTTTATATAGGTTTTTGGTAGCTCTACCATTTAAATCAATATTGTATTCAAGTTTAGTGTTTCCTTTAGTTTAGATTGTATACATTCGGTCATGAAATTTGGATAAGTTTGTAACGGGTTAAAATGACCCAAGAAAAAACTATTGAGATTGTGAGTTAAGCTCTTGCTCGCAATTTGACCGGAAGAAGTTTCAGATGGAGAAGGATGACTATGCCTATGAGGCCCTTTGCACTTGCTTCAATCTGGCCAAGAAGACAATTGGGGAACTGTATCCCAATCTCGACGTTGCCCAAGTGCATTTGCTTCGGGAAGTTCCCATTGGGTTGAAGCAGGGAGATGATGTAATAACTATGAATTTTAAATTACATTGTAATTGCATTTACTAAATAATTATCAATGAAGTAAAATTTTATATTAATTAATTGTGCATTTACGTGATTGAAGAATATATGTACATGTGTGTTTATTTATTAATCTAATAATTTATCAAGATAATGGAATTAATTAAATTAATCCAAGAAAAGTCCAGGTAATTAAATTATACTAGTGAACTAACCCATGAGTTGAATTTAACAAGTACAAGCCTTATATGTGATTTATGTATTGTTATATTATAAACTAGCACAAAGTAGCCCAAAGGAATCAATAAGGCAAGTCTAATTGGATTAAATATTAAGTCTAAAGAAAATTTTAAACTAGGTCTAATGAAATTAACATAGTAGTCCATGAACATAATTAATGATTGGTCCATGTTATGTTTAAATTAGCCTAATACTTAATTTAATTTCAAGTATCATGTGTTATTTCAAGTATTATGTGTTAGTTAATGTTAGCCCAATGGAATGAATTAATTGAGCCCAAACAATTGAAATGAATGAGCCCAATTGATTTAATTTTCTAAGTCCAAGAAAGAGCTCAAACTAGGTCAATGTATTGATCAATATATATATATATATATATATATATATATATATATATAGATGTATATGTGGTTATATACGAGATAAAGGAAAATTAAAAACCATGAATATTGAGAGAGAGGGAGCCGGCCAAGAGGGTATCCCACTAGCGGTGGAGTGTTAGTTTTGTTGTTACTTGAAATTCTTTTAAGAGGACAAAATTGTTGAACAGCTTACCAACCCTAGTCATTCATGGTTGTCAATTCATCAAGTAGTAAGCATGAATTAGCTTCTAATTTCACCAATGATAGCTAATTAAGGAATTAATGATGTGTTCCTAGAGTTCTATAAATAGAATTCACCAACACTTGTGCAATGTTGGTCATTTGTATACTTGCTAGTATTTTTAGAGAGAGAATTCTAGTGAAAAGTGAGAGCATTATAAGTAAGTTTTTGAGAGTTAATATAGTAAGAGTGTGTATCTAGTAGCCAAGGTAGATTAATCATCCATTGTGTCATATTTTGGAAAGAGAAGAAGAAGAACATCCAAGTCTAAGAGGTTTAAAAATTTTCTACACCTTTGTCTTTTATTTTTATGGTTAATCTTTATAGTAGATGTCTTTGTCATGGTTGGTTGTGGGAGAAATACTTCTGTGATGGAGCTATGGTGAGCTCGAAGGTATAAAGATGAATTTTGATGGTGAAAATGTGTTTATATATACTCAATGTAGTTTTCATGGTCAAAATATATTTTATATGGTCAATATATAGTTTATACGGGTAAAATATATTTTTAATGGTTTAAAATCTATTTTGTAGTTCTACAATAGTAGATCGATGACATATATGTAAATTCATGGTTTAATAGATATGTTAACATGTTTAGTATGAAAAGTGGTAGAAGAAAATGCATGAACACATGTTACTGGTAAACTACCTAGCTTGTTATGTGGTTTGATATATTGTTAAAAGAGTTGTGGATGTTATTTTTATGAGTTATATGGCTTGAAAGATAGCTCTATGGGTCATAAGAATAACCAAACTTGAATATTTGAAAAATGTGGTGAAATGTAATGTCCTAGAATTTCCACGTCATTATTAATTATATTATTAATTTAATTTCTAACGAGTTAGTTTTACGAGATTATTTAAATCTTTTTATGTGATTAATTAATTACGTAATTAAATGATTATGTAATTAATTATTAGAATTAATTAAAGGGGGTTACTAATATGTTATTAAATTAGTAAACAAACCCTAAAGTTTTAATATCAAAATAATTGATAAGTTTCCTATTAATTAAATATTTAATTAAATTGAATATAATGAGTTAATTAAATATAATAAATTAATTAATATGATTATTAATTAATGTAAATAATGTGAAATATTAATAATAATATTTATTAGTCCATTTAGTAATTTAATACTAATGGGTTAGAATATTTAATTATTTATTCAATCTAATTATTTATTTAACCATGGATTGAATAATTAATGTGTAAATTATTAAATTAGCCCAACATAGGTCAATTTGTAGCCCAAGTGGAGAATAATAAAATTTGACAAATTAGTAACCCAAACAATTTAATAGGAGCCCAATTGGTATTTTAAATAAAGCCCAATAATTGGCCCACTTGAAAAATACTATATATAACTTATTAATTAATTAAAAAGTGGAAAGTGACTATGATTTTGGGACAAACCAATTTGCATCAGCCGACTTGCTTGGCAAGGAGAGAGAAAAAAATGATTTTTTGTTTTTATTTTGTTTTATTTTTCATTTATTTAATAAAAGGACTGCTTATTTTATTTTTAAAGTACATAGACACCATTCTTCTTTTCACCAACTTAGTACTTAGCTAGATTTCTTGCACAAGTCTCCAACTACCCTCATTATGGAAATTTGATAGATATAGATTTTATATCTATGCCCATTGTAAGTATACTTACAATTTAGTAGTTTTTGTAAGTCATTTCTCATCTTTTATTTTCAAACTAAAGAGAGAGCTAGAGAGCATTTGTAAGTGTAAGAAAATATGGAGAGAAAAATACCAAGAGAAGAGAAGGAGTTCTTGGTTTATGTCTTCAAGATTCACAACATATTTTGGAAAGAAGAGGAGAATAGCTATCAAAACAAGGTAGTTATTTTTATAAACCTTAATCTTGTTTTCCTTCAAGTTTATGGTAGAAATAATTTCTATGGTTAAAATCACATTCTGCAAAAGTCAATCCGCGCGTACGCGCGGAAGCTATCAGCAGTGTCTCCAAAACGGCACCGTTTTGGTCATGCTTCAGCTTAACGCGCGCAATGCGCAAGCACCAGTTTCCGCGAAATTACCAAACTGCCCCTCCGTATTTTTTTGACGAAATTACTATTTTGCCCTCGGATCAGTTTTCAACTTATTTACAGAAATGCCATCCGGGTTAAATTTAATTAATTTAAATATTTAAAAACTAATTTAAAATTATAACAAAAATAATAATAATACAAAAATGATATTGGGGAGGATATTTTTCATTAAGTTTAATATTTAAATATTTTAAATATTAATCTAGTTAGCTAAATCATGGTTAAGTTAAATAAATTTATTAGTTATTTATTATTTAAATGTTAATAATAAATAAAGGTGATAAATTAGCAATTATTATTTAATTCTTATGAAATAATAATTAAAGAGAGATAAAAATTTATAAATTAACTATTTATTATTTAAATATTATTAAATAATAAATAAGGATAATTAAGTAATTAATTATTATTTAATTAGCATTAAATAATGATTAAGGGAAATTAAGTTATTTAATTTAAATAATAAACTAGGATAAATAAATTAAATTTTATTTAATCTTAAACAATAATTAAATAATTAAGTATTATTTAATTGACATTAAATAATAATTAAAGAGGATTAAAATGAGTAAACTATTATTTAATTTCCTTAAATTAAATAATAGGTAAGGTTAATTACTTAGTTAACTATTAGTTGATTAATATTAAATTAAAGAAGGTTAAAATGAATCAATAATTATTTATTATTTAATTATTATTAAATAATAAGTAAGTACAATTACTTATTATTTATTTTAAATAATAACTAGAGTTAATTAATTAATTTCTATTTAACCAAGATTAAATAGTAATTAAATAGAGATCGAGTTAATAAAATAAATTAAAATTAATTATGCTTTAATTAAACAATTGTAATAAGTTGTTTAAGGGTTTAATAATAAGTGTCCAACACTTAAAAAAAACATTTCTAACTTATTAAATTATTAACCTAATATGATTGAAGTTCTATAAGGTTAATAATATTGTGTTAACTAATGTAATTTATGTGTTAGTACTTATGTGATAGATAAGTCCCTTAGTGAGCGTATAGTTGTGCAAATACGCCGTACTAATTATTAGACCAACTTTATTAATGTTAGGTCTTTCAAAGCAAGTTAGTTAAAGCTAGACATTTATTGTAGCTGAGCAGACAGGCAAGTTCCTTATCTCTAAACTCATTTCATTGAGCAAATTATTTATTTAAGCTTGAACTATTATTTCCAAGCATGCTTTGAGTGGTTTAATTACTTTACAATTATTCCACATCGATATTATTGTTATTCGCACTTGTTGCACTTGAGATTGTACAGTCATTGACTTGTACTTAATTACTGTTCTATTGTTTAAAGAACTGTTCAAAGTAGGTCTAAATCATTGTTCGGCTAAACATTTATGTTAAAGATTTTAAAAGCTATCCAAATCATTGAAGATGCGGATTCTTAGACTATTATGAACACCCATTTATTATAGGGGAGTACCCTGTATCTAATATCAGGTACAAAAATACGGAAATTAAATATTATGCATACACATATTGTACTGAGGCTGATCCCCTCGGGTACATATTTCTGGTAGTAACCATTGGGTCCACCTGCTATTGACTCCAGTGGATATTTATAGTTCATAGTCTATTTGACTATCCTAATTTTAAAAGCAAATTATTATTCCTGCTTATGTTATTCACATTATTGAATTGTTCAGCTATTCCCTTTCATTCATGATATATTGTTCCTTGTTGTTATTTAAACTTGTTGAGCAAACTAGTTGCTCACTCTTGCTATATCATGAAACCTTATTGCAGTGCAACCCGAGACTTCAGGAAAGAACAAGGGTAAAGGAAAGATGAAGTAATAAACTTCGAGATGCGGCCCTGTAGTTAATTAAATTAACTGTTATGTAATATAAACCCTAAGTACTTTATTAAGGGTATTTGTGTACTTTTGTGTAAGGTTATCGTATTTTGGGACCAGTAACACCTTTTAAATGAACAAAATATGTTTATTATTCCGCATTTAGTTATTGTATGTTGTTTAGAGGTGAATGTTTGTATTGGATCGTGATGACCGGATCCGGGTATTTGGAACCCGAATTTGGGGGCGTCACATGAAATGTGCAAGTTATGGTCTTTATCGCAAAACATGTCATTTTTGAAACCCTAGTCTATCGATCCTAAAGTTTATGTTAAAAAACATTTTTGGAAATGCGATCGATCCTTGAAATATTGAAAAACATGAAGTTAAGAAGATAACAAATCTGTTTTGGTGTCTTTTGGAAGTGTATATTTTATTTTATAAAAGATTGAACCAAATAAATCAAAAATAGAAAAATTATAACAGAACTACTGCTACATAGGTAGGTTTCACCGCCGTAGCGGTGAAACATTCTGTAGGACACCGTCGCAACAGTTGTCTGGAATTTTTGAAAAATTAACTTTTATTAATCGGGTCGGGTCGGGCTATAGAAAACGGGTCGGGCCGGATCCTTTGAGAACTAAATGGGTCAGAAAATATAATTTTATATAATATTAATATTTGACAAGAAATAAATAATTAAAATATTATTAAATGAATAATAATATTAGTAAAGGTATAAAATATTAGTAAATAATTAATAATATTAGAAAAATAATAAAATATTATTAGAGATTAATAATATTAGTAAGAGTTTAATATATTAGAAAAGGAACAAAATATTATTAAATGATTAATAATATTAGTAAGAGTTTAATGTAATATTAAATGGGTAAAATATTATTAAATCATTAATAATATTATCAAATGACTTAAATATTATTATTTGATTAATAATATTAGATAAATGATTAAATTATATTAAATGATTAATATTAGGTTTAATGTGATTAAAATGTTATCAGACAATGGTAATATTTTTAAGTGTTTATTATACCATTAAATACTTATTTATGTTATTAAGTGTTACTAAATTAAGATGTACAAAGGTTATTAAAATGAACTTATATGTGATTCTAATTGAGAGATAAATTTTGATAATATTAGGTCTTTTTAAAGGACATTAAATTGTATTGGTTAGTCGTAATCAACAATCAAGGCAAGTTTCCTATACTTAAACTTGTATTTATTTTACAAGAACTTTAAGTGATTTAATTATTGAAAATTAATCCACATTAATGTTGTTTATGTATTCGCACATAGTGCATTTGAAGCGTTATAGTTCATTTGATTCATGAACTTTTTAAGAATGTTTAAGCTAATTATTTCGGTTAGACACCGCATGTATAAATTCATTAACGTGGAAATTTTTTTAAAAGCTTATCCAAATCATTGGTTGGTGCGAATTCTTATAGTAAAATTGATAACAAACAACCTTAAATAAAGGGATTGTATTAAAAAAACTGACATTTGCGCAAGATGTCTGAATGTTATGCATATACATAGGGTATAAGAGGTTGATCCCCTCGAACACCAAAACAATAAAAGGGTCAGATACATATCTGATTTACCTTAAGTATTAGTTCATAGTCCGTAGAGGCCACTCAGCAGTAAAGACTCAATCATTTCTTTTAATTGAAACTTGATTCCCGTTCCTTCACAATTACTATATATTGTTGAAAACTCTGAAGTCATTTCTATTCAAACATGATATATCATTCTTGTATTAATTGTTCTTAAACTTGCTGAGCAAGCTAGTTATTCACCTTTGCTATATCATGAACTATTTTTCAGCTAAGTCTGAGTGCTCTAAGAAAGACAAGGGCAAGGAAAAATCTAAATAATAGAAATCACATGTTAATAGTATTGTTTAATATTTATTTCAATATTGTAAATCTTTTTGTAAACTTTTAAGATACGCATTGTTATGTTAAGGTTAGAAGACTTTGGAATGTATTACCTTTTGTAAGGAACAGTTATGTATTATTCCGCTAAGTTTAATGAAAATATGTATTTAGTTGTTATTATGTATTGGATTGTGAGCACTAAACTGGAGGTTATGGAACCCAAATTTGGGGAAGTCACATATGAGATTGATCGGGTTAAGCAATAAGGAGTAGCAATCTACTTTACCCTCAAGTTCTTTTCTTCTTTTAGTCATATAATTTGTATTGGATGACTCTAATAAGCCTTTTTCAATTTTATGAATCGATTTTTGAAGCCCAAACCAAGCTTAAGAAATCATGTTTCTATTAGTGAGCAAAAAAACAAGGGTAAAATACAATTTATTACTTGTGGCTTATAAGTTGTTCCACGTCACCACCTATGATTTAGAAACTCTTGTGGTTTCTTGAAAGTTGCAACATGCATCATTTCAATTTTTTAAGTTAACACCGTTATCACTTCCATCCAAATTTGGATTCACCTAACCTCTTCTCACTATTAACACCTACTTAAGCCTATATAATCATGCTTAATGTATTAATGGTACTATAACTATAATTGAATATAGGCCTAATGTGATGGTTTCTATTGCCATGCCTCTTCTTTAAGTTATATTTTATTATTGTGTTGTGATTAATTTGTTTTATATACTTAAGAGTTTTTTTTGAAAGAAAATAAATAATTAGACATTTTTCTTATTCCTACCGTCTAGTTTTAATATAATTAAAAAAGATATCTTTTACAACTTGACATTTTATTTTTTTTTAATTACTAAATAATATTTTTATGGTTAGATATTTTTTTCTTTTTTCTAAAAATATTTATTAAACAATCTAAATACATACTAAATGCATGTAGGGCTACATTATATAAAATTAAAATGGTCAAAACTTTTTAAAAGATAGAGTCAAGAAAGAATCACCTAAAGATATCTTTACATTATTTCTAACTCCTATGTTTAGTAAAGAAATAATTATTTATTATTGTTTTAAATTTCTATTTTTTTAGCACTAATTTTTTTTCCCTAATCAAACATAATAAAAATAAATTAGTCACTTTATAAAAACAAATTTAGGCAACAATTTATAACACCATAATAATTTTAAAAATGTTAAAAAAAATTATTGTTTACCTTGTTGGATGCTCCAACTGATTTGACCTTTAAAAAAAATTCTATGATTTTTTTATATGTTGATTTGGTAAATTGAAAGGTATAAATTATTATACTATTTTGATGATAACAAAATAAGAATTAAAAGACTTTAGAAAACTAGGATTGAATCATCTCCGTAGGATTTTATATTTCACATAGTTATTTTTCTTTTGACTCAAATTCTTTTAGGCATACAAAAGGCAAATGAGCTCGTTTGAGAAAAAAAGAAATTGCTTGAGGCCGAAGTTCGACCTTGAAGATTGAACCCGAAGGTTGAAGCTGAACTCCCGAAGCCGACCTCCCAAAGTCGGACTCAGAATCAGTACTTTAAATATTAACTATACGATTCTGGAATCAAGCCAATTTTAACATAATCTATGAGTTTTAAACAAACAGTCAAGTATTTTGTAGTTGAACAAAAAGAAGGCAAGCATTTTTCTCACTTTCTCTCTCTTTGTACCTGTATAAAACCAAAAGTACTTTCTCTCTCCTTCCACTTCACTTTAAATTATGCAAAGCACATTTTTCAACATCATTCAAAATCTTTCTTCTACTTGGCAAGAAAAATCACAAGTACTATTCTATCAGCCACATAAGTTATAAAGAGAAAATAAATGTTGGGTGGATGATAAAGTCATTGGATCACAAGTTGATCGATTTAATCCTAGCTATTTATTCAAATTTGGTTTGCCTATAAATACTAATATACTTCATTCAATTCATTTTGAAGTAATCTAGCTAAAAGCCAAACTTTGCCCACAATTATCTTTCAATCTTAAATTCTCAGAAAACTAGATTATAAGTGGAGTAGAAAGTGATCCTAAGAGCACGAGACTTATATTCTGCTAAATTCATAAATTGCTCTTTTTACACAAATCAGCACACACATTTCTTTATATATATTGTGTTAACATATCACTTTCTTATTTGTGTTTAATATTATTATTGTTATATTTATAGATATTAAACACCACAAGCACAGAGTACTAACAGCTTCATTTATTAATATAATTATGTTTTATTCAAGTTGATCATCATTAATTATATCTACATTCACTTGAATTAAACATCTTATATATATTAATCTGAACTTTATACGTAGTTCTTCTGGAAAGTGAAAAACAAGCGATCAGGCATTTAGTAACTCTCCTTTAATAGGATCGGTATCACTTAAAAGTCGTGAGCTGTAGTTCTTTCTAGTTAAGTGATATAAGAAAATATTTTCTCAAGATTGAATAATTATATCATTATAATTCTTGTTGAAAAATAATTGTCCTTTGTATAAAAAAGAAAATTCGTGTATAGTTCTTTATTTGAGAGTGATAAAAAAATATATATAAAACACTTGATCTAAAAAGTGTAATAGATTAACCTTCATTGAAAATGTTAATCTCACCTTATAAAAGTGTTTTATATAAACTAAATTGATCAATATATATAAACTGTTATATTATTTGTGATCATTGGTTTAATTGTCATTTTATAGGGATTTGTACTTAAATTGATATTATTGTCATCTTGCAATATTTGGCATATTCAAACCCAAATTGGTTATCAATCTGCTTAATGTAAGAAACATTTAATTATAAATAAATAATTTCTTGTAACAAAAGGTGTAGAGCTTTCTTCTAATGTGTGAGAAATTGAGTGATTCTTATTCCAAGACCAAGATCTTAGAAAGGCCATAGGTTTGGGTTTCTAATTGAGTAAGGAAGAGAAAAGATATCAAGTTCCAAGATCAGTTAAAAAAGGAATACAAGACGTTTTGGAAAAAAAAATTTGCATTCTTGAAGAAGACTAGGAGATAGGTGTTCTAAGACAGAATTAGATTTGTAAAGGTTTCTCCACCTAAGTGAAGGAGTTTACTATTTTTATAATGAAAAAATCCCAAATCCTAAATAGGAGTTTGGGGACTAGACTAGCTATATATATCGGGGAGACATATATAGTGACCATTTGGATAAGAAATAAAGGCGTTGGACACTAAACCACACCTAATGGGGCGAGTAAGGAACACTTGCTATTTAATTAGATGAATTTGAGGTAACATGCAAACTTTAAAAAATCATAGGTGATAATTTGGTGGTTTCTAAACCACGGGTGGTGACATGCAATAACGCATGTACCACTGGTGCTAAATTGCACTTTACTCAAAACAATAACAAAGAGAAATCAATAGAAAAACAATTATACGAGACACAAAATTTACATGATTTACCCAAACGTTAGGCTAGTTCATAGTCGGCGTCAGTTTCACCATCTTTAGAATTTTCATACATAATAATGCAAGATCATTTTTGAATAATTTTACAATCAACTTTGAATTAAAATTCGGATCATATTTTACCAATAACATTTTCCTTATTTAATTAATCAACAAAACTCTTGCCTATCAATGGAAATGGTGTCATTATCTAATTATTTTCAAGACTCGAGCTCCTTACCTCTATCAATATTTTCTTCCCATAAAAACAAATGAAAAACCAACATATATAAGTACCCACTATAATTATTTTCACGATCAACATAAAAACTAAAAGAGAGATAAATAAATAGATAGCCATAACAATAATCTTTATTCTATCTTCCTCCCGTGTGTGTGTCAGGTTGGCATACACATGCAGACCTAGATGAGTCCATGAATGCACATGTTGTATGTCCCCTTCACAAGAATAACTTACAACTGTCAACTAGCATAACTTGTCTGCACTACTAAAACTGGCCACAACAAATGGTATTATCTCTTACTGCAAGTTAGTCCCCTTTTTGTTGTCACCTTCCCGTGTCACAACACCAACTTTCCAACACAATTCATTTCCCTTTCCAGATTGGATCTGACCAGATAACCACACTGTTCCCCCTTTGAAACTTTATGCTGATTACTGACTCTTCTAATAAAGTTAGTACTTGCAGAATCTTAAACTTTGATAATATCATGCAAAAGTATGTACAAGTAGCTTGTATATCAAAACTTTGTGACATAAACTTAAAAGGAATTAAAAGAAAAAAAGACACAATGTGACAGCTAAAGAAACACAACAATCTGTACATGCCATTTCATTCGAGTCCACTAAATCACAAAAATTAACCACAAAAAAACTTTTAAAAAAACAGACGCGCAGACACTCTAGTACACAATCATGGGTTAATTCAATAATCGTGATTCAACTAAATAATTGAAATGGAGCAACGAAAAGAGATCGAATTAAAAAGTCGATTTGAAAAGTAAATCCTATTTTCTATTCTAACTACAAATTATAGCTTAATCACTAGCTTAGACAGCTAGTTGTTGTTGTTGTTGAGAAGACTGATCATCTTCATTGAAACACAAGTGTAGCTTTGGGGACCTTCCTCTATATGATGAAGATTCTGGTATATTTAGAGATGGCTGGAGCAACATCTCTTTCTGAAGGTAGGACCAATAGGTATGGAAAGTGGTAGGAGTCACATTTAGCTGGAACCCTAATCCAAATAAGAAATCCACTTCAAGAAAATTCATCTCCCTTGTGCTGATTCCACCAACTTTAGCATAATATGCATTATTGTAGTACCTGTAAATTTTTCACCACATACAAAAATAAATGTTAGCTAAAGTGATCTTTACAACTAAAAAATTGTTAACAATCTTGTACTTTATTGCACAATTATATTTATTTACATTTTGTGCAATTATGTATGTGTTAACACCAAATTTTGGATCACCCGTTTAAATCACAAAATAACGAATAAAACTATACGCCAAACACAAATAAATCGTAAGAAATAAATGCAAGAATACAAGAAATTTATGTGGAAACCCAATTAGGAAAAAACCACGGGAAAAAGGAATAATTTACTAATATGATGTCTGTGTTTACAAATTTCTCTAGGAATAATGAAGAGCCTAAATATTGGAAAATAATGGTTCTGTAAGTAAAGAGTAATAATAATGATAATAATAATATCTCTCCCACGCCTCAATGCAGCACCTTATATATACAAGTGAGTAATCATTCGAAAACAACTAGGAATAGGAGTCCATTTCCAAATCTTCTTGTACCTTGCCAACTAATAACTTGATAGATTCACACCAAAAATAAACTTCCCTCTCTCCTCCAAATAAAGAAACATAATCTTCCCCCAAAAAAGGATTTTAACTATCTTAACCCACTTCGGATAGGAATAAGCATACCAAGCCATGACCCAACCCAATAAACAAAACGGGTTGGTCCATACACGGACCCAAATAATTATATCCCAACATTGCCCCCCACTCTCCTACTTTTAAGAACCTTAAATAGGAGAGTAATTCAAAAATGCAAGTTCCCTCGTACACTGAACATAGCCAAACAACGCTTAGTTCCCCGTTCCCATTTCAGCCATACGGTCATCATTACTCTCTGACATCCCCCCAAATTTTGCCACCTTTTGAACTTCGTGTGCTTCACCCTTTTAATAAAACCCCTAAAATTGTCTACCCCACATCCTACTTTCATTTCCCAAATCATCAATTCCTTTCGTTTCCTCAACTCTCTGCAGAAAACCCCCGAAATCTCTTCAAACCCTCATAAGCCATGGTTACTCAAGGTCAAGCATCTTCTTCCCAAGCCCAAAATAATCTTCCACCTCCATTTGATATGGAGAAAGAGAATGCCATCCGACTGAAATACAAAGACGCTACGGCAGCAAAACCCCTTCCAGCATTACCCTCACTCAACTCAACTCTATCCGCTATGAATATCAAATACCCCTCCAGTATGAGCTCCGGGTTCTCGAACCTCACGAATGGATGTATTGGCAACTTGACGGAGGCTGGAAAGGGGTACCCACCCAAACCCTGAAACACGGTGTTCGATTCCCCCTCCATCCCTTCATAATCGAATTCTTAGGGTTCATGGGAATCGGATTTTCCCAATTAGTCCCTAACTCCTATATTCACCTCATCTGCTTCATCGCTCATTACAGAGACCAGAACATCGAACCGGCCCTAGATCTATTTTTAAATTACTTCAAATTAATTAAATCAAAAGAAAAAGGGTTCAAAGTTTTAACCCGATACGCCACTCAGAAGGTATGGATGTCAACTCCTTCGAGCAACAAAAGGTGGCATTCATCCTGGTTCTTTCTCCGAGCAACCGACACCGACTTCTCCAACCATGGGGCGAACCAAGCAGAACCTCCTTAGGCTTCGACCACATGGAGGACGTCCGAGAAGCCGATCTTGAAAAACTGTTGTCCACGATGCCGACCACACTTTGGTCAACCAACCTCATCAGCGATCCCGACTGGCTTTTCCTCCACGGAAGTAAGTACTTGACCTAGCTTAAGATATGTTAACTTAATCGTTCGGCCTAACTTTTCTCTATCCCTTGTACAGTAGTACTCTTTCAAGATTCGGAAGAGAACCCAACCGATCAACCCCCGACCACTCAAAGACAACCACAAGAAGTTCCCATTTTTATACCTTCACCGACCTCGTCAAAAGAATCTGAACCACCCGCTGAACCCTTAATCCAAAAACCAAGAGCTTCTTTCTCCTTGGCAACCTCGGAAGAAATTTCAATTCTTTCTTCCAAACCCCTACTCGAGAAGCTGAACAAACCATACCCCTCATAGAGTCTGTCCCCTAGACCATGAATCCCACTCCCTTAAACCACCAATCATCTTCTTCGATAAATCCTTAAGAATCTATAAAAGGAAAAGGTCCCGCATCATCATCAGTCAACCCTTCCTTAGACGCCTTAAAAGGAAAAGGCCCAGAAATAACAAGAAAACAGAGTATTTTTGAAATGTCAAACTCCGAGCTTAAAAAACGTATGAAGGCCAAAAAGCCAAAAACCTTCCACCCACCAAGATCTCAATCAGATTCACCCAATCCTCCATAGAAATCTAACCAAACAATCCCGGATCAAGCCGAACGACCCTCTTTCGAACCACCCAAATAACCATCTCCCAAACAAGAAAAGGAAAAGGCCCAGAAATAACAAGAAAACAGAGTATTTTTGAAATGTCAGACTCCGAGCTTAAAAAACATATGAAGGCCAAAAAGCCAAAATCCTTCCACCCACTAAGATCTTAATCAGATTCACCCAATCCTCCACAGAAATCTAACCAAACAATCTCGGATCAAACCGAACGACCCTCTTTTGAACCACCCAAATAACCATCTCCCAAACAAGAAACCCCTGAACAATTCCATCAACAAACCGACTAACAAACCAAACAATCAACTGGAAAACAAACAACTCTTGGAAAGCAACCAACCCAAACCAACCCAAACCAACCCAAATCCCGATCGGACATCCCCTAAAATAACCATAAGATATTCCTAGTTCATCCCGAACACCCTCAACCTTCTTTCCGGACGACGCCAACTTCCCAATCCCCTTCTCTACTTATAATAGCTTCAACTTTTTGGCCGACAACGAAACATTCCATGGTTACTCTGATCAAGAACTCATCCTTGCCACCGCAATCCATCAAGGTCGGGTGAGATCTTTATTCCTTAAATTACCTTGTATTTAACGTGCTTTGTTCTAACAACTTCAACTTATCAGCCACTAGCGACATTCAGCCATCTCCTTGGTCGGAAAATGAAATCGAACAATAGCGGTGCTAGATTAAAAAGGTTTAAGGCTAAATATTAAGCCATGAAAAAGGAGAAGAAGCAACTGGCTAAGGACAACACCAGCCTCCAAACATCCAATGAAAACCTTCAACAACAGTTCGAGATTATTCTTGAAGTATAACAGAAGAAAATCGAGGAGCTTACCCGAGTTCAACTTGAAAACTCAAAAACTGTGAAGCAAGCTCAACAACAATCCAGGAGATCATCGAGTTGAAGAAACAAAACAATCACTTAACCTCCTAAATCAAACGACAACAAACATCCAACGAAATCCTAAGAGATCAAGCCCGTCTAGGGACCCCCGAGCTTCGCCACCAAATCCTCAAAGAATATCGATCCTCCCTGAAACTGCTTGAAGAAATAATAGATTGGTTCAGCCAAGGATTCTAATCAGTTGTAGCAAAGGCAACAAAAGCTAGCGTGAACCCTTCCATCTTCTCCGACTCCAATGACGACATTCCTGATGACAACAATTAATTCTATCTTCTTTTTTTTTTATAACAAAATGTAAATCGCTTCATTATTAATGAAAAATTCGCATTTTATTAATGCCTCATTGTATGAATAAATTTCTCTGATAAAGAATCCTACTAAGTATAAACTAATTAAAATAACCTTCCCGAACTACTGAAAATACTTCCTTAACCTAGTTGTATGCCAAAAATTCTTCAGATCCGAACAAGACATATCCCGAAGTCAGTATCTTCCATGTTTTACAACTTCAATGACTTCGTATGGTCCCTCCCAATTCGGCATTAACTTGCCAGTATTTAACAGAGTAGATGCCTCTGCCTCCCAAAGAACCAAAACCCCTACCTCGAAACGCCTTTATTTAACCCTTCGGTTGTAATGCCTTGCTGTTCTCTGCTACTATAAAGCCAACTTCATCACTGCAGCATCCCGAACCTCATCTAATAAATCAAGATTAAATCGAAGCCCTTGATTATTGTATAACTCATTAAAATTCACTACTCTAAAAGATGGAGACCCAACCTCTATAGGAATAAAAGCTTCAGTCCCATACATCAGCCGAAAAGGAGATTCGCCTGTCGTTGACCTATGAGTCTTCCGATAAGCCCATAAAACAGTAGGAAGCTCCTCAGGCCATCTTCCTTTAGCAACATCGAGCCTCCTCTTAATTCCGTCTAGTAAAGTCCTATTCGTCACTTCAACCTGCCCATTAGCTTGAGGATGAGCTACTAATACCCTCTGAGGCTGTATCCCTAAATCATAAAGGAATTTTTCAAATTCAGCTCCCACAAACTGCAACCCGTTATCAGATACTAAAACCATTGGGATCCCAAATCTAAAAATAATATATTCTTTGAGAAAGTGAATGCAATCCTACTCGGTGATCCGTCAAAGTGGCTTCGCCTCTACCCATTTGGTCATATAATAAATTGCTATAATCATGTAGGAAAAATTACCTTTGGCCTTCAGCATAGATCTTACAAAATTGAACCCCTAAACCACGAAGGGGACCGGGGTAAATACTGAAGACAACTCCTCAAGTGGCCGATGCGTAACAGAACTATTCAGCTGACACCTCGGGTACTTCTGCACAAACTCCTTTGCCTCTCGAAACATCGTCAGCCAATAATATCCTTGTCGAACCAATTTATAAGCTAAAGACTTAGCTCCCATATGGTCCCCACAAATGCCCTCATATACTTCCCAAAGAGCATATGATGCTTCCGATGGGATAAGACACTTCGCCAAGGGCCTTAAATTCGTTCTTCAGAAGAGATCTCCATCGATCAAACAAAATTAAGCACTCTTATATTTAATCTTTTTCGCCAAGATTTAATCGGTCGGTAACTTACCCTCAACCAAATAATCTAAGTAAGGTGTCAACCAACAGTTAGACCTTTCCAAACACTTAACCTCCCTCTTCAAAATACTAGGCTCAAGTAATTCTTCCACATATATTGACCATGACAAAGATTCATTTGATGTAGTAGCAAGTCTTGATAAGGCATCAGCTATAGTATTATTACTCCGATCAATATTTTGTAATGAGTAAGAATCAAAACACTGTAGGATATTCTTCACTTCGGACAAACATTTCATCATTTTAACCCCCCGAGCTTCATACTCTCCTTGAATTTGCTTTATTACCAACTATGAATCACTAAGAATTAATAAATTTTTCACCTCCAAACTCTGAGCTAGCCTTAGGCCTGCCAAAATAGTTTCATACTCCGCCTCATTGTTGGTTGTTTGGAACTTGAATCGAATGGCCTGCTGAACCTTGAAGCCTTCAGGGCTGGTTAAAATGACTCCAGCCCCACTAGATTCTGCCGTTGATGACCCATCAACGCATAAAGTCCATGAATAAGATAAGACTGACAGCCCCCCAGCTATCAACGCCACTTTCAATTCTAAATAGGTAGTTGGTTCGTCTTCGAAAAACATGCACTCTACTATAAAATCTACCAACGCCTGCCCTTTAATTACCGTCCGAGGATGATACTCCAATGAAAACTGACTTAACTCAACAGCCCATGCAACCATCCTTCCCGAGAAATTAGGTTTGTTTAGAATTCTCTTCAATGACTGATCAGTATAAATGATTATTACCTGACCCTGGAAGAAATGTCTAAGTTTTTTGCTCGCGATCACCAAGGAGTAAACACACTTCTCCAAATTGGGGTATCATGTTTCCACATCCCTCAGAGCATGACTGACATAGCATACCAGGTTCTGCCAACCCCTTCCCCTCGAATCAAAATTGCCCCCACAGCCAACGAACTCACCGCCAAGTACAATTAAGACAACTCCCTGGGCAAGGGTTTCTAGAACAACGGAGCCGAAGAGAGATATCGTTTGATGCCTTGAAATGCAACTTCACACTCTGAAGTCCAATGAAAAGATTTTTAGTTATTCGTCCCTTTAAGTGTGTCGAAGAACGGCAAACACCTTTCCAATGATCGGGACATGAATCGTCTGAGAGCAGTTATCCAACCCGTTAGCCTCTGCACATCCTTAAAGTTTTTTGGAAACTTCATATCAATAATTGCCTTGATCTTTTCTGGATTCGCCTTTATCCCCCTCTTGCTAACCAAGTATCCCAAGACCTTTCTTGCACCGAGTCCGAAGGTACATTTTGTAGGGTTAAGTTGCATATGATAATGGCGAACTGTCTGAAAGCATTCCACCAGGCCCTCCAAGTGGTCATGCATCCTTGTACTTTGAACGATCATGTCATCAGTGTATACCTCCATATTCCAACCGATCTGCTTACGGAATACCTTGTTCATCATCCTCTAGTAGGTTGCCCCAGCATTAATGAGCCCGAACATCATTCTGTTATATGCATAAATGGCCCGATGAGTAATAAAAGATATCTTTGAAATATCTTCCTTTGTCATTGAAATTTGATTATATCTGGAGAATGCGTCCAGAAAGCTTAGTATGGCTTTCCCTGAAGTAGCATCAATCAGCTGGTCTATGTGAGGGAAAGAGTAGAAGTCCTTCGGGCACGCTTTATTAAGATCTGTATAATCAATGCACACCCTCCACTTCCCATTTTGTTTTCTGACTAGGACCACGTTGGCGAGCCACTCTAGGTATTCGGTTTCCTCAATTATTCCTGCATCCAACAATTTCCTCACTTCCTCATCAATAATTTTCTGACGTTCGGGAGTGAAAATCCGTCTCTTCTGAAACACGGGTTTCTTTTCAGGATCAACTGATAACCTGTGGATGGCCACGTCTTCTGCCATCCCTGGCATATAACGAGATGTCCAAGCGAAGATATCTGCATATGTTTTGAGTAATTCTATCAACCCTTTCTTCAAAGTACCTTACAGCCCAGCACCTATTTTAACCAACTTCTCCTTGTTCCCCAGAATGAGCTCAACATCTTCGGTTTCTTCAGCGGGGAATGCCAAAGGTTCTGTAACTCCTTCGGTAAAAGGCTCTCTATCCACAGTTAATGTTTGCTTCATTTTAATGACCCCGGCCACAGGGGTTGTTAGTGTATGCTGATAACATCTTCTTGTAATATCCAGATCCCCTCTCACTTCCCCGACTCCATGGGAGGTGGGGAACTTTATTTTGAAATGAGGAATTGAAGTAACATCTTGGAGTGCAGATAATGTCGTCCGTTCGAGAATAGCATTATACACCCAGTCTACTAGCACCACGAAAAACTTCACATTGATTTTGACTTGTTTAGGAGCTTCCCCGAATACCACCGACATCTTAACTGTTCTGATTGTGGGCACTGCCTCATTCCCAAATCCATATAATGGTGACTCTAGTCTGACCTTCAACCTGACTCCCGCCATATCCATGCATTGGTAAGCATGACTGTACAATACATCAACGGATGATCCATTGTCGATCATAATTCTCCTCATGTCTACGGGCCCCACCTGGGCAGTTATCACCAAGGCTCCTTCATGTGGTTCCACCGCATCGGGGGGTAGTCTTCGTCAGAAAAGGAAATTACTGTCCCCAGATAGAGTCGCTCTGGTCTAGTTGATTGATCCGCCAATGCCATCAAAATTTTTGAAGTAGATCATCGACGTTTCCCTACCTATTTTTTAGGTAATCCTCCAGTAATGACATCAATAACCCGCCTCAGCTGATTCGTAGACGTCTCATTTTGGTCATCCCTTGGTGCCCGACCTTTTTGCGGAGTTCTATGTCCTGCCACAAAGTGTAGTAATCTTTCATTCTGCATATTCCTCTCGATAAACTCTTTCAACTCGTAACACATTTTCGTACTGTGCCCTTGGGTCTGGTGATAGTCATAAAATTGATTCATGTACCCTTAATACCCTTTATTTTTCGATCGGGGGGGGGGGGGGGGGGGGGGGTTCAAAAAATGGTTTTCCTCTTATCTCTTCCAATATTTGTACTCGGCCGGCATTCAAATGAGTGTATGTCTTCTGTTGAAACCTAGGTTGGAACGGTGGCCTGTTTGTCTGATTACTCTCCTTCGGGCCTAGTCTATCCAATACATCTGACTTCACTTTATTTGTTTTGTACTGATCCAATCCCTTCTGATTCTTTGTCAGTGTTGTCATCGCCTTTTCAATTGTAATAAAGTTTTCTGCTCGCTAATATGCATCAACCAAGTCCTTTGGAGGCTTGAACATGATCTCTTTCATTAATTTTTTTGACCTACCTACATCTAACCCCGTAGTAAAGAATCCCAACGCTTGAGTCATGTCCAAATTAACCATCACCCCAGCTACCTCCTTGAATCTTTGCACATACTGATTTAAAGTTTCATCGCTCCTCTGTTTAATTTGCATCAGCGACGCCGTCAACTTCGCCCTCTTTTTGTTGCTCCTGAACCGGTCATGAAATTTGTCACACAATTCTTTCCATGAATTAATATTCCCCGGTGGTAAAGATACAATCCACTATTTTGCTGCCTTCTTTAGGGTAGTTATGAAGATTTTTCACATTTCTGCATCGAAGTGGTTGTAATACCCCATGACAATCTCATACAAATTAGTGTAGTCGTAGGGATCCCCGGTACTATCAAAAGACTCTAAATGTGGCAACTTCATCTTCGGGTTAACTTTCTCCACATTGATTGCAGCCGAGAATGGAGACTTGGTATCTATTGGTTTAGTTCCCGCCTTAACTTCAGCTAACTGATGCTCCAAATTAGCCATCCTTTTCATGATTGGATCAGAATCATCCCGTCGAACCTCCTGATTTTCGTCAACTTATAAGGTTCGCCTCAGGCCGCATCCTCCCCGATTATTATATTCATCTTTTCGGTCCAGAGACCATGTCGGGCTGCATCCTCCCCGATTATTTTATTCATCTTTTCGGTTCGGAGACCGTGTCAGGCCGCATCCTCCCCGATTATCATGTTCATCTCTTCGATCCACAGACCGTATTGGGCCGCGTCCTCCCCGATTATTACATTCATTCTTTCAGTCCAGAGACCGTGTCGGGTCGCATCCTCCCCAATTATCACGTTCATCTCTTCGATCCACAGACCGTGTCGGGCCGCATCCTCCCTGATTATTATGTTCATCTATTTGGTCCACAGACCGTATCGGGCCGCATCCTCCCCGATTATTATATTTATCTCTTCGGTCCAGAGACCATCTCGGGGCACATCCTCCCCAATTATTACAACCAGTGTGTGGAGATCTAGAGTGCCTTCGTCGGTTTGAATAAGTTGACTCTTTGTCCCGAAGGGGAGTTGATCCCCTTCCTACATGCTCCAAGTTTGGTTTTGGCAGACCATAGTATTCCCCGAATTTCTCCTCTAATTATGATGTAGGAAGATCATTCACTCGTCCTCGACCAGCCTTGCTTTGTGGTGTGTGCTCTCTGGATCCTCGGATAGTGTTCTGTTGTTCTTCAACCCCCTTCAATTCTGCCAATAGAGTGGCCCACTCCTTCTGCTGATGACAGAGAGATTTTAAATCCCTTTTTGTCATCTGGATCATCTGCTTCTTAATAGATTCCCTCTGGTATCAAAATTCTTTCTCCCCGAACGGTCGTTCCTGAGCCTAAGATGGATGGTTAGTTCCCCAATCATGCACTAAGCTTGGGGAATTAAAGGAAGGGAATAACCGTTGCCTGACCGAAATGGAGTATGATGTCGCCGATTATCCCTTTTGGACAGACGGGCCCAGCCTATCCTTCACAGAAGTCCTCGCCGTATGAGAAGAAACTGGTACCGACGAACCGGTTCTTTCCACCTGATCACCCTATTGCTCCATAATCAGATTGCTCCTTCGCCTAACTCACGTTGTGATTTTCCAAGCAAAACTAGGCCCCTCATTCTAGCGCCAATGTTAATGCCAAATTTTGTATCACCCGTTTAACTCACAAAATAATGAATAAAACTAAACGCTAAACATAAATAAATCGAAAGAAATTAATGCAACAACACAATAAATTTACCTGGAAACCCAATTGGAAAAAAACCACAGAAAAAAGGAAGAATTTACTAGTATTATGTATGTGTTTACAAATTTCTCTAGGAATAATGAAGAGCCTAAACGCTGGAAAATAATGGTTCTGTAAGTAAAGAGTAATAATAATAATAATAATAATAATAATAATAATAATAATAATAATAATAATAATAATATCTCCCCCACGCCTCCATGCAGCACTATATATATACAAATGAGTAATCATCCGAAAATAACTAGGAATATGAGTCCCTTTCCAAATCTTCTTGTACCTTTTCAACTAATAACTTGATAGATTCACACCAAAAATAAAATTCCCTATTTCCTCCAAATAAAGAAACATAATCTTCCCCCAAATAAGGATTTTAACTCTCTTAACCCACTTTGGATAGAAATAAGCATACCAAGCCACGACCCAATCCAATAAACAAAATGGGCTAGTCCATACCCGGGCCCAAATAATTATATCCCAGTAATATGCATCAAGTACAAGACTGCTGAGGGTTTTTCTTTCTCCGATGAAAAATATTGAATTTATATATTACAAATTAGCAATTCATTAAACTTGGCTTGTAGATATTTATATAAAGTCCCTCATGAAAATATTAATGATTATGAATAAACCAACCATCGGCTTCATCGTACTATGTTTGGTGGCTATACTTTGTTTAATGGTGATATTAAGGAGAGAACTACTGGCCGATTTTAGCAGCTGGTTTTAACTTTGTTTGCACATTTGGAACAAAACAATTCAAAAAAATACTTTGAAATCAAGAATCTTTCTTTAACACCAAATTTTATTACAATTACTATATTTTTTATATATAATTAAGTTACAAAAATAAAAATAAAAACAAATAGATTTTTGAGCTAAAATTAAAATACTAATCCCAAATTGATCAAGAGGCAAATTTTGTAATAAAAATGAATTTAATTAATTAAATAAAAAAAACTCACATATCATCCAAGAACTTTGCAGCCACCATGACACTAGTGATGAGCAACCTATGAACATTGAATGAATTAACGGGCCAGGTCGGTTAGCGTTGAGTGAACCGGTCAAGGTAAACATAAGCAACAACAAAACATGATGGACTACAATTCGCATACTTGAAAATTCTCTCCAAATAGCTATGAATTGTGATTGTTGGCCTTGTTAAGCCATGAAAGACTGAAGCTTTTTGTGGGTGTTGGAATTGAACGTTTAAATCATTTGATTCGGCCGCCCTTTGTAGGAGAGAAGAGAGGAATGTGATGAGTTTTGACATGGTTGCTAGCTCTCTTCTAGCTCTGCCATTGATGAACAACGAGTGAATTGAAGAGAGTTTTAGAGTATGTATTTTTTTGTAATGGTGATAAATGAGAATACCAAGTTTTTTTTAATATATATATATATACACACACACACACACAAATAATTGCTCGTGCCTGTCGACACGACGTAATAAAAAATTAGACATAACAATTATCATAATTCATAATTCACCATATCACCACAATAATTAATACATACTCAATCATCGATCAACACAGATCCAATTACCAAAACATCAAGCTATTCACTACAAATTTCAAGAAATTTTGGCAGAGTCTCCTTCAAAAATATATATCCAAAAAAATCTAAACATGTTTACATAACATATCCAAACCACCAAAACAACATCATTCCATACCCAAAATCATTATAACCATGTATAATTAGTTAACTTTACAAAAGACGGAACACAAAAAATACACACGTGTAGAAAATAGAGAAACAACTTTGTATTCTTTACAGCTTACACCAAGTATCCTTCAATGTATACCTGAAAATATTTGAAATATAAAAATTATCGAAATATGTGAGTCATAATAAAATAATTATCTAAAAAACAAATGAGCACACACATTTGTTTGTAGAGGGGGTGGAATGATGTAGATTGATATAAGTAAGAATTTAGAGAGATTGTAGCAAATTATCAAATTCTTAGTGCCATTTCAACAAACGGTTCATTTGTTTAATGATTTAAATCATAAATATGTATTGGTGGCAATATAATGGTGTGTGAGTTTGATTTGCAAGTGTTTGACTGGTTACAGTTATATGTGTGTGTTTGTGCATGTATTATGTGTGTTGTGTGTCTGCATAAGAAGTAGAGAAATATAGAGAGCCTTAGTAAGAGAGACTTTCATACCTAGACAATTGTTTATTCATTGTTGGGTTAGTCATCGTCAAAGGTGGTCAGGTCGGTGCTGGATTGCATATCATTTAACTATCTTAAATGTCTTCTTCATCCCTTTAACCCTTATCTTCATCATTATCCTTAATGTCCATCAATACGAACGTACTTTGCCCAATGAGGAGAATGCACAACCACCTAAATTATTTACATAAACAATAAAATTAACACTATTTATATTATAGGAATAGTAAAGTTATTTTGATGCAGTGACATAAAAGTAGATTTACCTGATTACGTCGGCCCCATCCACAAATGTCCATTGTATATACTCTATCATTCTCGTTGACAAATTCACTCTAATCCTACAAAGAATGAACCTCATTGTAAAATTAAAAGTTAAAATGTTGAAAATATTACATAATTCAATAGAAATAAACTTGTTTAAACTATACCATTTAGTTGTCATAAGAATATGATAACAAAACTTCTGGGTAAACAATATTTGTGGTGCAATTTGACCTATCTTCTCGAAGGAGGACAGTAATACGATCCGAAGATGTGCATCTAGCTAGTGCCACATAAAGGTGTCCATGACTAAAAACAGGTGTCCGCAAATCAATCCCAACGAACTTACCAGATTGTCCTTGGGGTTTATTGATTGTCATAGCATAAGTTAATCGGACAGGAAACTGGCGTCTTGTCATTCAAAAAGGTAAGTCCAAAGATGTTGGTGTCAATGATATTCTCGGAATGAAGTCTAAATTGCTAATTTTATCTCAATTTAATAATCGAGCTTTGATTACCCTTGAGGCACATCTAACAACCATCAATCGCGTGCCATTACAAAATTCATCTTTCAGTGCAATATTTCGTAACAACATTATTGGGCACCCAACTTTCAACTCCAATTTAAACGGTGGTAACCCTGAAGGATTCAGCAAGTTTAAGTACTCACTAGGATATCGATTCCTAATGGTTTGATCAACCTCATCACCTTCAGGCATTTTATCTGTAGCTAAAAAAGTAATTGTTTCTACTGAAGTAATATTCAGTGCTGCAGCATTTATATCACTGACGTCGTCATTGCGAGTTGATAGAATTGTGTGTTCAGTGAGAATGGTTGGAGTCACTATACCAACCATATCCAATTGTGGACAGATTCTAAATATCAATTTATTTAGATTATGACATCGATTTATTGTAGATGAAAGTTGCACAATTTCTTGTGGATTGGTCCCAACCTAAAAAATGAAAGTATAATTAGTCACAAAGTGAGATTTAATTCAAAGCATCATATATCATTAAATTCAAGGTTGAATGAAATACTACCTCCATCAAGAATTCAGCAAAATTAGTATTTTGAATGTCTGTGTGAGTTAATCGCATGTTTAACCCTAAAGTTAAAACACATATATCTTTCCATAGCGAAGACCATCTCAATGATGCACCTACAATTTGCTCGTGAACGCCTTTAGGAATAACAGGCAAATTTATCGAAAGTCTCCACCTAGGACAATAGTGATACCCCCAAAAGGTCTTATATCGTCTCTGATATCTTGAGGGGTGCGATCGGCTGCCTCAACACAATATCAATGTTGCATAGGAACTTCATCCCATATTATTAGCTTTGTTTTTCTAAATAATTCGGCATGTATTGATTGTTTAGTGAACCCACATATTGAATTATCTAGGGTTTTCAAAGGAATACAAAATGTAGAATGTGCAGTACGCCCCCTACCAATAACAACAATGCAATACCAGATGAAGCCACAGTAACAACAACATGTCCATAGCTACGCGATTTGGTTGCAATGGTATTGTACAAAAATGGTTTCCCTGTCCCAGCACCTCCACTCAAGAAGAAAGTAGTTGATATGTTTTGACATACTAACGTTATGACAACAGTGTAAGCAACAAGTTGTGCATCATTAAGGCCATCAACATTAATTTGTGCATCAGACTGTTGTGCTTCATTCTCAAGTTGTTGGTGCTCAAACAGTAATCTATTTCCAACTATTGCATTCCAATTTCTAGTTGGTTGTGGCATGGGTGGTAAGTCAACTAAACTCTTCCCCGACTCATAGAGCAATTGATTCATTAAATATAAGCAATAATCTTCAATATGATCATCAGTTAGATTCAAAATACAAAACATAATACGAATCTTGTGTGGTAAATCATCACATATATGTGCTGAGAATTGCTTCCACGATGTAAATGGATGCAATGGAAAGCATTCCATTAGAATTATAGCAAATAGTCTCCTTAATTGGTATCCCGTTCTCATAATTGTGTATCCATTCTTCATCATCTTTAAGAAGTCCTCTTCCAACACATGTTAACTTGAATTTATCATGCATAACATTATTTACTATGTGTAACGTGTCAAATGAAGTAGGTCCTCTGACAACAGTTAAAATTAAGCAAACACAAATAAAACCACTCACCTAAATTAGGGCTAGCAAAGTACATTCTCCCATTTGCATAACCCTTTTGTCTTGGAGTGCATTTATTAATAGACTTAGTGGTAAAGAAGGAAAAAATCTAGGCTAAACAGGGGCACAATGTTTTGATCGCTCTCTTTCATGACGTGCAAGTTGTCCCAATTGACATTTAGAGCACTAATTTTCTTTCCCAGCATAACGCATTTCTAGAGCAGGCATTGGATATTGCGGCAATGTTGATTTTGATTTAACATTATAGTTTGGTGCCTAAACCACAAACTCATAAAAAATTAACATGACAATAAAGTGTTGCATCAGAACTATCTACCTAACCATTTATTTATCAACATTATAATTATAATAAAGTTTTTGTTTGATGCAAAAATAAAACACCATAACCACAGTTGCATCCAACACCATAGAATTTAACAGTTTGAAAGGTATGTTATAAAATGGGACCCAACAAAAGAGTCAAATTATATGTCATAACAAAAGCTAAAGGCTACAAAGCAACATTAAGATTAAGAAACTAAAGCTTTCAACTAAAAACTGGTAAAAGAAACAAAATATCATAATTCCTTAATAATTCAATTGTATACACAGAATAACACGATAAAAAAAAAGTAATATTAAATGAGACAAACCAAAAACATGTTGACAAATCAAATGTTCTACATAAAACGAAACTTAAATTTTTTTAAATTCAATAACATCCAAATCCATTGTAAAAACAGAGAGAAAAGAATAGGATTAAAAGTGATACCAGTTGACAATCTTTATTGTTTGTTCCTTGGTTATAAGAGGTTGATTTTCTTTCCCCTTAAATTTGGAATTCGCCATAGCATCAGACCTTTTTTTCTCCTGCTGTGTAAGAAAACGTTACTTAAAAGCAAAAAAAAATAATAGGTGTGAGGATCCACTACCTCACGTATACGGAGACAATTTAGTTCATACTCATTATTAAGACGAAGTCTTCGAACCTGTAGACAAAAAAATATTGAATAGTAATTAAGCGGGCAAGGATGTATTTGATGACAAAACCATATAAATGAGAAAGCTTAAATTATTAATATCATGACAAACAAAAATAATTACCAATCTAATGTCATAATATCTAAATAATACTTTAATATATAATTATAAGAAACAAAAAACAAAAGCACTAAAATAATTTTTGTTAACCCAAAATGTATACTCCATATCATAGACACTGAAGAAATTTCTCAAGCACAAAATGAAGAACTTTAGTGGCCTCAAATGTTTGATGATGCGACTTTTGCTACCTTTTAATACTCCTTTATTTGTTGTAGTATACTTCACATATTAAACTTGTCACCAGCAAATACTACAATCGGCGGTAAAAGCCACAATCATTATACTAAGAAACAACAAACATGTTTGATTTCCATACCATACTCAAAGGTCACTTGATTAAGAATGCAGTATATAAATTTACTTGAGGAAACTACATTCAGAATAGTTCGTATTTCATTATGGAAATTGTTCCTCTGTCACAGGTATATCATGAAGGATAAAATCTATTGCATATGCAAAGTATTAATTGGTTTTTAGAGACATTATAATAAAATCATAACTCACATATATGTTTAATACAATATTCTCACCTTGATAATGTGTTAGTTGTAATGTTAAACTTAGGTGGAGGACTCATATCAACGAAAATTGGATGTCGAATCCGTTCAGTACTAACCAAGTGAGGGTCGGTCTCTACAATACATCATAAATAATGATATCTGTGTAATTACAACTCACTGATAAGTCACACAAATATTTAGCAAACCCAATGCTTACCGTATATTCTATCTATCTATCTGCATTTGAGACTCAAGATAGCCCATGATAGAGTAACTACATAATTATCATTTTCACAGCAAAAAAGGTCTGCTAAAAACTCTGTTAAAAAAAGATTTTCACAGCAAAAAACAAAAAAAAAAGTCAAATCTCTGTTAAAAAAAGATTGACAATCTTTGTTAGAGAAAAAAATTAAAAATCAACAATAAGAATCAAGTCTCCTAATTTTTTCAAAGCAAAATTTAAAGCATGATCAAATCCATCACAATCTAATAAAGCATGATCTTCATCGTCAATTTGACTTAGTTTAGAATACGGGTTGGGTGAAACACTACATGTAACTCCTTTCTAAAATTCTTAAGCACACCATTTCCCTTGCATTTTCCCCAAATCAGTCCCAAATTTCTTATGATCTTACATATATATGCATATATCTCAAACTACAATTCATCGTCAATTTGATTTATTTTAGAATCCAGGTTGGGTGTCCCAAATTTCTTCCATAGCCTACTTCGTCAAATCTTAAATAATATACTACTTAAAAAAAGTTCTTATCTCTAAAAAATAACATAAAATATTTAATAATTATTATTATCATGGCTTGATCCACATCACCTGTAAAGTGACAAAACTTGAATCTGTGGTGACAAAACTTGAACCTGTAAAGTGATATAAGGGGCTCCTCATGGATGCTTTCGATTGAGAGAGAGATGAAAGTTTGCTTTTGTCGGCCCCTTGGTTTGTGTTTTATAGTATACTAACTTTGCATTTCCTAGCCAGGGACCTTTAATGGAGGAAAAAGAAGAGGCAGCTTTCACATAATTGGGGGAAAAGAGACAGGAGAGAGAATAGGGAGACCTCAGAAACAAAAGGCGTAGAAATATATTTATGGCTGGATTTTTTTTTATTTTTTTTTTTATGAGATGAAATGTGAGCCTCTAGATTAAGTTGAAAGAATTGAGATGAATTTGAACCGTCCTTGTGCTTTAAGTGGGAGAAGATTCAAAATGGGTGTATGTATATATATAATCAGCCTTATTGGGTGGAAAAGTTTAATTGACGAAAATGCCCTTGGGAATTTGTACTATGGTAGAGGTGTCCCCTCTGCTGGTGTTTTAGACCGACCGACTACTTTTATGAGTTTAGATTTGATATGGAATTTTGAGGTGTGTATTTTTTTAGCTCTTAATGAGCCATGCAATGATGGGTATAATGATCCAATGTAAAAATGGTGGGACTCACCATTTTTATATTGTGAGTCCCACCATTTTTACATTGAGTCATTGTATCTATTATTGCACGAGTCATTACTCATAGTAAAATTGGTATTTTTTTGGTGGTGAGAAATTGTGGATATAAGAATTAAGAAGAGAATAAATTATATAAAGATAGTTCCAAAAAATAGTGTTTTAAATCATTTAATAACATGTCATGCAAGAAAATTAAATGACAATCAATGAATTTGAAATTCAATATGATCAGTTAAATCAATTTTATCGTGGTAAATAATAAATACACAGTCGGTTAATATAATTCAAAATTTTCTCCTACATTTTCTATGTGCATGGTATATTGTTGTTGAATGATGCAAAACACTAGTTAATTTTTTGTAGGTAATACGTATATAATTTATTCTCATATAACAAACATTATGAGTGGTAGAAATGTTGAGTTGACAAAAATGCCCTTGGGAATTTGAATTATGTCTTAGGTGTCCCATGTTGGGGTTTGAGTACTTTTATGAGTTTGGATTTGAATTGGATTTTTTGTATCTTTAGGTAGATTCAAAATTTAAAACTTACGAGGGAAAGGGTGATTATTAATTTGGGTTTGATGATTTTTGTTTATGACTAAAAGGAAAAGATTAGAAGAAGTTTTAGAGCTTTTGTGATGGAATTGATATAAATTGTTGGTTTATGCCTCTAGTTGTTGTTAGAGAGAACATTGTATTGCCCGTTATTATTGATAGTGAAAGATTTGGTGAACTACGGTCCCGTGGTTTTTACTCCTCACATCGAGGGAGTTTTCCACATAAAAATTTGTTTGTATTCTTGTGTGTATTTGTTCTAAATTAATAACTTCTTGGATTATTATTCTAGGGTTTAAGCGGGAAAAAAATTGTGAGATGAAATGTGAGTCATTAGATTAAGTTGGAAGAATCTAAACTGTCTTTGTACTTTTAGATTCAAAATGAGTTCTGTTTTATTATATAGATTTTATTTATTTATTTATTTTACTTCTAAAATATTTATAATATTTATTTTGATAATTTTATTTTATAGAATTCAGTTATTTAGGTATAATTTGGATGTATATAAATAACAGTGTTGTACAATCTATATAATATTATTATTTACATGCATCAAAATTACACCTAAATTACTGAATTTTATAAAAAAAAATTATCAGAATAATATTATAAATATTTTAAGAGTCAAAAGAATAATAAAAAGAAAAAAAGGGACCGGTCACAACTTCCGGTCTCAAAAACCGATCCCCTTAAATTTTTTGTTTCACATAAAATACGCTCTCTTTTCAAAAATTAAATATATATTTTTTTTATTTTATCTGTTTTAAAAATTTTGAGATACGTTATTTATTTTAAAATTTTTGAGATACGTTATTTATTTTAAAATTTTTGAGATACGTTATATATATAATTATATATATATATATATATATATATATATATATATATATATATATATATATATTAACAAGAAGAGGCTAGCCAACTAAAGTGTAGAAGAAAATTTTCTGGCAAAAACTTTAAAACCACAGGGGCCAATAGGGAAAAAATAAAATATTAATTTAAATGGAGATAAAGACGAGGACTTTAAAGGCGACATTCTAGCTTGTTTGGGTAACCTTTCTATTTTGGTTGTCACTTTGTCGCCACATTTTTTGAATATTAAATTCATGGATCAAGTATACCTCCCAAATTACATTTATATAGTGCCCTGTACTTTCCTAATATCTCTCGACTTCTTTCGGTAAACCCTTCTTTGTCGCAAGTGAAATTGTTAGGTACTATAACCTAAAAGTTAAAATCATAATTTTGGTCAAAAATAAAAAAATAAAAAAATAAAAAATTCAATCATTTGATGGGAAAGGAAAAGATAACTTGTCAAATAATTAAATAACTTAATTAACTCGGTCATACTAATTAGCTTACTTAACTCGGTCATACTTTTTTATTTTTGTGTTTGTTTTGGCATATTTAAAACTCAAACGGAGTGATTCAACAGACTAATATCGTCTTATGAAAACAATACTCCAACTATATAATTAAGTAGATAATTAATCATTATAAGAGTCAAAGAGTGGTCAATTAATCTAATCCTAATGACACTGAGAGCGACTTTTTGGCCAACAAATTATGTCCTTCATAAATTTCATCAACCGTATCAAAAAGGATATTAGCACGGAACCTCGTTCTTTATACAAGGTTATTTTGGCCAAATAAATATATATACTAGGCAATACATTTAATATTTACTAAAAAAGACGTTGATTGTAATATTAACTTTAGGTAAATGATGCTAAAAGCTAATGTACTTTCATAAATTTATTATTTTTATCAACCATCTATAAAATTTTCAATTTCAGCTATAAAGTTAGGATAAAGATCCTCTTTTTCTAAAAATTATTGTAGACGTTAGTTGACGGGTAATAAAAAAATAAATAGTCAAACGATGTCAACTAACGTCTATTAATGATTTTAGAAAAAATAAAATAAAATTTCTCTTATTTTTGTTATTTAAAGTAAAAAAAATTGTAGTTCGTCGAAAAAATCAAAAAATATGTGAAAGTTCGATAGTTTTTAGCTTTATTTTTACTCCTATTAACCTTCTATAAAGCTAGCTAGGAAGCTGGGATTTTTCGTTAAATTGTGAAATTTGCTTATCCCCGCATCCGTATTCGGAAATCTTAGAGAGCTTGATAGCAAATGCAAATTATTTAGGTAGTAATTAGTGTAGGATTAAGGGTAATTAGCAGAAAGAGGCACAGGCAACAAAATTCCAAGCTGGTAGGGCATGTTTAGCTTTATATTTGCAGTGAAAAGAAGAGCAAAGCAACTTGTTTTTTTGCACGTACTTAGCGCCCTTCATTTCCAGCCAATGTGCTCTCCATGTGACTCCCCCTCCTATTCCTACTCTTGTAACTTGCACCATCTTATGATTTAATAAAAGAAAAATAAAACTAAACTCTGCATTACAATTACGACAAATTTGAAACGAATTACAATTACAAAATATATCAATACAAGAAATTAGATCAAATTATAAAATGATCTCACTCATTACACATCTCTTCAAAAGGGTTACTATTACTATATATTCACATAATTGACAATCAAAAAATTGACATAAACATTCATAATACGTATTATTTTCCTATTTTAACATAGTTAAATAGAGATATATTTTGTAATGAAATTTTTCTTCATTAAACTCCCAAGAAGATTAATAGATAGAAAAATGGGCCACTTCCTCCACTTTTTTCTTATATTATCTCAAAACTAAACTAGGTGAACCCTTTTAATTATATACAACCAAAGCAAGATCTATTTGATTGAACCCTCAATCATTTTCATAACAGATTCAAGTACTATTACAATGCTACTCATCATATGTTTTTGAATTGAAGAAATCTTTAATGGTACATAGCAAATTTCTTTATCTAGACATGTGAAGCTTCTATAAATTAGTCCATAAGCTACAAAAACAGATGAAATAGATCAACAAAAATCCTAGAACAGCAGACTGCATATTTTATATAGATGATGATCGGTACAATAGCACTTCTTGCAGAGCTTCATAATTCATATGGTGAAAAGCACATGTAAGGTGTGACCTCCTCTAGATTTCTTGCACTACACACAAACACCGTGAAATAATTTAACCGCGTATATCTCCATGAATTAAGTCCAAAAAATAATAAAGAAAAATCTGTGAGAATCATAATGTTTTTCTTGAGCTAATGTCAAAAGATTTAGTTAAATTCTCAGACGCTTCCCTGTAGCTGGTTAAGAAGACTTTCGGAATCATCATCATCAGTTCTTTCCTTCTCCATTGGCAATCGATTGTCAAGAGCCACCCCATTAGATAAGGGAATGTATGACATATAAACTGCATCGTCGAGACAACCCATTTGCCTCAACACCCCCAACAAAACCTCCTTACTAGCCTCATCTCTTTCTTGCTCACAGAGCTTGAGAATGGAACACACATTCGCAGGCTTTGGTTTCCAGAACTTTGATCCCTCAGCCGAAACAGCCTCCTTTAAGCAAGACAATACCTCAGAAATCCTTTTCTCTTTAATATGGATTTCTCCAAGAATCTCCCATGTAGTTGAATTTCGCTTTCCTCCCACATCATCCATATCTTCAAAAAATGCTTCGGCTTTCTCAAAAAACCCTTTCCTAACATAGCAACCCATCATAAGATTTGCTATTCTGGGGTCATATGTTGACTTAACTGCGAGCCAGTCTTCATAAATCTTTTCTGCCCCCTCAATATCATCCAGCCTTACCAAAGAAGAAATCATAGCATGGTAACCCAAATTTGGAATCGTAGGAAAAACTGATTTGTAAATGTTCCATACTCGTTGAACCTCCTCCTTGTTACCAGCGCTACCGTAAAGACTAATGAGATAATGATAAGGCATTCGATCCCGACCTGTGATTCTACTCTCAATCTTCTTTAAATACTCTTTAGCCTTTTCAACATGCCCCATCTTGATGTACATTGTCGCTATTGTGCTGAATGTAGTCCAGTTGGGATTAATAGTGCTGTCCAGCTTCATCTGTTCATAAACTTGTTCCATCTTTTCCGCAGATCGTTGGGATCCACGAGATGATAACCAGATATTATAAGAGTATATATCTAGCGGTATTTGTTTCTCCATCATCTCTGAAACCATCAGCTCAACTTTATCATATTCTTTACCGTTCATGTAGAGAGTCATCATCACATTAAATGGAAGTGCTTGGCTAGCATATCCTCTATCTTTCATTTGGGCAATTATAGATTCAGCTTTTTCTTTCATTTTAGCACGCGCATAAGCATTCAAGAGAGCCCCATATATTCTTTTGTCCTTCAAGGAATCAGGCAACTTCAGGAAGTATTCTTCGGCACTTGAAATTCCATGCACTTTAGATATTAGATCTAATTGAATCGCGGTGTCACTTGTGGATATTCTAAATCTCTCCTCTCTGTTGTTCATCCACTCGTACACCTGCAGTATGAATAAAAAGTTCATACCCAATAGGATAAAATGTTATGACAAATTAGTGGAAGAAGGAAAAGAATTAGACGATGAAAACCTTTACTCAAACAGTCGTACAACATTCGGTTATAGACTTTTCAGGGAGAGTCAGAGCAGGTTGCCCAAATCGAAAGACAAATGTAATCCCAACTATTACAGTTTTCATGGTTCATATGATGAACGCACAAAATTAAGTTTTCAATAAACACAGAATGAGATGCATTTTGTGGCACTTTAATTCCTATTATGGTAATTTGAGCTCTAGTCTCATAGAAAGCAGAATTTTTGTAATTTGTATAAACTATAAACATTCAAATATTAAGATGAATAAAACAATTAATCCAGATTCTTATATGATAACCAATAAATAACTTCTCTAACCGTAAGACATGGAGATTTCTGTTGGAGCAATTCTAGCCATCAGATGTAACATACTACATTTATAAGCATTAATTAGACAGATCAAATATCGAAACATGCTAGAGAAGAAAGAGAGCAGGTTGTATTCTGTGTCAGCACTCTTGGAGAAGCAGAACAGGTAGAAACAAGCTGTGGGAGGAAGAGGAGAGGAGATTAGATTTTTTTTGAAGTGGACCACCAAGAGGGAGGAAAGGACAAGGCGAAGGCAATGCACATATTTGTCCTTGGTTTTTGACCATGAAGTACTTTTGGTCAAATGAGGTGCATCTTGGTTTAGTTGTTTCTTTTATGGACTTCTTAACAAGTTTTCTTAAGGAGCACTATTGTACTTGATCATGCTCATTGGGGTTGTTTTTGAGGGATTGTAAATGGAGAGGTGAATTGAGTGGTATAGTTTTCGTTCCTCCTATGCTTTTGATTGCATGAAACGCACAAGGGTTTCCCCATCCCTCCTCCCTCCTTTTTTCGCCATTTAATGCAACACACAAAAAAAAAAAAAACAACAACAACAACAACAAACTTCAGCCGTAATTGTACTCTAATTTTTGTTGGGATACTCCTCAAATCCTATTTAGACATGAACTTGAAGAAGTAATCGGGGATTCGAGTCGAGAAAGGAATTCTTGGAATACTCCTCTAATCCTATTCAGAAAAAAATTGCTAATATGGAAATGAATATGTCCTATTTTTAATAGGAGTATTATTATGAGAAATAATCTTATTTTTGTAGGAGTATTATTTTGGAAGTGTTCTATTTTAAATAGGAAGAGGAAAATTGTGACTACTCTATAAATAGAGTCTTATGTTTATTTGTTAAAGGGTAACACAACTAAATATCATGTAGCATTTTAAGAGTTGAGAGAATGTGAGAGGGGATTTTTGATTTGTGTGAGGGAGAGTTTTTTGCAACTTTTATATTCCGTGCAAAAAAGTTGTATCGCGAGAGGGAGGGTTCTACAGCTTTTAGTCCGCGCAAAAAGTTATATTGTGGTATTGTGGAACCTCAAGTTTTTAAGGCGTAAAACTTAGGAGGAATTTGTAAGCCTATTATTATTATGATAGTGGAGATTCGGAATTTGGCCTGTAATCTTTAAAGGGTTTTTCACGTTAAATCTTGTGTTGTTTTATAACTCTTTTTTTTTATATTGTTTGGTTTGCGTCTACTTAATTCCCAACAATTTCAGTATGTGCGCCTGTCTAAGTAGGATCTCAACCATCTATTAACAACCTAAGGCGGCCAAGTCTTAGAACTTTTACTTTACAAAAGAGTTGAAGACTATCGAAACTGGATCAGTCAAAACCCAAAAATGTGTAAGCTCAATAGGGTGTCACAGCCAGAATCAAATGGACACACACTTTATACTCTTCACTTCATGCAGATTCCATACTGAATACAAAATACTATTAAATACCCAATGATGGAAAAGAAAAAAAAAATAGTCAACATACAGTAAACCAAAGCATTGTAACCAAAGAACTAAATAATAATAATACATTTAAAGTCAACAAACATCAACATACAGTAAACCAAGGCATTGTAACCAAAGAAGTAAATAATAATACATTTTTTTTTATATAATCTAAGCATAATCAAATGTTCTGTATGTGCATAACTGAAACATGAAACAAAACCACAAGGTTACCAATTATCCATCACTCACTTGGAAGAACACCTACTAAGCATTTAAACTTGCGAATTCCCATCACACAAAGAAAACCATATAAGCACGTAATCAAATGAATTATACAATCATCATCAACTAATACACAAAAAGAACACCACATAAGCATTTAAACAAACAGATCATATGCACCTCGAGGGCAAGCTTGAAACGCCTGAACTTCCTCAACTCCTTAACAACCCTACAGAGCTCCCATTTCGTAAGCCCCCTGCCCTCATTCTCAATCTGATTCAACATACTAGCAGCACCCTTTTCTGGGTTTTCCATTAAAGATATCCTCTTGTATATACCATTCCATTTCACCCCTGGCTTCCTCTCATAATCCACTGTTCCATAATTGTAAACCTGTGATATCGAACAAGTAATAACTGGGTGTTTGCGGTTAGTAATTGCTGGATAAAAGGTTGAATTGCGAAAGCCAGATGGGAATGGAAGAGAGTGGGAGAGAGAAGCATGGTTGAGGTATTGGTGATGAAGAGGGGATTGCAGAATAGTGGATTGGAGCATCATATTTGGGGGTTCAGCGTCTCAGGAGATTTAAGAATTCAATTATTCAAGTGTGAAGTGGGGTTTAGAGAATTCATTGGAATCAAGGTTTGGTGAGTGGATTGGGTTTCAATTTTATGAAGATAAGGTTCAGGTCTGGTAACAGCTTGGGAGAGACTGAGAAAGGAAATGAGATGAGTGGAGGGGTGTCATCTCTCTGAAATCCCCTTTTGCTCATGATTTGAAATTTAATTAAAGACTTTTAAATTATTTAACAAAAGTCAACTATTTTTATAATTAAAAAATTATTTTTAATTTTTCTTTCTTTGAACTTTAAAATAGAGAAGAGTTAACAATGTTAATATTCCACACAGTTAAAAGTGCTTGTTTAGTTAGGAGGCGTTTACTGCATTTAGTGAATTTAAAAGCTCAAACGTATTTTAAAATTTTATTTATTTACAAGTAACTTATTTTTAAATGTAATTTATTTAACTCGTCAATCTCAAATGCACCACGCCCAAAAATAATGTGATGGCCGATAAACACTATCACCGCAAAAACTACAAACACTTTTGTAACAAAACAAACTCGAAGTCATTCTTCACATATTAAAAAGGAAAATGCTAAAGATTTGATATGACCAAATGAACAGCATCAAGTTTCAAGTATGATTTCCTGGAATGAGCTAACAATGGTCGTCGCACCAGCTAGACCTTTTTAGTTACACAAGGACCTTGTAATATACGTGAATTAAACACAAACATCAGGTCCATCAAACTCAAAACTGAAGTCAAGCTTCGGAATGAGGCCATGATCGTTCTATTAAAGGTTGCAAAGACTGTTTATCTCACACACAAGGGCCAACACAGCGTCGTAAGAGTTGCAGAATCACGAGTATTAGGACCTGCCAGGAAGATCTGCACTAATTTGAAGTACTTGATGCCTGCCCCAAATAAATCAGTTAAGATTAGGATTTATTATTACTGACACAATTAATCAGCATGGAAAGTTTATTGAAAAAGTTTTAGGCACGGACCTTTTATCAACTAATCATGAGCAACCTGGCCAGCTTGTACGAGTAACTTCCTTCTTTATGATATTCCCATGGATAAATACTTTGGGTTCTTTGACCTGCAATAAAGGCAATGATGGAATGTTATCTTGTCATTGTTTTTTCAACAAATACAAATGCAAGATGGAACTTGACCCTTACCAGTAAAACAGGTGGAAAACCAATCTGAAGTCGAAGCCGGGAGAAACCATTTACAGCGAATAAACATTTGAATCCTTTGATGTTGGGGTGCTCACTACGCAGAAAATTAAAGAAAAAAGCATAAACTCCCGAAGAAAATATTGAGTTGATTCTAAGATAGTATACTGTGGTGGTTTTCAAATTATGTTCTTTTGCAACTGCTCCTTTATGGGACGAGATTTTTACAAGGGAAAATAGAAAATAATGATGCAGACTCACTTTAGGAGATATGTGAAATTTCTCTGAGAAAATTCTTCCAAATGTATCTCTTCTTCTTTAGAGTACCTGAGCCACCAATAGATAATAATCAAATGTAAGAGAAGTGATGAACAGAACAGGTCTTGACAAAACTTTCTTTCTATGTGAAAAGCATAAAGCTGAGCAAAATTCAGGAAATTCCATAAGTATAGCTGAAAAATAAGGAGAATATGCAGCGAGTTCAATAAAGCTATATTGTGATAAATTTCTACTTCTTTGTCTTTTGATATTGGAGGAACCCAAATAAAAGCTTGGGAGTGTTAGCCTTGAACCCATGAGATTTTAGTAGTTGTTCAAGTCACTGAAAAGTAGCCAAGTAATTAGTAGATGCACTTGGTCATATGCTTTCACGAAGATGGTCAATATATTAATTTGACAGAAAATTTACTTAATCTTATTATTCATCAACTAGTACAAAAGTGACGTGCTTGATTTCCGTGGAGGTATGCTATCAGCACAATGACTATCAATTAAAGATAGAACATTTTCACATGACTAAAACAAAGAAACTTGATACCGTAAAACATATTGAAGAGCAAGTACTTCTTACTTTGCATACACACTACCACTATCATAAATGAGATATTTGAAGCAAGTACCTTTTAAGTGTCAGACAGTCAGATATTACCAACATAAGGTGTATAAAGAGTAACAGAAACTACATCACGTCAACAATTACTAGAAGGTCAAACTGCAGGACTATTCACCCAAGTACTTTTCAAATTAATCAAATTGCTACATCCAGTTCAAAGTAAGCAGGTGGGGCAGAGCGAACACATACATGACTTACAACTCCACGAGTTGCTTACTCTGCCCAAGATCACTAAATGTATCATAATACCCAATAAAAAAAAATAACATTCAACCCAGGGGACAATTCAACATTTTAGAACTAAATAGTAAAGATTTGGCAGATAAACCAGTAATGCATTTTCAGCTAGATAGATAAAAATCATTATTCAACTCAGTAGATGCAACAGTTGAATTATCATCAATCATACCTCCAAGGGAAATCATTTTCACAAAACCTGGAGATTCCATTCATTGCTGAGAAGGGGTCAATGTGAACCCATACTTCATCCATATTATTTCTGACAGGGGCTGTATAGAAAACATTCAGTTACTTGTAATTTCACACAAAACAATGGTACAAACATCAAGCATCACAAAGTTTTTGGTCTTGCGACCTGTAAGGTTTAAAATAATACCAATTGGCCATCCATGAAGTATTGAGCTTGTATTATACAAGTGAGTGTGTGTGAGTTTGGGAGTGTGAGAGAGAGAGAGAGCGAGAGGGAGGGGGAGAGAGAGAGATGGAAAGCGAGATGGGAGGGTAGGGTGGGGGGGGGGGGGGAGAGAGATTACCAAGTCTATGCAAATCTTTTAAGCCATGACCACTAGGGTAGTTCTCATATGACGCCATGAAAATTACGATGGTGCAGCCTAGACTACAAAATCAACATATGAGTGCAGAGAGGTAAAATGCCTCAGTAGTATCAATAACAATAAAATGAGTACTCCTCCAACCTGATAATGAGTAATCCCAGCACAGCAATATAAAGCAGCTTCCACAGACTCTTCTTCCTATTGTTGTAACTGTAGGAAGTTGAGATCAATGTTTATATATATATAGTTAGAAGCCAAAATGAAGAAGAAACCATAAGGCCCAAGGCATTGGGAACCAAAACACTTTATATCAAAGCTTATAAATATTAGTGAAATTAAGCTTAAGTCTTAAGAAGTAGAAAATCAGGACATTGGGAAATGAAAGATCATGATTTGATTAGTGGATCAACCATATAAACAATTTATGTTTTTCAGCCATGACATCCAGCCAAAAGTGCTGCACAAACAAACAATATTAGATGAGACTAACTGAAAAAGTTCATAGTAAGTCAAGATAGTTTCCACAGCCATATAGTTATTAAACCATATCTAGTCCTACATGTCGGTCTTGCTTGCTCGTCCTTGGAAATTTATCTCCTACAGATTCAGTTCTTTTCTTTATTTGATTAGCTATGGAGTTGGACATTGAGCTCATATTCTCTACTAGGACAATTTTTTTCCCTCTTGGACTTCTTTTCCCAGGTTATTTTACCTCTCTTCTATACAAAATGCCCCCGATTGCTAGATTTGATCATAAAATGATAGGATTTTTCTTAAAACTTAATTATTTTAGGTTCATAAATGAACAGGAAGCTGAGGATCTATCTCCTCTTTTGGGTCTTCTCAGTCATGTTCCAAGAGACAGAATTTTAGACAAATCACACCAAACCATCCTATTCCATTATATATCACACAACATATATCACAATACAGTATAGTAAGATACAGATACTTCTTCAAGCAAAAGGCATTGAAATTGATAAAGCTATCAATTAGCAGAAAAAGGACACGACATACATTCGACTAGCTGCAACTGCTGCTGATAAGTTAAAGACTGGAATGGAACTAATAATGAAACGGAGCTCCTGTTGCATTTATAATTATGACTAAAATATGTTAGCCAAGTAATGGGGAGAAATTTAATCATTGAAAGTCAGTCCATGTGGATTACCTTGTGAGGAAGCTTGGAGTAAAGTAAAACAAATGAAAAAACAGGAAGAATGTAGAATAAAAGCCTCCTGTCAAGTAAAGTCCCAAGCTGAAAAAATAACATCAAACGAACAAGGAAAAGAAAATGAAAAACAATATGTATTGAACACGCAAGTTCAAAAAAAAAAATATGCTCATAAAAAGGGAGATTCCTAGTTCCTACACAGTGTGTCAACTTCTCCAGGCACAGCTATTGTCTTGCTTAGGCAACACATGATAACCAAAATCAATTTTTCATCCAGATTATATACATCAAGATGAAACTACAAATGATCCAATATTTATTAGAAAAATGCCAGCGTAGGTTTTTGGTGGCCAGCTGCACAACGTTACTAAAAGCATTTTGCAATAAATGACTCAGAAGACCGAGAGGTTACAATAAATTTCAACTTTGACACATGAACAATACAAACACTTGGCGAATAGCTATTTATGAAGACTTGCAAGATAACCTTGTGCACATAATAATCCCAGCAGTTTTTTTTTTTTTTTGGGTGGTTTTAGTTCCAGGGAGTGTAAAAGAAGTTGTTCAGCAAGAAGTCCCAGACCATTTATAGAGCTGAGACAAAGTCATACATGATACAGATGCACACAACTCTCCAAAATATATATATATTGGTTTAGCCCACAAAGAATTGAGCTATACAAGTGTTATTCCTCAACCCTTAACTCAGCTAACTAGACTACCTGTGCAGGTTATTCTAACCACAAAAGGTTGCCTTTTTAGCGAAAGCATTTCACACTCTTAATACGAAACTGCATGAAATACATTGAAATATGGATTTACCACTCGGTATGAGATGCAATAATCCAAATAGATGTGGTCACCAGTTCTATGTAGCAAGAATGTCAAATGAGCAACCATAAAATAATACTATAAAGAAAATACTTTACCACTAACGAGTTGCATTTGTAAATAGTAAAAAAATTCAGTTGCATTTTTTATCAGCAGCTAAACTCACCACAAACAGAGGATATGCAGCAAGCAATGACTTTGGGAGCGCTGATGTGAAGTACCAGTGAAAGGATTGTGTCTAGAGTTGTACATTAAGGAGGGACAAATTTAAGAATTTAAATAAATAAAGTATTTGTGCAGATTTTTTTATGAATTTTTTATATTTTTTTAGATACATAAAATAAAAAAGAGCCAAAAAAGCAGGGGCAAACACATGTAGACGCGCATTATACAAATTGTTTCTACGAAATTACTGTGGGATATATGAAATAAATTTATAAATATAACACAATGTAGTTCTTTCATAGATTAGAGATCAATATTATGAAAAAAGAAAAGACGCCGTCTCACAAAGAAAATAAAAAATAAATTGTTCATAATTATGTGTTAATATGTCTAAATATAGCTGATAATAGGAATACATATCCCCACATTTTATTACTTTTTTTATAAAAGTATCATGAAAAGGCCAAAAGGGGGCCAACCCATGTACACATAATGAATATAAAGCTGCAATATACAAACAAAACATCAGCATGCACCAGAAAAGCATGTGATTATGGTAGTATTACACAAACGCCTAGTTCAGAGTGGAGCACAGCACAATGGATGTGCATACATATTTGCAGACTCACCTACTTAAGCTTACATGGTACACATAAAGATGACACACATGCAACAAGACATTTCTCTGATCCGGTTCACTCTTATAAGACCTTTGTCGTTTTAAATAAATGCAAGCATGCAATATAACTTTTTCCAAAAGAGGATACACCCCACTCAGAACTCCGGTTCAAAACAGAATTGAACCAAAAAACTTCAAATTCAGGCCACAATGGCCTCCTCCACATAATTGTATCAACTAACATAGTAAGACCTGAAAAATATAGAACTAGGGATTAAATGAGGTCTTCATACAAGGTATTAATATGATATTCAAGTACAGCTTCCAGATGCTAACTAGATCGACAAATAAAAATATAAAGCAACTGACATCTGAAAATATGAAAATTTACAAACCTATGGAAAACAAAGCAGCTCCTATGCAGTACTTAAGTGCTTTCCAGAACGAAATCGAGTTAGTCTGCAATTGATAAATAAATATCATTAAATTGAGGCAAAAGCATGATAAAGCTGACATAACAACTCGTCAACCAAATAACCAATAGATGCTATAAGATGCAGGATAGATTAATATTAGGGGAGCCTAAATCTTACTAATCATTAGTTTGTCTCAGGGACAGACAAAAACCCTAATTGATTTGACAATATATTGGACTACCAGTGCCCATTAACCATTCAATACAAAGCACGTAATAAGAATGGGACATCGACGACACCATTCCACATCTGTTTCCTGCTTTTGTATTTAACTCATTGTTTCAGTGGGCTTGGGAATGGAAATGTTTTCACAAATGTTTCGGTTGTCTTGGCCTTTTTTTTTTGTTTCCGGCATTTCGAGTAAAATATATTCTTCTTTTGTTTGTGAAGCATATCAAAAGGAAAAAAATTATAATCCTTGACTGTGGCGACTGATACATTAAGAAGTGATAAAAAGAAAAGAAAGAAAAACAACTACCATAAAGCATACCAGCAGAAGTTCTAAGCCAAGAGGGCACAAAATCAGCAATATGTCACATCTAAAGACGATTGTAGCAAAGATCTGACCATCAAAAAAGAGAGAAATCAGACAGAGAACCCTAATAAAGCTAAATAAGACTAAAGTTTTATAATCTATCTACAAATGCAGAAATAATTTTACTTGTAAGAGGGACCACACAACTAGAAGTGCTCAATTCAAAGAAGTAAATATAATACGGATGTGAGTAATTGTATCAGATATCAAAGTAGGAAAAAAAATCCATGTGAAAGTATGTTTACTGATCCAAATTAAAGGGAGCAGGAATAGGGAAGTGGAGGGGGGGGGGGGGGGGGGGGGGGGGGGGCAAGTTCATAAAGGGTCTTTTGCAACGAAGTAGAGGTGGGGCACATGATTTTCTAAACAGATACAAAACATGTTACCCTTCTATAGCACATAATATTATTGAAAGTTTGATTACTATTCTTTTGCCTTCTGCTTAGAATAGAGAAACATTAAACAAAAATTAATGCAGGTAGAGTTCCTTAAAATATTTGCATCCTGATGTAAGAATAATAAAGAACTCACCCCTAAATATTGCATTTTAATGTCGGTTCCTACAAGATTATTAATATTGGCAGAAGATTAGAACTCAAAGGACTGCAAGGGCTCTAGGTGTGAGGTTTAATGTCCCCTACACCAAATAGGACAAAGATTTATTGAGGACAGAGCAGAAGGAGTCTTTGATTAGGTACTTAGGCAGCAGATAGTCCTATGCTCTGAGGAAGAGAGATAAGATTCAGAGTCCAACCATAAGTCTCAAGACTTTGGCTCCCATTGCATGACAATAGGAATTAAAAACTTGGTAGCTTCTGACATTTAAGTAACAAATTTTCCAAACACAATGTGACATAAAATAAAGAATAGGGAAACATACCAGTAAATTTAAAGCTGCATAAAAACTCCCTTTGAGCCAATACCCGTATGCCAAATTAACTGCAAAAAGTTGAGAAATCAATGGTACTTAAATGTATCGCACACCATATACGGAACAGCATGTTGACAAGGAATAATTCAAAATTTTATCCATAGAAACTCGTATTAAGAACTATTAATGAGCTACAGAGTCAAATAGTAGAATGTAATTACCTAAACCTAACGCCAGAATATTAGGAAGAGGCCTTGTGCAGTAGAACAGTATATGAAATTGGAATGAAACAAATATCACAAAGAAAGCTTCAACTTGACAGCCAAACTTATCTCTGATCTGTTAAAAAAAAGAGTAATTTCACATTATTAACTCCAACAGATGTCTACTAAACATAAGGACAATATATACCAGAGATAACCTTTGCAAAGACTTTGTACTTTTATTACGAGGATTTGATATTACGCATTGATCAAGGACTGTTAAAGTTTTTCTAAATTATGAGGAAGAGAACAAAATAGTTTATTAAAGAAAAGGTACAACTGATGCACCCAATCTCAAATCTCCCAGGTTAAAAAGCCGAAAGTTTCTGAAGTGGTAGTCATATGCTTAACAAAAAGAAATGTCCTACGAATAAAATTATCTGGAGGAACAATTTACTTCAGCCTCTTATTGAATAAATATGGTATAAAACTTCAGCCATCTTATATAGAGGTGAAGAAATTGTGATTATCATGTTCCTGCCAAGACCACTGCCTTTGAACCTTCCTCCACAAACACTGATGGAATGTCAAAGGAGAGGCTTTCCAAAGGAGAAAGCAAACTTTAAGTATAACCCCCTCACCACTATGATGATCATTAAAAATGCACTGATACTAATGGCACTCAGATTCCCAGAAGCCCCCATCAATATTAAATTTAGCTCTACATAAAGTTTCAGGATATGTCTGACCAAAGATTTAGCTCTACATAAAGTTTCAGGATATTTATTGAATAAATATGGTATAAAACTTCAGCCATCTTATATAGAGGTGAAGAAATTGTGATTATCATGTTCCTGCCAAGACCACTGCCTTTGAACCTTCCTCCACAAACACTGATGGAATGTCAAAGGAGAGGCCTTCCAAAGGAGAAAGCAAACTTTAAGTATAACCCCCTCACCACTATGATGATCATTAAAAATGCACTGATACTAATGGCACTCAGATTCCCAGAAGCCCCCATCAATATTAAATTTAGCTCTACATAAAGTTTCAGGATATGTCTGACCAAAGATTTTACCTACTAAATACTGAAATCCTGAAAATAAAGCAAAAACAGCTCCCATATAAGAATTATCATATCATTCTTATGAATTCCTGTGCTAGGTCACATCAATTGGCAAGGCCTAGAGGAAGGTCAATCAAGTAAAGGACTCTATAAAAAGGCTTCTGTAGCTTGTTTGCAAAATTTAACCTTCTTTACGATCTAGATAACTCAAAAATGATAAATGTAGCTTTTCCATGGTCAAATATAGAGGACGGAATTAGATATGTGAACACATTAAAGCATAGGCTTGATATCTAGGTAGTAAGTCACAGATTTACCCTTGTTTTGCAATAATTGGAGCCTTTTTACCCAATCCATCAATAGAGACCCCAAGCATTGTTTCTTCTTGGAAAGAAACCACAATTAACTTATTTTAAGCCAGCCAAAGATCAATCCAAAAATTATAAGAGACGAAGTGATTGATGAACAAAATAATTGATTTCTTCTTTGTTCTCTTAAATAATGCAGAAATATTCAAGATAGGTCGGTGTTGCCTGAACCTTGGACCTAACATGTCAAAACCTTGATATTTTCTCCTTTTGGTGAGAGAGAGACTAATCTGGCTCTGCCATGTAGAAGGATAATTTCTTCGAAAAAAATATTTATAGGGATTTTGAAGAGGACTTGATGAACATGACATTGTTTGTCAAATAGATTTTAAAAGAACACATATACGTTAACCTAAAACCTTTTTTAAAATATAGAAAATATATACAGGCTACCGTAGATGCTGCCCATCAGAGTTGATATACAATTGCATTTACGTTAAAAATGCTTGTAATATGTGAAATACATTCTTATATTATAGAAATGTATAAATTCATCTAACTTTTAGATTCCACAGACAATGATGACTACAGAAAATGAACTGAGTACATACCTGAACACGAAAAAATCGCAATGTAAATAATATGATGCAGCCTAATGCCAAACGAACTACAAAAGAACAAATTGAATAATCAATTACTATTTAGCAAGGAAACCATAGCATATATAAAACAAATTGAAAAGGCACTATATGTGGTATTCATGAGTTCTGGGTTTACATTAACTACTCCAACTACATATGCATACAAGTTCTATTTGACTAGATTTTGGTATGTGGAAAGTATAGGAAGGAAAATATCTCATGTTAGTGACACATGTCTAGCTTTCAAACTATAAAAATGTTAAAAACGTGATTATCTTAATATGAAGATCTGTTCACTGCAGTTGCTTAATTATATTTTTTAAAACATCTAAATAGGATCTCATATTTTCACATGGAAAGTAGTAACATCTATCTGAGAGGCAAATAAATTTTATCATCAGGTTCTCAGGCAGATGTGCATATGAGCTACCTTTAAAAATGTCTTAGCTCAAATCTAGGTGGTATCTCCAGCCATCTGTATAGACCACCAAATACTATGCAGCATGCATAAGGAAAACATAAATTTAAAAAGCGAAAATAATGAATAAATGTTTGGTACAAACTACTATAAAGTAGCACGTTAACAAAAGGGAAAATGACATGCATTTCCAATGGAAAATAAATCATAACTGTATGCCCAAGTATCTAGTGCACTAACCTGCAAACAGACTATAAATTTTTGGCAACTGCAGCAAACTCATAACAGATACAATTGGAGACGCCAAAATTGATACAAGTAATGAACCTTCAGAGAAAACAATGAGGAGTACTTAAACAAATTGAAATATTGCTATGTGAATCAACTTAGTTCCAAAGATGAAACATATAGCTTTTTACTATTACATTACTAGACTCCGAGACAGTCTGATCACTAAAATGACAGCAAACCAAAGAAAAACACAAATTTCTGAAGAAACGAATAACATCATGGTGCTAAATTATTAATCTAACCTGCACATATGTTCATTCTCAGATAATATTCCTATCTTTGCTTAACCCAGGAGTTCTGTATGCATTATACCACCAAGGTTACTGATGCAGAACTTCAATATATATTTAATGCTTCCTCAAAGCAACTAAAAAGGTTTTTTATGTGGTCAGCAGTGAAGTATATACTATTGATACAACCGTGGAAGAGATGACAGCATCCATTAGGATATAGTTGACAGCTATCCAAAACAAAAGGGCCTGCTTGTAAGTAGTTAACCCTTAGTCAGTTGTGCTAATCTCCTATATGAAGACTTACAGTAACCACTGTGACTGAAGAATATCTCTAAACCACTACTGGACAACCAGACTCTTAAGTGTGCAGGTGCGAGCATGCATCTGAACTCTGAAGTAGATAGGAAAATGGTTCTAAAGGATACAGAAAAGCTAAACACAATATCACAAAGAAAATGTAATTAAAACTTAAAATGACAAAATTACCGATAAACGTGCGAGGAACAACTCCAGGGAACTCCAAATGATCATACTAATATTACAAAGCAACATAAAAAACCAAACAATCAGGGCATAAAATCACATATAGTAGCATCAAAACCAGTAATAGAAACAGATTCCTAACATAAAAAATAAAAATAAACTTACATTCTCTATATGATGCCGATGATATAAAATGTCATGCATTGCCTAAAATTCCAAAGCCAGGAAACCAATTACTTCAATTTCAAAAGAACTCAAATTACTGTTAGGCTATTAGCAAATAAACTTCATCTTTATTATTCAAAGTACTATTTTGTTACTGAGGAAACATAGGGGAAATAATGAAAATTTAATAAATTCGAAATCTTTTGGTTTAGGAACAAGTTGAGAGAACGTTTTCTACTTTACTGTCCATTAAATTAATGGGCAATTCAAGAATCATGCATTGCCTAAAAATCCCAAAACCATTATCAAGTAAAACAAAAGTTCAGTTTTAAAGAATCAAATTACTGTTAGCAGATACACTCTCATATTCAAACTTAATAACAACTAGTTGGTTACTATATGATTACGGCCAAAATGGATGAATATCAAAGAACTTCAAATTCTTTTCTTCAAGGAACACTAAATTATCTCAGACGAGAGAAAGTTTTGTACTTTATCGTGATTGAATTTGTGGGTAATACAATAATCAAGTTTTTTATTAACCCAGGACATAAATCCCTTCTTGGCTTCAGAAAAATGAAGTAATTTATTGGGGAAAAGGGAAAAAAGGTACCTGAATATTGAAGCTTTCTTCAACCTTTGTATATGGCACCATAAAAACATAAAATGCAGCAATTGATCCAAGAAATAGATCATAACCTAACAGAGAATATTTGAAGCCCGTCATACTACAATGTGTATGGATATATAGAGAGAGAAAAATTAGAGTAGAAAAAAGGAATTTACCGTAAAGTTCGATCAAATTGAAAGACTGGCGAGCCATTGTTGAGCGAGTGGAGCTATTTCAGCTGTGCATCAAGCAAGAAAGGCGCGCGACTGTATCAAGCAAATAGGGAATTCCTTTTGCTTTTCTATTTGTTATACATGTCGTTTCTGTTTCTTTTTTTCTTTTTTTCTTTTTTTTATATGATGGATTATAAGTTTATAACTACAAGTTGAGATATGATATTATATAATTTTCTTTTGATATCAAATAAATTTTAAAATAATAATAAATAATTTATGAGATTAAATAAATAAATAATTATTAAATAAAATAGTCTCTAATAATATTAATTAGTAATACAATTATTCATATCTAACCATCATTTTTTAAAGCAAAGATAGTATACCTTAGGATTGGGGTAAGTTAACAATATACTCTTTCCTCTTACGTACTTGTGAGATTCGTCTGTGGTGGAGCTCACATACATGTGAGAGAAAAATATATTATTCACTTACTTTAAGAGTATAAAATAATTTTTGTATGTTTGTGTGCAAAACAATGAATGAAATAAAGTTATTCGAAATAATTTAATACCGTTAACGATTATTTTGCCTCGTGGTTTTATTTAAGCTTATAAACTATGTTTTGTCAGTGTTAAGGTCATTTGATAATGAATTAAAAAAATTTAACTTGACATGTGGACATTATTAAATTTTCCTTTTGAGGTATCAAATTATTTTAAAAATAATAACAAATAGTTTGTGGGATTAAATAAAAAAATAATCAGGTGATAAAAGTATTAAATTTGTATAAATAATCATATCACATTTATTATTTTTACAAATAAATATAGCCTAATGATTTGTTCGTTCAGAGAAAACTTTAGTCAGTGCACCCAATAGTTACGTTTTTTAGACGCAGCTTTTAGTGCATTTTCGACTACAACTGGGTTTGAAAAGCTGGAATTTAATATGCTTATAATTGTTGTTCATTTTGGAAGTGCAGTTACATAGCGTTGAAACTTTGCAAAATGACCAAAAATGATATGAATTGATATGTAATATCATTTCTTATTTGTAATTATATCATATGGTAATGATGATAACGATGAGATTCTACCTAATATTAACTTTTTAAATATTAATTTAATACATTTTCAAATTAAAAAGTTACATAATTCATTTAAGTTTTAAATAATTTATAATAATTTTAATTGTATTAATAGAAAATGAAGTATAGATTCATGTAAATTTTCAATTTCAAAACTTTTTAAATTGAATAAATTAATGTAGTCATTGTTTAATTATGTGTGCACACTTAGTTCGATTGACGACTTTTGGATTGTTTTTAGTGTTTGAGATTAATCGGATTGAGCAATTGTTTCAATAATTTACTCAATCTTTTCTTCAACAATTCAAATAAACCATGACCATAGTTGTGCAGGAATAGCTGGAAAAATTTTGAGGATTCCACCCAGACCTGATGAAGTAACCCCAGATCCAGCTACAGACTCACCCCCACGAAATCCAGATTTCATTCCCAAAACAAGGATTGATTTTCCTAGGTTTGAGAATGGAGATCCCACATAATGGCTTTCCAGCTATCATTGGTAGCACTACACTTGGATGGAGCTATTTCCAGCTGGTATCAGTGGCTAGAAACTAATCATCAAGTGAGGTCATGGTATGATTTCTCCTACTATAAACTACCCATCAAAAGACTATCTACAACAAAGGGAGAACAAAAATAGATAAAGGACAATGTTACAATTGTGAGGAAACTTGGCACAGAGGCCACAGGTGCAAGGGGCAAATGTCCCTTTTGTTATTAGAAGGGGGGGTACCTGAAGGCTGTGAGGAATTGAGTTTGTGTGAATGACCTGATCGAAGATATCAGGGAAAATAAAGTAGAACCCCAAGGGGTTGAGACAGCAGTAGGCAATTTATACTCCTTAAATGGGAGCCCCAGCACTAGATACCCAAGACTACAAGGCTTTATAAAGAATAAGGGATTGCAGATTCTCATTGATGGAGGGAGCAACCATAATTTTATGCAATTAAGAGTAGATAATTATTTGGGCCTTAGCATCACACTTTCTCCACAATTTTCAGTCATAAAGGGAAATGGAGAAAATTTAGTATGCGAGGGACAGTGCAAGCAAGTTACACTAGAAATCCAGGGAAACAAGTTCATAACTGATTTATGTGTGATAGACTTACATGGTGCTCACTACAAGAAAACCGGCTAAGATCCACAGAATTATTTTCCAAGGAAAAAATTATGTTGGAAATAATATAATTTCGACATAATTTTTTGTTGGGAGTAACTACGACGGAATTATATTATGTCCGACGGAATTCCATCGAAACATGAATAGAAAAAACCCCGAAAAAGTCCTCACCCACACGAAATTTAAATTCGACGGAACTTCCATCGGAATTGAGTTATGTTCGACAGACTTAGAGCCTGTTCGGCGCCAACTTATAAGTTGGTCAACCCAACTTATAAGTTGATTTTGCTAAAAAAGTGTTCGTTTGGAACTTATAAGTCAACTTATAAATTGACTTATAAGTCAGAAAAAATAAGTAAGTAAAACTTACTTATTTTTTTTTACTTATAAGTCATTTTTTAAGTTTTGGTTAAACCTATTGAAATGTCCATTTTGCCCTCTTTTATTTTAACATGTTATTTCCTTTGAGGTTATTTTAGTAATCTTAACATTTTATTTTAACTTATAAGTCATTATTAGCCGAACACATCCATAACTATTACTTATAATTTCCGACTTATAAGTAAAAATAATGCCGAACACTTTTACTTATAAATATACTAAAATTTTAACTTATAAATCGACTAAAATTTTAACTTTAAGTCAAAAAAAAAGTCACTCCCGAACAGACTCTTAATCTCTACTGAATTCTGTCGAAAATAACGAAATAAAACCAAACTGCTTTTTTCCCCCGCCGCCTCCTTCAATGTCATTTTCTTTCTCTCTCTTATCTGCATCTCTCTCTCATTTTCTCCCCCTATCGCCGCCTCCTTCAGCCAATTCTTCTCATGCCGCCGCCATCTAGGTTCACGCTGCCGCCTCCTTCACCCAATTTCTCTCTCTTCACACCGCCCCTAGCTAAGGTATGTAAAAATGTATATATATATATATATATATATATATATATGGGGAATGATCCATAGCAAGCGTTTGCTATGGATACTATTCCAGCAAACGCATCTTCAACCGTTGAAATAATAATGTTAAAGGATGAGATGATTTCCACTCGCTATCTAAGATAACGGGTAGGACAAAAAAAAAAAAATTCATAGTTCACCCGGCATCTTAGTTAGCGGGTGGAGTGAAATTTTTTTTTCAAAAAAATCATCCACCCGCTAACTTAGATGTCGGGTGGAGTGAATTTTTTTTTTTTTTTTTTTTTTTTGTTTAAACTAAGTTTTAAAAAAAATACATTTCTCCACCCGTCAACTAAGATGACGGGTGGAAAAAAAATTTGATTTTTGAATTTTTTTTTCTTAAACTTGGTTTGTAAAAAAAAATTAAAAAAAAAAAAACTCCACCCGTCAACTAAGATGACGGGTGGAAAAAAAAATTGATTTTTGAAAATTTTATTTTTTTAACAAACTAAGTTTAAAAAAAATTAAAATTAAAATTTCCCTCCACCCGCTACCTACGTTGACGACTGGAGAAATGTATTTATTAAAATTCTTTTGTTGTTTAAATCCACCCGCTACCTATATTGACGGGTGGAGAATTTTTTTTTTTTTTTTTCACATTAACTAAGTAAAAAATAAATAAATAATTTCTTCCTCCACCCGTTAGCTTTGTTGCCGGGTGGAGTGAAAATATTTATTTATTATTATTTTTTATTTTACATTAACTAAGGTATAAAAAAAAAAAAAAATTCAAAAACTCCTCCATATAGCTAACGGGTGGAGGAATGTTTTTTTTTTTTTTTTTTTTTATTTACTAAGTTAATGTTAAAAAAAAAATTTCACTCCACCCGGCAACAAAGCTAACGGGTGGAGGAATTTATTTATTTATTTTTTTTACTTAGTTAATGTGAAAGAAAAAAAAAAAAAAAAATTCACTCCACTCGGCAACAAAGCTAACGGGTGGAGGAATGTTTTTTTTTTTTTTTTTTATACCTTAGTTAATGTAAAAAAAAAAAAAAAAAAAAAAACATTTTTTTCACTCCACCCGCCACCAAAGCTAACGGGTGGAGGAAGGAAATTTTTTTTTTATTTTTTTTTTTATATATTAGTTAATGTTAAAAAAAAAAAAAAAAAAAAATTTAAAAACTCCACCCGCCACCAAAGCTAACGGGTGGAGGAGTTTTTTAATTTTTTTTTTTTTTTTTTTTTAATTTTTTTTATATATTAGTTAATTTTAAAAAAAAAAAAAAAAAATTTAAAAACTCCACCCGCCACCAAAGCTAACGGGTGGAGGAGTTTTTGAATTTTATTTTTTATTTTTTATACCTTATTTAATGTTAAAAAAAAAAAATTTAAAAACTCCACCCGCCACCAAAGCTAACGGGTGGAGGAGTTTTTGAATTTTTTATTTATTTTTTATACCTTACTTAATGTTAAAAAAAAAAAAAAAAAAAAAATTTAAAACTCCACCCGCCACCAAAGCTAACGGGTGGAGGAAGGAATTTTTTATTTTTTTTTTATACCTTAGTTAATGTAAAATAAAAAATAATAATAAATAAATATTTTCACTCCACCCGGCAACAAAGCTAACGGGTGGAGGAAGAAATTTTTTATTTATTTATTTATTTTTAACTTAGTTAATGTGAAAAAAAAAAAAAAAAATTCTCCACCCGTCAATATAGGTAGCGGGTGGATTTAAACAACAAAAGAATTTTAATAAATACATTTCTCCACCCGTCAACGTAGGTAACGGGTGGAGGGAAATTTTAATTTTTTTTTTTTTAAACTTAGTTTGTTAAAAAAAAAAAAAAATTCAAAAATCAAATTTTTTTTCCACCCGTCATCTTAGTTGACGGGTGGAGTTTTTTTTTTTATTTATTTTGCAAACTAAGTTTAAAAAAAAAAAAATTTCATAAATCAAATTTTTTTTCCACCCGTCATCTTAGTTGACGGGTGGAGTTTTTTTTTTTAATTTTATTTTACAAACTAAGTTTTAAAAATAAAAAAAAAATTCAAAAATCAAAATTTTTTACACCCGTCATCTTAGTTGACGGGTGGAGTTTGTTTTTTTTTTTTTTTTTTACAAACTAAGTTTAAAAAAAAAAAAAAAATCAAATTTTTTTTTTTTTCCACCCGTCATCTTAGTTGACGGATGGAGGTTTTTTTTTTTTTTTTTTTTTATATTTTACAAACTAAGTTTAAAAAAAAAAAATTCAAAAATTAAATTTTTTTCCACCCGTCATCTTAGTTGACGGGTGGAGTTTTTTTTTTTTTTTTTTTTATATATTTTAAAAAATAAGTTTAAAAAAAATCAAAAATCAAAAATCAAATTTTTTTTCCACCCGTCATCTTAGTTGACGGGTGGAGTTTTTTTTTTTTTAATTTTATTTTACAAACTAAGTTTAAAAAAAAAAAAATTTCAAAAATCAAAATTTTTTTCCACCCGTCATCATAGTTGACGGGTGGAGTTTGTTTGTTTTTTTTTTTTGTTACATTTTACAAACTAAGTTTAAAAAAAAAAAAAACATCAAAAATCAAAATTTTTTTCCACCCGTCATTTTAGTTGACGGGTGGAGTTTTTTATTTTTTTTTACAAACTAAGTTTAAAAAAAAAAAAATTTCAAAATTTTTTTTTTTCCCACCCATCATCTTAGTTGACGGGTGGAGAAATGTATTTTTTTTAAAACTTAGTTTAAACAAAAAAAAAAAAAAAAAATATTCACTCCACCCGGCATCTAAGTTAGCGGGTGGATGATTTTTTTGAAAAAAAAAAATTCACTCCACCCGCTAACTAAGATGCCGGGTGAACTATGATTTTTTTTTTTTTTTGTCCTACCCGTTATCTTAGATAGCGGGTGGAAATCATCTCATCCTTTAACATTATTATTTCAACGGTTGAAGATGCGTTTGCTGGAATAGTATCCATAGCAAACGCTTGCTATGGATCATTCCCCTATATATATATATATATATATATATATATATTGTTAATATTATATATTGTTATATATTTTTGGTTAGGAATTACGTTTGATTTGGTAAACTAATTTGGGTTAGACTATGCATATTCTGATGGTATAAATTAATTGATTTGTGTATAGTATGTCATGTGTGCATACCGGGATGATGAGGATTTCAAAAAGAAGTCTAAGCAGCAAAAGAAGAATCGAAGCAAGCTGTGAGTAGTACACACTACAAGGTTGCAGTCATTTGAGGAGTTAAAATTGGTACATATATATGTTCACTTCTGTACTTTAATATATATTTCCATAAGCAAACTAAATATATGTTATATATATTAATGTATTTATTAGGCCATGCGGAGGAACTTAGGTTGACCTCCAGTATGCTCGAGTTTTGGGATATAGCCCATACACCTAAGGATTCTACTGTCTCCCACAACATTAGCTATATGAGTAATATTTATTTTTGTCATAAATAATTTTTAATATTAGGTAGTTAATAAAATGATTTAATTAACTAACATATAGATAATAAATTACAGGACCGATTTTAGAATCTCCGGGACTAACGTGTAGCTGAGTTGCAAGCTGTTAGGGGAGATCTTGAGACGTTAGATTCCACTAGCACTCAATTCGATATTACCTTATCTCAAGATAAGAAGATGGTTCTTTGGGTTACATCTCAGGATCCCCTAATAGCAGTACTAGCAAGTATCGAGTGTTGGGGGTGCCAAGGGTACCAACATATACATTACCTGGAGGTAATCAATTTTCTATGTTTCTCGTTATCCCATAATACATATCGCTTCAAAAATTAGTTGTATAAAGTTATTTTTATTTTCACAAGCTCTAGCTAGCGTCAGCGTCCGAACGTATCTGCTGGATCATCTCATTCAGGCGCTGGCTTGGTCGACCAGCTATTTCAGAAGGTCTTGACGGCGGTGTTGGAAACATTTTGTACGGATCCGATATTTCGTCGTCAGGACTTGCTGAGTCATGCACGCCTTTATCAGCTTATGTGGGATATTGCATTTGGGACCACCGTCTAGAGTATAAGTATCATTCCAGAGTAGTTAGCTGCAATACACGAAGAAGTGATACGAATGGTGGTTACCTTACTTACAGAGGCTTTTGAGCTGATGTTGAGTCAGCCCCTTACTACTTAGGTATTTTATCTACTTTAAGTTATACTAGTTGCATGTTACGTAAATTCAACCGTATTTAGTTGTTTATGTAATTCTCAATAATTTTCTTATATTGTACATATTTTTTATGTACGAACAGAATGACGATGTCGAACGGGACCCTTTTGATGAGCTCGCTGATGATGACGATGATATATAGTCATAGATAGTTATATGTATACTTGTATATATTCGTAGTTGTAGTTACATTGTACATTATTGTAATCAGAAAAGTTATTATAATCGTAAAACTTATAATTATAGTTACATTGTATATCGTAACTTAGTTTATATGTATTGTTATTGTTGGGATTGAAAACAGTTGTGTTACATTATATTTTGCAAACTAGTTTATATGTATGTGTTGTTGTTGGGATTGAAAACAGTTGTGTTAGTTTATATATCGTAAGTTAGTTTATATATATGTGTTGTTGCAATTGAAAACAAGCACACGTATAGGTACAAAATGCTGTGTAAAAACCTAGTTACTGAAAGAAAAAAAATATTTTAAAAAAATGCCTTATTTCCAATGAAATTTAAAAATTAAGTCAGAAATAAAAAGTTGAATACCATTCTGTTCATGCCATGTGGCATTATATTTTAGACAGGAATAAGGTATTTTCGTCGAAAATACAAAAATGAAAACCATTATGACCGCGCCACGTGGCGTTATATTTTCGACGTATATGCCCGTCGAAAATAAAGTCTGTCGGAGTTACATTATTTCTAGCCAACTTTCCAACGGACCTAATCCCGACCACGTTATATTCGACGGAATTTTCGATGAAATATTTCGTGGAAAGTAACTTATTACTGACAGAATAAGACTATTTTCGACAGAATATTTCGTCGCAATTAAGTTTTTTTCTTATTGTGACTGATGTTATCTTGGGAGTATTATGGCAGGAGAGTTTTTGGAAAGATAAAAATAAACTACCAGTTGTCCAATATGAAGTTCAACATGAAGGAAGTATGCTTACAAGGGTTCAATCTAACACAGAACTTGAATCCATTTCAACAGTTCATCTCCACTAGTTAGTTGAAATAAAGGAAATAGTTCATTATTTGTGTTGCAGCTGGTAACAAACCAATTCACTTTGATGATACTGTAATATCCCAAATATTTCCAAAGTGATCTAACAAGATCTAAGCAAGGTTGTCAACTCAAAACCTAAGATCGATTACTCAAGTATACCTTGAGCTATCTTAAAGAATATATACGACTCGAAACTACGATCGTATATAACTAAGAGGTTAAAATCTTTAACCTAAACTATATGTTATGTGATTAGTAAAGCTTGAATTGAGCTTTTAAATGTGATATATGAATTATATATGTGTAGGATTTTGTGTTTTGGTTTGAGTAGTTAACCTTAACACTTATTAAAAAAATCAGAAGTCAATTTAGGGCAAAAACCTAAATTGGAAAAAGAGTTAAAACCCTAACCCTAGGGTCTAAACCCTAGAAAATAACCTAGGCCCTTGAGCAAAATGTGAAGGTCAAATTGACATTCCGTTTCAAGATTCAACCTTCCCACGATTTGAAAACACGTAACAGTCAATAAAAGTTTTTCTCGAAAAACGTGTAAAAGCACTATTCACGAGATGACATTTTTCATTCGTTTGACTGTTTCTTTCATCTGTAGGACTTTTTACATTTCACGATATAGTGTTAATATGAGGTTTAGATGTCAGGGAATCAATAAAACTTTCTGGAGAAAAAGACGAAAATATCACGATTTACGAGAAAACATTTGTCGTCTTTTTGACTGTTCTTTTCGATATTTTGATATATCGTATTTCACGAAATAGCATTTATATGAAGTATAGATATTATTTAGCCAATAAAAGTTTTACTCGAAAAATGTGTAAAACACTATTCATTTGGAAAATTTTCTTCCGAATTTTGAAAATTCACATTCCTGAATAGCATTTTTATTGACAGTAGATGCATTTTGACCAACAAAATTTTTACCCAAAATAATTTATGGAGATTACTATTCACGTATACGGGATGAATACGTAGCGAATAGGGAATGAATACGAGAATAATAAATGTATATTGTAATGTATAATACGAGGATTATACGAAAGATTATACGAGATTAATACGAGAATAATACGAAGTATCATACCAGTAGAATACGAATATTATACGATGTATTATACGGAAGAAATACGTATAAAACTAATGTATTATACTATTTAATTAATTAGTTGAAATCAAACTAGGTTATGTGTAACTAAGTTAGTGTAACTAAATTAGGGAGAACTAGCACGATTACACTAACTGAAAAAGAACTAGCACGATTTGTTTTGAACTAAATCCAAGTGAAAATGAATGGACCAATTAGAAGAAGGGTGATGTAAGCGATGATGCAAGCGCTAGGGAGAAAAGACTAAAAGGCCCTTGGTCTTTTAAACTAATGACCAAACTACCCCGACCCTTGGTTTTCCTATAAATAGAAGGCTTAAGTTCATTAGTTCTTTACCATTTTGAAAGCTAAAGAGTAAATATAGAGAGAGTTCTTGTGAGACAAGAATCGATTGCAAAGAAATAGTTAAAGCTTGCAATAATAAAAGGTACGATTCTTAATCGTTATTATGCTTAAAGTTTTATTTTATCGATGAGGCTCAAGAACATAAGTCGTAGCCATGTACGATTTTTCGTTCTCCGTGTTCCTTATGACTTGAGCAAGTCGTTGTTATGTCAAATTTCATTTCATAGTTTAAAGTTCAAGAACATACGTCGTATCCATGTACGGTTTATCCGTTCTCCGTGTTCTTCGTATGTTCTGGAGTATTATTATAAATTGTTATAATTAAGTAAACACGTCGTTATAATGACCAAATTTTGTCAATTATAAAGTGTTATAATCACATATGTAAGCAGTTATAATGCTCAAATTATTTCAAGTATGAAATCCAAAAGCTCAAGAACATAAGTCGTTACCATGTACGATTTTTCGTTCTTCGTGTTCTTCGTGTGTTCTTGAGCAAAAGTCATAATTTCTACATAAGTAGGTTTACGATTTGGTAATTTAGTGTTATGGGATGATGAAACATGATGGCCTTGCTAAATAATGCTTGTGGCATCAAGTTTTAGTAGTCGAAACGAAGAACGATGAAACTTTGTTCTTCGTGTTCTTCGTGTTCTTCGATTCGTTCTTCGTGTTCTTGAGAAAAAGTCATAAAATCTTATATAAGTAGGTTTATGATTTTGTTATTTTTATGTTATGAAGTGATACGGAGTGTTAGAACATGTTATCTTAGCAAATTAATGCTTGAGGTATCATGTTTTACCAATCGGATCAAAGAAAGTTAAGCTTAATATACTCGCAGAATATTTTTGCTAAAATCCGAAATTTTAAAGTCTTAATATGCCTTATAAACCTAAATGAAAGTTGTAGATCATGAAATTATAAGCAATTTAGACTCAAGAATCACTCAAAAATGTTTTTGTGTGACAAAGTTATGGCTGTCGCAATAAAATAGGTCGAAGTTGAATTTTTTAAGGACCATTCGGATCCTAGCACTAAAAAAATAAAATTTTGAGTTCGCCACTTAACGAAATGATTCCACCTATGGAAATAGTCTAGTTAAGTTATTCTAAGACTTATTCAAAAGGAAAATTTGATAAACTAACGTTCGGGGTCGCGTAACCCTTTTTGTAGGCGTTTAACGATTTCCCGGGAAAACCCTAACACGGTTTTAAGGCAAGTCTTCTAACTCTTGCTATGTGCTACTTGTGTAGTATTGTTAAAATGATAAATGAGACGTGTAATGTCATGTTATTATGAAATAGATGATATGTGAAGTCTTTAACTGATGTTTACAAGCCTTCTAACTGTTATGCGTTATGTTTATGATTTATGAACATGATTTATACACTTTGTGTGTCAATGTGATATAAATTATTGGAACGTGAGTTATATGTGATATTAAATGGAGAATTATGTTCAGTCAATGCATGTTAAAGTTTATATGAAAGCATAAACTGTGTATGTGCTGTATGTTAGACTTGCTGAGCCGTCGTGCTCATTCTTGCGAATAAAACCTTATTTGCAGATTAAAGATGAACGTTAAGAAGATCATGAATGTAAAGATGAAGCGTATATTAGGTTTTCATGTTTATTACTTGTATTTGTATACGTCATAATGACTGTTGTAATACGAACAAACAAACATGTAACCGAATATTGAATGAATGATATAGATTATTATCATCATAATGTTGTTATGTCTTTATTTTGATATAACCTAGAATTGTTAAGACTTAACATAGTATTGATAATGATGTACTTATCTGGATGAGGATCGGTAAATAACTTGTGAGTGCTGTACATCCGAGACAGGACTAAGCAATGTTGACTGGTCAAATCCATCGTTAAGGTTCTTCGGACCCAGGTATAACTCGTTATTACTATTCTGAATACCATATAAGTAGGATTATTGATATGAAGAGATATCACTATAAACAAATATGTTTCGAATGAGGGTTTTAACTAGTTGGGTAATATTTTGTACGGAAAGAGAATTTTGTACCGGACAAAGATACAACCATTTGTCACGGATAAAGATGCAAACATTTATCACGGGTGAAGATACAAACATTCACCGCGAGATTCTCTGTTCCCAAGAGCCGTCCTAATGATTTAATACCGTGGATGTTGGAACATGTAAAGTTATAGAATATTTAAATCTTAAGGATAAAATTAGACCGTTATATATGGTTTTATCCATTTATACGGATGAAATACAAGTTGATACTTGTATACTTATGAGACTGAGATCAAGTTAAGATCCAGGGACAAAGTTAAGAGAAATTTTTAATGTATAGTCTAAAATAAGACTAATTCAACCAATATGATTATGGGATCATTGGTTAAGTCGATAGAAGTATGAAATTAACGCACAAGGTCCGCCGCATCGAAAGCGCGGGGATTTTGGGGGCGTTACAGATACCACTCACACATTATTTTATCTCCAAACCATAGCAGAGCAACTGTCCAAATTTGTAAATATTTTTTCTGAGCTAGATAAATTACCACTTCAAATTAAGGCCCTTTGATCACCACATTCTCCTTAAACCTCAGGCTAAACCAGTTAATGTTAAGCCCTATAGACATCCATATTTCCAACAAAAATGAAATAAAAAAAGTAAGTCCAAGAGATGGTACAAAGAAGGATCACCTAGTCAAGTACAAGTTCCTATAGCTCTCTTGTGTTGCTTGTTAAAAGGAATGATAGGACATAGAGGTTTTGTATAAATTACAGGGCAATAAACACTCTTACACTCAAGAATAGATTTCCAATTCCTACAGTAGATGAACTACTAGATAAATTCAAGGGAGCTACTTACTATTCTAAAATTGACCTCAGGTCAGGATATCACCAAATTATAATGCAATAAAAGACATACACAAACGACTTTTAAAACTCATTTTGGACATTTTGAGTTCCTGATAATGCCATTTGAGTTGTGCGACGCCCTTAAAATTCGGGTCCTTAAACACCGGATATAGTGCTCACCGTACTACCTAAACAACACATATATCCCTATGAATATTACTAAATGACATGAAAGTAAATACAATATCTTACAATACATGTCTTACAATCTCCCAAGTTTCTAACCTTTACTAATATAAGACATAAATATCACCAAAGTGTACATCGTTAATAGCACTACTATTAATTCATTTAACATTCTATGCTTTAGCCTTTCATTTGCCTTTATCCTTAATTGATCCCCCTAATCCTTCTACTTTAGCTAAAAATATTTTTATATGACAAGAGTAAGCAATTATTTTGCTCTGAAAGTTTAAAACATTCGATAAACAATAATTAATGAATAGCATAATAACTTTCAAAAATCTTCTATAATTATTCAATAATTATGAAGCAGCGCAAATAAATAAAAAATAAAAATATTCCTTTATTTTAGGACTTTTCACATCATACTGAGTGTTCATAAAGACCATGAACTTTTTACCTATTCGACAGTTATACTGACTACGAATTCTATGTATATTCCTTAGTCATATCAACTGAACTTTTCCTACGTGTGTCGATGGATGATCAGTCTAACAACACCCTATATTATGTATAACACGAAACTGACACCTACGTGTGTCTTGTCGGTCACCTCCAACTTGAAAATCCCCTATATTAAGGTTGTTCATCTCAGTCTAAATATTAGAATCCGTACAAAAACAATTTGAATTGGATTATATGTACTTAAAAGGATTTTATCAACTTAAACTTTATCACCTCATAACAAATATGTCTAGCCGAAACAATGACATCAACTCATATCTTTGAATCAGTTCATGAGTAAACAAGAACCCTAACGAAAATAGTTTAAAATAGAACAATTCATATAAAAGGCACTGAATTGTGAAATCTTTTGCATACTTGAATAATTAATCAATTTAAAAGACTAGCATAGCTAGAGAACTTTGCAATTAACTTAGAATTTTCTCAGAGTTAGAGAACTTGCATGGACTTGGTAAAACGTTCTTAGATACGCTACTACCGTCCTCCAAAAGATTTTCTACAACATCCGTAAAAATTTATTTAAGTAACTTTAATTATTATTCATCACTACACATTGTCGGTACGTACATAACCGTAACTACCTCCGTAAGTAATTCTTTAACTTTAATTCCACATCACTTCACATCATTATTATAATATTAATCATAAAAATAACCATTCTACCCTTACTTAATCTCATATGTCCATTTTTAATACGTATCGGTTAGTAAAATTACATTATATAATTTTTCGGCTTATCTTTAATTATCTTTCATAATTTTCTTAACTCAAATTTATTTATTAAAATTTTTTAATTGCTTTATTATTTTTTTTCCTTCTGGCCATGCTTAGTTAATTTTATTTCACGCATAAAATATTTTTTCCTTAACTTTTCAGCATTATTTACCATTTTTAACTGAGTAATTAATGCTCAGAATTGTAACATTTTTAATAATTCAAAATTTAATCCAAAAATACTAATTTTACATAGAACCTTCCTTATACCCAAGACTAACTCTAGTAAAAATTTCAGCCCCATTAAAGTTGTATTAACTAGGGTTGAGCAAAAAACCGATTTGGCCCCGAACCCGCACCAAAAATTGCACAAATCGCACTAATTAAAATCGCATCAACGGTTCCGGCGTATGTGGCGGTTTTAGGTGGGTTGAAAAACCGAATTTGCGGTTTGGGTTTTGTTTCTAGGCAAAATCGCACATGAAAAAACCGCATCGCACCAATTTTTTTTCCCCGTTGTTTAACTATTTTCAACATGAACTATATCAAGAAGCATTATTATGGAAGTCACCCTTCAATTAATCCATTTGGAATTATCCCTCATGTAATTATCTTTGTTTAGAATTTTCATATGTGAGAAGAAATTTTTAATTAATCCATTTGGAATTATCCTTCATATAACTTCTATTTTACTTTTGTTTAGACAAGATATTATAAGTAAAGTTGTGTGTGTTATAAAAGTGGTATTTAATATTGTGTGATGTTAAATTGCTAATTTAAATTGCATAAAATTTAATTGTTTCAATTGGTTTTGGAACCGAAATCGCACCAAATAAAACCGCATTGCACGGTTCAAAACCACACCACACAAATCACAAGCGGTTTCATGTGCGATTTTGAATTTGTCAAACCGCACCTAAGCGGTTTCATGTGCGGTTTAGACTTTAAACCGCACCAAACCGCACCATGCTTACCCCTAGTATTAATTCCATTTACAACGGTTTTAATTTTCAAAACCCTAAATTTCGATTGGTCATATCTCACTCATCCGAAGTCGGATCGAGCTCATTTTTGGATAGGAGCTTTTTTATATCATATATTTTCAAAATCTGCTAATTAAGTCCCCAAAAATAGTCTTGGAAAAACTAGGCTAGTGGGTTTGTTCATTTTTCATAATTTTTCTTACTTTATTATAAAATCCGCTTATGGACAATAGCTATGTCTATTTGAAAAATAGTGTATAACTAGGGTTTTCATCATTTTTCCTAGTTTGATATTCAAGTTGTTTGCTTATATTTTCTTTTAGTTTTTCATGTATATTATGATATATTACCAATATAAACACTATCATAAACCTTATATCTTCAAATCTACCATGATCCTCATTATATACATAACTCACACAACCAAACATGCATTAAACGTACACTAATTAACTAAATTATTTAGGGGTGGAGTACTTTTATACCTCCTAGTTCTTTATCTTCTTTTTGCTTGATGGCTTGACTTTTCCTTCTTCTTTTTTAATAGCACAACCCTTGACCACTATGCTTCATTTTCTCTTTACAAAATTGTGGCTCTCTTCCTCTCTATCTTTCCTCTCGCTTTTTCTCTTTCTTACTTGGTGAATGACTGAAAATGAAGTAACTCTTACTAGAAAGCTTGATGACTTCTATTTATAGGCCTATGATAATCTACATGGGCCCCACTTACTTAATTAACACTAATGATTTACTTAACCATGCTAAACAAGCTTAGGGTTAATTAATTGGATTACTATTCATAGACTTGACTTAATTGAAAGACTTGATGATTGACTAGTTGAATGATTATGTTTAATGACCTTGGAAGCTTGAGTGAGGCATAAGAAAATACATTACCCATACTTCATCTTAGTGGAAACCACCACCCGGCCCCACCTCTCCCAATTCCTCCAATTCTTCTTTTCTTTTATTGCTCAATTTATTACATCACTGCTTAGGTCACTTGAAAAACTTGGACTCTTGATTTGGTCTAGCATTTGGGTCATGTCTTGGATTCTATTAAGTTAGAGTTGGGCTTATATATACTACATCACTTCCCAAAGCTTGCAAGAACTCTAATAATTCCTCAAGGATTGGGCCAAATAAAATCTCATACAAGAACTTATAACATTTAACTTGGCTTGTTTGTAGCTTACCCCTTTAAATTAATTTGGGCTCTTCCTTTTACCATACAAGGCTTACATACCTAATTGCTAGGTTGACTAATTCAACACTTGGGCTTTCTTTACATCTCACTTGGGTTCACATAATTAACATACATTTGAATTTCCAATAGGTTAAAACACAATTAGTTTGAGCCTTTCATTTGCCACACAAGGCTTACTAACAAGCTTAGTTAATTTTGTTAGAGTTTATGTCCTAGAGGCTAATTATTTGATGTAATTGCTTAACATTTTTGATATTATATTTGATTAAATAAATGGATTATTTTATTATGATTTCATTTACTGCGTTATATAAATGTTAACATAATAAAAGCCCTTAGAATAATGATACGAATTATATAGCTTTAAGTATGTGACTTGAACATGAGATTATATAATTATAATTAGTATCATTGTTCTTAAATGTCCCTAGTCGAGTATCATTGTTAATGGGACAACAATGATGCATTGAGACTAGTATGTGGATTGACTGATGGCCAAATCTCATTGGTCATAAATATATGAGATATTTGAGTCAATGCATAGGTACATGTTAGAGAACAATGTACTGGACTGACCCACCATGAGAATTCTACATGGAGCATTATGCAAAGTGTCATAAGAAATTCTTATAGTGACAATGATGTAATGATCCTCCGACCTGAAGTCACTATATTATTACACGAGAATTTGTGTACTTTGATATCATCAAATGTCACCTTTAATATGGTGGACAATAAAGGTGATTATTGGGTACATCATGAATCGTGTGAGGAATATGAGTGATCTAGATGGAATTTAACCCTCCTATATATTAGGGGTGATATCCATAGGCCTCTTGATTGAGTAGGACTATGAAATGCATGACCATGCTCAAATATTGATTTGTTTCATATAGTCTACTCATTGATCAAGAAAACTCAGATTAAATTATGAAGAGTATGACACATTCCATGCCTCGAGTTTAATCTAGGATATAAGGTTAAAAGGATTAAATTACATTGAAACATTGGTCACGAAAAGGTTGTATCGAATCACTGATCTTATTATTATTTGGGTAGCAGTGATGCATTACTAGATGCCGCTCACTGTTTATAATTTTATAATATGATTTTAAAATTATTGCCAACATAATAATAACCTATAGGGTCACACACTTAGAACGTAATTAAAAGGGAATTAATTTAAATTGTAAGTATTTTAAATATGTCAATATGATTGATAGTATTTAAAAATTACGAATTTAAATTAATAGGATAATTTGTATATATGTATATTAATTAAGTAAGACTTAATTAAATATAATATATATAAATTCGGATTTTATTTTTCTATTTATTTTAGGTTTTAGTTAATTCCTATTAACTACTATATATATGATATATCAGTAGTCTAAAAGTCACGTAAGGAAAACTAAAAACCCTAGCCGCTTTCAGAAAGAGGCTAGAGAGAAAAATAGGTTAGAAATCCTGATCTTGGTGGCTAGTACCGCAGATTCCTTTTGCTGCAGATCGTGGGACGATTCGCGGAGCGTTCGTGTGGATACTGTAGAGACGCAGTCGCTGGATGGCGTTGAAGATTCGAAGCCGTTCCAGAATTCCATCGTCTTCTCAACATCTCAGATAATCGGTAAAATAATCTAAACCTCTGATTAATCTGTTTCGCATGGATCCTGTCTTAGGGTTTCGGAAAATTTTTAAATTTCGCTGCTTTCACTGTGTCGAAACCCTAACAAATTTGTAACTTAGCTTTAATTGACTTGACTTCAAATCAACTTGATTAAATCATTTCTCATGGTTTCCTTTCTTGTTCCTTAGTTAGTTCAAATTAATTAAATTAATTAGCCTTGTTTGATTATTATATTTATTAATTACATAACTCATATATATCATTATTCATCTACCTTCATCGCATCATATCACTCATGAGAAAATTTTAATTTCCTAAACAACTTCTTACGTAATTATTATTATAATATATTCTCAAAATTCCGATTATTACAGGTTGTCCAATGCATCTTCTACTTTTCAATCTACCATAAACCACATTTTTCAACCTTTCTTAATAACGTTTGTGATTATATTTTTTGATGATATATTGGTGTTTAGAAAAGATCTTTAGTCCCATGTGTAATATCCCACACCTTGTATGCTAAATTATCCAAATGTCAATTTGGAGCTACAACAATTAGGTATCTAGGTCATGTGATTTCACAGTTGGGAGTTTAACCTGACAACACTAAAATTGCAGCAATAATATCATGGCCCACCCCAAAGAATTTAAAATAACTAAGGGGATTCTCTCACATGATACTATAGGAAGTTTGTAAGAGGTTATGCTTTTATTGCATCACCTTTAATAGATTTTCTCAAACATGATTCATTCAAGTGGACTGACACCACACTAACAACATTTCAACAACTTAAATATAACTTTTACACAAGCTCATGTGCTTGCCTTTCTAGATTTTTCTAAGCCCTTCATATTGGAAATGGATGCATCCCTTTGTGCTATTAGAGATGTGTTGCTTAAGGATCATCATCATATAGCCTACTTTAGCAAAAATTTGTGTCCTAGGATGTAGAGAGCTTTCACATACTTAAGGGAACTATTTACCATTACATCTGCAATAACTAAATAGAGGCACCATTTTTTAGGAGCTAAATTTGACATTTATACAGATCAATAGAGCTCAAGAAATCTCATGAAATAGGTAATTTAAACCCTTGAGCAGTAGTATTACTTGACAAAATTATTGGGGTATGACTATAAGATCTTATACAAGCTTGGGAAAGCCAGTGTTATGGCTGATGCTCTATCTAAAAAACCAAACCTTAATACAAAAAGCTCCTTAATGTCTATTAAAATGCCCCAATCTCTAATCCTAAAAGATATAAAGAAAGAACAAACACAATTCAAGCCTTATAAATAGCCAATCTTCCTTTAGAATGGTCTATGCTTAATGGGTTATACTTGTTTAAAAGGAGAATTTATGTATCTGGATGGCCTATGTTAAAGACTTTCATCATCAAAGAATTTTACAATTCACCAGAAAGAAGTCATGGAGGAGTACATAGGACCTATGAGGTTAAATGCTAGCTTTCGCTGGCCAAAACTGAAAACTGATGTTGTAGAATATATAAAAAATTATCCTGCATACGAACAAGTCAAGGCTTTGAATATCAGTCCTTAGGGCCTTTTGGAACCCCTTTCCATTCCATAACAAATTTGGGAAGAGGTGAGTATGGATTTTATCACTCATTTGCCCATGTCACAAACCTATACTTGTTTTGGTAATTGTAGACAGGTTATATAAGGCTACCCATTTTAGGGCTCTTTTAACTACCTACACTGCTTCCAAGGTCAGTCTGAAATTGTCAATAAATGCTTGGAACAATACCTCATATGTTTTGTTGCAGATTAACCAAATCGATGGCACAAGTATTTGGGTTTAGCTGAGTAATACATCTTACCCCAGTTCATTAGTAAAACTCATTTTGAAGCTGTTTATGGGAGTGCTCCTCCTGCTTTGTCCACCTATATCCTAGGTATTGGCCAAATTGAAGCTGTAGATGTATCACTACAAACTAGGGATAAAATGCTAACAATCCTAAAAAGAACTCTTGCATCAGCTCAAACAAAAATAAGAAGTCAAGCTGATAAAAAAAGGACTGAATTCCATTTTTCTTATAGGAGATTTAGTGCTTGTTAAATTAAAACCCTATAGGCAACAAAGTGTAGATTCTAGAGCATCTTACAAGCTTATCAAGAGGTATTTTGGGGCCAATCTTATTATAAGCAGAGTGGGGAAGGTAGCCTATAAACTTTAGCTACTTGAATCATCTAAAATTCATCTAGTTTTTTTATATATCCTTATTTAAGAAGTTCATTGGAGTCACTAACAATCCTCATGCTCATTTACCTTCTCAGTCCTATAACAACAATCACTTAATTCAACTAATTGTTGTGCTTGACACTAGATTTAAAAAGGTGAACAACACTTAGATTCCTCAATTGCTTATTCACTGGGAGGGACTCCCTTTGGAAAACTCATCTTAGATAGATAAGGTTCAATTTCACCAACTTTATCCTAATTTTTACCTTGAGGACAAGGTGAATATTAAAGTGAAGGGTATTGTTACACAATAAATTATAAACCAAAACAATGAGCCTCAAAGTTATGAAGAAATAGTAACTGGTAATATTACAGTTGATGATATTAGTAACTCAGCAATTGGGAATAAAGAATTCACAAGTGACATCCCATTTAAGGAACTTCATTTGGAAGAGCACATAAACACTGGGGTGATTACTACTAATGATCACATTAACAAGGACAAGGATCAAACAATGAATAACAAGATTTTAGTAGGCAACATTAAACATGACAACAATAATGTGGATCAAGATCAAAGGGAAGAAGAAATAGAAAATGAAGTTCAGATGGAAGATATCTTAACACTCAATGGACTGAGAAGATCAATGAGAGTCATCAAGGATCTTATCTGGATGCAGGACTATTCAAAGGGTAGAAAAGAAAAATACAAGAACAGGTGGTAGTTAAGATGGTTGAAATAATTATTTGCCCTTATAGTTATTAGTCATAGTCTAGAACATTACAGCGGTGTGCTTGAGATTAATTTACAGCTAAGGGTTGAGATTATTTTCATTGTTTTTTATACCCTCTATATAGCATAAAGGTTGTAACATATTGTTTTATTAATGAATATTAATTACTTTCTACCCAATGCTTATATATTCATCTTCATTTCTAGAACTGTCTGGCTAGAGACGTTACATCTAGCTTTAAATACCTACCATTTTAAAAATTTTGAGAGAATTTATGGGGTTAACTAGTTACTACAAAAAGTTTGTCAAAAATTATAAGAAGTTTTCTAAGCCCTTAATATTACAAATGAATCAATTCCTCTGGACAGAAGATGTGACGACCCCAAATCCGAGTTCCATAACCTCGGGTTTGGTTCTCACTGTACAATACTTAATAACAATTAAATACATAATTTGTATTTAAACATCGCGGTATAATACAAAAAGTTCCTTATAAAAGGCTACAATACCCAAGGTCGATTAACCTTAATATAAGGACCAAGAATTTTGAATTACATTATACATAAAATTAAAAAATTAAATTCTAACTAAATGAGTTATTGTGTGATTTAATTTAAACATTTATGTGGTAATTTGATTATTGACTATTCAGTTAATTTTAGTAAAAAAAGTCCGATTAATGGATTTATTAAATTAACGGACTAACCTAAGATTATTTTGTGAGGAACCCTAATTAAATATTCAATTAATATTGAATATGACAAGACTAATTGGATTATGTAAATTAATTTAAATTTAATTATTAAATTATTTCTTAATTATTTAAACAAACCCAATTAATGAAATTAAGTTATAGACTTGTAGAAATTGTTATGTGATTGAGTATTTTATTAATCTAGCCCAATTTATTAAGATGTAAGTAAATTATTTTGGTAGTCCAATATTGATGAGTTACTATGCATTATATTGGCCCAAATAATTAAATTTCAAGCCCAAACTTTGATCCAATAAGCCTACCTTCTAGAAGATCCATTATTTACCAATTTGACTATAAAAATAAATCAAAAATGGGACAAATTAGATAGCATGACTGGTGGTATGGAGGGAGTACTATGGATTCCAAATTTTTATTCAATTTGTTGATTTCATTAGTGTGTGGAACACTCAACCTTTTTGGCTAGCAAAATTTGTAAAAATGTTGAATTCCAATCTATACATATATATGTTATATGTATAGATTTATACTACTATAAATAGGAGCTAGCTCATTTGGTGGAGAGTTTACAAAATATTGCAAGTATTTTCTATATAGTGTGCTAGTGAGTTTTAGTGAGTTAACTAGGTGAGTTAAAGAAAAAGAAAGTGAGTTGTGTAGTGAGTCATCACCGAGTTAAGTGAGTTAAGTCATTTTCATCAAGGGGGGTGTTCTTAAATGTCATCACAACTTATTACCTACTTTGGAAAGCAAAGAAAGCAAGACATCAAAAGCAAAATGTATAAAAATTCCTTAAAAACCCTACTCTTGATTTTCTTTTAATTTATATGGTAGAAATATTATCTTTGAGCTCTTTGTGCTTAGAATCATGCTAGATATGTTTATATAGGATTTCATGTGGTTTAAATGTGTAGTGGTATAAGTTTATGTAGAAAAATCTAGCAAAATGTTTGAAAACATTTTTATCGACGAACAAACCGTAGTTTGTTCGAATAAATTACACATTTTGAAATCTACAAATTATTTTTGTGGTTTTAGATTTTCTAGGAATATATAGATAAGTTAAGAACAAAATCTCTTTAAAATCATGTGAAAATGATTTAAAATAAGCAAGATATGAATTTTTGAACCAAAGGACCTTACTGTCGAAGGGTTGTGCAAAATAGTCCACTTTATGGCCATTTTCAGTAATCAAATCATGTCCAAATTTGCTTTTTGATAATGGAATCTTGTAGTTTGGAAAGAGATGATTCCAAAAAGTCCAATTTGAGGTCAATCGGACTTGTAGATTTCATTTTATTCAAGTTTTAGTAAAAGTGGCAAAATCAGAAAATAAATAGAACATTCTGCTGGTTTTTTTTTTTAAAAATACCGAACGGTCCGTTTTTTTTTAGAGTGTGGGATCCGGTTCGAGTCTTTCTGGACCGGTTCCAGGGATGGGTCCTTAACAGAAGTTGTTTGGTTTTGTGTGTAAAATTTTATAAAAATGTTTTTATATTTTTAGCAGGTCATTTGGTAATTTTCATAATTAAAATATGATTAAACCTTACTAACTAAAGGAAAAATGATAAATTAATATTTTTAATTTCTGAAAAATTATAAAACTGCTAATTAATTATTGTTTAAGTGATATTAAATAATAAATAAAATTAATTATTTTTAATAGCATTTAAGGTGTAAATAGTGCACTAATTAGCTATTAATTAGTTAGCAATTAGATAAAATTACTAATAAATTATTATTAAATATTAAATATGTGATTTAAGTATTTAATAATAATATAAGAAAGATAAAGTAAATAAATAAATTATTTATTATTTAATTGATAATTAAATAGTAAATAAAGATAAGTAATTAACTAATTATTATTTAATTAATATTTAATAATAATTAAAGAGAGATAAAATTTATAAATTAATTATTTATTATTTAAATAATAAATAAAGGTAACTAAGCAATTAATTATTATTTAATTAAAATTAAATAATAATTTAAGAATGATTAATTATTTATTATTTAATTAAGATTAAATAATAAGTAAGGGTAATTGATTAATGAATTATTATTTAATTAACATTACATAATAATTAAATGAAGAATAAATTAATTAACTAATTAATTATTATTTAATTAAGATTAAATAATAAGTAAGTCTAATTAATTAATTAATTCTTATTTAACATTAAATAACAATTAAGTTAATAAACTAATTATTTATTATTTAATTAAGATTAAATAATAAGTAAGGTTAATTAATTAATTGATTATTATTTAATTAACATTAAATAGTAATTAAAGATAATTAAAGTTAATAAACTAATTATTTATTATTAAATAATAATAAATGAGGATAATTAATAAGTTAATTATTATTTAATTAATATTAAATAATAAGGCAATTAAGATTAATACTTTAATTATTTATTGTTTAATTAACTTTAAAGAATAAATAAACATAATTAGTTATTATCTATTGTTAAATAATGACTAAAGGTAATTAATTAATTATTCTTTAACTAATATTAAATAGTAATTAAATGAAGATAGAGTTAATAAAATAAAAAGGAATTTAATTAAACAATGTTAGTAAATTATTTAAGAGTTTAATAAGTGTTTAACACTTAAGAAAATAATATTGATTAATTAAATCATTAGCATAAGATCAATTAAGTGTCTTATACGATTAATGATAGTATACAAAATTATATGTGTTATGTGATTAATTATTTAGCATAGGTAAGTGTTTAAAGTGCACGATTATATGTTATACTAATTGATAGGCCAACGTTATTAATGTTAGGTCATCAAGAGAAGTTTAAATTAAGCGAATTAGCCGTATGTCAACAGACATACAAGTTCTTTAACCTTACTCAAATTTGTATCGAGCAAGCTTCCTAACTTTACTTAATATTATTGTGCTAATTCTTAAATCTTGAACTTATATTATATCAAAAGTTATTCCACAATAATATTATTAACAATCGTATATATTATTTGAATTCATATTTCATTCTTAAATTATGAATTGATTAAAGAAGAAGTCTAAGCCATTGTTCGGTTAGACCTATGTGAAATTTATTTTGAAAGCTATCTAAACCATAGTAGTACGAATTCTTAGACTGAGAAGAATAACCTATAATGGGGAATAACCTAAGTATTGAACAAACGATACAAACAGAATAAATGTTATGCATATACATATGGTACGAGAGGCTGATCCCCTCAAGTACAATTCTGACAAATTAACCTAAGAGGGTCAATCAAGTGACTGATTTCCTCAATAGTAGTTCATGGTCCATTTGACCACTCAACACAGTAAAATAATCAATTGTCACTTCTTTATTTTATGCATTGATTTTATTGTTCATTGTTTAACTCCTTTTATTAAATCATTTAGTTGATATTCATATTCATTTATGACATAATTCTTGTTATTCTTTTAAATTGTTGAGCAAACTAATTGCTCATACTTGCTATGTCATAAAATATTTTGCAGCTAAACCTGAAGGATCGAGTAAAGATAAGGACAAAGGAAAAGCGAAATCTTAATTATCTAGATAGTTGTTAGTCTATTTATATTTTGTTTAGGACTTATAAGGTTGTAACGCAAACACTGATATTATTTTATAGTTTGTGATGTTTATTTCGATAAAAGTTGTAGACCTTGGGACTAGAAAGTCATTGTAATAGACAACATATATTTAATTATTTTTCGCATTAGTATTAAATGTTGTTTAGCAGTGATTGTTTATAGTATTGCGTGAGCACCGAATTCGAGGTAGTGGTACCTGAATTTGGGGGTGTCACACTTAACATCAACAGTTCCTATCTTAAGGAATTACAAAAGTTTTACCAACAGTAATTACATATTAAACATTTAATTAACATGCATAAATTAAGCTCTGACTTTCCCTTTCCCTTTGTCCTTCTTGGAGCATTCGGGTTTAGCTGAAAATAGTTCATGATATAGCAAGGGTGAGCAACTGGTTTGTTCAGCAAGTTTAAGAACAATCAAAGAGATTTATTATATAATGAGTGAAAGGGAAATAACATCAAGTGCTTCAACAATAGATATAACAATTGTGAAAGAAACAAGACTCAAATTTCAATGAATAAGAATATTTGAATCTTAAATGCTAAGTGGTCACCAAGGACCCTGAACTAACAAGGGTATAATAGAGTTTTCTCTTACCCTTTCAGTAGTATGGTTTTCAAGGGGATCAGCCTATTCAACCCACTGTATATGCATTACATTTAGTCTTTTGGCGCCAAAGTTGGTTTCCCGACACAAAATCCCCTTTATCTAGGGTTGTTCAATTCTCAGACTTATTATAAGAATCTGCACCAAGCAATGGTTTGAATTAGCTCTTAAAGGTATTCAAGTTATTGAATTTATAAACGCAATGTCTAGCTGAACAATTAGCTTAAACATTTTTAATACAGTTCATGAAACAAGAACTATTAAGCTTCAAATGCACCATGTGTGATTTTATAAACAATATGGATGTGGAATAATTTTAAATAATTAAACCACTTCAAACTCTGGCAATAAATACAAGTATAGAAACTTGTTCAACAATAATTGAGTAGGGTTAAAAAACTTGTAAAAATAAATATAAGTTAAGGTTTGAAGAACTTGTCTCATGTGTTGATTACTGCTAACCAATTCAATTTAATTATCTCTGAATAAACCTAACAATTAATCAAGTTGATCTTTAAATTAGTATCATATATATACTCATATGATAACCACTATACATCTTACCCCTCTAACACTTAACCAAATAATTATCTAAACACATAAGAAATATCATCATCATTCGATAATATTTTAATCACCTAACATCTATATTAATTATTTAATATAGTTCCAACTCTTATCTAATATTATTAACAATTTATTAATATTTATTAATCTTCTAATATTATTAATAATTTAATAATATTTTATTAATTTTTTTCATGTGCTATTAATCCTTCTTATTTATCATTACTCATTACAGATGTGATAATTAATTAGTTTATTAACTTTAATTATTATTTAATGTTCATTAAATATTAATCTGAAAGTCTGAGCATGGGACATGTCTCATTTCAGATTCTCCTTACGAGTTGTGACATGTCTCAGTTCTTCACGATTTCATTGATTAGAAGAAAATTAGAGGCTATGGTACATTTGACTTGCCAATATATCAGAATATATCAATATATCGTTATTACATTATATTGATATATTTAATCAAATGTTGATATATTTGACTTAACAATATATCAATTGCATTATTACATCATCTTGTTATATTTGTTCCAAGATTGATATATTTGTCTTGAAAATATATCAGTTTTGTTATTGCAACATTTTGATATATTTGTTTCAATATTGATATATTTGACTTGAAAATATATCAGTTTCATCATTGCAGCATTTGATATATTTGTTCCAATATTGTTATATTTGTCTTGAAAATATATCAGTTTCGTTATTTAAGCATTTTGATATCTTTGTTTAAATATTGATATATTTATCTTGAAAATATATCAGTTTCGTTATTGCAACATTTTGATATATTTTTTAAATATTGATATATTTGTCTTGAAAATGTATGAGTTGTGTTATTACCAGGGGTCTCGAACGGAAACTTGTATAACTTGAGTTTTACAACTCCGATTGACCTCAAGTTGGTCTTGTTCTCTTCGTATCTTCTTAAACTACACTTTCCGATCATCAGATCGTTTATTTGGACAAAGTTTGGTCACTGCAAATGTCTAAAATAGCCGATTGTCAGTGCATTGTTTCTGACAGCGGGGTCTTTTGCTAGAAAAATCATAACTCACTCATTATAAATTGAGTTTTAGTCACTCCTCTTGGAAAATCTTCGTATCGAATAGTTTAATCACCCAGAGTTGACGGATCATGATTCCGTTTTACGGGGCATGAACAGTAACTCCGGGAGTGGGCTGTTCATATTTTGTTTTTTGGTAACAATATTTTTGAGCTTTCTACCAATATTTTTGATATAAACACATACTAATACATGTATTAAATATATCAAAATCTTACTCTACCAATATATCATAGTTTTAAACTTCTAGATCATCAAAATAACTCTTGATCGGTTGAAAATATATTTTGACCATAGAAAACATATATAGACAATAAATATGAACTAAGAAAGAGTTAGAGCACTTTTGAATCTCTTGGTCTTGAATGCTCTTCTTATATTGGCTAGATACTTTGCTAGTGACTCCACCTTGATAAATCTCTAGCAATTTCTTTAGTGAAATCTCAAATTCTCAAGAGTATTCTTACTTTTCTCTCTTAAAAGCTCTCTCTCTTTTCTCTCTTGAGTTCTAGTAAAATGACTAACCAACATAACAAGGGTGTGGAAGATGCTATTTATAGAACCTCCCTAATCACCATCAACATTCCATAATCAACTAACATTAGTTAAATTAGGAGATAAGCTAGGTTTACTATTGGATTGATTGACTCTTGGATTGACATCCATCAAGCTAGCTTACAAGCTAGCTTACAAGCTATTGATGGAGTAACTTATAAGCAATAGAAAAGCTACAAGCCACCCTTGTGGCCCCTCTCCTTGAAGTGCCGGCTACTCATTTTTTATTTGCCCAATTTTGGTTTATTTTCATAGATTATATGTACATATATACACCTATATATATATATACACACATATATAAATGTTGACCAATAATTTGACTTCCTATTGGACTCTACATTGGACTTATGAATCAAATATATTAGGCTCATCCAGTTTATTTATTTGGGCTTAATTTATTTATTACGTTGGACTAACATTAAATAACATATGATACCTTTAATTAAATCAAGCATTGGGCTAGTTTAATTAATTACATGGACTACTAGGTAAATTAGTTTGACCTAGTTTATTACCTTATTTGGATTTAAAATATAATTCAATTAGACTTGCTTTAATTAATTATTGGGCTAGTTTAATTAATTACATGGACTACTAGGTAAATTAGTTTGACCTAGTTTATTACCTTATTTGGATTTAAAATATAATTCAATTAGACTTGCTTTAATTAATTATACACTTTGCTATATTACTTTAAATAAATACACACATACACAAGTATATTCATTCAATTATTTAATGCACAATTAATTAGTACAAAAGTTTCAATTCATTGCTAATTATTTAATAAATATTATTACAATGTCTACAAGAATTTGTGGTCATTACAGAAGAGGCTTCTTTAGCTTTTAATAAACTGAAACAAGCTATGAGTTCTATACCAGTGCTGACATTGCCAGATTTTAAACAATTATTCGTTGTGGAAACTGATGCAAGTGCTAAAGGAATTGGATCAATTCTTATGCAAAGGGGGAGACCAATAACTTTTTTTAGAAAGGCATTAGCTCTTAAGCATCTGGGACTCTTAGTTTATGAAAAAGAATTATTGGCTATCTTGCAGGTTGTGGCTAAATGAAGAGTTTAAATCATTAGAGCTCATTTTATCATAAAAAATGGTTGAGTAACAAAAATGCATGATTGAGTAAGATGTTGGGATATAATTATGAAATCATTTACAAGATGGGAAGCTGTCGCAAGCAACCAAAAATAAAATCTTACTTTTAAAAATATTAATGTAGTAGTGAAAGTAAGAGTCGAACCCACAGAGAGTGAATTGTTTTAATAAATCTAATGTTTTCAAAAGTATCTAATTAAATGGGGGGTTTGGAATTATAAATTAACTAATTAAAATTTAAACAAATAAATAAAACTGAATAATAAATAAATATGAGAAAAATCAATTAAAACAAACTTCAGTTCCTTAGTTCAGTATCCCCTTCTTTTAATTAACAAATTAATCAAGTTATTATTATATTTTCCTTCAATTGAAATTAATAATCCTAGATAACCGACAATCGCCAAGTTACCCGAAATCCTCCTTAAATTATAAATCTAATGCAGCAATCGCTCACAAAAGACCCTAACTATCATACAACCTAGAACTATCAGTCTAGATTTAATATAACAGTTGCATTAAAAATTAGAGAATTAGATTATTCCAAGCAACAATCTCAACATCGTGAACCATTTAACTTGCCATCTTGATAATCATAATAATATTCAAAAGTTTGTCCACAATCAAATATTATTAATTGCTACTTATGATCAGATAAAATATCGTTTGCTTAATATTAAATCTTAATCTAGCATATGACAAAACTTAATTAATTCAACTGGCCAAATCAAATTAATCAAATAAATATCATAAAATAATTAAAACAGATCATCAAGAATAAATTTCATGCATGAAGGAATAAATAATAAAACTAAATTAAAACATTAATTAAAAATAAGGTTCAACATCCCTTTAGAACTGAAAAATAAAAACTAACCAAACATAATAAAAATAATACCTACTAGTTGAAAAACTATTTCCAAGAAATTAGGAGAAAGAACTCCCAAAAGCTTACAATCTAATAATGAAAGATTGACCCTCTATTTATAGGCTTCTAATTTGTCCAAACCCTAATAGGATTTACAATTAAAAATAAAAGAAAAAGAAAAATAATTATTATCCTAACCCTAGTTGGAATAAAAATCCAATTTGGAATCAAAAAATAGCAAAAATCCGAAATAATTCGGTTTTCCAGCAATTCCGTGCAAGCCAAACGCGCCCTTAGCCGCCACAGTTGACCGGTCAACGCGGACACGCGTTTTGCTGACGTCATCACTCGCCCGCGCATTGCGCGGGCTTTTATTTTTTTCCGGAACCTTCAACAAAACGACGTCGTTTCTTTAATGCGCTGAAGCCTACCGCGCATTGCGCGGATGCTGTTCTTGTTCTTTGGCAAAACGGCGCCGTTTTGGATTGCAGCCGATTCTCTTCCATGCGCGCATGGCGCGCGGCCCAGATTTTCGTTTAATTACGAAAATGCCACCGGTCGCCACTTTTCGATTTAATTACGATTTTGCCATCCACGTTGGTTATTTACGATCTTGGCACTCAAACTCTTGCAGAATTTACAGATTTGCCCCCGAGCTTATTTTTCCTACAAAATAAAATATAAAAATAAATAAAAATAATATAAAAATACTAAAAATCCTAAAAACACATAATAATAAATAAAACACCTAAAATACTAAAAATAAATAAAAACACATAAATAAAAAAAAATATAAAAATACTATAAAATTACCTAAATTAACATAAATTAACTAAAATCCTATAAAACCTATTAAAACCACAATAAGCTAAATAATTAAACATTTAACCACACAATAAATATAAAAACTAAGTATTAGGGAATAAAAATATCGTATAATTTAGCTCTATCAAATACCTCCACAGTTAGCTTTTGCTCGTCCTCGGGCAAAACAAAAATAAAAATAAACAAAAATAAAATAAATCTAACTAGCCCAACAGACTAAAGCGACTCAACTAACTCGACTTTTTACATGAGCAATAAATTAATATGAACTTCACATCAACCTCAAAGATTTTTTAAATGATAACTCATAGACAGCTTCAAAACCATGCAAAATTTAGAACTTTAACATATTTATTAATCTTACTCTACTCAAGATCTTTTGTGTGTGTTTGAATCCAAATGTATTAAACTAATCAAAACACGGATAAGTTTAGGTTATTAATTACCTTATAAAAGATATATATCAAAACTCAAAATACATATTTTTCTCATCACTTTCAGCTAATATAGACAAATATAAATCAGAAGATCAAAAGATTTTTTATCAATGAAACATACTAGGATTATCACTTTTTTCTTTCAAATATTTTTTCAATTTTTTTCTTTTAATGGGTGCATTTTATGCTCCATCCCATTTTCTTTCTTTCTTCATTTTTTTCTCACGGTGAGTGCATTTTATGCTGCATCTCACCAACGAGTGCGTTTTACGCTCCATCTCGCTTTTTCATGTGTTTATGAGTGAGTGCGTTTTACGCTCCATCTCAACCCACCACAAAATTCTTCTCAATTTAACAATCCTAGAAAAGTACCTAAATCATCTCCTCCAAATTATATTTTGTCTTATATTTTACTTTAAATAATGATCAAATAAGATATAGAGTTCAAAAATATCTTTCATAAGCATTTAACCATTTAAACTTTCTCTTCATTAAAACTAGCTCAAACAAATGGATATAAGTGCATAAAAATTTAAAGATCTCAAACAAAGTAATAATCAATAAAAAGTCAAAATACAGACTAAGATTTATCATTTTTTCAAAAACTATTAAATAAAAATAAATTTTTTTATCATTGGCTAAAAATTAAAATTCAATTAACTCATTGCTCAAGTGACACATCCTAAAAATAAAAAAAAAATAAAAAAATAAAAAAACTATCCCATTTTCGTAGGAAACACGGTTACACTTAGCATGTGCAACAAGCCTTTAAACCCCAAGGTTACCCCAAGTGGACGAGTTTTGTCTCGTGAGGGTTTACAGTGAATTTACCCACAAAATTCCAAAATTTGAAAATTTTAAAATTGACCTAAAAATAAAACAAATTTTTTTTTTTTAAAATAAATAAATAAAACAAAAATTTCCTAAAAATAAAACAAATAACGAATATCCTAAACCCTTCCCCCACACTTAAAATTTACATTGTCCCCAATGTAAACTATAATGCAAAGAAATAGGCACAAATAAATATAAAAAGAAACAGGGAAAAGAAATGCAAATCTGATTTCTTGGGTTGCCTCCCAAGCAGCGCCTGTGTTTATTGTCATTGGCTCGACAACAAGCCAAACCACTACGTCACTCCAACTTCATGAATTTTGAGCACCCCATCCATCACAACATTCCTCATAGGTAGATTACATCTCGTCTTTGCATGGTATGATTGTTTTGGAATGAAATCCTGCAAAATAAAAGGTAAAGATTTATTTTGAGTAACAGGTAATGGAATGAAAAATTCTTCAAATTTATTTAAAATCAATGGCAAAGAATTTAATGAATCTGTAGCTCTCTTCAAATCTTGTTTCGGCTCAATTTCTTCTTCTTCTTTTGTAGATCCCAAGCTATGCGTAATGGCCTCTTCCAGATTTTCCTTTTCATTGTCTTTCGTTTCTGGAGTTTCCTCATCTTTACCACTGCTCAACACAATTTCATTGTCATCCTCCTCGTAATCCACCATTGTGTGAGATGGTAATTCGTCAACACTTTGCACCTCCAATTGACTGACCGCAACTTTCAGTTGTTCCACTTGAATACTTATACGTTGAATATTCTCATTTGTTTCCTGTTGAAATTGCAAAGCATTAGTCATAAAATGTTTAGACATATTTTCTAAAGACAACTTGGAATTAGAAGATTGGTCATGTTCTTGATCGTTGGGATATGTCTGATTGAACTGTTGGTAATCTAGCATATGTTGACTTGCAGGTTGGTGCACTTGTGGATTCCCATAGCTGAAATTTGGATGATCCCACCATTCTGAGTAGTACGTGTTTGAATAGGGATCATAGTTCCCTTGTGGTCCAAGGAAACCATCTGCATCATTTATTTGTCCATAGGACTCCTCTCGAAGCATTGGACACAACTCCGTTGGATGTCCTAGTATGGAACAATTCCTACAAGCCTTTATTGGTTGTCCTCTACCTGCAGCCCAAGCATAAATAACAGAAGTTAGGTCATCAACTTGTTGTTGAAGAGAAGAAATTTTTATCGCATTAAAATAATCATCGTTTTGGTTCCAAGCCATGATTTTCTCCTTCACCTGTACACTCAATGAAACTATGAAAAACAAAAATAAAATAAATAAATGAACTAGAAAAATAAACTACAAAGAAAACAAAGAATAAATTAAAACAAAACACTCCCCGGCAACGGCGCCAAAATTTGGGAAGCTGTCGCAAGCAACCAAAAATAAAATCTTACTTTTAAAAATATTAATATAGTAGTGAAAGTAAGAGTCGAACCCACAGAGAGTGAATTGTTTTAATAAATCTAATGTTTTCAAAAGTATCTAATTAAATGGGGGGTTTGGAATTATAAATTAACTAATTAAAATTTAAACAAATAAATAAAACTGAATAATAAATAAATATGAGAAAAATCAATTAAAACAAACTTCAGTTCCTTAGTTCAGTATCCCCTTCTTTTAATTAACAAATTAATCAAGTTATTATTATATTTTCCTTCAATTGAAATTAATAATCCTAGATAACCGACAATCGCCAAGTTACCCGAAATCCTCCTTAAATTATAAATCTAATGCAGCAATCGCTCACAAAAGACCCTAACTATCATACAACCTAGAACTATCAGTCTAGATTTAATATAACAGTTGCATTAAAAATTAGAGAATTAGATTATTCCAAGCAACAATCTCAACATCGTGAACCATTTAACTTGCCATCTTGATAATCATAATAATATTCAAAAGTTTGTCCACAATCAAATATTATTAATTGCTACTTATGATCAGATAAAATATCGTTTGCTTAATATTAAATCTTAATCTAGCATATGACAAAACTTAATTAATTCAACTGGCCAAATCAAATTAATCAAATAAATATCATAAAATAATTAAAACAGATCATCAAGAATAAATTTCATGCATGAAGGAATAAATAATAAAACTAAATTAAAACATTAATTAAAAATAAGGTTCAACATCCCTTTAGAACTGAAAAATAAAAACTAACCAAACATAATAAAAATAATACCTACTAGTTGAAAAACTATTTCCAAGAAATTAGGAGAAAGAACTCCCAAAAGCTTACAATCTAATAATGAAAGATTGACCCTCTATTTATAGGCTTCTAATTTGTCCAAACCCTAATAGGATTTACAATTAAAAATAAAAGAAAAAGAAAAATAATTATTATCCTAACCCTAGTTGGAATAAAAATCCAATTTGGAATCAAAAAATAGCAAAAATCCGAAATAATTCGGTTTTCCAGCAATTCCGTGCAAGCCAAACGCGCCCTTAGCCGCCACAGTTGACCGGTCAACGCGGACACGCGTTTTGCTGACGTCATCACTCGCCCGCGCATTGCGCGGGCTTTTATTTTTTTCCGGAACCTTCAACAAAACGACGTCGTTTCTTTAATGCGCTGAAGCCTACCGCGCATTGCGCGGATGCTGTTCTTGTTCTTTGGCAAAACGGCGCCGTTTTGGATTGCAGCCGATTCTCTTCCATGCGCGCATGGCGCGCGGCCCAGATTTTCGTTTAATTACGAAAATGCCACCGGTCGCCACTTTTCGATTTAATTACGATTTTGCCATCCACGTTGGTTATTTACGATCTTGGCACTCAAACTCTTGCAGAATTTACAGATTTGCCCCCGAGCTTATTTTTCCTACAAAATAAAATATAAAAATAAATAAAAATAATATAAAAATACTAAAAATCCTAAAAACACATAATAATAAATAAAACACCTAAAATACTAAAAATAAATAAAAACACATAAATAAAAAAAAATATAAAAATACTATAAAATTACCTAAATTAACATAAATTAACTAAAATCCTATAAAACCTATTAAAACCACAATAAGCTAAATAATTAAACATTTAACCACACAATAAATATAAAAACTAAGTATTAGGGAATAAAAATATCGTATAATTTAGCTCTATCAAATACCTCCACAGTTAGCTTTTGCTCGTCCTCGGGCAAAACAAAAATAAAATAAATCTAACTAGCCCAACAGACTAAAGCGACTCAACTAACTCGACTTTTTACATGAGCAATAAATTAATATGAACTTCACATCAACCTCAAAGATTTTTTAAATGATAACTCATAGACAGCTTCAAAACCATGCAAAATTTAGAACTTTAACATATTTATTAATCTTACTCTACTCAAGATCTTTTGTGTGTGTTTGAATCCAAATGTATTAAACTAATCAAAACACGGATAAGTTTAGGTTATTAATTACCTTATAAAAGATATATATCAAAACTCAAAATACATATTTTTCTCATCACTTTCAGCTAATATAGACAAATATAAATCAGAAGATCAAAAGATTTTTTATCAATGAAACATACTAGGATTATCACTTTTTTCTTTCAAATATTTTTTCAATTTTTTTCTTTTAATGGGTGCATTTTATGCTCCATCCCATTTTCTTTCTTCCTTCATTTTTTTCTCACGGTGAGTGCATTTTATGCTGCATCTCACCAACGAGTGCGTTTTACGCTCCATCTCGCTTTTTCATGTGTTTATGAGTGAGTGCGTTTTACGCTCCATCTCAACCCACCACAAAATTCTTCTCAATTTAACAATCCTAGAAAAGTACCTAAATCATCTCCTCCAAATTATATTTTGTCTTATATTTTACTTTAAATAATGATCAAATAAGATATAGAGTTCAAAAATATCTTTCATAAGCATTTAACCATTTAAACTTTCTCTTCATTAAAACTAGCTCAAACAAATGGATATAAGTGCATAAAAATTTAAAGATCTCAAACAAAGTAATAATCAATAAAAAGTCAAAATACAGACTAAGATTTATCATTTTTTCAAAAACTATTAAATAAAAATAAATTTTTTTATCATTGGCTAAAAATTAAAATTCAATTAACTCATTGCTCAAGTGACACATCCTAAAAATAAAAAAAAAAATAAAAAAATAAAAAAACTATCCCATTTTCGTAGGAAACACGGTTACACTTAGCATGTGCAACAAGCCTTTAAACCCCAAGGTTACCCCAAGTGGACGAGTTTTGTCTCGTGAGGGTTTACAGTGAATTTACCCACAAAATTCCAAAATTTGAAAATTTTAAAATTGACCTAAAAATAAAACAAATTTTTTTTTTTTAAAATAAATAAATAAAACAAAAATTTCCTAAAAATAAAACAAATAACGAATATCCTAAACCCTTCCCCCACACTTAAAATTTACATTGTCCCCAATGTAAACTATAATGCAAAGAAATAGGCACAAATAAATATAAAAAGAAACAGGGAAAAGAAATGCAAATCTGATTTCTTGGGTTGCCTCCCAAGCAGCGCCTGTGTTTATTGTCATTGGCTCGACAACAAGCCAAACCACTACGTCACTCCAACTTCATGAATTTTGAGCACCCCATCCATCACAACATTCCTCATAGGTAGATTACATCTCGTCTTTGCATGGTATGATTGTTTTGGAATGAAATCCTGCAAAATAAAAGGTAAAGATTTATTTTGAGTAACAGGTAATGGAATGAAAAATTCTTCAAATTTATTTAAAATCAATGGCAAAGAATTTAATGAATCTGTAGCTCTCTTCAAATCTTGTTTCGGCTCAATTTCTTCTTCTTCTTTTGTAGATCCCAAGCTATGCGTAATGGCCTCTTCCAGATTTTCCTTTTCATTGTCTTTCGTTTCTGGAGTTTCCTCATCTTTACCACTGCTCAACACAATTTCATTGTCATCCTCCTCGTAATCCACCATTGTGTGAGATGGTAATTCGTCAACACTTTGCACCTCCAATTGACTGACCGCAACTTTCAGTTGTTCCACTTGAATACTTATACGTTGAATATTCTCATTTGTTTCCTGTTGAAATTGCAAAGCATTAGTCATAAAATGTTTAGACATATTTTCTAAAGACAACTTGGAATTAGAAGATTGGTCATGTTCTTGATCGTTGGGATATGTCTGATTGAACTGTTGGTAATCTAGCATATGTTGACTTGCAGGTTGGTGCACTTGTGGATTCCCATAGCTGAAATTTGGATGATCCCACCATTCTGAGTAGTACGTGTTTGAATAGGGATCATAGTTCCCTTGTGGTCCAAGGAAACCATCTGCATCATTTATTTGTCCATAGGACTCCTCTCGAAGCATTGGACACAACTCCGTTGGATGTCCTAGTATGGAACAATTCCTACAAGCCTTTATTGGTTGTCCTCTACCTGCAGCCCAAGCATAAATAACAGAAGTTAGGTCATCAACTTGTTGTTGAAGAGAAGAAATTTTTACCGCATTAAAATAATCATCGTTTTGGTTCCAAGCCATGATTTTCTCCTTCACCTGTACACTCAATGAAACTATGAAAAACAAAAATAAAATAAATAAATGAACTAGAAAAATAAACTACAAAGAAAACAAAGAATAAATTAAAACAAAACACTCCCCGGCAACGGCGCCAAAATTTGGGAAGCTGTCGCAAGCAACCAAAAATAAAATCTTACTTTTAAAAATATTAATGTAGTAGTGAAAGTAAGAGTCGAACCCACAGAGAGTGAATTGTTTTAATAAATCTAATGTTTTCAAAAGTATCTAATTAAATGGGGGGTTTGGAATTATAAATTAACTAATTAAAATTTAAACAAATAAATAAAACTGAATAATAAATAAATATGAGAAAAATCAATTAAAACAAACTTCAGTTCCTTAGTTCAGTATCCCCTTCTTTTAATTAACAAATTAATCAAGTTATTATTATATTTTCCTTCAATTGAAATTAATAATCCTAGATAACCGACAATCGCCAAGTTACCCGAAATCCTCCTTAAATTATAAATCTAATGCAGCAATCGCTCACAAAAGACCCTAACTATCATACAACCTAGAACTATCAGTCTAGATTTAATATAACAGTTGCATTAAAAATTAGAGAATTAGATTATTCCAAGCAACAATCTCAACATCGTGAACCATTTAACTTGCCATCTTGATAATCATAATAATATTCAAAAGTTTGTCCACAATCAAATATTATTAATTGCTACTTATGATCAGATAAAATATCGTTTGCTTAATATTAAATCTTAATCTAGCATATGACAAAACTTAATTAATTCAACTGGCCAAATCAAATTAATCAAATAAATATCATAAAATAATTAAAACAGATCATCAAGAATAAATTTCATGCATGAAGGAATAAATAATAAAACTAAATTAAAACATTAATTAAAAATAAGGTTCAACATCCCTTTAGAACTGAAAAATAAAAACTAACCAAACATAATAAAAATAATACCTACTAGTTGAAAAACTATTTCCAAGAAATTAGGAGAAAGAACTCCCAAAAGCTTACAATCTAATAATGAAAGATTGACCCTCTATTTATAGGCTTCTAATTTGTCCAAACCCTAATAGGATTTACAATTAAAAATAAAAGAAAAAGAAAAATAATTATTATCCTAACCCTAGTTGGAATAAAAATCCAATTTGGAATCAAAAAATAGCAAAAATCCGAAATAATTCGGTTTTCCAGCAATTCCGTGCAAGCCAAACGCGCCCTTAGCCGCCACAGTTGACCGGTCAACGCGGACACGCGTTTTGCTGACGTCATCACTCGCCCGCGCATTGCGCGGGCTTTTATTTTTTTCCGGAACCTTCAACAAAACGACGTCGTTTCTTTAATGCGCTGAAGCCTACCGCGCATTGCGCGGATGCTGTTCTTGTTCTTTGGCAAAACGGCGCCGTTTTGGATTGCAGCCGATTCTCTTCCATGCGCGCATGGCGCGCGGCCCAGATTTTCGTTTAATTACGAAAATGCCACCGGTCGCCACTTTTCGATTTAATTACGATTTTGCCATCCACGTTGGTTATTTACGATCTTGGCACTCAAACTCTTGCAGAATTTACAGATTTGCCCCCGAGCTTATTTTTCCTACAAAATAAAATATAAAAATAAATAAAAATAATATAAAAATACTAAAAATCCTAAAAACACATAATAATAAATAAAACACCTAAAATACTAAAAATAAATAAAAACACATAAATAAAAAAAAATATAAAAATACTATAAAATTACCTAAATTAACATAAATTAACTAAAATCCTATAAAACCTATTAAAACCACAATAAGCTAAATAATTAAACATTTAACCACACAATAAATATAAAAACTAAGTATTAGGGAATAAAAATATCGTATAATTTAGCACTATCACAAGAAGGGTGCAAAAAATGTGGTGGCAGATGCACTCTCAAGACAAATATGTGAAGGTTCATCTTTTTAGGCTATTAGTGGTAGTATCCCCCTCTGGATGCAAGATTTTGTTGAATCTTATGATGCAGAAGCTTAGACTTTAGTAATAAAATTAAGTGTTTCACAAGGTATAAATTTTGATTTTACTTAATTTGTCTAATAGGGTCTTGAGGTACAAATGTCTAATTTTCTTAGGCAAGGGTATTGAAATTAAGAAAAAAAAATCTCAATTTTTCATGATACTTCATTAGTAGGGCATTCAGGGGTTCAAGCCACTCTTAAGAGGTTGGGAAAATATTTTACATGGTCGGAGGTTACTATGTATATCATGAACTGCGTTAAGGACTGTAACACTACTTGTCAAATGCATAATAAGACTGAGAGTGTGCCTTACCCTGTGTTGTTATAGCAATTAAAGGTTCCTTATAATCCTTGGAATGATATCTCTCTGGATTTTATTGAAGAGTTGCCTACTTCTGAAGGAAAATTTTAATTACATATTGATTGTTATAGATAGATTCTCAAAATTTGGTCATTTTATTGGAATGAAACATCACTTTACTGCTTTATCTGTGGCTAAACTTTTTGTTGATAATATTTACAAGCTACATGGATTACCTCAGACCATTGTAAGTGATAGGGACAAAGTTTTTCTCTGTACATTTTAGCAAACCTTGTTTCAACAACTAGGAGATAAAGTGTGTCTGAGCTCTTCTTATCACCCACAATTTGATGGACAAACTAAGAGGTTAAATAGGTTTTTAGAATGCTACCTACGATGTATATCATGTACTAAGCAACCTAAGAATTGAGTTTCATAGTTGGCTGTAGCTCAGTGATGGTATAACACTAATTTTTCATACACTTTACAGTGTTTACCTTTTAAAGCTTTGTTTGATTTTGATCATCCACAACACAACTTTTAGCAACTTGATCGAGGCCACTAAGGTTCTAGCATTTGATACTTTTATAAAGGAAAGAGGAATAGTGATGTAGGATTTGAAACTAAAATTGCTTTAAGCTCAAGACAGGATGAAAACTTTTGTTGATCAATACAGGACTGATGAAAGACACTTTGAAATAGCGGATTTTGTGTATCTAAAGCTTCAGCCCTATAAATAGTCTAGTTTAGCATAAAAAACAAGTTTTAAGTTGGCCCTAGATTCTATGGTCCTTATGAAATCTTGGAAAAAATTAGGTATGTGGCATACAAATTAAAGCTACCAGAGTATTCTCAGATTCAATATGTATCATGTGTCATTATTAAAGAAGACCAATGGTACACATGCCATTATTGGTCCTACATAGGACTGTAAATGATAACTGAAAAATTCGTATTCGTCCGCATTCGTATTCGAAAAAAATGGATATTATTCGCATTTGGAAAAAAACGGATATATCCGTATTTGGTTTAAAGGTATCTACAAATAAACGGATACGAATACGGATATAGGCGTATTAGTATTCGTTTAACATCCGTCCGTAAATATATTCGGCAGATAGCAGATATCTGGAATCCGATATCTGTATTCGGATCCATATCTGAAATTCGTATCCGAATAACTTATATATATATAAAGTAAGCAAAATAATTTCTTTTACGTGGTCTTCCTAATATAATAATTAGTTTTCACTATCATACGAAAATTATTTTTAAAATATGTCATTTCACTTCTAAAAAGTAGAAAATAATACTTTTATTATAATATTAATAAATTGATTTAAGTATAGTTAAGGAATTTTTACTATTATACAGTTAAAATATCTCAAATGTATCATTTAACAAGTGTTACAATATAACTTTTGAATCATTTAACAAATGTTATAAATATCATTTAAATGTTATAATTATAGATTATAAATATTCAAACACACTACAATATTGCTCTAAACATATAAAACGGACATCAACTTATTAATGGACATCAAACTTTAATAAGTAAAATGGACATCAAACTTTAATAAGTAAAGCATTCATTTTAAAATTTAGGATTTTAAAAATAATAAAAATTAACATTCATTCATTAATGAACTATACTTTAAAACTTATTATTTTTTTCCCTTTATTCTAGTTATATATAGTGTTACAATATATCTAAAATACATCATTTAACAAGTGTTATAAATAGCATTTAAATGTTATAATTATATATTATAAATATTCATACAACTACAATATTACTCAAAATTAACACATAACATGAGCATCTACTTATTAATTGATATCTAAACATTAATAAGTAGAGCATTTATTTTTGAATTTAGGATTTAAAAAATAATGAAAACTTATTTGAATTATAATTTAGAGCATTGATTATTGTATTTATTAAAAATAAATAAATTAATATTCATTCATTAATGAATTATACTTTAAAACTCATTATTTTTTCCTCTTATTCTAGTTATATATAGTGTTACAATATATCTAAAATATATCATTTAAAAAGTTATATAAATATCATTTAGATGTTATAATTATAGATTATAAATATTCATATACACTACAGTATTACTCCAAATTAACACATAAAATGAACATTTACTTATTAATGAAATCTAAACATTAATAAGTAGAACATTCATTTTGAATTTAGAATTTCAAAAATAATGAAAATTTATTTAAATTATAATTTAGAAAGCATTGATTATTGTATTTATTAAAAATAAATAAATTAACATTCATTCATTAATGAACTATACTTTAAAACTCATTATTGTTTTCCAGTATTATAGTTATATATAGTGTTACAGCATATCTAAAATGTATCATTTAACAAGTATTATAAATATAATTTAAATGTTATAATTATAAATTATAAATATTCATACACACTACAGTATTATTCCAAATTAACATATAAAATAGGCATCTATTTATTAATGGACATCTAAACATTAATCAATAGAACATTCATTTTGAATTTTAAAAATAATGAAAACTTATTTGAATTGTAATTTAGAGTATTGATTATTGTATTTATTAAAAATAAATAAATTAACATTCATTTATTAATATGTACTAGTAAATAGTAATTGTCCGTGCCTAAAGGCACGACGTAATGAAAAATTAGATTAAAATTCAAAAAATACTACAATACTTAAAGACGCTTTACAACCTAAATAACTTACAATCACACATAACAATTATCATAATTCACCAAACCATCATACTAATTAATTTTCTTTTAAAAATAGATATCCAGAAAAATTTAAATATGTCTACAAAACATACTATTATCAATAACAATTATCATAATTCACCATACCACCACAATAATAATAATAACAATAATAATAACAATAATAATAATAATAACAATAATAACAACAACAACAACAACAACAACAACAACAACAACAACAACAACAACAACAACAACAACAACAATAATAATAATAACAATAATAATAATAATAATAATAATAATAATAATAATAATAATAATAATAATAATAATAATAATAATAATAATAATAATAATAATAATAATAATAATAATAATAATAATAATAATAATAATAATAATAATAATAATAATAATAATAACAATAATAATAATAATAATAATAATAATAATAACAATAATAACAATAACAATAACAATAACAATAACAATAACAATAACAATAATAATAATAATAATAATTGTTATTGTTATTATTATTATTGTTATTGTTATTGTTATTGTTATTGTTATTGTTATTATTATTATTGTTATTATTGTTATTATTATTATTATTGTTATTGTGACGACCCCAAATCCGAGTTTCATAACCTCGAGTTTGGTTCTCACTATTCAACACATTACTTACAATTAAATACATACATTGCATTTAAATATCGCGGAATAATACATATTGGTTCCCTTCAAAAGGTTACAATACCAGGGTCTATCAACCTTAATATAAAACAGTTCCTATCATAAGGAATTACAAAAGGTTTATCAATAGTAAACACATATTTAAATATCTGATTAGCATGCATAAGCTACTTAAGCTTTTGCCTTTCCTTTTCCCTTATCCTTCTTGGAGTAATCGGGTCTATCTGAAAAATGGTTCATGATATAACAAGAATGAGCAACTAGTTTGCTCAGCAAGTTTAGAACAATTATAGAGATTTAATATATCATGAATGAATGGGAAATGTCATCAATGATTCAACAATAGATATAGCAATTGTGAATGAAACAGGATTCAAATTTTTAATAAACAGAAGATTTGAATCTTAAAATGCTGAGTGGTCGCTAAGGACCCTGAACTAACGAGGGTATAATAGAGTTTCCTCTGACCCTTTGAGTTGTTTGATTTTCAAGGGGATCAGCCTATTCAACCCGCTGTATATGCATTACATTTAGTCACTGGCGCCCAAAGTCGGTTTTCCGACACAAAATCCCCTAATTTAGGGTTGTTCAATTCTCAGACTTAATATAAGAAATCCGCACCCAACAATGGTTTGGATAAGCTTTTAAAAGTATTCAAGTTATTGAATTTAGAAACGCAATGTCTACTATTAGCTTCAGACATTTTTAATACAGTTCATGAATCAAGAACTAACAAGTTTCAAATGCACTAAGTGCGATTGTGTAAACAATATGGATGTGGAATAATTTTAAATAATTAAACCACTTCATGCTTTAACAATAATTACAAGTATAGAAACTTGTTCAATGATAATAATTGAGTAGGGTTAGAGAACTTGCCTTGTGTGTTGTTTACTGCTAACCGATTCAATTTAATTTCCTTTGAATAGACCTAACAATTAATCATGTTGATATTTAAATTAGTATCATATATACATTCATATGATAACCTCTATACTTCTTGCACCTCTAACACTTAACCACATAATCATATAGTTAAAGGTATATAAACACTTAGGAAATATTATCATCACTTGATAATATTTCAATCACATAAAACCTATATTAATTATTTAATGTAGTTCAAACTCTTATCTAATATTATTAACAATTTAATAATATTTTATTAGTCTTGTAATATTATTATTCATTTAATAATATTTTATTCATCTTTTAATATTATTATTCATTTAATAATATTTTATTCAATATCTAATATTATTAACTATTTAATGATATTTTATTAATTATCCAATATTATTAATCATTTAATAATATTTTAATATCTTATTAATATTATTAATTATTTAATAATATTTTAATTATTTATTAATATTATTAACCATTTAATAATATTTTAATCACTTATTAATATTTATTAACCATTTAATAATATTTTAATCACTTATTAATATTATTAACCATTTAATAATATTTTAATCACTTATTAGTATTATTGTCCATTTAATAATATTTTAATCACTTACGAATGTTATTAATTATTTAATAACATTTTCATCATAAACCAATGTTATTACACATTTCATAACATTTTAGTTACTTACCTATTAAATTCTTTAACAATATTTTAACAATCCTCAAACCATACCAATAGTTAACTTTTTAATAGTTTTTAACTTTTGTATTTATTTTATACATTTAACTACCAATTAGTCACTAATAGACTTTATATATATATTGATTTAATATCCAAACACTTTCATTTTACAAGTTTATCTTAAGTTTTAAGTCCCTAACGGTGTTTTGTTTAGACTTTTCATTAACCGACAAGTTAAACCGAAGTTCCAACTTGATAAAACTTTAAAATATCAAAATTTGGAGTTTTTAAATTTGTACCAGCGCTGGCAGCGCTGGTTATAGGGTTATTTGAGAGCTGCCAACGCTCAAAACAGAATGTCCGAGCACCGGCGGCGCTCACTTTGGCTGTCCGGACCTCCTTTCGAAAAACTGTCATAACTTTTTCATACGGAAACATTTTGAGGTGCTTTTTGAGTCTAAATTCATTAGAATTTCATGATCTACAATTTCTCTTTAAATTACAAATCCAAATTTCAAACGAAACTGGACTAAAAACTGCTTACAATGACAAAGTGAAAAACTAACTTCACAAATCCTTGATTTTATTGGTTCAAACTTGAAATAAATAAACTCTACACATCCAAATGACATCAACTAAGTGTTGTTGTCTTTCTAACTTCTTATTTTACAACATTTCATGGTTCAATCACATTTTTGAAAACGTTTTACACGAAAATTACGGATCGAACCACCTAGGGTTTAAAAACGACATCTTTTGCGATAAAAGCTATAACTTCTTTGTAATTCAATATTTTTGAAATGTTCAAAAAGGGTTTTTCTTTAAAACTCATAGATCTAACTTTCTAGCCATAAAAATCAAATTTTCGATTTGTACATTTCAAAATACAACGTTAAACACGACACGTATCGTTAGGGTTTTACCGGTAAAAAGATGTTATTATTGTCAATATTATTATTATTATTATTATTATTATTATTATTATTATTATTATTATTATTATTATTATTATTATTATTATTATTATTATTATTATTATTATTATTATTATTGTCATAATTATTGTTATTATTATTATTATTATTGTTATTATTATTATTATTATTATAATAATTATTATTATTTTAACATTATGATTATTATTATCATTATTATTATTCTTGTTGTTGTTGTTGTTGTTGTTGTTGTTGTTGTTGTTGTTGTTGTTATTATTATTATTATTATTATTATTATTATTATTATTATTAAAATTATTATTATTGTTATCATCTTCATTATTATTATTATTATTATTATTATTATTATTATTATTATTATTATTATTATTATTATTATTATTATTATTATTATTATTATTATTATTATTATTATTATTATTATTATTATTATTATTATTATTATGATTATTATTATGATTATTATTATTATTTTTATTATTATTTTTATTATTTTTATTATTATTATTATTATTATTATTAAAATTATTATTATTGTTATCATCTTCATTATTATTATTTTTATTATTATTATTATTATTATTATTATTATTATTATTATTATTATTATTATTATTATTATTATTATTATGATTATTATTATTTTTATTATTATTTTTATTATTATTATTATTATTATTATTATTATTATTATTAACTTTATTATTATTATTACCATTATTATTATAATTATTATTCTTGTTATTATCATTATCATCATCATCATCATCATCATCATCATCATCATCATTATTATTATTATTATTATTATTATTATTATTATTATTATTGTTATTATTATTATTATTATTATTATTATTATTATTATTATTATTATTCTAATTATTATTTATTGTTATTATTTTTATTATAATAATAATTATTATTATTATTATTAACATTTTTATTATTATTATCATTATTATTATAATTATTATTATTGTTGTTGTTGTTGTTGTTATTATTATTATTATTATTATTATTATTATTATTATTATTATTATTATTATTATTATTATTATTATTATTATTATTATTATTATTATTATTATTGTTATTATTATTTTTGTTATTATATTAGATAATCGAATCCGGATATAAACGGAAACGGATATTATCCGTGTTCGGATATTTTTTCGAATACCGGATACGGATATGATTTTTAAAATCCGTCGGATACTGGATACGGATACGAATAACGAATTAATTTTCCGGATACGGATATGGATAGTGCTATATCCGTATCTGTTTATATCCGTTTACACCCCTCCTACATTACCTCCTGTAGCTAATGATGGGAGGCTAAAGTTAGCTCCTGTTAAGATTTTGGGCAAAAAAAAATGGTAAATGTTATAAACCAAAGATTGAGTACTTGATTTAATGGACTGACATTTTAGAGGAGGATGCTACATGGGAAGACACCAAACAGATTGTTACTCAATTTTCAGAATTTTCTTTTACTCCATGAGTTGGCTAGTTATGCATGCATGACATCTTTGAAGACAAGGATTGCTTGAGGGAGTGGCAATGTTATGCATTGGGATTTTAGCATGTGTGTTTTAGGCAAGTGGGGTGGAGGATTGCCAGCTTGGAAAATGATGTCACAAAGGTAATTGTAGCATTTAAACTTTATGTAACAAAATTGAGCAAGAAAGTTAGTTATTTCAGTTAGAGCTAGTAACAGAATTCTGAGCTGCATAATTGAGAGAGAGAGAGAGAGAGAGATGCTTTGTGTATTTCATTTTCTTTTTTCTCTTGTAAGCTTGTAATATGTGAATCTTGTAATCTTCTTTCTATCAATAGATCAATCCATTTTTGTTCGACTATTGGTTCATTTTATTTTCTCCTTCTTACAGTTTTCTTCTCATTTTATTACTTCAATTCATTTAAGGTCATAACACAGTGAAGCACCAACAATATACAATTATACACTTCACCTTAAAGAAATATGAAACAATATTGTGATGATCTCTTTTTAGAAATTGCAATTAGGGTTTCAAAAATTGAAATTAGAGTTTGAAAATTGAATTGAACTCGATTATAATTTACAATTAAAACTTGAAATTCGTAATAATCAGTCCTTGAGATTAGCGCGCTTGCCAAAACACACCAAAATTTTTAATTAGGTGCATCATAACATACATTGAAAATCGATATGAGAGAATTTGTATTTTGTGCTCTCAGTTGTAATATGATATACATACTTGTAGTTAACCTGTCAATTGTCATATGACTCAGATATATTAATTTGTGGATCAAGCTTGATAGACATGCAAGTCAAACATACACGATAAAAACTAATGACCAAAGCTTCTTAAGATTTATTTTTCTGCTTATCACTACTTTAAGCAACATTATATAATTGCCTTTTTATCTTCCAGTCAACATTAAAATCGATTGATTAAGATAATACATACCATTATTTGATATCTTCATTGGGAAGCAACGACATTTCTACATACCTACAGTGTCAGTGACCACATTGCTTAGGAACCAAACTTCTTTTTCCATACATTTGTCAAGGCTTTGAAAATTGTCACTTTTTCTCTCTCATTACCGATGTCATAATAATTCTCCCATTTGCAATGTATCCTTCCGTTCCAAACTTACAAATGACAGTTTCTATGGACAATAATTTTTACGCAATATATTCTTTAAAATAGACTAAAAAAATGTTAAAAGGGAGATGAGAAATGTCACATATAATTGCGTGAGTTATCGTATAAAAACGATGTCATTTTGTATAATTGAATATATAAAAAAACACATTCCCTAACCTTCCATGTTGTGTACAAAAAAGAGTGTTTTGTAATTTTTCAAAACAGTGTTATTGTAAGTAATAGCTCACGTAAGAACGCGAGATGTTTCTCACCTCCCTTGCCCTAAAAAAATATATCTCTTAGTCTAGTACGGAGAGAGTACTTTCAACTTCAAGCAAATTTGGCTATCAACAATAGTCAATATACAATAAATCTATCTCATGTCTACAAGAAGATGAATTTAGAAAAACTTACTAGTTACTTTGTTACAACATTATATTTTATCATCTCAATAACCATGACAAATATTTCAGAAGGAGGTAAAACATTCGTGTTCGGATGAATTTGAGTCATCACAAGGAGAGTGGTTGTGTCTACCTTCATAGGTTGTTATCACCATTCGACAGTCCTCAGATAATCGTTCAACTCTTTTCTTGACCCGACAGTTATTATGTGTACAACGATAGTAACTTCTGCAAAATGTATGTAAAGACATCAATATTGTTATGTAACAAGTTTTCTTACGTAAGAGAATTTGCTTACCAAAAGAAATTACAAATTAATCCTGCACGAACACACGCGCGCACGCAGACACACACATATATATTTATATATATATATATATATATTACGAAAAACAGTGATCCAAGTCATTTTTAGTTAGCTTTTAGAAATTAAATAAAATTTTAGGGAGGGACAGGTGGATCAAAAAATAAAATTATAACGTAAATATTCTTAGACTTGATTGCTTACAAATACTGATCCAACATACTTCATTCCCAGCAAGTGTTTTGATCCTAATTTCTTGGACATCAGAAAAACATGCACTAGTTAGAAATATTAATTTTAGACACTTTTGAGTCAACCTTGTAGTTTATGAATATATCATCCTTCTTATGCTTTGTTATGAGATAATATCATTGCTCAACTCAACTCAACTTAACTCAACTCAACTCCTTTTATTTCAAATTAGTTACGACAGACTGAAAATCTATTCATATAAAGCGTAATAGTAAAAGACAAAAGGTAGACAAGTTAAAATAAAATAAATTTAAGGCGTGGAACTTAATAAAAATAAAACCACACACATAGATGTATGTGTAAATATATACATATATATGTGTATGTGTGTGTGTGTGTGTGTTTGTGCGTAGTTAAAAAGAAAATAAATGACAAAGAAGAGAAGAAAAGATGGATACATCTATAGATGGATGTTGATCGAATACATATATCCAAACTATCTTAATTAATTAATTAATGTTTTTCTTTTCTTCTCCTGAATCGGTATCTTCCTTTCAAATATCACCTTCTACGGCCACTATTCCCCTTTACATTCTCATTTCAACAACTTTCTTAGAATGCACTCTCTTAACGATATTTGGAGATTAATTTCCAATCACGCAGTACCCACCATGCATGCCACTTCATCCACGATGCTCTAATCATATAGCTAGTGCACATCCTCATAATTAACATCTCCGTTTTATTCCTCACAATATTTAAAATTAAACATCCTTCTTGGGCACCTCAAACATATATACAATGCCAACATCTCTTCTTGTATTATTGAACTCACAGTCCTATGTTCTATATTGCTACAACTTAATTTAAACCCTTGGATTCCTATTCACTTCTTGTAACTCCTACTTAACATTACAGCTGTCTTGTCACAGAATGGCCACCAGTGAAAAAAAGGCAGCAAGTTAGCTAGGGAACTTAATTTCTACATCAGTAAAACTTACTTTTAACTGTTAGTAAGATCATATTAGATAATTCAAGTAGAAATTAATAGAATATGTATGAATCCAAAGGATGATGAGGATGATACAACTAGAAGGAAATAAAATAACCATAAGGCTTTTTTTTTTTTCACTTTTGAGAAATATGATGGACCAACAAAACAATTTAACAGAAGATCCGGACGTAATAGCTTTATGGGATGCTAAGATGATGGGATAGATAAGGATTGGTTTCCGTGTCTGACCATATGCATTCTGCATGCATAACCTATCAGGCGGTGGACTTATAATTTGCCATATTGTCCTCCCCTTGTAATCCTTTTAAATCAAAGACAAAAAGATCATATACTCAGCCTCTGTTTGAGAGTTAGTTTGTGACTCTTGATAACTTTTTCTATCTTAAATCTAGTACAATACTGTATATTCTTAGATAAGGATCTCCTCCGTTATACCTTTTATCTAATTTTCCCAATACATACTTAGAAATAAAAATATTACATTTAACGAAACAATAATATTAGTCATAAATAATTGCGTACCTGATAACATCTAATCATGAAAGGTGTAATGCTTAATGGAGGGCAAATATGTATATTCTGCAATCTGAGAATTACTAGTCTAATAATGAAGCACACTGCAACAATGCATGTATACAGTTACGTTCATCAAAATATCAAATCCTTATACAACTTAAGGCAATTAGAATCATATTAAATAATTAAATATTTCTTAAATACTTCTAGTTTTCTGTAGAGTGCTTGAAAAAATTTCGATTACCTTCACATATAAGAATTTATTACAAAATTAAGAAGGTACAGATAATTAAAATCATTTCCTCCATGAATATAAATATATTGTTGAAGATATTTTCTCTTTAGGTTACCAGTATATATGAATAAAAGTACTTTCAAATAATAACCTTTTGTATCCAACCCAAGAACACATGATGGAAAGATATATTTTTTGGACCAAGAAAAAGTTGTTGCATAAAAATTAAGAAGATAGACGTAATTCATGTTTTTGGGTACTTAACCATGTGGAATGGGTTTAGCATAATCCAATCAAGTTTCTCAGAAGAAAAATTAGCTGATCAATACTTGGGATAACTAATTGCAATTAAGTAAAATATAATTTTGGCTATGTAATAGAAGCCTAAATAAACATCTAATGAATATATATACATATGAATGTCTATATATGTGTCTATGCGCATGTGGTTGTCAAAGGGTAGTTGGCTATGACAAATGAACGAATCCACGGTAATAAAGTGACATATAAAAATTACTGCTAATGAATTTGGTAGAATGATAAAGCTGTCATTAATAAAATAATCAAAATACATATCTGTTTTTGAGTCGTTGTCACAACTATATGTGTGTGTGTGTTCATAATCCTAGCTCCACTATGGAAAACACATGAAATAATTAACGTGCAGATGCCTTCTGTTATTTGTATGAATATATTTTTACTGATGAAAATTAATTTATCAGCCTTTTCATAACTAATATAACCCTATTAATATGCCATCAAAATTATGTAATAGGCCATATCCATAAAAACAAAACCTAATTAAAATGGGGATGCGTATTCTTCTCTGATCATTATGGAAAATATGCATATATATTAGGATCACTAGATCAGACTATTTATCTTAAAATCCATGTATAAAAAAAGATAGTCCAAATTAACTAGCAAAAATTTCTATATATGTTACAAGAAGCATACATGTATTCTTGGAAATAGTAGTATATATAATTATATATATGTATATACCTTGGATGAAGGCTATTCTTGACAACTTTCTGGCCATATTTCCTCCATTTGTAACCATCATCAAGAACATCAACATCACTCCTTGTTTGAAAACAGAATCTTGGCTCTCTTAGCTTTCTTCTCACTTTCATCTTTCCCTTATCTGAACATGAGCTCCTCCACCTGCCAAATTAATTCTCATACTTAGAAAAAAAGAAGAACCTACATTATAGATAAAGAGAGCATATTAACAATTCTCTTGTTGGGATTTCTTCTATATAGGGAAAGATCTGCTTAGAATCAAAGTTCAAAATTTTCATTTTGATCGATGTATGGTTTCAATTAGCTTGAAACTTGAAACATTTCACTCTAAAGTTTCAGAGATTAATTTCTGTGTCAAGTTTGCATATGTTTTGTTCATTTACATGTGCGAAACCCTTCGAACTACATATATATATTACCGTTTTGAATCTTTTCGGTAGAAACTTTAATCATAGATAAGTTCTCGGACAGGAACAAGATTTACACCAACAACCATCAACTCTTTGGAATATCAAAAGAAACATATATATATATATATATATATATATATATATATATATATATATATATATATATATATATATAGGGTAAAGGAAAAAAAGAACAATTATAGGGAAGGAAAATTTACCATAAATTGTTATCCTCGTCGGCTTTACCATCGCATTTCTGGCCATTAGCAGCCTTGGCATCCAAGTTCTCTACCTAATTTTTTTGTACATCAAGAAATATAAACTAAATTTTTCCGTACTGACAAGCATAGTTTGTAAAATTAATCAATACAAAAAAAAATAAAATGGAAAAGAGTAGACCATATGAAGGAGGGGAAGCAAGATCACATATCAACATAACTAAAATTTTCATGATTTTTCAAAAAATCTGACATACCGATCCGTTATTCCAAGATGGTCTTTCAAGGAGCTCATTTTGCCTAAACCCAATGGAGCTGCTATTGTCCGTATTGGCGGCGGCAGCATCCGTGGTGGTTCCGGTGGCGGTGGTAGTGCTAATATCAAGAGGGTGTGATAATTGGGAAGATTGAGAGGGGGCCAAGAAGCTCATGACCTGATTATTATTATGATGATGATTATGATCTTCAAAGAGCACAAACCCCATTTCGTGGATTGAATTTGGAGTGGAGAAGGAGACTTGATGATGCTCATAATTGGGTAACACTTGTTCTGATCTTTCCATCGGTTTTTCTCCTCTTTTTTATTTTTTCAAAACATTCTTGATGTATATTGAAGACTTTGTAGTAGCTAGCTAGACATTTGATTTCTCTTCCTTAATTTCTTGATTTCTTCTCCTAGTTGTGTTTAGTGGATGGTGGTGCATGTGTCCGTACAACTTGTGGGGGCTTCGTCTCATACTAGTTGGTGCTATTTTTACTTGAGGTGGATGCTTTTGGTCAACTAGTATTTGTTGGATGGAATGTTATTTTTTTGGAGCAATTATTCCAACAATTTTTTAGAATTGTTTCTTCTTTAGGTTAATTTTGTACAAAATTTATCTACTTCTTAACAAATTAATTAAGAATTGTTTATATATATATATATATATATATATATATATATATATATCTTTCTCGATCACTCAGTCACACACGTACACACTCAAACAAATATCTAATATGAAAATTGAGGTTATTTAAGAGGTCCCCAACAATATATATCATGATAGCAGTCTTCTAGATGAATATGGAAAAAGAAATTAAAATATATTTACACCGTGAAAATATATATATAAAAGAAATGTTTGTGCACGTGAAAAAATTTGAACTGAGATGTTGTACTATGATATTATATTAAGTTACTAATTCATATTAAAGTTTAAGTTATTAGAGAGGCTCTAACAATACATGTCATTATAATAGAAGTTTGTAATGATATATAAATATTTTTTAGGAATGCTTTATGCTATGATTTCCCTGCAATGAACATATAGCTCAACAACTCATGACAATAATTTACTGCATGATAGACGCTTGAAATTATGGGAATAATAGGTCATACTGATTGGAATTGAAAGAGGGAAAATTGTGATACTGCCATTTGCATTATTTGCACGTCTTATTAGTTGTACTTGTTAAAAATACTCTGGTAATATAATTGATGGCAGCTCCAAATATATGGTCAAAAAAAATAAAGTCGATTAATTTTGTCAAAATAAAAATAATGCCGCAGGGTAATATGACACTTTACATTTCAAGCAACAATATTAACCAGTTATTAAAACATCTTTTTGCTCAAATAATATCAGGCGCAAAAAAAAGGTACTTACATTTTTATCATATATGCTATACTCCGTTGTAACTTTTGGTTATTTCACAATTAACATAGCAAAACTTTTTTACTGACCAAAAGTCTATTTACTTTTTAATGACTCCGATCTAACTTACACACGAACCCCATTTTACTTTCACAATTGGTCTCAAGAAAGAAAAATAAAAAACTATCGCTTCGAATGGTATTAATTTCCTAAATGCATTAGGATTCATGATTTCTTAATGGTTAATGAGGGAGTAATATACTTAATTAGCTAGTATTAGGATTTCTTCTGCTACACTTATCTTTCAGATTTTCTAATACACATTTACCGACACAAATATTACTTTAACAAAAAAATAAAATTTATCGTAAAGAACTAGTGACACAATAAAATTCATCACAAATACTTGTTGTCGACGCCGGGATTTTCGTCGTTTCGTTTTTTTAATATTTAAAGCCCTTTCCAATTTTAGCCTTTTGAATTAAATGTGATTTTTGAAAAGGGTCGGCTTAATGCCGACGGATTTTGAAAGATTGATTTCTTTATGAGCCAATTGACCAGAGCCGCCAGTTGGTATATTTGAAATGGATGTACCAACTCATCCGATTTTTATTTTCGTAATCGCTGGTTCATATGTGACTCCGAGTTAATTGGTCCGCAAACCGAGATTCATAGAGTTCGGGGGCTTGCTTAAGCGAGGGGAAGGTGTTAAGCACCCCCCGACTTCCGTGAAACACGGTTACCGCTATCTTGATGTTTTCCTATCCTTTAAATCCTAAAAATGTGTGAGTTGCGTGTGCGTGCGTGCGTGCTTAGATGATGTTTGTGGTGAATTTTTGCATAAAAGTTGCTTTGATTTCTTATGGAAAACATGTTTTGTCAGGAAAGTGTTTAGACGTCTTTTGATCCAAATGACAAGGCTTCGTTTTTTATAATAAAGATTGATTTTAATTTCGAAAACGATGAGGTTTTTTATTAGATGTCATTTTTAGAAAACAATAGTTTTTAAACTTTTGTCAAATAGGAATCGAGACTATACATTGCCTTCTAACAGTAAATATAAATAAAATGAAGGCAACTTCTAGAACTCTTTAACCCTATGCACAAAGTTTAATGAAAACGTTTATTTATTTTTTCCGAAAAACATCTTTTATGACATTTCAAAACCAAATAGCCTTTTCGTCAAACAAGGATCAAAGTTCCGCCAAAACTCTTTACTTTTTAAACCTCGTGAATCTAATATCCTAATTTGATTCTTTTTAGAAAATCTTTATCATTTATTCCAAAATCATTTTCTCGCGTTAAAAGGAAAATCAAGCATTTAAAATAGCGTTGAGGCTATTCACGGGCATGTGAGCCATCTAAATAACCCCAAACGCCCATAATCGCACGTTTCATTATTACGGGGCCTTAAACCCGATTTTCGATCCGACATCGCTTTAAGGCCCGAAAATTACATATTTACAATACAAATGCATCGCCATCGCTACATACGTAAAAGCTAGAAAATAAACTAAAAGGATATCATCGGGAGGTTAGGAGGAGATTCCATCCGCAATAAATCATCTCTAACCGTCCCTAATCCATAGATCCCAAAACAAATATCGACTACATTGGGTCTAACTTCCAAATACACTATATCAAACTATTTAAATAGCAATGCACCGAATATTTTTGGATCCACAGTGGATCCACCCAACAAATGCACAAATAAATGAATATTTACCGATTAAACTACTAAAGCAAGATAAAAGATCAAATCTAATAAAACTACAAAATATGCACCAACACTAAGAGAGATTGAAATCTTTGCCTTGATATTGATGGAAATCACACACTAGCACTCAAATCGGATGTAGGATACAATGTAGGGAGTAAAGATTGAACAAAATGAGACAAATCCTCACATTTTTTGGCAAAACCCGAAGGTTTCTCTCTCTATTTCCGCCATTTTTCTCTCTCTAAAACCTTCAAAATCTCTCTCTGTTTCGCTCTCGGACGCAACAATGGCGATGTATAGCTGATCTCCAGGCGGCCGCAGATGCATCTGCGGCTGGCCGCAGATCCATCTGCGGCTGCCTGTTGTGGCCGTCTGCGCCGAACCTCGGCTGCCGTGTGCCGTCTCCTCGAGCCGCGCACTGTCCCGTTTGTCGGTGGCCGCAGGTGCATCCGCGGCTGTCCGGCTTGCTTTCTTGATTTCCGTGTCACGCGGTCTTAATTTGCCAATTTCTGCGGTATTATTTTGGAAGGCTGTATTTTTGCAATCCGAAAATCCTTGGGAAACGTGCCATATTGTTCTGGGAGCTAGTTCGGAGGGCTGCGACTTGATATAGAATTTGATAATTGTGCCTGGCTTCCAGGGGGCGCTGCCCCCTTCCAGGGAGCGAGACCCCCGAACATCGTGAGCGTAGTGGCCATTTGTCGTTTTTTGTGATCAAATCAAGTTTTTCTAGATCAGCTGCTTGTCTTGCCTCAAGTAACCTTATGCTCGTTGTTCGTTATGGCGGCTTTGACCGTAAGTCATTGGGGTGGCTTCGTGTTGGGGTCCACCTTCCTTTTTGCATGTCGGGTCAAGTGACGACTTTGCCCTCCTGCCAGGGTTAGTACAAAAAGTGCAAAATTTGGGTGTCTACACTTGTGTCATTGATACCATCCCTAAAAATAATAGTTGTTAATAATTAGAAAGGATCAAAGCCTAACAAGATGCATCTAAGCTCTAGAATTTAGAATTTTAGATGTCCAAAAATGAAAAATCTGTAGGTTTAGCTAATTCTGACTATTTTCTTCTTGTAACCATATTCACTATATCTTAATTATGGAAACATAATTACTTTAATTGTGTGTTTATTGTACTTCAACGGTTCTTAAAAAATAAAATAAGAAGGGTTTTAATTCCTTTAGCATTTTGTGAATATTAAATTTGACCGAAATAAAATTTAGTCAAATTAACTTATGTTTAATCTAATATTAGACTTGTTGTCTATATTGAGTTAAAGAGGTTCGATCGGTATTTGAGGAACTTGCAATGTGACTCTATATGAGGACGAGGGAGCTCGTGTATGTAATTGTCTACTTATATAGGAATATATATAAAAGAGATTACACACACACACACACACACACACACATATATACATATATGGGGCCACATTCACAGCAAACGTATTATTTCAGCAATCAAAATATGGATAATTTGTTTGTTAATTGTCTGTGTTGGGATTAGCACATACTTCTGCGGGTTTGACTAATGACCACTGTAACATGCCCGGTGAGTGAGCGGTTATCCAGCTCGTCAGTGAGCTGGCGGGGGTTGCAAAGGGGCAGCGTCCCCTGGAAGCCAAACGCAAGGGTATAATTGGACTAGAGAATTTATTAGTAGTCCAGTTTTTGGTTTACTAATGTATTAGGTTTGAGCCCATATTATAGCAGTTAAGATTTTCTAGTTATTATAAAAATAACTGCTTGGTGTGTGAATCATTATAGAGCGTGTAAGACATCTAATGAATACATCAAACAAACAAGACTAGCCAAATTAGTGAACCTGGTTATATCGCGTGTTCGTATTTTTATGTTTTTCGTCTAATATTCTGTGTGATTATGTTCTATTTCGTTCTTAAATTCTAACAGTCTATCGCTAGAGGTTCTAGTGGCAAGCCAAAAAAAATAAATAAATTAACCTGTCGCTAGAGCCGCTAATGGCAGTGTTAAAATATTTTTTTTGATTGTTGCTAGAGACTCTAATGATAGTATACTCCCAGTATCTATTTGCTGTGGATGATGTACCTATATATATATATATATATATATATATATATATATATATATATATGACGCCCCCAAAATTAAGCCCACACAGTCCAAACTTGAGATGTCAAAATACACAACAACTAATACAAAAACAGTACAAAACACAAAATATAGAACTCAATAATACACAACTAAGTCTTCATTATTATTGTCACATTATTATACAACATGGTGAAGATTATCATCTGCAGGCTCGGACCATCACTCCATTTTTCGGCTAGTCCCAGCTACACTCTTATTACCTGAAGAATAATGGAACAAAAAGAAATTGTGAGCTCAAATAGTCAGTAAGAAAATATCATGACTAAGATAATGACGAATAAATTATTATTAGCTTTCAGCAGTTAAGTTCTTAATTAAACATAATAAACAACAAGTTTTAAATCAATAACTACAGTTAAATTCTTGAATAAAGTTTAGATCAACAACTGCAGAGTAATAACAACCATTAGGAAAAATCATATAAACTATAATGTCCACTCGCTTCTCTTTTTCAGAAAAACATCATTAATTTTTATCTTTTGAAACACCACTGATCATGATCATGTCAAACAACAATTCTTCTTTGCTTCAAGTCAAAAAGAACATTCACCACATGTCTTAAAAGACACAACAATTATATCGCATTTATCCTATCATCGCCTTTATCATATCATCTGTACAACAATTATATCGTCTTATCCTATCATCTGTGTCTCTGGCCACATATATCCACCAATTATATTATCTTTGCACTCAGGCCAAAGATATTCACAATAATTTGATTCTGAATGACTAGAATAAATAACAGTGATATAATGATGAACAGAAGAAATAGAATAACAGGATAAATAAAAGTTATTGAAAGTTTACAATTTTATTTTGTCCATATTCAAATAATGTCCAAATTGTCAACATGATGTGGAGTCAAATTTCAAAATAATTTTCAAGATCCATAGTTCAAAAATAATGGTTAAAGTTTAATAGAGAGGATCAGAAAAATAGGAAAGTTAAATTGAAATGATAATAAATGAAGCGCAAACTATTAAGGAACATATAATCATTTCAGAAGTTTTACCAAATAGTACTTACCATAGTAAATTTAAGAGTATGAAAGAAAATGATATCATTTTATGAGTATGAAAAGAATGATACCCCTTACTTTAACAAGTGAAAAGAGACTCTTTAAATGTAATGAATCAACTTATATATTTATAATTTAATTAGCAACTACCACATATAATTTCATGGTGATGGTGTATACAATTCGTATGAAATTATCAAAAGTAATTTGATAGTAAAAATTTGTGTAGTGTACAGAATAAAGTATAATAAACTTCAAAATAATTTTTGAAAATAATATTTCAAAAGAATCTTCAAGAAAAAGTTTTGCAAAAATGAATCTTCTAAAGAAAGAGTATTCTAAAGGAATATTTATAAACACCGTGTGATGTGTGTGGTTACTTAACTAACTTTTGTAAAAAGACTTACTTGAACAGTACTTGTATTCTTACAGATCTTCACAAATATTCAAGATGACTTTAGCACATTTAGAGGGAACTTACACAAAGTAATATTTAGAGCGTGAAAGAAAGAATAAGTAATGAAGTTTATGAAAAATTCTTAAATTAAGGCCTCTATTTATAGTCAAAAATCTTATCATAATCTAAGATTTTCTAATTTAATCCAAACCGTATATTTTAAGATAATGTTTAATTCATACCACACATTTTATCTTTTATGATTCCTTTAATCTAAACCATTCATTTAAAGATCATCTTTAATCTACACCGTTTATTTCAAATTATATAATTATTACATTATCTTTAATATATACCATTCATTTAATAAAACAACTAACTTTATATATAAATCAATTAACTTTATATATAAAACAACTAACTTTATATATAAATCAATTAACGTTATATATAAAATAAATAACTTTATATATAAATTAATTAACTTTATATATAAAACAACTAAATTTATATATAAATCAATTAACTTTATATATAAAATAAATAATTTTATATAATATATAATAATAAAATAATTAACTTTACATAATTTATATAAAGTAAATAACTTTATATAATTTATTATAATAAAATAAATAACTTTATCAATTCAATTATTCAACAATAATTTATAATTATTTATTATTGTGACTAATTATTGTAAATGTAGTGTAGTTGGTTTTCTAAGTTAGAGACTCACCATACAAGCATAAATACTAACTAATAATGAAATGCAACAGTTAAATTAACATCATAATAGTGATAACAATAATACAAAAAATAAATAAAAGAAAGAGCATGTTACTGTATAATGACAATTATTAATTCAGTAATGTAAATTACTGTATATATGCTACTGTGACAATTATCAGTTTAATAATATGAATTATTGTGCATATGATAATTATTGGTTCAATAAATTCAATATTGTACAATAGTTACTTTATCAGTTCAATAATATAAAATATTTTGCAATAACGTGTGCTACTGTATAATACTGTATGCTACTGTGCAATACCGTATATTACTGTGCAATGCCGTGTTCTACTATTCATTTACCACTGGATATATTAACAGTTAAAAGTGATAGTACTATTGACCATTTTTATTTTAAAAAGTTAATGTTGTCGTTTTCTATATTCGACAATATTTCACAAAAGGGCCCACCAATGATTGGTTATTTTGGCCTTATCGTACGAATCGAATATTCCCCTACAGAACGAATATTCCCTGACAAAATGAATATTCCCCAATAAGACGAATATTCCCCAACAAGATAAAAGTTTGAACAAAATATTTTTAACTTTAACTTTTGTCAATTTAACCACTTATTGTTTTAGGAAAACAAATATATATATATGAAGAAAAATAAATTTGTATTTCATAATTTCGAGGCTTTACAATGGTAGCTATCGTTAGTACTCCAAAATTAATCCTCACTTTCAATCACAAAATCAATATAATAACAAGTAAGGGTCGAACCCAAGGAGAGTGATATTGCTTTAATAAATTCTAATATTTTCTATTTCTAAATAACAATAAATAAATAAGGGGGTTTTGAACTATAATTTTAACTAATTACATTACAAATAATCAAAATTAAATATTAATGAGAGAAATCAATAAAGAGAAACTTCAGTTCTTCAGTTCAATATCACATTTTCACCATTAACAGAATAATTAAGTTTAACATTACTCTTTTCCTTTTCTTCAATAAGACTAATAACCCGAAATTCTCCTTAGGTTTTAATCTATTGTAGCAATCGCATCTAATAAATCCTTACTATCATACAACCTAGAACTATCAGTCTAGATTTAATATAACAATAGCACTAAGAATTAGATAATTAGATTATTCCAAGCAACAATCACACAATCGCGGATTATTTAACTTGCCTTCTTGATAACCATAATAATATTCAAAAGCTTGACCATAATCAAATATTATTAATCGTTACTTACGATCAAATACAATATCGTTTACTTAATGCTATATCTTAAGCTAGCAGATAATAAAAACTCAATTAATTTAACTGGTCATATTAAATCAATCAAATCAAATATCATTCATCAATTAAAGTAAATCATCAAGAACAAATCTCATATAAGAAGGAGAAGATAATATAAACTTAATCAAACCATTAATTTTTAATAGAGTTCAACATCCCTTAGAATTGAAAGAAAAAAACTTAACCTGACATAATTAAATTTGCAAAATAACCTTCAATCCTTGCACTGGTGAAAAATCTCTCCAAAAATTGGGTTACAATCATAGTGTTCTCCTCTATTTATATTCCTCATAACTCTCCTAAAAGCTTTCTAAAACATAGCAACCTTGAAAGTCCTACTTGAAATCAATTTCAGCAAGTTCATGAATTAGTCCACTTTGAGACGTTGAATAAGGCCCCGACACTCTTTCGCCTTAATTACAAAAATATCATTATGCCTTGATTTTTCCCTTTTGTCCATCCGCTGTCGTTTTCTGCAAAATAAACATAAAAATAAATAAAACACTCTTGAAAAGAGCAACTATCTAAGTCCAAAAATATCTAATTCGTAAGGTATAAAACCTACTCATTAATATATATATATATATATATATATATATATATATATATATATATATAACAAAACACAACCCATTTTGAATTCAAAATTTGACAAAGCACAACAACGATTAGGATCTATTAATTTTAATCTAATGACTCACATTTCATCTCACACATAATTTTTTCCCAAATCAACACTTCATTTCACACTCATTCATTCAAATTTGAATTCAAAATAATAATAATAACAATAATAATAACAATAATAATAATAATAATAACAATAATAATAATAATTATTATTATTATAATGATGATGATGATGATGATGATGATGATGATAACAATAACAACAACAACAACAACAACAACAACAACAACAACAACAACAACAACAATAACAATAACAATAATAATAATAATAATAATAATAATAATAATAATAACAACAACAACAACAACAACAACAACAACAACAACAACAACAACAACAACAACAACAACAACAACAATAACAATAATAATAAAAACAATAATAATAATTAAAAATAATAATAACAATAATTATAATAATAATAATTATTATAACAATAACAATAATAATAATAATAATAACAACAACAACAACAATAACAAAAACAAAAATAATAATAATAATAATAATAATAATAATAATAATAATAATTATTATTATTATTATTATTATTATTATTATTATTATTATTATTATTATTATGTTGGTGTTGTGAATTATGATAATTGTTATGTGTGATTATAAATTATTTTAGGTTATAAAGTATTTTTAAGTAATATAATATTTTTTGAATTTTAATTTAATTTTTTGTTACGTCGTGTCTTCAGACACGAACAATTATCGGTATATATATAAAGAAGAAAAACTATTAGGAAAGGAGAGATATAGAAAATATAAAAGTCACGGAGTAATGATGATGGGGTCCGTCAAAATTTCCATCCGTGTCAAGAATGTCTACGGGGGAGAGAGAAAATGTTAAGTGTGTAAAATGAGCAATGTTAATTAGGGATTTTAAATTTTATCTTAAATTATCTTAAATGATGTATTATTATTATTATTATTATTATTATTATTATACTGATCGAATATATATCTGATAAGTTGTTATATAATAATATATAATTTATTTTATTCAATGTCACATTAATTATTTCAGACGCATTTGATAAAATAAATAATTTAATTCTTAACATTACCGGTGTAAAATCATACACAATATAAATCCAATAAATAGATATAGATAGAGATAGCTGGGGCATAGTGTCTACTCATACCATCCTTTTCCTGCAAAAAGAAGAAACAACTATCATCGCTTCTCCATCTCCCTTGGCCTTCCACTCACTCACACCTGTAACTTCATCCACAGGTCTCTCTCCTTTCTTGATTCCCTTTTGAAAAGAACCTCCCAACTCTCCCCCCCCCCCCCCCCCCCCCCCCCCAAAATAACACTTGCACCAACAAACAACCACATTTCTTTTCTATGTATTTCTCTTTCATGCCAACACCTCAGGGCCTCAACAACAACAACAGCTTTCACCGGTTATTACATCCATTTTAAAATTAGAGCAACATTTTTAAAATGATAATTTTTAAGAATAATTTTATATTTTTAAATACTTTTGCTATTAGATAAAAATTTAATAATAATGATGTGATACTAGAAATAATAATATCAAAATAATAACAAATTAAAAATATTATATTATTTTATTGTACTAAAATATTTTTTTTTTTGAAACAGACTAGAAAGAAATATATATCTCTAATTTATCCGAGGAAAAAAAAAAACAAGAAGGATGAAAAGCTACACTACCCATTTACCTGAGAAACAACCACAACTATCAATCTACATCCCCCCTTTTCTCACAATTTTCAACTAGTAGACAACTTATAATGGGAACCTTCTCTCAGCAGCTAGATATTTGTTGAAACTAGCAATGTACGGGTCCCACGTTAAAGGCAAACAAAAAACACGGTTTATGGGATAACATCATCCATGTTTCGATTAAACTTCTTATTAATATGTAATAGAATAAGAATTATTTTGCATTCTTGAATATTATATATGTTGAAGAAGAAGTAGCTAGACATGTATTTAGTAAATATTGTATTATGCAAGTAATACGTACATGCATAAATTTTAAAGTCAAATTAAATAAATAATAGTCTAGACATGCAAAAATATGCATGTGAGACGCATGTGGTAAAAATTGACTCGAGTGAGCGAAATGGAACAACGTTATCATTTTTTAAAATAATTTAAAGATAAAAATAAATTATTCCCATATTGTGAGGTGTAAATTGAAATTTGTTGAAATTTTGGAGAATAATTTTATCATTTATCCTATAATATAAATCAATTAAATTTGAATACGTGACTTTATACTCTCCATGATACTTCTCAAAAATTTATTTGAATATGTAACCACTCGATCTTTACCAAGCTAATATATCTATAAAAATTGAGAAACTTGACTAAATGGCTGATATGATGTGGGACAATTCTTTTTCGTAATTTATTGGCATTTGGCAGGAATGCAGGGGCAATAAGAAAGAATAAAGTTTTACACCTTTTCAGTTTTGAAAGATTTGCTTGGCAAAGTTGAGGGATATGGCGTTGCAGGGATAATTTTGCAGACTGACCTTTTTGCAATCAAGTACATATATAATTAATATAGGTCGCTAGCTTGACTGATATAAAGTATGAATTCGCAGGGATAATTACATATGAAGTAAAGCATCTTTCTATAATGGAGAAAGGTTTATATTTGTTGCTTGTATAATAATACAAATAATATTTTATTATACGAGTTAATTAAAATTTTTATTTTAATAAGGTCAAATTTTAACAAATATATTTTTTCTTCCTTAATCACCAATATAAACTTTAAATAAATAATAATATAAGTAAAATATTACATCTTTTTTCTCACTATATTCCAACTAACATGCATACTTTTTATATCATTCGGAGTTAAATCTATATTTCTCTCTGTAAATAACAATATAAGGGAATTTAAAAAACATTAGTTGATGAAAGCTCTTAATCAAATATTCTCAACTAATACTCTCTCTTGTTAGCATTATATTCTATTATAGATAGTTTTAATCTCGGATCAACAACAATTACCTATTATATATCGGATTCAACTTCGGATTGAGAATTGGTATTTTAAGACAATTCTTGGATATAAATTTTATTTGAGAGATTTTAAGTAGTCTCATCGACTCAAGTGGATTGTAATGTCGATAATTCGATTTTGGAACATTTGAGTTTTGCAAACATATCATGAATTCCTAAATCAATTAACATACAATTAACAACCTCCAAACAAACACCTAATTTATGCAAATTGCAACGTAAATAAAATTTTAAAACACATACACAAAAATATTCATAATCCAAACTATAAAAAAAATCAAAATAAAAACATGATTTAAGACTCAAGAGATCACTTAAAAACTTACCTATCATAATTCAATTTGAACGGTTCTCCAAAAAAATACAATTTCAACCGTCTAATATTAATATCCATTAAATGTCTTCTCAAAGTCTCAAACCAAATTTATCTTTTATATTAAAAAAAAATCAAGACAAAACACATTAAAATCAACCCACAATCATAACCCACAAATTAACAAAATTGAATTATGTACTATTTAGAAGCAAGAAATATTAGAAGCAAGAAATATCTCCAACATATATAATTAGCACACGATTCATCTACATTCTTCATAATCCAAAAAAAAAAAAAAATTTTAAACATGTTTTCCCTTAATTTATACACGTGCATATTTATACAAATACGTAAATTAAAAAATATATTTTTAATTATGATAAACTTTTATTTTAGTTAAAATAATTAAATTAACATTAATAATTTAATTAACATTAACACTAAAATGGAATAATAATAAAACTAAATTATATTAAACTTGCTGATGCTGCTTCGTTTTAGAAAAGAAAAAAAAACACTTCATTCTTGTTTGTTCTAATAAGAAAACTTTCTTCTTTGTTTTAAAAAGAAACTTGCTTATTTAACGCTTGGGCACCACAATACTGTAATTTCAAACCTTAAGTCCATATCTAAAATAAATAAAAAAGCCAGCATAGGCAGCCTATACTGCTCCCTAAATAGATTTGCCCCTAAGTCTTAAATGAAGTTGTCTAGCTTGTGAAACTATACTTAAATTTAATTGATTGATATTTTTATTTATTTATTTGCATTAACATCTCATAAGATATATATGACAATGGGTAGATTGCCTCATTTTGTAGGTAACTTTATATAAGATTTTTAACTAATACATGTACTGTTTTAAAATTATAAATATAATTTTTTTTTAGTTCAATCCAAAATTAATGATATAATTTATTTTAGAATTATAAAATGACATGCATGATGGTCTTAATTTGACTCCAAGATTTGCACGTCCGCTAAAAATCACGAAACATGAACTACCTGCACTCAAAAGAACTGTTAGCCACCCCCAATGTGAGCCACAACTTGGGCCGCCAAGGGATGCTCAGGTGTGAGGGTAAGTACAGACCACAAACAATAACAATGAATGAAATATGTGCTGGAAAATTAAGAGTTTTGTAGGTAAAAGAATGAGATACCATAACCTTTTGTTTATGGTTGTATTTATAGGCATGCATCCACCCTTGACCGATTAAGAATATGAATCCTTCTTTGAGAGTTGCCTTATAACACCAATTAAGGAATAATAGATTCCCTTCCAATTTAGAATTCTTTATACCTCCCAAATAAGAAAATAAAATCTTATTTAAATAAGGATTCTCCCAATCTAGATCAAGTCATCTCAAGAGAGATACGTGGGCCAATCACCTAGGTTAAACCCACACATAATTCGGGCTACACAGTAGCCAGGCCCAAAGATAAATGATTTCACCTTAGCCCAATCCATAAATATTTACATCCTAATATTGCTTCCCACTCTCCTAATTTAAAAGCTTTAAATAGAAGAGTAATTTAAATAATCAAATTCCCCCTTACACTGCATATGCCCAAACAACACTTTAATACCCACTGTATACACACGATTATAATCATTTCATCACATCCCCCCAAACATTCCGTCTTTCGGTATTCACACACCCCATTGTGTCAGACTCTCATAATAAAACCTATCTTTTTTTCCTTCCCCTAAATTATTTCCCTCCAATCTTTTACCGTTCCTCCATCTTCCCTATTTTACAAATCTCCCGAAACACCTTTTCTTCCTAAATAGCAAAACCCTAAAAAATTATAAGACCCCCTTGTTCCATGGCTACCTAAGGTCAAGCCTCTTCCTCCCAACTATAACATAACCCCCCTCCACCTTTCGATATGGAAAAGGAAAATAAAATCCACTAAAAATACAAAGATTATTCATCTGCAAACACCCCTTCTTCCATCACTACCGCCCAGCTCACTTACATCCACCATCAATACCAAATTCCATTACAATATGAACTTCGAGCTCCCGAACCCCAAGAACAAATGTACTGGCAACTCGAAGGGGGTTAGATTGGGGTTCCTATTTAGATCCTGAAATATGGTGCTCGATTCCCCCTACACCCCTTCATAACAGAATTCCTAGGTTTCATGGGAATCGAATTTTCCCAATTAGTCCCCAACTCCTACACTCAACTGATCTGTTTTATCGCCCATTATAAGGATCAAAACGTCGAACCAGCCCTAGACATTTTCCTTAGTTACTTCAAATTGATCAACTTTAAAGAAAAAAGGTTTAAGTTTTGACCCGATATGCTAACCGGAGGGTATGGATGACCACCCCCTCGAGAAACAAAAGATAATATTCATCTTGGTTCTTTCTTCGAGCTATCGACACACGCCTTCTTTAACCTTGGGGGGAACCAACCAAACACTCCCTAAGATTTAACCAAATCGATGAGGTCCGAGAAGCTGACCTCGAAAAACTACTTTCCACCATGCCACCCATCAAATGGTCAATCCACATACTCACCGATTCATACTGGCTATTCAGACATGGAAGTAAGTACCCGAACTCCTGTATTATTTTAAATTCGACTAACTTTATTCCCATTTTTAACGCTCCCTCATTTGTCCAGTAGTACTTTTCGAGAAAATTAGGAAAACCCAGCCAGTCCAACTCCAAACACCCAAGCACATCCCTAACCAACTCCAATTTTTATTCCATCTCCCACTACATCCGAGGAGTTTGAGTCACCAGCCTAACCCCTCATTCGAAAACCAAAACAATCATCCTCTTCCACCCAGTCTCCAAAAGATGTACCATCCCCTTCTTTCAGACCATCTCAAACCACCACATAACCTAACCAAGTGATCTAGCCTGCTCCACAGATTACCAGTTCTGCCCCCAAGCCACGAACTCTGCTCCCCAAAAGCCACAAGTCGAACCCACTTCTTCCTCAACACATCCCCAACCACAAACTTCAGAAAACCAAGCATGCCCAACAAACACAACCCCCATCCCTCAACGGACAAGGTTCCTGAACCCTCAATAAAGAGGAGTGTTTTTGAGTTGTCAAACAAACAACTCTAAAAATGTATGAAGGCCAAGAAACCCAAGATCTCTCAACCTCCAAAACCCAAACCCATCAAACCAAAACCAACTCCTAAACAAACACCCCAACACAACCATCTCGCGAACAAATAGCCCAACCTCCTCCCGAACAACCTACTTCCGAATTACTCGAACAAATAACACAACCACTTCCTAAAGAACACAAAGGAAAATAATCCAACCCTTTCCCGACCAAGCAACCTCTTAGAAATACTCCTCCTACCTCCAGAACCACCCGAGCTCCCCCCACATTATGGCCAAAAGATGCCAACCTCCTTTTCCCCTTTTTCGCCTATAACAACTTCAACTTTACGGCAGATAACGAGACCTTCCATGACTACACCAATCGGGAACTAGTCCTATCCACCGCCATCCATCAAGGTCGGGTACAAATTAAATATAATATTGTCTCACTTAATAATCATTCCTTAATTCAAACTGTTAGAATAGGATCACATACACGCACACAACAGTAAAGAATCAACATAGGAATATACATGGTTCTCCAAACTCGGATACGTCTTTAAATTCGCTTTGCTCTGCTTTGTTCAGTGTTTTGCGACCTCACTCTCCTACGTTCCGCTTCACTTGGCACTGGCCTTTTCTAAGCTTCCCAGTTATGAGCCACAAGTTCCGACACTAACCATTTAACCATTTTTTTACAAGCCCTAACAACCTTCAGCTGACTCTTGGGTCGGGAATTAAAAGGAAATGGAAGTGATGCCAAAATAAGGAAGTTGAAGACCATATACAAGGCATTGAAGAAGGAAAAGAAACAGCTCACTAAATAAAATGCTAGCCTTCAAACATCCAATAACACACTTCAACAACAAATTGATGTCGTTTTTGAAGCCGAACAGAAGAAAATCGAAGAAGTCAACAAACTTCAACAAGACAACGCTGAATAAACGAAAAAACTTCAATAATAAACTACTGAAACCAAAGAGGCAAAAGAGCAAAATGATTAACTGATTTTCTAAGTCAAACACCAACAAGATGCCATGAAAAACTCCCTCACAACTATCAACGACTTGGAAAGAGCTAACAAACTTCTAAAGCAACAAGCCAGAATTAGCACTCCCGAACTCCGCCAGCAAATAATTGAATGGTATCGATCCTCTCAAAATTTGCTAGAAAAGATTGTGGATCGGAACAACAAAGGGTTTCAAGCGGTGGTAGACAAAGCAATAAAGGCCGATGTTAACCCCTCTATTTTCTCTTACTCTGATAATGATGATGATCCTGACACCTAGTCTATTTCTTTTTCTTTTTAAAGTATTTTGTAAACGTTCTTTGAGCAGTTTTGTAAAGTTTTTAACTTTACGATGTAAAGACAACTCAAAGTGAATGAAAAATCTTTCTTTTATTTCTATCTTGTCATTGTTATATAAAGAATAAAAAGCCCTTAAGTACAATGGATTGAATATGGCAAATAATCTGAACAAACTAACATACTAATAATATTTTCTTAATCTAGTTGCATGCCAAAAATTCTTTAACTCTGAACCTGACATATCCCTTAGCCGATAAGTGTCAAGCCTTACAACTTCTATAACTTTATATGGCCCTTCCTAATTCGGCATCAACTTCACAGTATTCTAAGGAGTAGAAGCTTAGGCCTCCTGAAGAACCAAATCACCCACCTCGAACATTCTCTGTTTAACCCTTTGGTTATAATGTCGCGCGGTCTTTTACTAATAAACTGCTAATTTCATTACTGCTGCATCTCAAACCTCATCTAATAAGTCCAAGTTATGTCGAAGGCCTTGATCTTTATACGCTTAATTGAAATTTATTACCCGAAAAGACAGTGATCCGATCTCCACAAGAATCAAAGCCTATGTCCCATATGCTAATCGAAAAGGAGAATCACCCGTCGTAAACTGAGGGGTGGTCCAATAAGGCCACAAGACGCTGGGGAGTTCTTCTGGCCATCTACCCTTAGCCTCATCAAGCCTTTTTTTATCCCATTAAGTAACGTTCGATTTGTGACATCCACCTGACCATTTGCCTAAGGATAAGCCACTTAGACCTTTTGATGCTGAATCCCTAAATCAAAAAGGAAATTTTTAAATTTAGAACCCACAAACTACCACCTGTTATTCGATACCAACACCATAAGAATCCCGAATCAAAAAATAACATACTCCTTAAGAAATTGAATGCAGTATTACTCAGTAATACGCCAAAATGGCCTTGCCTCTACTGACTTTGTCATTCTGTCAATAACCACAATCCTTGTAATATCCCAATATTTCAAATATGATCTGACAAAATCTAATTAAAGATTGTCAATTCAAAACCTAGAGAATGGTTGCTTGAATAAACATTGAGCTATCTTAAAAAATAAATACGAGTCAAAAAAATGCGATCGTATACAACTGTAGGTTAAATTTTTTAATCTAAACTATGTGTTATATGATTAATAAGATTGAATTAAGTTTCAAAAGTATTATGAGACTTTTCTATTTGTAGAATTTTGTGTTTTGGTTCAAGTATTCAACCTTAATACTTGTTAAAAATTTAAAAAGTTATTTGGGAAAAAAATCTAAATTTAGGGTTTGAGAAAACATAGGGATTAAACCCTAAGGGTTAGAAAACCTAGAAAATACTATTCATAAATACGAAAAGTATACAAAAATAATACGAGAATAGTACAAATATTATACAGTATAAATACGGAAAGTTAACTGATGAATATTAAAAGTCAACAATAATGGCTACTAATTTTGGTCGAGATTTTGAGGGCATACTTGGTATTATGAAAATGTAGTATACGTGCATAATATGTAAGTATACATTTTTTGCTAGTAATTTTAGAAGTAAAATTGGACTTGGTTTCTTTGGTATGCTGTCAAGCATAGCTTGATGAGTTGTGGCCTCTTGTGAGCCAATGGTTCTTAAGTAGGGCTACTAATCACCAATTAACTAGTTAAGTTAGGATTAATTACAATTAGGTAAATTTCTTATGCATGTAAGTAAGATTAGAAATAAACTAATCAAGGTTAATTATGGTTAATAAAATTAACATTAATTGTGTTGGTGATTCACCATGGTGACTAACCATGGTGAGTTGCCAAAATGATGATGATTTGGTAACTAACCATGGTGACTTGCTAAAGTAATAATGAGTTAACCTAATGTCCATAATGCCCTAACTTTGAAAGTCCTATAAATAGAGAGCTTAAGTTCATTAGTTCTTCACCAATTCACTAAGTAAATTAGAGTAACAAAGTTTAAAAAGAGAAAGTTCTTGTGAGTTAAGTAATCTCAAATTGCAAAGAAATAGTTAAAACTTGCAACTTCAAGAGGTAAAATTCTAGTCGTTGTTATGTTCGTTTATTTTTAGTTAAAAGCTCAAGAACGCGAGTCATAGCCATGTACAATTATCGTTCTCCGTGTTCTTTACGTTTTCTTGAGTATTTCTTCATTTTATAGTAGTTATAATGTCAAATTTTATTTTATAGTTTAAGAACTAAAGCTCGAGAACGCAAGTCGTAGCCATGTACGATTATCGTTCTCCACGTTCTTCGTGTGTTCTTAAGCAATAGTTATAAATTGTTATAATCAATTATACAAGCCACTATAATAACTAAATTTTGTCAAATATAAAGTGTCATAATCACATATGTAAGCAGTTATAATACTCAAATTATTTCAAATATGAAATTCAAAAGCTCAAGTACATAAGTCGTTACTATGTACGATTTTTTGTTCTTCATATTCTTCATATGTTTTTGAGAAAAAATCATAATTTTCTACATAAGTAGGTTTATGATTTTATAATTTAGTGTTATAGAGCTGTGAAACATGATGGCCTAGCAAATTCATGCTTGTGGCATCATATTTTAACAAACTAAACCAAGAATGATGAAACTTAGTTCTTAGTGTTCTTCAATTCGTTCTTCGTGTTCTTGAGTAAAAGTCTTAAATCGTACATAAGTAGATTTATGATTTTGTTATTTTTATGTTATGAAGTGTTATTAAATGTTAGAACATGTTATCTTAGCAAATTAATGCTTGAGGTATCATGTTTTACCAATCGGATCAAAGAAAGATGAACTTGTTTGCATTCTAACCTTGTCAGCCATTTTGCGAGCCTTTGTGGTTGGAATCTGGAGTTGGAATGCAAAATAAAGTTATAAATCATGAAATTCTAATGAATTTAGACTCAAGAATCACCCTAAATTGTTAAAGTATGAAGAAGTTATAGCCAAAAATTTTAGAAAGGTTCCAACAGCCAAAGTTAAGGTTAAAATTCTGCCACCCGGCGTCTAGAACCCCATAATACGCCTAGCCATTTTAAAGTTTTGTCCATACCCATAAATGCCTTGGGCCGGCGTATATACGCCTATACTTATCAAAAATTAGGTTTTTGGTCCGGACTTGTTCGGAACTGAAAGTTTTGCTTGCCGGGCATTGTAAAATTTAACAAAAGATAATTACACTATTGAAATAAAGATAGACTATTGTAACAGAGTCTTGTTTATGACTAATGGTTATGTTAAAATCATATACCTTGTAGGTTGTCCGAATAAACACAAAACTTAACATAAATGTTAAAGTGAATCAGACACGTTATAAACCTTTATGTATTATTAGTATGTTCTAAGATTGTTCATTTTATTATGTGATAGTTGATATGTGAAAGTACATGAATAAAGGTCTTATATGATTAAATGATTAAGTGTTAGTTCTTAATTAACTGTTAAATGTTAATTGATATTTGATGATGCATATGAGTATGCATAAAATATGTTTATTGTTAAGCATAAATTAACTGAGATGTATGTTTAGTCAAAGTATGTTAAAGTTTATATGAAAGGATAAACTGTGTATGTGATAATATGTTAAACTTGTTGAGCCATCGTGCTCATTCTTGAGAATAAAACTTATTTACCGATTAAGAAAAATGATAAGAAGATCATGAACATAAAGAAGAAGCGTAGATTAGGTTTCATGCTTTAATTACTTGCAAATTGTATAAAGTCATAATGATTGTTGTAATATAAACAAGCAAAACACGTAACCGAATGAAAAGAATAATATTAATTATTATCACCAAATGTTGTTATGTCTTTAAATTGATATGACTTTGTTAAATGACCTATTAATCTGAATGAGGGTATTGGTAATATGGACTGATCATGTTATGCCAATACTCTGAACTTCATATAGATAGTAAAATATTAATACAATATTGATAATGAACTACTTATCAGAATGAGGATGGTAAATAATATTTGTGAGTACTGTAAGCAACTAAGACATGACTAATCAATGTGAAATGGTCAAATTCACCGTTAGGTTCCTCGGACCCAAGTACAAGCTTGTTATTACTATTTTTAATTCTAGATAAGTAAGAATATTGATATAAAGAGATATCACTATAACTAAATGTGTTTTGAGTGAGAGTTTTAACTAATTAGGTATGTTCTATACGGAAAGAGAATTTTGCACTGGACAAAAATACAAACATTTGTCATGGATAAAGATGCAAACATTTATCACGAATGAAGATACAAACATTCATCGTAAGATTCTCTGTTCCCAAGAACTGTCCTAATGATTTAATGTCGCAAATCTTGGATATGTAAAGTTATAGAATATTTAAATCTTAAGGTTAAAATTTGACCGACATATATGATGATATCCATGAATACGGATGAACTACAAGTTGATACTTGTAAAAAGGATAAAATCGAGACTAAGTTAAGATCCGGGGACGAAGTTAAGAAAATAAAATGTATAGTCTAAAATAGACTATTTCAACCAATATTATTAGGGGATCATTGGTTAAGTTTTGAAGAATGTATGAAAGTTAACGCACAAGGTCCGCCGTAGCTAGTGCGGGAATTTTGGGGGCGTTACAATCATGTAAGAAATCTGTCCCTTGGCCTTCGGCATTGGTCCTATCAAATCTACTCCCCAAACAGCAAAAGGAACAGGTGATAATACAGAAGATAGCTCTTCCGGAGGCCGATGAGTAACAAAACTATTTAGTTGACATTTCGAACATTTTTGAACAAACTCCTTCGCTTCTCGAAACATAGTCGACCAATAGTACCCTTGTATAATCAACTTGTACGTCAAAGACTTGGCCCCCATGTGATCTTCGAGCATGCCTTTGTGTACCTCTCGAAAGGGCATAAGAAGCGTCAGATGGGATGAGGCACTTCTTTAGTGGCCACAAATACGTGCGCCGGAATAAATCTTCATCGATCAAACAGATGTAAGCACTTCGATACTTTATCTTTTTCGCCAAAACTTTATCAAATGGCAACTTCCCATCTCCCACGTAGTCCAGATATGGTGTGAGCCAACAATTCGACCTCTCCAAACATTTAACCTCCTTTCTTGAAATGCTTGGTTCCATCAACTCCTACATGTACAATAACCCCGAAAGAGAATATGTTTGGATAGCCACTAGCCTTGAAAACGCATCAGCCATAGTATTGTCACCTCGATCAATATTCTGTAACGAGTAAGAATCAAAACATTTTAAAAACATCTTGACCTCAGATAAATACTTTGTTATCTTCATCCCCCGAGCTTCGTATTATCTTTAGATCTGTTTCACTACTAAGTGTGAGTCACTGAAGATCAATAGATTTTTCACCTTCAAGCTAGGCTTAATCCGGCTAAGATGGCTTCGTATTCTGCTTCATTGTTGGTTGTTTTAAATTTGAGCCTGATGGCTTGCTGAACTTTGAAACCTTCCAGACTAGCTAAAATAACCCCTGCTCCACTTGTGTCATCCGTAGATGATCCGTCAATATACAGAGTCCAAGAATAAGTTGGGAATGACTACCCCCCAACTATTAAAGTCATCTTGGATTCCAAATTAATGTCCAGCTCTTCTTCGGAGAACATGCATTCCACCACAAAATCAGCCAACGCCTACCCTTTTATCGTTGTTCGAGGCCGATACTCCAACGTAAATTGACTTAGCTTGACCGCCCAAGCCACCATTGTAACGACCCCAAAATACCTGTACTCGCTACAGTGGACTTTTTACGTTAAACTTTCATAATATTTACCAACTTAACTAATGATCTCATACTCATATTGGTTGAATTAATCTATTATAGACTATAAAATTTACATTACTTAGTCCCTGGATCTTAATTAACTTGATCTCGGTCTCATCATTTATACAAATATCAACTTGTAGTTCATCCGTATACATGGATAACACCACATATACCGGTCAAATTTTATCCTTAAGATTTAGATATTCTATATGTCAATATATCCAAGTTTCACAGTATTAATAATAGGATGGTCCTTGAAACAGAAGAACCTTGCGATAAATATTTACAATCTTTATCCATGGTAAGATTCATATTCTTACAAAACGCCTCATATATATATCATCATAGAGCTATCTCTTCATATCGATATTATTCATCTATCTAAAGTTCATAATATTATTAACACACTTGTACTTGAAACAGAGGAACCTTGTAATGAATTTGATTTTTTCATCGATACTAAATCTTTGGTCTTACAACACTCATAATGTTAATCAATATCCTCATTCAGATTTATAATTCTTTATCCATATTGTATTAACTTTTACTATCTATCTGAAATTCAAAGTATCGGCATAACATAATCAGTCCATATTACCAATACACTCATTCAGATTAATAGATTTTTAACAATTCTAAGTTATATCAAAGTAAAGCCATAACAACATTCTGATGATAGTAAATAATATCATTCATATAATATTTAGTTACGTGGTTTGCTTGTTCGTAGTACAATAGTCATTAAGACTTAATTTAAAGACAAGAAATAAGTATAGTCTACGCATTCTTCTTTATGCCCATGATCATCTTATCGTTCTTCTTTAATCTGCAAATAAGTTTTATTCGTAAAAATGAGCATTACGGCTCAGCAAGTCTAACTAATAACACATAAACAATTTATACTTTCATATAAACTTTAACATGATTGACTTAACATATCTTTCAGTTAACGATAACGTTAACTTATGCTCAACAATGACACATAATCATATTTAGCATCACATATTAATTAACACTTAACATTTAATCAACATATCCCACTTAATAACACATAAAATTTCCAAATATAAAATTTTACATATCATCTTTATATAACAACTATCACATAACAAATAAAGGATAGAAGACTTGCCTTGATGTGTTTAATAATTTAAACTTGCTTCGTAAACCCTACATATATGGTTACGTGTATACGAGAGTTAGTTTATTGAACTCATTTTTAAGCCAAAGTTTTGAATTTTGGGCAAATTATTTTATGTTGGACCTCAGTTCGGTTTAATGGCTGTAACTTCTTTATTTTAAAACATTTTTTAGTCGTTCCAAATTTCACGCGTTCGTAACTTTCGCCCCTATAACTTTCATGAAGGTGGACAAGACAGATTCCTAATCGATTTGCACAGAATTCAGTGGTAAATGGGCTGCTCAAAAATTGTTTCAACTTTCTTTGATCTAATTGGTAAAACATAATACCTCAAGCATTAATTTGCTAAGATAACATGTTCTAACACTCAATAACACTTAATAACATAAAAACAACAAAATTATAAACCTACTTATGTAAAATTTCATGACTTTTTCTCAAGAACACGGAGAACTAAGTTTCATCATTTTTTTACTACAACTTAATATCGCTAGCGTATCAAGTTAGGACATCATGTTTTAGGACTCTATAACACTAAATTTTAAAATCATTAACCTACTTATATAGAGATTTATGACTTTTACTCAAAAACACGAATAACATAAAACATAATTACAAAATCATAATTTTGATTACCTCTTGAAGTGCAAGCTTTATTACTCTTGATCTTTTAAGCTCTCAACTAACATTTTCTATATGATTATACTAGCTTTTCAAGCTCTAGATTACTTGATGAAATGGTAAGGATTATGAATAGTGAAGGTTCCTATTTATAGGGTTTTCTAAGTTTGGGTAAAATGGTAAAAATGACAACCAAACTCTGGCTCCAAGTTTGGCTTGGTTTTAACTTTGGCTCCAACTTTAGCTCTGACTTTGGCTCCAAGTTTGGCTCAAACTTTGGCTCCAAGGTTTACATTTTAGCTCTAAGGTTTACATTTTGGCTCCAAGCCTTAAATATCTAAGACCCTAATGCCCTTCATTTAGCTTACTAAATGACCTTTCATGCCTTTCCAATATCAAATCTCATACGTTGACTTTTTACTATTTATAGTTGACTTTTTATATTTATACTGTATAATTTTCGTATTATTTTCATATTCTATCCATATAATTTTCTTATTATAAGCGTATTTATAAATAGTGATTAGGGTTAGGTTATCACCCTTAGGGTTTTTAGATTTAGGATTTAGGTTTTAACTTTTTGATTTTTTTTAATAAGTGTTAAGGTTGAATTCTTGAACCAAAACACAAAATTAAACACATATGAAAATCACATAACACATAATTCGATCTTTGTATATCACATAACACGTAGATTATTTTAAAGATTTGTAATCTCTAATCGTATACAATCATAGTTTCGAATCGTATTTAATTTTTTATATTACTCAATGTATACTCGAGCAATTGCTCTTAGATTTTGAATTAACAACCATTATCAGATCTTGCCAGATCATATTTAAAATATTTAGAATATTACATTCAACTCAACTTACAAGAATTTCGTCCTCGACATTAATTACTTTACAATTAACTTTAGTCATTTAATATAATATTTATAAGTTCTATAAATATTCAGGATATTATAATCATCCTACCTGATGAGTCAGGTTTGTGCAAAATCTTCATCAGGGGCAGGTTAGTAGACACCACTATCACCCGACCTTGAAAGTAGTGCCTGAGTTTCCTACTTGCGATCACCAATGAGTAGGCACACTTATCCAAATTAGGATATCTCGTCTCGGCAACCCTCAAGGCATGGCTAACATAGTAAACTGGATATTGCCAACCCTTTTCTTCCCAAATCAAAACTGCCCCCCCCCCCCCCCCCCCACAGCCAATGAACTCACTGCCAAGTATAGATAAACAACTCCCTAAATAGTTGTTTCTTCAACAGTAGAGTTGAAGACAAATACCTCGTAATCCCTTAAAATGTGTCTTCACACTCTGAAGTCCAATGAAAAGTTTTTTTGTTCTTTGGTCCGTTGAGTGTGTCAAAGAACAGAAAATAGCTTTCTGCCGATCGAGACATAAATCTTCGAAGAGCTGTTATCCGCCCTATCAACCTTTATAAATCCTTAAAGTTCTGAGGAGACTTCATGTCTATAATCGCCTTGATCTTTTTTGGATTTACTTCTATGCCCCTCCTGCTGACTAAATGCCCAAAGAATTTTCTCGATCCAAGCCCAAAAGTACATTTCGTTTGATTGAGGTGCATGTTATAATAACAAATTGTCCGAAAGCACTCCTCTTAGTCCTCCAAATGATCATGCATTCTTACATTCTGAACGATCATATCATCAACATACACCTTGTTCATCATTATTTGATACGTTGCCCTGGCATTAATAAACACAAACGGCATTATGTTGTAAGCATAAATTGCCCGATGAGTGATAAAAGACGTTTTCGAGATGTACTCCTTAGCCATCAAAATAAGGTTATAACCCGAAAATGCATCAAGAAAATTGAGTATTGCATTTCCCGATGTAGCATCAATTAATTGATCGATGTGGGGAAGATGATAGAAGTCCTTCAGACAGGCTTGATTGAGATCCGTGTAATCTATGCAAACTCTCCACTTTTTATTTTGTTTCCAAACTAAGAGAACATTTATGAGCCATTCCAAATATTCTATCTCTTCGATTATCCCTTCATCCAGGAGCTTCTTGATCTCCTCATCAATGATTTTTTGGCGTTTCGGAGCAAAGATTCGTCTTTTTTGAAACATTGGCTTTTTTTTTGGGATCTATTAATAACCTTTGAACGGCCACACGTCTTCTACTATCCCAGGCATATCACGAGGTGTCCAAACACAAATATCTGCATATGTCCTGAGTAATTCCACCAATCCTTTCTTCAATGTATCTTGCAACCCGACACCTATTATTATCATTTTTTCCTTATTGCCTTGTATCAGTTCCCCATCTTCGGTCTCTTCGATAGGGAGTGCCAAAGGTTCTGTAACTTATTCGATAAAGGGCTCTACATCTACCATTAATATTTGCTTCTGCTTGCTGACTCCGACTAGTGATGCTGTCAATATATGCCGATAACATCTTCTGGCAATATTAAGATCTCCTTTTACTTTGCCAACTCCACTGGATGTGGGGAACTTCATCTTGAAGTGGGGAATTGAGGTTACGATATGAAGCACTGACAAGGTAGTGCGACTAAGGATGGCGTTGTATGTCGAGTCTACTTGCACGACAAAAAAAATTGACGATGACTTCAACCTTCCTTGGGAGGGTCCCGAACACCATCGGTAATTCAACTGTCTCGACTACTAGAACCGCTTCATTCTTGAATCCATATAAAGGTGACTCCTGTCCGATTTCCAATCTGACTCCCTCGGGATCCATGAATTAGTAAGCATGGTTGTACAACTCATCCACAGAGGACCCATTGTCTATCATTATCCTCTTCATATCAATGAGACCAACTTGAGCAGTTATCACCAGAGCACCTTCATGTAGTTTAATTGAACAAGGAGGATAGTCTTCGTCTAAGAAAGATATAACTGTACCAGGGAAGGGGCGCTCCTGTTTAGTTGTCTGTTCGATTAAGGCCATCACTATCTTTGAGGTTGAACGACGTCGCTTCCCTGCCTGCTTCTTAAGTGTCCCTCTTATGATGACGTCGACTACTTTTCTGGGTCGATCATCCTGTGCCTCAGTTCGATTTTTCACCTGTGGTTGGCCCTTGGACAGGACTTCCCGACCCACTACATAATGAAGCAATTGTCCAGTCTGAATGTTATTTTTGATCAACTCCTTCAATTCATAACATTCTTCGGTGTGATGTTCGGGTAATAAATGATAACTACAATACACGTTCCTGCCTCCCCTAAACCATTGAGGCCTCAACCTGGGCAGCTCATAGAAAGGCTTTCCTTTAATATCCTCCAAGATCTGCACCCTATCAATATTCAGTGGGGTATACGTCTTCTACTCCAATATTGCCCGAAGTGGTGGCTTATCTGATTGATTGTTTCCCTTTGGGCTTAATCGATCCAATGCATCTGACTTTCCTTCTTTATTTTTATGTTGGCCTGGCCTCTTGTGATTTTGAGTTAACGTTGTCATAACCTCTTTAATTGCAATAAAAAAAATTGCCCATTCATATGCATCAGCCAAGTCCTTAGGAGGTTTGAACATAATGTCATTCATCAACTTCTTCAAACGAGTCACATCTAACCCCGTACTGAAGAATCCCAATGCCTGAGTCATGTCAAGGTTAATTACTACCCCAACTGCACCTCTAAATTTTTGGATATACTGGCTCAAGGTTTCTTTGCTCTTCTGCTTGATCTGCATTTATTCCTTTGGGATATTGAATACGTATATATAATCATTTTTGACTCAAAATACCATGAAACTTTAGTTACTATGCAAGTTTTCCTCTTAAATTTAAAAATAAAAATACGATAATTATAAAACCCACCTGCAAATAATAATTGTTTCGGGGTATGTTCTTAGGGTAGATCTTGCAATTTGGGGCTTATATATTATTTTACTTGTTAATAATAGAAAAATATATCAACTCAACATGCAACAATAATGACTCGCAATTATACCCTAAATGATCGATCAACTACAAACCTAAAAATTATAAATAAATAAAAAGAAAAATAATAAAACAGTTACTTCTAATTATATATTTCCCATACAAATTCCTTCCTCGCAAAATTTTCATAATGGAGAAGGAAACAAGGACATCTAAAAGGAAATAATTAGAGAAATTAGGGAGGCAAAAAAACAAACTACTGTAGCAATATCCAAAATGGTACGTAAACCTGTCAAACGAGTCGGGCTGGCCCAAACGGGCCAAGCTGCCACCGGGCCGGGCCAAAACGGCCCAGGTTTTTATGGGCTACAAAAGTGAAGCCCGTGGCCTGCCCGGGCCGGGCCGGACCAACCCGCGGACCATTTTATTATTTTATTATTATTAATAATATTATTATTAATATTTTATAATTCAAATGAACGATCGAACAAACAAGAAGTCTATGAAGATGAACACACAAATAACCCAAATTCAAACCATCAAAATTATCCAAACATTTAAGTGTTCGGAACATCAAAATTAACCAAATTTAAGCCCTCAAAATATATGTAAATGTAGAATAAGAACTCAGATGATAATTAAATGATCTTAAATGACTATGAATGTCCATTATAGGACCTGATAACTTATAAAGTAGGAAAAATCAATAGAATAAATATACAAGTTTATTAAGAGTGCTTGCACAAAATATCTTTTCTTAGTTATATTTTGTTAACCTTGTTCTGCTCTAGGTCCCAACATTTGATTTGTTTATCATTGCCAACGACCCAGCAGAGAACATACAAGGCATGCAAGATGAACACAAAATTCTACCATTTTAGTTTGGCCAAGCAGTAAGCACAGATCTGTTAAAAAAACAAAAATTAAAAGCATTTAAAGTTATAGATCTGAAGCAATATATATATATATATATATATATATATATATATATATATATATATATATATATATATATATATAAGAAAAAATGGACAATCCAGATCGGAACTCAGAAGGAACATAATCAACAGATCTTTGACAGATCGAGAAAAAATAGGACCGAGAGCTTCAATCGGTAGAAACTCCATGGAAATGGTGATAAAATTTTTGGTTATAAAATACTTTGGAGAGAGAAAGAGATACGAACTTCAGAACTTGGGATAAGTTAGAAGTTTAAGAAAGAGAAGTAGAGAACGTAAGAGTGGTAAGACTAAGACAAGTGGGTTATTTACTGCCACTGGAAGTTGAAGTGACTTTAGTGATAAGAAATCAAAAATGGAATAAATATAATTAAAGATTGAATTTAATACAAAAAAAATCATAGCTCAGTTGGTATTAGCTCTTGTTTAGTTTCTAACTAACTTGGAGGTCATGATTTCAACTCTCACCAGTAGCATGAATTGTTTTTATAAAAAAATATATTTCACGGGCTGGTCGGGCCACCTGCAGGCTGAGTCATCACGGGCGGGCCAAAACAGCCCAACTTTTTATGGGCTAAATAAAGAAAGCCCGTGGCCTAATTTTTGACGGACAAGCTAGCGCGGCCCGCGGGCCTGGGCCTCTTTTGCCAGGTCTAATGGTACGTGTAGATAGTTCATTCATCACATCAACAGAAGTAATTCCATATATATCTGGAGTAACGCATTGTTCATCACCTTTCTTTAGGCTATGTTTGGATGTCAAGAATGCTGAACAATTGATTGATTCTTAAGCAAATTAATGTGAAGTATAGGAAAATAAAAAAGATTAATAAAAAAATTATTTTCTTGTTAGTGTTTGCTTGATGTTACAATATATAGAAACATAGTATAATTTTAAATATATTTTTTACAAATAAACATGGTCTTGGAGTCTTACAAATTTTTAATTAGTTTTTTATAGTTCTAAGGAGGGCCTTAGGTTTTTAGTCTTTCTAGTGGAAAAATTTATGGGGGCCTGTGTATGCTTGCATAATAGTGTATTATAATAAGCACTTAAAATTTTAATAGATTAATTCGGTATTAACTACATCATGCATATTGAACTCCATTTTACAAAGGGTTAAGTCTTATTTCTGTATTCACAAAACTAGCTTTTAGCCATTGTAGTTGTCCTGTGTTATGCATTAGCCCATTAAACTTTTAATTTCAGTAACTATATCATAAAACTAATTAAAAAAAATTCAATTGGGTCATTCTGTCAAATTCAAATAACAGACGTTACTTTATTTTCGACGAAACATTTTTTTATTAATTTAGAAATGATGTGAAAAAAATATGTGTCTATCAAACTAGTTTTTTTTTTTTTTTTGCTAAGTTAAAATTATATTAAAAGAACCAAAAGATATACAAGCCAGTGAGCCCCCAAGAAAGTATAGAATAGACTTCAGAGAACAGACTCAATGAAGTCAAGACTATACAAGCATTACAGGATTAACATTCTAAATTTATCCTTAACTTTCTGGAACATAGAATTTGTGTGCAATTTACATTTAATCGCATGCATAATATTATGAACAATGGTCCTAGTTGGGAGAGCAATATTATCATGAATCCTTATGTTACGCTCATGCCAGATATGATAGACCACTGTAGCAAACCCGAGGTGAAGTATGCTATATTGTGGCTTGTAACTTGATCTAGAAATGAGAAAGTTAGTGATGCAAGACCAGTCACGACTTAGGCCTCTCCAACCACAAAATCTCATTACCGTGTGCAGAATCTGGAAGGAGTAATGGCATTGGAAGAACAAATGATTAGCAGTTTCCAAGTGGGCATTGCAAAGATTACAGATTGGGTTAACCATCAAGCCATAATTGGATTTGACAGAACAGGCGACAGAACAGGGACAACAACACCTACCTCCGACTCCTTACCTTTACTAAATGAAGACTCTGTAACTGCTAAAGGAAAATTAGAAGCAAATGTAACTAAAGGGTTAGAAGTACCTGCCTTCAAATTGCCAAAGCCATTTCCTCTCTGAGGAATTTCATCAAGCATTTCACGCTCAAGAACTTTCTTAGCAGTTAACCCAGAATGAGTAAATTCATTAACATCTTGAATAAAAAATCCCTTGGTAGAGATAAAATTGAGAAGGTCCTAATTTTTCTTGCGTTCGTCCACCGCATCCAAGCGGTCCTTCTGAGTGAAGTAGTGAGCCGCTTTAAAGATATCTTGAACATTAGAGCCTGTGAGAGCCCATTCAAACCAGAGGAATCATCTTGAATATCCAAATCAACCAAATCAATAGAAATAACAAGTGGAACAGGCTCCGGTTCAACCATCGTGGGAGAGTTAGGGCTAGAAATGCCATATTCAGAGAAAGGAACTGAAGAGGGGTTACTAGAGGTATTACCTTCAGAAAGATACTGAAAATCAGCCATAATGAGAGAAGATTGAAGAAAAGGGGAGGAAATTTGAATGGAAATATGGAATTTGAAAAAGATCAGCTAGGATGAAATTTGAGAGAGGAGAAAGAAAAGGCGTGGGTCCGAGACGAGAGAGTCATCGTGAGCTGAAAACATATATCTCTTTAGATATATGGGATTGCTTTTTTAAAAAACTAGTTTTTAAACCATTATAGTTGTCATATTTTGTATATTAACCCACAAAATTTTTAATTTCTGTAATTGACCCATCATATTAATTAAAAAAATTCAATTAGGTCATTCTATTAAATTAGAGTAATTGACATTATTCTAATATCGGACGTGACTTTTTTGCTTATTTAGATAATGACATGGAAAACCCAGCTGGAATTAAATCTCAGAACACCAAACATGCGGAAATCACGTGACATTGACATCACATAACGTGCTCTCATTTCTTCATCGTCTACCTCCAATTTCAGAAAAAGGATCCTAACTTTCTCTCTCCTCAAACTCAACCATGGCTTCCCGAAACCCTAATCCCACTACACAACTATGTACAAAGTCCAAACTCCAACAGTATATCATATCTCACCACAACGACTTCTCCTTTCTCTTCTCCCAATGTTCTGACTGGGTCGGCCCTATAGCCTATGCAAAAAAGCTTGGGCTTTAGGCCCAATTTTAAAAGAAGGCCCCAAATTTTTAAACATCATAAATAATTCATATAAAAAGACTTAATAAAAATATAAGTTCAATCAATCCTTTAGGATCCATAGTCCAATCCAAATATTAAATACCTAAAAAAAGTTAACAGTATAAAAAAAAGTTTCATTTAAATAAAAAATATTAATACTCCCTCTGTGACAACCCCAAATTCGGGTTCCATAACCTCGGGTTTGGTTCTCCACTGTAAAATACTTATTAACAATTAAATACATAAATTGCATTTAAACTTCGCGAAATAATACAAAAGGTTCCTTAGAAAAAGGCTACACTTCCCAAGGTCGATTAACCTTAACATAAATATTACATATCTTAAGGGAATACAAAAGATTTACAAGGAATTTACATAACAGTAATTTAAATCTAGCATGCATCTACTAATCTACGCGTTTGTTTTTCCCTTGCCTTTATCTTGTTTAGAACATTCGGGTTTAGCTGAAATTAAGTCATGATATAGCAAGAATGAGAAACTAAATGGCTCAGCAAGTTTATAAACAACAACATACGATATATCATAATGAAAAGGGAAATAACATCAGGACTTTCAACAATGAATAACAGTTGCGAAAGAAAACAAGAATCAATGTTTCAATATAAGAAGGGATTGACTCTTTACTGCTGAGTGGTCTTTAATGACCATGAACTGCTACTAAGGTAGAACAGACATACATATATCTGACACCTCGAAAAATAGGACACTTGAGAGGATCAGTCCTCTTATGTCCTATATATATGCATAACATTTAGATTTCTTGCGCAAATTCGGTTTTCCGACAAATAAAAATCCCCTTTAACTAGGGTTGTTCATTCTCAGTCTTACTATAAGAATCCGCACCAACAATTGGTTTGGATAAACTTTTAAAATATTCAATTTGAAGAATTTAAACATGCATTGTCTAGCCGAAACAATTATCTTAGACATTCTTAAACAGTTCTTGAATTAATGAACTATAACATTTATAGAAACACTAAGTGCGAATACAATAACAAATAATGATGTGGAATAATTTTAGATAATTAATCCACTTTAAGTTCTGTCAAGTAACTACGAGTGTAGATACTTGCTCAATAATAATTAAATTACTCAATGTAATTACAGTTGAAGAAAACTTGCAACAATAAATACAAGTTAGGGTTAAGAAGAAACTTGCCTCGTGCGTGGTCTACTGTTAACCAATTCAATTTAATTCTCTTTAGATAGACCTAACAATTAATCAAGTTGATCTTCAAATTAGTATCATATACGCATTCATATGATAACATCTATACATGTTATACCTAACCACATAATTAAATAATTAAGGGTATATTAAACACTTAGGAAATATTATCATTACTTGATAATATTTCAATCACATAAAACCTATATTAATTACTTAATATAGTTCACATTCTTATCTAACATTATTAACAATTAATAATATTCTATTAGTCTTATAATATTATTAATCATTTAATAATATTCTATTATCCTTCTAATATTATTAATCCCTTAATAATATTTTATTAATCTTTAACCATTTAATAATACATTATCACATTATTAATATTATTAATTATTTAATAATATTTTATTTAATATCTAATATTATTAATCATTTAATAATATTTTAATCATTATCTAATATTATTAATCATTTAATAATATTTTATTCTTTATCTAATATTATTAATCATTTAATAATATTTTATTAACCTTATAATATTATTAATCATTTAATAATATTTTATCCGTCTTTTAATATTATTAATCATTTAATAATATTTTATTCATTATCTAATATTATTAATCATAATATTTTATTCATTTACTAATATTATTATTTATTTAAATAATATTTTATTGACTTATTAATATTATTACCCATTTAATAATATTTTAATCTCTTACTAAAATTATCAATCATTTAATAATATTTAATCACTTGTTAATATTATTAACCATGTAGAATAATATTAAAAGTTAACTTTTAAATTGGGTTAACCTTAGTATTTAACTTAAACATTTAGCTAACACTTATTTATAATTAGACTTCATATATGTTAGTTTAATATCCAAATATATTCATTTTACACCTATTTTAACTTAATTTTTCAAAGAAAACTCAACCCGGATCGACCGGACCTGACCCAGACTGCCCAACACTACCCGGCAGCGTGTTCTGGCGCAGCTACGCCAGTTCTGACACAGGTGCATCAGGACATTCTGTCCGGAAGTCATTTTTTTGACTGCTCGACCCTCCGACGCTCCGACAGCCATAACTTTTTTATTTTAAAATATTTTAAGGTGATTGTTGAGTTCATTCTCATAATAATTTCCCCCTCTACAACTTCTCTTTAGATCACCAATCCAAATTCCAAACTGAACTAGACTCAAAACTGCTCACAAGGTAACCTAGGGTTTTAAAATCAACATGCTTTGAGGAAAAATCCATAACTTCTTTGTTTTTCCACATTTTTGAAAGATTCAAGTTAGGTTTTCTTAAGAACTCATAGAGGTAACTTTTTAGCCATATAAATCATTTTTCCAACTTGTACATTTCAAACTACAACATTAAACATTTCATGCTACGTTAGAGTTTTACCGGTAAAGTTCGATATGAACATTTCTACCATTTTTAAGCATACCACACATACCAAATCATGATATAAACACATCCAACTATGAATATACATTTATAACACAGATGAAGACTTCTAGACCATCAAAACAAGTTTTGATCGGTTAAAAATAAATTTTAACCGTTCAAAAGCTATCTAGACTACAAAAAGAAAATTTAAGAAAAGTTAGAGCACTTTTAAACCTTGTGGTCTTGAAGGCTCTTCTTGTTCTCCTACCAAATTAAGTGGTGAAGTTTTGTGTCATCCACCAAGCTCAAGCTCTAGCTTTCTTCTCACAACTCTCTAGTGTTTCTCACTTTTCTTTCAAAAGCTCTCTAGTTTCTCTCTTGAATTCTCTAGCAAATGAACCAACAAGCTTGACTCAAGTGTGGAGCATCTTATTTATAGCCAATTGCTAATCCTTCATTAGTTCTACTAATTCACCAATGTTGGTCAAATTAAGGCTTAAACTAGTTTACTATAGCATGGATTGATTTGTGGAATGACAAGTGATTGACTATAGTTGGTTCACCTACTATGACAAATTGTATATAAGAAGCAACATGAAAATCAATCAACCCCAAGTGGGCCCCCTAAAATCTCAGCAAAAATGGCTTTTTTCAAGCCATTTTTTCTTTAATTTTTCTACTTTAATTATACATATATACACCTATATATGTATATTCATATATGTAACAATTTTGACTTCCTATTGGGCTCCACTTTGGACTCTAGGATTAAATATATTAGGCTCATCCATTTAATTGGTTTGGGCTCAATTTAATTAACATATTGGGCTATCATTTAAATAACTATGCTACCTTTAATTAAAATAAGCATTGGGCTTATTTAATTAATTACATAGACTAAGGTTTAATTTAATTACTTGGACTACTAGGTAAATTTAATTGACCTAGTTTAACAACTTATTTGGATTTAAAATATAATCCAATTAAATTTGCTTTAATTAATTATACACATTGCTTTAATTCTTTAAATAAATATACACACACATAAGTACATTTATTTAATTATCTAATGCACAATTAATTAGTACAAAAAATTTAAATTCATTGCTAATTCTTTATTAATTATAATTACGATGACTAATGAAATTCGTGGTCATTACACCCTCCGTCCCAAAATAAAAGTCCTCTATTGACTTTTGTAGTCAAATTGACCATTTTTAAAATTCACAATTAAACATATATATTTAGATTTTCAAAAAAATAAACATTGAGATTATTACTAAATTTTATGTAGTTTTTAGACTTTTTCATTTATATTAAATAATAATAAGATATATTGATTTAAAAAATGATCAATTTAACCATAAAAGTCAATGGAGAACATACTAAACATAGAAAGTATTATTTAGAAATATTGTTTTAGGCCTCAAATTGCCTTGAGTCGTCCTTGTGTTCTGACGCCGTTTTCAGGTCCGAACATCTCTCCATTCAAGTTACTGACTTCCTCCGTCTAATTTCGGACCACCCAATCGACTCCAAGATCCGACATGTAATTGGAGAAATTAGCACTAAGAGAAAAGGGGCTAAGGTGACATGATTTATGATTAAGTTCAATACTAAGGTGGCTAATTCATCATTATCTCTCTCAATTCAACTCATCGCCGCTTTTTTACCCCAAATTAGTTGCGGTGGGATTAAAATAAATCTCATATGTGAAATAAAAGAAGAATTGCAAGGAATGAAACCCTAAAGTTTTGATTAGCTGATAGCAGTCTTTTCCAACAGTTTTACCCTTTAATATCTTGTTTGCCAGAATTTTAAAAATTATTACAATTCAACTTCGTATTGTCAACAGAGCTACAATGTTAAAATAGCTGGGGATACCCATATATATAGCTGTACATTGAACAAAGTATGCTTACTTCCAAAAGAAAAATCTAGGGGATAATTTATGACCAAAAAAATTAGGATACAGCTAGCCGGATGGGGCCATGTTGGTTATAGTCATTCGACCCGGTTTTAAACAGGCCACCCGAACTACAAGTCTTATGATAAGTGTTTAAGTGACCATACAGGTAGACAGGAGCGTATGTGCATTCTCTCTTCACACGCAACAAAATCTGTTATACAAAATTTGGTATTGTCATTATAAGAAAAAATATTCTTACTTGTGAGTTGAAGGACAGATCCAAAGGGACCGCGACACGTCGCTACAATTCCTCATGTGATACCTGAGGCTGAAAGGGAACCTCTACAAATGCTCATCATCTTTAACAAGTGGAAGATAATCTCACTTGGATAGCTGAAACCCTAAATATGTACCCTCTCTTGTTGACAGTTCCTTGGTTTCTAATAAGTACTCATTATCACATAGGAGATATTCTCGGCAGCACAAGCCATTAAGAACTCTCTAATTTTGTGCAGGTTTGAATTGCACGTCCATCCCTATTGATCAATCCAAACCTCTAGATAACTCAGCGCTTCAACAAGCAATAATAAATGTAATAATTCCTGAATCGCACAATTTAGCCAAATGAGTCGAGCAATAGACATGCAAGATATAATTAATTAGTCTAGAAATGAAAGTCTTATTTAACTTTGTGACTTTTCATCTAATCGTAGTTGTTAATATTTACCAAGAACAAATCTAAACATTTTTCCCCCAAAAATATTTTGTTTTAATTTTTACTGTGCAAAATTAGTTATAGTAAGCAAATTAAATATAAAAAAAAAACTAAAAGTCAAATGAGACTCACAAAAAAATATAAATAGAGTGAATGGTCTATATATATATATATATATATATATATATATATATATATATATATATATCTTTCTCTTTGGAAACTCCTTTTTTTCTCTCTTTTTTTTTTTTTATGTCGAGGACAGAAATATATTAGATATAATTACAAAGCAATTAAGAAGCTAGGGTTTTAGATGCTATCCAGCAGGAATATGGAATTTAGATTCATGGAAATCCGGATGAGCAACAAATACAAGTGGCTTTTTTATGTACAGTGATGTTGTGATGATTGCGAAACCTGTCACCACTAGAGTGGAATCTGACTTGCATTATCTTACTAGTCAGATTATCTCTCTCTAAATTTATTTGATATTTATGTACATTTACCTAATGAAAGCACAAATGATCATATCCAAATTGTTGTTAAATTCTTCTATACCCCAAAATTTTAAAACCTTTAAAATCTGAATTTATTAGCATTAGTCATTTAAAATATATAAATAGACTCAACCGGGTGTCACATTGAACTTCTGGCTACATAATAAGTTTGTTTGTACAATTTCTTGTTCTACATATATCAAACAATTACAATATAAGTTGTTTTTCTGTTTTGTTTAAAAAAAAAAAAAAAAACTTGACGAACAGAATTCAGCAAAACCAAATACAATCCATGTCAGATTTATGAAGTCTTTTAAAAACAGAATGAACAATTAAAAAGGAATAGCGTTCCGTGGAAAATAAATTTTACAAGTAGGTTCATTGTTGTGGTTAAGTTTGTTAAGTGATGATCAAAATCAATTTGTATTTGAAGTGAACTTCGATAAACTAATTAAGATCGACTATATGAATTCCTTTTAATATATATATATATATATATATATATATATATATATATATATAAACTCAAAAACAGATTTCCTTTGTTTTACTTCGTTCTTTGAAAGAACTAATTAATGATGAGCAGTTTCATTAGTACTTCTGCAAAATGCAGAACATATATGCATCTCAAGTATTTTCCCAAAAAAACGATTTACGTAGCTCTGACTGATCTAGAGCCATATATATAAGAATATTCAATTAAATTTCTCAAAAGTAGTCAAACCCTATTAAGTGATTTTATTTTATTTTTTGCCTGAGAGAAAAATAGATTTTAAAAACCAATATTAATACATATCCTTCACTGTCTTTGATTTATATTTTTAGAATTAACAAGTTTCTAGGCTGCCTACTTTTTGCACACCAATGAAAAGTGAAAAACGATAACTTGTGGCAGAAACATGTAAAACTTCCACATAAACAAAAATAGTAGAGTCATGTAATAATTAAAGAGGCTAAAATTTTGAATTCTACCATCAAAACCAAAACTTTCATTGTGATTCAAGTTGGATTTTTTTAAATATATATATATTATTTTATATGTATTTGATGATACAAATGATAATCTCCCATGGCTCCATTCTAAAATGAACGTCTACTTTATTAATTTGTCTCTCAAACTGAGATTTGCTCTAAAAATAAACTAAAATTTGGCATATTAATGTTCCAAATTTACCTTAATTGATGGCAAGTGAGTAAACCTAGGTTAAAAATGTTCTTTTACTTTTTGACCTAACTAGATCTCTTTTAAATAAGAAGAAAATGTGAACACACTAATAATAAAATTCTACCAAACGGTTCCAAAACATACAGTAATATGGAAAAAGAAGTTAACCTACGGATCAGACAGCCTCATGATTTCCCATTTCATATTCAAACTTGTAATGAGTAACCCATTCAATGATAATAATGATTTGATTTCTAGACATTATACTTCTCTTTATTTCCCTCAAATTTTAATAATATTCACACTAACATTTTCGTTGGTAACGATTCAAATATATTAATAGATTGATCTTCTTGAAAAAAATTAGATTCAGTAAATTTGTTTTTCTTTACCATTGAAAGTTCATGACAATTCTCAGCCATTAGCTCTTTTATTAGAACTGCTCATTCATCAAATGGTCAAAAATATATAAAATTGTTCTCGGTTTTTATATAATGATGCAACTCTATTACATGAAATTATATATGATTGGTGTTGATTTCATTGTCATATCGAAATAGCTAAAATACTTATAGAACTGAGAGAAATTGGAGAGAAGGGAAATGGATTGGAGCATATAGTAGGTATGAGAGCTTATATGGTCAACTATACTTTCATCGTCTACTACAAGATCTAGGTAGCGGTCATAGTTTAAAAACACAACTCTCCTCTGACATGAGATAGGAGCAAATTACTGGAATATTTTCTGATAGTTTACCCTCCTAGCACAACAATGTGTTGCGAACGATTGCATGTTCTTAAATTGTGGGCACTAGATGTTATAACGAACAATGCTGCAAGATTTGGTGTTCATATAAGTTCACGCGACTATCATTGGAGTGTATATATATATATATACTTGAAGCAACCTAAAGAGAAAGTGAGAGAACATGATTTTGACTGAATTCTATGCAACTATCATGGCTTATTAATCAATGCCAAAAGTCTTCTGAGTTTAATGATGATAGAGTAAGGCATCAAATATTTAGTGGGGTCTAACTTTGTCTCAATATTCTTGTCCCTTGTGTTTATATGAATGTTCTACTGGTGAGACTTCACATTCTTTCAACAACTTTGACACAAACCCAAGAAATTTTGAAAGTTTGAATTGCGCTTGCTCCTTCTAATAGGTCACAACCAAGCTTGCCAAAACGGTAAATTATCCAACACAAATAACCCTAAAAGGGAAAGAATTTAGAATCCTGAAGAAAGAAAATAGTCTGAGAAATCCCAGATGCAGTTAGTTTTCATTGTCACGTCCCCAGCTTGTAACTTATACCTTAAAGGGTCTTTATTGTATGGTCAAAAATAAAGAAGAAGCCATTACATTTTTCAAGGTAGGAGGATAAGATTTCTTAAGCAGAAAGTGGGCATAAAGATGATGTCAAAAAGAAAGATCCAAATCAGTTTACATAAACCTTGCCAAATTGATTGAAATCAAATATTTTATGGCGTGAGGTCACCAATAAAATTAGAGTTCACATTGAATGAACTAAAACAAAAAATAATGAATAACTAACAAACGGACAACGAACGAATAAAGACCGAAAAAGATGGAACGAAGTCCCCCTAGGGTTCCCCCCCCCCCGGATTGCTCCCCGAGGGTGGACCCCCTTGGGGTGGTCTTTTCCTATCCCGTGATATTTTTCTTTGACTTCTTTGACAATAAAATTGATTTATTCGATCTTTCTAGACATTATACAACCTTAAAGGTACAATTTAAGAGGTGTTGTCATGAGTCCCAAGACAAAAGGCTCATGAGAACATCTTATATTGGGAATCGGTTGAGGGATTGGATTGGTGGCTAGAAGAATTAGATAATTTTGGTACTACTCAGGTAACTCGGGGTATTTTAAGAATTTTTCTATCATTAAGTGTATTTTTGAATTTTATCATTTTGACATGTGTTTGACACATGACCTGAAACCTATAAATACCCCTTCACTTGACAAGTGAAGGGACTTTTTGGGACACTTGGAGAATCTCTTGTCACATGGATGCTCTCTCACGCTCAAAACAAAGAAGAGGTGGGAAGAAATTGAAAATTTGTGATCAACTTGAATCGAGTGGACAAAAGTATTTGTGTCGCCTATCTTGAAACACTTATCACAGCTTTCGGACACTAGCGATTACGTCGTGATTCTTGGAGTTTTGTCACGTGTTATTCTGGTAGTTACTCACCAATTCTTCTCCGATCCTCTCTCCAATATTTCGACCGATTTTATACTTATGCGGATTTGACTAATGTATTGAGCTTGAGTCTATATTATAGCAGTTAAGATTTTTTAGTTACTATAAAAATAATTATTTAATGTGTGAATCATTGTAGAGCGTGTGAGGCATTTAATGAATACGTCAGATAAGCAAGACTAGTCAAATTGATAAATTTGAGTATATCGTGTGTTCTTATTTTTTTTATTTTTACATGATTGTATTATTATTCGATTTTAAATTCTAACATATACGTATATATCATATGATGAAAGTAATAGATTGACTAGTTCAAGATTCCCAAGACAAATTTGATGGTATAAAGTTGTAGAAACCCACCAACATAGAGTTGAACACGAAAGGTTCTGACAATATTGGACACATAACTTCACTTACATTGGAACTTTAATAGTCTTATTTGAATTGTACCTTTTTTCTCCAAATCAAGGTTTTGGTAACCAAATTTTAATGACTAATATTATTTAATGCAAAACTTTAATAATAAACTATGTTAAATATTTTATGTTTAAGTGCGTCTTAAGTAGACATTAATAAGGGTAAAAAAAGGGACTAAGCTCCCCTCTATACTGTTTTTGTCCAGATCATCCGGACTTCTGATGTCAATCATTTCATTTAATTCAGCTTCATTATTTGAAATGCATCTTTATTAAATGAACAATTTAGATATTAAGAGTCTAGATGGAAATGATTTGAAAGGGATCGTATTGGGAAAAAAAAGATCAAATGAAACTCTCGAATTAATTAAGGGAGTATAAGTTAAAAGAAAGTTTGAGAATATTTAAACCCGAAATTTATTTTGATTAAAGAACGGTACAAAATGATTCAAATTTATTTGATTATATATACTCAAACAATTATAACTATTCGAAACTAAATAAAAGGTTGTTGCTTTCAAAATTTAAATAAAATTATATCAATTTTGATTTTTAATATTTTATAAATTAATTTCAAAAAGTCAAATTTCGGAAACAAGTATCATAATAAACAAGCTCCATGTTAATCACTAATAAACGAGTTTAGTGTACAACCTCGGCTCGATTAGCACACAATTAAGTAAGTTTCTTGGCTTGTCCAATAAAACCAGAAAGGATAACCTAATAATTATACAACTCAATTTACCATGTAATTAATTATGATGTGGTAAAAGATTCTTAATTAATGCATGAATACCAAATGGAATTCTAGTGATATTATTGCTGGTTGCAGATCAATATTTTGAATGGGAAAAAAAATTACATTTGAATTAAATTACAAAAATAATTCACAATAATTCTAACATGAAAGAGAAACTATATATATGAATAGTACAGCCGAGATATAAAGTAGCCGGGGCATGCTAATAGCAATAATTCTAGCATCGCATGGAGATAGATAGTATGTAGTACAGTAGTAGTACTTGTCACGTAATAATAACTACTTCAAGGGGTGGCTTGGAGAGATGGGGTTATATGCCAGTTTTTTTAATTATTATCAAGTTCAAGCTGCTACAAAACAATAAGAAAAGGCCAGAGAATACATGGAGTAGTGTAACAAGTTATAGAATATTGGCATATCATTTGTCAGTAAAAGAAAATGAAGACATATAACGAACACAAAAAAACAAAAATACTAAAATTTCCCTCATCTTTGATTCATACTTGAATATTTCATTATAACTAATTTTTACTTTCAAAAGAAAATAACAAAAAACTCGTAAAAATTCACCTTAAATACATTTTAAACCTTTAGATTTTTCTCGTTTTACAACTTCAAACCCAATGTTAATTGTAAGAAATTGAACCTTAATGTTTTGCATAGTTTAAAAAAATAAAACCTTCCGACCACGGCATGTAATAATCGATCCAAATGAGAGTATTTTGGATATTTTCATTCTTAAATAGTATTTAAAAAACAAAAAATTGTAGGCACTTGATAATCAGTGTAAAAAAGAAGAAAAATTCATGTTACTTATTCCGGCAAGAAATATTAAATTTGGTAGCTAAAAAGATTTATTTACAAAAATTGAAGGACGTTAAGGTTCATGTCTTAAAATTAAAACATTAGATTTGTTGCAAAATGCAAAAAGTTAAAAGGTTTAAAGAGTATTTAAGTCGAAGAATTCTTTGTGAAATTATTAGATATAACACAACTATGAACATATTTGAATTGGGTTTTAAATTTTTTTTATCTATTGTACTTATTATAACAAACAATAGTTAAAATTAAACAATAATTATGGGTTTGAGAACTCAAAGTTTTGAAGAGGCCTCAACTGTTTAGTTTATGATCATGGACCCAAAACAAGTGATAAACGCAGTTAAGCCTCCCAGTTTTGGTAGTTCATGTTTATAAGGCCCAGTTCAGAATGCAACCGGGAAATGCACTCTCCAGTCTCCATTCTTCATACTCGTTTGTTCTAAAATTAGCGATATAATTTGACTTTTGAGCTTTAATGATAGCGTATTAAACTTTAAATTAGTATAATTTTATTTAATTTTAATTGATACAATTGTTATAATCGTATAATATATGTCAAACATTATTAATCACAAAAATTATTTTATTTTAAACTTTTATGGGTGATACTAATTTTAAAGTTTAATATGTCGTCGTTTGACTTCAAAAATTAAATTATATCTAGAATTTTAAAACAAATGCAGTATTTTTTAAACATCTTGAATTTTAGCCTATTTAAATTATATATTTTTGCTTAATTATAAACAATTAAAAAATTCTTATTATTTTTTACTATAATAAGTTTTAAAGGAGATTTTAACATAAAAGGATGGGAGTCATGGTCCATTCGACCAATATCCTCCCTCGTCCTTTATAATCTCTTTGGCCAAAATCTCCTCATCTGTTACATGTCTCTCACCATAAATACTTACTTTTTCTATTTACTTTTCATTTCCAATATAAATATACACCATAAAACGACTAGACAATCCTAAGTTGTGCTTTTTATTTTATTTATTTTAATTTTGTTTTAGATACCATCAAGTGCTTGATCACTACTGAAGGGAAAATAAGACTCAAACTCACATCAAAAATCTATATATATAATTAATAGCATAAAATAGTCTTTCAACTCTAAAATTTAGAAATGATCTTTTAACCCTAAAATTTAAGAATTGAAATCGAAAATTTAAAAAAAGAAACTATTTATTCATTCAACATTTCAAGTTTTGAAATCGTATCATACTAACTAAGCAATTTGATAAACATGTCCTGTTTTTTGTACGAAGCAGAAGCAAAATAACATTTTTTATTTTTGTCTTCGTTTCACGCACCGTATTGAATTGGATTCAAGTAAAATTAGGTAAAAAAAATTCTAGTTACTTTTTGTATTTGATGGATTAACTTGGGGAAATCAACACTTACGATTTTTCTTGCGAATTTCTGTGTATGAGTTGGTTTAGATTCCATCATGACTAAATTGCAACCAGAGAAAACAAGAAATGGGGAAAAAAGTTGAAAAACATGAAATAACTCTTGAAGCTGAAAAATATGGATATGATGGGACATGGAGACCAACACAAAGAGCCTATGAGGGCGAACCTAAGGTATGGCTGGGGTGAAAAATAGGCCTACCCATTCTTTTCAAAACATTAATGCAGGATCACTATATTCCTTGCGACAGGGAAGGATCGAAGAGCCAAGTTGCGACTTTAGGCCAAAAATTTTAAGAACTTCTGTTATAGGCCTATCAAAACTCTTTAATAGTCTATACTTTTATATAAACAAGCAAAATGAAGGTAATTATTGGTTTAGTAGGCCTTTTAAGATCACAATAAATTTTCTTTGGCCGTAATAAAAAAAATTCGGCAAAAATTATTACATACAGTACTGTTTAGTATAAACTACAAGTATTAAATATGCACACATAATACAATAAAAATTAATATACGTATTTATCATACTTAAATAATAAATAGTTACATATTAAATTGATATTAATTTTACGATACCCACCAAATCCATGTCATGTTCGAGGTAAAAGGCCACTTGATATAAATCTACAACAATTAAATTAGATAAGAAGACAAAAGATTGTGGTAGATCATTTTTAAATATAATTTTATTACTAAATTTCAATTATTTATCCTTTAAAAAGTATAATGAGTAGTTTTATTCATTTACCTTTTTTAATCCATTAATTTCATAATCTATATAATAATTATTATTATTAACTATTTTAGGATAGACTTGTTGTTTTTGCATTGATGAGCATATTACTATACATTTATTTATTCTAAAAATAAATTTATTAGTCTAATTTTATATTTATTTTATTTTAATTGTCTTTATTTTGGTGAAACAGGTGCTGAGATTTTTAGAGTCCAAATTGTGAAATTAAAAACAAGCTCATGTGAAGAAATAAGAAGAAAATTAAAAAAGGCCCAAACAAAAAATTTACCTAATATTCGTTGGATGTACAGCAATAAAAAGAAGTAGAGAATGATCCAACAATAAAAAGAAGTAGAGAATGATTGGGAAAAGGGTAACAAAAGTCAAAAGGCTAAGTCAAAATAGAAAAAAAAAATACATTATCAGGGTTGTACTGTTATAAAAGAATGAGTCATCACGTTGCAGAGGGGGAGTTGAGCAGCAGCCACACATCTGAAACTCGGTAGCAGCTTGTTGTTGAGCAGATCCAAAGTTTCAATACAAAGCAATAGCAGCAGCACCGCGGCGGTAAAGGAAGAAGCAGCTCCGCTGCAACGCAAAACGAAGACAAAATCAGCAACTATAATATATAAGCATAAGATGGGTTATTCCTTAAACTCTGTAGTTGATAAAACCATGTACTGTTAAATCAGTTTATGAGGTGTAGGATGAAATAATATTAATTATGTATATTCTGAAATTTATTATAAATTATCAATTGATTTTGATGGTTAATAATTCTTATTATTTGATTGAGTGCAATTAAATTGTTTCATTCATAATATCAAGTATTTTGAATAGTTTCAATTAGTTTAATTTAATATGAGTTGCGTTTTAAAGGTTTTAATTAAGAACTGAGATTATTTATTTTTCAAAAAGTGGATACATGTAATACATTGGTCTTATACATTAATACTTGAAAATAAGAATTTACATAAAAAAAAAATATTTTTATGAACTTAAATGAAAATTTTTGAGAAAGTATTGAATTGATTTTCAAATTGTTACACCTAATTAATAATGAATTGTAAGATATACATAGTTAATATTTGTAGATTCCGAACCTCGGAACTTTCTTCCATTGATTAAAAGTTAGTTTAATTATTAGTCTTGATTTTTATTATATTTAATTTTTAATTTTAATTAATTCAAAAATCATCTTTCGTTAACTAGATTAAAATTGAGTATTATTTAGATTTAATTACTAATTCGATAATTCTCATGAGATCGACCTCGTACTTTGCATAAACCTATTTTACAATAGATTCGTGCGCTTGCGAGTATTTTACAAAATTTAAGCACAACAATTTTTTAGCGTCGTTGTCGGGGAATATTAGAAATATTAATTAATTTAAATTTGGTTTAATTCTTCTACTAGTTGTAGTTTAGTTTATTATTTAAAAATTAATTACTACATTCATGCATTCACTCAAGTAGAGCACATCTTGCTTAGGTTTTATTTAATTTTATTTACTTTTTGTTAAATATAAACTGTGGTGATTGCTGAAAGATTGAGTTACGTCAAATTTCTCCTTCTTCCGTAATTCACATAGTTTTAGGACATTTTATGTGTTTATCGTTTTTATTTTAATTGTGCATTTTTAATTTTAATATAACATTAAAGGCAAAAACTCATAACAAGATAGGGTGGGGATTTCATCACCCTTCCTTAGCCTACAAACAACCATACTTTGCATAACCAACTAAGTAAAATCAAGTAGACGTTGACCCCAAGGATTCTCGAGCTTAATTAGGACAAGTGACTCTAAGATGACTCTAAATTTTAAATTAATCAAATTACTGGTGTTTAGGCAAGTTGTTCAAAAGGTAAGCGCCTAAAGAACGTGCGGTTACTTAATTAGTTATCGTATTTACAGAGAGATTCCCCCGTTCTTACACTTACCTGGCTAGTGGTGTGATTAATTTTGAATTTGATGGACTTTAAAGAGAAGCTTGAAACTGTTAGGAACTGTCTAGATTTTATTTAGGTTGACCTTAAAAATAGTTTTATTTTGTTTTATTTTTTAATTTATTTTTTCTTATTTGTCTTTGTGTGCTTATTTGCTCATATAATTAGGAAAAATAAATTTAAAATAGCAGATGACAATGATAACAATGAAGTAGTGGAGTCTTTAGCACGTGAGAAGAGATCACTTAAGGAGTACTTTTTACCAGTCACACCTAATCACCTTTCTTGCATCGTGTTGCCACAAACTCGAGCGACACATTTTAAGCTTAAACCTAGTGTAATACAGCTCATTCCATCATTTCATGGGTTAAATAGAGAGGACCCTTACATGCATGTCAAAGAATTTCTAGATATATGCACAATTTTTAGGTTTCAAAAAATTTCAAATGAATCTGTGAGGCTTCGTCTATTTCCATTTTCTCTAAAAGATAGGGCTAAAGCATGGTTGAACTCACTTCCTTCTAATTCAATCACTGGTTGGAACCAATTAATTAGTAAATTCTTGTCAAAAATTTTCTCAATGTCTAAAACAAATGTCCTTAGAAGAGAAATTGCAATTTTTTGTCAAACCAAGGGTGAGTGATTTTATGTGTTGGGAGAGATTTAAGGACCTACTTTTAAGATGTCCCCACCATGGTTTCAAATTATGAAGACTCGTACAATATTTTTATAATATTTTGACCATGTCAAATCGTCACGTGATTGAGTCTACGAATAAAGGAGAATTCTTGAATTTAAGTAGCACTGATGCCTGATGATTTCTTGAAACTTTGTCCTAAAATTCTCAGCAATGGAATTTTTCAAATGAGAGAGAGAAGCCTAGAAAATGGGGGTTATATGAGGTAAAAGACGATTTTGATGTAAAAAAATGCCTTAGAAAACCTTACTAAGAAGGTAGAAGCCCTAGCCTTGAATCAAACTATGAATTCCGCAATGAATGCTAGGAATGAGGGGTGTGCATCGTTTGTCAATTCACCATACACATCTCCAGAGAGGTATGTTGAGTAAGCAAATGCTCTAAATTCTTATAGGAAATCATCTGATAGTCCATTTCCTACCACATACAACCCTAATTGGAGGAATCACCCAAACTTATCTTAAAGGCAAAATCAACCTCCAGTGAATTATGGAGGACAACAATTTGCAGTCCCGAATCCATCACATCCTCCAGGTTTTCAGTCACAATCTCAATTTGTTGCCCAGCAAAGAAAACCTTTCTTAGAAGACACTTTACAACAATTTATGCAAATCACTTAGCAGTCTTTTCTTAGTACCCAACAGTCTATCTTGAAGCTTGAAACTCAAATGGGGCAATTAGCCACCACCTTAGGCGAGAGAGAGAAAGGGAAGTTGTCTAGTCAACCCATTCTTAACCCTAAAGGTCAGTATGAAGTCATCAATCCTGATAAGTGTCTTGAGAAAACGAAGTTCATCACTACCCTTAGGTCTGATCAGAAAGTAGATAATAATGCGAATGGGTCTAGTGATAAAAAAAAATAGATGAGAAATCTACTCCTAAAGAATCAAAAGAGCCCGAAACATTTATTACGCCTTATGTTCCTAAGGCTCCTTTTCCACATAGACTTGACCCAGTAAAGAAAGACATACCATACAGTGATATTGTAGAAGTGTTTAAGCAAGTTTGCATAAACATCTCATTCCTTGATGTCATTTAACATGTGCCCTCTTATACTAAATTCTTAAAAGATCTATGTACAGTGAAAAGAAAAACAAATATCCCTAAAACCGCAATCTTGACCGAGAAAATTAGTTTCATAATCCAAATGAAAACTCTTGTCAAGTATATAAGGATCCCGGATGTCCTACCATTTCTTATGTTATAGGTGACCATGTGATCGATAATGCCTTACTTGATTTAGGTGCGAGTGTCAATCTATTGCCATATTCCGTGTATACGTAATTAGGATTAGAAGAACTTAGACCCACTTCTGTGAAACTTCAGTTAGCTGATAGGTCTGTCAAAATTCGTAGGGGTGCCATAGAAGATGTCTTGATTAAGGTTGATAAGTTTTACTTTTTCGTGAACTTTATTGTCATAAACACTCAACCTGTAGAGAATGTTAATGCCCAGATTCCCATAATTTTAGGATGACCTTTCTTGGTCACCTCCAACGCGATAATTAATTGTCACAATGGGGTTATGAAATTGTCCTTTTGAAATATGATGGTAGAACTCAATGTGTTTAGCGTTTGTCAACAACCTCCTGATCATGATGATCTATGTGAGGTTAATTTTATTGAGAATGTTATCCATGATTCCTTTAGGCAATCATCCTATAATGACCCATTAAAGAGTTGTTTAACTCTTTTTGGCATAAGTTTTTATGATGATATTGCTATAACGCCCCCAAATCCGGTTACTCTTACCTCGGACTTAGTGCTCACGATCTAAACATCCAAACACATATAAACAACATATAATACTAGTGCGGAATTAAATAAACATATGTTGTTTATTACAAAGGGTCTACTAGAACTCCCAAGGTCGTTAACCTTAAACAAAACATCATGCATAAACAAAGATTACATAATATAATAATTAAAATAATTACAACGATAGCTACTCCTTAGCTTTGCCCTTGCCTTTATCTGGCTTACCCCCTTCCGGGTTTTCTGGCTTAACTGCAAAAATTTAATTAAGCAAGAATGAGCAACAAATTTGCTCAGCAAGTATGAAAAGAAATCATGCTATAATAATTGAACAATAATATTAATTAAGCTTCCTTTGTGCCTTCAACAATTGAACAATAATTGTGAAGAAATCTAACAATGGATATATCATCAACAATAATAACTGACTGAATTAACATGCTGAGTGGTTATACAAAACCATGAACGTACTTCAGAAAGTTAACAATCGAAGGAACTGATAACAATCTCAACTACCAAGCACTTGAGGGGATCAGCCTCTTGTACTTGAAATATTGTGCACAACATTCTGCTACGTCGGTTTAAAGATTACCGATCAACTTTCCCTATTTAGGGTTGTTCATCTCAGTCTAACATTTTGATTCCGCCCCATATCAAATGGTTTGGACTAGCTTCAATGAATAATTAAAGATTCCATAAATGAATTAAACTCTCAGTCTAGCTGAACAAATAGCTTCGACTTGTTTTCAAAGAATTAATTTCTTTAACAATATACATTAGTTCAATAATTGAATAATATGTGATAAATGATTATCAATAGAATTTATGATTGAAATCAACAATAAAGATTTAATCTTATAATAATAATCGTACTCAAATATTAGAGTAGGGTAAGGTACTTGCCTTGCTCGCGACTCACGACACGCGGAATTAAAACATGTTTCTCTCGTAAACCTAATCACTATTAAATGATTTAACTATTAGTGTTAACCTAATAAATATAGTTAGCACACAACATCACATAATACACATAGGTATCACATAACACAACTATTATGTTATTTTAATGTCTCTTGACCAAATAAATTATATTAAATAATTTATTTGAGTAGTACTTAATTAATTATTTAATTAATCAAGCCACATAGATATTTTCCAAAAATACCAAAATGACTTATTATTTTTATATTTTCTTCAAATCAATAGAAAATTGTTATTCATGCACAGGGTAATTTTTCAGTTTTGCTTACTATGCTCAAAAATGTAATATTTATTAAAAATCGAAATTTTATCAGAAAAACCTGAAACTTGTCTGATAGCTTTATTAGACCATAATTAATATCCTGTAAAAATTTCATAATTTTTGGAGGAATAAAACTCAACTTATGGCAGTTTCCATTTTTAAAACCGAAAACTTTGTTAATTTACTGTGATCTCATCCGAAGTCGTAATGACCTCATTTTTGGACAGGAGCTTCTTAAACATATACTTTCATAGTCCAGAAGACTGTAATTTTTAGAATCTGTTTACTGGTCCAAAACAGTCCGGAAAAATTTTGGGCAGAATATTTTTCACAGTTTCCAGATTTTGACAGTTTTACGGTAAAAATCACTATAAATCACTCGTAACTCGAAATCACGTGAATCCAATTGGGTTTTCTTATAAACTTAAAGATCTATCCACCAGTATCTTCGGATTTTCCATATGAGTTACTGAAAAAAACTGCAACACACCCAAAGTAGGCTGTCCAAATTAAGGTTTTTGTACAAAACTACAACTTGATAGTTCTATGGTTTTCTTGGCATTTAAAGTCATAAATACATGTTTAAACCATGATTAAGAATCTACAAGATATCTTAACATGTATTACACATCATCAAGCTTTAAAATTATTTTTGAACATGAAGGAGTTTATAAAACACCATAAACTCACTATAAACACAAAATATCTAACTTATCAAGACATAAATTTATATCTACACATAGATCACATAATACTCCCCATAAATCTCCACCTTATATCTTCGGATCCTTCATGATCCCCACACATAAATTTCTCCCACAACAAACCATGGCATAAAACTTAAAAATAAAATCAAAACCTAGTAGATCTAAGAATAAAGAATGTTATACCTTCTTGTTTTGGTTGCTAGCTTTCTTCCTTGCTTCGATTTACATGGAAAATAACTTCCTTTGAACTTGACTCGGTTCAACTCACTACTAGACTCACTCTTTTCTTACTCACTCAATGAGTCAACTCGCTCCAACTCACTACACTAATTTGAGAGCACTTCTTGCAAGTTTTTCGAAAAACTCCCAACAAATGAGTTTGATGGCTATTTATAGCCTCCAAATCCTATACATACACATGTTGTATATATATATTCCAACTAGTTAGTCACTCCATTTTTCCATTCTAGTTCCTCTTATTTAGGGATTGGTTGGTCCTTTTCAATCGATTTCAAGTTAGCCAAGATTTACACTCCATCTCCAAGCAACAAATCAAGCAACATGCATGAAATTTCAACCCTTGTGGGGCCCTCCATCATGGTCGGATTCTTGCCCAATTTTCCAGCCATTATTGCTTTAATTTTAATAGTTTACTTGTAAAAATAAAATTCATCTAGAAGGTCTTTGATTGGATCATGGATTGGACCATCACTTAACTTATTTTGGGCCAATAAAACTCTTGAAATGAACCAACTTGTTGGGCTACCACATAAATCAATTGGTCTCCTAATTAAATAAATCGTTGGACTTCTTAATTAAGCCACGCCGTCTCTTTATCCACTAGTTCAATTAAATCACCACTTTGGACTCTTGCAAATTAAATTAGTCCATCATCATAATCCAATTAAACTTGCCATCTAATGGACTATTAATTACTTATACGTTGGCCTCTAAATTAATTAACCCACATACATACAACATAATCGTGTATTAAATATTTTAACTTCTCTTCTAACTTTAATTTAATTAAAGTTAATTAATCTATCATCATTACATCATTCTCATTGTCATATATGACAATCATACAAGCTTTGATTATTAATCATCATAATCTTAATCTCTTTCTTGCTCAATTGATTTAAATCCATTAATTCTCTTTAACTTTCCTTACTTAGTTAATGAATAAATAAAAAATTAACTATCACATCACATACAATATCACAAATAATTCTCATGAAAATTCATTTCATTAATATTAAATTAATATTTACACTATTACATGACACGTGGAAATCTCGGTCATTACATTCTCCCCTCCTTATAAGGATTTCGTCCCCGAAATCGCCCTTACAAGGTTCACTCAAACAAATGAGGATAATTCTTCTTCATTTTCTCTTCAAGCTCCCACGTAGCTTCTTCAATACTATGATTTCTCCAAATCACCTTAACTGAAGGTATCACTTTATTCCTCAAAATCTGTTCCTTTCGATCCACGATTTGAACAGGAATTTCCTTGTACATCAAGTTCTTCTCCACTTGTAATGGTTCATATGCAATCACGTGTTTGTAATCTGGCTTGTACAGTCGTAACACTGATACATGAAACAAGTTGTGGATATGTTCTAGTTCAGGAGGAAAAGCTACCTCGTACGACACTTCTCCAACTCTTTTCAATACCTCAAAAGGTCCAATAAATCTAGGGTTTAACTTTCCCCTCTTTCCAAATCTTATTTTCCCCTTCCACGGAGATACTTTCAAAAATACATAACTTCCTTCTTCGAAATCTCTGCTCTGTCGATGCAAATCTGCATATTTCTTCTGTCTATCTTAAGCTGCTACTAATCTTGCTCGTATCACACATACTATTTCTGCAGTCTGTTGGACCAATTCAGGTCCCAACAACTTTCTCTCTCCCACCTCATCCCAGCATAAAGGTGTCCTGCACTTCCTTCCGTACAAAGCTTCGTAAGGCGGCATGCCTATACTTGCATGATAACTATTATTGTATGCAAATTCGACTAAAGGCAAATGATCATCCCAATTTCCCTTAAAGTCCATCACACAAGCTCGCAACATATCTTCCAATGTCTAGATAGTCCTCTCACTTTGTCCGTCCGTCTGAGGATGATAAGTTGTACTCAACTTCAATTGCGTTCCCATATACTCTTGGAATCTTCTCCAGAAATTTGAAGTAAATCTCGGATCTCGATCTGACACTATCGACACTGGAACCCCATGTCTTGAGACTATCTCCTTAACATACAATTTGGCCAATTGATCCAAATTGAACATCTCTTACCTTCTGAATCCATACCACTTCTATATGTTGATAAACCACCTAAGCTTGAATTAAAACCTCTTCCCGAGACACTAAAATATGCATCTTTAGGCCAATATGAAACCTTGCATGTTATCATAGCATCTGAATTAGATAAAGAACAAGAAGACAAACTCATTAGTGTGCTTAGGGAACATAGAGAAACTATATGTTAGACAATTACAGACATTAAGGGGATTAATCCATCGGTGTGTATGCATAGGATTCACCTAGAAGATAATGTCAAACCCTCTCGTGAGTCCCAAATGAGACTCCACTCTATAATGAAAGAGGTGGTAAGAGCTGAAGTGATCAAACTTTTAGATGTGGGAGTCATTTACCCAATCTCTGATAGTTCCTAGGTTAGTCCTGTTCATGTAGTCCCTAAAAAGTCAGGAATTACGGTAGTCAAGAATGATAATAATGAGTTAGTTCCCACCCGAATACAAATGGGTTAGCGTGTGTGCATCAATTACCGTAAGTTGAATGCCTCCACTAGGAAAGATCATTTTTCACTCCCTTTCATTGACCAGATGTTAGAAAGGTTAACTAGGCATGCATATTATTGCTTTCTTGATGGTTATTCCAGTTATAACCAAATTCCCATAACACATGAGGACCAAGAGAAAACAACATTCACCTGTCATTTTAGTACTTTTGCCTACCGTTACATTTCCTTTGAGTTATGTAATGCACCTGCTACGTTTCAGCAGTGTATGATGAGCATATTTTCTGACATGATAGAACGTTTATTAGAGGTGTTTATAGATGACTTTTCAGTGTTTGGATTTAGCTTTAATGAGTGTTTGCACCATTTAACCCTAGTGTTGATTAGGTGTAAAGAAAAAAATATTGTACTTAACTGGGAAAATTGTCACTTTATAGTTAGGAAAGTAATAGTTTTAGGACATATGGTGTCCCATTATGAAATTGAGGTAGATAATGCAAATGTTGATGTGATTTTCAGTCTCCCACCTTCTAAAACAGTGAGAGAAATAAATTCTTTCCTATGTCATACAGTATTTTATCGTAGGTTCATTAAGGATTTCAATAAGATTTCTAGGCTTCTGTGTAGCTTGCTTACTAAAGATGTCTCTTTTCACTTTGACAATGAATGCCTAAAGTTTTTAACAAGCTCAAGACTTTGTTAACATCTGCACCCATCATTATACCGCTCGAGTAGTGTGTTCCATTCGAGATTATATGTGATGCTTCGGATTACGCCATAAGGGCTATTTTGGGGCAGCGTATTGATAGACTACCTCATGTGATTTATTATACAAGTAAGACCCTTAATGATGCACAACTAAATTATTCCACCACGAAAAAAGAGTTGTTGACCGTAATTTTTACGTTAGACAAGTTTAGGTCTTACTTGATTGAGTCTAGGATTATAGTTTATTCTGATCATATTGCAATGAAATATCTCTTGAGTAAGAAAGATATCAAACCTCGCCTCATTAGATGGATCTTGTTGTTACAAGAGTTTGACCTTGAAATTAGGGACAATAAAGGATTTGAAAATGTCATGGCTGATCATTTGTTAAGGTTAATTATGGAGTCCATTAATGAGTCATTGTCCATTAGAGAGTCCTTCCCTGATGAATAGCTTATGATTGTTTCCCAAGTACTTTGGTATGCTGATAGTGTTAACTATCTTGTCATAGGACAAATGCCCACACATTAGACTAAATAAGATCGTATTAAATTTTTATCCAGAGTTAAACATTTCTTTTGGGATGATCCTTACCTATTCAAATATTGTCCTGACCAAATCATTATAAAATATATTCCTGAAAGTGAGCAGAGCGATGTTATCTTTTTTTGTCATGATAATGCATGTAAATGTCACTTTAGTTCAAAGAAAACGGTTGCAAAAATTCTACAATGTGATTTTTATTGGCCAACTCAATTTAAAGATGCACATGCATATTGTAGTTCCTGTGAGAGATATCAAAAATTAGGAAGTATAACTCGTAAAAATATGATGTCTTTACATCCTATTCTTATTGTTGAATTATTTGATGTATATGGTATTAACTTTATGGGTCCATTTCCTAATTCCTTTGGCAATTTATACATCCTTGTTGCTATAGATTATGTGTCTAAATGGGCGGAGGCAAATTCCTCTAAATCTAATGATCACAAGGTGGTGGTAAAAATTTTAAAAGAAAACATATTTTCTCATTTTGGTACACCTCGTGCGATCATTAGTGATGGAGGAAAATATTTTTGTAATAGACATTTTGAACAATTAATGAAAAAGTATGGTATTACACACAAAGTTATCACATCCTACCATCCACAAACAAGTGGACAAGTTGAGATTTTTAATAGGGAGATTAGAAATATTCTTCAAAAAATGATTAACCCAACTACAAAAGATTAGTCTTTGAAACTTTGTGATGCATTGTGGGCTTACCGTACTGCTTTCAAAACCCCTATTGGAATATCTCTTTATCGACTAGTTTATGGCAAAGCTTGTCACTTACCTGTAGAGTTAGAGCATAGAGCTTTTTGGGCCATTAAAAAAATTAAATTTTGACTTTGACAAAGCAAGTACTCTTAGGAAATTACAAATTAATGAGTTAGAGGAAATCAGGAATGATACTTATGAAAGTGCTAAAACAATATAAGGACCAAATGAAAGTTTTTCATGATAAGAATATTCTTAAAAAATCATTTACACCTGGTCAAAAGGTCCTGTTATATAATTCTCATTTGCATTTATTTCTTAGAAAATTACGTTCTAAATGGTCAAGTTAATTCATTGTTCATACTTTTTTTTCTCGTGGAACTGTTGAAATAGGAAATTCTGATAATGGTGATGTTTTCAAAGTCAATGATCAAAGGTTGAAACCATTCTTAGAATTAAAGAGTCGGGAGGTAGAGGAAGCATTGCTAGAAGATCCTATCTATCAGGGTTAATATTGTTTGTTGAGGATCTTTTCTTTTTAATTGTATCTGGTGTAGGTTTATTTTTTTTTTAGTGTGTCATTCTTGTTTAGTTAGTTAGGTTCATTGTTCTCTTTGGGTACTAATGTTATTCTAAAGTGTTCATGATTTTGTTTTGTTATAGTGCAATGCAAAACCAACCAGGTATGATATTTCCCTTACCATTTGATATTGTCACTTATTTCCTTTATCTATGAATTTTTGCATGTACATTTTTGGATAGTATGTAAGAAAACATTGAGGACAATGCATAATTTAGGTATGGAAGAAAATTTTGCATTTTTGTTAATTTTGTATTTTTGTTAGATTTTTATTTATTTATTTATTTTTCTATTTATTAGGAAACAAATTTATTTATTTATTTATTTTTCTATTTATTAGGAAACGAAAAAAAATTGAAAAAAATGAAAAAATAAAAAAATTGTTTAACTTTTTATGAGTTTGATTAATTCTAATAAGTGTTCGTAGAGTAAAAACATTAGTATGATTAAAAGATTTAGAACTCTTGAACATTTGATGAGATACAAAATCTTAGTTTGGAACATCATCTTGAATAGGATTAAAATTCATATGCATTTTTGCACTTCATGTTCGCACTAATTTTTAGTTGTGGGGGTATAAACTATGAGTCAAGCAATCTTAAAGAATAAAAATAAAAAAAATAATAATAGTGTAGCGGGATGGAGCGTAAAACGCACTCCTTGTAAGAAAAAAAAAGTTGAAACTAAATAAATATAAATACTGCTTCAATATCCATTGAATAAAAAAAATCATGCCGAAAAGTATGATGGATATAAACAGCTTGACTAGTCGATTTTTGTGGCATTTATTATTCGAGTTAGTAAGCCCTTGAGGGTATCTTTACACCTAGTGCCCTAAACCCAACAGGTGATAGGGTTAAATAATACGATATTTTTATTCCCTAATACTTAGTTTTTATATTTATTGTGTGCTTAAATGTTTAATTATTTAGCTCATTTTGATTTTAATAGGTTTTATAGGATTTTAGTTAATTTAGGTAATTTTATAGTATTTTTATATTTCTTTTTATTTATGTGTTTTTATTTATTTTTAGTGTTTTATTAATTATTATGTGTTTTTATTATTTTTAGTAATTTTATATTCTTTTTAATATTTTTATTTTATTTTGTAGGAATTTATTAAAGTTGGATGGCAAAATAGTAATTAAAGCAGCTGGAACGCGGAGGGGCAAAGTTGTAAATAAATCGAAAAAGTTAACCGCGCGCATGGCGCGGGTAAGAAAAGGCACGGAGCAATACGACGTCGTATGGAATGACGAAGGACGCGCGCAATGCGCGGTGATGCTGAACAGTGGCAAGAAAGGAATAAAACGGCGTCGTTTTGATGCCAGTTCCGCGCAATGCGCGGGAGGCGGTGACCGGGCACTATAGCGAAGGACGCGTTTGTTTGGCGCGTTAATTCTGAAAACGAGATTATTTCGCGAATTTTGCTACTTTTTGATTCCAAATTGAATTTTAATTCCAATTAAGGTTAGGATAATAATTATTTTAGTTTTCTTTTATTTTTATTTTTATTTTAAATCCTATTAGGGTTTGGAAAGTGTACTTCCTACTAGGGTTAGGAGGATTTTGGAGCCTATAAATAGAGGGCTTGACACACAACGTAAAACACAACTCTCATTAGAATAAAAATTATCTCTTCTATTCTTTAGTGTTCTCTACAATTATGAGTAGTTATTTTATTTTTCTTGGTTTAAGTGATTGAAGTCATCAAGATTTATATGCTGTGAGATCTAATTTATTTTAATTGTTCAATTTATATTTTGATTATTGAATATTCTTCTACGCTTAATTTTATAATTAATTTGTTTAATTGCTAGGAGCGCTACTAGTTTATTATTCATATTAATCTACTGCTATTTGTGAAGCAACTAAGTTTAATAATTGTTTTGCAGATCAAAAGATTATTTTATCTTAGGAAGAATATTCATCTAAATTAAATACAAACACGTGGTTTGTGTTGTTTAGTTCAACGATCTCTCTAATTCTTTATGTTGCTATTAAATTAAATCTTTAGCACGTGTCGGGGGTTATTTAATAGTAAGGGTATTTAGACCACGTGACTCTACTTATCTAAAATTAAGGAGGGAGGAGAAAAATTATTCCACCTGCGAGTAGTTCTTTCTACGGTGAATCTTCAAAATATTAATTGATTTATTTTTACATCAGTGATCAGTTGTAAATTCTTGATGGTGGATATTAATTTAAACCAAGGTTTTTTTATTTTTATTTATTTTAGTTAATTTTATTTAAATTATTTCTTTAATTACAAAACTCCCCAATTCTTATTTGCAAAAACATAAAATTAAATAATCATTCTTTGTGGGATCGACTCTTACTTGCACTACTACATATTTATTTTTCCAAAGTAAGATTTTATTTTTGGGTGCTTGCGACATCACACCAACAGGCTTAGGAGTCATTGGTCAAACACTCGTTACATGGGTAACTCTGAAAAATCTAAGAAAAATAGACATTGCACAAGTCAAGAATAGAAAAAAATAGAAATAATTGGGAAAAAAAATAAGTTTGCTTGATTTTCATAGTAAAAGTCTTTACTAAGAGTTACATCACCTACACATGCATGCATTATGTGAAATTAATTTTATAAAGGATAGTGTCTAAAATGAAGATAAAGTATTTTTGATAAGGTGATAGAGTGAAATTGAATTTAATCTTACTTATGCGTAATGCCCATGGATATTTAGAAGTTTTATTTCAATTTCATAATTAGTTAAACTCAAAAAGATTTTATTTTAAAATTTAAATTTTGTGGGTATATTCACTGCAAATCCTCACGAGACACAACTCGTCCACTTAGGTTAACTTTGAAGTTTAAAGGCTTGTAGTATACGCTAAATACTATCGTGCTCCCTACGAAAGCGACTCAGGTTTAGTTATGATTTTATTTTACCTATTTTTTGTATTTATTTTTAGTTTTTTAGTTTTTCTTTTGCTTGAGGACAAGCAAAATCTAGATTTGAGGGTATTTGATGAGCATATTATTATATATTTATTTTCTCCAAAAATAAATTTATTAGTCTAATTTTATATTTATTTTATTTTAATTATCTTTATTTTGGTGAAACAGGAGCTGAGATTTTTAGAGCCCAAATTGTGAATTTAAAAGTAAGCCCGTGTGAAGAAGCAAGAAGAAAATTAAAAAAGGCCCAAACAAAAGATTTACCTAATATTCGTTGAATGTGCAGGTATAAAAAGAAGTAGATATTGATTGGGAAAAGGGTAAGAAAAGTCAAAAGGCTAAGTCAAAATAGAAAAAAAAATACATCCTCAGGGTTGTATTGTTATAAAAAGATGAGTCATCACGTTACATAGGGGGAGTTGAGCAGTAGCCACACATAGGGGTGTTCAAAAAATTTAGTTTTTTCGATTTTTTATCGAACCGATCGGTACCGGTGCTGGCGGTACCAGTTTATTTCGGTATCGACTTTTTGATTTTTTTATACTTTTCAGTACCGGTAATGGTACGGAGATTTCTGAATTTTAGTACAAACCGGTATATCGAAAAAATCAATTTATATATATAATAATAAATTAATATATATTATAATACTATATTAATATTAATAAATATAATATTATAAATTAATATATATTATAATACTATATTAATATTAATTATAATTATATATATTTGTATGCAGTATTAATGAAAAATCGAATCGACTTTGTACCGAACCGGTACTGGTTCTTGATTTTCGGATAATTCAAAATTGGTACCGGTTCGATTTTTTCGATTCCAGTTTGATTCTTTATCGATGAATACCCCTAGCCACACATCTGAAACACGGTAGTAACTTGTTATTGAGCAGATCCGAAGTTTCAATACAAAGCAGCAGCAACACCACGACGATAAAGGAAGAAGTAGCTCCGCTGCAAAGCAAAACGGAGACAAAAGCAGCAGCTATAATATATAAGCATAACATGGGTTATTTTTTAAACTTTGTAGTTGATAAAACCATGTATTGCTAAATCAGTTTCTAAAGTGTAGGATGAAACAATATTAATTATGTATACTCTAAAATTCACTATAAATTCTCAATTGATTTTAATGGTTAATAATTCTTATTATTTGATTGCTTTCAATTAACTTATTTCATTCATAATATCAAGTATTTTGAATAGTTTCAATTAGTTTAATTTAATCCAGGTTGCGTTTTAAACGTTTTAATTAAGAGCTGAGATTATTTGTTTTTCAAAAAGTGAATAGATACATATAATGTTTTGGTCTTATACATTAAGCCTTGAAAATAAGAATTTATAAAAAGAAATATTTTTATGAATTTAAATGAAATTTTTTGAGAAAGTATTGAATTTGATTTTCAAATTGCTACTCCGAATTAATAATGACTTGTAAGATATACATAGTTAATATTTCTAGATTCGGAACCTCAGAACTTTCTTCCATTGATTAAAAGTTAGTTTAATTATTAGTCTTGATTTTTATTATATTTAGTTTTTAGTTTTAATTAATTCAAAATTTATATTTCGTTAACTAGATTAGAATTAGATATTATTTAGATTTAATTAATAATTCAATAATTCTCATGAAATCGATCTCTTACTTTACATAAATCTATTTTACAATAAATTTATGTATTTATAAATATTTTATAAAATTTAAACACAACATGCACATTAAGAAATAAATCGGCAATGCCTTTGCTACAACTTTCACTATAAAATAAGTATAGATGCATTATGTGACCTGATAAAACTTTTGGTAGTCGCTTTGATAGAGAGTTTACTTTCACTGGTATCAAATCACTAAATATTAAATTTTTATCTAATATTACATCCGTACAAATTATAAAATTATTATTTATTTTTTAAAATTTATTTGATACATTTTTAAAATCAAAATTGAGGTAATTTATTAAAAATTATAAAATAATAAATTTTATAATTAATAATATTTTTTAGATAATTTATAGTATTTCATCAGTGTAATGACAGAAATTAAAGAAAATTATATTATTTTTTAGTTTAAAAATGTCTTAAACTAACTTTTAAAAATTAATAATAATCTTACATTTTGAAACAAATAGATTCTTAAGAATACATTTGGAAGTATAAAATTATCATTAAAAATCATAATTTTAGAAATATAAACCCAAATTTAAAACAAAATAAACATATTTTAGATGAATTTTAATATGCATAAAATAAAATAAAATGTCAAAAGTTCCCTCTTATCTAACCTATCCCCTATAGTTTTCCTCCTATATCTGTAAGATTAAAATATAACAAAATAAATTGTTCAAATAAAAAACAAAGATTAGCCATATTGGGTTTGGTATGTGCTTCCTTTATTTTTATTTTGGACTTTTTTAGATGATAGAATCATCACATATGTCATTTCATGTTACATTTCGTATCTGCTTTTGCTTTAAAAGTCACACGTGTTTTTCTTTGTCTAGCACTCATTTTGAGAATCTAATCTATATTTAATATTATAAATATTATTATAAATAATTATATCAATAATATTATTATTAAAAATAATATTTATATTATTAAATATGTATTAAAATAAATATAAAATAATGTATAGTAATATTTCATAAGTACACTAAAAAAAATTTAAACCTGAATTAGCCATCTTGAGAATAAAATATATTTTTGTAATATTTTAAATTAAAATTGTGTATTGTAAATATTTTTTATAATTTAAATTTTATTTATGGGACGGAAGGAGTACTCCAATTGTCAGCAAATTTCAACACTACCCTATTAAATCTCGAACCTTTTTTTTTTGTAGGTAAAAAGACAAAAAGATTACAAAAGGTAATTTTGGTTGGTCAGTTTAATGGCTTTTTAGCTTCACAGATGGCGTTCAGGAGAGGGATATTCCTTCAGCATTTTAGGTTCAGAAATTGCTTTAAATTCTCACCCCTCAGCTGCGCCAAAACCTAAAACCCAAAAGACAGAGTAGTGGGTAGCTGAAATTATACAAAATAATAGAGATGGAACAGACCTTCGTCATGATTAAGCCTGATGGTGTTCAAAGAGGCCTGGTTAGTTCTTTTATCCACTTTATTCCCATTTCTTTTTTCCTGGATTGGATCTTAGCCAATTTGGTTCTTGGATTTGTGGGCTTAAGTTAGTTATTTTTTTAATATAAATTTTATCATATGAAATCTTGCAATTGTACTGTTTGGATGTTGATGAAGGGGTGGGATGTAGAAAATTTGATAATTTTGATGATCTGTGTTTTGAAATGTGAAAATGAGGGGTAAATCTTTGGTGGTAATGAAATTATATGAGAGGAAATTCACTTACCAAACAATAAAATAAAAATTGAAACTTTTGTTGAATTTAGAATCCATAAGTGAACATCTTTTGTGAACTTATCCAAATGTTTGAGCACTGGATTTTTGAGCTTCTATACATCATCTTATGTATCATAATTGTTATTATTGTCTCAGGTTGGGGAAATCATTGGCAGATTTGAGAAGAAAGGATTCACATTGAAAGGTACCTTTTGGTTATTTGGGAGTTGATGTTCTTTCACTCTGATCACATAATTATTTGTAATATCCATTGCTGTTGGCATGAAAAACTCAGGACCCACCAGCTGATTACCCATGGAGCATACTAGCTTTGAGTCTTTGACATGATGTTTTGAACCACTTGATTTACTTGGATTGTTTCATTAAAAAATGGAATTGCTCTATTAAAACTTATTTTTAATTTTTTTTATTTAAAAAACAAAGTTTGCACCTATTCGATGGTTTCCCCATTTAATGAATTTTCTATGCCATGATGGTTTCAACCACTGGAGATGGTTAGATTGTTTCATTAAAAAAAATGGAATCGCCTTAGAAACTTTTAGAACGTAAGTTATTGGAGCCTGATAAGAATGACATCGGTTTTTGGCATCCTAATCCTTTCATGTTGATATTTTATTTGTAGATAGGTCATGTTGGAGCTGGAGATCTTTGCTCATCCCTTTTATTTAACTTTATATGTATATATTTGCATTTTGTAATTCTGCTAATGCTCATATGAATAACTAAATGAATTTATGTTGGGGAGCTAGGTTTGAAGCTCATTACTGTGGATCAGTCTTTCGCTGAGAAGCACTATGCTGACCTCTCCGCAAAACCCTTCTTCCGTAAATTGGTTGACTATATTGTCTCTGGTCCTGTTGTTGCAATGGTTTGGGAGGGTAAGAATGTAGTTACAACGGGTCGGAAGATTATTGGTGCAACAAACCCTGCTGACTCTGCTCCTGGCACCATCCGTGGTGATTTTGCTATTGACATTGGCAGGTAGCATACCATAATATTTCCCTAGCTAGTCTCGAGTTATGATGGTGTTATTTTTTATTTTGCTAAAGACTTAGTTGATTCCTTATGTCTTGCTATTAATTTGGTTTAACATTGCCAACAGAAAAAGGTTTAATAGTCATTGTTGATAAAACAATTTTGATTCATTTGTCGGACATTTTTCGTGGACAAGGTCTCATTTGATTTAGTGGAGATCATGAATAAATCAACCAACATCCATTTTCATGAGAAGCTTCGATGCCATGTCCCCGCTAGCTATAGAGCCACTTGATAGGCAATGCTAATAAGCTATGATTGGACTGATACTGACTTTTCATTTATTTATAGGAACCTGTGAACTAAATCAATACACTTTGTCCAAAACCGTTTTCTGCGACCTTGTTTTTAATTGCTATTATTAGACTTTTAAATTTAAATAAACGTCCATTTTCATGATCAAGTGCATTTTATTTAGTCTTATGAGGCAAGGCAAGTGAGATGTACCCTAAAATGAAGTCACTGGTTGCGTCTTTAATGTTAACTGTTACAACTAGTTCTATAAATTGAATGGAACTACTACAATGAATGTTAATTTGATTGTTTTTAGAGGAGGTTCTTCACCCCTAATAAGATGTGCTTGTTTTTGCTTTTCGCTGTTGCTGAAAAAACTAGGGCTCTTGATTTCATTAGACTTAGCTTCAAAATTAGGAACCCTAAGCATCATTAAATAAGAAGAATACTTTATCAACTTGTGGTGTCTAGCATCAGAATGAAAAACCTTGAGATTCCATTTAACATTGTAGATAAATTCACTTTTGTATTTTGGAATCCTTAGTCAATTAAAGCTTCAAGATTCCCCTTAAATTCACTTCCGATGGTAGCTAGTAATAGCATTTCTTTTCTATGAAAATGTCTTACCCGGATAATTATTCTGGGTTTGCAGGAATGTCATTCATGGCAGTGATGCAGTTGAGAGTGCAAGGAAAGAAATTGCTCTGTGGTTCCCAGAAGGCATTGCAGAATGGCAGAGCAGCCTTCACTCGTGGATCTATGAGTGAAGTTCTTCATATTGAGCTTATAAATGTTCCATATGGCTTTGCATTGTTCTATTCTCCCTTGTTAGGGAAACTAATAACTTATGACTCTAATGGATTAATAACTTATGACTCTAATGGATTATACAATATCCTAATATTTGAAGGTTGCTTCCCTTGCCTACAGGGATGATCTTTAGCTTTTACCAGCCATTTGGTTGCCTGGAATAATAATGATTGAAATTGATGGTATCTGATTGGTGTTTTAGTATTTTCAAAGTTTTCTTGTGCTCTAAAGTTCAGTATGCTGATCCTTGATAAACTCCTCTTTGCTGGTTGAGAACAATGATCAAGTATATATCGCTCCAAGCAGTCAATCTGATTCATTATTTTTAGCTTTAAATTACATCAATGTGCATTACTTTTAAGTAGTGGTGATGAAGATGTTTGTGGAGGTCATTCTAGGATGTTCATTCTATACTAAGTTTGCCCAGAAAACTTGTTGCTAGACTATCGAAGAGGATTCCTTGTTTTAATGTTGAAAGTCCTTGCCAGAACCTTCAAATTGGGGTCTATGATTGTATGGTGTGTATTTTGATTGATAGTTTTTATTAACTGAAGGTGTACTAGTTAGTGTATTTGTAGGATTTAAATATTTGCTACTTGACTTAGGGAAGCATTTAAATCATCCATGCGTGTGTCCTATAGAAATTATTCCTATCGAAACACATTTCGAAAAATTAGTTGATATATGGACTTCTCGTTCTGTATACCTTGATTTGTTTTGTTAATTCAGAGATCAGTAGGTGGCAAATGCACACCTTTGATGACTCGTTACTTTTCATAAGCTTGTTTTACCTCAAAACATACTTAATGAAGGGAGTTTTAAAATTTAACAAGTACATATAGGAATGATTCATAGCAAATGATTGTTATGGGTACTGTTTTAGCAAATTGATCTTATTTATAAATAACTGCCTTCTTTGACAGATTTTAATTTCTGATGCTAGGGATCATCACTATTCAAGACGTCTATATATATATATACATATGGGGAATGATCTATAGTAAAAGGTTATTATAGGCACTATTTTAGCAAATTGATTTTGCACAATTCATATGAATATCTAACGGTGCAAAATAGAAAAAAAAATTGTCCAGTAACTACTCTTAGTAGCGGCTGACCCAAAAAAAAATATTTTAGCCCAGCTAGTAGTCCATATTAAGAGTAATGGTTAGGCAAAATAACGGTGTTTAAAAAAAAAGAAAATTTTGCCCAACCGATACTAAGAATAACGGCTGGGCAAAAACAACGGCATTTTGTCAGTCACTATTCTTAGTCCGGTAGCCCTAGTATCAAAAATTAAAATCTGCACCGTGCTCAAGGTGAGGGATGTATAAGTGTAAAGTGTGCCTAAAGTATCGATGTGACTTTACGATCGCGGCCTCAACCCATGCAATACACCGCATTGTAAAGGGTTTGGTGTCTTTGTCTTTTCTTTTGTTCCACAAATAATTTAACTATCCACGTTAATATTTATAAATCATGTGCGACTTATTCAAATACTCAATATGGGACTTACATTTAAACCATGATCAATATGCCTACTTTTCTATTAATTATCTCTCTATAATTAATATAGAATTTAAAGTACTCTTGTTCTTTATAAAATATTAATGGAATTCTCAAGTTTTAGATATCAAGTTAACTAGAACTACCAAAGATTATGACTTAATAAAATCATGAACTTTAGGGGAACTCAACAATTCTCCCCACCCCACCACCCTCACCCCCACCCCTCTTCCAAAGTTTCTTGAATTCCCTTTGACTACTATCATCTTCATATCATAAATATCTCATACATAAATAAAAATGTCTTTTGATTTAAATCTTTATATAGTTTTACACATCCAAATTGTCAGAATTCATAATAGACTAAATTTTGAATTATGTATTATTTATTAACAACTTGTTGTGCAAACATACGAAAATATCTCATATAATTTTAAAAAATACACAACACATTAAAGAACGTGCGTTTCATCTTAGGATTTCATAAGACAACTTAGAGGCAAGTTTTAAATCTTCTAGAAGCGGCCCCATTTTCCTCAAATATATATGTGAAACTATCTTATCCTATTTTTTTCCCCATACAATCATGCACTTTACCTTAGATGAAATGAAGATAAATCCTTCGTTAAGTTCAGGTGCATAAATTGGCTATAATTACAAATGTTTTCCATTAAATTAGTAATTAGATGTTTAATCCAATGCTAATTGGGTTTCATTTGTAGGTTACCTCTAATTTTAAAAGCTTTAGACTCATTTCCCTGAAAGTCTTTTAGACAACATCCTTATCTAGGCCTTTGGTAAAGGAATCCGCCAAATTTTCTTTAAACTTAGACATAGTTAATTGCCACAAATCTGTTACAAATTTGTTCTATGATATATCCTTGTCTTAGACTTATGTGTCTTGACTTCCCATTATGCACCTTATTATAGGCACATGATAACGTGGCTTCATTATCATAAAAAATAGATATAGTTGTTATTGGCTTAGTCCAATAGGAATTTCTAATAATAAATCTCTAAGTCATTCAACTTCCTTTATTTTAGTTGCCAAAGTAACAAACTATATCCAGTCTAATACGTCTAATACATTGCATTACGCACATCAAACTATCAATTACACTAGCATATTTTAATTGAGACATGATTTTTCCTTTATTAGGTGTTAACTTAATAGAAGGATCATATGAAGTTGAAACAGCACCGCAATTTTTATGATTACACTTCTTTAACAATTTCTTTATATAATGAGATTGTGTTTTAAAAAAAAAATAGAATCTGAAGATTTAATAATTTTTTATACCCAAAATTACATTTGCCTAGCCTGTATCTTTCATGCAAAACAAGAAAACAAAAAAGCCTTAGTTTCATCAACTAATTTCATGCTAGTATCAAATATTAACATATAATCAACATACAAATAAATTATAACACCACGATACTTATTAAATTTAGAATAAACACACTTGTCAGATTCATTTATTCTAAAACCATGCGATACAACCTTTTCATCAAATTTTTCATGCCATTTTATGTGTTTATTTTAGGCCATACAATGATTTAATAAGTTTACAAACTTCCTTTTCTTGGCCTTTCAAAACAAAACTTTCAGGTTGATCCATGTAAACTTCTTCTAAATCTCCATTTAGAAAAACAATTTTAATATGCACTTGGTGTATAAATAAATTATGTATTGATGCTAAAGCTAACATTCTAATTGTACTTATTCTTGCTACAGGAGTATAGGTATCCAAATAATCAATACATTCCTTTTGTCTAAAAATTTTGGCCACAAGTCTAGCTTTAAACTTGTCAATAGATCCATCCGCTTTTAATTTCTTTTTAAACATCCATTTATAGCCAATGGGTTTACAACTAGGGGTAAATTTACTAATTTTCATGTTTTATTTGTCATAATAGAATCTATTTCATCATTAACGGCTTCTTGCCAAAAACCTGAATTTAGAGAAAACATTACTTCTTTAAATGTCAATGAATCTCTATCATGATTTTTCACTAAATAATTTTCTACATTAAATGTACAAGAAAGAGTAATTTCATCTCTATCTCCTACTAAGTGCATATAAAAATCAAAACCATAGACTTCTTGGTTATCTTCCTTTTACTTCTTCTAGGCCTCTCATCTTCTTTCTTTTCATGAATTAAAGAACATGAATTTTGATCCTCATTTTCTGTGTCTTCTCTTTTCCTTGTCCTAAAAAGTAAATTCTAATAAAATTCAGCATCCCTAGATTCAATTAAAGAAGTCACAATATAAGTAGAAGAATAAATTTTATTAATTGTATTTTATTTGTACATGCCATTAGTTTCATATCCCTTGCCAACATAAACACCACCTTTAGAAATTACAATACTATCGGATTCAAATAAAAGTTTAAAACCATATTTGTTTAACAAACTAACAAAAACTAAATTCTTCCTAATATCGGGAACATAAAGAACATCGTTCAAAGTTAGTGTTTTTCCCGAAGATAGTTGCAGAACCACTTTACCTTTGCCTATAGCTTTTGCCGTTGAAGAGTTTCCCATGAAAATATATTGATCTTTCACAGCTTCATATATAGGTCTTGAACATATTTTTGTTCCTTGCAATGTGTTTTATAGTGCAAGAATTAATCCACCACTCCACATCATCTTCAATCATGTTAGTTTCAGAAATCATTGCTGCAAAATCATTAAATGCAACCATATTTACTTGATTTTTCTGCACATTGAAGTTTTTTTTTTTTTCAAATGGCCTGGTTTGCCACATTTCCAGCAGACAATCTTTGCTTTTTTCTTTTGATTCCCACCATGATTATCATGATTTGATTTCTTCTTAGTAGAAGAATCACCATCATCAAATTTACGTTTCTTGCCCTTTTGCTTACTACAACAAGAGCCTTAGAAGATTTGTCTTCTAATTCTAGTTTATCCAAGTTTCTGAAATTTTCCTCAACTTGAAGAAATTGCACAAGTTCTTGCATAGACATTACATTTTTCATTTGTTTTAATTCTTTTCTGCAATCTTTTCAAGAATAAGGAGTTTTGATATAATACTTGAAACTTGAAAAGATCCATCAAGGACATGTCCCTCAGTTCACAATTTGATTCATCAGTAATTGTAAATCATTGGCTTGAGACATAACAAATTTATTATCATGCATTTTAAAATCATACATTTGACTTGCAAGGAATTTACAATTTCCGGTATCATCGACATGATATTTGACGTCAAGATCATCCCGAAGGTCCTTCGTAGTCCCATTCGCAAATTTTGCTTCATAAATATCATAAACGTAATTGACCATTGAATTCCCTTGCATATAAAGTCATCATCTTCCCATTTCAGAATTGCTTTACTCTCCTCTTCGGTGACTTGTTTTGCATTTGCAGCATGTGACTTTGCTTTCTTCAAAACATATGTAAGTTTTGCCTAACGCAAATAAAAATACATCTTTCATTTCCAGCGCCTATACTTGTCTAGTTTCTGAACTTGTTGAAATCATGTGCTTGTTGCTACTATTTTACGATCAGCTATTGTTCAAGTAAAATATCGTCTTAAGATTGTTAATACGTTATTGTGTAATATTTGAACAAAAGTCTAAATTGAACGAGGTCGTTATTTCCTTAAAATGATATTCGTCCTCTAATTACTGTAATAGATTATGCAATGAATACGTCTCTCAAGATAAAATAGGCATCAGAAATTCTATAATTTTGTTACCGTTTGCAGTAATAATAACAAAACAAAAATTTAAAAGGAAAGAAAAGAGAGAGAGAAAGGAATCAAAAAGTTGTCTTGTTAAAATTTGTCTGAGAAGGCACTTATTTATAACATAAATTTGTCAGTTTTATTCCAGCGGGTAGAAACTGTCTTCTAACCGTTGTCTAAAATGAATAACCTGTTTGAAATTGTTCAAAAAATATAGACCCAACCTGTGCTTGGGGCGAAGGCTCCTAGCGACAATGCAAAGTGAAAAGTGCACCTAAGGCGCCATTATGACTAGATCGTGACCCCGGTGGTGCAGGTTTTATTCCCAAAAAATATAGACTCGGCCCGTGCACTGGGCAAGGGCTCCTCCAAGCGACGATCTAAAGTGCACCTAAGACGCCAATACGATATAATCGCAACCCCGAACAACTAGGGGTTCAATGTCTATGCATTTTCTTTTGTTCCACAAGTAATTTGACTATTCGCATTAATACTTGTAAATCATGCGTGACATTCAAATACTCAACATGGGACATACATTTAAATCATGATCAACATGTCAACTTTGCTATTAATTATCTCCCTATAATCAATATAAAATTTCAAGTACTCTTGTTCTTTATAAAATATTCATGGGATTCTCAAGTTCTAACTATTTGCAACAACTCTATATTACTGATAAGAAGTAGCAGTGGTGATGAAGATGGTTTTTATAGAAGTATTCCATTAGAGGATGTTCTTTCTATAACTAATTAGCTGCCAATAGACAACCCAATAAAGGATTCCTTAATTTAATATTGAAAGTTCTTGCCTCAACCTTCAAATTGAGGTCTGTGACTGTATAATGTGTTTTTAATTTGAAGTTTTTACTCAAAATGTTTTAGTGATATACTTTCTCCGTTTTAAATTATAAGATTACTGTTGATTTTTTGAAGGTCAATTTGACATATTTTTATACTCAAAATTGAGATGATAAATAATAAATCGTATGATGAGTAATAACTAATAAATAATTTTTAGATAGTTTATAATAGTTATTATCATATTGACTAAAATTAATAAAAAAATCATGTCAATTTTAATTTTGAAATTCTTAAAATTAATTTTTAAAAAGTCAACACTTATCTTATAATTTGAAATGGAGGTAGTATTTTGTAGGAGAGAAATCTTTGCTACCTGAAATATGGTATTGAAAGTTATTGAAGTATCATGCATGCATAAGGGATAAGTGTTATTAATTGACTAGTTTCTTATTGTGAAGTTTGTAATATTTTCTACATTTTAACAATGTCAAATTTGCATCAGTTTTCAGAAAGAAAAAAAATTACAATTTTTTTGTAATGGTTTCAAATATTACCAAAGGGAGTTTTAAAAATTAATGTACCTATATTGAATACTTGTAATGATCCCTAGCTTCACACCTTTTTCTGCAAAACTAAGAATAAGCTGCAATTGCTTACTGCCCTCAACTAAGTGAGGAGGATTACCCACTAATTTAACTATATCTAACAAAAAAACTCTATCTTGAAGCCCTTATCATCAACCTTTTAATAATAATAAAGTCCAAGTTCATCGCGTGCAATACAAATTCAAAAAACAAAGTGAAGAACACAATAATAAAAATTAAATAAATAAATAACACTTTAACATTTTTTATGTTCAAAAAGTAGAAAAGTTTTTAAAAAATGAATTAAAGTTTAACACGACAGTTTATACACGAATTGTACTAAAATTATGTGAGATACATCATTAATGGCATTTTAGATGAAATTATCCTTATTTTAATAATGTGTTATAATTTTAACATCGCTTTAATATACACTATTGATCGGTTATCAAATTAAAACTCAAAAAAAATTAGCCATGTAAATTGTCCAAGACTAATAAATCTTTTAATAATATATGAGTATTAGAGCCTATTCGGCACCTACTTATAGGTTGATAAGTTAAATAAGTTGTTTGGGAACAAAAAATTTTTTTACTTATAAGTTAAAAAAAAGTCAAGAAAAATAAATAAGTTTTTGTTACTTAAAAAAAATGAATTATAAGTCATTTTTTTAAGTTGGTCAATCCAAATGAAATGACAAAAATGACATCTTTTATTTTTCTAATATTTTTCTTACTAAAAGATATTTTAGTAATATTTATATTTTACTTAACTTATAAGTCATTATTAGTCGAAAACTTTCACAACTAGTATTTATAATTTTCTACTTATAAATAAAAATGATGTCAAACACTTTAATTTATAAATCTACTAAAATTTTAATTTTAAATCAAAAATAAAATAAAATCATTTCTGAACAGTCCCTTAATCCAAACCAAATTAATTTATTTTTAATAAGAAACCCTCAACTTATCCAACCAACTGAAGATCCCTAACCTCCAGTGTCTCGGCAATTTCTTGAAGCTGTTTTTTTACACTCAAATCAATCAATTTCGACCCACCATTCCCATACCTAATGGTGAACCCGGCCACCAAGGATTCATCAATGGCTGTTTTAATCCTCACGTTCTTTGCTCCGGTCAGCTTATGCACTCCCTTGGCGATCTGCGCCAAGTGCTGCGACTCCAATTTCACCACCGACTTTACGATCGCCAGCTCCGTATCGGTCAACTTGTTGTAAACGATCTCGAATTCCTTCACAATTTCTTTTAACTGATCGATCCGCTTCATGTCGATTAAGATGTTGAGGAAATTGGCAATGTGCGGCTGGAGGTTAGAAGACGTCGCGTACCGGTCGACTAGCTCGCGTTTCGCCTCGATTGTGACGGTAGGATTTGTGAAGTAACTGAGGACTGCTTCGTCGGAGAAGAGATTGTCGATCTTCTCGAGGTCGGCGGCGGTTGTTTCTAGGGTTCCATTTGATTTGGCTACGTCGGCGAGGGCGGTGGCGTAGCTACCGGCGGTGCTGTCGGCCATTCTGGCTCCGCCGCGTCGCAGTTTTTTTGCGGGAGTAACGGTGAGTTTTGGGAGCCTGAGGCCGCCGGAGAATGAGAGCTTTTGTGGCTTTTTGGGTGTGAATTGAGCAGAAGGAAGTGACTGGGATTGGAATGTGATCGGAGTTTGTTGTAGAGCTGCCATTTCGCCGGAGAGAGAAGAGGAGAGGAGTTAGAGATGAGAGAGAATTTGTGAAGGATACAAAAGGGAGATTTTGAATTGTTTGAAATAGGTAATGATAGAAATTGGACAGTCAGCATCTTGATAGGTAGAGAGATCGACGGTGGGGAAGAGATCCCTTGCAGAACCATGGCCTCATATGATCTTCTTCTCGTAGAGGATAGCTAGTTGAACTCGTGTTATGACCAAAATGTCCTTCATCACAAATATTAAACTCGTGAAGGAGAGTAACATTGAAATCTGAAAATAATTTTGAGATCGTAAAATGTATAAACTTGAAGAATTAATATTTTCATAATAAAAATTAATATTTTTATAAAAATTTTATCACATAAATAATAAATGAAATCCACCTCCCGTGAGTGTGGTAGATGTTCACGCCTACTTAGTAGAGACAAAAGTTCAATCAGTATTAAGAGTATTACCTACATAAAACACGATAATTTTTTTTCAAATTTGTATTAATTTTAAATATCGACTAGTAGTAAAGACGCCAACATATGATGAATTTTTTTTTTATCGATCCTAATTAAAGGTCAAACAGTATTAAATAAAAGTGGCAGTATTTATCGAGTAGAGACAAAAGACATATGGCATATGAGAGTATTTATCGAGTAGATTTTGTTTAGTATTAAGTATGACTAAATTTTGTGTATTAAGAATTTTTATTATTACCGAAGGTCAATCAGTTTTAAGAGTAAATTTTGTATATTAAGAAATTTTATCGATTGTGGATACATAAGATATACGATCCAACGCATTCTAGTTTATTTGTAGGAGTTAAATCTTTGCTACCTGAAATGCTGCATTGTAAATGAAGTCTCAAGCAGAAGGGTCGATTTAAATATATCACCTGGCAATAAAACATTTTCTAATTTGCAAATCAATAATCAGAAAACAAAACGACATTTTTTTCCGAAATGTAACGCCGCCTAAATTTTGTGATAAATGTGATAAATTTCTATTATTAGACTATAAAATGACAATAAATTCTTAACATGTCGTTACTATTATTATCGTATCACTGTTGCTATATTTATTTACAAAAAAAATACTTAAAATTTGAGTATTATTTTGCCATGTAGGGAAGGAAGCATTTCAATCATCCGGGACTCCTAAAGAAATTTCCTGTCGGCCACAAATTAATCAGTAGGATCCTTACCCTAAACCCAAACTACGAAACCTACAGTTAATAGTTTACACACACACCACCACCTGGTAAGAGATAACTTAACTCAATCAAAAATCATAACAGGGTCAAATCCGAACTTGATATTCATTCTATTATTACTCCGAAAACTCAAATCCGTGAAATTTCCTGTCGGCCACAAATCAATCAGTAGGATCATTACAATAAACCCAAACTATGCAACCTACAGTTAGTAGTTTACACACCACAACCTGGTAGGAGAGAACTTAACTCAAATCAAAAATCATAACCGGGTCAAACATGAATTACTACCTCCGAACTTGATATTCATTCTATTATAAAACTCAAATCCATAAATTCCATTGTCATGTTGGAAAGCACAGAATCCAGGACAAGCAGATTGTATGAAATTATATTGAAAGATATATGGTGGGACAGAGAAACCAATACAAAGAGCTGTGGATGGCTTGCATCTTGCTTTTCAGGGCAACTTTTGTATATTCCTTGTCCCAGAGTAAAATTTTATCGGCTGAGAAGTGTGTATGAAGGCAAATCCTCGAGCCTTGTTATGTCTTCTTGCAAAAGCTCCCCTTCCAGCTGACGACGAGTTGATTTCATTACCGCCTGCAGTACAAATGACATAACATAGAAGGGCACTATTTGTAGATTATTCGTAGGTAGAGGACAAAGTAGATCTGCACGTATGAAAGCACTATTTTCACATTAATATGCCATTTGATAAGCCACCACCAATGAAAAGATACATAGACGGACTCTAAATGAAGGTCTTGTTTACTTCTTGAATTTTTCAATCGAATATTAAATCTTTGCCTAGAACGCACTTAAGTTGTGAATTTTCAATAATAGTTCCCTAATAACAAAGGTAAGTTTTTAGATTAAGAAATACTCATCGAGAGAAATTATGTCCATGTATGTCAAGGTAACTAGAAATTAAAAAAATTAAAAAAAAAAACTCAAAATAAGGCTCTCATTTGTGGACAGAGGATGTCTCTCTTTCATGATCCAACGGTTAAAAGACATCTATGTATTTTAAATTGTTTTCCCACATAACATTCCACCCAACCACTAACCCCTGTGCATATCACCCCATGCACAGCCAGGGAAGTTAACCTTACTCTACTTTTACATTATTACCTTGTTTTCTGGACAGGAGAGGCAGAGATGTCCCTATCTGAAGTCAATATGCTTTAGCAGTAGTGTAGAGAAACGTCACACAGAAATTTTGGAGGGGCCTAAAATCAGGCTACCCTATTAATGTCAACAAGCATGCATTTGAAACCAGTAGCATATGCATGAATTCAAAGAACTTATGACTGGGTGGCCTCTACTTGTCCCAACAAACATATTTTTTATTGAAGAAACGTACATTAAAGTCCATGTATGAAGCACGCATATCAAGCCATTGACGATCCATCAGCTTGTAGGCGATGCAATATAGAAGGTCAAATGCAGATTCATTTTCTGCACGGAAAAGACACATTTCGTAAGAACCAAAATACATGAGATAATCTGTGGGGTTATACAGCTGAATGGAAAGTAGTTGAGAACATCCAGTATCATCTGATGAGATCAACAACATCGGAAGCAGAATATTTCACTAAATTTCATGAGCAGATGCAGATCAGATTTGGCTAGAAGAGTGGTTTATAGATTTAAAAATCCATCGACACTGATACAAGTGCAATACAAAATTTCTAAAAGTGGTCAACCATTACCTGCAAGAAACTTCAAAAAGGTTGCTCCCACCAATGTCCGAGTTTTAACTGCACAGTTGAAGTACAGAATTAGCAAAATGCATCAAACTCCAAAATTCAAAAATAGGCTATTTTGATTGACATGCATATTTTAACCACCGATAAGGCCCTGCCTTCAGTTTATGCAAACCTTCAAACATTATGCTTTAATAAACTTGTTGCCCAGATTCCATAGAAAAGGTTTTAACTTGGCACACCATGGACAACATAATTATTATTTTAAGATAAAATACCACCATATAAAATCTTTTCAGTTCTTATTTACAATGTACAAGAATGATAACGTCTCTAACCATATTATTCAAAAGTGCCAAAGTGCAATAGTGAAGTAAGAAAACAAATAGATCGCAGTGCTATACATTCCATTTCAAGTCTTTCATCAGATACAACTCAACTGAACAAACGCCTTTTAATCACAAAGGCCTATGCTTTCTTACATGCCTATCCCAAGACAGGATTAAAGAGGAGATTGCTTTACGCATTGCGAACCAACCGTAAAAGTTAGCTACCTGCCTAACTCTAATGAAAATGAATCACGAGTCTTTTATCAGTTATACTGAAAAAAAAATAATGCAAGTTCAAAAGTTAATATTCTTCCTCCAATCATTTTAAATTAAGAAATGGACAAGAAAATTACAAACCTGCTTCAAGATCAAGCATCTGAATAAGCATAAATGTGATGTTCACACCAGCTACAGCAAATGGATAGTCCCACATGGTCCTATCACCTTCCTGCTTCCGGAGAAGGACCTGGAATGATTTCTAAAGAAAAATTGACAACTTTTAGGATGATAACATTGGTAGGAATGACCACAGGCTCCTTAATCACCTAAAAGCAATGGAACCAAAAAAAAGACAGCAAGCACACAGCATTTGAGAGCAAGTAGAGCTTTGTGTAATGTTACACAGCTTATACAGTACCAAATACATGGTCAAACTTTTTGTCTCAGAAACCACTCATAACAGGAAAGTGATTCAATGTTCAAACTATTACAAGTAAAAGGCACGCCAAAACAAAGAAAACATTACCATAAAGTTTCGAAAGTTACTATATCATAGGTCATCCTTTAGTAATTATCAAGAAATCAGAATAGCAGAAGCTTATATGCGCATCATAAAGGGGACATCGTAGAACCAACCCACCAAAGGTTATCATATGATTAATATTATTTAGAACAACGTGCAAATGGGAAGGGGATTAAATTCAAATTGAGATTTATTACTTGACAAATTTAATTCTTAGCTGTCAAAGTCCTGTTCAGATGAAGCATATTAAGTTCACTACTGTGAGTTCAAACTCCAACAAAGATTGCCTTGAATACATTCTTCGAAGCCAATTTTAACCTTTGAACACATTGGGGCTGAAGACACCAACTATCCAATCGTCCAAATGCTTAATTCAAATTACATATTAAATAAAAGATTCTTCAAATTAATAATAAATGTTAATACAGTTAATTGTATGCAATACCAAATGTCTTAGTATTTTAACTAACCAAATTAATTATTCAACATCAAGATCTTTCAAAATTTCAGAAAAAAATAACTTCACTCCCAAGGGCTTCAACATGCATAATCGAATAGCATAAAACTTAATGATTTTACTTGGTGCAGTAGAACTAACTTGCAGAGTCTATAATGCAAAACCAGGTATAACTAGCTCTGACAAACCCCACCTGAAATCCACAATTTTATAACTATTGAAAATTGTGTTGTCCAAACATATGAATTTGACTATTATTAACTATTTATTAAGATAGATAAATTTCCCATATTGAGCTACTTTTATAGATTTACACGCAACAGGACAAAAAGAACTTGATTGAGAAAAGAAGAAGAAGAAGAAGAAGAGGCTGATTTCTATTGTTTTTCTTTTTCTGTGTATATATATATTTTTTGTGATGCATGGGGGCAGGTGAGGGGGTTAAAGGAAGAGAGGAAGGGGGAGACCAACATGCAATGGCAGACACAGGATTTTCCTCCAGTGGGGGCTAAATAATACACTCTCCCTTCCACACAAAAAGTCCTATTTTAACTTTTGAAAGCCAATTGACGGCATATTAACTTTTAAAATTGATGTCATGCATGAAATTTTAGAAATAACAAATTTTGTGATTAGTGATACTTTTAACAAACTATACAATTGTAATACTTTTATTAACTAAAATCAATTCAAATCAAATTTGAAGTTTTAAATGCCGTCATTTGACTTTAAAAAGTCAAAATGACTATTTTTGTGGAACGAAGAGAGTAATATTTTAAAAAAAAATTGAAGTGGGCTTTATTGTTAATTATATATACTTGTGCAATTATTTTTAAAATTAGAGATACATTTCTAGAACGACAACTTTCCAAATAAATTTCTAACATTAGCTTACATGTAATAGTGGTAATATGATATTACTCGATCTACTTAGAATAAGTAATAGCAACATGAACTTCATACTAGTTTATAATCTATAATTAAAGAAAAAATGTACATCTAATTTTAAAACGGAAGGAATAATATACAATATCAATTCCTCAAATGTGAGTAATAATAAATCCATGGACTAAATTAATTTTAGCCCCTTAATTAACTGCACATTATCCCAAAAAGTTAGCAAATACTTGATACCTTCCTGCATCCGCCCCTGCCAACATGAACGCTTTCAATATTTTACACACAAAAACAAGCACAAAGAACACCAACACTTCGATAATCAACATATGGGTAATATCCCATACACATGAAATCATACATTATCCAGATATATAGATATCACCAATTAAATATAAGTTTTTAAAGATCATCAGATTACCTAGATTCTCTGCAAGTTTGGCATACTGAATTGGATATGCAATACCTTTATTTTTAATTTTTTGATATATTGGTTGTAAATCTTTACATTTGGGTTTATTTATTTTATTTTATTTTTGCTGAGAATGAAAGGACATTACAGAAGTATATATATATATAGAAAGAGAGAGAGAGATAGCAAGTGAACTGGACGTACCGGAAAATTCCTAGCAAAGTACAATAAGTTCTCCAGTGATATATAACCACCACCCCTACCAGAGAAACCCATATGTTAAAATAAATGAATGGGGGCAGAGAAACAACTGAAAATAACTATTTAAGAGAGAGAGAGAGAGTCATTTAGTAAAGATAACAGAAAAAAAAAAGTTGGCATGCCTAAAGTCTGTGGATGGATCTTTTCCTTGCCATCCCATTTCCTTCCACTGCTCAGATATTAAATCACAAAGTTGTTCTTCTGGAAAGGCAGCATTCCATAATGCCCTTAAAGCTTCCTACCACAACAAAGCAATATTAAATAATAATGAGAAAACATTAGCATAATTCAAATAAGTACGCCAGACGAAATAAAAATCTAGAACATGTTTTTCCTCCCATTATAAATATGTTAGTTTCCTAAATTTAATTAATTATAAGATAAAGAGTACCTGATGTTCAGGGAGGGAACTATCATACGCCACATCTATACGGTTCTGTAGCCTTTGGAAGCAATCCTCCTGCCAGCACCCCAAAGTGATATGGAACATCAAGATCTTAAGTCATTGCAGTTGGGAAAAATGGAAAAGAAAAAAGGAAAAGGAAAACAGAGGGCTGACTGGTGAGCAGTTAGCATACAGTTTTCTTTACTCCAACAGTTCTTATTTAACACGTGTATTTGTAGGCCCATACAGTATGCATGTACTTCCATCTATCTCTACATATGTTGTAGCTGACTAATCCCTAGTACAGGTATTTATAGATCCATGTATCTTTATTAAGATTCAGTCTTAAACATGTTGTAGTTGCTATTTGCCTATGATATCATATATACTCATTACTTATCATTCATATCTCCCCTAGTCATCAAGAACTTTGGATTAATCAGTAAGGCCTTCAAAAATTGTTATTACTCGTCCCTTTACAGGAAAACGGAAAATTAATTGATATATGGACTTCTAGATTTGTATACCTCGATCTGTTTAGTAAATTAAGTGATCAGTCAGCAATTGCACACCTTTGATGAGTATTCCATAGTTGATTGTTTTACTTCAAAACATACTTACTGAATGGAGTTTTAAAAATTAAAATATATATTTTAAATAACAATGATCCCTAGCATCACACCCTTTCTCCATTGAATAAAAGAAATAAGTATATGTATATAGAATAAGAAAAAGGCTAGCATCCGAATCAGGTTATATGAATCACACATTTTACTGCATGATGCAGGACAGCAAACTGAAAAAGGATGAAAAAATAGAGGGAAAAAAGTTCATTTTGATCAATTGCCACCAAGTACTCAATTTTATGAACTCTCAATATCAACAATAGTAGTCTGTCTAACCTTACGGACTATAAGGCTTATTTAAAGGGGACAAAAAACAAAACCTTAATGAAACACATTGTAAAAGACCAAATTACCCAAACGACTTGAGCAAAATGACTAAAAAGTAAATACCCTAAATACTTATATAAAGTACCTAGCATTCCACAAATCCCCTAATATTAATACAAATCCCAATTTTATCAATTTCTACCCAATTGAAAAATCTAAAGAATAAATAATTAAATTTGGGGCTGCTGCACTCCTCATCACTGCAAAATCATAACTGATTTACCCAAGTCAGCCAGACTATCACATATCAACACAAAGCTACCCATCCACATCCTCCTGATTGTGATATTTTAATTTTGGTAAAATAATTTTATATTTTAAATCATACCATTGAAGGGATTTCTTATACAGAATAAGTTTCTTCGAAAAATAATGATCCCTAACCCTTTATCAACTGGATGAGCTTCACATCTTTTCTCCATTAAAATATGAAAACAAAAGGAGAAAAGGGAAAGAGGTTAGTACCACAACACACAATCAGGTTATATCATATGAATAAAACTTCAGATTCCTAACTGATTACATTAAGTTAAGAGAGAGAGAGAGAGAGAGATTGCTTCCATCGAAAAAGATGGAGCAAGAGAGAGATTGCTGATGGGAAGTGTCCTAGCAATTCTAATAAAACCATGTTATGTAAAAAGAAAACTACCAGGCAAGGACAAAATGGCAAGAAACTCCCTAAATAGTTACAGGACGGGTTGATAGCTATTCATATGGTAAAAGAATACTTCTTGTCACCGTTTTCTTAAAGCTGCAATAACTCCAAACTAAGAATAAGATGTAATTACTCAGGAGAATAATTTAGCCAATGAAATCTCTGACAAGTTGACATTTAGACGCAGAAGATTTTCCAATCTCTAAAAATGTTCAACGTTTAACCATTTGTTGATTGCACACCTAATGTGGAGCTAAAGTAACAATATTTCAATAACTAAATAAAAGGCGCAAACCCTCCTACATTACACAACAACATGAACTAAGCAAAATACAAAAAAATAGATATCACTAAAAAAATGACATGCGGGAATAAGCATTGAGAAGTATAAATAATAAAATAAATTAAAAACTAAACAAGACAATGTCTTGTAGAAATTAGTACTTTGTGAAGGACGAATATAGATAACTCATACTGCCAGCGTCATTTTGCTTTCAATAAATAACATCATCACTGTTTACTCATTATATATCTTATTATTTAAAACAATATTACAGATCAAAAGGGGTAGATAAGCCTGTCAAAAGCAGTGCAAGATGACTTTAAATTATCACAAGGTGAAAAAAGAAACTTTAGATAATCCAATCAGAAGAATATTTACCTGAGCAGGGGTCAAGTCAAATGATGGGCGAGAATCACTATCTCTTCTCTGAGCACAAACACATGACAAGCCTCTTCCGATCCATGCTGCTGATCCTGCAACAACCTCTGCTGGACAAAAAAACTACTCTAAATTAGCTCATTAGTCATGTTAAAGTATCTATTTTCAAATGCAGTTACCAGTGAGGCATACACTTTGATCCATAAGAGTAAGTAAGAATCTCATAAAATATACAAGAAAATAATGACAAATATTCCAGAAAAGTTTGAATAAAATACCAGGAAACAAAAAATAACAGAACCATCATTCAATAAACATGGTTGACAATACTTCACGATTCATATAATTTACTATTGAATTCGACATATTTTCTAATACTTCTTTCAAAATAATGGGGGACAACTGGAAACAATAAATTGGTTATCAATACAAACATATAAATAAGATTCGGTTTCTGCCCATTATGTACTATCTAAATAAGATTTACAACAACATGCTACAAACAGATATCCAAAAGTCTAAACTTATCTTTTCGTGTAGAAAGATATACAAATAGGAAACTGTAAGCATCAGAGGGTACAAATATTGATTTACATATATGCATACTTTTAGACCCTAAGTGCATTTGAAAGATTAAATGACCTTGAGTTTCAGTTTTAGTTCAAAGTAAGTATCCAATACTTGGCTCCAGTGTCATGCAACACAATGTAAGCTATGAGTCATTAACAATAAAAGACAAAACCATAATGCAGTAGATTTTATAGGTCGATCGTGCTAAAATTTACCACATAGTAATATAAAAGCTATGAGTAAATAAAGATAAATTTTCCCAATCCCTACACCCCACTACTTAAAACCTGTGTACCAAAAACCACTTAGCTCTGACCCAACTCTCAGTCAGATAATTGAAACTAAAAACTAAATTTAGCACAAACTTTTGAATAAAGTTGACAGTCATATTACATATAATGCCTTCGAAATCATCAAAATTTGGGAACAGGAATTGAAGATGAAGAATATTTTCTTGGAACTTTAAACTAGCTTGATCCACATCCATTTGAAAGTCTCCAACAGCAATTGTTCTTCTTCTGAACTCAAACTGGAAACCTCCATATCCATATTCTTTTTAATATATGAAGTAAGGCCTCAACTAACTGAGGATTACCCGCTAATTTAACTATATCTAACGAAAGCTTTGCTTTTATACAAGTTTATGGGAACAATTTGGTTTAGGATAAAGCTGAAAAATCACAGAAGCCAGCAGAATTTATAGACTCCCAAATTGAAACAAATCTACTTCCTGATGGTCTAGTTTATTTCAGCACAAAATTCATCTTGTGCTACACAAATTCAGACAAACTAAGTGAAGAATCAGGGAGAAAAATAAAAAACAATTATAAAAAAAAAAGCAGCTCACTCACCACAAATATCAATGTAAGTAGGCATGAATACTACGTATATGATCTAATTTCAATCGACAGATCCAAACTTCTACAAAATTACTCCTGAGACAGAAAGATATAAGTACATGTATATTTATATGGAGACAGAGACTAATCAATTTGGGTAACCGAAATGAGCTAAGAGAATATACCAGAAGAATGGTAGTTATTGCCTCGATCAAAACCTTGTGAAACTCTCCTGACAGCGACAAATGATTCTCCTCGATCATCCATATCCACGCTCTAATTCATATCACCGCAATAAAAATTCAAACCAAATCACAGCAGCAAAAGCAGAATCAAAACTGGCAAGTAATTGAAACAATCGAAATGCTTCTCCGGAAAAAAAAAACTACGCGAAACGTCGAGAAACGAAAGCCCTCGACAATTGCGAAATGAATTCTTGCCGATAAACGAAAAACAAGCGTACAGTTCTTTAGAAAATGCGGCGTTTCTTCACGGAAGAAGATAGGGTTTCAAGATCTGCTCCATCGCAAGAGCAACATCAAACGCTTACATACTCATTTTTCTCTCTCTCCATATATATATATATATATAGGACATGGTTCTTATGGGTAGAATTCGGTAAATGCATCTTATCCTTTTCATAAATAGATTTAATAATCCAAAAGAAGTAGAGACAGACTAGTCTGTCGTCATAAGCTGTAGCCACAGAGGAAAAAAGGTTCAATTGTTACTTTTTCTGAGTAATTGATTGCAGGCATCGACAACTACAGGTGATGGTTGTCGATGGTTGCTGTCGATGCGTCGATGCGTGAAACAGACATCAACAACCATCGATGACTTAATACCCCTTTTTCACTAACAAGTTTACTATTTGATTGCTGGTTTTAATAATCTAAATTATGAACAAACCCCACTAGTAATCCTGCAGTTCGATCGGAATCCATTAATATATCGGTCAAATTAATTATCTGTTCAACCACTAGTTCAATCGATAAAATTAATTAATTGACCAAGTTTTAAAAAAAAAAAAATCAAAAATATTTTTATTTTTAAAATTAAATATTTTTACTAATATTATAATATTATTTCACTATATTTTAACTTATAAAAAATTAGATATTTTAAAAAATTATTAATTATTAATAATATATTTATGATGTCACCGATTTAATAGCAGTTCGATCATTAGTTGGACCAATAACTCATTCACCTAATACCATTTTCGATTCAATGATCGGTCAAAATTTACAACATTGTTGCCAAAGCCATTTATGAGCTATTTACAATGATATTCTTTCTACAAGATGCATCGCTTGGAGTCACATAGTCTAATTTTTCTTATCAAATAATTGCTCTTATTCATTTGTAATAATTTGAGTTCGAATCGGATTTAAATTAAGACTAAATGATAGAGTTAAGACAATATACACAATTGCACATATTCTATATACTCAGACGTGAGATTGATCGGGATATCATATCACTCATCATATGGTTAGAGAGATATTATATCACTCATCATGTGATTAGAGAGTTATACTAACAATTAATATTTTTTTTATTTACGTAAATATACAAATACCTTTTTATATATAATAACTAATTAAGTCTTAAAATTAACAAAATTTTTCCTAACAAATTATTTAAAATTGGACATGACCCAAATTTTAATATCATGTCTCATTTTTTAATAATTAAAATAAATATAGTGTTTAAATATTATATTTAAATATTATGTATTTATAATTACCTTTTACGATATGTGCCAAACACGCCCCATGTGACTATTCTTTTTTTTCTTTCCCATGGTACAAAAAAGTCCTTTCTAATTTGGTACATGTCACTTGTATTAGGTTCATTTGTCGTATAAATGAGTCATGATTGAGCTAAATTTCTCTAAGTTCGTTCGGAACTTTAAGACGGGCGGTGGGGCACCCCCAGGGTTCTTTCTGAAAAAATCTCTATATATAAGGGTGTTCAATGTAATTATAATATACCTAAAACTTCATGATAATCTAGGGGATTATTTACTAACCTTTATCCAAACGATGGAGGGAATAACTTAACTTCATAATAATCTAGAGTCACGTTTGTTTGCAAGAATTATAGTCTCGGAATTATAATTTCAGGACAATTAATCTTAGGATTAAATAATCATAATTATATGTTTGTTTTTTATGGAATTATTCATGGGATAACTTAAAATAATTACATGTTATGTTTGTTTTTTCAGAATTATTTAAAGGATTGGATAAAAAAATAATTGTTAGACTATTATATCCTTACTAAATATAACATATTTTAAACTATAATTTAAACTTATTTATACATAAAAAAAATGATGAACAATTAAATTAAATTTAATTATCACAAATTAGCACATAAATTATCATATAAATTAACAAATAAATAATGCAAAATACATGATATGTGAAATTTAATTTAATTGACAATTCTTTTAATAAATTAGAAATCAATGCACTAAATTTTGTATGTTTTGACGATTGTTACAAAATTTTCGTGTTTGTTGACACATTAAATGCTCATCAAGAAAAAGTGTGATCAATATACTAATTTTGTCTAAATGAGAAATTTAATTTATTTAATATATATAGACACACACAAGTATGACCAAAACTAAAATTAGAAGAATAATTAAGATTAACTATTTTATTTGACCACCAAAATTTAAAAAACTTGCAATAATTTAAAAGGATCAAGAACCATGATAAGTTCAGTCATCAATGTCATGTTGAAAAACTTATCTAAATTAATTTGATTGGTTATTTTAAAGATAATTTAGTCATCAGGTTATAATTCTCAATTACAAATTATATAATTATAATAATACATGTTCAAATTCAATAAATATAATTATAATTTGTTATATATATATACACACACACACACACACACACACACACACACACACACACACACACATAACTACTAATCTAAAAAAAACTTTACAATTAAATTAATTTAATAAATAAAAAATATTATTAAAAATACCACGTGCCTCGCACGGTTCCAAACTTATGTATTTAACATAAACATATTTAATATTCTCTACAGGTAAATCATAAGATTTTATCACGTGAATTATTGGTTGGTCAAACGAAAAATTATGGAAATATCATTTATTTTCAACAATTCTGTGTATTTAAATTTATAAACATTTTTGGCTCCAGATTTTTCTCTCATCCTCCAAGCAATCAAGAGAAACGTGACTCCTCTTCAGAGAATCCAGCGGCTGTGGAAGGTTTGAAGTAAAAATTGAATGGTTTGGATTGGATATAAAAGGACTATTGCAAAAAGGCTGGGGTAATTTTGTCTAAAAAAATTTAATCCTAAATGGTAGGGATTATAATACCATGTTGAACATGGGATTAAATAATCCCTCATCTTAACTTATTTTATAATCCTGGGATTAATAATCCCAAGTTCAAATTAAAAAACAAACAACACACTTGGGATTAATAATCATATCCCAAGTGTAATCCTTGCAAACAAACATAGCCTAAGGGGATATTCAGGATAATAACCTCCGATATTAAGATAAGTGAGCTATATCAATGGACCAAGTGATTATAGTTTTTTTTTTTGATTTTCTAAGTCATTTTATGATTTATTTTTAAAAAAAAAAAAATTTATGTAATATTATTATATCAACTGTAATGTGCATTCTTTGGCTGTGGTATCTAGGACGGAATTATTTGCAAGAGTTCATATTTCATAACACTTTGCTTGAATAATTAATTAATATTTACAATATACTAATTAATTGATGACATATTGAATATTTTTACTGGTTTGGGCATAGACAGGTTTGTGTATTACCATGTTTATTTTGAATGTAATTATGTCATTTTTACATTTATTATTATTTATTTAAAAAAAATTGTCGCATGTTTTAAAAATTTATGACTCGCCCCTGAGATAAAATTTTCTAGGTTCTTCACTGTGTGTGGTTCACATCTTATGATAAAATATTTAGTTGTCTTTCATTAACTGTGATTTTAGCAACTTTATCATACATCTTTTCTAGATCGATGAACACCATATGAAGGTTCTTTTTCTTCTCTTAATAGCTTCTCACTGTTGTATGGCTCATGAGTTTAATCCTTTTAAAATACTGCATTTTTTAGTATCTCCATTATTCGAGTACATTGCCATTAACGTACTCTTCCTACATTATTCGATCATCTTTGTAGTTGAAAAATCTTGTTAAATAGAATAAGTCAATTAACACCATATTTTCCAAACACCTCCTATGACCCTCCCAAATTCGGGGCTACTCAATCCATTTTGAGTCGCCAAAAGGCAAATAATAAACTATTATAATATAGTACAAAGTACAATAATACATTACTTATTAATACATAACTAAGTTTTTTTTATTCTTGTCATACTATTTTATAACATGATAAAGACTAGCAACTACCAACTCAGACCATCACTCCATTCTTCGACTAATCCCAGCTACACTCTCATTTTCTGAAAAGAATAATAGAATAAAATTGTGAGCTCGAATAGTCCTGTAAAAAATATTATGACTAAGATAACGGTAAGTAAATTATCATTAGTCTTTAACAGTGATAAATTCTTGATAAAATATAATAGACAACAAGTTTTCAATTAATAACAACAACAGAATGAGCAATCTATTAGAAGAGTCATGTAGATTATGATGTGTACTATCTTCTCTTTTATAGAAATTCATCATCAAACTTTTATCATCTGTAACATCAATAGTCATGATCATGTCAAACAACAGTTATTCTTTGTTCTATGCCAAAGAGAACTTTCACTACGTGTCCTAAAAGACACTCAACAATCATATCGTCTTTGCCACAGGCCAAAGATATTCACCAGTCATATCATTTGTGCACTCAGGCCACAGATATTCATGATAACTTGATTCTTGATAATTAGTACAAATAACAATGATATAAATAATTAATAGAAGAAAGAGAATAATAGAATAAACAATACAGAATAGAAGTTTACAAATTTTACTTTGTTCAGAGTCAAATAATGTCTAAATTGTCAACACGATGTGGAGTCAAATTCAAGAATGTTATTTAATGTTCATAACGGTTAAAATTCAATATGAATGTTTGGATAAATAGAAATGTTCAAATAAAATGATATTAGATGAAGCGCAAACTATTAATCATTTTAGAAATTTTATCGAACAATATTTACTATAGTATGTTTAAGAGTATAAAAAAAAATATCCATTACCTTAACACGTGACTAGATACTATTTTCTATGAAGTTTATCAACTTATATGTGTATGTGTGTGTGTGTGTGTGTGTGTGTGTGTGTGTGTATCATTCAATTAATAACTACCACACATAAATTTCATGATATACATTAACTCATATGAAATCATCAAAAGTGATTTGATAGTATAAATTTGTGTAGAGTATAGAATAAAGTAAAATAAACTTCAAAATAATTTTTGAAAGTAGATAATATTTAAAAACAAAATCTTCCAAATGATTTTTTTTTTAAATAAACTTTCTAAAGGAAGAATTATAAACACCGTGTGATATTTCAAAATAAAATCTTCTAAATGAAACTTTTCAAAATAAATCTTCTAAAGGAAGAATTATAAATACAGTGTGGTGTGTATGGGTGTTTGACCAACTTTTATAAAAAGACTTAATTGAACAATACTAGCACTATTACTAATATTCACAAATACTTAAGATAGCCTTAACGCACTCAAAGTGAACTTATACAAAGTAATATTTTGAGAGTAAAAGAAAAATAAGCAAGAAAATTATGAAAAATCCTTAAGTTAATGCCTTTATTTATAGTCAAAAGTCTTATCATAATACAAGATTTCCTAATTTAATCTATATCGTACATTTCGTGATAATGTTTAATTTGACACCCCCAAATCTGCGCCCACACAGTCCAAACTTGAGTTGTCAAAAGACTACAACAAAATTATTACAAAGTAGAACAACGTTCAACAATACAGTGTATAATAATATACAACTAAGTTTTCACTATTATTAACACACTATTTTACAATACGTGAAGACTACAATAGCTATCTCTCAGACTCTCACTCCATTCCCCGGTTAAACCCAACTACGTTCTCATCTCCTGTTGAAAAGTAATGGAACAAAAGAAATGATGAGCTCAAATAGCCCAGTAAAGAATATCATGACCAAGATAATGATGAATAAATTATCATTAGCCTTCAACAGTTGAGTTCTTGATAAAATACAACAGACTACAAGGTTTATATCAAAAACTGCAGTTAAATTCTTGAACAATGTTCAGATCAATAATAACAGCGGAATGAGCAATCTATTAGAAGAATAATGCAGACTATAATGTCCACTCGATTCTCTTTTTAGGAAAAATATCATCAACTTTTATCATCTGAAATACCATTAGTCAAGATAATTCAATTTCATAGTTCCTGATCATAATCATGCAGATCAACAGTTCATCTTTGCCCTACAGGCCAAAGACATTCAATATAACACCAACGATCATGATTATACCAGATTCAGCCTTTGGTCATAATCATACCAAACAACAGTTCATCTTTGCACTACGGGCCAAAGAGAACATTCACCACGTGCCATAAAAGACACCGAACAGATGTATCGCCTTTAACCTATTATATCGCCTTTAACCTATCATCTGTTCAACAATTATATCACATATGTGCCCCCGGCCACAGATATTCACAACAATTTGATTTTGGATGACTAGAATGATGAACAGAAGAAACAGGATAAACAATAAGTATCAGAAGTTTACTATGTACAGATTCAAATAATGTCCAAATTGTCAACATGATGTGGAGTGAAATTCAAAAATGATATTCAAGATCCACAGTTCAGAATAACAGTTACAGTTCAATAGAAAGGTTCACGTAAATAGGATGGTTCAATTGAAATGATGAAGTGCAACTATTATGGAACATATAATATTTTCAGGAATTATAGAAGCAATAGTTCCATAATAAGTTTCGATTTAGGTGTATGAAAAAAAATAATATCCCTTACCGTAGCAGGTTTGATTAACAAAAGGTGAAGGAAATTAATATCCCTTACCATAGTAAGTTTGAATAATGGAAGATGAAAAAGATGGTATCCCTTATGAGTATAAAGGAAAATAATATCACTTACGAATATGAAAGAAAATGATATTACAAACGAATATGCAATAAAAGTTTCATGTGATAATTCGTGAAAACAAATTATTTCCACAAGAGACAAATAAAAAATGAATACAAAGAGTAATTCCCCAAACATGCGGTAATCCGCGTAGTCAGGTTATTCTCAGAGATTAATAAGAAATGAATACGAAAGGTTATTCACCAACATGCGGTAATCCGCGCCGTAAGGTTATTCCCACAAATTAATACATAGAAATAAATGGCATATTTTATGAGTAAGAAAGAAACGATATTATTTTCGAGAATCAAATAATGATAATCCCTTACCTTAACACGTGACTGGATATTGATTTAAATGAGGTTGATTAACTTGAACAGTACACGCACACTTATAGATCTTCACAAATACTCAAGATGACTTAAGCACACTTAGAGAGAACTTTCACAATGTAATATCCCAGATATTTTCAAGATTTTAAATAATATCTTAATTGATTTTATTAAAGGTTATGGTTTAAAACCTAGAGTTTCAAAAGTGAGATGTGTAGAATTTGGGTGAACATTTTTTGTAATATAATGTATTTGTTAGAAATTAAATGTGAGAATATTGTAATGATGCATGTAGAGAATTTATTAAAGAAATAAATTCAATTGAGAAGTGAAAACGGTTATAAGGATATATATACATAGTTATATATTCCTAGAGTTGTGTTTGTTAGCCAAATACGAAGATGAGTAAATTTAATACTCAATTAAACTAATAAATTAATTAGTTTAAAAATGAAGTCGTGTAATATAATTAATTGATTAATTATATTAGTTATGAATTAAAAGTTGTGAAAAATATAGGATGATTGTCTAGAATGACAATATTAAGAAGTTAATTAATTAAGTAATTAACTTAATTATTAAGTTGTGGTATAGAGCCCAATATTGATTTAACTGACTAGCTCAATGAAATGGTGTAGCAAGCCCAATGGAAATGTAGAGAAGTCCAATGGTGGGATTTAATTTCCAAGCTCAATGAATTAATTACGGTAGCCCAACTTAGAGTTTAATTGTTTTAATTGTTGGGAGCTCTAAAGGAATTAATCTAGTAGATTAAATTTAAGAAAATTAAAGTGTGAATTGGATTATATAATTTGTCCGAGGAAGGTATTGAATTAAGTTTAATAAAGGAAGTCTGATTAATGAATTTATTAAATTAACGGACTAACTTAAGATTTTTGGGAGGAACCCTAATTAAATATTTAATTAATATTGAATATGGCAAGTCCAATTTGATTACATAAATTAAATTAAATTTGATTATTAAATTGTTCCTTAATTATTTAAACAAGCCAATTAATTAAATTAAGTGACGGACTTGTGGAAAATTCTATGTGATTGGGTATTTTATTAATCTAACCCAATGTTTTAATTAATTGGGAGCCTAGTAAATTAATTTAGTAGCCCAACATTTCAATGGATCAAAGGAGTATCCATGGCCCAAATGATTAAATTCCAAAGCCCAAACATTGACCCATTTGAAAAAGCTTCTAGAAGACATTAATATATCAAATTTGGCTATAAAAATAATTGGAAATTGGGGAAATAAAGGGAATGGCCGGTGGATGTGATGGTAGAGTACTTGGACTCCAAATTTTTGTATTACTTCGGTTGTTTATATTGAGTATGGAACACTCAAGCATATGACTAGCAATTTATGTAAATGGTTGACATCCATTATATACATATATGTGCTATATGTATAATCTTTTACTACTATAAATAGAGGCTAGCACTTTTAAGTTAGAGTTTACAAAATTGTTGCTAGAGTTCTTCTATAGAGGGTAGTAAAATTTTTAGTGAGTTAACTCGGTGAGTTAAAGAAAAAGGGTAGTGAGTTAGTGAGTTCTTTAGTGAGTTACTACCGAGTCAAGTGAGCCAAGTCTAATTCTTCAAGAGGAGTGTGCTTGGATGTCATCTAACTCCATCATCTATCTTTGGAAGGAGAGAAAAGTAGCTCACAAGTCTAAAAGGTATAACACTAACCCTAAACCCTAGTTTTGAAGTTCATTATGTTTTATATTGAATATTTATGGTAAAAAATTTATTCTCCAGCTCTAAAGGTTTAGATCCATGCTAGATTGGTAGATCTAGGGTTACATGGGTTTAACATGAATATTTATGGGTGTTGGTATTAAAAAGTTTAGCAAAATGTATGAAAACGATTTTTACCGACGGAACCTTAAACGAACGTGTGATTCGGAGCTTTATATTTTGAAACCTAAAAGTTAGGTATGAGATTTTCTTCTTTGATATGGTAAATATATAAGTTAAGAACAAAACCTAGTTGGTATAATGTTCATGTGAGTTGTTATGGTTAAGATATGATTTTTGAACCAATGATTTGTGAAATTAGTTTTCATTTTGTCATTGCGAGCGATTTTAAGTATAGATCCATTTGGAATTTGGATTTGTGATACAAATATAAGTTGTAGAGGGGGAAATTCTAATGAAAATGGACTCAAGACTCACCTCAAAATGTTTTGTAATGAAGGAGTTATGATAGTTTTAATCAAAGGAGCAAAAGTTGAAAAATCAGAAAATGACAATTCTGCAGATTCTGCAAGAGGAGGGCCGGGGCCCTTGTTTCCTTTGTAAAAGGAGGGCCGGGGCCCTTGGTCACTGTTCACGGCCAGTGAGTTTTCCGTTCCGGGTCGGGTCGGGTCGGTTCGGGTCTTTTAAGTCCAAAATTGATAAAATTGCTTAAAAATTAATATAATTAATTTAGGACCCAACTTTAATAATTACTTATTATTTATAATAAATAATAAATAAAGTAAATAAAAACTATTATTATAATTAATTATTATTTAAAGGATATCAAATGGTAATTAAAGAAAGATGAAGTTAATAAGGTAATTATTTATTATTTTAATAAATAAGGATAATTAGTTAATTATTATTTAAATGATATTAAATAATAATTAAAGGGAGATAAAGTGAATAAAATGATCATTTGTTATTTAATGAATATTAAATAATAAATGAGATTAATTAACTAAGAGATTATTATTTAAATAATCATTAAAGGATTTGAGGATTGTTAAAATATTATTAAATGATTAATAATATTAATAAGTGATTAAAATATTATTAAATGGTTAATAATATTAATAAGTGATTTAAAATATTATTAAATGATTAATAATATTAATAAGTGATTAAAATATTATTAAATGGTTAATAATATTAATAAGTGATTAAAATATTATTAAATGGTTAATAATATTAATAAGTGATTAAAATATTATTAAATGGTTAATAATATTAATAAGTGATTAAAATATTATTAAAAGGTTAATAATATTAATAAGTGATTAAAATATTATTAAATGGTTAATAATATTAATAAGTGATTAAAATATTATTAAAAGGTTAATAATATTAATAAGTGATTAAAATATTATTAAATGATTAATAATATTAATAAGTGATTAAAATATTATTAAAGGGTTAATAATATTTGATTGTAGTTATATATTATCAAAGGTAGATAATATTTTGAGATATTTGGTACATTATTAAATGTCCAAATCATTAAGTTGCGTAAAGAATAAAGTTTAATTGAATTAAACCAAGGTAAGAGTCCATTAGTGATTAAATATTAGACAACTTATAAAATATAGGTTGTATGAAGAACGCAAGGTATTGGTGAAAGATGTTTAAGTGTACCCGATATGTCCAACTAGATTTGGGCTAGGGGTTTTTGTCCGGAACGTATAGGTTCATTTGTCGGACAACTAAAGAGTTAATATTTTGAAGTTAAGGTCTTAAGTTAAGACTAAGTAATAGTCATTATATCTAATGATTATTTCAATTTCCTATATATAATTGTAGGTTGAACGAGAGACGCAAATAAGCGTAACTGGTAGAAGCAAACCAGGCAAGTTTTTCAGAATGTGTTGCATTATGTGCATGATTTATAAGTTTATTATTAAACTGTGAGGTGCTCATACGTAGTTATATGCAAAGATGTTTTAATGTGCCGTTGTGAAACAAGTTGACTTGAACTGTTAATATGTGGTAGTTGATTTAAGACAATTGTTCTCATTGCACTGTATGTCATGATAGATACTAGACATGAAGCGTAGATTAAATGCGAGGCATGTTATGCATGAAATATGTATGTACTGCAAAGCATAGTATGCATGAAGCATGAAGCATGATTGAACTGTTTTACGTGTTATGTGAAACTGTTAGACTTGTTGAGCCGTCGTGCTCACCCTTGCTTAAAATAAAACATTACAGAGTAGCTTGAAGAAGCCGATTACTTCGGTAGAGGCAAAGATGAAGATTGACTAACGAGTCATCAAGATTGAAACGTAGGTGCTTTCGTAGTAAAACCTTGTGGTAGATTAATTCATTTACTTGTGTATGTATATATGAAGAGTTTATGTTTTGTTGTGCTCTAGATTAGCAAACTTAAAATGTTAAGAGAACATTTACATATTATTTTTAATATCATTTTCAGACGTTGTCCTTTATGTATAAGGATAATAGGATGGTGTGATTGAGTCATTATGCATATGATCTCAAAGTGGGAATAAGATTTTAAAGATTTCGATTCTGGAATAGAAAGAGATGATATAAAATTGTAAAATTGTAAATAAATGGTTATTTTTCAATTATAATATTGTTGTAATTCATGAACAATAAGGAAAAGGTTGTACTCGTGTTGAACCGGATCCGAGGTTCAAGGAACCCGGATTTGGGGTCGTCACAAGTTGGTATCAGAGCTGATAGGTTATAAACCTTAGGTAAGAGTACCTTAGGCTATAACCGTGTAGAAGATAAGTAAAATGGTAAATGAATAAACTTAGGATGAGTTTAAGTAATAAAAGATGAATTTGGAAAATTCATATATAGAAGATTATCCAAAGATGGATTTGAGAAGAATGAAAAAGGTCACGTTGTACCTAATTTGAAGAAATGATAGAAAATATCTTATGATAAGATTTTGAGAAGCATAAAGAAAATGCTAATAAGGTCATGAAATGATCTAGAGAGATGAACTCGTAATGAGGCAGATGTGCTAAAATATGAATGGATAAAATTCGTATTCAGTTAAGAAAAATTAGTGGTTTGTGGGTTTTTAATTGAGGACTCATATTAGTGGTTGAGTTGTACGATTCCTTGTATAGGCAGGGAATTTGTGCTTTGGTTTTAGAACCGCTTAGCTTCCTATATTAATATAGTGGTTGAGTTGAACGAACCCTTGTATGGGCGGGGGCTATGATATGTCAGCGAACCAATTTGGGAGATGCTGCTGCGAAACTTGGCACGATCAGGGTGTATCGTAGAATAAACGTATGCACTGATGGCAGGTGTTCCTTACAGTGTTGAAGAGTTGGGAAACTGATGTATTTGTTCTTGGTTTAACGACCGCTTAACTTTCTATATTGATTAGTGGCCGAGTTGACCAATTTCTTGTATGGGCAGGAGATTGTGTTTGGTTTGACGACCACTTAGCTTCCTATAATGATAATCGATTGAAACCTGGTGTCGCGTTATTTGTTATATGAATGTTGAGAAGGTGATTCTGTTCTCATGTATAACGAATAGGTAGAGGATGTTAAGTTAAGTTCGTGTTCTGAGAACCGACACGCATGGAAAGTTCGTGACTCATAGTTATGTGGTGAAACCCCTCAGCGAATGGGCGACTTTGGCCTGACTAGGACAAGTTCCTCAAACCATATGATTGTGGTAAGTTCCTGAGCCCAAATACGTGATAAGTTTGATGAACAGTGAGTATGGATAGAGTTAAGTAGTCAGGTTAAGGCTATACTAGATATAGTTATTAAGCTGGAAAAGAATGTGGAGGAAAAATTTGAGGTGTTTTGAGGTTTTAGGATATTCCAAATCTTCTAGCAATGCTAGATTTTGAAATTCTTAAAATCATGCTAAATTCGCACTTTTGTGCTTTTGAAAAGACAAATGTATTTTAGAGATCATTAATGCATTTAGTGCAGAGATGATAAACGATGGAGTCATCAATGCAGAGTAACCTAGTGTTGGATGTATTTTTAAGCCCACTATGGTACGATGTAATATGACAAAGTCAAAATGATTTTCAGTATTTTGAAACGCTTAGAAAAGAGTCTATGCTAATTGTTTCGGCTAGACAAATTGATTTAAAGATATCAAAATGTATTTATAAAATCATCACACGCCATTAGAGCCATGGTGCAGAGATGAAAAAGACGGAATTCTCAACGTACTGTTGCAACGGTGCGGTATCATGAAGTCCTAAAAATGTATTTTGGTTATTTTAATCTGAAATGATTTTCAGTTCGTAATATACGAACAGTCTAATGATGTGAGTCTATGTCATTTATTTTGACTGGACACTTTTTGTCAGAAATGAGTCAAGTTTTATTTTCCAATCCAACGTATGCTGGAGCGGAATTTTGTAGTAAGTCTGAGGTGAACAACCCCATAATGGGGGATATGTCAGAGCCATGAATAAAGAACTCGCGAGGGGGCGCCCAACAGTGGTGGCATGTTGATATGGGTTGGTAAATCCAAAGAGTTCGACCCCAAAAGAAGTTGTTGTGCACAACGCTAGAGTACGGTAGGCTGATCACCTAGCGTACGAAACAATTGTGGTATGTTTTCAGTCATTGTGATTGATAAACTTTCTCGCAGTATGTTCACAGTCTTTATGACTCCTCAGAATAGTATGAAAGTTTTAATGAATATTTTGATTTTCAATTTATTCTTTGTAAGATATTGATTTTCAATTTATTCTTCTGCAAGATATTCCATTGTTCTGGAATTGTGAAAAGTATGAACTTCCTAGAAAATGGTAGTCATATAATTTGATGAGTAAAGAGATATTCCCAGAGATGAAAAATTGGTAGAAATGAGTATGATGAAATTTTGGGGACGAAATTCTTATAAGAAGGGGTGAATGTAATATCCCAGATATTTTCAAGATTTTAAATAATATCTTAATTGATTTTATTAAAGGTTATGGTTTAAAACCTAGAGTTTCAAAAGTGAGATGTGTAGAATTTGGGTGAACATTTTTTGTAACATAATGTATTTGTTAGAAATTAAATGTGAGAATATTGTAATGATGCATGTAGAGAATTTATTAAAGAAATAAATTCAATTGAGAAGTGAAAACAGTTATAAGGATATATATACATAGTTATATATTCCTAGAGTTGTGCTTGTTAGCCAAATACGAAGATGAGTAAATTTAATACTCAATTAAACTAATAAATTAATTAGTTTAAAAATGAAGTCATGTAATATAATTAATTGATTAATTATATTAGTTATGAATTAAAAGTTGTGAAAAATATAGGATGATTGTCTAGAATGACAATATTAAGAAGTTAATTAATTAAGTAATTAACTTAATTATTAAGTTGTGGTATAGAGCCCAATATTGATTTAACTGACTAGCTCAATGAAATGGTGTAGCAAGCACAATGGAAATGTAGAGAAGTCCAATGGTGGGATTTAATTTCCAAGCTCAATGAATTAATTACGGTAGCCCAACTTAGAGTTTAATTGTTTAAATTGTTGGGAGCCCTAAAGGAATTAATCTAGTAGATTAAATTTAAGGAAATTAAAGTGTGAATTGGATTATATAATTTGTCCGAGGAAGGTATTGAATTAAGTTTAATAAAGGAAGTCTGATTAATGAATTTATTAAATTAACGGACTAACCTAAGATTTTTGGGAGGAACCCTAATTAAATATTTAATTAATATTGAATATGGCAAGTCCAATTTGATTACATAAATTAAATTAAATTTGATTATTAAATTGTTCCTTAATTATTTAAACAAGCCAATTAATTAAATTAAGTGACGGACTTGTGGAAAATTCTATGTGATTGGGTATTTTATTAATCTAACCCAATGTTTTAATTAATTGGGAGCCTAGTAAATTAATTTAGTAGCCCAACATTTCAATGGATCAAAGGAGTATCCATGGCCCAAATGATTAAATTCCAAAGCCCAAACATTGACCCATTTGAAAAAGCTTCTAGAAGACATTAATATATCAAATTTGGCTATAAAAATAATTGGAAATTGGGAAAATAAAGGGAATGGCCGGTGGATGTGATGGTGGAGTACTTGGACTCCAAATTTTTGTATTACTTCGGTTGTTTATATTGAGTATGGAACACTCAAGCATATGACTAGCAATTTATGTAAATGGTTGACATCCATTATATACATATATGTGCTATATGTATAATCTTTTACTACTATAAATAGAGGCTAGCACTTTTAAGTTAGAGTTTACAAAATTGTTGCTAGAGTTCTTCTATAGAGAGTAGTAAAATTTTTAGTGAGTTAACTCGGTGAGTTAAAGAAAAAGGGTAGTGAGTTAGTGAGTTCTTTAGTGAGTTACTACCGAGTCAAGTGAGCCAAGTCTAATTCTTCAAGAGGAGTGTGCTTGGATGTCATCTAACTCCATCATCTATCTTTGGAAGGAGAGAAAAGTAGCTCACAAGTCTAAAAGGTATAACACTAACCCTAAACCCTAGTTTTGAAGTTCATTATGTTTTATATTGAATATTTATGGTAAAAAAGTTATTCTCAAGCTCTAAAGGTTTAGATCCATGCTAGATTGGTAGATCTAGGGTTACATGGGTTTAACATGAATATTTATGGGTGTTGGTATTAAAAAGTTTAGCAAAATGTATGAAAACGATTTTTACCGACGAAACCTTAAACGAACGTGTGATTCGGAGCTTTATATTTTGAAACCTAAAAGTTAGGTATGAGATTTTCTTCTTTGATATGGTAAATATATAAGTTAAGAACAAAACCTAGTTGGTATAATGTTCATGTGAGTTGTTATGGTTAAGATATGATTTTTGAACCAATGATTTGTGAAATTAGTTTTCATTTTGTCATTGCGAGCGATTTTAAGTATAGATCCATTTGGAATTTGGATTTGTGATACAAATATAAGTTGTAGAGGGGGAAATTCTAATGAAAATGGACTCAAGACTCACCCCAAAATATTTTGTAATGAAGGAGTTATGATAGTTTTAATCAAAGGAGCAAAAGTTAAAAAATCAGAAAATGACAATTCTGCAGATTCTGCAAGAGGAGGGCCGGGGCCCTTGTTTCCTTTGTAAAAGGAGGGCCGGGGCCCTTGGTCACTGTTCACGGCCAGTGAGTTTTCCGTTCCGGGTCGGGTCGGGTCGGTTCGGGTTTTTTAAGTCCAAAATTGATAAAATTGCTTAAAAATTAATATAATTAATTTAGGACCCAACTTTAATAATTACTTATTATTTATAATAAATAATAAATAAAGTAAATAAAAACTATTATTATAATTAATTATTATTTAAAGGATATCAAATGGTAATTAAAGAAAGATGAAGTTAATAAGGTAATTATTTATTATTTTAATAAATAAGGATAATTAGTTAATTATTATTTAAATGATATTAAATAATAATTAAAGGGAGATAAAGTGAATAAAATGATCATTTGTTATTTAATGAATATTAAATAATAAATGAGATTAATTAACTAAGAGATTATTATTTAAATAATCATTAAAGGATTTGAGGATTGTTAAAATATTATTAAATGATTAATAATATTAATAAGTGATTAAAATATTATTAAATGGTTAATAATATTAATAAGTGATTAAAATATTATTAAATTGTTAATAATATTAATAAGTGATTAAAATATTATTAAATGGTTAATAATATTAATAAGTGATTAAAATATTATTAAATGGTTAATAATATTAATAAGTGATTAAAATATTATTAAAAGGTTAATAATATTAATAAGTGATTAAAATATTATTAAATGGTTAATAATATTAATAAGTGATTAAAATATTATTAAAAGGTTAATAATATTAATAAGTGATTAAAATATTATTAAATGATTAATAATATTAATAAGTGATTAAAATATTATTAAAGGGTTAATAATATTTGATTGTAGTTATATATTATCAAAGGTAGATAATATTTTGAGATATTTGGTACATTATTAAATGTCCAAATCATTAAGTTGCGTAAAGAATAAAGTTTAATTGAATTAAACCAAGGTAAGAGTCCATTAGTGATTAAATATTAGACAACTTATAAAATATAGGTTGTATGAAGAACGCAAGGTATTGGTGAAAGATGTTTAAGTGTACCCGATATGTCCAACTAGGTTTGGGCTAGGGGTTTTTGTCCGAAACGTATAGGTTCATTTGTCGGACAACTAAAGAGTTAATACTTTGAAGTTAAGGTCTTAAGTTAAGACTAAGTAATAGTCATTATATCTAATGATTATTTCAATTTCCTATATATAATTGTAGGTTGAACGAGAGACGCAAATAAGCGTAATTGGTAGAAGCAAACCAGGCAAGTTTTTCAGAATGTGTTGCATTATGTGCATGATTTATAAGTTTATTATTAAACTGTGAGGTGCTCATACGTAGTTATATGCAAAGATGTTTTAATGTGCCGTTGTGAAACAAGTTGACTTGAACTGTTAATATGTGGTAGTTGATTTAAGACAATTGTTCTCATTGCACTGTATGTCATGATAGATACTAGACATGAAGCGTAGATTAAATGCGAGGCATGTTATGCATGAAATATGTATGTACTGCAAAGCATAGTATGCATGAAGCATGAAGCATGATTGAACTGTTTTACGTGTTATGTGAAACTGTTAGACTTGCTGAGCCGTCGTGCTCACCCTTGCTTAAAATAAAACATTACAGAGTAGCTTGAAGAAGCCGATTACTTCGGTAGAGGCAAAGATGAAGATTGACTAACGAGTCATCAAGATTGAAACGTAGGTGCTTTCGTAGTAAAACCTTGGGGTAGATTAATTCATTTACTTGTGTATGTATATATGAAGAGTTTATGTTTTGTTGTGCTCTAGATTAGCAAACTTAAAATGTTAAGAGAACATTTACATATTATTTTTAATATCATTTTCAGACGTTGTCCTTTATGTATAAGGATAATAGGATGGTGTGATTGAGTCATTATGCATATGATCTCAAAGTGGGAATAGGATTTTAAAGATTTCGATTCTGGAATAGAAAGAGATGATATAAAATTGTAAAATTGTAAATAAATGGTTATTTTTCAATTATAATATTGTTGTAATTCATGAACAATAAGGAAAATGTTGTACTCGTGTTGAACCGGATCCGAGGTTCAAGGAACCCGGATTTGGGGTCGTCACACACAAGAAGTATTTAGAGAGAGAAAGAAAGAACAAGTAAGGAAGTTTATGAAAAATCCTTAAGTTAAGACCTCTAGTTATAGCCAAAAATCTTATCATAACCAAGATTTCCTAATTTAATCCAAACCGTTCATTTCAAGATAATGTTTAATCAATACCATTCATTTCATCTTTTAAGATTTCTTTAATTTAAACCATTCATTTAAAGATCATCTTTTAATCTACACCATCCATTTCAAATTCTATATTATCTTTAATCTATACCATTCATTTCATCTTTTAAGATTTTCTTAATCTAAACCATTCATTTAAAGATCATATTTTAATCTACATCATCCATTTCAAATTCTATATTATCATTAATCTATACCATTCATTTTATATCACCTAACTTTATATTATAAACAAATAACTTTATTAATTCAATTATTCAACAATAATTCACACTTATTCATTATTATGACTAAATGTTATAAATACAGTATAGTTGACACTCTGAGTTAGATATTAAGTCAATTAATTAATAAAATACAACTGTTTAAATAACATCATAATAGAGATAACAATAATATAAAAAGTATGTAAAAGAAAGAATACGTTACTGTGTCATGACAATTATTGATTCAATAATGTGAATTACTGTGTATATGCTACTGTGACAATTATCAGTTTAATAATATGAATTATTGTGCATGTGACAATAAAGTCAAATATTGTACGATAACCACTTTTTCAGTTTAATAATACAAAACACTGTGCAATGTCGTGTGCTACTGTGCAATATCGTGTGCTACTGTGCAATACCGTATGTTACCGTATATTACTATTCTTTTACCACCGGATATTTTAACAATTAAAAGTGATAGTATCATTGACCAATTTAAAAATTGTTTATGTCATTTTCTATATCCGACAATTATTCTTTGTGGGGTCCACCAATGATTGGTTCGTACGACATCGTCGTACGAATATTCCCCGACAGAACGAATATTCCCCGACCAAACGAATATTGTCCGACATAATATAATTTACACATAACATCCTTAACTTTTAACTTTATCAATTTAACCAATTACTGTTTCATGAAAATATATATGGAAAAAAAATTAAATTTTATATTTCATAAAATTCGGGGTCTTACATTTAATCCATATCACACATTTCACTTTTTAAGATTTCGTTAATTTATACCATTCAAAATACACAACTATTATAATACAGTACAAGTACAACAATATAATACTCAATGATGCACAACTAAGTCTTCACTATTGTCCGTCACACTATTTTATAGTATATGAAAACTACTACAGCTATCACTCGGACATTCACTCCATTCCTCGACTAGTCTCAGCTACTCTCTCATCTCCTGTTGAAGAACAATATAACAAAAGGAAATGAAGAGTTTAAATAGCCCAGTAAAGAATATCATGACTAAGATAATGATGAATAAATTATCAATAGTCTTCAATAGTGATGAGTTCTTGATATAATACAATAGACAATAAATTTTAGATCAACAACTGCAACGAAATGATAGAATATAATATAAAATAAGTCTTTAACAAATATCTGCAGCGGAATAAACAATTCATTAGAAGAATCACGTAGACTATAATGTCTATTAGCTTCTCTTTTTTAGAAAAATCATAATCAAATTTTATTATCTGAAACACCACTGGTCATGATCATGCTAAACAATGGTTCTTCTTTACCCTAGGCCAAAGAAAACTTCCACCACGTGCCCTAAAAGACATTTAACAATCATATCGTCTTTGCCCCCAGGCTAGACATGTAAAAAAAGTCTACAACCTATAGGCTAGCCTGGCCCGGCCTGGTCAAAACTCGGCCTAGTCAAGGCCTGGGTTGGTTTAGCCCGGCCTGCAGGCCTTCAACAAACTGCTATTTAGATGTAAAAGTCTGGCTTGACCCGGCCTGACTAAAAGTCCAGTTTGGCTCAGTCCGCAGACTTAGACCGACCTGCTAAAAGTTTGCTTGGGTGGAATACATTCAATACACATATATTATACTAAAAGAAAAATTTTCTTAGTAACATTGAAGTTGATGGTTGATAATAAAATATTTGGTATTATATTTTACATAGTTTACTGAAAGTATTTTTTTTAATAAGGACTAAGAATCATAGGAGTAAAGTAAAGCCTAGCTTGGCCCTTCCCGTGGGCCTTAACAGTCCATAGTTGTGTTGGGAAACCCGGCCCGGCGACCCAAATAAAATTTGCACATAACATCCTTAACTTTTACCTTTGTCAATTTAACCACTTACTATTTCAAGAAAAATATATATGAAGAAAAATTAAATTTTGTATTTCATAAAATCCGCGGTCTTACAAATATAATACCGTACTGTTTTAGAATATTATATAAAGATAAAATAAATTTTATTTAATAAAAGTCAGGGTCTTATAAGGGAGATGATTTATAGGATTGAAAATGGAATAGTCTTAAATATGCTTGAAATATTCTTGACATCTTAGTGAAATATTCATTGAAATATTCTTTTTATTATATTATTTATTATTATTATTTTAGAATATGTTTAGAATATTATTTAGAATATTCTTGAGAATATTCCTTTTCTGGAATATTATTTAGGATATTCTAGTAATATTCCCTAATTTAGAAAAAAAAAATAATCCCGATAATATTCTGAGAATATTTATAGAATATCTCAAAGAATATTTCAAAAATATTCTAAGAATATTCTATTCTATAATAATAATAAATAATATAATATAATAATATAATAAAAAGAATATTCCAAAGAATATTGTAAGAATATTCCTCTAAGATGACAAGGATATTTCAAGCATATTTTAAGAATATTCCCTTCTATAAAATAATAATAAATAAATAATATAATAAGAAGGAATATTCCAGGAATATTATGAGAATATTCCATATAATATTCCAAAGAATATTCCATTTTCAATAATATAAATAAATCCCTTCCCCTATTCATTCCACCAACGTGGGAGAGATATAGATTAGATATGAGAGAGAGGGGGGGGGGGGGGGGGGAGGACGATGGAGAGAGAGTGTACGACCCTAATTTTTATTGAATAAGATTTAATTTTGTTTATATATATTATTCTGAAATAGTCATGTGTAATATAGATAATAGTTAAAGTTAAGGATATTATGTACACAATAAAATTTGTCGGAGAATACTTGATTTGTCGGGGAATATTTGATTTGTCGGGGAATATTATGTAAGACCCCGAAATTATGAAATACAAATTTAATTTTCTTTATATATATATTTGTTTTCTTCAAATAATAAGTGATTAAATTAACAAAAATTAAAGTTAAAAATATTTTGTGCAAATTTTATCTTGTCGAAAAATATTTGTTTTGTTGAAAAATATTTGTTCTGTCGAAAAATATTCAATCCGTACGCTACCATCGAAATAACTAATTATTAGTGGACCCCATAGCGAAATATTGTCGGATATAGAAAATGACAGCATTAACCTTTTTAAATAAAAATAGTCAACGGTATTGTCATTTTTAGCTGTTAAAATACTAGGTGATAAAAAAATAGTAGCATACAATATTTCATAATATTATACTGTAGCACACAGTATTACATAGTAGTACACGGTATTGCACATTGTTCATATTATTGATCTAATAAAGTGGCTATTGCACAATATTCATAAATAATTGTTGATACACAGTATTTTACATTATTAATTCAATAATTGTCATTATACTGTATTTTATAGCATTGAACCAATAATTGCTATTGCACTGTATTTTAAAATTATTGAACCAAATAATTGTCACTGTAGCAAATACACAATAATTTATATTATTAAATTAATAATTACCAGTAACGTGTTTCTTAAATTATTGTTGAATTATTATTATCACTGCTGTAACATTACCTTAATTATTGTATTATTATTCAGTATTTTGATTATTATATATGAATAGTAAGGAAACATGTAGGCCTTCTGTGGAGGCCACATGAGGAATGAAAATGGAATTTTACTGAAAGAAAATTTAGTGGAGAAAAGCAGCAAGGCTACTGCTGCCAGTACTGAATTTTCTGGCTGTCGTATAGCACGTCAGTTGCTTACCTACCACACAAAGTACACTCCATTTTCCTATAAATAGGTTGTTCAGCTGAATAAAAAAATCACACCTAAAATATAAAATTTTTCTGCAAGTATTTTATGAGTATTTTTCTAAGGAATAGTAAGGTTATCTTGAGTATTAGTAAACCAAAAAGAGTGCAGAAATTTATTAAGTAAGTATTTTATTTAAAGAATAGTAATTGTACAAATACATATTTCACACAGTATTCACAAATTTTCCTTTAGAAGAATCTTATTTGAAAAGATTAATTTTGAAAAGTTTCATTTGAAAGATTTATTTTGAAATATTATTTCAAAAACTATTTTTGAAATTGTTATATTTTATTACACTACAAAAATTTATATTATATAAATAATTTTGATAGTTCATAATATACGAGTTATCATACACCATGAAATTTATATATGGTAATTAATAACTATATTATAAATATATAGGTTGATCCATTACATTTAAAGCAGTCTCTTTTCACGTGTTAAGGTAAGAGATATCATTTTCTTTCATACTCTTAAACTTACTATGGTAAGTATTATTCGGTAAAACTTCTGAAATGATTATAATCTTCTTAATAGTTTGCACTTCATTTAATATCAATTCAAGTGAACCTTTCTATTTACTTGAACATTTCTATTGAACTTTAATCATTCTTTTGAATTATGGATTTTGGATATCATTCTTGAATTTGAGTCCACATCATGTTGATTATTTGGACATTATTTGAATCTGCACAAAGTAAAATTGTAAACTTTCGATATCTATTGTTTATCCTATTATTCTCTTTCTTCTGTTCATCATCTATATCATTACTATTTGTTCTAATCATCATAATCATGTTGTTATGAATATATGTGGTCTGGGATACAGATGATAGGATAAATGCGATATACTTGTTGTGTGTCTTTTAGGACACGTGATGAATATTCTCTTTGAATTGAAGTAAAGAAAAATTGTTGTTTGGTATGATAATGGCCAGTGGTGTTTCAGATGATAAAAGTTAATAATGTTTTTCTGAAAAAGAAAAGCGAGTGGACATCATAATCTATATGATTTTTTTTAATGGTTGTTATTACTCTGTAGTTGTTGATCTAAACTTTGTTCAAGAATTTAACTGCAGTTGTTGATTTAAAACTTGTTGTTTATTATATTTTATTAAGAATTCAACTGTTAAAGACTAACGATAATTTGTTCATCATTATCTTAGTCATGTTATTCTTTACTGATTTATTTGAGATCACCTTTTTCTTTTTGTTCCACTGATCTTCAACAATAGATAAAAGAGTAACTGAGTCTAGTCGGGGGATGGAGTGAAGGTTCGAGTAGTAGCTGTAATTGTCTTCATATGATGTAAAATAATATGTCAATAATATTGAAGACTTAGTTGTGTATTATTTGAATAATGTATTGTGATACGTTGTATTATAATAGTTGTTATGTATCTTAACGACTCAAGTTTGAGCTGTATGAGCCTTAATTTGGGGTCATCAAATATTCGATTTATACGACGGCGTCGAAATAACTAATCATTAGTAGGCCTACAACGAAATATTGTCGAATATAGAAAACGATAACAGTAGCCCTTTTAAATAAAAATGGTCAATGGTACTATCACTTTTAACTGCTAAAATATTCGATAATAAAAATCTGTGTAGTGTACAAAATAAAATATAATAACTTCAAAATAGTTTTGAAAATAATATTTAAAAATAAAATCTTCCAAATGAAGCTTTTTAAAATAAATCTTCTAAAGAAAGAGTCTTATAAAAGAAGATTTGTGAACACCGTGTAAAGTGAATATTTGTGTAAATATTATTTTTAAAGAAAAGACTTACTTGAGAAATTCTTCCACTCCTTTTGACTTTACCAAAACTTTAGAATAACCTTACTACACTCAAAGTATACTCTCGATATATCAGTATAAAAAGAGAAAGGTGTAAGGAATTTATCACTCGAGATTCCCTTTTATAGGCCAACCCTCACCTACCGTGCCAAACTTTCATGCCAAATTTTCTCCCCTACATGCTCATTTTTCTTCCTTTCTTTAATATGCTACCCTACCCATTTCTTATTTTTCATTATTTCTTCTTTTCTTCCGCCTAACTCTTTCTAATAATCAGTAAATGTAGGCAATAAACACATTATTTGGGCCTACTACTAATTGAAATTTCATTTATTCTAAAACCATTATTGCTCACCAGCAATCAACTCATTCTCCAAAATATCAACTAACAATTAAATGTAATAATAAAAATAATCTTACAACAATGATAACAATCATTTAAAAATAATGTAAGAACACATTACTGTGACAATTATTAATTTAACACAATGCATGAGTTACTGTAATAATTATTGGTTCAATAATTTAAAATACAGTGTAATAACAATTATTGATTCAATAATACAAAATACTATGTAAAAACAATTATTGATGAATACTGTACGATAACCACTTTATCAGATCAATAATATGAAACACTATGCAATACCGTGTGTTACTGTACTTTTATCACCAGGTAATTTTAATAGTTAAAAGTGATAGTATCGTTGACTATTTTTATTTAAAAAGGTTAATGCTGTCGTTTTCTATATCCGACAATATTTCGGTATAGGGTACACCAATGATTGGTTATTTTGGCGCCGTCGTACGGATCGAATATTCCCCGATATAACCAATATTTTCTGACAAAACGAATATTTTCCAACAAAATATAATTTGCACATAATATTCTTAACTTTTTACTTTTATCAATATAACACACCTTACTGTTCAGAATAAATATATGAAAAAAATTAAATTTTATTCAATAAAAGTCGAGGTCTTACATGAAGACTACTACAACTATCACTTGGACCTTCAGTCCATTTCCTGGTTAGATCCATCTATTCTCTTATCTCTTGCTGAAGAACAATGGAATAAAAAAAAAAAGGGTGAGCTCAAATAGTTCAGTAAAGAATATCATGACTAAGATAATGATGAATAAATTATTAATAGTCTTCAACAGTGAGTTCTTGATAGAATACAATAGACAACAAATTTTAGATCAACAACTACAACGGAATGATAGAATATAATAGACAATAAGTTTTCAACAAATATCTGCAGCAGAATAAGCAATCCATTAGAAGAATCATGTAGACTATGATGTCTACTTGCTTCTTTTTTTCAGAAAAATCATCAACTTTTATCATATGAAATATCACTTGTCATGATCATGCCAAACAACAGTTCTTTTTTGCCTCTGACCAAAGAGAACATTCACCATGTGCCCTAAAAGACACTCAACAATTATATCGTCTTTGTCCCAGGCCAAAGACATTCACCAATCATATTATCTGTGCCCCAGGCCATAGATATTCATCAATTATATTACCTTTGCACCCAGACTAAAGTTATTAAAAACAACTGGATTCTTGATGATTATAATAGATAACAGTGATATAAATGATGAACAGAAGAAATAGAATAATACGATAAACAATAGACATTATAGATTTACAAAGTTTACTTTGTCTAGAGTCAAATAAAGTCCAAATTTTCAACATGATGTGGAGTCAAATTCAATAATGATATTCATGATCCATAGTTCAAAAATAACGGTTAAAGTTCAATAGAAAGGATCAGGTAAATATGAAGGTTCGCGTGAAATGATATTATAAGAAGCGTAAACTATTAAGAAACATATAATCATTTCAAAAAAATTTATCGAACAATACTTACCATAGTAAGTTTAAGAGTATGAAATAAAATGATATCTCTTACCTTAGTACGTGAAAAAAGACTACTTTAAATGTAGTGAATCAACCTATATATTTATAATATAATTAGTAACTATCACACATAAATTTTATGGTAAATAATAACTCGTATATTATGAACTATCAAAAGTGTTTATATACTATTAATTTTTGTAGTCTAAAGAATAAAATATAATAACTTCAAAAATAATTTTTGAAATAATATTTCAAAATAAAATTTTCAAATGAAACTTTTTAAAATAAATATTTTAAAGGAAAAGTCTTATAAAAAAAGATTTGTGAATACCGTGTGAAATGAGTATTTGTGCAAATATTACTCTTTTAAGAAAATACTCACTTGAGAAATTCTTGTACTTCTTTTGGCTTTACCAAAATTTCAGAGTAGCCTTACAACACTTAAAGTATACTTACAATATATCAGTAGGAGAAGAGGAAGGTATGAAGAATTTGCTACCGGAGTCCCCCTTTTATACTTTAAACCTCACCTACCATGCCAACTATTCTGTCTAACTAATCTGACTTCCTTATCTGTTCTCTCATTTTTCTTCATTACAAACCAATAGGGAGTATAAATAAATAAGTGGCCCCTACCAAAATGACAATTCCAACACAAAATAAAGCATACATGTTTTGTTTTCCTTTCTTCTTAACCAACCATTTCCTTTTGCTATCTCACCTAACAATAATTCAATTTTCCTATCTCTGCCGACACAAATTCATTTATTTGTTCAAGAATATAATTCCAACTAACACTTATTCTAATAAATGATTTCTCTATTTTTTATTATCTAGAATATATTTTGTAATTTATTTTCAAAATATCAACTAACAATTAAATGTAATAATTAAAGTAATGATACGACAATGATAACAATAATTCAAAAATAATGTAAGAACACATTACTGTGACAATTATTAATTTAATACAGTGTATGAGCTACTGTAATAATTATTAGTTCAATAATTTAAGATACAGTGCAATAACAATTATTAATTCAATTAGGGATGCACACAAAATCGAAAATAATCGAAAAATTGACCGCATCAAACCGAACCGTTAACAAATCAAACCGAAAATCACAAAACCAAAAAATCGAAACTTATAAAACTACAAAACCAAAAGTATATTGGTTGATTTCGGTTTGATTTGTTTCAAAACCGAAATCGACCAAACTGACTGAATGCCTTAATATTATAATATAATTTATATACTTTTCTAATAGTTATTTATGTTATATAATTATATATTCATTATATGTCTTTTTTATAATTTGATGACATACCAATTCTCTGTTATCCAACAATACATTGCTTTAAAATTTGGTGACATACCAATTCTATCTTTTATGCTTAAGACCGATTAAACCGAAAACCGAATAAATCGATAACCGATTACAGAGTAAAAATTTGGGTGGCTTTGGTTTTTAATTTTTTATAACTGACTTAAATAATTTGGTTATTTTTTTACCTACCAAACCGACAGTTGTGCACCCCTAGATTTAATAATACAAATTACTGTGTAACAATAATGATTGATGAACACTGTGCAATATCATGTGCTACTATTTAATATCGTGTGCTGCTATAGAATACCGTGTGCTACAGTAAAATATCATAAAATACAATATGTTACTATTTTTTTATCACCGGGTATTTTAACATTTAAATGTAATAGTACTATTGACTAATTTTATTTAAAAATGTTACTGCTATCATTTTCAATATCTGATAATATTTCGTTGTGAGGTCCATTAGTGATTGGTTATTTCGACGCTGTCGTATGGATCGAATATTCCTCGACAAAACGAATATTCTCCGATAATCGAATATTCCCCGACATAATATAATTTGCACATAATATTCTTAACTTTTAACTTTTATCAATATAACACCTTACTGTTTTAGAATAATATTTATAAAGAAAAATTAAATTTTATTCAATAAAAGTTGGGATATTATAACAGTAGTACACGGTATTCCACAGTAGAACACGGTATTTCATAATAACACACGGTATTGCACATTATTTCATTAATAATTGTCATTGCACAGTATTTCACATTATCATATCAATAATTTTCACAGTAGTTATTGCATTGTATTTTACATTATTGAATTAATAATTGTCACAATAGTAAATGCACAATATTTTATATTATTGAACTAATAATTGTTACATACACATTATTTCACATTATTAAGAATTGTCACAGTAACTTATTCTTTCTTTTTCTTTATTTATTCTTGCACTATTGTTAACATTGTTATAACATTACTTTAATTATTGTATTCCATTGATAGTTGATATTTTGGATAATAATTATAAAACAAGACAAGCTTTTAAACAAGAAAATAATTTTGATAGAAGAAGCTAAATATTATGAAAAGGAAATAAGGAATGAGTGGAAAAAATTATCTGATAATAATGAAATTATTTGTTTTATTAGTTTTTTTATTATAATATAATATATAAAGTTATTTATTTTATTATAAAATATTATAATATATAAAGTTTTATTTTATTCATTTAATTAGATGAATAAATTGCATTCTTGGTATGCTTCTGAATGAATTTTCTTTTGGTGGGACCCACCACTTTTATAATCATCATTCCATTTCAAAATTGGTGTGCCACCCATCGCGCACACATTTTTTTCCAAACTAAGTGTGCGTCTAATACAATATTGTCAAACTTCACTTGTTATCCCTTATCCTATAAATAGATTGCTCAGTTGAATAATGAAGAACACACACATTTCATTTCTCTTACTGATATATTGTAAGTATACTTTGAGTATAGTAAGGTTACTATGAGTGCTGGTAAAGTCAAAAGGAGTAGAAGAATTTCTCAAGTGTGTCTTTTCTTTAAAGAATAATAATTACACAAATACTCACTTCACACGGTATGAACAACTCTTCTTTTATAAGATTATTCTTTTAGAAGATTTATTTTAAAAAAATTTATTTGGAAGATTTTATTTTGAAAATATCATTTTCTTTCAAAAATTATTTTGAAGTTATTATATTTTATTCTGTACACTATACAAATTTATACTATATAGTCATTTTTTATGATTTCATAATATATAAGTCCGTCTACACCATGAAATTTATATGTGGTAGTTACTAATTAAATTATATATATATATATATATATATATATATATATATATATATATATATATATATATTATATTTATTTATAGGTTGCTCAATTTCATAAAAAACAGTATCTAGTCACGTGTTAAGGTAAGGGATATCATTTTCTTTCATACTCCTAAATTTAAACTTACTACGGTAAGTAAATGTTGCTCATTTCTACAATTCTTATCAATAAATGGTAAAATTCTTAAAATAATTATATGTTTCGTAATAGTTTATACTTCATCTAATATCATTTCACCTAAACTTTTCTATTTAATTTTAACCGCTATTTTTGAATTATGAACATGAAATATCATTACTGAATTTGATTCTTGAATTTGACTCGATATTCTGAATATCATGTTAAAAATTTGGACATGATTAGAACTCTGGACAATTTAAATTTTAAATATCGAATGTTTATTCTTTTGTCTTGTTATTCTTATTATTTTCGTTTATCCTTTATATCACTGTTATTTGTACTTATAATCAAGAATCAAGTTGTTGTGAATATCTTTGGTCTAGGTGCAAATATAATATAATTGGTGAATGTCTTTGGCCTGGGTGTAAATACAATATTATTGTTGAGTGTCCTTAAGGACACGTGGTGAAAGATATCTTTGGTCTGGGTGCAAAGAAGAATTGTTGACTGACATCATCATGACCATATATGTTACAGTCGATAAAAATTTGATGATGAATTTTTAAATAGGAGAAAATTTTAGACATCATGATCTATTTTACTCTCATAATAAATTGCATATTCCATTGTAGATATTTATTAAAAACTTATTGTCTATTATATTCTATCAAGTTTATCACCGTTGAAGGTTGAAGATAACTTATTCATTGTTATCTTAGTCATGATATTTTTTACTTGACTATTTGAGCTCAACCTTTCATTTTGTTCCATTCTTCTTCAGGAGATGAGAGTATAGTTGGGAGTAGCAGGGGAATGGAGTGATGTTCTGAGTTAGTAGTTGATAGTCTTCACCGTGTTATAAAATAGTGTGACAATAATAGTGAATACTTAGTTATGCATTATTGAGCACTATCTTATTGTAGTTTGCACTGTATTGTAATAGTAGTTGTTTGTCTTTTGGCGACTCAAATTTGGGTAGTGTAGGCCCTAATTTGGGGTTATCACATAATATGTTTCTTCTTGTTTTTGGATGTTTGGTTTTGTTAGAGAGATAGATGTTACAGATTTTCATGTCAAGTCAACACGTGGAGTTATAATCGTTGAAAACTTAGTATCAACCTGCTTTCTAATGGCTGCAATTTGTTTACTATCTCTTTGAAATGAATTTTTCACAGAAAAATTTGTAGGTCTATTTCTTTTTTCCAAATGGTAACCCTTGAAGTAAAACAATCATCTTAAACAGAGGATGAAACATAATAGAAATGTCTGGAAGAATTCCTTCAAAGGCGTCTTATTTTGGTTTGATATTCTTGTATACTTCCATAATCTTTGGCCTAAAATCGTGACATGAAGGATTCACATAGGGTCAAATGTATATAGAGGCAGTGGAGGCAGCTGCCTTTGTTGACTTTTTTTAAGGTTCTTTTAGTAGTAATGAAAGTAAAGTGAAATGTTGCTTTTGATGAAAATGAAATGTTTTATTTCTTTTTTGTTTGATATGGTGCCATAAAGTAAAAGCATTTTGTCTTTGTATGCTTTTCCTTTTCCCGTCCAAAAGTCCTTGTTTATGATTTTCCTTTTTTCCGTCCTTGTCTCTTTCTTTCTTTGATTATTTGCCTTTGATATTTCCATTAAAGGACCAAAACTCTTAGCCCAATGCCCAAACCCTCTCCCAATTTCAGTTTCCAAACTCTAAACTATGTAGCTATTAAAATCAATAAATCATTAGGGTTTTGAATCACTTTTAATTTACCGACTCTCTAGCCTTTCTCTCTCCTTTCAGGCTTTCAACTGATACAGTAAGCAAACTTAACAAAGGAAGCTGATAGATCTTGATCCAACTCTAAGACATCCAAGTTCACCTTATTCCATAATTGGTACTTAATCCTAAGTAAATCTCTCCCTCTCTATTAGACTATTAGTTAATATTTCAATTACTAAATTTGAGGAATCAGAAGCAACACATAGATATCAAACTTGCTAATATCAGACAAAGAAAAAAAAGATTATAAGCTTCGTCTGCTCTCATCTATTAAGTGTGTTAGGTTGCTTTTAAGTAAAGGGTTGTCTTTCCGTGGCTATGATGAATCAGATGCTTAAAAAAGGCAAGGGTTATTTATTTCTATTTTAAAGTTTTTATCTGAGAATAATGATGAAGTGAGTAAAGTTGTGTTGAAAAAATACTCGAGAAAAAATTAAATTGACATCATTAAACATCCAAAAAGAAATTTGTAATGCTGCAGCATTTTTTTTAACACAAAAGTTATAGTTGCAGAGATTGGGGATGATTTTTTCTCTTTGTTAGTTAATGAGGCTCGTGATTCATCAATTAAAGAACAAATGACCGTTGTTTTACGTTATGTGAAAAAACATAGGTACGTTATTAAGCGTTTTCTTAGCATTGTTCATGTTGTCAATATATGTGCTCGAACATTTAAACAGACTATTGAGTCACTTTTTTGCAACACGTAGATTGAGCATGTCATCTATATGTGGGCAATGATATGATGGAGTTAGTAACATGCGATGGGAATTCAATGGTCTCAAGAGTTTGATATTGTCAGAAAATAAGCCTACTTTTTATGTTCACTGTTTTGCTCGTCAACTTCAATTGGAGCTTCTTGTAAATGTAAAGAAGTTATTCGAGCAAAGCAAATAAAAAAAATAATTGAAGGAGTTGCTTATGTGAAATCAAGACTGGGCGTGAGCTGAATCAAGAAGTGACCCGGAGAAACACGATATCATTAACTTATGACACAATTCTTAGTGTCATTAACTTATTTTTTGAAACTATTAAAGTTCTTGAGATAGTAGAAGATGATGCATTGGGGGATAAAAGTATAGAATTAGGTACTTTGTTGCATTTCATGCGATATCTTGAGTTTGTATTCTTGTTGCATTTAATGAAAAAAGTTTTGGGAATCACAAATACCTTGTCACATGCATTACAAAAGAAATAGCAAAATCTTGTAAGTGCAATGACTTTAGTTATTGTCTCAAAGCAACAATTACAAAGCATGAGAGATTCGGGGTGGGAGAGTTTGTTGACAGAAACTACGATTTTTTTTTAGTATGCATAACATAGTCATTCGAGAAATGAAAAATATCTTTTTGGTTCAAGGGAGATCACGACAGGATGAAAAAGTCATTAATCTTCACACTTTCAAGTTTAATTACTCTATACAATGATAAATAGTCAGTTTCAAGAAATTGAATGATCGATTTGACAATGTTAATACATAGTTGTTCTCATGTATAACATGTCTTGATCCAAGTAACTCTTTCTCGGCATTTGACAAGGAACGATTGATTCAATTTGCAAAGTTTTACCCGTTGAAATATCAAGATAGAAATTTTTGGGGGATTGATGATGAACTTGAGACTTACATTGCAGATGTAAAACATAATCATGAATTTTCTAATGTAAAAGGGATTGGTGAATTTGCTTAAAATTTGATTAAAAAGAATAAGGCTAATTTTTATCATCGGGTTTATTTATTGTTAAAATTGGCTTTGATTTTGTCAGTTGCTACTGCAACGGTGGATAGGATATTTTCAACGATAAATATTGTTAAAACCACTCTTGAAAATCAAATTGAGGATAAATGGTTGAGTGATTGTTTAGTTTATTATATCGAAAATGATGTATTTAAAACTATTGATAGTGAAATTATCTTGGAACATTTTCAAGTTATGGGGTCTAGGTGAATATCATGATAACTTGTAAACATTATTATGATTTAGTTAATATTAAAATAAATTAAAATTTTATTTATTAATTTATTAAAAAGTTAAAATTAGTCGTGCTGGGGCAAAATCCTGGTTTTGCCACTGGGGAAGACCGATTGTAAATGAGTTGATTCTTTTTTTAAAATGAAACATATAATATTATTGTTCATCTTTTTCTTCACGCTAATTGAAGTACTAACTCATCAATCTATTATACAAACACACGTTTAATTAAAATAAGATGACGAGCTAGTGTTACTACCAACTTGACTAAGATGATGACGGCAGTATCGTGCAACTCCACGAAAATTCAACAATGATGATTGTCATGATCCGGACTTTGTTAGGACTGCTAAGAATTCTAAACTAATTTGCAGAGAGAAGAAAAATTACAGAAAAGTAAATGAACTGGAAATGAAAGTGAAAATGAAAGTTTATATCATCATTCCTCCTTCTTCTTACACCAATGTTGCTATTTATAGGCCTAATACTACGCTGCTATAACAAAATAACCCAATGAACAGATGACAACAAACTGACCCAATAAACCCATGACACGTGGCATAATAAACTTTAATGCTAAATGACTATAACTGGAATTCTTGACATTACTCCCTCCTTCAAACAATCCTTGACCTCAAGGATTATTTATTTCATACTGTTTAATAATTGCACGACTTTTCTTATCAACTTCCTTGGCCGTAATCATATTATGTGAGTTTCCATTCTCAATTACCAACTTGAAATAAGTTTCATTATTGCGCATAAAATGGAAAACTACTTTTGGTACCCCTTTCTGCTGAAAATAACAAGTTGTTGGTTGTTCACCAAGCTGCAAACTTCTTATAACATTCTTCACTAGGCTCATAAGTTTCTTTAAGGTATCCAAAAGAGATTCAGAAAGTTCTCCTTTACTATTAACACTTCTCTGGACAAAAGAAGTTCCATGCTCAATCTGTGTAATACTTGAGAGGTTATCAAGAGGAAATTCTGAACTGTAGTTTTTCTGTGAAGTGCATACCACCTTGCGGACAAAAGCATAGGAAAATTTGGGAACAACTACTAACAGGACTTTGTCAGAGCCTTCTTTAATGTCTCCATTATTATCTTGATTGTTCCTTTGAATGTGCTTCTGAGCATTATACATCTCAGCTACCATTTCAGATGATGAAGCTTGCTCGGAAGTCTTATCTTCTCGGACATGAACCAGTAGTGGAAATCGGAGAGAAATTCCCTTGTTGGAATCCACAACATTTTTACAAGCACGTGTGCTGAGAACCTGGATGGATAAGATTTCCTGTTTCTCATGATCATAAGCAACCAGTTCGCAATCCATAACAATTGATGAAATAGACGATCTCAAAATTCAATCAACTACATCAGGAAAGTTTCCGGTATTTTTTCTAGCATTTCGACTATATATCTCAATTGAGCCATCCTCCATGTAATGGATCTGAGCTCGTTCTCTGTCATACTTGTATTCATAGGTGAATTCCATATCATGAAATTTATCTACAATCTCAGACACCCTTTTAGTTTTAGTTGGTTTTGCTAGCATTGGTCCAGCTGAAACACTATGAGAAAAATTGCATATCTTTTGAAGATTCCATACAGGATCAACCATATCGAAATACAACCATTGAACCTTCTCATCAATAAACTGCTTCAAGAAAGGAGCTGTAGAACTGGAACCATTGTGACGACCTTTGGTGTTGACCATATCAGCTACTACAGATTTCATGGACTCCCAATAACTTTCTTCCAGAGGCAACCTCCAAAGTCAAGCTCCAGCAACTTCTGAAGCTGCAACCACCTCATTTGCCAAGTCATCACTAAGTGTGAAGATTCCTGCAATTGAGGGTCCAAGGGCAACCAGACATGCCCCAGTCAATGTAGAAAGATCAACTACCTTATCTACACCTTGGTTATATGCATGTACCAAAGCATCTGTAAAAGGTAAGTCCTCCTTTTGCATCAGTGTTGTTAACCTCAATTGTCTTACCATGGGATGCTGTGATAATGTCTCCAAGCCTCATCCCTATTCCACTGATCATATTCTCACAAGCTGCAACTATGGAATGAATCTCTACTCCAGCAGGCTTAATTTGTCCCAGAGCTTTAGTTGTACCCAACACTGCCCCTGAGCTTCTTATATCAAATTTCATGAGTTCAATTGAACAGCCAGGTCCTGTCTTGTTGTTGTAGCCACCAGCGTCAAAAGTTGATCCTTTTCCTACTACATCCATCTTGGTTTTGACAGGTCTAGTCGGAGGCTTGAAGCATAAATGAATAAAATAAGGAGGAATTGCAGAGGCTGCAAAAACTTCAAGATAGGGATCCATTTTCAATTCCTTGTACTGCTCCGCATCCAAAATTGTAGCAGCAAAATCATCACTGTACAATGCTGCAATCTTTTTAGCCTCTTTTGCCAGAACCCCAGGCGTGAGTATGTTAGCAGGTGCATTAACAATCTCTTTCCCAAAAATTACCCCAGTATAAACATCATTATCAACTTCTGTTGAAGATGCTTCTGAGCCATTCTTACTAGGATCATCCCTAGTAGAAAAATCAATTTTAGGAGGAGAGACATCTTCAGAAACCTGCTTTACTGATTCACCTGGTGGTTCTGCTGGCTTAGGATTCTGTATCACTTGTTGAAGCATTGGTGCTGGAGCAACAGGCTCAGGCCCTTTGGGTTTACAGTCAGCACATTCCCTATTCTCTGACAATTTAAGAAGCCTTTCCAATACCTTATGAGTTGATGTACTTTTTGTTTCAGAACTTTCAACAAACGCTTCATGCTCATTGTTTATGTTTGACAATTTGTATGAAAAATTGGGGTTAATAGGTTATTGTAGTGTCGGTGCAACGAAATGTGATGCAGAAGATGGCCATTGTAGTAGTTATGGATCAATTAAGGTGTAGGGTGAATCATAGGTGTTGTAGTATGGGATGGTAGTGTTTGCAAAAACTATAGGCGGTGGCTCTGGTAATGGTGGTGTAGAGTGGTAACTGGTGGTATTAACTGGTATGTGCTGGTTTGAGAGGTTATAGGTACTGCTGTGATTAGGGGGTTTTGGAGACCGGTGCAGACATATGTGGGAATGTAGGATGTGGTGATAGGTAAAATTGTTCCTGCAGTAGTGATTGGATCTGAATATGGAGGCCAAATCTCCGTAGTAACAGCTGATGGTGAAATTCTGGTGGTGGTTGGGCCTGGAACAGACATGTCCATAAGACGAACAATTGATTCTGAGAAGGAGTTAGCAGGTGGAATATGTGTAGGTGGTGCAGAACTAGTGCTGTAAGAGCTCTGATTGTTTAAAATAGGTATAGTAGCGAACACAGGTATATTATTGGTAGGAACAAAATTGGTGGCTGTACCAAATTGCAACTGTGGAATGGTAGCAGATGAGAGAGATGATGATTGGAGTGGATCAGAAACTGTGGACATAGTTATAGAATGAGTAACAGGTGTGGGTACCTTATTAGTGGTATAATTCTCCCTTTCCGATCGGCGAGGTGCTTCGAATGCTTGTAAAATTTTCTGACTTACCTCTTTCCCCATGGTCTGCACCTTCTGGTCGAATTGAGCTAGCTGCTTTCCTATAGTTTCCATCTGCTCAAAATTCCTGGCCATCGACTCCCGTAACTGCTCTATCCTTTCCTCCCAAGTTTTGAGATCCTTTCCATTTTTCTGAAGGCTTGGTTTGGTGGTGTTTTCCGCCATTAATGGCCCAGTGATGCTCTGATACCAATCTGTCATAATCCGGACTTTGTTAGGACTGCTAACAATTCTAAACTAATTTGCAGAGAGAAGAAAAATTACAGAAAAGTAAATGAACTGGAAATGAAAGTGAAAATGATAGTTTATATCATCATTCCTCCTTCTTCTTACACCAATGTTGCTATTTATAGGCCTAATACTACGCTGCTATAACAAAATAACCCAATGAACAGATGACAACAAACTGACCCAATAAACCCATGACACGTGACATAATAAACTCTAATGCTAAATGACTGTAACTGGAATTCTTGACAATGATCTTATTCTGGACAACAATTAATGATGATTATGGGTGGTTCAAATGACTGATATTGAAATTAGAACTCGACAGCAACAAGGACTTATTTTGCAACCGCATCACAAGATGGTTCGACCAAGGATTAAGCGTTTGATGGAGGGAATATAGTCTACAAGAAAAAAAGTTTATCGATGGGAAAAAAATATTGGTAATATATTTATAATTTTCCATCATTAAGAAAATTTAGTGACTTGTCGCAAAGCCTTGTCACTAACGATTTTTTTATAAATAAATGAGGATGCCCGTGAGTCCGGGTTAACTCGATTAAGTTCAATTTGAACTTGTTAACACAAGTCGAGCTCAAATAATATTTTTTACCAATTTAATTAAATGAGTTAAACTTGAATAATATAGTATTCGACTTAAGCATGCTCGTTTAGACCCATCTCAAATAAGTTCAACTCATTTAATATTTAATTACTTATATATTACTATTTCTATAATCGTAAAGTTAAATTAATCAGACTTAAACTCGATTAAATTCGATTAGTTTTAGTCTAGCTCGAGTTTAAACTCAATTTATTTGTTAAATAGAATGCATTTTGTTCACCAAAATTGTTGCTCGTTTAAAATCCAAGTTTAAACGAGATCAAGCATGACAAGTCACCTGCTCGACTTGAGTTGTTTACAACTCCAAATAAACTATAATGATGTTACAAATACGTAGGAATGAGAGCGACAAAGAGAAGATAAGCCTTAATTTAGGACATAGACTTCGTGCTTAAATGTATTGAAGTTCAACAATGAATGAGAAGATACGAGTAAAAATTCCAAGCAACCAAACACTGCCTTACCAATTAGAAAAGAAAAAAAAAGCGCCTTACGTATCCCCAAAACTTGTACCAAATTCATTTGAACCCTAAACCCTAAACCCTTGCAACTATTTTCTTTACATTATTATACTAAAAAAAGAATGCAATCACCATGTATTGATGCCTGTAAGAGCTTGAGAAGCTCCAACCAACAATTTCTAGGGTTTCTAAATCATCACCTATATTATCTGCCATCATCATCTCTGACCTTAAATTCTTCTCGGAAATCATATCCATGCGTTTCGTGCAGCTTCAATGGCAAACGAAATCGAAGCCCTAATCGGGAGAGGCCGAGAGAGAGAGTGAATGCTAAGGGAAAACATAACGTGTGGAGCATTGATAATGAGGCCCCAAAGCCGGAGAAGGAGGAGAGAGGGGGGCGGAGTAGGAGAAAGAAGAGAGAGAGAAGAGTGAGAAAAGTGAGCAGAAGGGGTGGTGATGAGAAGGTTATGGTCTCTGGTTCTGTTTTGATGGAGGTTGAGAGTGTTTTGCAAACTCAGGTATTTTCTTTCCTTTTTTCTTTTTAATGCTTAATTGTATGCCCATGTTTGTTTTGTATGAATGAGTGCATATAGTTATTTACAATATTGCTGTTATTTGTTTTGAACAATAAGGAGTGTGCCATGGAAATTTTGAATGGAAAGATTTTGTTGATAATTTGAAAATGGCTGATAAGTAGAAACTAATTCATGTATAGAGAGGTCTGTGCATATATATATATATACTGCTTCTGATTTAGGCTTTAAAACAAGCCAAGCTACTCGATATCACTTGTAGCTTGTCTTGGATTGATTCAGGGCTTGTTATAAACAGATCAAATTTTGAGCTTTTTGATTTTTTTTGAACGAGGTGAGCTTGAGAAACCAAACGTTTGACTCAGCTTGGTTCATCTACACCCCTAATATGTCTGCACATATATATAAATACGTACATACATTATGTGTGTGTGTGTGTGTGTGTATATATATGTATGTATTGCACCTAATGATGACCATAATGGGATCTTTTTTGGACTGGTAACTTGTTGAAAATTTGAATGGAAAAGTTTTCGTCATATATTTGTAGTTTTGTACTTTTGATGACAAATAGCTGAATCAGAAATTGAACGATCGATTTTTGTTAAGAGTTGGCTAGGAAGATGGATGGAGTAGTATGTATGGTGGAAAATAAGAGAATCGGGATTGAAATTGCTAGAGCAATGTGAGTAGGAATTGGGACTTGAGACTGTTTCATGTACACAAATGCTTGATGTAATGTTTATTTCTCTTTTATGAATCACTGAAATTTTGATTCAGTATGGAAATCAAAGAATGAAAGTCTATGTGTTTGGTTGCATGAATGCATCACAGGGTTGTTTAATTGTGAGACTCTTTTACCTTTTCATTATTTTTGGGTTGGCAAGCGTAAATAAATTATGGTGTTTAGTCTTTAATCTATGAAGCATAATGTGACTATTAGCATTTGCTAGTCAATTTTAATTGAAATCACCAGCCTAAGCGGGAATGGGTAGTTTAGATAAGTTTTATAAGCATTGCCAAAAAAAGATTTGAGTAATTGGATTCGTTCAAATATGGCCCAAAACATTGGAATACGGAAAAAATGATTTTGACCAAATAAAACAAACTATTGGTAAAAAATGATAGCCGAAAGCTGCAGATTAGTTTGCATTATTTTTGTGATAATATATGTTACAACTTGTCAGTTGAGAAAAGTGTATTTGCCTTTGCATTCAGATCCCCGTCTCGAATTTTGAGGTTTGTGTCTTACTTTTACCTAATATAAGAATGTTGTTATTTTCTCTCAGGAACCTGTAATTCGGCCATCATGGAATACATTTGCCAGTAGTGTCAATGGAATATGGAAGGGAGTGGGAGCAGTATTCTCACCAATAACTGCTGAAATGGAGCCGATTGAGGTGGGAAAAAGTAATGAGCACTTATTTGATTGTTATACTCTTTCTCGTATTGAGACAATGGCATCTCCTTCTGGAGGGCATAAATCTCAAATCAAAAGGAGAATCAATTGGGTGACCTTGAATCCATATGGTGAAAGTCATCAATTAAAGGGAATCAAGAACATAAGTAAAGAGAAAACTGTACACGGAGATGTTTCTTTATCCGCAAAGGAAGTATTTGAAGGAAGTATGGCAAATCATATTTTACCCAAATATGAGTCATTTGACTTTGGTACAAGTGATGTGATGGAAGATGATGTGATGAGCATGGAGCCTGGTCTTGTTTTCTTTGAGGTGGGATCAAGTCAAATTTTTATTGAGCTACTCCCTCCGTTCCACAAAAAGAGTCCTATTTGCAAAATTTGCAAACTTTAAAAATATTTTCTTTCTATTTATCCGTAAACATAATGAGTGTTTAGTTTGGTAGTGAAATTGTATTATTAGATGTAAGGACATTATTTCATTTTATATCTTTCAAGTAAACCTATACCCTTGTTCAGTTTTTACTGTTAATCTTCTTTCAGGTGAATGATTCATTTGTTTATTTTGTAGGATGGATCTTATTCAAGAGGTCCAGTTGATATACCAGTTGGTGAAGTTAATGAGTCTAGCTACTTTTTGTCTCCAACTTTCAAGTTTGAGCAGGTAAGTTCCGTGTGGTGATTATTTAGATCTCACTCACATTTACTTTATGGTATATTTGTACCGTAACTTATGGACATTAATAGGACCAAATTTTAATTTTGAAGCCCAATACTAATTGATGTATATAGGAGAATCAAATTCAAAGAAAGGGATATATATGAATTTAAGTGGTTAGGCGTCAGGGTTCTAAGTTATGGTATCGGAAGATGTATCGGTCAGTCAATTCTAAATACAGTATCTGCATGGTCCAAAGTATCGGCCGATAGGGCGATACGTAACAATATCGATCAATACGTAAAGTTACGATCGATACTGGTATAAGCAAGATATAAAAGGAATTTACAATTTTGCATATTCCCGACGTTTCGTGTCTTGTTTTTTTGGGAAAATGGCATGTTCCGTTTTGTGTATTGTGCTGTATCAATATTGCATGTCCATATCAGTGCCTCTTTGAATGTATATGTTTTTATTTTGGAGGGCTCTACCAAGTTTATGACATGACATGAAACTGTTCATTCATTCATTGATTGGGCTGAAGGAAAAGAGATTTTACCAATGAGCTTTAGCTCTAATGGTACCCCTCTCATCCCCCAACAGGGAGGTGAAGGATTTAAATCCCGTCAAGGATTTAGTGATAGCCTAAGGGCCTTCTTTCATAATCCCATAAGGGGTCGAATTCTTGTAGGATTTAGTGATACGCAAGGGGCCTTCTTTCCTAATCCATAAAGGGTTCAGTTCTTCTAGGGTTGAGATAAGGTTCGATGTTAACCATCCTGATTAATTTTTTTCCCGTATTAAAAAGGTTATGCATTATCTAACTGTTCCTTTGCTTAGTGCTTGGTTAAAGGTTGTCATAAAAGGCTGCGAATTATTCACACTATAGAGTTCAGTAATGGGGGCTCTGACATCCAGATAATGAGGGTTGCTGTTTATGAAGAAGAGTGGGTCAGTCCTGTTAATCTACCTGACAATAGGTATCATCATTCTCACCTTTTCCAGTGTTCACTAATATTAATTTGTGTCATTTGAATTCGAAAGTCATAGTGTTTCCTGCCTTTACTCTTAATCTTTAGTAAATGGAAGTGTAGTTGTTATAAGATTGCTGTTTAAGAAGTTAAAAATTGCCGCAGGGGGTTAGTTAGTTTCAATCCCCTCCCCCAGGTCGCGGGAAGAGGGGGGATGGGAGATCCTGTTAACTGCTAGTGGTTTGGACCTGTTTTGTGCAGTTCAGAATGTTTGACCAAGTGTAATGATTTTGTTATAGTTGAATTGGTCTCTAGAATCATCCATTTGTGATGTCGTTTCACTGATTTATACTTAAACAACAAGCTACGGATCCCCCTATTTACCTTCAGACTTCCCCATGAATTTCATCAGAAACTCAATAATGACCAACTATATAAAAATGCATTAGATTTAAAAGCTTATTGCATTTGTCCTGACAACCCCCAAAAATTGGTTTTAGTGCCTCTATTCCACAAAATGAGTCTTATTTGCAAAATTTACAAATTGCAAGGATATCCCTAATTTTTTTTATTGTTAGTTTCGTTATGATGCACAATAATGATATTGTAATGGTAAACTTAATGACATTGTGCCATGTTATACTAACAAAAAAAAATTGGGACCTTTAGAAAAAAAAAATGTTTGGCAAATGGGCCCTTTTGTGGAATGGAGGGACTATCAATTTGATTATCTACAAATTAATCTCTATTGTTGGAAAGCATTATCATTAACGTATCCATGTTACATTGAAGCACTTTCACAAGCGTAAATGTTTAATTGCTGCCCTCATAGTGTTATGCTCTCCAGTGCAAACATCTCTGAAATGCCATAGTTACCTGTTTTTAATGTTTTGTCTTCTACCTTCCCGCTGAGGTCTTACTGAAGTAAATCTAAACAGCTTCGTAGCAGAACCCAACTGTGATTTGTTAGTCTGTAATATGCACTGGCTTGGGATCTGTTGTGCTTTTAAATACTCTTGTAAAGAAACTGACAGCTTGCCTATGATTGTTATAAACAGTGGCATAGAGTTTGATCTGAAGCCATTTTCACAAAGGAAAAGAGTCCAACCATCAGAACTTGCCGGGTCCTGGAAGGTGTTTGAAGTAAGTGGTACACCAATCTACGGTGAAGAGATTGGGACAGAGGAAAGCAACGGCGGCACCCCTTATGTATATATCTGCACAGAGACCTTGAAGAAAAGAAGCTTGCCTGACAACCTAGTTTACTTTGGAGAGGAAGAGGTTTTGGATATGGCTGACGTCACGGTTCTTTGGCTGCCTGGAGGTGTAACGAGTTTTGTTGATGTGAATAAAGATGGAATTTTATGCATTGGAGTTGGCTGGTACTCAGATGAAGGAATTAACCTCGTCATGGAAAGGGATTATGGACTAGACGGAAAGCTCAAGGAGGTTAGAACAAAGTCTGAAGTAAAGAGGAGGTGGTCGGATCCACTTTCAGCGTAAATACTCTTGAACAGTTTTGTCTTGTTAATTTGCTTATACTGATAATTGTACATGTTCTAGATTAAAAGGTTGTGTTAACCAAGTAAGAAATAACATTTCCTGACATTGTTGAATCTTATCAAAGGAATACTTGATGCGCTCTTTCGTCAGCATAATTTAAAAAAGGCTGTAACATTCCTATGAACAGAGTAAATAACACAAGAAAAAACACTACAGATTAAATTCAAACAGAATTAGCAAATGGAAAGCCCATAAAAAATATTTTGAATACCCACAGTTATAGAAAATTTCCAGAGTTAATAAACATGTTGCATTGGGACACCTCCGGTGAAACTATCAATACTCTCATTTACTCAATGAGCAGAGAAAAAAGAAAAATGAAGAGAAACAACAGTAAGGCAGACGGTCGCCATCTGCATAAAGCTTTCGTTACAAACTGTCATAAGCAAATGTCCTAAATAGGCTTGATTTTGAAGTGGAGTGATATGAGAGAGAATACAAAGCACTTCAAGTCCTGCAACAACATAAAGCAGCATCAAGAATGAGTTGCGAAAAACAGCAATAATAATCAAGTAGACAAAAACAACACAGAAAGACATCTTAAACTTTGCATGTCGAAACTATTTAAGGAAAGATTTGATAAGAGAAGATTATATTCGGAAAGCAGAGCGCTTACAAGAGTTCAGAGAAGGACGACATTATAATAGAGTTAAATTTACAAAGTCCTAGTGTAAGACCACTCCTCAATGAAGCCAAAAATGTGATCCCATAACACCGAAAATCTTAGTAACATCTTCAAAAAGTGTTAATTCACTTTATGCATACACATGACATGACTATTAAATGGACTAGAGCAATGAAACCACCAATTTTGAAGCTTCTGATTATATAGTCCTTCATTTTTATTAAAACTCATTTGTTTCCCCCTTCTGTCCAAAATATGCGTCCTTGTTATGATTATAAAGATATAAAAACCTTCAGGCTTGAAGAACTTGTCAGCATAGAAATAATGATGATAAAATAACTTTAAAAGAACTTTGATTTTCTGAAAAATGGTAAAATATATGCATACTTGCTCAGGTTATAATCTGATGAAGCAGATGACTGATACAGGAATATACTAAATGTGTTTGTGGCACATCTGCTACTAATACAATGCTTTACACAAATGTCATCCAACTTTTATTCACCATTAATTACTCGTATCTACATCATGCCTAAATATATACCATCATAGCTTCTAGAAAACTGGAGAATGTTGTCTTCATAGATTCTTACTAGGTGTTAGTAAGGAAAGCTCCTCCAATTAGTAGCTTACAAAGTAAAAGGAAGTTCATAGTTTTACAAATAGGAGAGATTAGACTTCACTTGGTTCTATCATTTTTCAGTAAATTGGAATTAACAAAAATGTTGATAATTCTGGACAGCAACCTCATGTTGTAGAAAAACAGACAAAAGTTGATAAATAGCTTAGGAAAAACTTATCAAAGTTAAAAAGATGGATGCATAATTAAAACATTGAACCTGAAAACAGAGATAAAGCAAATAGATAGTGCTAAGTGGAGATGCTAGTAAAGCATATACATCGCTATATTACCAAAAAAAAATCAAGTACCAACTTACTAAATGAAAGTGTGCAAGTTCTCTTAGATACAAAAGGAACCACAAGCTATAGGAGTGCCAGATGAGATGTATAACATACCTGAACAAGATAATAGAAAATACGAAGCCCTTCAGGATCCTTACTGGTCTGAACATCCATAAGTGACCCAATCTTCGATGTAGTGAAGGAGATATGCTCGTTCCCCATAACAATTTCAAGCTCTTGCCGCCCGACACGGTCTGGTTCTGGCCAGCTGCTATCATCTTCCTTCATGATCTAAATAAATTTCACCAATTTAGATAATTAAAAAAAACATTAAGAAGCATACGTCGATAAACTTATAGAATAGAGAATACCCAACAACAAAACCTAGTAATCTCCACTTCAATAAAATTAAAGGCATGAATATATTAGATAATTTCAACTAAAGCACATGAAAGAAATTACCTAATGGTTCTTTTCTAACATATATTATTGGTTTCATCTTTCTATCAACTTAAAATTTCTGAACAATAGGGTGACTTAGCATGAACAGACTTCTGGTTACACAAGATCATAGGTTCAGTTCTTCCAACTACAATATCCAATTGCCGTGGTGGTATAGGACGGAGTTTACATTATCAAGCTCATTATCTACAGCTCAAGTTCAGAGAGTAAATTAAAACTTGATAGGTTCAGTAGTGTAAACAAATTTCAAAAAATAACTTGTAAAAGTCAAACTAATTGCACAAATTAAGGAGATAAACCGCATAAAAATCTAAAACCCTGGAAAAACAAAAGCTTGAAAATACCAACAAAAAAATGATCATTCAGTGAAATAACCAACAAACTATTACAAGCCCTAAGAATTTCAATTTCATCACATTAAAAAACAAAAATACACATAATGACATATATCAAAAAGCAAACCCTAGAGATATAGCGGAGAAAGAGGTGAAACGTACCAAAAATTAATGCAAACCACACTTTCAAAACCAAACAAAATGAAAATCATTCATTGCAATCAGATAAACAAGATTTAACCCAAAAAAAAAAGACCTTAAAACACAGATACACAAACAAGTTTAAAAGTAAATAACCCTAGAAAGAGAAAGTGGGAACAACGGACCTCGCTTTGGGAGATGATGCGGCGGCACTCACGAAGGACGGAAGGGGTGAGAAAGACTTCTTTGCGGATCATGGTGTCGTTTTTGTAGTTGGAGTTGTTGGCGTATCGGAGCTTGCCGTCCGGCCGGAACTCGAATTCCAAGAATTCATGGCCAAATTTTCCTTTGTGACCCACGTAGTATCTCAGGTAGAACTCTTCTTCTTCTCCGGCAGTCGCCATTCTCTCTCTGTCTCGAACAGGAAACCTAGTGGAGTCTTGAAGGGAAAAGTAGATTGAAATATAAAACTCACCCCCGAGGTTTATAAAATGAGGTTTGCATCCTAATTTTTATTTCTATTTTTTATACACATGAACTTGTTTTTTATTAGTTTATTTGTTATATATTTTTAAAATAATAATTATAGAGATAATAGTAAAGACAAATTAGGATAGAATCTCATTATATATAATGAGATATTTATGTAAATATTAAATGTCAATGTATGTAGATACATAAAATAAAGAAGGAACTTATATATTTTAATAAAAAAAATAAAGAAGAAAGGACTTTTATATATATATATGTAATATTTTAATATCGTACAAAAATATATTTTTAAATTTGAAATTAAATAATCTGTAAGGGGGTTAATTTTTTATTTTATTTTTTATTAAATAAGGGAGTTAAATTTGAGTAGTCTTCTTCTCTGAATAAAACTATAGAATTCATGTATAATATGTGGGAGAAAAAGTACATAATTAGCTCGGGCAAAAGTGATCCAAATCATATGTAGGCCGACTCATTCTTTGATAATAATCAAATTCCAAATGACTCTCCACTCTACTAGTCTAATTCACTACAACATCGCTCAAATCCAGACCTTATTTTTACTTTTTTTGGTTATTTCTACTTACAACTTAGGTATTATGTATTAGCAAACTAGGAGAAAATAAATAAAGAAAAAAATGATATTTTTTTAGTTGGATTATGTAATAGCACTATTATAGCATTCAAACATAAGCGACTATTTTTCAAAGATGTAATTAATCCTAATTTTAAATTGTGAATTTGTTGAATTTGACAATTTATAATTCTTTTTAAGTAATATATAGTGTTATTGAACTTGAATAGTGCTTGATAGCTCGGGTTACCAGGGCGGGTTACCAGGGATACCTTTGTGTGTGAACAAGTCTCAAGTAGGTTACAATTATAAGAAGTAACAAGTATTTAGTAAATTAAAATAAAGTGTATACTTTTCTATTGTCCACCTTGTATTTATAGTAGTCACATTAGTTAAATAGGATCCCATTCTCTAATAGGAATTATATAACAGAGGTCTTATTGGAAAAGATAATTATCATATAAGAGTTCGTATTAGAGATGGAAATTAGTAAACTAGGTTAGGTGGCAAGGTGATGAACCCAAACCTATTGAACTTAAGAGTCTAATGTAGGCATATAAGGCTTAGTGGACTATTAGGGTAAGGCCCAACATTAACAGCCCACTTGCCTTAGTGAATACTCAGTCTAATATAAATCATGAATTATGTGTAACTTGATGATGATTTCACATTAGCTTGTTTATTAAATTCAATATAATATATATATATATATATATATATATATATATATATATATATATATATAGAGAGAGAGAGAGAGAGAGAGCAAGGTTCAAGGGCATACCTTCTTAAAAAACATACCAAACATACCTCCTTTAGTGACGTACCCGGCGACGGTTTGATCCGTCGCCATAGGTTCGTTCGTCGCTATAGCTTTTAGCGACGGACAACATATAGCGACGGACAAACATATAGCGACAGATGAACTTATGACGATGGACCAAACCGTCGCCGGGTCCATCGCTAAAGAGGGTATGCTTGGTATGCTCTTTAAGGGGGTATGCTCTTGAACCAAGTCATATATATATATATAAGGTGATTCACATCTAAAGTTGAACAGGATCATATATCCATCCAACTCAATCTTAATCGTCCCTTGACTGATCTAAGGTGTGAGAAATACTCAATCCGCATAACAATCATTAGAAGCCTAAATAACTGTTATTAGTAACAGTTTTTCTACATAATAGTTATATGGATTGATTTATTTTAAATATTAGCTCCGCATAACAGTAATGCAAATTGAATAATTATGTAAATCTTATTCTTATTCCCCCATTCCTTCAGATCTAGTGTACTTGCGGAGTCAAATCTTATCTCAAAAATAAAGTTCGAGTAAAGAATAACCACTCTTAAATTTAATCATTGTTGTTCGCAATCCACAAGATTGGTAAGTAAGATATCATATTTATTATCGTTAAATCATAGATATGGATTTGTTTGTTATTAAATTTTGTATTCCACATCACTTGTTGGTGAAAATATACATGATAAAATGATGATGTTACTAGTGTTGCTCAAGATGATATTCCATATATTGGGCAATTTTTTGCTACATTAGAAGAAATTGAATTTTTTTATAGAAAATATGCCCAATGTGTTGGTTTTGAAATTAGGATTAAAACTAGTAGAAAACATGTAAACTCAAATGAGTATTGTTCTAGATTATACCAATGTAAAAAAGTTGGATATCAAATCGTTATAAAAAATAACAAAAAAATTATAGATGATGGTGATGGTAATGGTGATGATGCCGATGATAAGAAGGGAAAGAGAAAGAGAGATTCTGTAGATAAAATTGATTACAAAGCAAAATTGTACGTTGTTTATAATAAAAAAAGTAAGTAATTGGTATGTGTCTACACTTGAGCTTAATCACAACCATGAATTTGTGTCACCAAGTAAAACTTTTCCAATATAGACACACAAAATATAAGTAGGGTGGCTAGAAATGTTATTAAAATATTGAACAACGCCAGAATTGGGGTAAGCCGGATGATGAATATTCTTAGTTCAATGGGTAGTGGACTGAAAAATGTAGGGTTTTTAGATAAAGACATTCAGAATGTAGTAAGAGACATACGAGGCGATACCTTAGATTCGAATAATGCATAAGCTATTGTAGAGTATTTGAAAAAATCACGAGAGTTCCACTAATTTTTTTTCTTGTATCAAACGAGGGGATGATAATCGTATTATAAGTATATTGTGGGTAGATTATAGCTCATCATACTCAGGTTTAGTCCAATCCTCATACGACATCCACGTGACCATTGCACCAAGTTATATCTTATGCGCTATGATGTTATGGTGGGGGTACTTATGTCTTCCACTTGGGGCTTCATCTTTCTTACGACGATATGCCCAACCACAAGCTTGTGGCAAGAAAATTCTCTGACAATTGGGATGAATTGGGCGCCCAATGGTAATACGTTTATATGCCCATACCTAAAAAGAAGAGATAAAGAACAAATCAACAAACAAATAAATAAACATACATATATGTTGAAATAATTATAGTAAATGTAAATATAATTCAAATTACCTATAATAGAGTAACACAGTCACCAACACTTGTATCAATCCTTATTGTTTTATAAAAGGTGCAGTATAGGCAAGCCAACCTAGCGGCACCCCATACAAACTCAACAATCTTTATGAAATCACTAAAAAATAATAAATATCGAGCACGACATACCTTTCGACTTGGATTTACAAGCAAAATTCTTCCAATAATCTACAAAATATGTCTTGCTGTATAGTCTAACAAGTTGGGGACTAGCACATCGGGGTAAGACCCAAAATCTATGAGTTAACCAGAAGTGTTTATACCACTATGGTTGTAAGCTTTATCCCCTTTTTGTGCAAATGAAAATAATTCGAATGTTTCTCACAACTCTTTTTTCGATTTTCCTACCACAAGTAAGCCTAGGATATAAAACACGTCTTTTAACATCATAGTTATCTCATCGATGCAAAAAATGAAATGTGTTCGCCTCACTCCTCCATCATTCTATTAATGCAGAGATTAAAGACACATCCATCTTATTAGCTGTAATGTCCTCGAATTTCCACGTCATTATTAATTAAATTATTAATTTAATTTCTAACGAGTTAGTTTTACGAGATTATTTAAATATTTTTATGTGATTAATTAATTACGGATTAAATGATCATGTGATTAATTACTAGAATTAATTAAAGGGGGTCACTAATATGTTATTTAAATTAGTGAACAAATCCTAAAGTTTTAATATCAAAATAATTGATAAGTTTCCTATTAATTAAATATTTAATTAAATTGAATATAATGAGTTAATTAAATATAATAAATTAATTAATATGATTATTAATTAATGTAAATAATGTGAAATATTAATAATAATATTTATTAGTCCATTTAGTAATTTAATACTAATGGGTTAGAGTATTTAATTATTTATTCAATCTAATTATTTATTTAACCATGGATTGAATAATTAATGTGTAAATTATTAAATTAGCCCAACATGGGTCAATTAGTAACCCAAGTGAAGAATAATAAAATTTGACAAATTAGTAGCTTAAACAATTTAATAGGAGCCCAATTGGTATTTTAAATAAAGCCCAATACTTGACCCACTTGGAAAATACTTAATTTAACTATTAATTATTAAAAAGTGAATTGGACAATGATTTTAGGACAAGAAAGAAAAGCTATCAGCCGAGCATGTCGATAGAAGAGAGAGAGAAATGATATTTTGTTTTTATTTTAGTTTATTTTTTATTTATTTAATAAATGGTTGCTTGTTTTATTTTTGTAGTACATGAATACCATGCCTCTTTTTACCAACTCTAGTCTTTAGTCCATTTCTTGTGTAAATATCCATCTAGGTGCATGATGACTTTTAGATATAGTTTTTGTATCTAAAATTTTACAAGTATACTTGCTTTTGTGGATATTGCATTTCATTATTTTTTTTCAAGTTCCAAAAGAGAGAGTTTGAGAGAAATAGCTTGTGAGAGTAAATATTTTGAGAGAGCTTGGATTGTTCATGTCTTTAAGTTTCACAATATATTTTGGAAGAAAAATGAAGATAACCATTAAAACAAGATAATTGTTATTTTAAATATAACTTTGCTTTTAAATTAAATAAATTATCATGTTAGTATAAACATGTTAATATAGTTATTAATGTGTAGTTGTAATATTTATGCCATACTTGAGTTTAATAGGCTTGGTTTGTATTTTGATATATTTTGTATGCTAAAATATGTGTTTAGTACTGTATAATCAAGTCTTGAAATTTATGACAAAAAATATTTTTATAAAATTTAGGTTTGATGTTCTAATATTATAGAATATCAAATCATGAGAAAAACAAAATTTGAATAACTCAAAATGGAGTTATATACAAAAAATTATGATTTATGCTAGTTTATGTGATGTAAAAATTTTATAAAAAAAGAATGATATTAAATCATGAAAAATTAAATTTTCATGTTATAAATTGATATTAAGTGATTGGTAATTTTTTTGAATTTTTATTGAGGAGTTAAAGCTTACTTGATGGTATATTTTTATTTAAAATGTGTATTGCCGGAACTCTGTTCACGTTCTGCAAAGGAAAAAAAAATTAAAGGGTTTCCGCGCAATGCGCGCAAGCTGTTTTGGCTGAAGGACGCGGAGCCAAACGACGTCGTTTGGCGTCAGTAGAAAGTTACTACGCACGATACGCGCGGATGACGTTTCCGGCTTCTCAAAACGACACCGTTTTGGGCCGTTCTTTATGTCTGCATGCGCAATGCGCGGTAATCGATTTTGGTGGAAATTACAATTCTGTCCCTCCGTGTTTTCTTGGCGAAATTACTATTTTGCCCTTGGATCAGTTTTCAACTTATTTACAGAAATGCCATTCGGGTTAATTTTAATTAATTTAAATATTTAACAACTAATTTAAAATTATAACAAAAATAATAATAATACAAAGATGATATTGGGGAGGATATTTTTCATTAAGTTTAATATTTAAATATTTTAAATATTAATCTAGTTAGCTAAATCATGGTTAAGTGAAATAAATTTATTAGTTATTATTTAAAATGCTAATAATAAATAAAGGTGATAAATTAGCAAATTATTATTTAATTCTTATTAAATAATAATTAAAGAGAGATAAAAATTTATAAATTTATTTATTTATTATTTAAATAATAAATAAGGATAATTAAGTAATTAATCATTATTTAATTAACATTAAATAACGATTATGGAAATTAAGTTATTAGAATAATAATTTATTATTTAATTTAAATAATAAATAAGGATGAATTGATTATTATTTAACCTTAAAGAATAATTAAAATTAATTAAATAATTAATTATTATTTAATTGGCATTAAATAATGATTAAAGAGGATTAAAATCAGTAAACTATTATTTAATTTCCTTAAATTAAATAATAAGTGAGGTTAATTAATTAATTAATTAATTATTAGTTGATTAAATATTAAATTAAATAAGGTTAAAATTAAATCAATAATTATTTATTATTTAATTATTATTAAATAATAAGTAAGTACAATTAGTTATTATTTATTTTAAATAATAACTAGAGTGAATTAATTAATTTCTATTTAATCAAGATTAAATAGTAATTAAATAGAGATTGAGTTAATAAAATAAATTGAATTTAATTATGCTTTAATTAAACAACTGTAATAAGTTGTTTAAGGGTTAATAAGTGTCCAACGCTTAAGAAAAATATTTTCCAACTTATTAAATTATTAACCTAATTTGATTGAGGGTCTATAAGGTTAATAATATTATTTCGACTAATTTAACTTATGTGTTAGTACTTATGTGTGGTACATAAGTTCCTTAGTGAGCGTATAGTTGTGCAAATACGTCGTACTAATTATTAGACCAACTTTATTAATGTTAGATCTTTCAAAGCCAGTTAGTTAAAGTTAGACATTTATTGTAGCTGAGCAGACAGACAAGTTCCTTATCTCTAAACTCATTTCATTGAGCAAATTATTTATTTAAGCTTGAACTGTTATTTCCAAGCATGCTTTGAGTGGTTTAATTACTTTACAATTATTCCACATCGATATTGTTGTTGTTCGCACTTATTGCACTTGATATCGTACAACCATTGACTTGTACTTAATTATTGTTCTATTGTTTAAAGAACTGTTCAAAGTAGGTCTAAGCCATTGTTCGGCTAGACATTTATGTTAAAGATTTTAAAAGCTATCCAAATCATTGAAGATGCGGATTCTTAGACTATTATAAACACCCCTTTATTATAAGGGAGTACTCTGTATCTAATATCAGATACAAAAATACGGAAATTAAATATTATGCATACACATATTGTACTGAGGCTGATCCCCTCGGGTACATATTTCTGGTAGTAACCATTGGGTCAACCTGCAATTGATTCCAGTGGATATTTATAGTTCATATTCTATTTGACTATTCTAATTTTAAAAGCAAATTATTATTCCTGCTTATGTTATTCACATTATTGAATTGTTCAGCTATTCCCTTTCATTCATGATATATTGTTTCTTGTTATTATTTAAACTTGTTGAGCAAACTAGTTGCTCACTCTTGCTATATCATGAAACCTTATTGTAGTGCAACCCGAGACTTCGGGAAAGAACAAGGGCAAAGGAAAGATGAAGTGATAGACTTCAGGATGCAACCTTGTAGTTGATTAAATTAATTGTTATGTAATATAAACCCTAAGTACTTTATTAAGGGTATTTGTGTAATTTTGTGTAAGGTTATCGTATCTTGGGACTAGTAACACCTTTTAAATGAACAACATATGTTTATTATTCCGCATTTAGTTATTGTATGTTGTGTAGAGGTGAATGTTTGTATTGGATCGTGATGACCAGATCCGGGTATTTGGAACCCGAATTTTGGGGCGTCACAGGTTGGTATCAGAGCTGTAGGTTAGAAACGTTAGGATTGCGAAACCTAGGTTATAATCTTAGTACTAAACTCTTATCGAGTGCGTTAGGAGATGAATCGGGGAGATTCATCATGTGGAATATTTTTGGAGATGGATTGAGAAAATTCATCGAGCCGAGATGTACATGATAAAATATCATTTCATTTCATCAATGAATATATTTTATTACGGTACTAACATGTGTTATTTGTGTGATTGTAGGATGACGGAGATAGGACAGTCGAGTACTGCAGTGGATGAGGTTATTTATACTGATATCCATATGGATACGCAGCAGGTTGTAGGCTATGCACCCGTTGCACCTGTATCCCCGGTTGAGGAGCCAGAGTCAGATCCCGAGGAGGGAGATCGAGAGGACGCTGTCTGGGGCGGAGTGATGCGACCGTACAACGAGGAGGAGGGCGATACTGAGGATGAGGAGGATGATGAGCCAGCTGAGTATGCTGATGGCATGAGCACTACTGCCAGTGACATCATTGATACTCTGACTACGGTTAATGATGAGCTAGAGGAGGGGGTTTAGCACCTAGAGGCGCAGAACCAGATACACCAGCAGACTGAAGAGCAGTATAGGGACGCAACTTACATGTTCTTTGGTGAGAACATGGAGCTAAAGGAGAAGATGACTGAATTGCAGGCCAAAATACAGCAGTTGGAACAGGCTGCATCTCAGCCGAGTCCAACGGTACAACAGCTAGTATTGCAAAATAGACAACTTAGGCAGACTGTAGATCAGCTAAACGCCAGAGAAATGCATAGTCAGACAGTTCTTTATGCCACCAGAGCTGAGCTCGACCGGGAGCGAATAGATCGGATTCAGATTCATGAGGCTTGACTCAGGGCTACCATGAGGGTAGGAAACTTAGAGAGAGAGACTCGAGTTAGATCCACTAGGATTGACACTCTGGAGTCTGCTTGGGACGTTTCCTTTGATCGTTTGTGGGACCGGGTTATGAGGTATCCTCAGGAGACGGACAATAGTCGCCGCGTGATTAGACGTCGTGTAGTTGATGAGTTGGTTCGGCAGGCTTACCGTCGGGCAGTTCGCCGCAGCAAGCGTTGATTTTTGTCAGTTAATATCTTTAGTTGCATTGATAGGTAGTAGTGAGTCCCACCTTTTGTTCTATTAGGGATGTTTCAGCTGTTGTAAACCATTATGTTTTGATGTATGCATAGTATGTCAGTTAAACCCCAACTTTTGTTCTGTTAGAGGGGTTGATGGTAGTGAATCCTCACTTTTGTTCGTCAGAAGATAATCGTTATTAGACAACTTGTGCCTTGAGCATTTATAGAAGTATGCCACTTGTTGAGTCTGTACTAAAACATTGGTATATTAATATAAATGCAGTTATTTCCTTGTTTAAATCAAATATGCTTGATATATAGTTTTGAATTTAAATGTTAATTTGGCTAACACAATGCGTAGAACTATAAGCATAAGTCTAAGCTTTGTTCTTTAGCAGATCATGCCGAGAGGTAGACCACGCAATCAACGTATCCCAGAGTCAGAGAGTGAGGTTGGGGATCAACCCAATCCTATGAGGATGTTTGCAGAAATGCTGGCGGAAGCCATACAAACTAAACCCCCATCAGTAGTAGTACAACCAGCACCGCAGCCAGCGCCGCACTTGGCAAATTTTAAGGACTTCAAATTGGTTGGACCATCGGAGTTTCAGGGAACTCTAAACCCGATCGAAACACAGACTTGGATCGAGGAAATGGAGAAGGTGTTCGAGGTCGCTAGGGTGGCCGAAAAACAGAAGACTAGTCTCGCTACCTTCATGATGAAGGGGAGGCGAACTACTGGTGGAAGGCCAACAAGGGCTGTGCGGGAGAAGGCGTCATTACCTGGGAACGCTTTAAAGAAATGTTTCTAGAAAATTACTTTCCAGAAAGCATGCAGCAAGAAATGGAGGTGAAATTCCTCGAGCTAAAACAGGAGAGTATGTCTGTGGCCGAGTATGCGGCCAAGTTTAATGAGTTGGCAAGGTTTGCAACTCATCAAGTTGATACGGAGGCTAGGAAGGCTTGGAGGTTTGAGCTGGGTCTGAAGCCGTGTGTGTACCGTTCTATGGCGGTATTAAAGATCAAGAGCTTTGCAGAGTTATTGGAAAGGGAAATCATTGCAGAGGGTGGCAGTGAGGCCCTGGCTAAATTCAACCAGGAGAGGAAGAAGGGTCATGAAGGACAGAAGACGGGGAGCAGTGGAGGTAGTAACCCTAATAAACGAAAGTGGAATGAGAGCCAATCGTCTGGAGGTAACAAATCCGGAGGAGAGGCTAAGAAAGTGGGTAAATGCAACAATTGTGGTAAGAACCACACGGGCGAATGCTTGAAAGGGAAAAGTGTTTGCTATAGCTGCGGACAGCCGGGGTACATGGCTCCACAATGCCCGAAAAAGATGAAGGGAGTATGTTTTTCCTGTGGAGCAACCGATCATCATGCCAAAGACTGCCCAAAGAGGAAGGGAGACGCTGGGAGTGGCTATAGAGGCAACAACAACAACAACAGGCTGAACATTGGAGGGCCAGCCAGCCAGGCCAATCGACCCACAGCGCGCACCTTCAACATGACTGTGCAAGATGCAGTCGACTCCAAGGACGTGGTGTCAGGTATCATCCCGATCAATGATATTAATGCATATGTATTGTTTCATTCGGGTGCTACCTGCTCTTTTGTTTCTGAAGATTTTGCTAAGAGATTAGATTTACCTCAAGAAAAGCTAGAACACCCTATGAACGTAGAAATAGCAAACAAAGAAATCATTCCCGTAGACTACATTCATAGGAACTGTTGTGCTGAGTTACGAGAGTTTAGACTTAACGTGGATTTGATATCGATTCGTCTGGGAGAGTTTGACGTAATCCTAGGAATGGATTGGCTATTGAGCCACGGAGCGGTTATTGACTATAAGAAGAAGTGTGTGCACCTAAAAACTCCGAATAGGTCAAAAGTTATATTTTACGGTAGTAAATCGCCAAGACAATCAAGTTGTCTGACGATGATGCAAGCGCGAAAGTTGCTCAGGAAAGGGTGCGTAGGTTATTTGGCTCATGTGGTCGATACTCGACGTGTCGAGGGCGAACTGAGTCAGATACCTGTTGTACGGGAATTCGCTGATGTTTTCCCAGATGAGATTCCGGGGTTACCGCCGGACAGATAAGTGGAGTTTGTTATTGATTTGGTACTAGGGACCGCACCGATATCGAAGGTGTCGTATCGTATGACACCAGTAGAAATGAAAGAATTGATGGTTCAGCTGTAGGAACTGCTAGATAAAGGTTACATCAGACCAAGTGTGTCACCATGGGGTGCGCCAGTTCTGTTTGTAAAGAAGAATGATGGTTCGATGAGGCTTTATATTGATTACCGGGAGTTGAACAAGGTCACCATTAAGAATAGATATCCGCTGCCCAGAATTGATGATCTGTTTGATCAACTTAAGGGAGCGAAATACTTTTCGAAGATAGATTTGAGGACGGGTTATCATCAACTGAAGGTGAGGGAGGAGGATATCCTGAAAACGGCATTCAGAACTCGTTATGGTCATTTCGAGTTTCTAGTGATGTCATTTGGACTAACGAATGCACCAGCGACATTCATGGATATGATGAACAGAGTGTTCAAGCAGTACTTGGACAAGTTCGTGGTCGTATTCATTGATGACATATTGGTGTATTCGAAGACGGAGGAAGAATATGCAAAACACTTACGGATTGCGTTGGAGGCTTTGAGAAGGGAGAAGCTATACGCCAAGTTTTCGAAGTGTGAATTTTGGTTGCAGAGGGTGCAGTTTCTAGGTCATGTTATCGACAAGGACGGTGTTTCGGTGGATCTAGTGAAGGTGGAGGCAGTTATCAATTGAGAACAGCCGAAGACGCCGACTGAGATCAGGAGTTTCTTAGGGTTAGCGGGGTATTATCAGAGATTCATTCAGGATTTTTCGAAGATAGCATCACCGTTGACCAATCTTACCCGAAAGATTGTGAAGTTTGTTTGGTCGAAAAGTGCGAGGAAAGTTTATGAAGCTGAAGAAGAGGTTGAGTCAGACACCAGTGTTGGCTTTACCAGACAACACGGGAGGTTTCGTTGTGTACAGTGATGCGTCACACAAGGGTCTTGGTTGTGTACTAATGCAACACAGCAAGGTTATTGCGTATGCATCACGTCAGTTAAAGGATTATAAGAAGGGTTATTCGACTCATGACCTAGAGTTAGCAGCGGTAGTTTTTGCCCTGAAGATTTGGAGGCACTACCTATATGGCGAGAAGTGTGAGATATATACAGATCACAAAAGTCTGAAATATATCTTCACACAGTAAAGATGAGAGAGAGAGTTTGCTTAGACTTTTGTTTTGTTGTGGATTGAACAATAGAAACCGCGATGGGTTATGTTCTAGTACTTACTGCACAACTATTTTATGGTAGGAGAAGTTGATTTATATACAGATTGTTAGTCAAAAAGCATATCTGCATAACTATCCTATAGTGTCTGTATTTTAAAAAAATTCCTGCCAAAGAATTGTTATGCGGTAGGTATATTCTATGATTCGAGGACATTCAAGTCATTTGGTAGGTGGGCAAAGTTCTGCATAATAGTTGTTTAGGCTCCTAGTAACTGTTATGCGAATTTAGTATTTCTCAAACCTTTAGATCATTCAAGGGTAGGTTAAAATTGGGTTAGATGGATAGGTGATTGAAAGTAATATGCACTCAAACCAATTACATTTGATGTGATAGAGTATTTACTTTATAATCTTATTCATTTATTAATAAAAAAATTAATTAATTTAAACACATTTATTTATCCATGATAAATCCATAGTTTGGAGCAATACTTTTAGAAACATGATGAGATTACGCTAATAAGATATAAAATTTAAGATTTAGATAGCTTGAAACTAGAATATTCTTAATTATAGGATCACTAATACGAGGTTGGTGAATTCAGACAGATTAATACATAATATACTTACTCTTTTAAGGAGAATGATTGATCTCATAATCATTTTTGTTGAGACACTAAAACAAGTATGTAGTTGTTTATTATATTATAAGTTCACTGAATGTGACTCACTTAAAGGAACACATAATTGAATTTTTGTAACGCCCCCAAAATTTTTGCACTAGTTACGGCGGGCCTTGTGCGTTAAATTTCATACATTTATCAACTTAACCAATAATTCATAATTATATTGGTTGAATTAGTCTATTTCAGACTATAAACTTTTTTTGCTTCGTCCCTGAATCTTAACTTAATCTCGATCTCATTATTTATACAAGTATCAACTTGTAGTTCATCCATATAAATGAATAACACCATATATAACGGTCAAATTTTTAACCTTAAGATTTAGACATTATATGCTTCTATATATCCAAAGTTCACAACATTAATAATAGGATGATTCTTGGGACAGAAGAATCTTACGATAAATGTTTGTATTTTTATCCGTGACAAGATTTCTTTCCTTAGAGAACATATCATATTATTCAACACTCTCACTTGAATACATATCTTCATAGAGATATCTCTTTATATCGATATTCCTTATTTATCTAAAATTCAGAATATTAATAACACACTTGTACTTGAAATTGAGAAATCTTACAATGAATTTGCCTTCTTCATCGGTGATTATGTCTTGAATTTTTACAGCACTCACAATGTTATTCAAAATCCTCATTCAAATTTATAGTTCTTTATCAATATTATTTTAATGTTTTAACAATTCTACGTTATATCAAATTTAAAAACATAACAACATTCTGATGATAATAAATAATATCATTTATATAATATTCAGTTACATATTTGTTTGTGTGTATTACAAAAGTTATCAAGACTTAATACATATACAATCAATTAAAATATTAAACCTAATCTAGTCCTCTTCTTTATGTTCATGATTTTCTTAACGTTCTTCATTAACTGCAAATAAAGTTTTATTCGCAAGAATGAATACTACGGCTCAACAAGTCTAACAAATATCACATAAACAGTTTATGCTTTAGTATAAACTTTAACATGCTTTAACATATCCTATCCCTTAATTCAATATCACAATTAACTCATATTTCATCAATTTATATCACGTTGTTACACAAAGCGTATAAATCACGTTCATAATTTATAACTTATCATATAACAGTGAAAAGACTTGCTTGTTCAATGCGCATTTAAGTTCACATTGATTTGAACTCGAATTTGTAGTCTAAATATGTTTAACATATAAATAACAATTGTTAGTATTCATAGAAATATGTATATAATTTAATTAAAATGCACGTTTAAGGTTTGATGATAATTCGTTGTTTAAATTGCTTCATTTAGATAATTAATTATGTTAATTTATTATATTCGCAGCTTAAACTGTCATTAAATATAGTTTAGTATGTTAATTGAATTAATTCATAACTCAATCTGTCGCTAAAGACTAATTTAAAAGCTACCTCGATGAATTTTTAATTAAATTTGTTGCTAAAGATAGTTTAAATTAATTTTATTTAAGTTTAATTTAATTTTGTCATGTATATATATTGTCATGGACCAAAGTCGTCGCTAAAAGTGTTTTTAAATTGAATTTAAACTTAATTCTAAAGTCTGTCGCTAAGTCTGTCACTAAAAGTATTTAAAATTAACTTTTAAATAAGTTTTACGCTGATCCGTCGCTAAAGGCTACTACGACGGTCAGTCCGTCGTTAAAGCTGTCACTATAGGTGTTCTTGAGGGCCGGAAGGAGACTGTTGCTAAAGGGTTTAGCGATAAATCGTCCGTCGCTATATCCTGAAGAATCGGAAGCATACTATTGCCAGTCCGTCGCTATAGATCTGGTGCCTAAGCGCCCAATTCCAGCGCCTCAGCGCCCGTTGCCTGCCCGTCTCAATCAATGCTGAGCAACCACTTTTGGGCTTGAAACATCTATTAGGTCATATATTGTTTGGATATAAAAAAATATTTTTAAGTGTACTATACATGTAATACTACATCGACATACAAATATTTGGTCTTAAAAACATCAAATGAGCAAGATATAGCCTAGTCAAATGGCTTGTCTAGCCTGTTCATCACGTTTCTGGGTTGCCCGAATTTTTTGGGTTTCTCAGAAACCGTGATTAAGTGACCTCTTTCTAGGCTTAATATCTTCCTGTATTTTGATTTGATTGGCATGTGGTTTGTTTCTATTTATTCTATATATGGCAGGATACAAATATAAAGCTTAAAATATGACAAACAACCAACATGATTTGATCTAGAGGGCCTGACATATGACTTGTCAGACTGTTCTTCACAATCATGAACAAAAAGCAAAATTTCAATATTTTATGCATCTAAACGTTCTGATTACATGTTTAACCAACCCATATCACTTATTACCATTAAATCAGTCATTATTAAACAACAAAAATAAAATTTAATACAAGATTAAAGATCTACTAGTGAATTAGGGTTTTACTTCTTTAAAGCAAAATTCCCAATTCCTTTCTTTGATTCTGATCTAAGCTTGCTATAAAACATATATAGAGTAATTTTTGATTGATTTTAGCTTTAGAATTCGTGGGTTTAATGAATGAGAGTGCTTACTATTTAAAGGAGAGCTAGAGTTAGGGTTTAATAGTCACTAAACTATAAAATATCCAACCAAGCAAAGATCAATTTGATTTCTACTGGCTTTGGTCGACCCATGTGCTCCATTAATGCCATTAATTGAGTTTTAATTATCACAAATGGTGACATCATCATCTCCAAATTGAATAGTCAAGATTTAGCCTACTATTTTGATAAAGAGAATCAATTTGATTTTTGATTTTCTCAAGTTTGATGTGGCTGAGATTTGAGGGGTATTTAGGTCATTTCACATGCTTCCTAGGGCTGACATCATCCATTCATCATCATATTTGATGATGTTATGCTTACATCGTCTGTATTTTTCTCCGTATAATTTTCGTATTATTTTTGTATGATTTTCGTATAATTCTCATATTTATATGGACTAACTAATTTAGTTAGTAATTAGTTCATTTCTAACAGAATCAGTTCGTTTTTAACTAATCAAATTCATTTAATTTAGCCTTAATTTAATCAATTATACTAATTTAATACCAATATATGTATTATATATATTGGACCTCATTTCAAACTTAATTTACATTCTTTTATCCTAATATCATGTATTAAGTCATTATACAGATTACATTTTAATGATTATAGCATAATACAATCGTTATTTATCATTAAGTAAATAAATCATTTTATTCAACTAATTAAAGTCAACATATTCATCTACTAATAACAATTTAGTAAATTAATTTTTCTTATTTTTATTTAATTTATACCTGTTTGGCATAATATATTAAGCCATTACATAAATATATTACATTCATATGTAATATATTTTAAAATTATGAGTTTAATTAACTCCCTCATTTTTATTAAATAAAAATACCGACCTTAATTCATTATTTTATTTAAATGAATTAATTAGTATTAATAAATAAACTTTCTTCGCTTCCACAATTCATTTCGTAGTAAATTCAAATATTTTAATAGTTAACTACCTATTAAATTTCATTAATGTATATATTTTCACATTTAAATATATACATATTTAATCCTCTACATAAATAATATATTTAAATATTTATTATTCACATAACACATAGATTAGGTTAAAGATTTTTAACCTTTTAGTCGTGTACGATCGTAGTTTCGAGTTATTTTTTGCTTTCAAATAGCTTAATATATACTCGAGCAATCGTTCTTTAGATTTTGAATTGACAACCTTTATTAGATATTGTGAGATCATAGTTGAAATGTTTGGGATATTACATTCAACCTAACTTACAAGAATTTCATCCTTAAAAGTAACTTTACAATTAATTTTAGTAATTTAATATCATATTTATAAGTTCTATAAATATTCAGTATATTACATTCTCTCCTTCTTATAAGAATTTTGTCCTCGAAATTATTTTCAACTTACTCCTATGAATTTTCTTAATTCATCTTTCTTACATTAAATTTTTAATACTTAGATTAGATCTGAACATGTTCAATCTAAACATTTTCTTACAGATTGTTGGTCAAAAAACATATTTGCATAACTGTCATGCAGTGCCTGTATTTAAAAAAAATTCTACCGCAAAATTATTATGCGGTAGGTATATTCTGTGATTCGAGGACATTCAAATCATATGGTAGATGAGCCAAGTTCCGCATAATAATTGTTTAGGCTTATAGTAATTGTTATGCAAATTTAGTATTTCTCAAACCTTTAGATCATTCAAGAGTAGGTTAAAATTGGGTTGGATGGATAGGTGATTAAAAGTAATATGCACTCAAACCAATCACATTTGATGTGATAGAGTATTTACTTTATAATCTTATTCATTTATTAATAAAAAATTAATTAATTTAAACACATTTATTTATCCATGATAAATTCATAGTTTGGAGCAATACTTTTAGAAACATGATGAGATTACGCTAATGAGATCTAAAATTTAAAATTTAGATAACTTGAAACTAGAATATTCCTAATTATAGGATCACTAATACAAGATTAGTGAATTCAGACAGATTAATACATAATATACTTGCTCTTTTGAAGAGAATGATTGATCTCATAATCATTTGTATTGAGACATTAAAACAAGTATGTAGGTGTTTATTAGATTATAAGTTCACTAAATGTGATTCGCTTAAAGGAACACATAATTGACTTTTACATACTTGTTAATATGAGTTCCTATAGTGATAGTAATACAAGTGATCATTAGACTTGAAATTTTCATAGTACCTTGTGTATTTCCAGTTATATTTTGTCATATTCTTTAAGACTCTTTGCGTATATAAAATGATATGTTGATTAGGACATTGTGTGGTAAAAGAATTTAATAGTATGGTAACTATTTACTGAATCGGTTCTTTGTGGTTGAACATTGATTTCATATTATTAGGATAATCATGATATGTTGAGAGGTGTCTATTGGTTCCCAGAGGTACATTAATATGATTTAGAATGGGTTGAATAGATCATTATACAATTTGTGTATAACGTTTGTATTTTTAAACATCTTTACCAAATAAATAGATAGTTATATGCACGGTGAAATTAGAGTATTTGGTAAACCCCCTTTTAATCATTAAGAAATAATGTACAGTTCTGATTTGCTATTTGAAAGAGATTATAAGTAAATATACCATATTAGTGTAAGACAAAGAAGGGGCAAAGAGACATTGAATACACATGAATTTTTAAGAGGTTTATAACCTGAACTACTCCTACTCCTCTTTTTCACTTCTCTGAGTAGGGATGTTCCATTAAGGATAAATGGACATTTAGTCTTTATAATTTGGACACTAAGTCCAAGACATTCGGTCCTCTTAAATCTCCAGGACACTAAGTCATCTTCACTCAACAGGGGTTGATTCATCTAAATCAGATAGGCATCACTTGATTTCTTCCATAGGACACTAAGTCCTCTTCACTCAACATGTGCCGATTTCTCTGAATTAGACGGGCATCACCCGATTTTGCTGTTGTTTGTTGTTGTGGGGTGCTGCTAAGTCGATGTTAAGCTTATATCAAATGAACTTGGCAACTGAGGAATGATTCCAAGAGCCTTCCATGTATTCTGAACAACTCCTGCTCTGGAATCATCCTTGACCGATCATCTGAAGCGTAGAGTGACTTTGGATTTGATGATATGTCTCTGTAATGGATCGACCCCATTCATGGTATTCTTTAGCAATGTTTTTACTTGTTCTCTTTTAGTGTTTGCACCAATTTTTTTCTTCTCATTTTTGACCATAGCTTTCTCTACTTTTCTTTATCTACTAGTGGGTTCTCTCTTAGCTCTTCTCTTGTGTACCACCCACCTTATATATATATATATATATATATATATCTTTCTATCTATTTTTTTCTCCAGTATTAGATGACGATCTTTATACAGAGAGAGGACTGCCATTTCTCCCGTTATAGATTTAATCATTACGAGTTTTGTATGTTGGAGCTTTGCCCGTTGGAAGATAGTCGTTGCTTCTTTTAATGTTTTGATATTGATGATCTCTGAAGTTGATGTTTGAGAAATGTTAGCTTGCTTTCTGGCTATTGCTTTTTGCTATGTCAACTTGCTTTCTATTACGTTATGTCACATCAGTCTTTGTTAGTAACTTTCACGTGGGTGATGTTATTATATCAAGTGACCGTTGGACATTTCTTCTGTGACGTTAAGGTTGAGCTTTAGATGTATAACAATATCCTTAAAACCTTTTATTCTGATAATCTTCCATTTATCAATTTATGCTAGCATCTAATTGATATGTCTTTATCCCCTTATCGTAGAGTTTGACTTATTCTACGATTTAGCTCTTCATTCATTTCTATGAATTGCACTACGATTTTCAACTTTACAACTTGCAGACTTTATGATTATCTTGCTCTGCGATCTACTCTACGAATTTTGAGCTTTACAATTTGCTTTACAATTTCTAGGCTTTACGATCCTGTTCGTTCTTCAACTCTACAAGCTTTACGATTCTCTTGTATTCTTCTTCATCTTGATCAAGTAGCTCTCCCTTACTTGAGCATTCACTACTGCAGTAGATGTCATGTGTCTTCTTTTTCTTTAGCTGATTCATGGTCATTCTTTATTCCTTGTCTCCTTTAGTTAAATCATCTCAGACTACTTCTTTACTTGAGAGCTCTTTGGTAAGTTCATTCCAATCTTGTGTCGTAGTGAATTTGTTTCTCAGTGTCTTTGGCATTATATGTTGGTTTGGTCATATTCCAACCTTATGTTTTGATGATGACTTTCTTATTTTACTAAATGTTTTACTTATGCATTTACAGGAAATTAAGTGAGACAAACAAAAGTTTCCTTGAAGCCTTGGTTTTGCAAAGGATTAATGGCATGAAGGCTTGAAGATATAATTGAGTCATTAGTTTCTCAATGTAAGATCCTAGCTCTAATTATATCTCAATCAAGGCTCTAGGATTTGCATGATATTTTGCATTGCATGAAAATAATTAATTTAGCTTTCAAAAATAATAATGATCAAATATTTACTAATGAGACTTAAGTTAAAAAGTTGAATTTTAATCATTTTCAAATTTAGAGGAGTTAATTTGAAAATAGATTTTAATAGATGATTTCTAAATAAAATTTATTACCATAAGTTTTGAAATTGGAATTTTTATTAATTTGGCTTTTTCATAAGTTTCTTACTTAATGGAGCTAAACATATTACTTTATTACATGAGAATGAGTTGTTCATATGTTCTCCCATCTTTTGTCCAACGGTAGTAATTTGGCTTGTGATCTAGATTAAGCTTTCCAATGTTGGGTGAAACTAAAAGGAATGATTTTTGTATTATTTTATTAAGCTTTCCATGTTGACAAAATTAATTGATTGGATATTTCATGGGATTTAAAAAGAATCTGTTTTGGCCAAGTTGTTATTTTAGCGGGTATATTATTAGAGTGGTCAAAAACTAATTCCTTAAATCACTCCAACTTGATCTTAACTTATTTATTTAATTGTGGGAAAATTATTTTTAAAGTTGATTTTATTCTTTTCCATAATTATTGGAGTTAGTTATAAATAAATAAATAAATAAGAGTTTTATTTAATGAAATCAATTTGTTGGGCTAATGGTGATATGACTTGTTTGAATAAATCATGTTTGACTTATTATCTTGTTCCTGACAGTAATATGTGATCATGGTAATGCTTCTTTGAAATCAATTTATTAGGTTATTGTTAAGTTTGGTTTTAACGGTAATATTGATGCAAATTTGATATATAACCATAACAGAATTAAATTGATACACTTCATTCCATAAATAAAGTTACTTATTATTTATTTAATTGATTGAAAAATTATTTTTAAAAATGACTTTATTTATTCCCATAATTAGTGGAGTTCGTTTATAAAACAAGATTTTTGTTATATTCTTTTTTATTAAATCTTGTCATCATAAATCTTGGAATTGAGTTTTCAAAAATCATGAAAGTGATTAATTAAAAATGAAAGCAAGTAATTGGGTTTTCTATATTAATATGGAAATGTTTTATATGCTTAAAACTAATTGTGTCTAAAGTTGCCCAATCCGATTATTTAATAGAATAATCAATTAGCTCACCTCCTTCCATAATTAAAGTTGATTGCGGGGAGCAAATATCTATAATGAGTCAATTAGCTAAATCATGATTGTTATTAAATTTTTTGGCAAGAATCAATTTGGACATATGTTTGAATATTCTATTAATATCAAGATGCCATTCCTTAAAGTGCTAATAGTTAGTGGCTATTCAAATTATATGCAACAGTCACATCATTAGGATTGATTTTCAATTAGAAAGTTGTTGGCCTAAAATCTTTCCTTATTGATTATATATTCAAACGGCTATATTTCTTCTCTATATATATATATATTGGGTCCAACCGTGGCAAAGAGATATAGTGAAGCAAAACAAAGCAAAATATACAAAGCATATATTTTATTCTTCACATGCACGGTCAAGGTGGTTTTCTTTCAAGCGAAGAAATCTTAAACTGTTGAAAGTCTCTATTAATTTGAGCTTCTTTACTTTGCGCTTTAATCGGTGATATATTTATCTTTTATATTGATCATTGCATAATTAGTTGAGCCTTGAATTGTAATATTATTCTTGCTTTGATCATAGTTTATATTGTACTAATTATCTTGTTGCTTTAAGGTTATTTGATAGACTAAGTGTGTAGTCTATTAGATTTCTAATCTGGGTTAGATAAGGTTTTTACATACAAGTTCCAAGGGAGCATAGGTGCTCGTAGAGGATAAGTCCTCAAGGTAAACATAAGTGTTTGGGGTGCACAGGTTTGCACAATGTGAGCAAAAGTGTTTGGGGAGGATAAGTCCTCAAAGGTTATGAGAATTTGTTTTGTAAAAGGGGTTTAATTGTAAACCAAGTTGATCAATAAAAGTGTCTCAAATACTAGTTGGTATTGGACGTGGATTAGGCCACTAGAATAGAAGTTAGGGGCCGAACCACGTAAAAATTCTTTGTGTTTATGTGATTCATTGCATAACTTTATTTGTTCATTGCATGCTTCAATTTTGAATTATAAAACACATTTTGAATACTTTGACATATATATTTCATGAGAAAATTATTTATTTCAATTCAGGTCTTCATTTGATATAAGAAAAATAATTTCCAAAATCGCTACAGTGAACAGTTTGTTGCCAGTTTAATATAGCCTGCTGGATTGGTCAATACAGTAGACTGTATTCGTAACAGATTTTTAAAACTGAAAAAGTTGGATATTGTTTGCTCCACACTTATTAACCCCCCCCCCCCCCTTCTAAGTGTGTCTATCTTAAATTTCATTTGGTATCAAAGCAAGGCTCTACTTATCTTGGTCTTAAAGGTGACTTGTAGGGAAAGATTCTGCAATGGCACATTTCGGGAACTACATTCAAGAAGGACAATCAACAACTAGACTTCCATTGCTACTCGGAGCTGAAAATTACATCTTCTGGAAATTTTGCATGAGGATCTATCTTAAGAAGGACCCTTGGGAATGGTGGGTTGTGCAGAATGGACCGGTCGTTCCACGAAAGAATGATGGCACCCCAAAAACACTAATGGAGATGGACTCAACCGAGACTTACATGGTGTCGTATGATTCTAAGGCAATGAACACACTACTTAGTGGCATGGTGCAATTCGAGATTGATAAAGTCTCTTCATGCAACACGGCTAAGGAGATATGGTATATCTTAAAAGTGAGCCATGAAGGAACTTCAAAAGTTAGGGAAGTGAAGCTTAGCATGCTCATGCATGAATATGAAATGTTCAAGCTTGAAAAAGATGAGACTATAAAGGAGGCACAAGCACGATTTCTTACACTCATGAATTCCTTAAAGCTACTAGATAAATCCATTCCACAAAGGGAGATAAACTGTAAGCTACTTCGGGCTATGCCCAAAAGGTTTGCATCAAAAGTAACAACTTTACAAGATTCTACTAATATTTTGATTATGGATACATTAACCTTGTTTAGCAAATTAGAAGATTATGAACATCAATTGAAAAGATATGATGAGGAGAAGGAAACTCCTACAAAGAAAGTGCTAGTTCTTAATGCAGGAAGTGAAGAAGAGTTAGACGATGACTCGGATGAGGAAATTGCAAGGATATCAAGGAAGCTCAAAGGATTGATTCAAAGAAAGAATAAAAGAAAGAACGCAATAGCTCCAAACAAGTTCAAAGGAAAGCAAAATGAAGATACTTGTTTTGAATGCGGGCGGCCGGGTCAGGTCATTTTAGAAAGGATTGCTTCAAATTAAAGGGCAAATCAAGCTACAAAAAGAACAAAGCTCTTGTTACTTGGAGTGATGATGAATCTGACGTGGAAGTTGATGCAAACGACGAAATAGCTCATGTGTGCTTCATGGGAATTGATGATGAATCAAGTGAGGTAACCACTTTTGATTTTAATTTTTTAAAACAAGAAAATAAAAAATTAAGAGAAAAATATGTATACTTAAAAGATTTGGTAAATACATTAATGAATGAAGTTGATTCATTAATAGATGAAAATAAAGAAATTGGAAAAGAGAGACCATCTCAAGAGGAAAATATTTTAATTACTAAAAATGATTTCTTAGAAAACCAAAACAAAATTCTTCTTAACAAGGTTAATTATTTGAATAATGAAGTTGAAAAATTAATCGAAGAAATAAAAATGAGAGATATTTGTATTGATGCTTTTAATGATAATACACATATTGAAAACACTTCAACTAATGAATTACAAGAAGAGATAAAATCATTTAAATCATCATTGGCTAAGTTTGTTCAATGGGAAGAAAACTTAACTATAATGTTGGGTAAACAAAGGCCTAGCTATGAAAAACAAGGAATTGGTTATAATCCAACACATAAAAAGAGTGCTGTAAAAATACTAAAATCTAGATCACATGTTAAATTAGATTATTGTTCTCCTTTTATTATTTGTAAAAATTGTGGAATTAAAGGGCATTTAAATGTTAATTGCAAAAAGAAGATTAAGAAAGTATGGATTAAGAAAAGTGATTTGCATGCGACTAACCCAAGTGGACCCAAAAAGATATGGATACCAAAAGGATAAAATGTATTTTGTAGGTGTGTCTCAAAGTGAAAGAAATGAGGCTGCACAAAAGGGGTTTGAACATTGCTACAAGAGAAAATTGTTGCAGTTCTAATAAGTTAGGCAGTGCAAAATAATATACCGGATCCAGATAAATAGCTAGCTGGATTAGCAGGACAGAAATTGCCTAAAACAGAAACTATACAAGGAGATGAAGAGTCTTCAAATTCTGATCATATTCAACATGAAGAGCATGTGCATAAATTAATTGACTTATATGTGCATTTATAGTATGTGTATATTTAATCTTCTAAGCATATGCATAGTTTAAATTCTTAATTGATTTACATGTTCATAATTATCGTATGTGCATAATTTATTTTGCTAATCATATGCATGATTTATTAATACATGTTTTCTAGTCTAATTGAAGCTAATATTCATTGAATATTTTGATTGAACTAAATGAGTTAATTATATATTTAGCTATGCTAAAATATGTGTGGGCTACAAGGTAGCTTATTCGTTTTGATTAATGACAAAGGGGGAGAAAAATTAGAATTGGATTTGAATTAGAGTTACTTGAACTTTCATGGATATATATTCGATTCTAACTCTCTATGTGTTACGACAAAGGGAGGAAACTAAACTAAATGTTGGGTTTGACATTATATGTTTTTATATGCACTACTTGGTTATCAATTCTTTTTGTATGATGACAAAGGGGGAGAGAAAATAAGGATTGCATAAAAACTGTTGTGAATTGATACAAGAAAGGCGTACAGGTTTGATTCGACATGTTGTATTGATATTGTTTTATATATATGCGTGGTTTTAGGGGGAGCTATATTTATTGTGTTGTTATCATCAAAAAGGGGGAGAATGTTGGTTTGGTCATATTCCAACCTTATGTTTTAATGATAACTTTCTTATTTTACTAAATGTTTACTTATGCATTTACAGGAAATTAAGTGAGACAAACAAAAGTTTTCTTGAAGCCTTGGTTTTGTAAAGGATTGATGGCATGAAGGCTTGAAGATATAATTGAGTCATTAGTTTCTCAATGTAAGATCCTAACTCTAATTATATCTCAATCAAGGTTCTAGAATTTGCATGATATTTTGCATTGCATGGAAATAATTAATTTCGCTTTCAAAAATAATAATGATCAAATATTTACTAATGAGAGTTAAGTTAAAAAGTTGAATTTTAATCATTTTCAAATTTAGAGGAGTTAATTTGAAAATAGATTTTAATAGATGATTTCTAAATAAAATTTATTACCATAAGTTTTGAAATTTGAATTTTTATTAATTTGGCTTTTCATAAGTTTCTTAATTAATGGAGCTAAACATATTACTTTATTACATGAGAATGAGTTGTTCATATGTTCTCCCATCTTTTGTCCAACGGTAATAATTTGGTTTGTGATCTAGATTAAGCTTTCCAATGTTGGGTGAAACTAAAAGGAATGATTTTTGTATTATTTTATTAAGCTTTCCATGTTGACAAAATTAATTGATTGGATATTTCATGGGACTTAAAAAGAATCTGTTTTGGCCAAGTTGTTATTTCAACGGGTATATTATTAGAATGGTCAAAAACTAATTCCTTAAATCACTCTAAATTGATCTTAACTTATTTATTTAATTGTGGGAAAATTATTTTTAAAGTTGATTTTATTCTTTTCCATAATTATTGGAGTTAGTTATAAATAAATAAATAAAAAGAGTTTTATTTAATGAAATCAATTTGTTGGGCTAATGGTGATATGACTTGTTTGAATAAATCATGTTTGACTTATTATCTTGTTCCTAACAGTAATATGTGATCATGGTAATGTTTCTTTGAAATCAATTTATTGGGTTATTGTTAAGTTTGGTTGTAACGGTAATATTGGTGCAAATTTGATATATAACCATAACAGAATTAAATTGATACACTTCATTCCATAAATAAAGTTACTTATTATTTATTTAATTGATTGAAAAATTATTTTTAAAAATGACTTTATTTATTCCCATAATTAGTGGAGTTCATTTATAAAACAAGATTTTTGTTATATTCTTTTTTATTAAATCTTGTCATCATAAATCTTAGAATTGAGTTTTCAAAAATCATGAAAGTGATTAAATAAAAATAAAAGCAATTAATTGGGTTTTCTATATTAATATGGAAATGTTTTATATGCTTAAAACTAATTATGGTTAAAGTTGCCCAATCCGATTATTTAATAGAATAATCAATTAGTTTACCTCCTTCCATAATTAAAGTTGATTGCGGGGAGCAAATATCTATAATGAGTCAATTAGCTAAATCATGATTGTTATTAAATTTTTTGGCAAGAATCAATTTGGACATATGTTTGAATATTCTATTAATATCAAGATGTCATTCCTTAAAGTGCTAATAGTTAGTGGCTATTCAAATTATATGCAACAGTCACATCATTAGGATTGATTTTCAATTAGAAAGTTGTTTGCCTAAAATCTTTCCTTATTGATTTTATATTCAAACGGCTATATTTCTTCTTTCTATATATATATATATATATATTGGGTCCAACCGTGGCAAAGAGATATAGTGAAGCAAAACAAAGCAAAATATACAAAGCATATATTTTATTCTTCACATGCACGGTCAATGTGGTTTTCTTTCAAGTGAAGAAATCTTAAACTGTTGAAAGTCTCTATTAATTTGAGCTTCTTTACTTTGCACTTTAATCAGTGATATCTTTATCTTTTATATTGATCATTGCACAATTAGTTGAGCCTTGAATTGTAATATAATTCTTGCTTTGATCATAGTTTATATTGTACTAATTATCAAGTTGCTTCAAGGTTATTTGATAGACTAAGTGTGTAGTCTATTGGATTTCTAATCTGGGTTAGATAAGGTTTTTACATACAAGTTCCAAGGGAGCATAGGTGCTCGGAGAGGATAAGTCCTGAAGGTAAACATAAGTGTTTGGGGTGCATAGGTTTGCACAATGTGAGCAAAGGTGCTTGGGGAGGATAAGTCCTCAAAGGTTATGAGAATTTGTTTTGTAAAAGGGGTTTAATTGTAAACCAAGTTGATCAATAAAAGTGTCTCCAATACTAGTTGGTATTGGACGTGGATTAGGCCACTAGAATAGAAGTTAGGGGTCGAACCACGTAAAAATTCCTTGTGTTTATGCGATTCATTGCATAACTTTATTTGTTCATTGCATGCTTCAATTTTGAATTATAAAACACATTTTGAATACTTTGACATATATATTTCATGAGAAAATTATTTATTTCAATTCAGGTCTTCATTTGATATAAGAAAAATAATTTTCAAAATCGCTACAGTGAACAGTTTGCTGCCAGTTTAATATAGCCTGCTGGATTGGTCAATACAGTAGACTGTATTCGTAACAGATTTTTAAAACTGAAAAATTGGATATTGTTTGCTTCACACTTATTCAACCCCCTTCTAAGTTTGCCTATCTTAAATTTCATTATGTTCTCTGATAGGTATGGTACTGAGTCAGCTCATCAATGTTGTAACTCTACGTTCTGAAGTTGCTCAATGATATTAATTAGTAACTCAACGATTTAAGAATATTTTGTTTAGTTTCATTCTACGATCTTGAGTACTTTGACTTGTTTTGCACCTGTGAGCTTTCATATTTACTTCTTCTGCTAGAGTCTTTTATCTTTGTTGTGTTGTGATGAGTCTGCTTGATAAAATTCTACGAACTCTTTCTTTATGTTGATCTTATGAAATAGCCTGCTTTTTTTGCTTCATTCTCCTTGTGAAGTATGTTTGATTTGTCCAATTTTGTGTTTAAGCATTCTTTTTCTGACTTTTTCATGCTTAGCACAATATCTCTTAACTTCTTCCTTTGATTTGTTTAGCTTTATCCTAAGTGGATTTGACTTCGTGGTGAACTTCTTTTTCATTGGTCTTCTCTCAACGATTTCTTTCTACTGCAGTGTTCTATGATCTTCTCCTTACTTACGATCTTGTCTTCTACACTTCTCATTGATGATTCTATTCTTCAACGATCTAAGACTTTGTTGATCATAGAGTTAAGCTTCACATTCCTCCCTTGGCTTACTCTACTAATTTCCTGATTCTTTGGGCAGATACTCTTTAGAGTGCTTTTTACGATCTTTGAATAAACTCTATGAACTTCTTTTGATTTTACGATCGCAATTCAAAGTCTTCGATTTGCTTTAAGAATGTGTCTGACCTTACGATCTTTGAGTATATTCTAGGATTATCCTTTAATTGTAGAGTGTTTCCTGCAACTATATTTGCTCAATGATCTTGATCGCTCTACTTTTCATCTTCTGAACTTTCTGTATCGTAGAGTGTTTACTTTACGATTTCTGCAGGTTTCTGCCTTGTGATTGGAGATGCACAAAAAGCCTACGGCCCATAGGCCGGCCTGGCTTGGCCTGAGCCCGGCCTAGTCAAAGCCCGGACTGGGACGGTCCGACCTACAGTCTTTGAACAGGCTGTTATTTTAACGTAAAAGTCCAGCCTACAAAAAAGCCCGGCCTGGCCTGGCCTACGAAAAAGCCCGGCCTGGCCCGGCCTACGAAAAAACCCGGCCTGGCCCGACCTATGCAAAGGCCCGACCTAGCCTACGCAGAGGACCGGCCCGGCCCAGTCCGCCGAATAGCCTATGTTGTTATTATCGTTGTAGCGCTGTCTAGTTTTTTGAGTTATCAAAACTTGTAAAGTAGTCCAAGCAAAAAAAAAAAAAAACACGAAGAGCAACAAGAGTATTACATTTACCACGTAAATCAAAATTAATGAATTATTAATATTTGAATTGGTATCATATATCTTACTTCTACAAAATGCCTACATAGTACACGGCTACAGCCACTAGGCGCTACAGCAAGTCTTACTCCACCATTCCATCATCATTTATGTTACGTGTGTATATATATATATATATATATATACACACACACACACACGTAACATAAATATTTTGAAGCAAAATATTTATAATCGACTCATTATTTATTATTGATAAGTTGCTCATTTTTAATTTTTTATCAATACATTTAATTAATATAGTAGTTTGTTTATTTGATATTTATATTTCACATTATAAATTAGTTGATTACATTTTTAGGCCTGCCCCGACCCGGCCCGGCCCAAGGATTGGACTGGCCTGACCCGACCCAAGGCCTGACCCGGCCTAGCCTACAGGCCTCAAAAGGCCAGACTTTGATCGAGAAGCCCAACCTACAAGCCCAAAAGTCAAAGTCTGGCCCGGCCTGGTCAACGGCCAAAGCCTACCAGGCCCAGGCCAGGCCGGACCAGTCCGACCTATTGTGCATGTCTACCTGTGATCTTTGAGTTCTCCTGTTCTGTTTCTTTTTCTGAACTGTTGTAGGCCTGTAACCTAATCTATTACATTTTGGATAATAGTCTTTAGCTGGATTCAACCTAACAAATTTAATCCCTAGTGTCCTTAACATTGCATCAATCTTTAGAGGACAATATAGAGTTTATCTTTTGGATCAACCTAATAAGTTCGATTCCTAACCTAATATTTCTTTTCAGTTTGGATCAACCTAATAATTTTGATCTATAAGTCATTTTACAATGATTGTTCTTTACAAGGACTATACAAAGATTGTAACAAGTGTTTATAAATCTACACTTGCTTGAGATTACCCTTTCTTTGTTTATATCTTTAAACCGTAATAACAACAATAATAACTTCACATAGCACATTATCACAAAATATTAAATACATAAGTTAACAAGCCATATTAGAGTAATCAAGTTAAATATTTCATTATTGTTTTGTCATCATTAAATCCAAATAGGCTCATGTATAAATTTGCTAACAGTGTCACTCATGATGTAGAATAAATATAATTAATTTTATTAATTAAAATACTTCTAATTTTATTTACTCAACTACCGATATAATATTTAGGTCACACCCTAAAAGAAAAATATTAATTTAAAAGTAATTAACTCAAATAATAATAAATTAAATATATTTAATTTGTATTATGGTGGAACAAATTAAATAGCTTAATATTTAAAATAAAATAGTTAAGAAATACTAATTATAAATTAATAAGAAGTATTCTTATTCTTATTATTATTTTATAAATATTGTAGTTTCTAAATAGTTTAAGAATTAAATTAAAATCCTAAATCCTAAAAAAATTAAGAAAAAGAAGTTGCCTCTATTAGGAGATAGCTTATTACGTATTAGGGTTTACTACTACCATTATTTATTCTCAAGCCTAAATAATTTAGGAGATATAGAGAGAAAATGACTAACCACCCTAGGGTTTTTTATAATCTTAAATTACTTATTTTTCATCCACATTCTCTTGGAGGATCACATTTGCTTGCATTTGATCCGTAAAATTGAAAGTGCGCGAATGAACGAAGAATTGGAACTTGAAGATCAAATCAAAAGTTAATTTGACTTCATACAGTATAATTTTAAATCTTCCTTAATTAATATTCCTTAATTAATAATATTGCATAAAGGTGATTCCGGCGAGAATTGCAATTTTTTTTTAAAAAAAATTATTTATGCTATGCTTACTTGTTTTACATCAATATGATTGTATTATATTTTTTATACTAACAGTGATCTCATCCAATTTTGAATATGAATCACCTTTCTCTCTCTCTCTCTCTCTCTCTCTCTCTATATATATATATATATATATATAAGGAGATGATCTATAGTAAGCGTTTACTGTGATAAATCTTTTTTCTCATCCGCTACCTTAGGTAGCGGAGTGCATGAAATGATTTTTTTATAATCATTCCGCTACCTAAGGTAGTAGAGTGTTAAGATTATTTTTTTTTTATACTATTCCGCTACCTAAGATAACGGATTAGAAGGGAAAAATAAATAAATTACCACTCCGCTACCTTAGGTAGCAGATGGGAAAAAAAATCAACACTTATGCATGTTAAGTGAGATGTTGGAATATTGGATGACTTATGCACGTTTAATCATATTTGGTTGGAATATTGGATGACTTATACACGTTTAATTATATTTGGCTTTGATTTATCTCATCCGCTACCTTAGGTAGCGGATTGCTATTTTTTATTTTTTTTTCTCTCTCATCTACTAACTAAAGAATCGAAATGATAAAAAATAAAAATAAAAATTAGCACTCTGCTACCTTAGGTAGCGGATGAAAAAAAGAATTTGTCAAAACAAACACTTACTATGAATCATCTCCCATATATATATATATATATATATATATATATATATATATATATATATTTGTAAAAGTTCATGGGTTGGCACGATCCATTATAGTCTGGGCCACAAGCATCATTAAATCTAATAAAAACTAGACTTTTTCTATCCGACCAAATCACGACCAAGCCCGTTTGGATCCATCCGGACCATTTATCATGTCTATGTAACACAACCCACATTAAAAAACCTTTTTTTTTTTTTTTTTTTTTACCTTGAACGATATAGGAAGATGCAAAAATTAAAAATTAGCAAAATAAATAAATAAATAAAAACATCATTTAGGTACATAAAAGCTACAGATTAAATTAGCCATACACCTAGAACTTATATAAGAAGAATAAAATTAAAGAAAATGTAAGGTAACATTTTATTCATCAAATCATATAGCCCTAAAACTAATTACATCTCATAATAAAAATAAAAAACCCAACATGCAATATTCCAACAAATGAAAATCAAAGCACTGCCTCTCGCCTAGCCCATAAATGCAAAAACCGAGGTCAAAATAATAGAAATTCCAAGCACCAATTGGCTAATGTTACTAAAGCTTCCGGCTACGCCACTATGCGGTGGTGGTGGTGGTGGTGGCGGAGGAGTGGAACCCGATGGTGATGAAGGGGTGGTGGGGGTGGTACCGGCTGCCACCACGGTGATGGCTAATTTCATGCCACCAGCACAATGACCAATTGTTGGGCATATGAAATACATTGGACCAGTGTTTTTTAGTGGGATAGTGGTTGAACCTCCAGAGTTGGAACTGATTGGATTGCCAGTGGTACAACTATCATAGTTAGATTGAGTTACTTGTTCCACTCCGTGGGTGGATCCATAATTGAATACTGGCCATGGAAACAAATTAATTGAAGTTTAGGTTAGTCTGTTTTCAAACTCCAAGTCGTTGAAAGGGTATTAGAAACGTTAACACACAAACGTTAATAATCGAACAAATTCTTACTAAAATCACGTGTCACGAAGATTTTGTTACACATGTCAATTCTTAGAAGAAAAAAAAAAAGTTATGGTAATTGTATGATACTTTTGTATATAAAAAGTGATATGGTATGGCACACCGCGTTGGTTTTTATGATTATTTCACCCAAAAATTAAAGCTAAAATTATGAACCAATTTTTGTTCACCTCCCCGAAAAACTATGTAGCATTTCATATTTACTTTTAAATTTATTGAATATTTAATCTAGTAATGATGACATGACAATTGAATTGTAATAATAATAGTATTTTGTCTTTTTGCACAATCATTAAAAGAATCGGGACTCTTTTAACAAAAAAAATATTGGTAAATGAGATTTTTTATAGAATCGGAAAAATAGTGCTCAAGCACAATTTACCTAAATTGTCACCGACGACAAAGGTTATTCCAGAAGTCCACGCCGTGTAATTATAAGATTGTTCCCAACCACTACTGCCTCCGACGACATGATCTGCCGCATACACGGCAGGAGCTGCAAACAGGCTAACTATAAGCAAAACAACTGCCATTGCCATGTTAAAGACTTCTTCTTTTCTTCTTTGCTAACAAATGAAGAGGAGACACAAAAGGGGCAGTGTATGTCTGTATGATAACAAATTATATATAGAGGCAGTCAAAGCTGAAAAAAGGAGGCAGGTAATGTATAAAGTTTGTAAAATATTAAGAAGTAAGTAGTTATAATAGCAAATTAATGTTAATTTGGTCATCTGTTATATGTTACCAACTCTTATCTCAAATTAATAGTGCTATATTGGGTTTGGCGCCGCCATTAAGTTCCCTGTCTAGTTGCTACCTAATACATGTTTGCTTCTTTTCTTCCCCCGGCCCCTGCCTCCCAATTACATTCCCTGTCTAGTTGCAACCTAATACATTAAGACTTTTGCTTCTTTTTTCTTTTCTCCCCAGCCCCACCTTATCTGATCAGCTGACTTTGAAGCTTGAATTGGTAGGGTTGAGTTTAGTTTAAGCTACCCTCTATCAATTTCACAGATTATAGGTTTTGGCTTAGTTTTGAAGATATGGCATGGCTTTCACAAGTTAATGTTGCAAATTAAGCTAGTGCTCCATCTTGAAGTTTGTTGACTTAATTGTGATTTTATTTTAATATTTAAGATTATTTAAGACATATTTAGATTTTGGACATAATTTTAATTATTTTTAAATTTTAGAAATAAAGTTTGTTTTTGAAAAAAAAATAATATTAGAAAGATATGTGTCCAAAAGTAATTTTAACATGTGTAAAATAATCAACATGTTAAATATGACTCATTTTCTAATACCGGAAGTACTATTATGTCTTTACGTGCTTGTTTGTTTACCAATTTATAAAGTATTTGGTGTGTTTAGAGGTTCAATTAAATATATTTCAGGATCTTGTTTGTCTACATGTAATTTATTTTTAAAATATCTCATTTAACTCACAAATATAATATTTAAAACTCAAACATAACTTACCGAAATTAGTATGATATATATGTTTAGAGTTTTACACACACTAAATATTATCACCGTAAATTAAATACGTGTAACCGAACATATCTATACATGGAACATATACCTTTACGTGTTTGATTTTATTAATTTATTGAAATTTATACTTTCATCATAAAGATAACTTCTAGATTTTAAGAAATCTAATATTCTAACAATATTAGACTTCAAATTATTTATAACAATGTATTCACAAGACTAAATTCATACATTTCGATTGAATGGAGAAGGCTATAAGCCAAGCCTATTATAAGCTGAGCCTCACATGAATATGATCTTTTACATATTTAAATCAAGTTCACCAAATCTTTAGTTTTTAATTCAAATATTAGTAAATGCCAACATGTGGCGTACATGCACAACAAAACATCATCATGCGACCGCTATGAATAATAGGTTAGCACGGCAAACGCATGCGAGTTCTCTTCTCTTAATTGGTCTAATACTTGATAAATAAGTAATTTATTTCAAGGATATGTCTGTCACGTATTCACCACTAATTGACTTGGAAACAGTTAATTAGGGTTATAAAATGAAATCCCATATTTAAGGGGTAGATAAATATGGGATTGTGGTCAACACTTTTGCCAACCTTCCATGAATCTCAGTTATATATATATATAACATTAAAGAAGTAGTTTTGCAACCACGCTTGTCATTTATTTATAGACGAATGTCATTTATGTTCTTTTAATTTATCATTTATTTCAAAATCATTCTTAAAGTGTATTTTTTATTAATTTAGTTTTTAAAGTAATATTTTTGTCGTTATTGTTTCTTTTATCTGAATTTACTAAAACTTGTCAAAAATTCGACTCAATTCATTGACCCGATCCTTTTACCCATTTTATCAGAATGGTTGAATGACACTTCCGTCCTTTTAAGTTGCCACCCACTTTCAAAGTCGTCATTTTCCCCTACTTTCAATTTTTAATTTTTTTTTGAGATAATAATTAAAATTTTAAAAAATTAGTATATATTACATTAATTAATGTAAAAAAAAAATTAGTATATATTATATGAATTCATATATATAGTATAATATATACTAAAAAAAATTTAATTAAAGTTTACATATAAAACAATTTTTTAAGTATAACAGAATTAGTGTATATTTATAACTGCAAAATATATTTTTAAAAATAAATATATATAAAGCCCCTGTTCTTTTCTTTTTCTTCTTCACCAAAATTAAAATTTTAACATATATACTATACTAATTCAAATTTTAAAAAAATAACTAAACTTTAAAAAGTAATTATTATCTCACAAATAAAAATAAAAATATCTAAATTATCTTTTCTTGTGAGAAATGACTAAAAATATGCATATAATATATGCTATTTTTTTTTTATTAACGCTTAAATATAAAACAATTTTTTAAATACAACTGAATTAGTGTATACTTATAACTGCAAAATATATTTTTAAAATAAAAAAATGTAAAGCCCATGTTCTTTTCTTTTCTTTCTTCACCAAAATTAAAATTTTAACATATATACTATAATAATTCAAAATTTTAAAATAACTAAATTTTAAAATTATTTAATATCTCAAAAATTAAAATTTAAAATTTTGAAATTATCTTTTCTAGTGAGAAATGACTAAAAAAAATCATATAATATATACATTTTTTTTAATTAATGCTTACATATAAAACAAATTTTAAAATACAACAGAATTAGTGTATATTTATAACTACAAAATATATTTTTAAAATAAAAAAATATAAAGCCCATGTTCTTTTCTTTTTCTTCTTCACCAAAATTAAACTTTCAACATATATACTATACTAATTCAAAATTTAAAAATTAATTATTATCTCAAAAATAAAAATAAATTTTTTTGAAATTATCTTTTTTGGTGAGAAATGACTAAAACAATTCATATAATATATACTATTTTTTTTAATTAACGCTTATATATAATTTTTTTTATTAAATACAATAGAATCAATGTATAGTTATAACTACAAAATATGTTTTTAAAATAAAAAAAAAATATAAAGCCCATGTTCTTTTCTTTTCCTTCTTTACCAAAATTTAAATTTTAATATCTATACTATACTAATTCAAAATTTTAAAAATTAATTATTGTCTCAAAAATAATTTATTTTTTTTGAAATTATCTTTTCTGGTGAGAAATGACTAATTTATTTTTTTGAAATAATTCATATAATATATACCATTTTTTTTAATTACCGCTTAAATATAAAACAAAATTTTAAATACAACAGAATTAGTGTATGCTTATATCTGTAAAATATATTTAAAAAACAAAAATACAAAAGCCCTGTTCTTTTCTTTTCCTTCTTTTCCAAAAGTTAAAATTTTAACATATATACTATACTAATTCAAATTTGAAACATTTTTAATGTTTTTATTTTTTAAAATTTGAACTAGTATATTTTATATGTTAAAATTTTAATTTTTGGTAAAGAAAAGAACATGGTCGTTATATTTTATTTTATTTTTATTTTTTATTTAAAAATATGTTTTTCAGTTACAAGTATACACTAATTCTGTTGTATTTTAAAATTTGTTTTATATTTAAGCGTTAATAAAAATAAATTATTATATATTATATTATATGAGTTCATATAATATATACCAATTTTTTTTATATGGAATTCATATAATAGATACTAATTTTTTTGAAATTTTAATTATTATGTCAAAAATAAAAAATAAAATTTTTGAAATTAGGGAAAAATGATGACTTTGAAAGTGTGTGGCAACTTAGAGGCCGGGACGGAAGTATCATTCAGCCATTCTGATAAAATGGGTAAAAGGATCAGGTCAATGATTCGGGTCGAATTTTAGGTGAGTTTCAGTAAATTCGGGTAAAAGGGGCAGAAACAAAAAAAAAAATCACTTTAAGGATCAAATTAACGAAAAATGCACCTTAGGGATGACTTTGGAAGCGACTGACAACTTGAAGGGAGATAAATGACATTCACCCTTTATTTATTTATATTTTTATGTACCTAACGAGAGACAGACACATGCTGATAATTAATGAATTATGACCGTAGTAAAACATTACTAATATTTACTTCATTCGAGCCCTTAGTAATTCATGCGTACGTTCAAGTAAAGTTTGTTAATATTCAAATTGCTTTGCCATAATGGTTTTCATCTTAAATATTTAAATTGTTTTTTCTCTATTAGTACATTTATGTTTTTACCTTTATTATTAGATTTAATGATGATATGATGACAAATAACTTAATGTATATTTATATGAGAAAAACAAGTAATATTATAAAGTCTTTAAAAAGATAATTATTGTATAAGGACTTAGAAAAAAAATATTTATCATTTTATAAAGTCCTTAATGAGTTAATCGTTGTACAATGGCTTAGGGATTAAACTTGTTAGGTAGAATGTAGAACTTGAAAAAGACTACGAGTCTAAGTTCGTAAGGCTAAAGACTTGATTCATTGAGATAGTAGAATGAACTAAGTAAGTCTGACAGTATTGTCAGTTGAATGTATAGGTATCAAGATAGCAGAGTGACTGAAGGGAACTCCAAGATTGCAGAATGACTTCAGACAAATGAGCATAACACAGAACTATAAAGAAACGTATGGTGATGATTGAGCTACAAAGAATAGTAAAGTGATGCTAAACAGAGTGATAAATGGATACAAGAAGCGCATAATAAACTTATCTGATGATTGACTTTACAATCCTAGACATTTGATATCGTAAAGTGTAACTCTTGACATGTCAGTAGCGGTTATGACAAAAAGTTTGTCCAACATACATCTAACCTGAATATCCACGAAGTGTTTTGACTGAATAAAAGATGTCTAATCAGTCGACTATATGTGAAAACTCGAGTATGCCACAACACATAATGAACTACTACAGTTAACAAATCAAGGTGGCTACAGTAGTCTACCAGTGTGTCAGTCTGCATCAAAAGACTTTTGAGGCAGATATCAGATAAAACAACGATAACTTCTAAACATACATTTTTCAAAGAAAAATCTATAAATAGATCTTAACTCTAGACTTCAAAGCAGTAGATCGATCAAGTAATAACATGAGATAAATCTTACAAGTCATAACGCTCAAAGAATCCCTACAATTCAAATGTCACTCTACGCTTTCTAGAAAACCACTCTATGTCTTGGAAATAAATTTATCATCGCTGTTAAGTCATTCTGAAGACGAGCTTAAACGCAACTTAGCAGTACCCCAAACTCAACCATAGAGAGATCTAAGTGATCTGAAAGTCAAGATAGAGTGATCGCCTGATTTTAAGTAAATCAGTTCTCCAGAGGGAGGTTGTAAAGTTGAGACAGAGTGCTCGCCTGATTCTAACTGAATAAGTTCGATCTCTAGAGGGGAGTGTGTAAGTTGAATAAAGTGTTCAACTGATTTTAAGGGAATCAGTTCTCTAAGTGAGATTGTAATAATTAGTTCAGAGGAACCTAGTCTAAGTTGTGAAATCCCCAAATCTGGGCCTACATTCCAATTTGAGACGCCAAAAATATACAGTATTTAATACAAACAATACATCTTACAAAAATACAGAACTCAATAATATACAACTAAGTCTTCACTATTATTGTCACACTATATATAACATGTGAAGACTACTACAACTATCTCTCGGACCTTCACTCCATTCTCCGGCTAGACCCAGCTATTCTCTCATTTCCTGAAGAACAATAGAACAAAAGGAAAGAGTGAGCTCAAATAGCCCAATAAGAAATATCATGACTAAGATAACAATGAATAAATTATCATTAGTCTTTAACAGTTGGGTTCTTGATAGAATATAATAAACAACAAGTTTTAGATCAATAATAGCAACGGAATGAGCAATCCATTAGAAGAATCATGTAGACTATGATGTCCACTAACTTCTCTTTTTCATAAAAATATCATTAACTTTTATCATCTGAAACACCATTGGTCATGATAATATAAATTCACCGTTCTTGATCATAATCATGCAAGTCAACAATTTATCTTTGCACTACGGCATAAGATATTCAAATATAATACCAATGATCATGATCATACCAATTTACAGCCTTTGGTCATAATCATACTAACAACAGTTCTTCTTTGCCCCATGCCAAAGAGAACATTCACCACGTGCCCTGAAAGATACACAACAATTATATCGCTTTTATCCTATCATATGTGCCCTAGGCCACATATATTCACAACAACTTGATTCTTGATGATTAGAATAATAACAAAGATATAAATGATGAATAGAATAACATGATACTTTGTCTTGAGTCAAATAATGTCCAAATTATGAACATGATGTGGACTCAAATTCAAGAATGATATTCAAGATCCACAGTTCAAAATAACAGTTAAAGTTCAATAGAAAGATTTAGAAAAATAGGAAGAATCAATTGAAATGATATTAGATGAAGCGCAAACTATTAAGGAACGTATAATCATTTCAGGAAATTTTATCAAATAGTACATACCACAGTAAGTTTAAGAGTATAAAAAGAATGACACCCCTTACCTTAACACGTGACTGGATATTGATTTAAATGAAGTTGATCAACTTAAATATTTATAATTTAATTAATAACTACCACATATAATTTCATGGTGTATACCAATTCGTATGAAATAATCAAAAGTGATTTGATAGAATAAAGTAGAATAACTTTAATATAGTTTTTAAAAGAAAATACTATTTCAAAATAAATCTTCCAAAGGAAGATTTATAACACCGTGTGATGTGTGTGGTTACTTATATAATTTTTATAAAAAGACTTATGTGAACAGTACTCGTATACTTACAAATCTTTACAAATACTCAAGATGGCTTTAGCATACTCAAAGAGAACTTACACAAAATAATATTTAGATAGTGAAAAAAAGAATAAGCAAGGAAGTTTATGAAAAATTCTTAAGTTAAGGCCTCTATTTATAGCAAAAAATCTTATCATAATCCAAGATTTTCTAACTTAATCCAAACCGTATATTTCAAGATAATGTTTAATCCATACCACTCATTTTATCTTTTAAGATTTTTTTAATCTAAACTATTCATTTAAAGATCATCTTTAATCTACACCATTCATTTCAAATTATATAATTATTATATTATCTTTAATCTATATCATTCATTTCAGATTTCTTTTAATCTATATCATTTATTTAATAAAACAATTAACTTTATATAAAAATTAATTAACTTTATATATAAAACAAATAACTTTATATATATAATATATCATAATAAAACAATCTACTTTACATTATTTATATAAAGTAAATAATTTTATATAATTTATTATAATAAAAATAAATAACTTTATATAATTTATTATAATAAAAATAAATAACTTTATCAATTTAATTATTCAATAATAATTCATAATTATTCATTATTATGACTAATTGTTATAAATGCAGTGTAGTTGACTTTCTGAGTTAGATACTCACAATACAAGCAGAAAAATTAACTAATAATAGAATACAACAGTTTAATCAACATCATAATAGAGATAACAATACTACAGAAAATAAGTAAAAGAAATAGCACGTTACTGTGTAATGATAATTATTGATTCAGTAATGTGAATTACTGTGCATATGCTACTTTGACAATTATCAGTACGTTCAATAATATGAATTATTATGCATGTGATAATTATTGGTTCAATAAAGTCAATATTGTACAATAGTCACTTTATCAATTCAATAATATGAAACACTGTACAATACCGTGTGTTACTGTGTAATACCGTATGTTACTATTCCTTTACCACCGGGTATTATAACAGTTAAAAGTGATAGTACCGTTGACTATTTTTATTTAAAAAAGTTACTTATGTCGATTTTTATATCCGACAATATTTCGTTGTGGGGGTCCACCAATATTTGGTTATTTCGGCGTTGTCGTACGAATCGAATATTTTCCGACAAAACGAATATTCTCCGACAAGATAAAATTTGCACAAAATATTTCTTAATTTTCATTTTTGTCAATTTATTCACTTACCGTTTCAGAAGAAAAAAAATATATAAAAAAATTAAATTTGTATTTCATAAAAGTCGGGATCTTACATAAATGACCTGATTCTAAAGTGGATCGATGATCCCTGCTCAGTAGAGTGGAAGAGAGGATCAGATTAGGAATAGTTTAGGCTCCGAACCTCTTGAAAATTATTGTTTCCTTTATTGTTTTCCTTAACTACTGTATCAATTGTAATAAACTGCTATATCAACTGTGATATCATCTGAGACTTGATTTCACACTCACTTTCACTAAAATTAGATCTGAGACTCTTAACTAATTTGTAAGGGATTTTTATAAAATACAATATTTCGTTGTGTTTAATTAAATCAAGTCAATTAATAATTATTGGATAAATAATTTAAATTTAAATTTTTTATAAAATTTATTCAACCCTCCTTCTAAATTTTATTATGTCTTCTGCGAATAACATGCTCCTTTTCAAAATTCAAAGTATAAACAAAATAATATTTATTTTAATATTTTTTCAAAGTCTTTTTCACTCCTTACATTTTTTTTATTTAAAAAATTTACTTTGTGTAAATATCTCTTTCGTTTGGTCAATTTGTCAATTGATTGGTGCCACAGTTTCAAACTATGACACAAAATGATTTGACCCCTTTTAACAACTTTTATGTTTTATATCTTTAATTTGATTTTTGAGAAATTTAATTAATTAATCAAGCTATAGGAATGGGATTAAAACTGATAACATGAGAACCAATTATCAATTTTATGAATGATTGATTTGAGCTAAAAAGCTAGGCAAAGCTTTCTTCCACGGTATCCATCATTCAAGAAATATTCAATTAGAAAATTAATTACTGAAATAATTGAAATAATTGTCTTTATTATTTATTGTGTTTGTCTTCAATTTCGGGACGTGTTAGAGGTATATTAATAATTACATTTTTCAAATTTATTTATGTTATATTCATAATTATATTAGAAAAATATTCCATAATTTTTATTAGTATATAAACATATTTTCAACAAATATTTCAAATTATAAAAATAAAACAATTGTTGCGAATGTAAACCGTTTCTAATTTTTAATTATTCAGTTTGTAGTAAATAGGCCTGCTACCAATTGATCAGGTCAATGAGGTTATTTTTATAGTAAAACTGGCCTCAGACCAAATTATTTATTTTATTAATATTGCACCGAATGAAAATGACATATACTTACTTTTATTATAAAAATAAATATTTTATTTTAAAAAAATAATAAAATAAAATAGAATAATTTGGAACCTCATTGTGGTGTCGTTTCTATTTATTATTTCTTTATATATTTAGCTTCAAAAAAAATAATAATAAAAGGAATTGCCGCCCAAATCAGTTGTCTTCTAATTCTTGGGAAGTCTGACACGTGTTGACGTCAGACATGCTGAAATACATTTATTAATTTCTGTAAAACATATGGATAATAATTTTTTACACATCCTAGACAAACCTTAATGTTCGATTAAACTAATAAAGCTTTAATTTCAAGTTCAAATTTGATGGCTAGATAAATCATTTGATTCTATCAAGAAATATATGTTATTGAAATAATTTTATATACACAAATTATATATAAAAAAAAGTGCAACACTCTGATACAAACAAACATAATTTTTCTGTATGTTATTATATCCAATATTTTTAAACTCGAATCGGTCATTGAATCGAAAAGGGTACCGGATAGATATGGGTAACTGGTTCAACCAGTGATCAAACTATTATTGAATCGGTGATGTCAAAAATACATAAAAAACTATTATTAATAATTAATAAAATTTTAAAATATCTAATTTTTTGTAAGATAAAATATAGTGAAATAATGTTATAATACTAGTAAAAATAAAAATATTTTTTTTACTAAAAAATTAATTTAAAACTGAGTCAACTAATCGATTTTACTGATTCGATCAGTAGTCAATCGGGACAATCAAATTTTGACTAGATCGATGAAAATCAATTTTTTTGGCTAAATTAAACCGATGTACTGATCGATTCTGATTTTTGACCTATTGGACCATTGAACCGGACCAAATTTAATAACCATGATTATATCAATCAATCGATTGGATCAGAATTTACGAAACCTACACATAAGTGGTAAAACATATGTAATACATAGCAATAAGATATACTGCAAATCTAAATATTATCATTTTTTTTATGCTGTTTGTGTATAATTATTTATATATAATTTGTACTCATAAAAATAGTCGTTATGCTTGAAGAGACTTGCTGCAAATTTTTCCAAGTAAGCGTGCTAAGGTTTCCGAAGGCCGTTTTCCAAAAAGCATATCGGATATAAAAAGAAAAGGTTGAATATTTTCTCAAGTAATATTTGTTTTTTCTTTCAATAACAAAACAAATTTGACCCTTTTGATCTTTACGTGACTTTTTCATGCTTGAACTGGACAAGGCTGGGCAATATTTTGATAATATAGAAGTTACAATTTGAATTCCGCTCTATGACTTTAACTCGAACTCGATTTGAATGACAAACTTTGTGAATAAATTTTAAACAGATCAATTCTATAAAAACTCAAGTTAAATTAGTCACGGCTCGATTTGATTACAACACATGTATTATCAATAATTAGTTGAGTCATTAATTCTTGCATGATTTGCCATAATTAGTTCAAGTGAAATTCATGGAAAATAGTACTTACTCCGTTCTAAATTATAAAATTATTATTAATTTTTAAAAAATTAATTTAAAATATATTTAAACTCAAAATTAATACGATTCATTTAAAATTTTAAAATAATAAAATTTATAACTATTAGTACTTTTTGGATAGTTCATAATCTTCATAATTATATTGACATAAACTAATTGAATTCATATTAATTTTGAATTTGAAGATATTTTAAATAAACTTTTCAAAAATTAATATTAATCTTATAATTTAAAATGAAAAAAATAAATTATTTTTTATAGATTTGGAGTACATTTTTCAGAAGATTCCTATCTCAACCTCTTGGCGTTTACAGATTCCCCTTGTAGCTAATTTCAACAATTTAATAAAATTTATTAACATCAAGTAAATGCACCATAGGCTAATACACTACTAGAATTCCCTCTATTATTATTTTTTTCCAATTTCTTCTGATACAAATTTTAAATTTATATAAAATATTATATTTAATGACATAATAATACATGTTGCATATATTGTGTCGTTAGTAATAATATTTATGTCATTAACTGTTTATTAGTAAAAATTAGATGAAAGGTGTGATGAGGGGATCTTAATCCGTTAATACACCATCGTAGGTTGACATACTCTCGTGAAGATATAAAAAAAAATAAAAATAAAAAATCTTGCATTACTAATAAAAGGATTAAATCTGACAAAAAAAAATTGAAATTCAAGTTATCCAAGTCAAACAATAACCAAAATCCAAGGTTTAAGATAAACAATCAACTACATACATAATTAAAAATAAAAACTTGATTTAATTTCACAAATTTTTTATTCTAACTTTTCTATTCATATTAGTATAAATATTATTCAAATTTGAATCAATTAAATATTATCCAAATTTAAATATATTTTCATCGCTAGTAGGAATAGAATGAAGGAATATTTTTTTCTTTCTTATTCAAATTAATATATGTGACGCCCCCAAATCTGGGCCCACACAGCCCAAACTTGAGTCGTCAAAAGACTACAACAAAATTATTACAACAAAGCACAACGTACAACAATACAGTGTATAATAATACACAACTAAGTCTTCACTATTATTGCCACACTATTTTACAAAACGTGAAGACTATGATAACTACTCCTCGGACCCTCACTCCATTCCCCGGCTAGACCCTGTTATGTTTTCATCTCCTGTTGAAAAACAATGGAACAAAAGAAAGGGTGAGCTCAAATAGCCCAGTAAGAAATATCATGACTAAGATAATGACGAATAAATTATCATTAGCCTTCAACAGTTGAGTTCTTGATAGAATACAATAGACTACAAGGTTTATATCAAAAACTGTAGTTAAATTCTTAAACAACGTTCAGATCAATAATAGCAGCGGAATGAGTAATCTATTAGAAGAATAATGCAAACTATAATGTCCACTCGGTTCTCTTTTTAGGAAAAACATCATCAACTTTTATCATCTGAAATATCATTAGTCAAGATAATACAAATTCACAGTTCCTGATCATAATCATGCAGATCAACAGTTCATCTTTGCACTACGGGCCAAAGACATTCAATATAACACCAACGGTCATGATTATACCAGATTCAGCCTTTGGTCATAATCATACCAAACAACAGTTCATCTTTGCACTACGGGCCAAAGAGAACATTCACCATGTGCCATAAAAGACACCGAACAGATGTATCGCCTTTAACCTATTATATCGCCTTTAACCTATCATCTGTTCAACAAATATATCACATCTGTGCCCCCGGCCACAGATATTCACAACAGCTTGATTTTTGGATGATTAGAATGATATAAATGATGAACAGAAGAAATAGGATAACAATAAGTATCGGAAGTTTACTTTGTACAGATTCAAATAATGTCCAAATTGTCAACATGATGTGGAGTGAAATTTAAAAATGATATTCAAGATCCACAGTTCAGAATAACGGTTACAATTCAATAGAAAGGTTCACGTAAATAGGAAGGTTCAGTTGAAATAATGAAGTTCAACTATTACGGAACATATAATATTTTCAGGAATTATAGAAGCAATAGTTCCATAATAAATTTCGATTTAGGAGTATGAAAGAAAATAATATCCTTTACCGTAGCAGGTTTGATTAACAAAAGGTGAAGGAAATTAATACAAAGGGTTATTCACTAACAGGCGACAATCCGCTCCGTAAGGTTATTCCCACAATTTAATAGAATTTGAGTACAAAGAGTTATTCACCAAACAAGCGGCAATCCGCTCCGTAAGGTTATTCCCACGATTTAATAGAATTTGAGTACAAAGAGTTATTCACCAAACAGGCGGCAATCCGCTCCGTAAGGTTATTCTCAGAGATTAATAATGAATGAATACGAAAGGTTATTCACCAACAGGCGGCAATCCGCTCCGTAAGGTTATTCCCACAATTTAATACATGGAAATAAAATGCACGTCTTATGAGTAAGGAAGAAACAATATTATTATCGAGAATCAAATAATGATAATCCCTTACCATAGTATGTTTGAATAATGGAAGATGAAAAAGATGGTATCCCTTACCTCAACACGTGACTGAATATTGATTTAAATGAGGTTGATTAACTTGAACAGTACACGTATACTTATAGATCTTCACAAATACTCAAGATGACTTAAGCACACTTAGAGAGAACTTTCACAAGAAGTATTTAGAGAGAGAAAGAAAGAACAAGTAAGGAAGTTTATGAAAAATCCTTAAGTTAAGGCTTCTATTTATAGCCAAAAATCTTATCATTCATTTAATCTAAACAATTCATTTAAAGATCATCTTTTAATCTACACCATCCATTTCAAATATTATATTATCTTTAATCTACACCATTCATTTCATATCACCTAATAATCACCTAACTTTATATTATAAACAAATCAATTTAATTATTCAACAATAATTCACACTTTAATCTACACCATTCATTTCATATCACCTAATAATCACCTAACTTTATATTATAAACAAATCAATTCAATTATTCAACAATAATTCACACTTTAATCTACACCATTCATTTCATATCACCTAATAATCACCTAACTTTATATTATAAACAAATAACTTTATCAATTCAATTATTATGACTAATTGTTATAAATACAGTATAGTTAGCTCTTAGATATCAAGTCAATAAATTAATGAAATACAACTGTTTAAATAACATCATAATAGAGATAACAATAATGTAAAAGAAAGCATACGTTACTGTGTAATGACAATTATTGATTCAATAATGTGAATTACTGTGCATATGTTACTGTGACAATTATTAGGTTCAATAATTTTAAAAACAGTGCAACAACAATTATTGACTCAATGATATAAAATACAGTGTAATGACAATTATTAAATCAATAATGCAAAATACTGTGTAACAACAATTATTGAATTGATAATATAAAATATTATGCAGTGACAATTATCGATGAAATGATGCGTAACAGTTACGGTGTCAATTATCAGACCAATAATATGAGACACTATGCAATACCGTGTGTTACTGTAGAGTACCGAGTGCTACAGAAAATACCAATAACTACCGTATGCTACTATTCTTTTATCACCGGTATTTTAACAGTTCCGTTGACTATTTTTATTTAAAAAGGTTACTTCTGTCGTTTTCTATATCCGACAAATATTCCGTTGTGGGGTTCACCAATAATTTGTTATTTCGGCGCCGTCGGACCAAACGAATATTCCCCGACCAAACGAATATTCCCCGACAAAGCGAATATTGTCCGACAAAATAAAATTTGCACATAACATCCTTAACTTTTAACTTTATCGATTTAACCACTTACTGTTTAAAAAATATCTATATGAAGAAAAATTAAATTTTGTATTTCATAAAATTCGGGGTCTTACAACCTCCACTCCTTATAAAATTTCGTCCCCGAAATTGACGTACCTGACATATCGAAGAGGTAAGGATACTTAGATTTCATCTCAGATTCTAGCTCCCAGGTCATTTCCTCAGTATCTTGGTTCCTCCATAAAACCTTAACTTGAGGTATAACCTTTGAGCGTAGGATCTGCTCCTTCTTATCCAGGATCTTAACAGGTACCTCCTCGTATGTTAAATCCTCTGCTATAACGTCTGCTTCTAACTCAATGACGTGGTTTGGGTCCTTCACATATTTACGTAACATAGATATGTGAAAAACGTTATGGATGCGAGACATACTTGGTGGTAGGGCTAGTCTGTAGGCTACGGTTCCTATTCGATCTAGGATTTCAAATGGGCCAATAAATCGAGGGTTAAGCTTTCCTCTCTTTCCGAATCTCGTAACCCCTTTCCATGGAGAAACACGTAAGAATACATGATCTCCGACGTTGAAACTTTCGTCTCTCCGATGAAGATCAGCATAACTCTTTTGTCGTTCTTGTGCGGTCTGTATTCGTTGTCGGATCATTTGGATCTTTTCGGTCGTCAAGCGTACCAACTCGGGTCCCAACAATTTTGCTTCTCCTACCTCATTCCAACATATTGGAGAGAGACACTTCCTTCCATACAATGCCTCGAATGGAGCCATGCCTATGCTTGTTTGGTAACTGTTGTTGTAAGAAAATTCCACCAATGGCAAGTACTTATCCCAACTTCCTTTGAAGTCTAATACACAAAGTCTCAAAAGATCTTCGAGGGTCTGGATCGTCCTTTCCGATTGTCCGTCCGTTTGAGGATGGTATGCAGAACTAAAACGTAGTTCAGTGCCCATAGCTTTTTGTAGACTGATCCAAAAGCGTGAAGTGAATCTAGGATCTCGATCAGAAACTATGGAAACTGGCATGCCATGCAATCTCACGATCTCATTTATGTACATACCGGCAAGACGTTCAAGTGAAAAGTTTTCTCGTATAGGCAAGAAATGAGCAGATTTGGTCAATCTATCTACGATCACCCAAATTGCATCTAAGCCTTGAGAAACTTTTGGAAGACCCGTCACGAAGTCCATATTGATGTGTTCCCACTTCCATTCGGGAACTTCAAGTGATTGTAATGGACCTTTAGGAACTTGATGCTCTGCCTTGACACGTTGACAAGTTAGGCACCTTGAGATAAACTCCGCAATCTCTCTTTTCATATTGTTCCACCAAAATGTATATCGAAGATCTCGATACATTTTGGTGCCTCCTGGGTGGATTGCAAACGGCGTGTTGTGTGCCTCCATCATGATTTTATGCTTTAATTCAGGATCGTTAGGAACACAGAGTCGAGAGTTGACTCGAAGTATTCCTTTCTCGTCGATTCTTGCTTCGGGAATGACACCTTCTTGTACTTTCTTTATCATGTTTATCAGTTCCGGATCGGTAGCTTGAGCAGCTTTAATTTTATCGATTAAAGTTGGTTCTACTCGCACGTGAGCAATCTTCGAGTGGGTCCCTGGTGTCTTTAGCTCTATCTCCATCTTTTGCAAGTCATACAAAATACACTTTTGTGTTGTCAGCAGTGCACTTGTACTTGCATAAGATTTTCTGCTCAAAGCGTCAGCTACAACGTTCGCCTTTCCCGGGTGATACTGGATTGTGTGGTCATAATCCTTTAACAGTTCAAGCCAACGTCGTTGTCGCATGTTGAGTTCCTTCTGGGTGAAGAAATACTTGAGACTTTTATGATCCGTATAGATATCCACTTTTTCTCCGTACAAGTAGTGTCTCCAGATCTTCAACGCGAAAACGACTGCTGCCAACTCTAGATCATGAGTAGGATAATTTTTCTCATAATCTTTGAGTTGTCGAGAGGCATAGGCTATAACTTTTCCATGTTGCATAAGGACACAGCCTAGACCTTTGCCAGAAGCATCGCTGTAGATAACAAATTCTCCTGATCCTGATGGTATGGTCAGAACAGGAGCTGAAACAAGTCTCCTCTTGAGTTCTTGAAAACTCTTCTCGCATTCCTCGCTCGATATAAGTTTTGTACTAGAATGAATGATACCGATATCTAGTAATTAAACTTTCAACTCTTGGTGTTCTATGGGAGCCATTTGGTATGGGACTTTAAAAATGGGCTTAGTGCCGGGTTCAAGATCGATACAGAATTCAATTTCACGGTTTGGGGTAAGCCAGAAAGTTCCTCAGAAAAAACGTCAGGAAACTCATTAACAATGGGAATATCATTCAAGTTTGACGTGTTTTTGTTCAAATCAGTGACATGAGCTAAAAAGGCTTGACATCCGTTTTTCAATAAACGAATGGCTTTATGGCTAGAAATAACAGTTATAGATTTCAATGGTTTAGTTGCTTGAATTTGCATGACAGGTTGATTAGGAATATGAAAACTAATAATCTTATGAAAACAATCAATTTTAGCATGATGGGTAGTCAACCAATCAATTCCTAAAATCACATCAAATTCACGCATCTCCAAAGAAATAAGGTCAACAGGTAATGTGAGGTTGTTGATTTGAACTAGGCAAGATTTATAGATAGTAAATGTAATAGGTATTTCTCCCAATGAGGTTTCAACTGATAAAACAAGATTTAAGTTTTCAATAGTCAAATTTAAACGTTGAGTACATATAGGTGAGATAAAAGAGTGGATAGAGTCAGTATCTAATATGACATAGACTTCACGAGAATTTATGAATAGCTTACCGGTTATCACCTCATTCGGTTTCTTGACTGTTATCGTCAAATCGAATCCCGAATACTTCATTCGGATCTTCACGTATTTCAACCATGGGAATACCACTGAATAATTTTCTAGTAAACTGTTTCTCGGGTTCATCAACTTCATCAGTAGTAAGGTACCAATGATTTCCATTAAAATAGTATTTTCGATAGACTGCAGTTTCCACGATAGTGACTAACTTAACCTGAATTCCTCTAAATTGTAACGCCCAAAAGTATAGAAACATCATTTTTAAATAATCTTGAAAATCATAGCTGGAACACCATAAATCCCAAAGACTAATATGAAAAGTCCATATATTCTGATCCTTTGTTATAGAGCATAACCAGGTGATATCACTCTCCCAATTAGTGAGTAAATTAAAGGCAATAATTTCCGCAAGTTCGTTACTTCCTTTAATAGCTTCTAAGAATGGATCTGGAACGACTGTAGCAGAGCTTTCACCTTCATCCTTACTGGATAGAACACGCATAATTTTTGCCTTAGGCAAATGATTCAACTCTGAGTTTGTAAGAAGATTATTCGTCGCCTCTTGTTTTGCAGCTACATTTGTTTCGGTAATTTCATAGTTAACCTCCTGATTTCCAGATGCCATAATTAACTGTGGTCACAAAATAAATGTTAGTTCAAATAAACTGACTCATCACTTCATGTTCCTACATTCAAATCGACTCATTAGATAATAAAATCTATTTTAGGTAGGGCACACTAGTGACTGATTCTATTCGTCTCTCCCCTCCTAGTTCTACCCCAGATCGCCATTAAAGACCATATCCCTAAGCTCTGATGCCAACTGTGACGCCCCCAAATCTGGGCCCACACAGCCCAAACTTGAGTCGTCAAAAGACTACAACAAAATTATTACAACAAAGCACAACGTACAACAATACAGTGTATAATAATACACAACTAAGTCTTCACTATTATTGCCACACTATTTTACAAAACGTGAAGACTATGATAACTACTCCTCGGACCCTCACTCCATTCCCCGGCTAGACCCTGTTATGTTTTCATCTCCTGTTGAAAAACAATGGAACAAAAGAAAGGGTGAGCTCAAATAGCCCAGTAAGAAATATCATGACTAAGATAATGACGAATAAATTATCATTAGCCTTCAACAGTTGAGTTCTTGATAGAATACAATAGACTACAAGGTTTATATCAAAAACTGTAGTTAAATTCTTAAACAACGTTCAGATCAATAATAGCAGCGGAATGAGTAATCTATTAGAAGAATAATGCAAACTATAATGTCCACTCGGTTCTCTTTTTAGGAAAAACATCATCAACTTTTATCATCTGAAATATCATTAGTCAAGATAATACAAATTCACAGTTCCTGATCATAATCATGCAGATCAACAGTTCATCTTTGCACTACGGGCCAAAGACATTCAATATAACACCAACGGTCATGATTATACCAGATTCAGCCTTTGGTCATAATCATACCAAACAACAGTTCATCTTTGCACTACGGGCCAAAGAGAACATTCACCATGTGCCATAAAAGACACCGAACAGATGTATCGCCTTTAACCTATTATATCGCCTTTAACCTATCATCTGTTCAACAAATATATCACATCTGTGCCCCCGGCCACAGATATTCACAACAGCTTGATTTTTGGATGATTAGAATGATATAAATGATGAACAGAAGAAATAGGATAACAATAAGTATCGGAAGTTTACTTTGTACAGATTCAAATAATGTCCAAATTGTCAACATGATGTGGAGTGAAATTTAAAAATGATATTCAAGATCCACAGTTCAGAATAACGGTTACAATTCAATAGAAAGGTTCACGTAAATAGGAAGGTTCAGTTGAAATAATGAAGTTCAACTATTACGGAACATATAATATTTTCAGGAATTATAGAAGCAATAGTTCCATAATAAATTTCGATTTAGGAGTATGAAAGAAAATAATATCCTTTACCGTAGCAGGTTTGATTAACAAAAGGTGAAGGAAATTAATACAAAGGGTTATTCACCAACAGGCGACAATCCGCTCCGTAAGGTTATTCCCACAATTTAATAGAATTTGAGTACAAAGAGTTATTCACCAAACAGGCGGCAATCCGCTCCGTAAGGTTATTCCCACGATTTAATAGAATTTGAGTACAAAGAGTTATTCACCAAACAGGCGGCAATCCGCTCCGTAAGGTTATTCTCAGAGATTAATAATGAATGAATACGAAAGGTTATTCACCAACAGGCGGCAATCCGCTCCGTAAGGTTATTCCCACAATTTAATACATGGAAATAAAATGCACGTCTTATGAGTAAGGAAGAAACAATATTATTATCGAGAATCAAATAATGATAATCCCTTACCATAGTATGTTTGAATAATGGAAGATGAAAAAGATGGTATCCCTTACCTCAACACGTGACTGAATATTGATTTAAATGAGGTTGATTAACTTGAACAGTACACGTATACTTATAGATCTTCACAAATACTCAAGATGACTTAAGCACACTTAGAGAGAACTTTCACAAGAAGTATTTAGAGAGAGAAAGAAAGAACAAGTAAGGAAGTTTATGAAAAATCCTTAAGTTAAGGCTTCTATTTATAGCCAAAAATCTTATCATTCATTTAATCTAAACAATTCATTTAAAGATCATCTTTTAATCTACACCATCCATTTCAAATATTATATTATCTTTAATCTACACCATTCATTTCATATCACCTAATAATCACCTAACTTTATATTATAAACAAATCAATTTAATTATTCAACAATAATTCACACTTTAATCTACACCATTCATTTCATATCACCTAATAATCACCTAACTTTATATTATAAACAAATCAATTCAATTATTCAACAATAATTCACACTTTAATCTACACCATTCATTTCATATCACCTAATAATCACCTAACTTTATATTATAAACAAATAACTTTATCAATTCAATTATTATGACTAATTGTTATAAATACAGTATAGTTAGCTCTTAGATATCAAGTCAATAAATTAATGAAATACAACTGTTTAAATAACATCATAATAGAGATAACAATAATGTAAAAGAAAGCATACGTTACTGTGTAATGACAATTATTGATTCAATAATGTGAATTACTGTGCATATGTTACTGTGACAATTATTAGGTTCAATAATTTTAAAAACAGTGCAACAACAATTATTGACTCAATGATATAAAATACAGTGTAATGACAATTATTAAATCAATAATGCAAAATACTGTGTAACAACAATTATTGAATTGATAATATAAAATATTATGCAGTGACAATTATCGATGAAATGATGCGTAACAGTTACGGTGTCAATTATCAGACCAATAATATGAGACACTATGCAATACCGTGTGTTACTGTAGAGTACCGAGTGCTACAGAAAATACCAATAACTACCGTATGCTACTATTCTTTTATCACCGGTATTTTAACAGTTCCGTTGACTATTTTTATTTAAAAAGGTTACTTCTGTCGTTTTCTATATCCGACAAATATTCCGTTGTGGGGTCCACCAATAATTTGTTATTTCGGCGCCGTCGGACCAAACGAATATTCCCCGACCAAACGAATATTCCCCGACAAAGCGAATATTGTCCGACAAAATAAAATTTGCACATAACATCCTTAACTTTTAACTTTATCGATTTAACCACTTACTGTTTAAAAAATATCTATATGAAGAAAAATTAAATTTTGTATTTCATAAAATTCGGGGTCTTACAATATAAGTACTATAAAAATTTATAATAATTAAATATAAAATATCTAAATTTGTAAAGTATTCAAAAAATAAAATAAACCAAACCAATCTCTAATAGAAAAAGTAACTTTAAAAAGAATTTTTATTTTATTTATACCAATTTAATTATAATTTTTTAATCATTATTTTATGTAATTAATTAAAACAATATAACACATTATACTATATATTACTTAAATTTATTAAAACTTGAAATTATACCAAATCACATGATTAATTGTATTAATAATATATATGAAATTTTTAAAAACATATAATTGTAAAATTAGTTGAAAATTTATGCTGAATTCATTTCTATTTAATTGTCATAACTATTTAAATTAAAAATTTATTAGAGTTTGACTTTCATACTTCTATTCAAATTAAAATTTCAAGAAAAAATTGTCAATATAAACACTTAAATAGAATTCCATTACAAACTTAGATAAAATTAAAATAATTACTTTTTCATAATTATAATTAAATAATATGCACCCCATTCAAATATTTAGCTTAATAATTGATTGAAGTAACTTACAATATATAATTCAATATTTATTATTTAAGTAAATATTTAATAATTTAATAACTACAATTATCTTCTCAAAATCTTAATTAATATTTATCTATTTAATAATATAATAAATCATTATCATACTGTCCGTGCGAAGTTGATTTTCCAAAAAAATGACATTCCATACCAATCCTGAATAACACCATTACATGCTCAAGTAATCAAAAGCACATAAATATATATACTGAAATATCCACATAATTAACCAATATCTACCCAATTGGCTGAGTCAGAAATTTGATAGGGAAGATCAAGAACAGTTCTACCTCCATTAATTAAATCATCAACAACAACATCAAGTCGATTAACAAGACCCAGTGTCTGCTCCGTAACTTATGATCTATAAGCTTTCGAATATTGTGTCCTCGAGCAAAAGCACCAATCCCTTCTAAGGAACCAACTCATGTCCTTCACGACATCACTGTCTAATGTTTGACCCAAGAGATTATAAAAAAATAACATTTGGAAATTGGAGGAGTAGAACGTACTGTGTGAGAAACTCTTGAAGATGATCCCCAAAAATGAAGCAGGTTCTTAGTTCCTGCTTGACCCAAGAGCCACTAATACATGTTTCAGGAACTGGCCATCAATTTGCATTGAACTCATAAGATATTAACAATGTACGTTCCCCATATTTTTTATTCCCAAAATATATCTGACTGTAAAGGGACTGACATTAAAAAAGAATCTCAGTATCATAGTTATATAAACCCTAATGGTATAATGTAGTCATGGCGCATGGCGCGGCGATATTTCCCTTATGCGCCTTGTCACAGTGAATAGTGCACCCCGTTGACAAGCTGATAATGTCCGAATCTTAATAAAAAAGAAATAAAGTTGACTGCTAGTGGTTAGAACAATAGAAGACCAAAGTACCGCGAAAAAAATTAAGACCAGTGAGAGACTGAGAGACTTGTACAAACCCTAGAGACAGAGGGTTGAAAGTTTAACTACGTTCTCTGTTTCAAAGCTTTCCTTTACTTTCTTGACTCCTTTTCTTTCTTTTCCTTTCTTCTTTAATATACTTCATTCGATTACCTTTATTCCCTGCGCTATCTATCTTCCTCTTTGGAAGTTTACAGTTTAATCCTGCCGACTTTATGTCATTTGCAATTTCTTATCTTTTACTAAAAGAATAATTTTATTAGAAAGAAGAATAAGGAAAAGCTAATGAAGCACTTCTCGCCAATCTTGATGAACATCTAAGATAGCAATTCCTCTGAAAGCTCCCATAGCCGAATCACACAATGCTAGAAAAGAAACCCTATCCCAATGTTGATTGCAGTTTAACCCGGCCCCCTATACTTTCAATTTAGCATTGTTTACAATTATTTTTGAAGATCATGCATGGTTTAATTTTAATGTTGTTTTTTCCTCATTTTTTTTTATTGTTGTTATTGTTTCTCATTCATATTACTTGGTTGAATTATTATTATTCTTTTAATTAATTTTCTTAGTTTCAAAAAATGGGCACAGTATCATGGCATGCCTTAACAACTATTTGATGATCCCATATAAGCCAAGGTTGCAAATAACATGCACCATGGCATTTCCCAATGTACGTCTTAAGTGAGCTAATTCACGACGAAGGCAAAAAGATAACGTAAGGGCTTAATAGACACCTTTGTTGTAGCTCTGTGGTCATTTGCTATGAAGCACCAATACAACTGAGAGGAGGAAGTATTCATGTCGGACACATACCATGTATCCGAACACAGATACGGCACTGATACATATCCAGCACACCTGGACATGCAATGTATAACATGGCCTTTTCATTTTCACCTTTATTTATGATAAGAAATGCAAATAGTTAAGAAATGAGGCCGTCTGCCAAAAATAGGTGGATCTCCAACTGCCAATAGATGGCAAAAGGATGATAAACTCCTAACAGCTGGAATTTCTGGATGGAGCAGAAGAGCTAAATAAGACTCCACTTTTCTGCGCAAATTATATCCAAATTCTAAACCATTCCAAAAAACTGTGCTAGGGTTTCAGGGAAATAGAAGAAAATAATATAAAATATTAAACATAATTCAAAAGAAACACAAAAAATTGAAAAGGGGAAAAAATGCACACTCATCAGATCCAATTAACAATAACTAGGATTATGATACCAAAAGTGTGAAAATATATAGAAGAGAACAAAGTAACATTACAACCATACCTTCCTCTCGCCTCAGAGGAATATTCAGTTTCAGCTGCTTGCTTTCAACTAGCAAATCAGCAGTATAATTTGGATCTTCGGAACTGCTTCCAACGCCAGCATGCATGTCTACTATGCTTCCTCTTCCCCCAGAGTAAGGGACAGTTTCAGCAGCTTCTCTTTTACTAGATAATTGGCAGTAACATCTAAACCTTTGGAACTACTTTTGAAGTCGGAATAGCAACTAGTATTCCTCTTCCTTCGATTTACCATCACACAAATTTACCCGTGCAACAACAATATTTGCAGAAAGGATTGTCAGTTGTTGATGATCCATCTCTAAATATGATTAATAATCAGCCAAAGCATATCAGCGATGTGTATCAAAATTCATAAATTTCATATAAAGGGGGAAGTAGAATTGAAAAAAATCTGGCAAAGCGGGGAAAATTTAAATCTTAGGGGTTATTTTATAAGAATTAAAAATAATAGTAATTACGTCAAATTTTCAAAACACAAGGGGGCAAATGCCCTCCATAAACTACACCTAGATCCTCCAATAAGCACAAGACACAAATCTGCCTGGATTCCATATCCCTATTTGGAAACTATATAGCAAGGAATCGCTTTCTTCGATGGAGATTTTTTTACAACTGAAATAGCTTTTTATGGCTAAACCCATCTGAAAAGTATGTAAGTAACGACTCGGGTCAAATTCCAAGTCCGATTCAAATCACAGCAGAATAAGGCCCAATGATCTGTCTCAATAATATCTTCTTGGGTCATCTTAGCCCACCACAGGCTCACCCAAAAGGTCATGATTGAAGGTATTAATGATAACAATTTGGGTCCTTATAAACACATCCAAATATCCCACATTAACTGGTGTGGGACTGGGGTGTTACAAATTCCCACACTTAAATACCTGACGTCCCCGTCAGGCCGAACACATAGTTACACAAGGCCCAGAAACTTTGTCTCTCTAGCCATTGTGGGATAATACCAGCGGCCTACTAGGCCCGCCTTCGTGTCCCCACCTCTGGCAACCCGATAGGATGACCCGACCCGAGCTTTCGAGAGTCGGCTCTGATATCATATGTAACGACCCGGTCAAATCCCGAGTCCGAATCAAATCACAGCAGAATAAGGCTCAATGAGCTGTCTCAATAATATTTTCTTGGGTCATCTTAGCCCACCACAGGCTCACCCAAAAGGTCATGACTGAAGGTATTAATGATAGCAATTTGGATCCTTATAAACACATCCAAATATCCCACATTAACTGATGTGGGACTGGGGTGTTACAATGTATCCCAGTCCATCACGATGATTATGAGGCTCAAGTTAAAATCAGAAGCTCGTTAACTGGTTGGACATAATGTACCCTAAAAATTGTAATCGAAAAAATTACTCATTTATGGTTTTCACATAGAGGTTGCTCTTCCAATCTTGGCTAGGTTTCTTTTATGTTCTTTCTGCAATAAATATGGTTCTTTTATAGACATTAAATGCGGGGATTTAAAGTCGAAGACATTTCCTAGACACTGAGCAACAGAAATTTCCATGGCTATATGAGAATTTGAAGACTTGATTTATGAAGCTGACTCAGTGTGCCTAATAGTTACAATGAAATTGACACTATACCACTACATAAAGAATATGAATTATCCTCTTAAAAATAAACTCTAAAATTTACCATATTTTTAGTCTTTATACTTATTTTGATTTTCCTAGAGCAGTGTTATATACACCTAAGTTGTGCACGTGATATCAATATGTTCATGTTTCAAAGAAAGGTTTTAAAATGTATTAGAATTAGTTATGTCCTATTACTTATAACTCATAGAAAGATGTAATGTTCGGGTGACACTAACAAATGCATATAAATACACAAGTTAAGCATTACTTTTTTGGTAGAACATATTCAAGTAGAAGTAGTTTAATGTTTGTAATCAACTAAATTTTTTAGTTGTGTTAGTGGCTGACAGCCGTGCTACTTAATATTACAAAAACAAGTGAAGTAACCCAGCCAGACGTCTTCTTTTGGTGTATCGTAGGTGTATCATATTAACTACAAGGCAAGAAGCTTCTGTTGTTGCTGACTGACCAATAAAGCCAGCGGCCAAAGGAATTATTTTCCCTTTAACTAAACAAAAAGAATCATAACAGATCACTAGCTTACAAAATTTTGACCTTATTATACCATTAATCAATCAATCAAAATTCTGTCGAAAGGACCCAGTTCACAATTCATTACTAAACCCATAAAGTTTTAACCTTTAATCAATCAAAAACAGTTCTATTGGGAGAACCCAGTTGAAAATTCATTACTAACCCATAAAGTTTGAACCTTTAATCAATCAATTAAATTTTAATAAAGATAACCCAGTTAAAAATTCATTACTAACCCCCAAAGTTCTAACCTTTAGTCAATCAATTAAATTCTATTGACAGAACCCAGTTGAAAATTCATCATTAACTATGCATAAAGTTTCAACCTTTACTCGATCAATTAGATATTTATACCGAGCCAAATTGAATTTCTATGACTATGACATAGAAGTTTAACATGGTCTACCTAATATAGCAATCGTAGTTTATAATAGTAATTGCTAAAGACCCTGTAGAATCATAAATACAAAAGAGTACAAGGGTTTAGGGTTTTTTGTACTTTTTGTATGCGAGTCTTTCTGCATTGGCTTCTTTTTGTATAACATATATTTACACACACACACACACACACACATATATATATATGAGGACGGTTCAAAAACATAACTCTTAAATAACATATTTTTTTAAGTAGTATACCTTTTGTCAAAACGACGTCGTTTTGAAGATTATTTGATGACATTTTCGTAAATAAAATAAAAACAAGTGGGACTGCATAATGTCATATCATATCACATTTTATTTTAATATTATTTTTTTAAAAATAGAATCTTCAAAACGACGTCGTTTTAATAAATATATACTATTTAAGATAATTATGTTATTTAAGAAGTATGTTTTAGATCCGTTCTATATATATACGTGTGTGTGTGTGTGTGTGTGTAAAAACCTTTTGCTTTTTATTGTTGTGGATTGTATTTCTTCTATCTTCATTCTATTTTTATCTCCTCTATATGGTTTAAGGGATTGACTGGCTCTGGTGGGATGAACAGCGAGGTCAGTATTGGGCTCCCGCCAAAAGTGGGTGTGGTGCTTTATATAACATCAAATAAGGGTCCTCGGATTGGATAAAGTTACTTAGAGATAAAATTTCTATTTTTTTAATAGGAAATGATGTATCCATTCCTTCTAGTTATGAATAAGGCTACAAAATAAATTAAATAGTTGGAACTTGTTCGATTCGTATTTAATTTAGAATATAAATAATTTAAATATGATTAAAATTTAAAATTTGATAAATTATTCAATCTTCTTTAAATTACATTTTTCTATTGATACTCAAATTATATTTATTCGAAAAATTTAAATTATTCGACCTCGATTCGAGATCATGCCCAACTCGATAGCTAAACGAGTCTCAATCAAATCTTATTTCATACTCAATAAATTTTATGAACCAAATATGAGCAACTACTATTCGACTCGACTTAATTCGTTTGCACCCCTAGTTATGAAGAATTGGTAATTCAAAAATCTTTTATATTTTTAAATAAAAAATTATTAATATAATTTACACTATTGTTTAGATAAAAAATAAAAAATAAATATTTTTATAAGTAAAATTTGATAATTTCATAAAATCTCACACATTCATAAGGAATTCATCTATTATTTATGTGAAGCACTTTGCATAATTATTATTTTTATTCATATTTTAAATTGCAATTTTTTTTCAAAATTATGTTAGAAATTTAAAGGAAAATAAAGGTATTTTGAGTCAAAAGTTACATAAGACAAGTCATACGTACCGTACACATGCATATACATCCATATATTGGTGCTGACCTGGCGTTCGATCTTTCCAACAGCATACCCAAAACCAAATAGTACCGCTATTTTCGATTCATTCTCATTACTATCTTTCTATCGAAACCTTTCACCTCGATCGGGAAATTTCTCGCCGGTATTGAAAAACCCAGCATATTCCAGCCATGAATCCCGACTAGTGAGTTCCGTCAATTTTTTCTTTCAACTCCCTTTTAATTTCATTAAATTGGGTAAAGGTTTCAATTTGATAATCATGCTCTTAGATTTTCTATAATCTAGTGAAATTGATTGCTATTTGATTTCAACTGTGGGTTTAATTCCTCATTGCGAATTAGCAGATTGTTTTTAATTTCGATTATGATTCTTGATCTGAACTGTACACCCTAGATTTTGGTGTTTTATCTGTAGATCGAGCTGTAATTTGTGTATATTTTGATTAAATTGGTTACTGTTACCTTTTCTAAAGTAATAGATTGTGGATAAAATGGATGTATTGATCTTGTTTTATGAGATCATTTAATCAAGGTGTAAGATTGGTCAATCAAGGTTTTGAAAATACATATATTCTGGTTTATTGGAGTGGGTGTTGTGGAGATGTCGAGGTTTAGGAATTTGAGCCACTCAGGCAATCAAAGTTCAATCAAATTCTAGTTTCATTTTCTAATGGAGTTAATAGTGGCAGTTTCTTAGGTTTCGAAATCAATAGAGCTGAAGGTAATACTGTGTGGTTCTTAGTTTGACTGTGTTTAATAAAGTCATTTTCTTTCAGGACTGGTTCGATTATGCCATTAAATAAGTTATAAAATACATTTTCAGGCTAAATTTGTGAGACCTGACTTGGACTGAAACCATCTGGAGATTCTCAATTTGTCTCTTCGATTTTTAGTTTTTACATTTTCCTCATTAACCTGTATTTTGGAGTGGTGAAAAGGTCTACTAGATAGCAATCATGAACTTATACGTCAGCTAGTTCACCTTCAACTAGATAGCAATCATGCTATACTAGTGGGTCGTATGGCTATAAGAAAGCACTTGTGTCTTTCTGGCATTATCAGAAAATAATGATAAAAGTTGCAAACCATATTGGGGAATTTTGGAAGTGTTTTGGAGTGTATGTACATGTAATGTGTGCTAAACCATCTATAAGGGCCCTTTTGGATAAAACGGATCAATATTGTTATAGAAGGCAAGATCTTGACTTTGTATGATAATTGTTAGAATTATTTGAGAAAAGTTTAAACCCCCCCCCCCCCCCCCCCCCCCTTTCTTTCTTTTTTTGTGTTTCCTATTTCCGTGCCTCCCTGCGGCGGGAGTTGCTGGTAAGGAAGAGTTATTTTATCTTTTGCAACCAAATTGGTAATTACCCGTTTATTTATCTTTGTTATCTTTTGCAGTGATTATCTGTTCAAGCTTTTGCTTATTGGTGATTCTGGTGTAGGCAAATCATGTCTCCTCCTTAGGTTTGCTGTAAGTAATTCGGATATTCTTTGAACTAAACTTGAGGATATAAGTTATTAGGGTTTCTTTATAGCTTAATTAGTTGGATTGTTCTTCTCTGGTCACTAATTTTTGTTGCTTTTGTTAAAATATTAGAGGAACTATTATCCTTTTGAACAAGTTGACCATGCAGGGAGGTTCCCTTTCTATAGCTTGAAGGAATTTCTATATTTTTAGTTGGAGGAGAAAGACAAAGTGAACTCTCCTGCTGTTTCATTAGTTAGCAGCATTTGGTTTCTAATCAGAAGGAAACCTACTAGGGCCAGTGTTTTATGGAAATTCTTCAGTCTTGTCAAGTTCCCTCATCTGTTGCAGCTTATTGGATATGCAACGTCGGCAGAATCGTTGCTTTTTAAAATTAAATGTTATTGCAAGTTCTTATGTGTCTTCTAGTTTAGTTGGTTGTTAAACTTAGTGTTATGGGTCTTCAAATACTTTATCAAATAAGATTATGTTATATAACTTTGTATTAATGGTGTAAAGTTATTGTTGTCTTTAAAAAGGAAGAAATATATAAGGCAAAGTGAGAATTTGTTGTCTTTTGTTGACTCCTTGTGTGCAGATAGTTAACAGATTAGAATTCCCTTAGACAGCAATCACTAATTATTGACTCAGGATAGCATTCATCTGGATTTTGTTTTCTGGCAGATGTTTATCAAATGTGTAATTCAGAAAATGGTTCTTCTTTCTTTATTTCTCTATTCCTAATTTCCCATGCTCTTCTGGTCCTGAAAAAGGGTAGGTAGAGCCTATAAATATTGAATTTTAACCTAATTCAAGGAATGAAAACTGTTGACTAATGGTGGACACATTGATAGGTTATATTTAAGCTTTCACGTGAGACGGTGATAATAACCACGGTTGCATAACATTGCTACTTGCTATGAAAATGGTTTTTGCAGTCCTTTTCTATCCTTTGGCATTTTCAATATATTATGGGTTAAGTATATCAACTTTCTTTCTTTTCGTATACATTGACTACATTCTGGATGTGTAGTTTTCTCGGTCGCCCTGTTTTCCTTGAATGAAGTTCAATATCTTTTCTTCAATATTTCAAACAAACTATACTCTTTAGCTTCAGCAGTATTACACAAATATTTATATTCATGGAAGTAGTTTCATTCTCTGATACAATTTTTTTTAACGATGTTACAATAGATAATGTTCTAAACTTGACTAGGAAAAAAAGTCATCTTCCCTAATAGGAATAAGCGTATCTCGTCGTGATTCCCCCTTCCTCTCTTTTAATGGGATTAACTTTTCAAGACGTGATTTCTTTCTCTTGCCTTCTTCTCTCCCACAGCACGCCTAAGGCTGACTCATACAAACTTTTTCCATACCGAGATACTTTTTTACTACCATGTATATGTAGGCTTGATGTAAAAACTTGTTTTATTTTAGGACGGACTTGCATTCTTCTGGTTGAGTGAGTTATCTTATGTGCTCTATACGAAGCAGCTCAATTTCCAGTTGTACAGCTTGTTAGTAAACAGTGTTCCATTCCGTCACGGCGACCTATCTTAACTTTGCCTCTCCCTTGTGTGGTAATCAATTTGAAAGGGTGTAAATTGTAGAATGTTCAGTTTTATTTCTAAAACAACAACTATTCTTGATGCTTAGAAGAAGTTCGAGCCACTAAGGAACTTTAGATACTCTTATCCTTCTGTGTTTTGGCGAGGACAAGTTTATAGCTATGTTACATGGACTCAGCAACCCCTGGAAGGATCTTTGAAAGGACACGACATGAACACAATTATTTTTAGAACATTTTGGCTCACTTTCCACCAAACTGATGTGTCCAAAACCTGCAGCTGTACCTTTGCACTTCTGGATTTTAGAAAAGTTCATGTAACATAAGTTTATAGACTAAGGAAAGTCGATTGAGAGAGACACAATTGCCTAATGAGTTTAGAGGGGCCAAAATAATTGCTCAATTCTTGTTTTTACACTTAATTTTGGAAAAGGTCATAAATCTAGTTTTCTAGATTCCAACTGAGCGCCACAGGGCAGGCATTATATCTATATAATGAGTATACAATTTTGGAATTATATCGATTGACAGAGACACAATTGCCTAATGAGTTTAGAGGGGCCAAAATAATTGCCCAATTCTTTTTTTACACTTCAATTTTGGAAAAGGTCATAAATCTCGTTTTCTATATTCCAACTGAGCGCCACAGAGCAGGCATTATATCTATATATATAGTAACTGTTTCTTGGTTCAATATAAAATGCTTGGTGCATAAAGTGTGAGAATCGTGTTTCATTTTATGACCAGTTGTTTCTTACTATTAACATTAGACGTTATGTGTTTCCCTAATTTATGCTCTACACCTCACATTAGTGAGTTTGTCGTTATACTAATTTTAGCTTGTCTATTGACTCTATTACTAGAATGAACCTTCGTGGCAGGCAACACACACTATGCGACAAAGTTCTTGCTATGTATTTATATTTCATCACAAAAGTTTAAAGAAGAATCATGATAACTAAAGAAAGTTTAACATTTATTTACCAAAAAGAATTGCTTACGCATCTGTCTACCTACACTGATTTGTTAAATCACTATGAGTATCTCTTAATTAATGCCTTCTGTATGTATTCAATTTGATTCTATATTGAGGTTTTCTACACTTAAAGCCTGATAAATATCCCTGGTTTCTTTGTCAACTCGTTATAGGATGATTCATACTTGGAGAGTTACATTAGCACCATTGGAGTTGATTTTGTAAGTAAATATCCGCACCATCAAATATTTACTGATTTTGCATCGATTACCTAAAGTAGTATATCATCAATCTTTTGTAGAAAATACGCACTGTTGAGCAAGATGGGAAGACAGTTAAGCTTCAAATTGTAAGCTTTTATTCCTTTATTCTTTGCTAATTGATTGTGTTATGGATTATCACGTCGGTCATGGACACTAGATGTGATTTCTCATCTTACGGGTATATTTTTGACACTTTTGATGAACTGGACAGCCTGAACTTTACCAGATATTTCTCGTCGGAAATACCATTCCACATGGTATATTCTTTTTAAACAATGAAAAACACTCAAGTTTGGTCCTTTTTTTTGTATGTGTGCAGTGGGATACCGCAGGGCAAGAACGTTTTAGAACAATCACTAGCAGCTACTACCGTGGGGCGCATGGTATTATAGTGAGTCTTCTACACTCTTGGTCATTATAACATTGCCCAATTGGTAAATGTCCTCCTGTTTGTTTCTCTGTCAAAGACTAATTTCACCTTGCATTGGCTTCTCTTATAGGTGGTTTATGATGTAACAGATGAAGAGAGCTTCAACAACGTCAAGCAGTGGCTGAGTGAAATTGATCGCTATGCAAGCGAGAATGTCAATAAACTTCTTGTTGGGAACAAGTGTGATCTTACTGCAAATAAAGTTGTGTCATATGAAACAGCAAAGGTAAAAAAAAAAAAAAAAAACTAGCTCTATGCTCAAGGTTATTGAGTGTTACTGCAAACAATACATCTCACTCAGATTATTAATTGGGATTTTAAATGTTGGCTTGAAGGATTTATTTGTTTATCTAATATGTCCAGGCATTCGCTGATGAAATTGGCATTCCGTTCATGGAAGCCAGTGCGAAAGATGCTACTAATGTGGAGCAGGCTTTTATGGCTATGACTGCATCAATTAAAGATAGGTAAGTACCATTTGCATGATTTCTTCATCTTCACTGATGGTTACATAGAAGTTGGTAGAACTGAGCTATTCTGATAGAGCGACGAAGCTTTTTATCTTCACCTGCTAATGCAGTAGCTTAACTCTTCTCTAGTATTTCCACCCTATTTGGCTGCTTAGGCTTAAATGAATTTCTAGACTTGGTTTGGAAACTTAATGAAACTAAGTTGATATTAATCTTTGCAATGGATTGTTCTAACACCATTTCCTCCGTTTTGATATTGTTGGAATATTGTCAATTACTGTGCACAACTCTTGTTGGAATGTCATTTGCTTTGGGAAAATAAATAGCATGTTGCTCTAAAATAGGGATGGCAATTTGAACCAAAATCGATCCGAAACCGGCCGAACCGCATCGAATCAGCCGGTTTTTATCCTAACCGTTAGCCTTGCTGGTGTGGTTTTGGTGAAAAAAAAATTAAACTGGGACTATTATGCTGCGGTTTTAGTATTTGTCTCTAAACTGCCGATGCACTGTATTGTACCGCACCGTTTCTTGAACCGGTGATGCTCCGATACTTGAACGGCTTTATATATACTTATTTATTATAATTATATCTATATATTTCATAGTATTAATATTTTTATATAGTATTGTATATAATCATAAAGTTACTTAAACATATATTTTAATTATTTTTTTACTTTTGCATGTCAAAAGTTAATTTATGAATAGTTTTATATTAAAATTATAACAATATTATCGAAATTTTAATTGAACATACATTCTTATATTCCTTGTTAATTTCTCTTGAGTTATTTTAATGAATGATATTATGATATGTGTTGTAAAAAATATTAAATCAAAAATATTAGTAATTTTGACCCGTACAAGTTGGTGCAGTGCAGTTCAAAATATGAACTGGTCGGTGTAGTTTGGTATAAAAAAAACTTGAGCTACTGGTGCGGAGTGGTTCCAGTTTAAGATTTTTTAAGACCGGTGCAATTCCAAATCATTGAAAAACTGGAATTGCATCGTATCGCACCATTGCCATCTCTATTCTAAAAGTTTGGGTATCCTTGTGTCTGGGCAAAAACATAAAAAAAAAATTGATCTTTTTTTTTTAATATATATATTTTCTCTTATTGAAAGCCACCACGCTGAACACTGTCTAATGCTGTTAGTCACGTGCCGACCTGTCAATTCCATATAACAATTTTCTTCACATAGATATAGAAACAATTAATTAAAAGTAAAAATAAGTTGGTTTTGGTAGGTTTATGGCTCCCCTGCCACACCACATACCGTGCTGCAATTCTAAATTATTTTAGGGGAATAAACATTCACTCTTCATGTTGCTCAATATCTGGTGATTTAAAACATGAACTGTTTTATGACTTAAAGTTCTCCTAAATGCAGGATGGCAAGTCAACCATCCATGAACAATGCCAAGCCACCAACAGTTAACATCCACGGACAGCCTGTGGCACAGAACAGTGGTTGCTGCTCTTCATAAGGAAAACTGTTTTCACTTGCCTGTACTTGACATATAAGATAGCTCCTTGACGGCATGTAAAAGTATGTCTTTGTAACTGAATTCACAAAAATGTGCTTTTTAGTGGTTCAAAAAACGTTAGTTCTTTTACATTTAATTATGCCAAGGGCTGTACAAATCAAGAATGGTTGGTTAATATTAATATTGTTTGTTCCGTTATATTTGTTTTCATGCACGTGAGCAATCATATTTGATCAAATTGATTAGGGAGTATTGGTAGTAATTTCTTATTGTTCTGAACAGAACAAGCAGATTACAATTGGATTTTGTTAGTCTTCAGATTGCAACTAAATCACTCTCGTTGTTGATTTAAATCATTGTCATTTCGGTATGTACTGCCACTTTTCAGCTGGTTCTGGAGCTATTTGTAGGAGGGTAGAGTTTTGTAAACTTGACCAAGTGTGTAGTTAGTAAAAGTTGTCCATCAAAATTTCATGGATAAAGCTTTTATTATAGCTAAAACTTGGTCCAAGTGTTGATATTGAAGATACCCCAATTCTCTTGCAATGATCTTCTGTTAGATATTGAACTTTCATGAGCTATAGTTGTTTCAAAAACTGAAAAATAGCAACCCAGAGGAATATTTTCTGATAAATTTATAACTTTTTACAAAATTTAGTAAAACTTAATACAGTGAGATAAATTTGATGTAATTACAACAGTATTTGATCAAATCCATAAATCTGGGTTTTCTTGCTTCTAGCACAGTTCTCTCCGAGTTACAGTTTGTATATATAACATATTTACCTTCGACAAGTAGAAAAGTAAGCATTACCACTCATTGGAAGAAGCTCATAATTTCTTTCAACCACATCAATATACCAACACTTTGTTATTATTTTTTATTTTTATAATTATTAGAGTGCCACAACTATGGGGAATAATATGTGCTGGAAGTATTCCATTTGACTGTATTTCCTCTCTAATTTGACCACATTTTTTGTGCAAATACCTTTTCCATGTAGGTAACATTTGAAGTTGATAAATGTTTCTCAGATTATATAAAATCCACTGCATAAGTCAGCAACATATATTTCAATTTTTCAAGTGAAAAATTAATGGTTTCCATGTGCACCAAAGTTTCAAAACAGTTAAACACAACTTATCAGAAGAGTAAAAGAGCTACAGCATAAGATATTTACATTCAAGATGTACGTGGAAAATACATTATTCTGGTAAAAAATTCCTGTCAATCGGACTTCAAGAAGATGAGAGGACGACTTAAGACGAGGAAAAATAACAGAACTCATGGCATGGCAAACAACAAAGCTCACTTAGCACCTAAGGTAGGGAACTGCCTAGGATCTTCAATGGCCGGGGCTTCCACATAGCTGCTTCCACTACGGCTGCTAGAACCTTCTCCCCTAGAACCACGGCCACGACCCCGACCACCAGGACCGTAGTACCTCTCGCCTTCAGCCGGTTTCAAGAACTCATTAATGCTGAGAGACTGCAAGTGCTAATAAATATTATGTCATATTATTTTACTATATGCTAACCTAATAAACTCTGTTGAGTGTTGACCTATGAAATGCCTTCATTCCATGGTTCACAAGGAAAAGAAAGAAAAGTATATTATTAATGAAGCATGTTTTCCTATTTGCTAGTAACAAGTGTGCATGTGCAAATGAGAGAGTTGATATTACAAAGCAGATTTTGGTCCTAGCACACTAACCATGGCTAGAAATATCATAAAAGCAGACCCAACTGCCTACATCGATAAAAAATCAGAAAGCATAAAGAAAGAACCAAAGGATGACCAAAGGGAGAAAAAACGAGAAAAATACAAAGAGCAGGAGAATGGGGGAGCAATACTATGTAGAATAATCCACACAAATTACTGGGGAGAAGGAAAAGGGGAACCAATTGTAGATGGGATAAAGTGGCAAGGCATCTTATGAAATATTAATGCTCAGCTACTCGAGTTCAAGAGGAATACAATAAATTGAAAACCTAAGCTAAGTTGCTATTGCAGAATAGTGAGCATGGAAGGTAAAACAAAATTCCAGAGTCGGCAGGAAACATGGGGAACAACTTAAAAGCAGTAAGAAATGAACTGCAGCCGATAAAAGTAGTTGATGTTAGCATTGTCATTACATCTCTTTAAAAATAATTTGTGAAATTCAAAGCATGACGTAGGCAGTCAGCAAACCCAGTCGCACCACAAAAATGTCGCATGCATTCCACACTAGTGAAAACTGGTGCATACCAATAAGCATCAGAACTGCTTGAGGAGCTGAATTGCACAAATTGATCACTAAATTCAAATACTACAATGGAAAAAGGTGACAAACAAGAGTAGACTGCACATAGAACCGAGAAGGCAATGCTAATGGATGCAGAAGTAAAGGCCGTGGCAGTTTTTTAAAAGATGTGGCAGGTAACATATAAAACAGTGAATAGTAAAGTGGCAGTACCTTCTTGGCTCTTTCCTCCTTCTCAGCAATCTCTTTCCGCTTCTCCTTGTCAGAGCCCTAAAAGACAAATTAATTAGCACACATTAGATATACTTGCATAGCAAAGTACTGTTAGTAGAAACTTCCAACAAAGAAATAAGGTTGACAATTAAGGCATAATTCCAAAAAGAATTCCAGGATATTTCACCAATTTAACGAAGATATCATCACTGCTCTTCTTGTTTGAGAGCTGTTGCATGGACGCAAGCTCTTTATCTATTTCCACCTTCCTTTCCTCAGTTTTAAGTGCGTCCAAAGCTTTCCTTTTGTCTTCCAGAACTTTCTCATACTCTTCTAGTGTCATCACCTACAAAGCTCAAGAAATATACCATGAGCACATTACACCATGAGTAGATCAATAGATACATAACAAACTTAGGATTGAGCCACCACTGAATAAACCATTAGAAGTTTTTTTTTTTTTTTTTGACAACTAGAACCATTAGTACATTGTCAGGTTTGATTTTTATTATCAGATAGATGTTTTCTCTCATAGAGCCTGTCTGGTTAGCTTTTTCCCCAATTTGTAGCCTTTTGGACCTAAAAACCAAAAAAGCAGGGTTGTTTGTTTTAAATTATTAGACCAACTCAAAGCACAAAATCCAATAAGATGAGACTGGGTAAGATCAGCTTCTACATCTTAAGGTATCCAGCATTTTTAAAAATTAGGTTCAATTTCAGCTACCATTTCACTTTCAGTTTGAAATTTCACCTATCCCTATGTGCTTATAATCTCATTAAGTGTCCTTTCACCGAAGACAAATTAACGCTATGCATTATATAGCTTTTATTTTTGGTACTTTATTTGAAGTTCTAAGTTCAAAAGTAGGCCAAACCCAACTAGCTTGGGATAAAACGTGTAGTTGTGTTGAGCGAGTAAGTTCAACAGCTCCAGATTGCCATAATAGAAAGTTCAGCAGCTGTTAACTACTGAATCAACTCAGAGACTTCTATCGAAATGAAGTTTTGCAGTTCACTGACAAATAAGTCCTTGCTTTCATCACAGGAAGCAGTTTTTAAAGTATCACAGGATGCAGTTGAATATCATACTATCATAATCCTTAACCATATCAACAAGGAACTCAGCAATGGAAAACCACTGAGAACCACCCTCTCCGGTATTGAAACAATACTAACAACGTTTTTTATAAGAGTACTTAATTTTTTATTTTGAAAAGGAAGAACTGTAGTGGAATACTCACTGACAAAAAGAATACCTATAAGCGAAGAACAACTTCTTACCAAATCTAAAAGAAAGACATATAGGACAACTTCCCTAAAATATTCCCACCAAATGACTCATAGAATTGCTGTTACTTATCAGAAGAAAAAATATCACTTTGATAATAACTTCTTTCCACCTCTGTATATTGCATAAAAGGACACCCTAATCATAATCTAGGATAATAAACAGCCTACTAAAGATGTGCTCAACACGTTCTCATAGTTCAATTCAAGAGTAAATATAATATGAAATTTTAAATTGGGGGATGTGGAAAAAAGAGAAAACATATAATACGATAGTTAAAGACATTCACCGTATCCTCTGGCTCCTTTTCTTCAGGTTCGTTTTTAGGTTTCTCCTTGTTTCCATCTGAAGCATCTTCCTCTCTCGGGTGCTTCTCATCACCCAAAATTTTCTCATCCTCATTAGCAACTTCCTCACTCACCCTAGATAGAGAATAAGAGGTCAACATTTACAGATTATTGACTGCATGCTCACACAAACATAAAAGAAAATAAAAGAAAGATATAACTGAATGACACATAATGATGTTATCACAGGAAAAACTCACTGAGAAATTTCATCAGTCTGCGTTCCCCAGTTCCCTCGACCAGCTCCTTCGCGTTTGTAATCATTTCTAAACATTAGATGAGGTAATAGAGATCATATATTAAACATAGGATGGATCCAAGGTCCATAAATATGGAATAAAAATGCCAAAACAAAGAATCCAACACACGACTAATATGAGGAACTAATTACCCTCGCCCTGTCCCACTATGTCGTTCAAATACTCTACGAGTGTGATTCCCATCTCCCTCTTCTCCATTGCCATAGCCACCACGGCGACCACCACGGAATCCACTACGAGGTCCACTATAACCACCACGCCTTTCAGAAGTTCTTCCAGAATCAGTTTCTTCAATGACACCTTTACCACCAACAAATCCACTGTTGTCAAAAGAATTCTCATTGCTGGCAAACTCTCTATTATAACTACCTCCACCACGACGCCCATATCCGCGTCCACCACCACGTCCTCCCCCACGAACACCTTCACTCTTTGACTCTCTCACTGCGCAAAATAAACAAGCACATTATTAAGTACAGGAACTAGAAAAATATGAACAATAATAAAAAAAAATTAAGACAATCACATCACTGGAGTAACGAATATAAAATTCAAATTTTTTGTCTTTTAAAGCAAGTAAAGAATAAGTAATAAACGATTTTATCATACATATGTATTCACCCAATATGAGTTATTAACTAGGTTATTAACAGGTGGCCGTTTGGCAGAAGAATAGCAAGACAGCAATGAAGAGTTTGTCACTAATGCATGACTATCTAGAAAAATTTCCTCCAAATTTATCAAATTAAGCAAGTATTATTCCAAAGACATCTAGTACCCTGTCCCACATCTCATTTGAGACACTGGCACTTCTAGCATTATTCATTTTTCTTTCTCCCAACTCTGATGTAAAACAAAAGACCCAACTACATCAATGTAATTTAAAGACATCTCGGAAGATACTCTTTGGTATTCCCAGTTCCAGAAAATGCAATGATAAAAATATACATAGAACCAAAGATGAAATTTCAAAAACATCTCAAACAAACCACAAATAGCATCAAAACAAAATATATTTGAAAATATAGAATTTTTAAATCATTACAGTCCTAAAGATGAATAACGAATATTTTATCTGTACTATTCATTCCAGGTTTCAATCTTACCCAAAAATACCCAAAAGCTGTTAAAAATACAAATATCTTATTGACAGCAATGGTAATAGTCATATCACAAAGTTGAGGAACACTAGGAAGCTACTACAAACACAATACAGAAAGATTTTCAAAACTCTGTCAAAAAAGAACATTTGCTCAGCAACAATAAAATAAAGTGATACTCATTGTTCCACAAAAATAGTCTCATTTGCCAAAAGTTTTTGTTAAACAAAAAAGAATCCTTTTTTATTGATACTAGTATTAGATAATGACACAATGTCCTTTTAAAGTTACCATCATTCATTAATAGGACACTACTACTAAACTAACAATGTCCTAAAAGTTACCAACATAATTTCATTAGCATGCCAATAGTACTAAATTAACAACTGATTATCTTCACTACTAAACTAACTTATTATTATTTTAGGCCCCTAAACATAGAAAAAAATATGCATCCTTAATATTCACAAATTTTGCAAATAGGACTCCTTTTTGTGGAAAGAAGGGAGCATAAAAGAACATAGATTGTCACGAACAGAACCATAAACAACTGAAACCTCGCGTATGCAAGCACGACGAACCTTAATCATTTTAAACCTTAATTATAATGACCACAGAAACACATTTCTTTGTAACCATATGTCCGGAAAATGTTGTCAGGCTAAAAACACCAAATGTGTAATAACAAATAAAAAGAAGCAATCTTGTGTGACTTGTGCCATTCAATAACACCCAAAATTTATATTTACCCCTAACACCAGAGAAAAATCTCTACATAGGTTTAAACCAAATTTATTTTTTTTTAAATTAACACTGTAGCTCATCATCTCTGTATCATCCAATCAATAACCAAATAGAATTACGAAAGAAGTGAATAAATGAGGAGCTCACCAGCCTGAGAAGGAGGATCAGGCTTTGAGGGCAGCTTAGCCACCGGCTTTGATCGCTGCTTAGCAGGCTGAGCAGCCGCCGGAGCTGGGGCTTTCTTGGGCACGATCTTTTGCTGCTGAATAGCAATCAGCTGAGATGGGTCATCATTATCATCATCGACGAGCAAATCAAAGGGGTTTGCAGTAGCCATTTCTGGTCCTAACCCAATAAAAACCCTGGCTTTAGAGCTTTATGCAACTTTCCCTCGAAACACTAATTCCAATTCCTATCCATCAGGCTATAATAGATCTCAAAACCCACAAAAAAAACCTAAAAAATTGCAGAACAAAGAGAGAGAGAAAGGGAAGAACCTAGCCGCAATGCAGTGTAGGGAGAGAGTATAGGAGCAGTAGTGTGTGTGAGAGAGGGAAGATGAGGAAGACGCAAGAACCTAATCTGAAAATCCGAATTTACTGTTGTCTAGTCCTCGTGTTATAATAATAATAGTAATAATATCTTTTTCTTTCACATTCTTATATGTATATATTTTATTGTATGTAAATGTAATTTAAAGGAAAGGATAGCCTTACAACTTTTAAATTCTTTTGTCTCAGATGTGTCTAATAAATGTATGTGATGCAAAGTTAAATAAATTAAAATACATTTTATGACATAATTAATCATAAAAAATATAATCAATATATAAATATAATCGAATAAGAATTATAATAAAAATTGATCCTATTTTATCACTCTTTTGGTTTTGTTTGATAAAGGTTACATGAATATTCATCTTTTACTTAACTAACCATGTAATTCACCTAAGAATTTCTCCACAAATCTAATTTAATATTCAATTCAATTGTTTTATCACATAAAAGAAAAAATAAATATATTACCCAACTAATTAATATTTAATAAATGTATTAAAATTTAATAATTTTATAAAATAAAAAGTATAATATATTAAATAAATTTCTCACCTCCTGACCCCAATAAAACCCTAATTCTCAATATATACAAATTCCTCACCTACAATTTGCATGAGAGCTACTTGGAAATGATTATTGCATATAAAGTGGGAAATAAAAAAATATAAACTTCCAGTTTCCAAAAGAAAGTACTGGATGGAGAAAAATATTGTCAAATTGATCTTTCTATCTAATTTAATCACTGAATATACACTTGATTAAAAAGAGAATAAAAAATAAAATCCAGGCTTGGAGAATGAACCAAGTTTTAAACATAAACTGATAATTAGAGTACAGTATACATAACTGGGACTCCCCCCTCCCCCCAGCCTGGAATTTAGAGATCACCTTTTTGGTTACAAGGCACTGTTAAAAAGAATCATTATCATTTTTTCACTGTTCTCTTTAATCCTATGCTTTCTTTTAAAAGAATGAAGATTCTTTATCTTTATAGGATTAAAAGCTAGACAAAACTCAAAATCCCGGCAAAACTGATAGGTCTGCTATCCCTTTTGGAAGGTCAGCAATTTTCTGGAGCAGTGCGAGTCTATTGTTTCTGATTTTTTCATCTTCCTGCACGTAGAAATTCACACATATATTAATACATATATTCTTATGCTTATTATTATATATGCAGAATGAACAAAATCACAATGAATTCTCACTAAAACAGATAAAGACCGTTATTTTTCATGCTCTGTTGAACAGGTCAAAACAGATCTTCTACAATGGCCTTTTCAGTGCCATGAACCTTAGCCACACCATAATAGTACAAATTTAGCCACGACTAATTCCACTACCTTTTTTGAATTGGCCAAAAGTTAACGGGGGCTTGACTCGATTCTCAAGGAATTTTCCCTTAGATGAAATTTGCTACAATTTGCAAGCCCGGCTCCTTGTAGGTTAGAGCTGTTTAATAACTTCTTGGGCCTTAGGTCACATGCAAATCTTACACCGGGGGGAAAGATTCACCAACAAACGTACAGTACTAACATAGTCTAATGTAAAATAGGCCCATCAAAGCCCTAGCTCTGCCCAAAAAATTAAAAAAATAAATATATAAATAAATAAAATTTGTGCCACTTGCTTAATACTACAAAAACACAACCAGCTAGAAAACTATTAAAAAAAAATAACAAAGAATAAATTCCGCTAAAGCACCAGAAGACAACCGGAAGACAAATGAATGCATCTATTGAAGGGAACAGCTTTAATTTATCCCAATGTCAAACTACAGAAGCCTCAGTATAGACGAACCAAAAATAACATCAGGAAATTGCAAAATAAAATAAAAAATTAAATAATAAATAACATCCGGAAGAAATGGCAACTTTAACAGTAAACTAAATTCATTTTTCATTTAAGAAAAGTGTGTTGGTACATACCACCATTACAAAGACATTCTCAAAGAAATCCTCTAGCGGTGTTAACAGTTGTGAAGATGTTTCAACAAAATCATCCACCTCGATACCTGAAGGAAGAACAAGAAGTTCAAGGAAACTGACTCAAATCCTGAAAAGTTTAGTTATAAAATGTACATGAAACAAAAGGTGGTGCTGCTTATGTCTGACGTACTTCATCAAATGGAAATCAAAAAGCGCAATCCACTACTCTATGGTGGCAAATTTACTCTCAAAGCACAATTTTTTCTCCCTTGACAAATTGATTTTTACATGAAATAATCAAAAGCTTAATTGGCTAGTTAAATTAAGCAATACAAGATTTTAATAAAATTGATATTTCATATTAAAATATCACATACAATTATATATTAATATAGGCACTCTCACACTCATTATGATTTGGATCTTAGATTGGAAACAGCAGCTGCAAACAGAAAATAATAGAAAATCGTCAAGAAGATAAGTTACCAGGATGAATTTTGCTTCTTAATGATAAGAAAGTGCTCCACAAAGCTCTCTCTTCATTTGTCTCAAAGGCTGCCTCATCCACCTAAAAATAAGATTATTATGTGGTGTAAAAACAAGAAGCTAGTCAATAATTGGGATACACACGGAACCATCCACCTAATAAGATTATAATGAATCATGCTTGCTTGTGACATTACGGAACACTGCAGTTTTCATCTTTCTTAGAAACAGTAAAAAAATTTAAATTCTGTAGGTTTGAATTTCATTAAAGAAGCTTGAGCAGCATATAAATACATTTCATAAACTTAAGGTCAAGCAAGAAAATAATGATGAAAGAAAAAAAGATCATTGCAATTTTATACACACAAACACACACATCTTTGTAAAAAAATAGGTACCTCCATATCAGCATTGATATCCTTTCCACGAACAATTCTTGTAGGCCGAGAATATCCTTCAACTATCTTTGGCAGAAGCTCATCCCTTGATAAGGCATCCATCTACAAAGTACAAACCATTATTCATTTACATGATAAACTGTTTCACTTTCATTACATTAAACATTATATAATAATGAAGAAGAATAAGTCATACACTCTCATTGGAAATCCACATTAGAAAGCAGAAGCAATACTCAGCATATTTACTGGCTAGAAGCCACTTTAAAGCAATACATTTTTACAATAATTTAAGAGAATAAGAGCTTCAAATTGTCATTAGAGCTTCAAATATCAACCCTTTAATAAGGATTTAAAGCATGAGTTCCTGGCAAGTATTTTCACAAGTTACTAGTAAAAAGTAGAAAAAATTATACCAAACTTTTCTTCCTCTAATGTTGATTTAGAAGAAACAAAATATATCAGTTATTTTATGGTAATATTATAGAAGAAAGGAGAGTAAGAAATTATGCAAGTGAAAACAAAACAGAGAGAATGCTTCAGTTTATTTTTTAAGGAATAATTATGAAATGTCAATGTCTGCGTCCGATCTCCTATTTTGAAAGAGTAAACACCTAAAGCACTAGGTGATTGATGCAGCAATTTTCTGAACCAATCTAAGCACATCACACACTGAGCCATATGGAGGTTTTACAGCCTCAAATTCAAGGGTTTGTTGAGCTAAATATAGCAGTATGACCGAGCCCACTATGCTTACTTCTTGTCAACTGAGGAGAAATTATTCTCCCCAAAAAGTTTCCAACTGTGTTTTGGCCTCCGAGTCTGCTTTTGGACACGTGTCCAGAACTTTCTTGATACACTAGGCTAAATTGATTAGGTAAGATAAGACAAGCCATAGATAACATTTTCACAAGGATACAGCACTGCTAAGAGCCTAAGAGAGAAAATTCCCGAGTCCATACCTTTTTCCTTTTTAGGGATTTCACTTCAATTATAGCACAATAAAACGGGTGTCAGGCTTGGAAAAGTAGAGAACCTTAGTTTCCATTAAAGCCATTTTTTGACTATAAACCCAAACCAGTAAAAGTTTCGGTGAATGCTCAGTGCGGTATACAAACCCAAAAAAGCAGAACTTCTTGGCCAGGAGCCTAAGAATGATGCTCGATTGCTCGTGAACACTCATCTCAAGATTGGAGCAATGAACTATCTGCTCCTCATATTGAGATATACAACAGAACACTCAATGTGAAGAATGTGCTGGTGGGGGTTTTCAGGAGCCAGTAGATAAATTACTGAAGTGGGCAAAAGAAACTTTCATATAAATCACTAGTATTTGCAAACAAACAAATGCACATATTTTATACTAATTTCTTAGACTGCTTGTTCTAGGAGTGCAGATGGATTCGTTTATTAGTTACCAATTTCATGACCCAGTCTGCATATTGTTTGGGTCACCCTCCCCAACCCCCAACCAACACCCCACCCCCCAATATAAAAACTGGAAAAGAAAATGGAAAATAACAGAGAAAAAGCTAATCTCACAGATACAAACACAACGATTATCTAGTATGCTAAATTTTTGAAGTTAAATTAATAAGTTAATTGGCAACTTAATGTAGCATCGGCAATGCAAATATTCTTTAAAGAAAAAAGTAGTAATCAGAGTTAGTTACTTTATATACTGACTTTGCAGCAAGACAAGGCCAGTTTGCTCGCTCTTTAAGAATAGAACGAACTACTTCTGGACTTATTCCTTTATCAACCTGTCACCACCAAAACAAATTCAACATGTATGAAATCATCTCAACTTCCTGCCAGAAATTACATGTAAAGCATACACAAGAAATAATTTGGCTGTTACTAATCTGTAACAGTATATTAAGATGTAATATGAGTAACAATATTTTAATTTCTTACTGATTTTGGCATTTAAGTTTCTTGACGAACAGGGTTTTTCTTAGATAGCATCTTGTTTGAGCTTATTTTGCTTACATATAAGAAGTTTAGGACTCAATGAATGGGAACTATCTCACCCTCTCATACTCCCAGCAGCATCGGAGGGATAGAATAGGCTGGAACAGCTGACTTAATTGTATTATTGGTGGTGTCTTATTTCAGAAAACAACACACGAAATACCCAGTTGCAATACAATTACTACTTTCATATCATCATTAAACAATGGGCTGCTTTCTCAAAAATTAAAGCACAATAAGTTCGTAGATATCATGGCAAACTTGTCCAGATATGCCAATTATGATGGCCATGGAATTTTTTCTTTCTAATAGAAAACTGTTGAATTTATAACATCCCCATAGAACCATCTGTTGGCTGGAGTGTTGTGAATCACATAAAGATAACTCATAAAGAAAAGTGCCAAAAAATTAACTATTTATAGTCATTGGAAACAATGAAATTACACTTACCAGAAATTGCTCTAGTCTCCGGGTCACAAATTGATGTACCTAAAACAAGGGAGGCGACAATTGAAGTTTGAGTCGACGGGTCATAACAACTACAAAAATGGAAATGCCAAAGATACATAGAGGCATTGCATAAGCATATGTTTCTGATGCCTAACGGGCGCAGTAGATCAATTGTTATGCATGACCAAAAGGTTGTTTCTTATTTTGGGGAACTAGTAATTAAGATAAAAAAACAATCTAGTCAGAAGTAGTTAACTGCGCACCCAAAGACGACATACTCGTTACAAATTGAAATATGGAAAGATGGGCTGCCACTTTGTATTGAAAACATTCAAGCAAGTAATGATGTTGGACTGGGAAGCACAGTAAAGAGGAAATTGTCATGTTGAACTTTCAAACTTGCTTTATTACTTCACTAAAAAATACTCAAAACTTTTCAATTGCTTTTGTGAAACTAAAAACTTTATAAATAAAAATTCTCACCTCATCTAATGTTCTGACATCTATATTTAGGGGCTGGATAGCAGCAGCAAGTCTTAAAGCATGTCTGAGATCCAAGTTTCTATTGTTCTCCACCAACACTTGGACCTACACCAAACAAAAACAACATGATTCTGGTGTCATTTGATAAAAATGAAAACGAAGTTATGAGCATATCACATACTAAACCGTAAGAGATTCTTCGAAGGCCAAATGGGTCATTGGTGGAGCTTGGCTGACAACCAGCACCAAACAAGCCAACAAGGCTATCTAGCCTGCAGAACACACAACAGAATGTGAGACCACATGAATTGTGCATGTGGACTCAGGACGAATAAGTTTAGCACAGAAATGTTCGGGAGCAAATATAAAATGTTCATGCTAAGCGAACAGAATGTGAGACCACATGAATTGTGCATGTGGACTCAGGACGGATAAGTTTAGCACAGAAATGTTCGGGAGCAAATATAAAATGTTCATGCTAAGCGAGGGGAACGGCTATTCTAATTTGGCAAGGCCTATAAGATAGCCATATATTCCCCATTTAACTTATTCACAATGTAATAAGGTGAAAAAGTTACTGAAAAGCTTTAATACTTTAAACGAGGCCTCAAAGCGGATAGCCTACAAGAGACAAAGGTTGCTTGCTTCCTTAACAAAGAAAAGGAAGAGCAGAAACCTTAGATCCAACTAAAGTCTATAAATAGACTTCTTGACTTATCTTTTTGTCTTTTGGGAAAGAAAGTAAAGGGGAGCCCCTGCAGATGAAATTAAAGTTGCTGATTACCAAGCAGTCAAGGGCCAGACTAGAGGAATGAACCGGGGGCGGCTAGAGAAGACTAAAAGAGATGCCCCAAACGGCCAAACCCCTCGGTCTCTCTTTATCGGATCTATTAAAAAGCATTGAAAGGCGCAGAGAACATTCCAATACCGGCCTAAACAATGAAAATATTCAAGACTCAAAAACCAAAGGAATCCAGGTTGGGGAAGTGAAAGAGAAGACAATGACAGAAAAAAAAGAGGAAGAAACTTCTTCCATTAAGAATCAAGCAAGAGCCATTGACTTAATAAATGGGACTAGACTATTCTTTCTACAGGATGAAACTAACTGACAAGGCTAGCTACAGCACATTCATTGCACCCTCCCATCTCTTCTTCAAAAATGGTATTCGTTTGTACCAGGTCGAATTACCCCCGCTTCCTTCTTTCTTTTTCATACTTTACCTACTGCTACCTGATAAGATTAAAGAGGAATTGAACCCCAATACAACTCAGTCGAACTAGATACCAACCGACCGCTAAGCAAAAATGAGCCTTGAAGTGACTTCCTAGCTGCTGATTGATCTATCTCATTAACTGCAGAATCCCATGAGTGTACTTCCTGGTAGCAAGTGGAAAAAGACTTCTTCTTGAACTGTGGGCTGTGACCGACACTAGAGAAGACTAATTAGAGATTTGCTAAGCGAACAAGCCTGAAAGTGCTTCTCGTAGCTTGATTTAAGTCTTATACAAAAATGAAGCAGATCAAGCAAACCAATTTCATTTCCACTTAGTTACACCCTGGTGATAAAACTTTACCGTACATACTAGTTGCATACAAGAGACCTCTATGGCAGAAAGCACGCACTATGACACTAGCATTTGTTTAGAAAATAAAAAAAAAAATTACTACAAAGAAGAAGAGAGATAAAATTAAGGGCCTTCCAAACAAAAACAAAAGTGGGAAATGTGTAAGTAGTCCTAATTTACATAAACCCTCCAATCATGCACATCCCAAATAGAAACTCCTCTGAAGTCTCTACACAGTATGATATTGATCAATTTGCATGTATAAGAGGTAGAGCTTTTCAAAATGATCTGTTAAGATCATTGTGATGAGCTAGTTTTCGATCTAATGAATGGACGGGACTAAAGTATGTTGTCTACTTCAACGCACATAACATATGTGCAGCCACATAAGAAGTCTTACCATTTATTTCGTACACGCATTGATCTCTTTGCCCTTCTTCATTCTTGTCAACCCCAACTTTCACACATGGTTATCATTTAGTTCATTATAAATGACCCTTTTTATTAAACGCCAAGTTCTTCCATAGCATAGCTGCGTGAAATTGTATACGAGGGAAGTGATAAAGGTTCATAAAATCTTTGTGCCACAACCATTTCTTTTCTATAGGACACTTCTTTGCGGCTAAATTTGATGTACATAATGAAAATACTACATGCACTGTCTGGAACAAGGTGTATGATGTCTAGATAATAAGCTTAAAGACTGCAAAAACTTAAAATTCTATCATTTTCTGGTAGTATATACTCCTTTCGTCCACCAAAGAATGGTTTTAAAAATAAATTTGTCCTTAGAAGAATGGCTCAAGTACACAAGTCAAATGTATAATGTGCTACAGACACTATATAACACTGAAAGTGGTCCACATGAAAGAGAATATTCATGTGTATTATGTGGGGTCCTGTAGTATACATTTAACCCAATAATAGTGAAGTTGGAACTTAATTTATACACTCCTCTAATTTGACATTCTTAATTTTTGCGTAAATTGTACTTGAGCCATCTTTAGGTAGAGTCATTTACCAGCAGCCTTTTTTTGTTAGAAATCCTCACAGAAAAAAGATTTTATTGGTATATACAATTCTACAAAAAGAAGGAAATGCATTTCTTGATTAAGGTCCCTGAAAGAAGAAAGGGAAAAAAACATAGTTTCAACTTGCCTGTCAGCAATCGCCAGTACAGTCCCTGCATCAGTTTTAGGAAGTATGTCTCCAGAAAATCGTGGAAGGGTGATCTCGAACAATGCCTCGGCAATCTGATACATTAAACTGTCAAAAGAAACGACAACAGCTACAGTTCTTTTTGAAAGAGTTTCATATCAGTAACAGAAGCAGTGGTCAGAAAAGGAGTCGCATTTAGGAATCTCAAAAATGAAAAAAATTGCATATAAGTCTTCTTTTGATCAATAAATACCCAAGTATTCCACAAACCAAGTCAAGTGATCTTATACTAGAAAAATGCCGAGAATACTATACTTGCAATTGGTTTCTTTTTAAACTATTAAGCAACTTAAAATAAGTTCTGCACTACATAATCACACTTTTACTTTCAAGTTTTAACTAAGATATTTTGTAATCACATGCTCTACAATGATAACCTCATTGTAAAAATTCCAGAGCAAATGACATATCATGAACTTATCCCATATAATATAGAAACCTACATTTTTTAATATTAGCTATAAACTGTGTCTGCATTTGTAACACTTGGAATTTGTTGGGGAACAAAAGAAAGTAACTCCAAAACAATAAAATTACATCCGTAAGTTACCAACTAATGCTTAATCTAAAAGTGCCCAGATTTACAAGCCCACAATTTGCAAACACAGAGAGCATTAGATGAATCAAATAATACATGAATACAGGTAAATAATTAAAACAAATGCTTTTGTGCAAGTTATGCAACCTGCTCTGAGTAGCCATCTCGAAGAGCATAGTGGCGTGCCATTATTCCTGATAGGGAAGTGAATTCTGTAACAACAGCAGTAGCGAGATCTGACATAGCCAATGATGCTGCATCCTGAACAATTTGTAGTTTATCTTCAACAACGCCTAGAGCCAAGCCTAGTTCAGTGACAGTACTCTGGATCCGTATCATTTTATCCAACATTGTTCCAAGCTTCTCCTATTTTATTTCACATTATCAGGAAAAGTATTAGCACATAGTCACAACTCATAAAATCATGTAAACTTTCAAGACCACAAAATTATACTAACATTTGAAGATACGTCAAAACAACTCTCTAGCCATACACATTATCGGGTCAGATACTCCTTCCCTCAAAATGAAAGTCCAGTTTTCCTATTTGGGATGCCCTAAATGAGAGCCCCCTAGTTAAATCAGTGTAAGTAAACACATTATAATATTTTTTGGATAAAAAATAAGTTTTTATAAGATAAAAGTGCGTGTGTGTGAAAGGGAGGACAAGGAGTCCTCCAAACAAAGACACGAGTGGGAGAATTAAAAAAAGAAAAGAAAAGAAATTATGGAGTACTGCCTGCCAATCTTGAAGAACATCTATTCATCTAAAAATAGCAACCCTCTCAAAGCTCCGTAGCCAAAGCCCACAACGATACTATAAAGGAAACCCTATCCCAAAAAGAGGAACAGAGATGGCAATCATTTGAAATTTCTAGCATTCCTTTCAATTCATATACCCAATTACATAGCTAAAGAACAACACCTCTAAAAAAATTTGGATTCCTTGTGCCTCCAAAAACCACATAATTACTTGAAGTAAACTCTCCAAGGAGTAAGTGAAACACCCAAGCCCCGTAACCTTCGCTCTGTCGTCAAATGCCAAAAAAATAAAAAATAAATACAGATGTTCATGTCACTTGTAACTTTGCTTCCGAGTGACACACCTATCCAGGGACATTTCTATGGTCTTAGCCTTTGCAGCAATCATTAATCTTAATCTTAAAGATTGAGAAAGTCAAAGTAAAATTTTCCTGAAATCGAAAGTGGTCTCATATATAGAAAAAAGCAAAGTTCTCACTGATGACTGATCCACTTAGAAGCAATCCAAAACTGTGCATAACAAAACCTGCAACCACATAGAGATTAGAAAAACTTACATGGAAAAGAATTCCTTTGAGTTGATCTCGGAACTCTGAAAACTTTTTACTAGTGTCCAACTCATAGAAAAACTTTGCATCTTCATATCGAGCTCTGCACCGAATTACAACTTTTTACTATTAACATCGAATATATGGTAATTTACAGACGAAGAGATGGTCATAGCAATAGAAGTACAAAATATAAGTGCAATCAATGGACTCAGCAAGGAGAATTTAACTTTGCATCTCATTATCACTTGAAGTTATTCCAAATAGAATACACTAGTAAATGATACTTGGGCAAAACTACTGCAAAGTTCCTGCATCTTTGCACAAGTAATGAACCAACTGAAGTCCACATATACCTGAGTACAGCTTCATTTCCTTTCTGCACAACCTTCTTGTTGATTGATCCATTTGCAACCTGAAAAAACATCCAATGTCATCGGATAACTATGGAGCTATTATTTATATGTTTTTAAAATGGTAGTTAAGTACTTAAGTTGAAAGCATAAGTACTATGTCTCACAGAAATGAAGTATGGTAACAGTCTTCCATAGTTATCTGCTAACCCAAAGTATTTCTGGTGCTTCTGCATAACCTGCATGATTGGTTGGTTGAATTGGTTCATATTTGCATAAATATGTACATTGATATACGATTCTCAAACTACCATAACAAAAAAAAAAGGATACTATTTTAAGACTTTTTAGGGAGAACAGTACATTTGCCAAAGGATAAAAGTTATGTGCATATATATATATATATGGGAAAAGATCCATAGCACGCACTTGCTTGTTACAAAAGAAGCTAGAGGATTGGTGTGAATACAGAAGTCAATTTATGATTACAGAAGTCAGTTCATTATTGGTGAATACAGTATTGGTAAATGCAGATCATTGAAGGACAGCTGGAGTTATAAAAAGAGTTAGTTGGATGGCTATTAACAGAATGGAACAAGAATAGTAGCAGGTGGCAGCAAGCAATTGGTAGATTTAGTTAGTAGCTTAACAGATTACTGTTATTATCAATAACAGATAATAACTAACTTCCAAATGTGCAGGAATTGTATAGTTTGAATAGTGGAGGGAAATTCAGTTAGTGGCAATATTAAATGTAATAGATTGTTGTATAAATAGAGAGGTGAGCAGTAGATGGTTTTCAGGCTTTGAGTTGTAATATCTGTTCCTGTAATTATCTCTTCTTGTATTGAAATTATACCCATAATCTGAATCTTGCCATCCTTTTCTTTTAATTGAAATTCTGCAATTCTCATTCTTTTCTTTCCTTTCAATTCTTGAATTCAAAGTCTGAATTCACAACAATTTGGTATCAGAGCTATCAATCCTTGGCAATAGCTTCCATTAATGGCTGTTGGAACAAGATCAAAGGAGTTAGTGGAAGAAGGGCTACGTAATACGGATTCGAGAGTCCAGGAATTTATGAACAGTCATTATCAGTAGAGGAGATTGGTGAAAAATTTAACAGTATGCAGAGTACTATGGAGCTTATGATGAGTGAATTCAAACGAAGAGTTAAGGGTAAGAATACGGCTACTAGTTCTTCTAATGAGTTTCAGGTAGATTTAACTAATCCAACTGCAAGAATTGAAGATAACAATCACGTTCACAATACTATGTTGGAAAATATGGGACAAAGAAACCTTAGATTCGATTTCCCTATTTTTAACGGTCTGGATATTAAAAATTGGGTGATGAAGTGTGATTATTTTTTTCAATTCTATCCAATGAATGATGTTTTAAGACTCAGAAGTGTAGCTTTACAGCTTACCTAAAATCTAATTCCAATGTATCCTGGAAACAATTTGTAGAAGATGTGAAAATCAGATTTGGGGAAACTTCCCATGATAGTGCATTGGCTGAATTCAATAGGTTACAGCAAACTGCTTCAATAGCACAATATCAGAAGAGGTTTGAGTTTCTTAGATCCATTGTAGAATCTGAGAATCCTGGGTTGGATGAAGCTTATTTTGTGAAGTGTTTTGTGGGGGGATTAAAAGAGGATATAGGAGGATTTGTAGGGTTATTCAAGCCGCAGAAATTATCTGAGGCCATTGCTGCAGCCAGAGTCCAAGAAGGTACTTGTGGAAGCCATTTATAAAAAACATAAACCCACTCTCATTTCCATAAACCTATAATGAGTAATGAAGGGGGAAGTTCTGGAGAATTAACCAAAAGATTTCCTTTGAAACCATCTCAAGGAATTAACCCTAATGTTTCAGGTAGTGGTAGTAGAGTACAAGTTCCTAGAACAATCAAGAGACTTACCTATATAGAAATGCAAGCCAGAAAGGATAAAGAGTTGTGTTTCAATTGTGATGAGGTTTACAAATTAGGTCATAGATGTAAGTCTAGACATATATATATATACATATATATATATATGTGTGTGATAATTGGTGATGATGAGTTAGAAGAAGAACCAAATGCATTGGATGAGATCACATAAGAGAATTGTGAAGTTCCAGAAACTGAACTGGCTATTTCATTGCATGCTTTAAATGCGAATACCTCTAAGACTACATTGAGAATTAGAGCTACTGTCAATGGAAGGGAGATCATCATACTTATTGACACAAGAAGTACACAATTTTCTGAATTCTAAGACAGCTAAAAAATTACATTGCAACATAGAGGAAGATAAGCCATTACAGGTGAGTGTGGCAGATGGATATAAGATGATATGCACAGAAAGATTAGAAAGTTTGAATGGTCTGCTCAAGGAAAGATTCTGCACTGACATGAGAATAATTCCCTTAAAAGGGTATGATATTGTATTAGGAGTCCAATGGTTGAAGACTTTGGGTGATTGCATGTTCAATTTTAATACACTTACTCTAAGTTTCTCAATGGGCAGAGATAAAATCATTTTAAAAGGGAATTGTGACCTGCAACAGCCTTCTGTCTCAATGATTAATGCAATCAGTTTGCATGAAGCTTGGAAGAAAAATCAGTTAGCTATCATGGCCTGTGTTTTTGCAATTGAGAATATACAAATTACTGATCAAGTACCATTACAAATTCAGTAAGTGATCAATAACTTTGAATATGTCTTTCAAGAACCTAAGGTTTTACCACCTCAAAGGAAGCATGATCATCATATTCCATTAAAAACTGGGACTGAACCATTTACAATCAGACCATATAGATATCCTCATACACAGAAAGCTGAGATTGAAAAGATTGTGCAAGAAATGCTAATGGTTGCAACCATTCAACCAAGTCAGAGTCCTTTTGCTTCACCAGTATTATTAGTAAAAAAAAAAAAAAGGACAGAACATGGAGATTCTGTGTGGATTTCAGGGAGCTTAATAGAATCACTATAAAAGATAAGTTTTGAGGAACTGCTAAATGAGTTGAATGGATCAAAAGTGTATTCTAAGTTAGATTTAAGGGATGGATATCACCAAATTAGAATGCAACCTTCTGACATTTACAAGACAGCCTTCAGGACTCATGTTGGTCACTATGAATTCTTGGTTATGCCATTTGGCTTAACAAATGCTCTTGCATCCTTTCAAGCACTCATGAACCAGGTGTTTTCTGAGCATTTAAGGGAGTTTATTCTTGTTTTTTTTTTATGATATCCTGATTTATAGTCATAATTTGCCTACTCATGTGGAACATTTAACTGTGGCTCTATCCTTATTGAGAATCAATACTTTGTATGCTAAGATGTCTAAATATTCTTTTGCTCAGTTCCAAATAGAATATTTAAGACATATAATTTCTGCAAAAGGTGTGTCTGCAAACCCAAAAAAGATATCTTGCATGCTTGATTGGCCTGAACCTAAGTCAATTAAGGCCCTTTGAGGTTTTCTGGGATTAATTGGCTACTATACGAGATTTATCAGAAATTATGGGGAGATAGCCAGACCACTCACCAAGCTATTACAGAAGGATAAATTCCAATGGAATTTTGATGCAACTCTATCATTTCAAGATCTTAAACAGGCTATGAGCTCAACTCCAGTGCTGGCCCATTCATTATTGAAACAGATGCTAGCTCTAAAGGAATTGGTGTTGTTTTGATGCAAGGTGGAAGACCAATAGCATTTTCGAGTAAAGCCTTGACCCCAAAACACTTGGGTCTATCAGTTTATGAAAAAGAACTTTTAGCCATCTTTACTAGTTGTAACTAAATGGAGAGCTTATCTGATCGGAGTTCATTTTATTATCAAAACTGATCATCAAAGCCTTAAATTTTTCATGGAACAAAGGCTTAATACATTCTTGCAACAGAAGTGGCTGAGCAAAATGTTAGGTTATGATTATGAGAGAACCTATAAGAAGGGTGCAAAAAATGTGGTTGTTGATGCATTATCTAGAAGGGGTTTTGAAGAACAAAGAGCTCAATCAATGGCAATTACTGGAATTATACCAAACTGGGTGGAGGAAATCAGTAGTTCTTATAATGGGGATGAACAGACTCAGTCTGTTATACAGGAGTTAAGCATAGACTCAAATTCTATGCCACATTTTACTTTGCAAAAAAATGTCTTGAGGACATTATTTTCAGCATTCCATGATAGTTTTGTTGGGGGACGTTCTGGCATTCAGGCCACTATAAAGAAATTGGGAGCACATTTCTACTGGCATGCTATGACATCAGATATAAAGACTTGGGTTAAGGAGTGTGAGATCTGTCAAAGGCACAAAACTGAGAGTAATCCTTATCCAGGTTTATTGTAGCCATTAGAAACTCCCTATAAGTCATGGACTGATATATCAATGGATTTCATTAAGGGTTTACCAAATTCTGAAGGTAGGAAGGTCATACTGGTAATTGTAGATAGATTTTCCAAGTTTGCATATTTCATAGGCCTAAACCATCCTTATACAACAAGTTTTATAGCAAGGGTATTTATTGATAACATTTACAGGATGCATGGTTTACCACAGAAAATTGTAACTGATAGAGACAAGGTTTTTGTAAGTTCATTTTGGCATATTCTGTTTAAAAACTTGGGAGTTCAGTTATGTTTAAGCACAGCCTACCATCCTCAATCTGATGGTCAGATTGAGAGATTGAATAGATGTCTAAAATGTTACTTAAGGTGTATATGTAGTAATAATCCTAAGAAGTGGTATTCATGGTTGAGTTTGGCTCAATGATGGTATAACACTAACTATCATACAGTATTACAATGCACTCCTTTTCAAGCATTATTTGGATTCAGTCCTCCTCATCTTAACTTTCATCAGATTGAACATACAAAAATTCTAGCAGTGGATACATTTGTTAGAGAAAGAACCATTGTGTTAGCAGAACTAAGAGAAAGATTGTTGCAGGCTCAGGTAAGAATGAAAAACTACGCAAATCAGAAAAGATCAAAAGGTCTTTTGAAATTGGTAGTTCAATTTACCTTAAATTACAACCTTACAAGCAAACTAGCTTAGCTCACATATCAAATTTCAAGCTAGCACCAAGGTATTATGGGCCTTACAAAGTCATTAAAAAGCTGAACAGTTGCTTACAAGTTGGAGTTGCCAAGCAATGCTCAAATTCATAATGTTTTTCATGTGTCCTTATTATAGAAAACAATAGGACAACAGGCAAGAGTGGCACCAGCTATACCTTCCTTAACAGAAGATGGAAGACCTAAATTGGTTCCAATGACTGTATTATCAAAGAGAATGGTAAAATTTCAGAATACACCAAAGGTTGAGTACCTTATTCATTGGGCTAATAGTGATGAGGAAGATGCATCTTGGGAAGATGCTCAGCAAATGATTAATCAGTTTCCTGGATTCAATTTCAGTCCTTGAGGACAAGGACAATTTGAAGGGGAAGGAATTGTTACAAAAGAAGCTAGAGGATTGGTGTGAATACAGAAGTCAGTTTATGATTACAGAAGTCAGTTCATTATTGGTGAATACAGTATTGGTAAATGCAGATCATTGAAGGACAACTGAAGTTATAAAAAGAGTTATCAGTTAGTTGGATGGCTATTAACAGAATGGAACAAGAATAGCAGCAGGTGGCAGCAAGCAATTGGTAGATTTAGTTAGTAGCTTAATAGATTACTGTTATTATCAATAACAGATAATAACTAACTTCCAAATGAGCGATAATTGTATAGTTTGAATAGTGGAGGGAAATTCAATTAGTGGCAATTATTAAATGTAATAGATTGTTGTATAAATAGAGAGGTGAGCAGTAATATTTGTTCCTGTAATTCTCTCTTCTTGTATCGAAATTCCACCCATAATCTGAATCTTGCCATCTTTTTCTTTTAATTGAAATTCTGCAATTCTCATTCTTTTCTTTCCTTTCAATTCTTGAATTTAAAGTCTGAATTCACAACATTGCTATGGATAGAAAATGCGTAAACACCATCTCTATCATCCAATACAAAATTAATCGGTCAAGATTAGAACTGGAAAAACATCAGTCATTACTAATAGTAGTGGACATTCAAAAATATTATACACATCCGCTACCATAGCGAACACTGATCAAAAAGCCCAACCTCATAGCTACATCCAATTTCAATACTAGTTAGGAGACCTACTATAAGATAGGGTTTATTTTTCAGAGTTTAGGGTTTATTATCTAGGGTTTAATTTTTAGGGTTTAGTTTGTAGAGTTTAGGGGGTTCAATTTTTAGGGTTTAGGAATTATTTTTTAGGGTTTAAATTCTAAGGTCTAGGATTCAGTTTCTAGGGTTTATTAGTTAGGATTCTGATCAATGTACGTTACTATTAGTAGCGTAAGGGTTTAATATTTTTTACAGTCCGCTACTAACAGTAGCAGATGTTAGTAGCAGATTACGTATTTCGAATTATAATTTGGGTCGTTGATAATTAGAATGGATGTTATTGATTATGTATGCCTTATTGTGCTCCATAGCAAGTACAATCATGCCCCTATATATATATATGTGTGTGTGTGTGTGTGTGTGTGTGTACTCTGTTCACATTTTTAGGTCTTCCCCCTTCTACCATTGTTGGTAATATTGATCAATTAAGTCCTAACCAACGTGGTTATCAGTTGAAGTTGTATGTGTTGAGATCATCCAAACTGATTTATGCTCTTAAGATTATCTCTTATTGGAGCTAAATGCTAATTCTATCATCTTAGTGTGTGCTGATTTTTCTGATTTTTTATCTCATATTCATCTTTACAATCATAACTTAGTTTCTTAGTTTTCAAAATGCTTTATAGAACATGTTGATCTTCAGACCATTTATAGAATTTCCCCTTCAATTTTACAGGGATAGTACATTGATCACACAGTATTCCTAAAGCATTTTTTAGCCACATTGCTTAACTTTAGGATCGTCATCATTTTCAACCTCAACCCCAACTGGTAATTAATTTTAAATCATGGTCTTGCAGCTGAATAGCTGTACCTCCCATTTTTATTCCTGTTTTGCTAAAGATGCATTCTACACATTATTCTCCTTTAGACACCATCTTCAATTTAGCTTGTCAAATTCTCCATTATAAAGGCAAAAAGATAACAGAATAATGTATGTGCGTAAATATATATTTGACAGCAAAAACATAACAAGTGCCTAAATATTATCTTAAGAAAGGAAAATCTTACCATAATTAATAACTCTTTTGGAAGCACTAGGAAGGACTCTTTGAACTTTCCAAGTACTGGAACGGGTGCCTCAACAAGATTTACAACCTAAGTTTCATGACCAAAGAAGATCTTATACTTTTATTGATCACAAAAGCAGTAAATGAAAGTTAATATTTAATCTCTTACCTCATCAAGTAAATTGCTCTGCATAACAATTCGTCCATCAATGCCTTTCGCTAAAGCATTGGAGAGCTCTAAAATTGTTTTCCTGCGTTTCTGTATAATAAATAGTATTTCAGATATTAGCTATCCCCTTTGAAGGTTTGATTTTATGGATATAAGGAGAGACTCCCGAAAAGGATTGTTAGTGGTTTTTAATAACCTCAATATCAACTGAAACCCCAGCATGCTTCATTACATCAGCGTAAGACTCTGCAGCCTCAACCTGTGATGATTTTGTGATTAACTAGATGGTAAAAGAACGCTATCATATTACAGAGAAATCAGGCTTATCAGCACTGTAAATAGGTAGATGATTTTGTGATTAATAAGTTGGAGTAAGAATGCTCATCGTTTAAGACAATACGCAGAACTATACTATTTTATATCACAACATGCAAAAGTAAACTATCACTATATCATACTAGAGAGATCGACAGTGTAAATAGGCCAAGAAAACAATAATGCGATAGACTCACAGAAAAACACACCAAACAACAACAATAATTAGCGTGAAATGGAAAAGTGCCAAATGATCAGGGAAAGGAGAACAGTTAACAGAAGAAAATGGAAACATAGAGGGAACACTGTTCATTCCAGATAGCTGCTACTTATATCAACTAGGAGAGCAAGGTGGAAGTTAAAGTACGTACTGTTACAGTAGCTGATGGAGTATTTCGGAGACCATGAGATAGGTTTCCACTGCAATAAAAAATTAAATAAATGAATCAAAGCATTAATATATAAAATGAAAAAATTACCAGTAATATGCATATGAAATTGTGGAAGGATCATAACAACTTGGAAGTTCATTTGCTTTGGGACCGAGCATCTTTATATGTTTGTTTATCACCATCTTTTTCACCTATTTAAGTAGTTATTTGAGGTATGTGGGAGTGTTCGACATATGGAGATTAATACTCGAGTTATGCAATCTTTGAATGAAATGATTTTTTCACTGCCATTGTACTTGGATTCGCTCTTATATTTTTCAAAAGAAGTACATACATCTAAAAGTAGGGAGGTAAATGAGCCAAGTTGAGCTGGAGTTTGTAGTGCAAAGTTTGTAGTGCAAACTTGGCTAGTTTAATAAATGCGTTGTTCGAGAGCTCGAGCCGGACTTAGACGAGTCAGGCTGTGCTTAAGCTTGCCTTATTTACAATTTTTAAAAATTTTATTTTGCAATTTTGCTGCTTCATTCTCTAAAACTAAAATTATAACTTTGTTATATCTTATATCATATGAGAGTGTGTAAATATATGTTATATACGTAATTATTAAATTTTAAATATTATTTCTTAAATCTTATACTTATATGTATAAGACTACAAGTTTAATTAATTATTTATTTAATTAAATACAAATGGTGTCGGGCTTAAACGAGCCGGCTCGATTCAGAAATGGCACAGTTCAATGTCAGCCCAATTATTTAAACAATGAAAAAAGGCTTGTTTGAATTCGACTTTTTAAGCAAATAGAGTTGAGCCTTGCTTAAACGAGTCAAGCGGGGCTTAAATGACCAGAGTCAGGCTCGAGGGCAACCCGACTCGTTTATGGCTCTACTAGGTAATAACATTTCAAATGGAAAAAATATGCACAGCAATTATTAATACTTGCCTTATAACACCAGCAAATGTAAACGGAACAACTACATCTCCGTGGAGGGCCAAAATCCAACGAACAGGTCTGCTAAATATGACCTACGTGAAAGCAAGTTAAGAGAAGTTACATTCCGATTACTGAAAGCATAATATCTAATTAATAAAAATTAAATAAAAAAATTCAATTTCAATTCCAGCAGCATTAATTAAAATATATAGTCATCCACTCATGTAGAGTGGTCAACTTCTATGTATATTCTCCGTACTCTATATATTGTGGGCTTTAAAACTCGGTATCCATGATTCCATTCCAAGGTAACACGTGAGTATGAGTAGGCAAAGGTGACATCTTGTTTCACATAAAACTGAAATTGACAAATATCAACTTCTAGATCCCAAAATGGCAGGTAGAAAGCAACGCTAGAAGCTGTGTTCCCTTCCCCAGTCATAAGACCCGTAACGTCTCAGCATCAATTTGTGAAAAGGGGAAAAAAACATACAAACACAAAGAATATATATGCTTCGCAAAACTTTTGAACTGTATACTGATATGGTGTACTGCAACTCTATTCTTAGACATAATATGTGATGGGGAACCGTCTCACAAAGAGATATATCCGTCTCACAAAGAGATATTCTCAGACAGAGAATTACATAACTCAATAATTCAATATTTCAATCTATCTAAAATACCGAGTTTACAACCATATTTATAGTACTTCTAAACAACTATCCTAATCCAATTTAGACTCTATAAGATAAATACAAAATAAATAAGATAATCACAAATTATGAAAACTAACTTAAATACAAATTCTAATTAAAACACAATTCCTAACAAAAATATAACTCTAATTTATGGGTTGGGCTTCCAAAAGTCTTTTATATTGGTCCAACCAATTCTCACGGGCTCTTCTTTTTCTTCGTCCTACATCAATATGGTGTGTACCAGCAGAAAGCTCAAATGTAAGAAGGTCGCTAAGGCTAGACCACATTAGACTAGTATCATTCAAATCCAATACTAATATACGAATCTATTAACCCTCCACACAAAGCTGCACCATTATACAAAGGCCTATCATCTAACTGTTAAGGTGAGTTCTTATTAATTGCCAGTGCTCATATCCATTTTTTTATGAGTGTCAATTCTCAGATATATTCTATCATAACTAGTCAAATTAAGTATGCTCCTATGACTTACAACTGTTATGTTATATGTTTCAATATCTACAAGGTCAAACTTAGTAACAGGTTAAAAAACAAATTATAGGGCACAGACCTCAGAGTTCCATCGCATTGACTTCGGGAATGATATTTTTCTGAGTGCACCAGGCAAGTCTTCTGATAAAACCTAGCCAAGATTTACACCATAGCAGATGTATGACTAAAAATAAGAATCTTTCCAGAATTTAAATATCATAATACAGCTTAGGAAGCAGAAATCCATAGACATTATTCTTTTTCTTCTTCTTAATCCTTTTTTTTTTCTTTAATAAAATGAAAACATTTTCTCGAAATCCACATATTCAGCAACTATACAGCTAGTCCACTTAGTATTTATAAATGCCATAAATTCCATTTATCAGCAACACAGTAATTGTAAGACATTCCACTCTATTGACCTGTGAAATGCTTAACGTCCTTTTGATTGATATGGAAGGATATCCATACTGAGATTGTTCAATAGCTAATCTCACTATTAAACTCATTAGTGCTCAGCATGAACGCTTGAATATGCCGACAACCTTATCAGAGATAAACAAATATGCGAGAGGCCAAACTGTCTCAGTCACCCACTAAGGAAATTGTCATAACAGGAGGTGGGAAGCCTTTGGAAAGGCCACCAAAAAACCAAACTATGCTTCAGCAACTTTACAGTAGATCATAGAGCTCAGTAAGCCACTATGGGCATTGCTGGAAGACCAAGAAGCAATGCAGCAACACACATCAGAGTTGAGAGATTAAATGTGGAGAAGCACCTAATGATTTCATGAAGCTATTAATCATTAAATCAATGCTTAGGAATGACCTTTCAAATATTGGGAGACTACTACATGCTGTAAGTGTACCTTTTCTGCAAGTAGACTATGAAAAGGACTCCTAAGAGGACAATATGTGACCACTTAAAACTTAAGAAGGAAATAGGGTGCAGAATCAAATCGACAATAACACCTCTTCAAACCGATTTAAAAGATATACCTGTAAAGAAAACCGTGCAGACTGCATCACACGAACATAGACATACTCTGTTTTCCCTACAATGAAAAAAGACCAAGGACAAAATAGTCCAACATACATTTAAGCTGGTGACACTTCAGTTTAAATGTTAAAAATGGCCACAACTAACAACTACCAACGTTTTCATGTGTAATTCTACTTTCCTAGCCTACTATAGTCCAACTTTACGAGATGGCAAAAGCATAGAAATAACAAGGAAATTCTACAAATAAGAAAATTAGGATGAAGGGATGCTGGTGCAGTAATATACCTTCAACCCTTCTATACAAGGAATCTAGCGGTACAGAGTATCTACGGCAAAAACCTTCGGTAGCCTGACAAACAATAAGAACCAAATTCAAAACTTTCCAAGCTAGAAAATGGATATGTCACCAATAAACAGTAAGTCATTGAAATGACATCAAATATTTAAATTCCTAGTAATATATGAGGCACAAGAATGTGAACATTTTGTCTAAGACCCACAAGAAAGATACATTTAATAATATATAAGAAACACAATCCTATAAAATAAAATATTGGTACAAATATTCAAACCAGCAAGCAACCCACATGCTTGCATTGCCTATATACAAATATAAAAAAAATATGACCGCAATAATTGTTTAGGCTAGAGACTGGTGAGTTTGAAGGCTGCCTCCCCAATCCTGGATCCAGTATAGAATGCATGAGCGTAACACCTTCCCAAACCCTCCACAAACCAAAGGGCAGGGTGAGTTGTCCCCCACATTTTACAAACGCAAATGCTTTATCATCCACTAGTGATACAATACAGTTTTCACCAACAAAAATAATGCATCAAAATCAAACTCATAAATAAGTTTAGTATATCATATAATATTTACTTTGGGAGGGGAAAGAAAAAAAAGAAGACCTTAGTAGGTTTGCCTTGATGGTCAAATGCCTTTGAAACTGGAGGTCCACGGATTTCAACCTCATTCTCAGCTTGCTTAGAGCATAAGCTCTCGACATGAACCTGCAATGATAGCGTACCACAATTAACCAAATAGTGAAGCACGCAAGAAACAACAATCAGGGTAAAAACAGATTTGTTATAGAAAATTGACAAACTACATGCAAGTGCATGGAAATATTATTCACGATAGTCTTTTGTCACCATCATAATTCATATTCATCTTCATTCTAATATACAGCGAAATATACATTTGCAGGAGTAAATAGGTAAAAAATATCAAAATATATGATCCCGACCTTTGAGGAATGTTTTTTTTTTTTTTTTTGACAAAAACCTTTGAGGAAGGATAAGGAGAAATTATATATGGTACCAGGAATGCAGAACAATTAGGTAAGCAGAAGTAGCATAACAGCTAGTAATATAATTGTCACAATTGTATAGAACAAAAATATACAATATGCTATTTTGATACATCCAATATTTGGAAAATTAATATGCTAAGATGCACAAAATCAGTTCAAACACATCTAGTGAACAGGCATATAAATAAAACTAAATTACTATAAACAAAAACCAAATGCTAAAGAGAAGACTCCATACCACTAGTCTGCGTGGTGTCCCGCATGCTAGCACCTCACCATGGGTTAGCCTTTGTTTTTCAAGTAACTGAACAATTAGATCTTTCAGCTGAAATGACCAACACAAAATCCCAGTTAGATCTATCATCAATAATAATCAGAAAAAAGATGAATCCTCCAATGATATATCAGAGTGATAGTCACTAAGTAGCTTTACAAATCAAATATATTCATTAACTACAAAGGGAGGAAAGGAAGCATGAGAAAATGAGGAAGTAAATTCACGAAAGAGTCAATCAGGGAGACACAGGCATATACCAAATTGAATTACGTACTTGATGGCTTGCATGGGCTACATCGTTTGGTGGCAATTCTTCCGTGCCTATTTCAAGAACAAACAACCTTGGTTCCATAGGCACCTGTGAGACATAATGCAAAATATATATAAGTCTATTTAAAAAAGACATTAACATCTCATACTTACTTATTTTGGATACCATCAAGGTCAGACATGATATCAAAAGTAATCAACCAAAATAGGAAAATGTACCCATTCAACAATCAATTAATAGGGAGCGCGAGAATGAAATATAAAAACCAGTATTAGAAATTTAGATTAACAATACAGGGAAGAAGATTAAAACCTGCCTAACATGGGAGGAACATGGGAGATGGAACAAAAAATAAATCTCACAAGAAACCCCAAAACCCTAAATTGCTTACATGCATGATATTCAATTATATGATATTGGTTCACATGACTTAATGCTCTATGTACAGCGGGCAAAAGTGCTGACCATTTGTTGCTCCGCTGTAGGGTAACTAGAAGAGTCGGATGCCATTTGAGGTCTAAGTTTGGTACATTTTGCTCACTAGGTGATGCCAAGATTGGTCTGAACCAGTTTGGAAGCTGGTGAGTTGGTACATTGGTGGTGACAGGAGAGTAGGGTGAGGACATGGACACTGATAGTCTGGTACCACTTTGCTTGTTGTGGAGGAGCCTATATAAAAAGTGAACGAATAACTCTTTGTTATTAGTTTGCTTTTATTGTTTATCTTTTAACGTTAGCAAGTCATATTAAGCCCTTGAACACCCCTTCTTGAATAAATTTACTTATCATAAATAGATCATACTTTTCCTATACCCCTGGGTACAGGATCTCTTTCTGGATTCCAACAGCAATTCTTTGCTAGTGTATGTCATTATGACAATATTAGCTGCTACTAGAAAAATAAATCACATAATTCAACACATGATCACTACAGCAGCTAGCTAGGACAGACCAAAAAGAGTAACTATCAAGGATCACTGGAAAAAAGATAACTAATGGTGAAAACTTAAATGGCTCAGTGGCGATACAACAAAAAATTATCAACCAAAAATAATGGTACAGACTGTTGGACTGTTAAAGTTATGATGTTCCACTGAGGGAGTGAGCAGCATTTCTTTTGAAAAGAAGCAGGTCAGAAACAAAAATGACAAAATATGAGTTGAATGCAGTTATAAAAACCAAGAAGCAGTCCAAGGGCAAGAGCAAAATGGATATTACTTTGCATTATCCTTTTCTTATAAGTACTTCTATTTGAAGGAAGCAGGCCCGCTTACTGCAGCAAAACCCACAGACATCCTCTATGAACAAAAGCAATACCACAATAACTAAAGAACCCAAAACAGCTCAAATCCCTCACCTCAGCTACCAGTGGTACATCCCCTAGGCCTCCTAATAGATGAATGCAGACTTTATGTACTTAAACACATGCAAAATTTGGACTAGCAATTTGATTCATGTTGAATGTGCAACAAAGACGAGTGGCAGGCCTTAAAAAGATGCAGGTGAGGCTATATTTTGACATCTGCGTACTGGACCATGATAATAAAGATAGTGCTATGAGAGAGTGCACAGTGAGAAGCTTATATGCTCAAAATTTGTATAAGTGATTGTACACGCCATAAAATTGTGTAAGAAACTCGGAAAGCAAATTGAAAAACCCATTTCTTTTGGTTTAATGTGTTAAGATTCCCTCTCAGCTATACCCGACGAACTTTACGAGTATGCCGAGAAGAAAAATCACAGTAATATGAGAATTAATGAATTGTAAATTTACAAGTATTGAAGAAGAGAAGAAACTATGAAGCCAATTTGAATTTCATAAGAAAACGGATGGGAATACAAGGAACACAAATTTTCCTTAAGCACACCTTTCTTACTGCAGCCTCCAGAACCTCTTTCTGAACAACAAGATGATTGTGTTCAGCAATAATACCAAGTGGATGCCCAAGAGATTCCCTTGTCTTAGACCACAGTAGAGCACACTGACGAGCTAAACTGCAAGGAGAAAATAGGCAAGTATGCAGAATTGAGATATCTTAAGAGAAGTGAAAAATATACACAAATAAGGGCTTGAAAACATACATAAACAAATACAGAAGCGAAAGAAATAAATTTTCAAAGGACACACGGGAATGTCTATGACATTCATTTCAGAAGAGATGAATAATCTCGTGGTGTTTGAATGCTTGCATAATTGTATATTGATATTACATAACAAGGGAGAAAAGTAACCACACCTGCGCATTCGACCAAAATAACGAGCTCGTTCTGTTACACCAACAAATCCTCTAGAGTCTAAAATATTGAAAGCATGAGAGGTCTTTAAAAGCTGATCATACCTAACACATTGTAGAGAAATTTGCTAATTGAAGTAGTGATGCAGAAAACACTTCTTATTAGCATGCAATATATAGTACAAATGACGAAAAAAACATACGCAGGTATCGCAAGGCCTAAATCAAGCAAAGAACGTGCTTCTGCCTCAAAAAAATCGAAGTGATTTTTAATATGATCAACACTGGCATATTCAAGATAATATGCGCTCATTTCCTTCCTGAAGTGAAAATGAACATCAAAAAGAGGACAAGAATCAATAGAAATTTGGACATTTAACAAAATGACCATTTCAAATTATTCAGTGAAACAATAGTTAATATGAAAAGATTTATATAAGCCCCTCGCATGCCAAATAAGCAATACGGTAAGATGTGATAAAAACTGGGCCACTTTATACATAGTTTCACTAATAAATGAAAAACATATATATAAATGAAAAAAGAGAAGATCAACTTAGTACCGTATCATCGGGTAGGTTTCATATACAGAAGACATGCAACTACTGTTTAGTTGAGTAAGTAATTCTACCCCAAAATATCAACAACAAAAAATTAGGGGTTTTCAAACAGAGCAGAACAGTGTATTTATAATATAAACTCAATTATTATCTTTTTTACTTTTTTCACCAAAACTCTTGTATTACTGTAATTAAGGTGCCCTTTTTGACAAGATTCTGTATGTGATGCCTTACTAAGATGAAACATATGTAATTGAGTGAATCCCTGGAGCTATTATCACTCTACACTATATTTCCTAGACACAGATGAGTGTGACGAGTAGAAAGATTATCTATAGATGTGGTGGATGATGACAAGAGAGATCACCTTATTTTCTAGGAGCATGAATGTCCCCCAAGGTAGAAGTACAATTGGGTTTGAATAATTTTGTATCTCAAAAATTCTCTATACTTACACAATGGTTGTGACGGTTGCTTTTGGAACCTAACTCCCCATAATACAAGGTGATTAGGAGAAAACATGGCCTGCAGAGAAATGGGTTGGATCCATTTCAATCCCCTGAAAATTCATATCTAGGTTCACTCTTTTTTCATCTCACTCATGCAATACTAGGCAAGAAATGGATCTCTAATTTAACACTGAAAGAACATCCAAGTATGTGATATACTCATACGCCAGTTTTCCATGGCTCTACCATTTTACTTGTGTCTAACATTCTATTATATCAAGGCAATCATTTTACTTGGCATTCCACTTTTCTATAACTATTGTACTCACTCCTCCCCCCCCCCCCCCCCCCCCCCCCCCAACTATTGTAGTCTTTCATCCTATTTTGAAAGATGAGTTAACATCACTAATTGACAGGAAAAGTTAATATCTCGTGGTGAGGAATGAAATTATATATAACAAAATCAGTTAATCGACTAGTTTATTACTCATTTTCTGAGAAAAGCTCTCCGTATGTAAGTCCATCAGCATATTGAATTTTCTTGAAATGATCAACTTCCTGCAGATCAGTTGGGAAATTTTTGTGGGAAACACGTGAAAAGAAACCAAAAGAGATGGAAAATCCGCAAACTTTGATATACAATTACCTGAAGTAACATAAGTATACGTTCAAGACCATAAGTTATCTCAACAGATATTGGCGTCAACTGAAGACTTCCAGCCTGGAAAACATAAAATTAAATAAGAAATGGAATAGGAAGGAAATATATAAGACAGATGCTCATGGAACACCATGTCCTACACAAGTGAAATCAACTTAATGCAACCAGCTTAAGACTTAAAAAAGTCATAATCCATAAATGAAAGAGTCATTTATCTTCAGGTAAAAGTAAGAACCTGCTGGAAGTAAGTAAACTGTGTAATCTCCATGCCATCCATCCAAATCTCCCAACCCAATCCCCAGGCACCAAGCACCTACTAGTATTTTAAGTTAAAAGAGGATTCATTTGCAAAGACAATTAGACTGATTTATCTATAAACAGAAAATATAACAGATTTTGTGTTCAATACAAGGCCAGTGAAATGTAATATAACCAAGGTACCAAACTGCACAGCTTGCAATCTATCTATATCATATTGACTGATGTTCAAAAGATATATATGATCTTGTTTTGTTTCAAACATTTGTGTGTTTATTTGTGCGCCTAATTGACCAGTATAAGACAATCTTACCGGGCTCTCCCAGTTGTCCTCTACAAAACGAATGTCATGTTCATTAACATCAATACCTGTCAAGCATCAAGCTGCAAATTCTTAGGGCTTTTCTTGAAAATTTAAAGAAAATAAAAAGTTAACAGACTAAACCACATATAACTGTTACCAGAGTGATCTATCTATGATACTGTTTACTTAAAAGGATGATAAGTCCACTTGTCCTAGTTCACGATCAATCTAAATAATTAACTGATCAATGAATCATGCTCAACAATAAGAAGGATATGTGACATAGCTGAAGGGAAACATCAATATAAGTATTACAAATCCAAGAAGGTGACTAAGGTTGGACTAGATATGCATCCAATAACCAGTTTTCTTCTGTTATCATTTCAGTCACAAATCATAAGCTACCAAATGTATATAGTATTTTGTATATCCAATATATATTGAATATACAAGTAATATTTTAAATAGAATATAACATGGCAGATTTCATACTCCTAGAAAAAGTTCTCTTTGTAGGAAGGAACAAGACAAGAGGAGCGAATTCTTTCCTTTATGCATTAATATGCATTTCAGACATAGTTACAAAAAACAATTAAATCAAAACTATTGAGTATTTTGTCGTGCAGTTAGTTCTTCTAAACATGTTATTATCTCATTTTTTATTTAATAAATGTATGTGAATAAAATTTTCTTTTTAGTATGCTTTATTAAAATTAATCTTCACAACATAATAGGCTAGTGATGAAGTCAAATGTCATACTTTAAGAAAAAAAGACTATCAAAATGTAGATAATAATGCATCTCTTTGACAATTATTTTAAATTGTTATTATTTTTTTTCATGTTAATTGTTAAGCCCTGCTCAAAAAAAATCCTGGTCCATAAGTGCAAGAGTGAGAGAGATGATGATTGAGAGTTTCTTCAGCTCACTTTCACAAGCTATGACAATTAACAATGATGTTGCCTCGATGCATGAAGCCATAGAAATTTATGATACTCTCTAGGGTTGCATACCGAGTGAAGAAAGTATTTTCGTTGAACCTTTGGTATTGTTTGACATGAAGTATAAATTTTCATGCCTACTTCATTTGTATCAATTTATTTAACTAGAGCAAGCATGTTACAAATATAATGTGGCACCAACTACTGAAATCGTATCAGTATTCAGTAAATAAAAGTTGTATAAATGCACAAGCCATTATCTCATATCATTGCTGGATTGACACCTCAATATCCTTTAATTATTGCCTTGTCCGTCTCCCTCCACTTCGACAATGTCTTCTTACGGGTTTTACCAGAGGTATTATTAGCTATTTGTCAAACCTAACTCTCTCATAATGCTTGAAGCTGGCATGGCTGCATAGTCACGTGGCCTATACTATACATAGGTACTTCGCACATTTGAAGAGTAATTATGATAGGAAATTGCACAAGATAAGTAGAAATCATCAGCAACCCTAAAACTATCAGTTAAACAGTCGTTATGGTCGTTATAGCAGTAATAGATGATTATAATACTAAAAGTCAAACCACTAACCAAGGGCCGATAAACTCCTAATAAACAGGTCTTGTGAATTTCCAGGATCAGGCTTCAATATAACCTGAGATAAATATGAGAACAAGATCAGAGAGAAAGATAAACATAGTCAAAAACTCCAGATACAATAAAGAGCACTGAACAAGGTCAATAAATCTACGATGATTATATCGTTGATCGTGAAACCAAAGTTAACCTGGAATTGAGTGTGTCTTTGAAGCCTATTTGGATTTTCCCCATAACGACTATCATCTGGCCGGATACTGGGCTCTACATACCTTCCACAAGAAGATAACACATCAGCAAGTCCAATCAATGAGAGGAAGCATAAGGAAAAGATAAGAAACAGAGCCTTCAAGGACTTGTGGTAATCGGAAAATAAAAGGAAGACAAAATTAGGCTTCACAACAACATCATATTTCTAAGAAGAAAACTTGACTTCTTGTAAAAAGTGGTAGCAACAAAATCTAAAATTACACAAGTAGAAACCAACAATTATAAATAGGCATATATGAAAGCAAGCTACATAGAAGAACCAAATCCTCAAAATAGCTCTTATAATTACCCAAGCATGCCATCTCTACCTACATTAAGCAACTTCCATATTCAACCTCCCGGTAATTGTTTCAGCAAGTAATTTTTCTTCAGAACCATTGCCCATAGCCCACAACACCCAGGTGCAGGTGCAATGAGTTTCTTAGATTAACTCTATTTGATATCACCTTCGTTTTTTCCACCAGGGTTTCCTGTAGTTGCAAGGGGCAAACCATGTGTGCCCATTATTTTCAATTCATAAAGATTTACAATTTTGAAAGCATACTTACGCAACATTCCATGGTTCTGGACCAAGAACCCTTAAAAATGTCAAAGGATTCATTGTTCCGGCTCCAACCTGCCAAAAAATAAGAATTATAAATCAGAAAAGTGACTGAAACCAGCCAGAACATAAAATGTAAAAAGGTTCGATGTCTAAATGAATACAAAGATGCATCTACATGTAGTGCTTGCTCACACATAAAAAATTATTGAGGGGAAATATGCATAAATATGTATCGCACTAGACTAGTTTACTGGAGTTTGTTGTCAAGCATCTAGAATTGATAGCAATATTACCAATCACATGTAACTTACCCACTAAAACACAACCAACCAACAGAATTTAGGAAAGAATTGAATATCGGTTCAAGAAATAAGTCAATAACAACAAAAGGGAGAAGAGAAATTAAAGTAAGATAATAGTATTAAGGTCAGAGTGCTACAAAGTATCAGAACAATGAGGGTAAAGGTAAGTGTATAATGAGACAACAAAACAAAAATTAATACTATTGATTACCTCTGTGTTGCTGCACTGCATTATTGCACATCCAACAGATGCCCAAAACTCCTGCAGCATTTGGAAATGAGAAAGAAGCATTAATGAAGTATTGAAGTGGAAGCGAAGAAAAACTAACATGGCAACCAACACCAAACTAGAATTAAGAAGTTCTATTGAACAACAGAATAGTTTGAAACAACTCAAAAGGCTTAGAGCAATGAAAACCAGACATTAGATCCACTTTCTACAACAATCATATTTCAATTGAAAATATACGTTACTAAATACCTGGAACAATAAGATTTTGTCAGTGTATATAACCTTCTTTTCATGTGATATGTACTCAATTATTTGTAGTTGGGTGTTCCAAGTGTATAAAATTTGAATTTGTGAACGCCAAACCCAAGACACAAGACCATGACTGGATAGACCTTCAAATAGTCTAATTTCATTTGCCAGGAATGGCACCACGGTGTTTTATATAACAGAGTATGCAGCATGGGAACTTCGCCCATTTTTAACTGAAGGAACCTAACAAGAGCTTTATGCAATAATGTAGTGAATATAAACGATTATACATGCTTGAAGGGGGCATGTCCAACCATCCATGTAAAGCACTAGTCCATTCCATACATATGCAAGTGTGTTGTGTATGTATGTCTAACATAACCAATTTAACACAATTTGAGAAGTCCATCTAAACCAGGTTCTTATTCTATTTTCTTTTTCTCCATCTTTTTCTTCTTCTTCTTCTTATTTTTTTTTTATAAGTAAATATAGATCAGTTTCATTTCAAAAATTAATCTGCAGAGGATAAACCCAAACTGATAGATCATCCAACAGTATCCCTTCTTTTTAGGTATTGGAACAGTATCTCATCCTCAGAACTTCCTCCAGGCCTTACTCATCATTTTCACCACAAAGATATGCTAGACAATTTTCAGGCTACTTAAATCCTTGTATAAGAGGAAAAGATATAACGCATATAAATCCTGCAAGTAACAAGCTGCAACTTTCTTAAAATACCTTCAGAACCTAACATCCAATTCACATAATATCAAAATCACCAACTTCTTCAAACTGTAATTTCTTCAAACCTTACAGTTTTGTATTCTATCAATGCCTAAGTTCAATATCCACAAAAGCACAAGTAAAAGTGGCATTTCAAATTAACAAAATTTCAGAAATTGATCCAACTTCATAACTTTTCCCAAATTTTCTGAGCTAGTATCTACTTGATTCCAATAAAATGACAACAGGAGAACTAAAGACTAATGCTTTCTGTAAATTACCGAAATACAAAAACCCAGTTCTCCAAAGTGCATCTTGAACTTCATTTTATCAAACACTTCCCTATTTTTTCTTGGCAACTAAACATACGAAAATTGAGGAGCTTAAACAAACCTGGAGGCGCTGAATTGCTTGTTGAAAAGTTGGGACAGAGGCTTTCTTGGAGGGCTCTGTGGAAGAATGCTGAGTAGTTGCAGAAGTGGTGACTGCAGAGACTGTAGTTTTTGTGAAACAGCGCTGTATGGGCTGGTGGAGAAAGATGGGGTTTGGCTTTGTAGTGAAAAGGAAAGAGAGGTGAGGCTTATGGGGTTTAAGAATTGAGGCTACAAAGGAGAGAGAGTATACCGCCATCGATGATAGGCGTTAGAGTGTACTTTGTAGCGAGACTGCTACAGGAGGACGAGAAGAGGGAGGTTAGCAAAACCTTAGCCTATTTAGGGGGCCTATCTATTTGCATGTGAATTTTAACCTTTTAATAGGTTCATTTTTGCATTTTTTTTTAGTTCTATTTTTATGTAATTTTAACATTTTCATTACTATTTGCATTTCTTTCTCATTTTTGACTCTCTATTTGTACCATTAGAATGGTCTCAATTTGACCGTTTAAAATTAATTTTTTTTTAAATTAAAAAAATATAATTTTAATAATTTTAGTTAATACTCATAATAATTATAAATTATATAAAGTTTATTAATTTAATATGGTTTTATTTTTAATACATGAATTTCAATCTTTATTAGCTATTACAAACAATAAGAAAAGTTATTTTTTTGTGATGAAATCTGAGTCATTTATTTTGATCTGAGATGTATAGAAAAATGATATGAAAAAAAGTAATTAATGAAAAAATATATATCATTAAGTAATAAAAAAAGACTCGAAGAAAATGAATTTGAATAAGGATATAATATCTGAAATTGGGTATAATTTAAGAGACCTACAGTAATAATTTAATAGTAAAATCTTTGAAAATTATAAATTCAAGTTTATACTCAGTAAAGTTAAATTTTTAAAAACTACATATTGGGTGTATTTTTAAAATTGAATTATAATAGTATAGTTTATCAAAAAGAAAAATATATTTGTTTTTTTTTATCTATATATTATATTTATTTTTGTTATCTTTTTATTTATTTATTTTAAACTTACAGTCTGTTTGGATAGTTTGTTTTGGAATTCAATATGGATTGTAACTCTATGGCAATATAATTCATTGATTTACAAAATCAAAACAAAATAATTTTACTGATTGGTTTGCATATTGAATTCATATTATATTTGTGTTAGAATTTAAAATTTATTGTTTGAATAGTTATTATTTTTATATTATTTTTTATATTAAAGATTCAAAGTATTTAAATATATTCATATAAAATAAAACACAATTAAATAGTGTTATTGCATCTATTTAGTTACTCTAAGAAAAATAACGGAAATCAAAATTTTACTTATGTACAACAGTAAAAAATGTAGCAAAGTAAGTAGCAATTTAAATTGAGTATTAAACCATATACAAACAGAAATGACTTGAGAGCATAAAGTCAAAAGTTGCCAAATGCAAATTGCTCCCGTTATAAACATCTCCTCCTCAAATAAATAAACCAGAAAGTACAACACCTTCCTTGTCAAATACTCCAATCACAACCTTAAGGAACAGAAAATGAAATAGCAGCCCCAAGCAGCTCTACTATCTTAAGTTTGAAGACAATGGAGCATTTAACAGAAAGACAATTCAGTGGATTGTGATGATAGAGAGGTTATTACATTTGATGAATCTTACCAAACTATGACTAGAATTGGTCACCGAGATGAATCGTAAACTAACACATCTTAAATTCGTTGAAAAGTTCAAAAAATATGTCGAATTTTCTTTAATCGCTCATCAAAAGATCCACAACCCTTATGATTTGAGTTTTATTAATGTCTTGAACCTTAAAAACTTCATTCAACGCCATTTACGCAGTTGCTCGAGGTAGTTCAAATTTTAAAAAATTAACAAGGGCATCTGTCATTCAATCCAATGATTGTTACATTGCATTGCACTTTATCGTACGATCATTCTATGTTTTTTAAAATAATAAATTTATTTTTTCACTATAATCATTCTATGTTTCTTAAATAATAAATTTATTTCAACAAACGATTGTTTCGAAAAATTTCTTCTATAATTTCTATTTATAAGTAAATTTTTACTGTATTAAAGTCCCTCGCATAATATAAAGGCCTCTCTCAGTCTCTCGGCTAATAAACTTACCAATCTAAGGGCATCTACCTGCAACCAAAAAATTGAAACAAGAATTCTGACTCTATCTAATCAGACCAACTTCTAAGCAGCATTTATTTGGAACATGTAATATACTCTACTTTTAATAGCAAATGGCGGCTATGTATCAATATTAAAGACCTTGTTCAGATCTGGCTGCTCACGAGGAAGTACAAGTGACCTTTGGGTACTAATAAATTAGTAATACCCACTTCATGATATATACGGGATTGAGAGATTCAATCTTGACAAAAGTAAGATTGTTAAATTTCTCATACACTTACAAAATAGAGTACTAATAAATTCCTAGCTAGCATCATCAACAATCAGAGATACATACATGTTTTGTAATTGATCAGATTTATACTCGAAAAGTAGGAAGGATGCTGAGCATCTCAGTGCAACTATATCATGGTAATAAACTACTAAACCCCAAGTAAGAACGAATAAGTAGATGAATTTATGGCCAAAATAATGGCGTCGTTTTGTTCCGGCTGGTATGAAAGTTTCGACATATCATCATCATATTCTAACATGCCCTTCAGCCCATCCAAACAAGCATAGTAGCCATCGAATCAAAACGGACCCTTACCCAAATGTTGTTTTCATGATTGCAATTTGAAGCCTAGCCATTATACCCGACCCGACCCATAAACAACGTAACAAAACCAACCTACCCAAAACCTTTCCTACTTCCTCCATCTTTCTTCTTCACTCTTTGGGCCCGTTCGGGAATGACTTATTTTTTTGACTTAAAATTAAAATTTTAGTAGATTTATAAGTTAAAATGTTCGACATCACTTTTACTTATAAGTCAAGAATTATAAGTTATAATTGTGGATGTGTTCGGCTAATAATGACTTATAAGTTAAAATAAAATATAAAAATTACTAAAATATTTTTCAATAAGAAGAACATTAGAAAAATAAAAGAGGGAATTTCTGTTATTTCATAGTCATTGAAGAACTTAAAAAAATGACTTATAAATCATTTTTTTTAAACAACAAATAGTTACTTCTTCTTTTTTTGACTTTTTTTTTTAACTTGTAAGTAAAAAAAAATTGATCCCAAACGATTTTTTTGACTTAAGTATGTATAAGTTGAGTTAACCAACTTATTAGTAGCTCCTGAACAGCCTCTCTATCTTTGTCTTTGTCCCTGTCCATGGCAGAAGAGGAAGTGATCATGGAAGTGGAAGTTGTGCAGTTAGTTTAAGAAGATGATTGTTTTGTTCTTGAAAAATACTCACCACATCTCCACGTTCACATAAAACCCAGAACTGTCGATGTCTCATCTCAACAGGTCCCTACACCTTTTTCTTCTTCTCTATATATGGATATGGATATGAATACGGATATTATATTATTTTTTGAATGTGATGATTTTAACTTGTTTTCGATTTTGGGTTTCGAAAAAATTCATCATAGTTAGGAGTGGTACGCAATCCGCTGTTAATGGGTATATTATGAGCTAAAACTGATTTTGGGTTTAAAAGGGTGTCTAGATTATTACTATCACAAATTCATGAACCTTTTTTTGGTTAAAACGAAATAAGAAGGCTTGTAAATATTAAATATTTTTGTATAGAGCGATTACTCCTCATGCTATGTTTCTGAATCTTTGATGAAAAACCTTAAATTAGGACATAATAGAAAAGAAATTCCACGAAAAAAGTAGAGCTTTGGGAATAGTGGGTCATACTTAATTTTAGCTTTGTACATTGTATTATATTTTTTAGAACGTGTATATACAGTAGTAGAACGTTTATTTGTTATGAGGGTTTTCTTTGGTCACTTTTTAATTTATTTCCTTTGTCTCACTGTTTTTGAGTTCCAAAATAGAGGCTATTGTATTTTCGGATTACAAGGTTTGCTTATTTAAATTATACAAGTTTGATAGCCCGTGTGAGGTTTTATATTATTTTTTCATAAATATTTTGATAATTTTTATTGATATGTTTATTATTTTTCATTGACATAATTCATATATTATGTTGAAGATAATTATATATATTTTACGGTACACAAAAATTTTATACATTGACCACAACTCATGCATGCGTGTATATATATTTATGTATATCCAAGTATATATTTTACGATATACGAAAAGTTTATACATCGTATCAAAAGAATGAATATTATTGAATGATCGACTTGGTTTTAACTCGATATTGACTCATGACTAACCAAAATGACTCGGTAAGATTATAAAATTATTGGATCAAATCTCTTAATGCCTTATTATGTATAGTTATTGATTAGGAGGGCATTGTGAATTTTTTTTAATGTAGTTGTAACTATTCCTTGACAACTTCAAAGGTGGAAGTTGAAACTAATTTTTGAGGTCCTTGTGGGTGCTAATCAAGTGCTATTGATTAGGCCACCTTGGTATGGATGAAGGGTTGTATACTTGGTTGATTTTTGGCTTATTTAGGGGGATGGGAATCTTGTGGTAATATAATTAATTTTGATTCGCATAGATGAACAAATATTCAAAATTTTGCTCCATTAATGAACCACTTGAACGTTAGCAACATGATTAAAAATTCCATTTCAATTGGCTTGAAAATAGAAACTTTTTGGTAAAGTTTCAAATATTTCAGGTATCTACTATAGGTTTTGATCATTTTGATTGTTTTGAAAACATTTTTTTTCCATCTGTTTTAACAGAAACTTTAATCCATGGTTAACATGTATGTCATTTGTGTTGGTTTATAGAAAGGAATCAGGAAAGATGATGTTTGTATGGAAGGCATTACCTGGTCTGAGAAGGGTGTGGGTACTTTTATTTATTCATGGACTGATGTATGGTGTAGGGAGAAAAAGTTTTGTTAGGGATTTCCTTAACTATATAGATTTGCCAGCAATAAGGGTGTTTCTGTTACTGAAGCTGAAGCCGTGACATCATTTTGATTGTTTTGAAAATAACTTTTTAAATTATTTCGACTGTTTCAATAGAAATTTTAGTCCATGGTTAACATATCACCTGTGTCGTTAATTGGAAGATAGTTTGTGCTAAATTATTTACATTCGTTATTTCTTGTTGCCATCTGCATGTTTTTGGAATAATAGAAATATTCATGTTACTTTATTGTCGTTCATTGCAATTCGTGGAAGCAATTTTAGGGATACGAGCAGGTCCCCAGGTGCATTATATTTTATATCATTAATGTATTAGAACTTCCGTTTGTTCTTCTTAATTATCTCGAGATTTAGATCAGCGCAACATTTAGTTAAAAGACGTTTTGTTATCACTGAAAAATCAAGGTTTTATTGGTTATTATTTAAATATTCTAGGCTTACTATGGTTATTACACAAATTAATGGTATCCTTTGATAGAGTTGGACGAGAGCCCTACTTTCATTACTGTAGATAGGTGTTTCTATGGGATATTAGCTAGTTGGGAAGCTTTTTATATCTTATATTTGTTGTTTACACTATTTTGGAAATCTAACAATGGTTCATTCTATAGTTTCTTTTGTAATTGAATTCTACCCATTTATGAGGTAATGCTGATTGTAATTTTTGTCATTTTAATCTTGTTGATTAAAAGTTTGCTAATGTGAGTATTACCAAGCATGTATGAAATCAGTTGTTTTGGTCGGTAGAAAAAATGGTTTGATGTTTATGAGTAATATCCTAGATTACTTATCAAAACAAAAATTTATTACGAACCCTAAAGGATTAACTCAAGTGGTAGTGGATTTAGTGATAAGTGCCTTATAAGGCATATGTTACTGGTTCAAGACTCCACAAAGGAAAATCACATACACATAGTTTATTATGCATTATTTGGTATACGTGGTTTGATGGGGTATTGCATGTTCCCAGTGATTTACCCATTGCAGACCCTTACTGGTGGTGGCTGCGGGTTTCACCATCATAACACATTGTTATTCTTGTAGTCATAAGTTTCGTTATCAAAATGCCAAACTAAGCTGAATTTTCAATATAACTTGTCTTATTGTGCGCTTTGTTTTATATGTTAATAATATTTATTAACATTCCATTGCATGGTTAGATAAGTTACTTTCAATATAGTTATGTGTCAGAATCATTATTGAATTACACGCCTTTATGGCCAGACCTTGATTAATATTTAAGGGTTAGTATATTATTTTGGTAGCAATAGATTGGTTACCTCTCATTCTAATTGAGAGTGATGATCTTGTAACACCTGCAAATATTATGTATGGCGTGCCACGTTTTGAACTAATTGTTAGCTATTTCTTGTGCAGTATCCTGATGAACCACCTCATATAAGTATAGTAATCCTAAGGGTCTTGATTAAAAAAGACAAAATCATCAAATATCTGTTATACGTGACAAGGCTTTTGAACTTTCTTCGTATTTAATGTTTGTTACAATTTGTGAGTTATTGTTGCCATAATCCAATCTAGCTATTTCATTGACGTATAATACTTTGTGGAACCATATTTACTTGGTCTTCTTGTTATCAATCTTTCTGGGGTTTGATCATTTTAGTTAAAGGTGAAAATAGAAAAAAAGAAATTTTTATTGCATGATTTCCACTTGAATTTTTTCTACGGTTTTATTAATAGCTGTATAGTCTTATCCATATTATTTAGTTATATAAATAAATCTTACTTTTGAAAATTATTGCCATGTTGAAGAATTTATTACAGGAAGTGTTTTGAGGCAATCTCTAAGACAAGTTTAGCTTGTCCAAGTGTAGTACTGCGGGGCTAACATAGGCAAGGACCTTCTAACACACTCATCTTGGCTGATTCTATAGTTAAGGACTCTATTAACTTATCTTGGCCTACCCCTTGTGTCTAGGCCCATTATAATTTGGGGCCTAGTTTTAAACAGAGTTGCTCTGTGGTTTGATCAGTGAAAATGAACATATTTTCTCTAGAGATAAGGTTTACTTCGATTGAGGCCTATTTAGCTACTATTCCACTTGACAACTTGTCTTTTTTTAGGATTCTGGTTAAGATTGCAGATTCCCTAGAGAAGTTGACGAGAGATTTTCTCTAGTCACTGGAGGGATCACTTGGTAGGGTGGAAGAAGGTATGCAAGTCTAAGCAAAGAGGTTGGGGTTGGATAATCCTTAAGAATGTCTCCTTGATCCATGTGGCTTTAGAGAATTTCCTTGTAAACTCCCTCGGTATAGGGTCTTCAAGAGCAAGTTTGGTATGCAAATAAATGGATGGGATGTTAAAACCCGGGACTTATGTTACTCGTGCTAGTCTTTGGAAATTTATTTCCAATGTGCTACCATTGTTGGGATATGAGATATGAAGTTGGGATAGAACATTATATTCATTTATGAGAAGATGGGTCAAGTTCCATTTCTAGGGCTTTTAATTGTCTTTTATGTATATCAAATTTTTAATATTTATGGTTCGCGATGGTGATTCTCTTTCTTGAGAATTCCATTCTTTAGGAAAACATTCAAATACTTCCTCTCAAACTTACCACTACTTCCCTCTATGAACTATCACATATTTTGTGACCTAAGTTTTTGTTTCCCAATATTTCTATGTATGGGAACTACTAAATGGATAAACTTAATTGGGAGAGTTGCATAGAGTTGTATTAAGATAAAAGATTCCCCCAGTGAGTTGGAAAGTTTATTGTGCCCCCTTCTTTACAAGTTAAAACCTCCCAATTAATATTCAAATTAATCTTCTGAAATAACCATCCGAATTGTAATATACATGTTTATCAGCTATTTTATGCTACTTATTAACTTTTTAAAACGCGGTTGATATTTATATGTTTGAATTTGTTTTTAATTATAGAATCATTTCTTATAAGTTCAATCAAAGAATCATATTATTGCTTTAGTTACAGAAGAAAATAAGTCTTACACCTTTTGATTAATATTTAAAATTTTAAAGAATTCAGTAATTTTGATAGTGGATCCTTGTATTAAATCGTGTTTTAGTAAGAGGTCTACATTTGTATTCTTGGAGATTGTGGATTGTCCTCTATTTTTGCTGGATATTGATTAGAGACCAAACACATTTCTATATCTAAAGATTCTATCCTAAAATTTTATTTACTTGTACAAGTGTTAATTTTTAGAAGTTTTATTGACATTTATATGAGTTGCTAGGAAGCAGCGGAAAGGCTTTCTAGTATGAATCATCCTGATGGAGATTGTCCACTGTGTTTGTCTCCTTTGGTTGACGAAGATGGAGGCAATGATACATTGCCATTTATGAAGTTGATGTCTTGCTTCCATTGTTTTCACTAGTAAGTTCCTACAACTTCTTTGGCAATATTATTTATTTTATCAATGCTAAGAATTAACATCAAATATGGTTATTTCTGTTATTTATTTATCTTTTAATTATGGCAGTGAATGCATCATCAGGTGGTGGAATTGGCTCCAGATGGAAAAAGAATTACACCCTTCCACTTCATCTTGACCACATCCAAAAAGTAAGTATGATTCATTAGATGGATAATAGTAGTTTGTTAGGCCCCTCTGAAGTTAAGCCTGTAATTTGGTTAGAAATAGAAGTAGAAGATGAATAATAGAAACAGAAATAGATAAGAATGAGAAAAGAATTAACATAATTAGATAAGAAGAATGAGAGAATTACAGAACTGAGAAGAAGAAGGAGAAGAACTCTGCAGAGTTCGTGAGGGAGAAGGAATATAGAGATGAGAGAGAAAAGTAGCAACTATTCAGCTCATTTCATTAAGCATTGCATTCTCTTTTTCTTGTACAAGTATATATAATGCTGAAATGTTAAAATTGTGAATATTCATAATCCTGCACTACTTTTATATCCTTCACACCCATGTGCTTAACTTATTCCAGAATATTCTAATTACTCATGCTATTATTATTCTACCCCTTGACATAATTCTGACATTCCTTCCCTCCTTAGAATGATTCATATCCTCATGAAGTGAGTATTAATTCTGGATAGTGGAGTCTAAGGAGGTCTTCATCTTCCCAAGTTACATCCTTAATGCTGCAATGCTTCCATTGTACCAACTGTTGATATATAACATTGTTTCCCTTGTAAATCTTTCTTTGTTTTAGGGTTTTAAGTGGTTTTATATCTATCTGCCATTCTTGGTTAAATTCTGGTAGTTGGCTATTAAATAGTACTGTACCCATATGCTTTTTTGATTATGAGACATGGAAGGTAGGATGTATCCTTGAAGTAGTGAAAAGTTCTAGTTTGTATGCTACAGACCCATACTTTTCCAGAATTTTAAAAGGCCCATAGAATTTTGGGGCCAGTTTCATAGATTTCCTCATTGAAACTGAACTCTGCCTATAAGGTTGTAGCTTTAAGTATACCATTTGCCCAACTTCAAAAGCCCTTTTAGTTCTTCCCTTATCAACTTGACTTTTAATCCTTTGTTGGGCCTTAGCTAAATTTTCCAGTAGGATTTCCAACTGTTGTTGTTTCTTTAAAAGGATGTCCTCAAGTGCTGCAATGTTCATACTCGGTTTTTGGGATATGTTTAGGTGTATAGGATCATGACCATAGAGAATTTAGTATGGGGTGGTTTGCAGAGAAGTGTGGTAAGTGGTATTGAGCCACCATTCTGTCATAGGTAGCCATGAACTCCATTATTTTGGTGAATGACTGCATATGTTCCTCAGGTACTGCTCTAGGCATTGATTTATTCTTTTAGTACTTCCCTCACTTTGAGGATGATAAGAAGTGTTAATGTGCAATCTAGTCCCTGCTAACTTGAATAGTGTATGCCAGAAATCACTTAGGAATATAGGATCCCTGTCATTAACAATTGAACTAAGGAGACTATGAAGCTTAAAGATATTCTCAAAGAACAATTGGGATAATGTCTTAGCAGAAATGAGATGACTAAGAGGTAATAAATGGGAACTCCTGCCATATCTATCAGTGATAACCCAAATAATTTCATATTCGTTGGTGTTGGATAATCCACTGATAAAGTCCATTGCTATGTCCTTCCAAGGTTTACTAGGAATAGATAAGGGTTGGGGTAGTCCTAGGCTTTTCACATGTTCAGGCTTGGAAAACCGATAGACAGGACATTCAACCACCTATCTATTGATGTAATTTTTCATTCCAACCCAGTAAAAATATTGCTCTATCTTCTTTAAAGTGACCCTTACCCCAAAATGGCCTCTTCCTTTTTCATGAAGTTCTTCAAACAACTGCCTTTTCAATTTCCCTTGGAATCCTATCACCCACTTTTCTCTGTATTTTAAAAGTCCATGGACTAGTTCAAACTCATTGGGCACCATCTTTGTGACTGCTAACTCAGATACAATCTAGGAGACATTGTTATCCCCCACATAACTTTCAATTATCTGAGTCTGGTTGGGCTGTAGTCAAGTAGTTAAGATCTGCAGTTATTTGAACATTAGTTTCTCCTTATAACTGGACTACCACTCCCTTTTGTGTAAAGCTGAGAATGAGATTATTGTAGTCTACATGTATTTCTCCTAATTGTTTTAGCCATGGTGTCCCAAGGATAACATCATAAGACTATAATTTAATAAGCCACATAAGTGTATAGAAAAAATGGTTATCAAAGTACCAGGTGAACTGGAGGCACCAGGACCCAATGTGAATTTTCTCACCATTAGGGAGGCTAATGGTAGCTGGTTCAATGGGTTGTATGGGACAATTTAGGAACTTGACAGCCTCTTCACTCGGGAAATTCTAGGTACTCCCACTGTCTATTAACACTATTATCTGTTTTTCCCCACTTTTTCCTTTAAGTACCAACACCTGTTCTTATATGCCTTCCTTTTGCATATGCAGATTGCACAAGGTGGCATTTCCTTTCAATTTTTCCCCATCTTTTGTTGGCACCATTTCAAGTTCTTCATCATATTGTGGGGGTCCAGAATATTCTGCAGATTCTTGACAGTCATCACATTCTAGGGAGTCTTCATAGGTGATCATGAAATTCTGTGGGGCTTTGCATTGATGTCCAACAATGTAATTTTCATCAAACTAAAACACGCAGACCCTTGGCCTTTCTTTCATCTCTCTGAGCAACAGTGATGGGTTTAGGCTTGTTAAAGTTACTTTTAGGATAAATGGGCATGCGATTTTTTGTTATAAGTGGTGCAGGAGGGTCTTTTTTATAACTGAGCTGAGTGTTTGTGTAACTAGTTTGTGGTTTAGGGTAGTTGTGAGTGCTAGCAAGTTTAGGAATAGGATTTTCATAGAATTTGGCTTGTCCGAAAGCTTGGGATAAGTTTTTTGGATCAAGTAATTTTACCACTTTCTTCTTTCAGTCCACTAATAAAGTTTCTCACAAAGAACTCTTCACTCAAATAAGGAAATTTCTCCAGTAATCTTCCTTTTAGCCTTTCAAACTCATCATAGTACATATTCACTGTTCTAACTTGCTTCAATAACTTGAACTGTTCATAAATGTTTTCCACACCAGCCTTAGTAAACCTTAAGATGAAGTCCCTTGCAAATTCTCTCCAATTAAGCTCTTCTCTGCCACTGGTATAAGTCTTATACCAATACTTAGGAGACCCATGGAGATGCATTTTAGCCATAGCAATCTTCCTATGAGAGTTAATCATATATATGCTAAAGTATTCCTCACAGTCCTGAATCCAGCTCTTAGCATCATCACCTTCTGTAAATGAAGGAAACACCAATTTGAGATGTTTAAGTTCTCTTTCTTTCTTTTCTTTTTTGCTAAATATTTAAGCTTTCTTTCTTCCTCATCATTTTCATTAGTGTGGTTCCTCCTCCCCCAGTAAACATCGTCTTCCTCATTTTTTCTAGCCCTTTCCTGTTCTGCATGTCTAGGATCCCTGAAGAATCCCTTGTTCCTTCTCTGCCTAATATGTACTGGCCTCTTCCTCTTGTCATTACCCCCAAAAGGATTCTCAAACCTTTCACCATCATCTGAACTTTTCTGTCTCAATAATTCATTCATTCCCTGAAATGGTCCATTTTCTCATTTATAAGTTACAGCCTCTTATTAGTGTACTCTCCATAATTCAAAAAGTCCTATTGCAGCATCTGAGAAGTTCCAACCATGTTTACAGTAGATAAGATAGAAAGGAATCACATAACTATTACGATTCTAAATTTGGCAAATAATCCAAGTAGTAACAATACTACTAGAATAGGAGCAAGTGAGCCTGAGTAGCTTTTTGAGTAAAGTAGACTTTTTTTCAGTGAAAACAAGCTGAGTATCTGAAGCCAAGACAAGTTCTAAACTCAACTAGCTAAAGCTTAGTTGAGTTTAATAGAGTAATTAAACACACAAGCAACTATAGCATCAAAGGATTAGAGCTAGATATTAATACCAGTTACCAGAATAGCAACAAGTATTAACATTAACTATACAAGTATAAATCTGTTTAATAGTAGAACTGACATTTTTTCAAAACATAGGATTACCCCACTGTGGTTGTCCCATTTTAAGTATTTAGCCATTAAACTTTAAAAAAATTAGAATTAGCACATTGATCTTGTTAAAAATTATAAATAACCACATTCCGTCAAATTTTACTAATGGCCGTCAAATTTTTTTCTTACGTGGCTTTAAATTTTTCCAACGTGACTTATTTGGATGATGTGGTTTATCAATTGGATTTGACATGGACTTTGAGCATCCAAGCTAGGTATTTATATAATCATTCCTCATCATTTTGGAAAAAACCAAAAAAAAATTATTATTTTTCTACATGGCAACACAAAAAAAAAAAAAAAATTCATTAATTATGTAGCAAAAAAATAATTAAAACTAATATTTTAATTCATTTTCTTTATAAATAGATAAAAATCTAAAAGTTTGACTAAAAATTAATATACAAAAAAAACACTAAAAAGATATAAAAAAGTAATTCATATTTATAAAAATAATTAAAGTTTAAAAATTAACTATTATTTTTAGAAAAATCTAGAAAAATAATTTAAAAATTTAAAAATTTAGTAAAATCTCATAATAAATATTTAATAAAATTAAGTAAAATAATTAAAATTTAAATAAAACAAAAAAGCCAACAAACTTAAATTTGAACAATAATTATTATTTTTAATTTTGAAAATTAATTTTTCATTTCAAACAACATATGTATATTTTATATGTTCTTCATCTACATCTGTTTCTTCTTTCTTCTACCTTCATCTAAACCCTCATCTGATTCTCTCTCCTGCCATTCTCTTTCCTCCACCACCTCTTCCTCCTACAATTTTCTCTCCAAACACGTTGAAATTCACCTCCACTTCCAGCGCCTTTTTTGCCAAAATTAATTATTTGAATCAATAGACCCGAATCTGATAACCATTTATGCTACCAGAAGCGTTCATCTCTAGAGAATCCATGTCGTAGCCCCAAGGGATGTTTTGGGGGTTTCCAGTGGGTTTCTTGGTGGTGGTGTCAGCATTAGTATTATGAGTATTAGTAGTGGCGATTGAGCAACGAATAAGAGTGTTTCGTTTGAAGATTATTTTGGGAGAGAAAACGAGGGTTTTTGTGGAAGAGGGTGAGATGAATTTTGAACAAACAGATCTGGGTTTGAACAAATGCCTACCATGAATTTATTGTCAATGAATGATTTAGGTATTACCTTTTCTCTTTCATTGACAGAGACCTTAATTTTCTTTCCATCCTTTTTTCCTTCCTTAGAACTGGTAATCTTCCATCTAAAGCTAAAGCCTTTGATACTCAAATTAGATTCTAACCTTCAATTAGAGGTAATAGGGACAACAATGGAGGATAAAGAGGACAAATAAACTGTTGGCGTTGCTGGAAAACACTACCACCACAAGAAATTTGGACCAACAATGGAAGATATATTTTTCTTTTCAAAATTAGGGCTGAAGTTAGAGATATAAGGACTGAACAAAGGACCGATTTGTTCTTGCGTGGATATTAAAAATAGAAGGAGGAGGAGGAGATTTACAAAAGGAGAAGAAGAATTAAAATTGCAGAAGGAGAAGAAGAATACGCAATAGAAGAGAGAGAAAGGATTAAACCCAGATAAAAATGAAGAAGAATAAACCCGTATGAAGAAGTTTAGAGAATAGAAAGAAAATTGGCAAAGAAAAAGGAAAAAAATTAATTCTTCTTTGTTTTATTTAAATTTTAATTATTTTATTTAATTTTATTAATTTTTTTAAATATATTTATTATGAGATTTCATTAAATTTTCAAATTTAAAAAATTATTATTATTTTAATTATTTTTTGCTACATAATTAATAATTTTGTTTTGTCACGTAGAAAAATAAGCCAATTGTGCCACATAAGTATTTACATGTCATTTACTTTTTTTCTTAAAAGCCACGTCAGAAAAATAATTAATGTATGTTTGCTAAATTGGACAGAATGACCTAATTAATAATTTTTAAAAAGTATAGTGACCCAATTCCATTTTTTTAAAGTTTAGTGGCTAAATGCTTAAAATGGACAACCATAGTGGGGTAATCCCATGTTTTGCCCTAACTTAATAGACTTGCTCGTAGGCAATGCTAAACTGTAAGTTTCTATGGTTAATACATCAACTTTTGCTCCATTTCCCATGCACATGATTACTTGTCATTTCTTTAGCTTTCTACTTCTACTTAGTCTCTGCAACGACTTGCATATGTGAGACCACCAGCTAGTATCTAATATTCACGTAGAACTTGACTTATAGAAAGTTCTATTTCATTATGAACAAAATCATATCTGTAAAATACTCCTTGCAGTTCCTCTTCCAGTGTCCCAGCTTATCGCAATGAAACCAAACTCCTTTGCCCTCGGTATCACTTTTATTTATGTCCTTTAATTAGTATATTTCTTTTCCTTTTACATTTTTTGACTTCTCATAAACACCTTTGACCATCTTCCTCCGCTTAAAAGATTCACCTACTAGTAAGACTTGTTCTTTCTTGAAAGGAAAGTGACTATCAACGGTCTTCAACATATTTAGCTAATCAGGTAAATTAACATTTAGTTTACTAATGTCTGAAGTTCACAACAAATTGTGAATTGAAGTCAGTAAGTAACTACAAGATCGAATCTTGACTTAACTTTCCATCCTTGACAAAATACAGTTATTCCAATTGATCATCTTTAGGACATGTGTCTTTACTGTAGTGTCATTAGTTATTATAGATCGGAAGGGCTCCTTAGATATTTTATATCTAGTTAACCTACTTTGCTCACTATACAACTCATGAAGGTGTAGCAGTATAATAGGTGTATCCATTTTCTCGTGTTGACACTGTAACTCGATACTTATGGATGTTAGCATGATGCATTTGAGTCATAGTTGCATCATCTTGTCACTTCTAAAAGTAACAATATCTTTCTCAGAGACATTGTCTGCAACATTTGCATTGATAAGCAAATTAAGGACATTTGCTAGTTTTTCAGCATTGAGAACTATTCTCAAATTTCTTTAACCAATTCAAACAATTTGGTTCGATTAAATTATTAGCATCCAATATGTTATGCAGTGTTAGTGAATTAAATATAGTAATATTTTTTTAGTGAATTAATAACAACATTAACATTAACGTGCATTCATTTTATTAATCACTAAGTTAGTTAGGTCTTTATTTAAAATTGTGTCTCCCACTATTTTTATCAAACTATATTACCCTCACTATATAGTTTAGTAAATCTAGTTAAAGATTCGCTAGTGAAAAAATGATCTTATTTCAAATGTATATAGCTTTATGTGACATAACAAACTATATATAAATAAATAGGTAGACAACTCTTTATCAATTACATTAACATGTAACTCCTTGTATTTTGCCTATCGAATTATTATGATCATGTGTGACACATCCAAATCAAAATTATCCAAGTTAAGTCCAACCTAGCACTTCGAAGTTAAGAGAAAAATATTGTCCTTGTATAACACAACAAAACAACATTGTTCAATTCTTTTATAAGCATCAAATGTGATAAAACATCTCAAAGAATTAATATAAGCCTTTTGTGACATAACAAATTTATAATGATTATTTGATACTCTATCATTTTACCATGCTAAAAGGCGATGTTCGATATTTTATTAATATCTTTGAACGTTACAACTTAATATTATAAATCTTGTGGGGTTTGTTATTAATTGTCTCATCTTGTTTAACGCGTATGCATACATATATATAAAATACGCGACATATTAATTAACATGCGAAGCATGTTTGATAATATATAATATATATAAATAAGCATGCACTTATAGAATACCATATTTCCCTTGGATTGATTATGGACTTTTATTCTAGCTTGGTTTATTCGAGCCACCAAATAAACCAAATGGTCAAACCTAGGGTGCAAGAATAAATACATAAATGTAACTATTACATTTAACCCGAATTCTAATGCAAAAGGGTCTTCAGACGTTCCTTGCTATTCGACTCCAATTCTTCAAGTAAATCTAATTAATCATGTTACAAACTATTTTCATAAAATAAAAACCTTGATCAGTAGTCAAGGAGAACTACATAGAAGGGAGATAGAATTTACATCAGAAAAATTAGAAAATACGAGGTACGCAGACCCCATTTATTAAAACTCATTCATTCAATGCATATTGGTCAATAGTCTATAATCAATCCCATTTATTATCATATATATCAACATATATATATCAATAGATAATATTCATCTCTTGAATTAATTAAAAATTCCATATATATATATATATATATATATATATATATATATATCGGTATCATTTAATGGGCAATTTAAAGTTGCCTGAAATCCAATTTCAAGTTTAAAATAAACATTTTATTTTAATTATAAAATCACCCAAAATAAGCCTTTTATTTTTTAATTTTAAAAATCTGCTCAAATTACAAAACTGCCATTGAAAATCTAAAGTTGCAAATATTTACGAAACTGCCACCGCCCCTTTTAATTACAAAATTGCCAGTGCACCTTTTATTTACTAAATTATTGTCGTGTCGGGTATTTACCAAATTGCCATAGGTCACAGGGGGCGCTGCAGTGCTTCAATTATAACTAAGACTCGGCGCTGCAGCGTCGGGCTACTGTAGTAGGTTGTGGTTTTTGAAATTTTTTTCCCCTTTCAAAACACGATTTTTGCAACTTGTTTTCAATACCCATGATTTTATATAACAAATTATGTCCAATAAATTATTCTAAACACATATCCATATATATACGGAACCAAACGATTAATAATTCACATAAGTTTGGCTCTTGATGTCATTGTTGATTTGCAAAAACATGACATACATACAATCTAATTGTAATAGTGCAACGAAAATAAACAAAATCAGATTTTAAAACTTTTCAAACTAATAATCAGGATCATTCTTATGCAATAATTATTAATTGAGGAAGAATAAAAGATTTATACTTTTGTAGAACCAAGCTTCTATAGGTACAAGTTCAACTCCCTTTAATCTTTCGCGTTCTTATTTAAATTCAACGATTACATTTCACGGATCAATGTTAGCTTTCCAAGTGTGAAGCTTCTAAAGATGATCCACCAAGAGATCAATAAATTAAATAAGTGAATTTTGGTTTTTTCAAACCATGGGTGACTAACCCTAATTTTCTCTCTCTAACTCCTTAGCTGTAGAGAATTATGAAATACTCTTCCAATTCTTGTGAAATAGTGTATAACCTTAATCCATAATAATACTGCTCTTATTTGTAGATATAGACAACCCTTCTAAACTATTTAAGATTAGGGTTTTAATTTATTTCTCAATCTAATTAGAAACTAAATTAATTACTTACAATTCCTAAACCATTTAGAAAATTAATTATTTAATAATGAGAGTACTTCTTATTAATTAACTACTAAATTATTTAGTAACTTAATTAATTATTATAATTAAAATTCATAAAGTATTTAGGAACTTAATTATATATAATAATACTACTATTTATTAATTAACTCATAAATCATTTAGGAACTAAATAATAAGAATAGTAGTAGTAGTAGTAGTAGTAATAATAAGACTATTCTTATTAATTTATAATTAATATTTTTAAAATATGAAATTATAAATATTAAGCTATTTAATTTATTCTATCACCATAGTATAAATTAAATATTCTTAATTTATTATTACGATTATGCCATCCACTTCTAAAATAAATATTACTTTTTTGCTGTGTGACCCTTTAGGTTCTCCATATTAAATCGGTTGTAAAATAAATTAATTAGAACCATTCTAATCTTATTTATATGAATGAATTAAACTATTTAATTCATTTAATAAATAATATTTATTCCACAATAAGGGTAAACCCCCTTAGCGATCAACGACTTTTCAGATAATATAGATTTTAATATTTTATCGTAAAAGAACCTTTCAGAAAATAGTTACAGTACAATTCAATCATTTACCACACAATGTCCCAATCAAATATAAGACTTGAAATTTCTGTCAAGTCTTATTTTATTTGATCATATGCATTTCAATTCTCAAATGTATAACTCTAATATAAATTAAAAACTCCTTTCTAATTTTCATTCCACATTGGCCAAGGATTTCTAAGTTGTCCTCTATCGAATTACATATGACATTCTCTCCCTTTACTGAAAGTGGTAGATCATTTGTTAACCATTCACCTACCTCCATGTACAACTTATTATATCCGATTACACCATTTAATATACCCTAAAGGTCTTAAAGAATATGCCAAAGTATAACTCATCATATACAAGGTACTATGATGATATCAAGTCCAAGGATCACTTGTACTACTATTAAAAAAGGAACTCCTATTGCCAAGCAATAAACTCCATTAGGTGTTTTTTGAGCAAGTCACGTTCAGTGAACTTATTCTATAATAATCACCTATATACTTGTTTTAGTGTCTCTACACAAATAATTATGAGATCAATCATTCTCTTCGTAAGAGAAATCATAATATGTACTAATATATCCGGATTCAAAAATCTACATTTTAGTGATTTCACGATTAAAAATATTTTAGTTTTAAACTATATTGAATTTAGATCTCATTAGTATAATCAACATTATGATTTTAAAAGTATTGCTCAAAACTATGTGTTTATTCATATAATTAATTCAGTCAATTAATTATGAATAAAGAAATGCATTGATACTTTTATTAATAAATATCACATCAAATGTGATTGGTTTCAGGGCATACTACTTTCAAGTTGTTCATCGGGGTATGAAAGAAATTGAAATGTTTTTTATCGCATACACATCAAGAAATTAAAAGAAATCGGCTGGAGCATCAAAGACTTAATGATCTCGTGTTTGTTCACTATAACTTGAGGTTAAAAAATAGGTATTTTCATTAATTCAACTAATATTTCTATGAATTTTTAATAATTAATATTACATTACGTTAGTTTTATGGAAATAAATCACATAACATTATATGAAATCTTAATTTTAGGCATTGGTGTAAAAGATGGAATTATGATCCAATTGATTATGAGTCATTTGACAAAATGGACTTTTGGATTGTTGATGAGGAGGAAGAACCATTTCTTGGTTATGATGAGCTAGAGAAAATGGTTTATGATGAAGTAGTGATGCCTCATTTTAAAAGGCAACGGCGTCGTCCTCATGAAGGTGAGAAATATTTACATTATAAATATTAGATTAATATTTTGTATAAATCTCTAAATTCTTGTAACTTATTTAATTTTTTTAATTTCATTTTATGTAAAAGTGAATGAGGAAGAAGCCATTGTGAATTTAGATGTTAAGGATGATGATGTAGACTTTATGTTATTCATAAATTTGTCGTTGAATAATATGGTTGGAGAATCAACTCGTTTAGACTTGGTAGACGTGGAAGAGTTAAAGAACTTGGAGGAGTTGGAGGAGCAAGTGAAAGTGGTACTCGTGGAATAATAGATGAAGATGATGTTATAATTTAAGAACGAAATAGAACACAATCACACAGAATATTAGATGAAGAACAGAAAAATAAGAACACACGATATACCTAAGTTCACCAAATTGGTTAGTCCTGCTTGTATTCACACACGCACTACAATGATTCACACACCAAACAATTATTTTTATAGTAACTAAAAACCCCTAGTTGCTATAACATGAGTTCAAGCTCAATACATTATTAAACCAAAGACGGGAGCGATGCCCGCAGAAGTATGAGCCAATCCCAACAGATGATAATGAGAATTGGCAAAAAGCATCACATTCTCGACCTTAGAATGATTTGTGTTTTTTTGCGAATTAAATGTAATGGATTTTATTTTAATAATTTAGTTGAGACTTTATTTGGTATTCTAGAGATGTTTGCATTCATATTTAATCAAACACTTGAACTTGTAGTTGAATTTTCGAATTTGAATGTATCCTAATGATGTTATGTTCATTTGTGTTTGATTTGATCACTTTTGAGTTATGAACATTATTTAATATCTTTCTTTTGATATAAATTTAGTATTTATTTGAATTGTATAAAGTAAATATTGTACAAATAGATTTAAATTTTTTTTTATACATAAATTGATTAATTTTACATATTTGATAAATATTATATATAATAATAATTAATATATTTATTATTTATTACATATTAATGACATCACTGAGTCAATAACGGGTCGACTACTAGTTGAACAAGTAATTTATCCATCTGTTAATTTTTTCGATTCGATAAATAGTCCGGTTTTTAAAACATTAATGCCACGTACAGTTTGTATTATCTGCCTGAGACAAGCGATAGCTATCAGGCCTTGTCCCCACTATTTAGCTGACTGGTTTTATCCCCGGTATTTAGCTAACTGGCTTTATCCCTGGTATTGAATTCTGTGATGAATTAACATTCTTTTTTTTTGTTTGTTTTAGGAATGAATGAAAAGAAGGAAGTGTAGGAACGTGCCCAGTGTGTCGCAAGTCATTTCATGCCAGGGATATTGAACATGTGCTCGAGTTGGTTGGGAATCATTCTCAATCTGTATGTTATCAAATTCTTCTTCATAATGTGCAAGGATTTTAATTCAGTATTCTTTCTTCTAGGCCCTACATTCTCTTACTATGTGCCTATGTGGCTAAATAGATGTCATAGAAATCAGCCTCATAGGCCAATAAAAAGAAGACATGTGTCATTGTATGATGATTTGTCAATACTCGCACCTAAGTCCAGACACGTGTCATTTTAGGATGCCTTGTCAATACTCACCCGAAAGTAGTAGTCTAACTTCGATGATATAGCTAGATTGTTATTTAACATTTCTGATTGTACAGACAGTGGTACTAATGACACGTTACACATAGCATACACTGAGGTGACAACCATAATCCTAGCATAAACTAGGTTCATGTACATTACATAGGTTCTGAGTTTTTTTTTTTTCATGTTCTTTATCAAAAAACATTTATTATTCTTATTATTTTTTTAATTTTCATTCTCCTTTAACTCGTCTTCTCGCCTTTTAAATATGGTCTTGGGATTTGAAAGTTCAAAGTTCCATTGCATTTCCTCTTGTTCTACCTACTTTTGGACTTGGCTCTTCGCCATCGTCCATTTTTAAAAATAGAGCCATTTGAAATGAAAATAACCCCTTTTCTGGCATTGATTACAGAGTTCTAGCGAATTGGAAGTCAATGAAGATGAGGGACTTGTTCATTCTGATTCGGAGAACATCAGAAAGCAAAAATTTGAGGCCATACTGAAACTACAGCCGGAGAACAAAATTTTGCTATACGTAATGATTCATATAATGATCTTTTGTAAAATGATGGGTCTCATATATTAATTGTCCTATGAAACCCAACATTTTACAAAAGATCATTGTATAAATCATTACGTATAGCAAAACTGATGGCTTAATATAACCTAAAAAAACTGAAGTTTTATTGCCAGGAATGTTCCTTCTGCGGTCTATCGAACCACCACCACCACCACCGGCAGGTTCAGCTAACGAAAGCAATGAGCAACACAACTTCCAATTCTGAAGCCAACTCAAGTGCCGCAAGTAGGCCGAGCAGCAGTTGGCACAAAAACTAGGGCATGAGAAAGCATAGAGGACAACAAAATTCAAGAAAACCACCTAAGCAATGGATCGAGAAGGAGAATGATACAACAAACTAAGTCGATTAGTGGATATAGGGTGGTTGGTTTTGCTTCCCATATTTTTTTGTCTAGCTTGTTATATACAAAAGTGAAATTTAGAAGGAAGCAAAAGATGGGAAATGTAATTCCTCTTGTTACTTTTTTGATACCCAAGTCTGTTGTCGATGTCATTTTCTGGTTTGAAAATTGGGGAATTAATTCCGGATTATTGAATAATGCAAATTTTCATTACTATGAAATCAAAGATTATATTCAAATTTTGATGTGTTGTAATAATACTTGTCCACTTTACCCTAATTTTTTCTTATATAAATAATATTTTTTTAATTTTATTAGTGCAGTGAATGCAGCTGTTTTTTGGAAACCAAAACTGGAGATTCATTTGTACTGCAATTCTCATCAGTTGATGAATGGTCTTTGGAGAAGCCACCTTGATGAGTTTAAGACCCTCACATTGTTGGTATAAAACTGGAGAATGGAGAATCTGAAATCTTGACTTTTGGTTCAATAATTTACAAAGACAATGAAAGCTTGTAGCTTTTTGAACAACAAAATATTATTAGAAATCTTCATCTGTAAATAAACAAGAAAAAGATGAAGTGCTTGGAGTTGGAGGGGCACAAAATGTAAAAGAAAGAGACATAAAGAAGACACTTTAATTTGGTGTTGAATTAGCTAGACATATCTGGTTGCTGGAAGCTCTTGTTTGGTAGAATTATATCAAGTAGAACTGTTGAAGAAAGAGGCATACTCATGACAATTGCACCCCCACCACGCCACTGCCATACTATAATATTGCATCTGTCTTATCTCTATAATTTTCCTAGTTGGTACATAAATATTCAAGGATAAGTGTCGGTAATACTTGATAAATTATCTTAACCTACCATAAATTCATTTAAAAAGTCATAATAATAATATTAATACTAATTTTTAGAATATACATATCAAATTATATTTTGATATGACACTGAAATATTATACACACACATAGTATATATATATATATATATATATATATATATATATGACCATTACAATTGGTTTGACTTTCGGGAGACCACAAGACGAGATGTATTTTTAATAAAATAAAAATAAATAAAAAATTATTATCAATGAAGCTAGTTAATTAACAAAACTATATACCCTTAAAATACAAGATTCACGGAGGGAGGCTTGTAGTGACAATAACCATGATATATATGTATATTATATAATGAAATATCAGGCACATCATAGTTAAATTTGGTTCAAAGTCACTCTAAAAGCAACAATTTTTTTGATATGCATGCTTTTAAATGATAAAATATTAAAAAATTAAGAGAATATACCGTTTCTAGAAATGTACCACAGCCATGAAATTTGCATTAAAAAAATAGTCTCTTGTAGTTTTTGTTGACAATTTAATTAGGCTCCAACTACCCTGATCTTCATTAAATTGTGTACCTTAAAATGCCAACACATTGCTCCTAAGTCCCCAACACCTTACACGACAGAGGGAATCAAACAAAATTTTTGGTTGAGCGACTACGTACTATATGATCTTACCGCCTTGGCAAATCGATCGACCATTATTTGATAAAATGGTGGAAAAGAGAAAAACAATTGACGACAAATCGTGAAGATGACCTAACTCAATTATTATTATTACCGCTCGGTATCATACACGTTACGTGTATAAATTTTATAGGATAAAATTAAAACTTAATAAATTTGAAAGATTAAAGAAAAAAATATAAATTTAAAAAAACAAAATAATAACATATCTAAAGTTGTAAAGGTAAAAGAGAAAAAAAAATTGTAACACAAAATCAGCATTGCTCAAGAAATTATATATAGAGATTATTATTTGTTCAATTAGAACTGTAGAAGATATACAAAAGTTCTTTCAATTAAGCTTAAAAGTTCGTTTTACTAAGGGATTTAAATGTTCTAAAATTATTATAGAGAGCGATAATAGTGGTGGAGTAATTGACTGGTTATCCAATGATCATAAGAATAGTTCTTATTTAAATGAAATTATTGAAGATTGTCGCTTGTTAGTATGTGATTTTGAGAAAGTTGAATTTAATCATGTTCGATGAACGGATAATAGAGTAGTGCATGGTCTTACGGAGCTCGTCCAATTTATAAAGTTCCAAGTCCTTATATTTTGAATAGATGAAATTCATTTTAACATTCTTCCTTTAATTGTATATGATAATTCGATTTAATAATTTTTTTAGTCTTTTGACTATTCGTAAAAAATAATAATAAAAAAAATATAAAAATATAAGTTTACATACACAATATCTAACCACTATATTTATTTTAACAATTAAAAAATAAAATATAATACGAATTTTAATATAAAATTTTATTTTTTAATAATCAAAATTAATTTTATTATTGATTTTTGTGGTTAATTTTGTCTACTTATACTTATTCAAAAAAAGAGTCCATTTGTTAGTTAGTTTAGTAATCGGTCCACTCAAGTTGAAAACTTTAACTAGTTAGGTCTTAGGGATTTGGCGACCCGAACCAATCATCCCGTGCACATCTTGCCTATGTTCGGGGCCCGACTCTAGTGTGCAGGCCATCAAGTGTCCACGGTTCAGCGGATGGGATTTCTAATTTTCTAACGTTTAGACTCTTACCTAAATTTATTCAGTTATATTTTAGTTTTCATTAAAATCCAAAATTGATAACACATGTGATTTAAATATTCGGTTATAAATACTAGAAAATCTTTAGTATATATTTTATAGACATTTTGAAAATCTAAAAATCCTCCATAGTTATTATTAACTTTTCTATCGAAAACAGACCCAGTCGTTTATTTTAGATTATCCCGATCATTCGATAAAATCTCTGGTTATTCAGAGCATTTGGAGCACTCGAATCTTATGGTGGAGGCAGGTAAAATATAACATATCATTAGTTAATAATTGTGTACTTAATAAGATTTTTATCCAGTTGACTATATTAACTATTGAATTAATTAAAATAAAAAAATCACATTAAAGTTAAATTTTAGCATTTCAAAAATTGACTAAAAAAATATAAAATAATACTCCTTTTGTAGAATTAAGTTGTTCATAATCATCCGGACACGAGTGAGTTATTCAAGCTCAAATTGTAGGCAGAAAAAGACCCTTCACTTGACTATTAATTTTGACCCCTTCCATTATTATTTCTCGTCAAACTAAACTAATTAATACGCACTTAATGTGAACAAAACGTATGCATCTACAGCTAACATGCAAGTTCATAAGATTGTTCATATTATACTTTGGAAGCATACAAGAATTATAGTGTGTGAGAAAGAAAGTAGGTGTAATTATAAGGTCCATGGGTATTGACCACTACCATTATTATTACTCGTCAAACTAAATTAATTTATACGCAATTAATGTCAACAAAATTTATGCATATACGGCTAACAAGGTCATGCAATTGTTCATATATACTTTGGAAGCATACAAGAACTATATAAGAGACAGTAAGTGTCGTTATAAGGCCCACACTGAGAGTTATATATAACATAATAAGTACTTGTTAATATATTATTCGAATAAACATATTTATGATCGACCATAAAAGATCCTCCATATATATCATAAGGAATGTTCTACGGCAACTAGGAATTCGGAGTATATTATATAATTGCATGCGGAAGAAACAAGGCTAGTGGGGTGGAATCCTAAAGTAACTAGGATTTTTTAATGGTAGCCCAGTTATGGAAAGTATGATTACGAAGCCAACACATACACCTGGTAAAAGTGGTTCGACCGTCAAATAGCGGGCTTTGAATTGTCAAAAATTAACCTGATAAAAGCTGACCTCTTTTGACTAGGTTTGCGAGCTAATTTTCTTTTATAATTTTTTTATTGTTTGATATTATTGACAAAAAAAAAATATTAACTTAAAAAATAAATTAAATAAAAAATTATGAAGTATATAAGATTAAATTTTAATATGTGATTTTGAATAATAAAAAATAAAATCATGAATATAATATATATATTACATTTAATATTTCTTTTACTCTCTTATCTTTAATATTGATATTATATACATTTATCAATTAATTAATCACAAGATTAATTACATTTTAATATATATGGCTACAAATTTTTTAATTGTTTTATTTTATTTACTAATAATATTAAATGATTATGTAGAAATTATGTGTCATAATTATAAATAATTAGAGTTAATATTTATTTCAAATTATGTGTTATAGTTGTAAATATATATTTATATAAAAATAATAATAATAATATTATAAAATACTAAAATTACCTACGGGCTGGTCGAGCTCGGGCGGGCCACTAGCTTAATTTTTTCAACCCACAAAAAGCTTGATCGTTTTGGCCCAACTTGACCAAGCCCGTTTGCCACCTCTACCAACACAGAATGGGAGTCATGATATACTGGGTGTGTATATATATATATGTGTGTGTGTGTGTGTGTGTGTGTGTGTGTTGGGGGGGGGGGGTAGGTGGCACCTGTAGCGTGAACAATGCATAAGAAAACTAAAGTCAATGAATGAGGTACTCAGAAGGAAAAATTGAGAGATGAAATTTTTGTGAAGGTTTGTTTATTCACGAATGTTATTATTTATTCGGATTAATTAATTATTTAATTTTTTTAATTAATTTAAATTTTTTTTTTGGGTGGTGGGATCATTTGAATTTTTATTCAAATTAAAATATTCTTATATTCTTGATATTTCGAGTTTTTGGTACTAAAACTTGAAAATACTATTTGTACTCATAGTTGATTATAGTTAAATTTTTAGAACTTGACCCCGTAATTTTTACCTCTTAATTTTAGAGAGTTTTTCACATAAAATTTAATGTCTTGTGTTTAGTTTATTTTTGTTCTATTATTTTTTGCGTTTGGTATTAATTTGGTGGGATTGGATTATATTTGTTTGGCATGCTTTTCATATTTTTTGCTATTTAATTTATCGGAGATGATTTTAATTAAAGGCGTTTTCCCAACAAGTAACAGATGTATTTGTCTGAATAATATCATGAAATATTTTCTATTGAGTTGCGTATTTATTAACGCAAATGGGTTGTCCATAATGGACCTTATTCTTACAGTCCATTAGGCCTAGTGCACGCACAAGAGGATTCCAAAGTTCGATAGGTTTGGGATCACTACCTTATCATTTCAGATACTAACTAGTTATCATATTCAATATTAATTGATATGAGACTTACCATATCCATCATTGATTAGCATGGTACCTTCTCTAATATAGTTTATACTATTAGGAATCATGATCCTGTTGAGCAGAACATATACTATAAATACAAGTTAAACAATAGAGGTACACATATAATATTTTATCCTACTAAATTTTTGTCACCTCCATTGTTAATACATCCTGAAATTTGCATTTACTCTCACGTCGAATGTTTTTCCTAAGACCCAAGTCATCAAGTACTTTTTGGTGGTTCTTTTTGTGTAGGTTCAAGTCTAAGCTAGTGGTTGAACGTGCGGATAAATTTATGCGTTAATATTGGCGCAAGAAGTAGGGTCTTTTAGTATTTAGTAGAGATTTTTTTCAACCAAAAGAATCAGTATGGCGACCTTACCACCCCTAAAAAGCCAGAACAACTATTGGGGAGATACACACTCACAGTCACATCATATAATAGATGTTGACAAGTAGCGTCGCCTTCAAGAGATGCTGGATAGAAAGAAAGCTTTTGATTTTTAGTAAGAAGAATTTGATAGACAGTATACATATCTGATGAAGGTTGAAAATAGCCTATTAAGCAAGCGAGACACGACCTCCCAATTAGGTCGTCATGATTCATGTCATAACTGTAAGACAACCAGTGTCTGATCGTCGACTTTCAAAGACCGAAAGAAAAGGTCGAGATCTTTCCCACGGTGTAACAAGGCTAATCAAAATAGGAACTACCATGGTGGCAGTCACATTGTAGAATTATCTTTCCAGAGGTCTTTTAAGAAGCATACTGGATCTAAACGGAAGAAATATTACTCATCACCCTTCACAAAGGAGCTTGATGAAACCAAGATCGATAGAACTCTCAAAGTACTGGTCTTGGAGACGTTTGATGGAATAGGTGACCTATAGACCATACTTTTTTCTTATGAACGTCAATGTATTTCAAAACTCTTAAAGCTTACTGTCTTCGGTCTCAACAGTCCTTGGACTCCCAAAACCCTCTATCTTCGTTTTGGTAGTTCTCGTACTCCTGAAGTTTACTGTACATATACCTACCTGAGAATGTTTTTATATAATTACTAAAGCGCTTCAGACTGCGGACATGAAGCCTATCTCTTATATATGGCATATTGCTCGGCTTCAACGATATTGTTAGTAGTTAGTTCTATACTTAATATTTTTTAGAGGTTATTTTAACCGATAACGTGACTTCTTCGAAATTAATAAAATGATGATTTTGTTATCATATTATTATTATCTTTTATACTCTGTTTTAATCTACTGCATCACTTACCTTACTTTTGAGTCTTACATTCAGTTCTATTAGATAAGGCTGGGGACAGGAAAGCCTAAGTACTAACATGTTATCAAACAATACAATAAGGACATAATTCATTCACCATAATAAGGAGAAAAGAAAATGATATTGCAGAAATCGTATTTTTTCAAATGAAGGGAAAATTATTTTGGCAACAACTTTGGCATCCTTTAGATTAACTCTTAAAAGCAGTATTTATTCGATCTTAGTAGTCTTTGGATTCCTAAAAATATATTTTATTCACTATTCCAAAAGTAGTATTTCTTCGGTCTTAGTAGTCCTTAGACTCTCTAAAGCATACTTTCTTCGGTCTCCCAAAAGTAGTATTTCTTCTGTCTTAACAGTCCTTGGACTCCCGAAAGTAGTATTTCTTTAGTTTTGCAGTCGCCAGACTCCCAAAAGGTCTCCCTCTTCAATCTAGCAGCCTTTATATTCTCGAAAACTAATTCTCGAGAACTATTTCTCTTCAGTCTGAAGTCCTTGGAATCTCGAAGCGCTTGATCTCTTTGATCTGAAGTCCTTAGAATCTCGAAGCTTTTTATGTAATATCCCAGATATTTTCAAGATTTAAGATAATATCTTAATTGATTTAATTAAAGGTTAAGGTTTAAAACCTAGAATTAAAGAAGTAAAATATGAAGAAAATGGGTAAATATTTTTTTTTACATAATTTAATTGTTAGAAATTAAATGTGAAAATATTTTAATGATGCATGTAGAGAATTTATTAAGGAAATAAATTCATTTGAGAAGTGGAGGTGATTATATATGTATATATATATATATAGCGTGCTTGTTAGCCAAATAAGAGGATGAGTAAGTTAGTACTCAATTAAACTAATAAATTAGTTAGTTTAAATATGAAGTAAGAATGAAAGTCATGAAATATAATTAATTATGTTAATTATATTAGTTATGAGTTAAAGTTATAGAGAAACTAGAATGATTGTCTAGAATGACATTATTAAGAAGTTAATTAATTAAGTAATTAACTTAATTATTAAATTATTGTATAGAATTCAAAAGTGAATTTAAAACAAGCCCAATGTTTTAATTGTTATAAGTCTTGTTGGTAATTATAAAAAGGTTAATTAAAGGATTTAATTCCATACAGAGTCGAAATAATTTATTTACTACTAGTAAACTAGCCCAAAATGATTATAGATGTTAGCCCAATATGGGAATATTTGCATGAAGTGGGTAATTAAATAAGAGAGTCCAATAAAAAGTAAACTATGTAGCCCAAACCATTAAAAGTCAAATGATGGTCAATATATTGGGAGAAACATTTCAAGTATTGATTGAGTGTACATAATTAACTAGTGTAGGGTTAATTGAATAACCCTGATTGGTAGACAAGAGAGAGCAATAACCAATCATTGGTTAATTGCTAGGTAAATAAAGGTGGTGTTGAGAATTAACTATGGATGAGTTAATTATGTAACCCAATGTGATAGAATAATTTAATATAAGTATAATTGGATTATATTATAAGTCCAAATGAGGTGTTAAGCTAAGTTAAATAAATTAACCTAGTAGTTCATATAATTAATTAAACTTTGATCCACGTAATAATTAAACTAGCCCAATGCTTATTTTAATTAAATGGAGCATAGGGTATTTAATATTAGCCCAATGTAATAATTAAAGTGAGCCAAAACCAATTAATTGAATAAGCCCAATATATTAAATTCTAGAGTCCAATGTAGAGCCCAAATGGTAGTCAAAGTTGTGGTCAATGTATATATATTAGTGTATATATATATATATATATATATATATATATATATATATATATATATATATATATATATATATGGATACTTATATAATGATATAGGATATACAAATAAAGCCAAATTGGTGTATTTATAGAGTAAATCCCAAATTTTGGGGCCTACATGGATGTGAAGGTTGCTTGTTGGTTGATTTTGGGTACAAAGTTGGTTCAACAACTCCCCACCAACCGTAGTCAATCAAATGGTCATTCAAGCTATATTAAGCTTGATTAACCCTTAATTTCACCAATGCTAGTTGATTAGTGGAAGTTGATGGAGATTAAGGTGGTTCTATAAATAGAATGCATCACTAATGAGTTAGGTTGTTAGTCATTTTGCTAGAGCAACAAGAGAGAAAAGAGAGAGCTCCCAAGAGAGAAAAGAGAGAAAACTCTTGTGAGTCGATGATCCACTAAAAAAATTGCTAGAGGATAGTCTATGAGGAGTCACAAGCCAAGATTATGTCAAGAGGAAGGAGAACATCCATGTATAAAAGGTTAAAAAGTGTTCTAAACCCTCTTTAGTTTATTTTTATAGTTTAGATATGATTTGAACGATTAAAATATATTTTTAACCGATCAAAAGTTATTTTGATGCTCTAGAAGTCTAAATCTATGATATATAGGTAGATTCATGGTTTAGTATGTTTAATACAAGTATTGATATGTGTGGTATGCAAATAAGTGGAAGAAAATTCCATATTGTGTTACCGGTAAAACCCTAGATGGTTCGATCTTAAATTTCTTGTCAAAACATTTTCAAATATGTAATTGAACCATGAAAAATTGTAAAATAAGAAGTTAGGAAGACAACAATACTAAATTGGTGTCATTTGGATGTGTAGAGTTTATTTTATTCAAGTTTGAACAATTAAAACCAAGGATTTGTGATTTTAGTTTTCACTCTGTCCTTGTGAGCCGTTTTTAGTATAGTTTCGTTTGTAATTTGGATTTATGATCTAAAGAGAAGTTGTAGAGGGGAAAATTCTAATGAGAATGGACTCAAGAATCTCCCCAAAATATTTTAAAATGAAGAAGTTATGGCTGTCGGAGAGACTGAGGGTCGGGCAGTCCAAATTAGGGTTTTCTGAAAATTGGCCGAGCGCCTAGGCGCTTGAACCGGTTGTCTCTGGGAGCAGATTTGGTCCAAGTCAGGTCGGGTCAGTCCGGGTCGGAGTTTTTATGTTAATTTAAGTTGAAATACATGTAAAATGAATGTGTTTGAATACTAAACCTATATAGGTAGAATTTATTAGTGACTTAATGGTATGTAAATGTTTAAAATAAAGGCTAAAGTTAGCACAATTAAGAAGTTAACTATTTATATTATTTGAAGAGTATTAAAATACTATTAAATGATGAATAATATTAGTATGAGTTGAAAAAGTTATTAAATGATTAATAACATTGTACATGATGAAAATGTTATTAAGTAATTAATGACATTAATAAGTGATTAAAATATTATTAAATGATTAATAATATTAATAAATTATTAAAATATTATTAAATGGTTAATAATATTAAGAAGTGATTAAAATATTATTAAATGGTTAATAATATTTATAAGAGATTAAAATATTATCAAATGGTGAATAATATTTGTAAATGACAAATGGTGAATAATATTTGTAAATGATTAAAATATTATCAAATGGTGAATAATATTAAAATATTATTAAATGGTTAATAATATTAATAAGTGATTAAAATATTATTAGTTGGTTAATAATATTAATAAGTGGTTAAAATATTATTAAATTGTTAATAATATTAATAAATAATTAAAATATTATTAAATGATTAATAATATTAGTTAGAGATTTGAATATTATTAAATGATTAATATTATTTGAATATAGTTGTATATTATCAAATGCAGATAATATTTTGATGTATTTGGTACATTATTAAATGTCCGAATCATTATGTTATGTAAAAGAGGAAAGTTTAATTGAATTAAATAAATGTAAATAGTCCATTTGTGACTAATTTAGACAACTTATTAAAAGTAGGTCATACGATGAACGTGTAGTGAATGTGTAAGTTGAATGAGCATACCCGACATGTCCAACTAGGGTTGGGCTAGGGTTTTTGTCTGGAACTTAAAGGTTCATTGGTCGGACAACTAAATAGTTAATTAATAATTAAAGTTAAGGTCTTAAGTTAAAACTAATTAATAGTCATTGTAACTAATGATTATGTCAATTTTATATATAAATTGTAGGTTGACGAAAGACACAAATAAGCGTAAATGGTAAAAGCGAACAAGACAAGTTTTTCAGAACTTGCTCTTATGTGCATTAATATGCTATAATATGATTTAAATTGATAATATGAAGATATATTAATGATGTTTGTGGTAGATGAGTAGCATGTGGTATGACTACATGAAAATTATGTACAAGAATGAAGTTTGATTTGCAAAGTGCTAGTTGATTATTGTATGTGATGCATAAGAGGTATGAAGTATTATTAATATGAAAAGCCTGATGTAAGAATAGGATGCAAAACATGTATATTATATGAAGCATGTAATGTGTTATGTGTAACTGTTAAACTTGCTGAGTCATCGTGCTCACTCTTTCTTAAACCAATATTTTCAGATAGTGCAAGTTATTCAAAATTTTCGATAAAGATCAAGGAACATGAAAACATATTACATTCACTGAAGGTTTAAATGTCTATTGTAGATATCAGTTTGGATTAGACTGGTAAAATGATTCTGTAGTATAAGAATTGGTTGGTATGTAATATGAGTGTTAAATACTCAAATTGATTGTAATAGAATGTCGTATCATATATGATATTGAGACATACTAGGAATGTTTAAAGATTTTAATTTTGGAATAGAAAGAGATTTTGTAAAATTATAAATAAATGATTAATTATTTATCAATTATAATATTGTTGTAATTCATGAACAACAAGAAAAAGGTAGTATTAGTGTTGAACCGGATCCGAGATTTAAGGAACCCGGATTCGGGGTCGTCACATTTTATCCCTTTGGTCTGAAGTCTTTGGAATCCCAAAGCTTAATCTCTTCGATCTAAAGTCCTTGAAATCCCAAAAGATTATCTCTTCAATCTGACGTCCTTGGACTCCCAAAGGATATTTTTCTTGTGTCTAATGCCTTTGGGCTCCAAAATGAGCTTTTCTTTTGGTCTGATGCCTTCGAGCTCCCGATGGAGCTTTCTCTTTGGTCCAATACCTCTGGGCTCTCGAAAGAGTTTTTCCTTTGGTCTGACACTTTTGGAATCTCAAAGGATCTTTCTCGTCAGTTTGACGCCTTCGGACTCCTAAAGGAGTTTTCCCTTTGGCCTGATGCCTTCAGGCACCCGAATGAGCTTTCTATTTGGTTTAACACCTCCGGGCTTTCGAAAGAGCTTTTCCTTCAATTTGATGTCTCTAGGATCTAAAAGGAGCTATCCATTTGATCAATTTGATGCCTCCAGGATCTCGAAAGATCTATCATTTTTGGTCTGATACCACCGGGCTCCCAAAGGAGCTATCCCTTTACTCAAATGCCTCTAGACTCCCCAATGAGCTATCTCTTCGGTTTAATTCCTTCAGGCTCCCAAAAGTATTTCCCTCTTCGATCATTGTAGTCTTCAGACTCCTGGAGCCTCCTATCTACTTTTTTGCCTCATTTCATATGCTGAAATAGTGGGGGTAATGTTGGACTGCGTATTTATTAGCTCAAATGGGTTGCCTATAATGGGTCTTATCTTTATAGCCCATTAGGCCTAGTTCGAGCATAAGAGAACTCCTAAGTCCTATAGGCTTAAGATCGTTGTCTTATCACTTTGGATACTAACTAGTTACCCTATTCAATACTAATTGGTATGAGAGTTACTGTATCTAGCAGTGATTAACGTGATAGTTACCTTCTCTAACAGAGTTTATACTACATGATTCCCATTAAGAATCATAATTTTGCTGGGCAGAGTAGATACAACAAATATAAGGTGAACAATATAGGTACACATACAATATTTTAGCTTACTAAATACTTGTCACCTCAATTGTTAAATACATCTTGAAACCTATATTTACTTTTACACCGGAGGTATCCTTCAGCGGCCCAAGCCGTCAAGTACTTTTTAGTGGTTCTTTCTGTGCAGATTTATGTTCAAGTCGGTGGTTGAATGTGTGGATAAATTCAAGCTGTAACACTTTCTACAGATCATTATATAGTTTTTTTATATGTATATAATTAAGATGGTTTTCTTTATATATGGACCAAAGGAAGCAATCTAATTGAAATTTAAACATATTAATTATATATGCAAAGGAAACTAACCTATTCGTACATACGATACTAAGTTCAGGAAAAAAATAATAAACGAGACCTTTTTTTAGAATAAAGAGATAATAATCCTTTTTTTTAATTTGCATTTTGTTGGCGAAAAATTTTGTACTTCGCTAGGGTTAGGATTTCATATTGATTGAGGAGGCTATAAATTAGCAAAGAGTATGAAATTAATTGATTGATTAAGGAGGGGAAAAGAACGGGTGAGCAATCATTCGAGTAACATAAGGCATAACTTTTGGGGTCCCGACGTAATAAATAGTGTCCAAGAACCTATCATGTGCTTGGGGTCTCTAGGGAATCCAAGTTCAACTTTGAGGGTCCAACTGTAATCACGAGTGTCTTAAGTCAGAACTGAATTCTAAGTCGTCAATAAATTTAAAGATAATTCAAGCTCCCTTGGATCTGGAGAGAATTCTCTAATTGGCAAAACGTTATCTCTCTTATAAAGTGAGGTGGTATTTATAGAGATCCATGGCAAGTGGTCATGTGCCAGACATTTGACCCAGGGAAAAATTTCAGAAATACCCTTAGTAATAGGAAAATTTCCAAAATACCTCTGGTTATCCATATAATGCCCAGGTCATCCTGTTCTTCTAGCCACCAATTTAATCCCTCAATTAATTCTTAAAATGAGTTTCCCCCACAAGCCTTATGCCTCGAGACCTATAAGGGTCCCTCTCAGGTCTCGTTTATTTATTTTTGACTTTTTCGTTTTAGTTCATTTAATTTTTTAGGTTAAATGCAAACCTTAATTTATACTTGAGTCCACATTTTGCCTCTTGCATGTGAGTCACGCCTTCAATATGGCAACTGTGCATAATTTTTTAAGTCTTTGAGTCCCGCTTTAATTTTCTGGATTTTGGGGCTCATAAGTACATACCGTTGATCTATCTCAAATGGCAAAATTGTATTTTGTAGCTTCTATCTTTAGTAGCAAATTTTTGTTATTTGTTTCCAACCTCATCTTCATATTGAAATATTCTTGATGTGCTCGTTCTAGAGTCATGAACTCTTGAAATTTCTGTCCGTAGATTTCCTCTGCCTCAGCTAAATGCAACTTTCTGATCAATGTATCTTTTAGCCTCATAATCAAATGGATAGATTTCATGATTATACATATTCAAAATATAGACTCTTATGTCATTGGAAAAGTCTTTTTCATGCCCATTACCTTGATGTGCATCAAAATGGATTATCATCACTCTGTAGATTGTTTGAAATGAACTCATGCTTCAAGTTGATTCAAATATGCTCATGCTTCAAGTTGATTCAAATATGAAAAGCCTGGCTTATTAATGCATAAAACAGTATGACCACATTATTTTTATATAACTTTGCAAGTGTCAATACCTAGGAATATTTAAATGGACAAAAGTATAGTGAATGTAGAGAGATATGTCTACATAAGCACAAAATCCATCTCCATTTACTACAGAACAACGGTGATGTATTTTCCAAGCTTTGAAAATCTTGTGTTTAAGTGAGGAATAATGATCAGAAAAAAAAACTCTTCACTGTTATGTAAAACATGGGCGGTACTCGGTAATTCCTAAGAAGCACATGACATGAATTCTAAAGCATTGGCCAAAGTAACTAATCAAAGTTTCAGTAATTCTTAAGAAACACATGACGTGAATTGTGAAGCACGGGCCCAAGTAGTTAATCAAAGTTTCAGTAATTCTTAAAAAACATACTCGGTAATTCATAGGAAGCATACTCATTCAATTTTGATCCAAGATGGATTCTTATTGGAAGCAGGAAAACTACTCTAAATTTAGCGACAATTCAATCCAACACATTATAGGACTTGTGAAGCATCTAAAAAGGTTAATGCCACGACAGAAACAAGAAAACTATAATCCAATTTAGCTTGGGAAACCATCTACAACTTGCAAAAATTGAGGATAAGTCAGGCAATTCGAATCATCCAAATAATTATGGTAACAAGAAATTCTTCTAAACCCATGTAGGAATCTAGTATCCCAATTATTATGGCAACAAGAAATTTTCCAATCCCATGAAGGAATCTATTTTATGTAATTACTTTTCCAATTAGGTTTAGGATTGTTGTTAAGTCAATCATCGCAAGGAGCTTATTCATTCAATAATACTCTATCTTTCATACTACTTGTGAAAGTATCCTCTATTTTTGTTCTTTATTCTTTTTAGGTGTCTTCAAACTTTCTTTTCTAAGCCATTTTACCCTAGCGGGATCTTGGCTTTTTAAAGAAAGATCACCTCTTCGCAACGAAGGAATATCCATTCTAAATAACCAACACAATAACAAGAATTCAAAAGAGGTAATAATGGATGCCCCCCTAAGTGGCCAAGCCCTAGGGGATTTTAGCTATTTCCTATTTCCTATGTGCTTTTTGTTTTTTTGTTCGGATGATTTTCTTACGCTTGATTTTTCTTTTTAAGTGTCTTTAATCTATCTTTTCTGGGCCAAATCTACTCATTTAAGTGTCAGACTTAATTTATGTTGTGTATTTGTCAAAGATAATTTTTCTTAAGGCAACCTTGTCGGAATCAAGATTCATTATGGTAAGTATTTTACTTTAATTGCTTTGTTTTTCATAAAATCATTACGTCAAGTATTCATTATCGTAGACCAATTTCGACGAACGTCCTACAGATCCCAAGGTTGTTAAACCAATTTCTTTCATTATGGAGTGGGGGAAAGCTCCCTTTTTTAGGCCTCATGACATTTTTTGAGATCGTGTCAAGGACTATGATTGCGATTCTTTTCCACATTCTGACAAATAAGGTTTATTTCTTTATGCCACGGCTTACAAAAGCCTAGAGAGATCTCCTAGTACTAGTATTATTCCCTGTATAAGCATTGAGAAACAATAGTTCCCATTCAGTCAAGCTCGCTTTTAGCCTGATTCTTTTAACCATTTCCAAGGGTGGCAACACTGGACCGACGAAATATCAGGGAATCTAGAATATATGAAGATGCTCAAGAACACTAGTTTTTTTCAATGTATCCAACTATGTAGGGACCTTTGTATCTATTAAGATCATGATACGCTCTTTACGCTCTTGTCTTGATGGTTTTTCTATATGCACCTTTGTGGCATCTCGGGGGGAGTTCACCCCAAACTTGGAGGACGTCTATGCCATATACTAGTAAGCTCCTATACATTATTCTCATGCATTCATTTTCTTCTTTTAAATGACACTTATTCTGACTAGTCTGACTTGTATTCTTGCAGCTTTCCTGTCAAAGGCTCGGCTTCCTGCGTTTCAACCCATCTGCTGTAGAGGGACATTGAATGCATACTCTACCTAACAAAGGCTTACAAGCAGGCATTAAACTACATGTCCTAATTTAAAGACGTCAACTGCTTCCAGATTTTGAGTCTCCTAACCGGCAAAAGACCTAGTGGCTTTCCTAGGTGCAGTACTTCTTCCGTGATTAAAAGCCAATTAAATGGGATAATTTGGTTTGTAACGAGTCAGTCCTTTCCCTCTATGGCGAATCATGCCTATTTCTATTAATGAACAACCTACCTGGTCATGTGACTATCTTACTTCATCTTTCCTGACTCACCGGTAGACTCTCCTCCCGCATGTTTTGTCTGGCTACCTTACTAGCTCGCGACCTATTAGTCCCCCTTGCTCCTCTATTATTAGGGACTTTGTGCCTTCGTTTTGATGAGACCATCTTAGCCATGAAAGAATCCTTTGGAAGGTATCTGTGACACCTCCAAATCCGGGTACTCTTACCTCAGACTCAGTGCTCACGATCTAAACATCCATCCATATATAAATAATCTATAATACTAATGTGAAAATAAATAAACATATATTGTTTATTACATAAGACTTACTAAACTCCCAAGGTCGTTAACCTTAAACATAAACAACATAAAGTACTACCAAATTTAAATGTTTGGTTTAATACAAGATATCATAATAAAGACAATTATTGAAATAATAGGCAGCTACTCCTTTGTCTTCCCCTTGCCCTTATCTTTACCAGAGCTCTCTGGCTTAACTGCGAATATTCTATGATATAGCAAGAATGAACAACTAATTTGCTCAACAAGCTTAAAAATCAACAATGAAAGATATATATCATGGATGAATAAGGAATAACTTCAAAGGATTCAGCGATATGAATAGTTGTGAATAACTTAAACAATATTACTGAAACAATATAACTGAAACAATATATCTGAAACAATATATCTGAAACAATATCATCAAAATTCAAATGCAAGGATGAATAATGATTATTTACTGCTGAGTGACCAAAATAACCCTAAACAATTGATAAGGAATCAATCTTTCGACTGACCTTTTTAACGTGTAACCCACGAGGTTTTTGTACACCGGGGATCAGCCTTTTGTACACGATGTATATGCATAACACTTATTTCTTTGTAGTCGGATAATCGACAATTAACTTCCCCTATAAAAGGTTGTTCTTTCAAACTTATAAGAATCCGCACCAACCAATGGTTTAGATAACTTTTACAAAGTTTTAACATACATGTATCTAGTCGAAAAAAGTGGTCTAAATTACTTCTCAAATAGTTCATAATTAAAAGAACTCCAATGCTACATGATTCCATAATTAAATAAAGCTCAAATGCATAAGGTGCGAACATCAAGGATAATATACGATGTGAAATAATTCACAGTAATTAACCATTGAATATATGTCTAAAAATTATAACTCGAATTGGAATCATCATACTTGCTCAATATAATTAGAGAAAGAATAATAAACTCGCTTAAAATAATACTTGATTGAAGTTAAGAGAACTTGCTCAATATTAAAGTTAAGTAAGGTTAAGGAACTTGCACAATATAACTTTGAGTAGGTTAGAGAACTTGTCTCAGTCATGAATTGCGCTATGCGAATTAAAGTACTTTTCTCTTGAAAACCTAATCATTAATAGGTTAACTAACAATTAGTGCTAACTCCAATTAATCTAACTAGCACATAATTATCACATATTACATGTATGGATCACATAACACAACCATTATGCCATTTTGATGCCTCTAGGTCGAATAAATCATGTTTCACAATTTATTCGGATTTAACTTAATTACTTATTTAATTATTCAAGATACAAACATATTTTTCAAAAATATGAAATTAACTTATTATTTTTATATCTTTTGGAAATCAGTAGCATACTGTTTTTCATATACAAGAAAATTTTCTTTTAATTTTTCAACTTTGTTTACTATTTTTAATTATGCCATTTCTGTCCAAAACTGTAATAATTATTAAAACTCGATTTTTTATCATAAAAATCTGAAACTTGACCGACAGCTTCTGGAAACCATGTATTACATCCTGTAAAAATTTCAGAGTGTTTGAAGAGATATATTTCAACTTATAATAGTTTCTATTTTTCAAACCGAAAACTTAGTTAAGCTACTATGCACTCATTCGGAGTCGGAATGAGCTCAAATTTGGACAGGAGCTTTGTTACGACATAAAATTTCATAACCCAGAATCTTGAAAATTTTAAAGCTTGTTTAATGGCCGAAATAGGCTCCTAAATTTTTTGGACAATAGGTTTTTAAGGTTTTTCGGCTTTAGAGAGTTTTACGGGAAAAATCATTAAAAATAGACCGTAACTTGGAATTTAGTCAATCCAGCTGGGTTTGTTCCAAAACTCGAAAATCTTTTTCCCTACGTGAACAAAATTTTAAAATGAGCTACGGTTTGAAAGCTTTACATGTCCAAAGTAGGTTGTCCAAGTAAGGTTTGATCACAAGGTTATTTCTTCACTAATTCTTTGATTTTCTTGTCACATAAGGTCACTAACACATGTAATAACCATGTTTAAACATCAACAAAGTCTCTTAACATATATGTATCATTAACAAGCATGAAAATTAGTTTTGTGCATATATGAGTTTTCAAAACACATCAAAATCCATTTTGAACACATAACACATATCATATTATATAAAACACATAACTTTCAACCAAAGATCCACCCTTATACCTTCTAACCATTTATGGTTCCACAACACAAAACCTCCCACAACCAACCATGACATAAACACAAAAAGAATAACCAACAATGGAAAAGAAAATAAAGAAAAGGGTTGAAAAACTTTTAAACATTCTAGATCTACAAGCTATCTTCCTCCTCCTTCCAAAGTAGTTGATGAATGGAGGTTGCATCCACTTTCTCTCGCCTCAAGAATCGTTAAAAGTTTTCTTTTGAAGATTTAGAGTCTAGATCTATGAAAGACTCAAGCTCTAGAACACTTTTAATACTAGGGATATTAGGTTTTGCTTCATTTTTAAGCTATCTCTCTCTTGGCCTCAATGGAGGTTTTTGGCAAAAGGTAGAAGATGAAGCATAGAGATATAATAGAATGATAAATACAATGTTGGTATATTGGTAGTAATAACATGGACTTGTATGAATTATCTAATTTACTTTAATCTCTCATTCCAACACCATAATCAACCAATTTGGAATCCATTTTCAGTTCCACCAATCAAAGCCACTACACATGTCCCATGGGGGACCCACTAAAATTTGGCTCTCCTCCTCTTTTTGATCCAATATTGATTTATTTTTATTGTCAAAAATGTTAGTATAGTTAACCAAAAAGTTTGACTTTTAATTATAATAATGTAAGTCACACATATGACTTATATATAAAACCTTCTAGGCTTCAAATTAAATGTATTATTGAACCTTAAAATTTTACTAGCACATAAGGAAAATTTATTCCATTTAATCGGCTAGTTAAACAATTAATTGAACAACTAACACAAAAATGTCTACAAGTCAACAATTAATTAATTAATTAGACTTGTTAAATTAATCAATCAAGATAGTTCATTTAATTTAATTATATTATTAAACTACTAAATTAATTTTCTTATTCCTCATAATCATTAATCCTCGAGTCCCTCAAGAAATTAAATTGTTGGGGCTTGTTAATTAAGCAAACCAGTCCATTAAATGCGACATACACTTGGACTATTAAATACCTTCCATATAATTACACATTTAATAATCTCTTGGTTAGCTTAATCATTTTCATCTAATTAGACTTGCCATATTCAAGTGTCACTTGAATATATACTTGACTTCGAAATCCTCAGGTTAGTCCATTAATATATTTATCATTTGGACTCCCCTTTAATTAACTAACTATTAGCCACATAATCATATAACATATTAGTTTAAATAATTCACAAGAATTCACTCATTGAAAATTAACTTCTCAATTTAATTTATAAGGTACATTAATATTTGGGGTCCTCACAGTATCTCTTTCTTGTAGCTACTATTTTCTTCCCATTAATTGTACATTTCTCGTACTTATCAATGCCTTTTGATTTTACTCATATATGACGTGAACTATTTTTCCCTGGGCTCTTTCCTCCAGATTTTCCTCTTCGAGCGCTTTCCCAGTCATGCCATTTCATCTTATGTTTTCAAGAAGAAAAAAAAGTCGCCACCACCTTTCACATTGCCCATCATCGTGCCCCGCACTGCCTGGTGGATAACCATAAGGGCACCTCGGATCTACGACAGTACATTGATGATTTTTCCTCCTTCGTAGCTCGTCTTTTCACCATCATTCATGAGGGTGGACGTCTTCTTCATTATTATAGGGAAGAGTATCGTTCCATTTCATCCATCAAGGATTTACTGGGGTCAGCTCTTACTTGGTTCATGTTCCTTTAAGATGGGGAGTTACCTTATTCTATGGAAGACAACGAGTTTGGGACCGTGCTATATTTTCCTCAAAGGGTGATGAGGCAATTTGGTTTTAACCAGCACTGTCCCTACGATGGAACTCTTATAGGGAATTGTGAGAAAGCCTTTGAAAGCTTTATCCCTACAACTCACTCTTTCGCATGGGAGTTCCCGAGGCTATCCCTTCTCTACGAAGACCCTCTCCCATTTGTCATTCCTGCTATTTCTTGAGAAGGGAACTGTTCTACAGATGAATGAAATTATTGATAGGTTATTCTAGCCTTTTGGAAGAATAGCGTAACCTTGCCTGCACGATCAACTTTTCCTCCTCGACATCCACCGTGGGTTAAACTGTTATGTGCCTCGAAACTATAGGGAATCGTGAGAATGCCCTTGAAAGCTTTATCCTTACAACTCACTCTTTCGCATGAGAGTTCCTAAGGCTATCCCTTCTTTGCGAAGACCCTCTCCCATTTGTCATTCCTGCTGTTTCTCGAGAGGGGCACTATTCTACAGATGAATGAAATTATTGATAGGTTATTCTAGCCTTTTGGAAGAATAACGTAACCTTGCCTGTACGGTCAACTTCTCCTCCTCGACATCCACAGTGGGCTAAACTATTATGTGCCCCGAAACTATAAGAAATTATGAGAAAGCCCTTGAAAGCTTTATCCCTACAACTCACTCTTTCGCATGGGAGTTCCCGGGGCTGTCCCTTCTCTGCGAAAACCCTCTCCCATTTGTCATTCCTGCTGTTTCTCGAGAGGGGCACTATTCTACAGATGAATGAAATTATTGATAGGTTATTTTAGCCTTTTGGAAGAATAGCGTAACCTTGCCTGCACGGTCAACTTCTCCTCCTCGACATCCACAGTGGGCTAAATTGTTATGTGCCCTGAAACTACAGGGAATCGTGAGAATGCCCTTGAAAGCTTTATCCCTACAACTCACTCTTTCGCATGGGAGTTCCCGAAGCTGTCCCTTCTTTTTGAAGACCCTCCCCCATTTGTCATTCCTGCTGCTTCTCGAGAGAGGCACTATTCTACAGATGAATAAAATTATTGATAGGTTATTCTAGCCTTTTGGAAGAATAACGTAACCTTGCCTGCACGGTCAACTTCTCCTCCTCGACATCCACAGTGGGCTAAACTATTATGTGCCCCGAAACTATAGGGAATTGTGTGAAAGCTCTTGAAAGCTTTATCCCTACAACTCACTCTTTCGCATAAGAGTTCCCGAGGCTGTCCCTTCTCTACGAAGACCCTCTCCCATTTGTCATTCCTGCTGTTTCTCGAGAGGGGCACTATTCTACAGTTGAATGAAATTATTGATAGGTTATTTTAGCCTTTTGGAAGAATAGCGTAACCTTGCCTTCACGGTCAACTTCTCCTCATCGACATCCACAGTGGGATAAACTGTTATGTGCCTCGAAACTATAGAGAATCGTGAGAATGCCCTTGAAAGCTTTATCCTTACAACTCACTCTTTCGCATGGGAGTTCCTGAGGCTGTCCCTTCTTTGCGTAGACCCTCTCCCATTTGTCATTCCTGCTGCTTCTCGAAAGGGGCACTATTCTACAGATGAATGAAATTATTGATAGGTTATTCTAGCCTTTTGGAAGAATAGCGTAACCTTGCCTGCACGATCAACTTCTCCTCCTCGACATCCATAGTGGCCTAAACTGTTATGTGCCCCGAAACTATAGGGAAACGTGAGAATGCCCTTGAAAGCTTTATCCTTACAACTCACTCTTTCGCATGGGAGTTCATGAGGCTATCCCTTCTCTGCGAGGACCCTCTCCTATTTGTCATTCTTGCTGCTTCTCTAGAGGGGAACTATTTTACAGATGAATGAAATTATTGATAGGTTATTCTAGCCTTTTGGAATAATAGCGTAACCTTGCCTTTACGGTCAACTTCTCTTCCTCGACATCCACAGTGGGCTAAACTGTAATGTGCTCCAAAACTAAATGTTCGTTCAAAAAATTAGTCTACTAGTTCCCAACTACTCGAATGTTTAGCTCACAGGCGTAGGCCTATCTTAGATCATACTGTTGCACCTTCCGAGGATCCTTTTTTTCAAGAATCTTCTACCACCAAGGACATGAGCGTCACCCATTCGAGAGCTAATTAGTCTACTACAGGCCCAGTTAGTTAGGATGTCATCTGACGCACTACTATTACTGGCACTACTCTTAGATTGAGGTTATCCAAGTGCACGCATGATGATGTTGATTCTAACAGGCCAACATTCGAGGAACTAACTAGGTAGAGAAGAAGGCTTATGGTAAAATTTGTATTACTTACATTATTGTCTTTTTTCAATATTTGACTATTTGTCCTCACATTTCCTTATGTTATTACTTTTGAAATTTTCAAGTGATTGATGAGGATGTGGATGTTAACCTTCCTATTAGGGTTCTCAGGGGTGTTAGGAGTGAGGCTGCAGGCACTACCATCTACAGACCTTCTCAACCTGTTTAAACTGTTGGTGATACGGTTGACAATACTTCTTCCTCTCATGATTAATGGGTCATCCTTAGTGCTGATGACTCCTTATTCGATGTTAGTTTTGGTCTAGCTTTATGGTTTCTCCTTTCCATCTTCCTGCAGCATTATCTATAGACAACCTTGAGTGTCCTAGCGATTCACATGATGATGCCATAATTTCAGCTCCTATTCCCCCGAGGGAGAATCCTTTGGAACTTGCCCCTGACCCCTCTCTTCCCCGAGAAGATTCCATCGAAAGGGTGTTTGAAAGGGAGGGCACAACTGATAATTCTTTGGGAGAGGTTTCTCATGATGAATTCTCTATTGGACATTTGGCGAGTATTGTCATTTCATACTCTATTTCACCTCTCTTTTCAAGCTAAAGAGATGGATGCTTTACCACTGCATTTTGGCCCTTTAGGGACCTTGCCTTCTTTGACCTAGTTCATCAGGACGGTGGCCTATGTTTTGGAGACATTGACTGTGTTCTTAACAACTCAGCTCCTATGGGAACACTTGTAACTTCAAAGCCAACGATTCATGTTACTCTGGACATCACGGCTACCTCAAAAGCATTTCTTGCTAGAGCTTCCTTCAATCCAATCGGAGAACTTGTTCATTTGAGGGGTTTTCATGTTACTACCTCAAGCCAAGAAATCCTTGAGAGCCTCTTGGCCAGTTACCCACAAATTCTGGACTGGTTTAATCTTTGTAGGCCTTCCTTCCAAACCGTGGTACTAGATCGACTCGTTAACTTGGTTCTTGAGACGCGCAATCTTTCTATCAAGTTATTGTAGGCCAACGATCAGGAGCAGCTGAATTACAACGTTAAGGACTTTTCCTTCATTGATTTTGACATGTCTCCCTTCCATTATAGGCTAGACCTTATTTTTTCAAACTATCGTGCCATTGGGCTTCGCTCGGAGGTCACATACATCAGCATGGACGAGATTCATTTTAGAAAACACTGTTGAAGGTCCAAAGTACCATGACCAATTTGAAGGCCAGGCTCCAAGAATTTGAATTCGTTGCTCAAGTCCTTGAGAATGAGGTGTCAATCGCCACGGAAGCTCGAGATAGTGTCATTGTTTACTTAGAGGCTTTATCTTTGCCCCCTATTCATTTTGATGCATCATGACCTTTAGATTATGATTTCTTGTTGCTTTCATTTCCTGTATTGAAAACTCAAGTTTTTATATCATGTTTTACTTATCAAAACATTTTCGATCTCTTATAAATCTTTGCATTTAATTTGAATTCTCATGACACAATATTTGATTTTTGTATAATAGATTATTCAAATTATTGTTCCAAGGAAAAACAGTATATAAAATATGAGAATTTCAAATTATTTTCACAAACTAACACTTTGATCTATACTTCTAAATAAATAATTCAATCAAATATTTGTGAAAGTTTAAATAATTTTATTGATAAATCATAACTTTTCAAATCGAATAATATTTATCATATCATTCATGCTTTTGACGTGTAAAGCATAGCATTCCCACTTTTAGAGATAAAGTGTAATTTATAAATTCGAGGACTTAGGTTCAGGTGCCTCATCACTGTTGGAGATAAAGTATAACTTGTAAATCTGAGGACTTAGGTTCAGGTGCCTCATCACTTTTGAAGATAAAATATAACTTGTAAATTGAGAACTTTAGAGTCAAGTGACTTCGTCACTTTTTTTTTGCAGTTGGAAAGTGTAACTGTAAAATCGAGGACTTCAGGGTCAAGTACCTCATCACTATTTTGCAATTGGAAGGTGTAATTGAAAAATCGAGGACTTCTAGGTTAAGTACCTCATCACCTTTTTGCAGTTAAAAAGTGTAACTGAAAAATCGAAGACTTTAGGGTCAAGTACCTCATCACTTTTTTTTTTGTGGTTGGAAAGTGTAACCGTTTGGTGTCTTGTCACTCAGGCCGTCCATTTTTTTGGCAAGTAATATTCCTGAGGACTTCAACCGCCGTTTTCAGTGGACCACCATCTTGGGTGAATTTTTAATTCGTCAATTCTTGTGCCTCCTCCCTTGGTCATCTAATTTCTTGGTAAGAGATATAACTGAGGACTTCATCCACCATTTTTGATGGACCACCATCTTGGGTGGATTTTTAATATTCTCGTCTCCAAAGTTAAGAGAACTTTTGATCGTAGAGCTAGTATTTGGGTTGTCCATCATCTTGTATTGATAACGTTTTAGTAACAAAACTTTTCATAGTTTCGACATGAGTATCAACTATTTATTCTCGACGTTTGCTTATTGTATGCTACTAAAGCATGTTGTCTTGAATAAGCTATTGTTTCCCTTGATCATGTTTCTTAAAAGCTAGTTTGAGCCTCCCTCCTTCTTGTCCTTTTGTGGAGTACTTATTGGCCACTTTCAATATTGAGTTTGTTAACCTCTTTGCCTGAGTCATCCTCCCAAGGGGAGACAATTCGAAAAGGGTTCATTAAACTCGTTTGCCAACTCTGAAGGACGCTTTGTCAAAAATATTTCTCCATAAATATTGTCCGGTAACCTCAATAACTGTTAATCCTTAGTTTTTTTATGCACCTTGTCTTTTAGAGAGGGAACCCCTAGGGGAGCTCTCCTAGCTAGGATGCCTTGGTGTACATTTGTGTCGTGTAAAAATTGTTGACTTGGTCATTGAGCATGACTTGTTGTGAGGTAATACTCGTGGTCGGTGAAACTCTACTCGCAGTTATTGAGTAATCACCTATAAATGAATTAGCCATATGTATCAACAAAAAAAATGTATAAGTGAAAGAATGTATCAGTTTGTAAATGGCATTTATTCATGATATGATAATAATAACACTGTTATGCAACAGGGTTTGGAAGTCAAGGAGGGCTCGGGCCAAAGAAGGTTCGGCTGAGCCATATGTAGATACAAACTTGAGTCGACGACACCATTGTTGAATGTTGTTTGATTTGATGATGATGATTGTTGTGCAAAAAGGACTGGGCTAAATGTGCTTATGTGGTTATTTGACAATGTGATTTTATAATGTGCTTAATTGATTATGTGTTAGATACTCGGAAAGTGTTTATGTGCTTAATTGATTATGTGCTTAGATACTCTGAAAGTGCTTATGTGCTTACATGATTGAGTGATATATAATGTATCTGAAAAAGTGCGTAGATGTTCTAAATCTAATTATGTGCTTACATTGTTGTGGGTGTATGATATATATTATCTTTCTTAAAAACTGTAATATGCACACACTAGTATAGCACAAATATGATTTTGTTATAAACTGTCTGCTGCTTATTAAAGAGAATGAAAGTTATCGGAATAAAATGTTGTAAAGTCCTTTTTTAGTTATATGTGTACAAAGGACTTAGATTTTAAAGATCAGAAATGTTAGGTTGATCTTTCAAAGTCACTCTGCATAAAAGATGTATGATATAAGCAGAGTAGCATAAGAATGAATCATTGATGTATTTGTGTATGTCAAAATCTGTAAAAGTCCTTTCAATATGTAATGATGTAATAATGTAAGAAAGGACTTGGTTAGAAAAGATCAAATCTGTTAGGTTGATCAGTCTATACGATCGTAGAACGGGCACTGCGATTTCATTCAAAGAAGACTCAACGATCTTGTATAAATCGTAGAGTTAACTCTACGACTCCTTACCAGGATAACTCTACGATCATCAAAGAGAGACAGATATGCAAGAAGTCTACAGGATATACGAGTAAAGTTAAAGAACTGTTCAAGAACAAATTGTAGAGCTGAACTCTACGATCGTCGAACAGGCAGCCAAGCTAGCCTACAGATAACGCTGAACCAGAGAAGAAATGTACTCTACGATACACACTCTCTAGCAAAATCGTATAGTAAAATTGTTGAGCAAGCTTACAAGGATTGGAATGTATGCTGATAGAAGAGATCGTAGAGTGGAACAAAATGACAAGGCAATAACAAAAGATTGTTATACACATGGAACAATCGTTGAGTAGAATTAAAGGATGAAGCAACACAGACTGCAACTCAACGATTCCACTAAGAAGCACTACAGTTAACTAACTCTACGATTTGATCAAACCTACAAGATCGTAGAACGAAATCAAAGCAAAGCATTGCAAGCACAAACTCTACGATCTGACCAGAGCAACAAGGTCGCAGAGTTAGAGAAAAGATCGTTCTAACTCAACGTTTCACTTGACATACCTCAAGTAACATTCATGAAGCTGAATTCGCAGAAACAAAGTAGACAGTCTATCACTCAACGAATTCATTAAGCAGGTCAAGGCAAGTAGACTAACAGAACGGCTATATGGTGCAAGAGAAAAGGGAATACTCCTCGCCCAGATTAAGGAAAGGTTAAATGTTGTTGAGATACAGATGCATGTCAGAGTTGTAGTAGACGTTGTGCCTAAACGACTATAAGTCAGGACCCACTGCTCAGGAAAATGGTGAATAAAGTCAGACCAATGGGACATCTCTGAATGCATCAGAACAGTTGATTCTAAAAGTCAAGGAAGGTATTTATTGATAAATCAGAAGATTAATTAACAAAGGAAATAATACTCCTTGCTGAACAACTCTGGGAGTACAACGGCTATAAAGTCAGAGAAAGCTGAGCTACAGGTCAATATATCAGAACATGTCAGAAAAGGGAAAAGCACTGACACAAGTGGCAAGAAAGTCAAACATCGAAGATATTTAAGATCTGCACAAAGCCAGAGGAAAGAAACGGGATTTATCTCAACGGTAAAATATGTTCAGAGATATAAAGGCATACATAACAAACAGAAGGGAAAGTTGTTGCGGTTGTTGAAAAATATACAAGAGAGAGATGATGGAAGACAACAACCGATCGTAGAGTAAAACAGAGAATGCTTATGCTAAAGAACTCTACGATCCGTCAGAACACTAACACTGAATTGAGAGAGATATAGAGATGTATAACTCTATTACAAGAGAAGTGTTCAGAGCTGCTAGGCACATGAAAGAGAGAAGCTTAAACGCCAACTTGATACATACATGGTAGCAACTGAGTACTAAAAGGAAGGAGCATCACAGTCATCTCAGAAGCCCATCTCGAGAAGCAACAAACTGTCTATGATAAGAAGGAACAACTGAGTATCAAAAAGAAAGGAGCATCACAGTCATCTCAGGAGTTCATCTCGAGAAGTCATCAAGTACCAAAGGAGCTGAAGTACAAAAGCCTAGCAGCACAATGGGTGATCACAAGATGATATTGAGCATATAAAGAAGTCAAGCATCATTGTCGAACTCAATATTATCCCAGGAATGATCACATCCTGCTACTGAGTGATTAAAGACAATAGGACTTAAAGTACAACTCAGCAGCAATTCCAACCTCTTTCAAATGATCAAGGAGCCAAGTCTGTTGGACTTGAAGAGGGCAGTTGTCCTTGTCATAGTGACTAAAGGAGCCAAGTCTGCTGGACTTGAAGAGGGCAGTAATGTCCTTGTCTTTGTGACTAAACTAACCAAATCTGCTGGGTTTGAAGGGTTCTTAGTGAACCAGAGTTTCCAGGCTAATGAGCTTGAAGGGTTCCGTATGAACCATCCTTAGTGGATTTCCTACTCGTTTAAGTAGAAGAGTGGAGTAGGAGTTATTCAGTCTCCGAACCACTTAAAACTCTCTGGTGTCATTTACATTCAGTCATTTACATTCTGTCTCATATATATATGTATATATATATGTTTACATATGACTGTGAATTGGTTTACTTAACAAGTGACTTTCTTCTAAATAATCTTAAACTTAACGGAGAAGTTTTTCAAATCTTTAAGGGGTGTTTTCAAACTAATATTCCGCTGTGTAAACAAATCTTAATTAAGATTGTTAATTGCTATTAAATCTTTGAACTTAATATTTAAAAGAAAAAGTTTTTAAAGAAGATCTATTCAACCCCCCCTTCTAGATCACTTGTGCGCCTCTGGGAACTAACAACCATCGTGCCTGAGTCTACCAATGTTTGATAGAATGCCCAGTGGCTGCAAATATGTTTCTCTATGGGAGAGATTCACTATATTGCCGCGGAGTAGAGGGTAGACCAGCATGGGGCCATCGACCCCATGCTTTAAGATCTGGCTGAAGACCACAAGATCAAAACCCAAAATGTCTCTTTTGGACACAAACAAGTTGAGCCACGGATGTAGGGCATCCCATATTCCGTTATGCCTCGCATGTTGCTTGACACTCTTCACCCACAACAAAAAACTCCATGTAGCTCAGCTTCTCCTAGAATCTCAACCCTTTGATATAAAAAGTAGGAAATATGAAGCCATTTTGCCCCCAGTTTTCTTTAATTTGAGAAATCAAAAAGTAAAGAAAATTTCTTGAAATACTTTCTTGAAATTTTTTCCTTGCTTGTTGCAATATGTGGGCTTCTAACTCTAGTTGCTTCAATTGGTGATTTTTTTTTCAAATCTTATCTTCGATGACTTTTATCGGTGAGATCTCATTAGCTCCATTCTTTAGTGGTTGCCCTCGGTGATATATGATCTTATTGGTTATTCACCCTTTCTAATCATAGGCATACTCCTCACGAACTCTACACTTCCCTAGTATAGTCGCCAAAAAATGTAGGCAAGGAATTTCGTACCTCACTAGAGTTAGGGTTTGTATCTATCGAGAAGGTGAGAAATTCGTAAAAAGTATGAAATTGATTGATTGATTAAAAAGGGAGGAACAGGTGAGCAATCACTCGAGTAACACATAGTAGAACTCTCGGGGTCCTGGCGTAATCGCCAATGTCCAAGAGTCTATCGTGTGTTTAGGGTCTCGAGGGAATCCAAGTTCGACTTTGATGGTCCATGTGTAATGACGATTGTCTTAAGTCGAAACTGAATTCTAAGCCGCTGACAAATTCAGAGATGATTTAAGCTCCCTTAGGTTTGGACATAATTCTCTAAGTGGCCAAAAGTTTTCTATTTTATGAAGTGAGGGGGTATTTATAGAGTTTCTTGGCAAATGGTCATATGCCAGACATGTGACTTTGGAAAAAAATTTCAAAAATACCCTTAGAATAGGAAAATTTCTAGAATACCTCTGGTTACCCGGATAATACCCAGATCGTCTCGTTCTTCTAGTTACCAATCCAATCTCCCAATCAATTCTCAAAAATGAATTGTCCCCACAACCCTTTTGTCTCGGGACTTATACTAGGGACTTACAAGGGTCCATCTCAGGTATCGTTCAATTATTTTCAACTTTTTCTTCTTATTTCATTTAATTTTTTAGGTTAAATACAAACCCTAATTACTTTGTAATTGGGTGCACACATTTTTAAGGCGTTGGAGGGCATAACTAACTACCCTACATATAAGTGTGTACTAGACCAATTATCGGGTGCATATAATATTTTCTATAAACTACGCAAAGACGTAAGAATGGGTCTTTTTGATTATCAAATTCTTTTTACACATGTTAAGATTTAATTTTCTAAATCATGTAATATGTCAAGATTATTATGCAAATATTTATATAGATTTGTTTATTACTTCCTTGAATATAATCAAGTTTTTCTTTTATCAACTAATTAAGATGAAGAATAGCATCCCACGTCACCAGTTGACATGTGTATTCTTGGAGTGAAACTATGGAATAAAAAGAATCCTATATATCATCAAACATCACATTACTTGTTCATTAGGAAGAAGAAAATAATTCACATTTATTGGGAGTTGACAACAACTTCCAAGTTCCAATTGACAAAAAGCAAAAAATAAAAAAGGTTTCAACTTTAACTTCTATTAATATCAAAAGACAACTGTTAATACCCAAAATAAAAAGTAAAAATAAAAAATTGACAACTGTCATTGCTAAAAGAAAAGGGAAAATTCCCAAAATTTCTAAAATTGCAACGCTAATAATGATCTTTAGAACTACTTTACCCTGAAATATAATCTTATATGCTAAGAAAATTCTAGATATATACATTCACCACTAATTCAATCCCTATCAATCCATTCACATGTTTGATCAATGTCTCACCTTATTGATATGTAGAGCCAAACAATGCTCAATGGGCAATGCTAAAGAAAAGTTTTCAGTAACCATTTAATTATTCTTATAGGTAACTAAGTATATACGAAAAGAAATTGGAGGTGAATTATCAAGATTAATACTATGGAAGCAAAAACATCAATTCTCAAACTGTACGGATGAAAAAAGCATACAAAAATATTTATGAGATTATGTAAAAAAAAATATTTAATTTAATATTGTGAAACACCATTATAATAATGGATAAAATAAATATGCTTGTTCAACATTATAAATTCGTTGGCACGTTACCAGATCATTAATTTTAAAAATTAATTTATGCTTTCTTTGTTTTAGGCTCTTGATATTGTTAGGGGGAAAAATGATGCTGCATGCGAGAACAAATATATATTTAAGGATATTTTTATAATTTTTTTAATAACACTTAATACTTTAAACGATACTTATTGTTCCAGTAATATAATTTTTTCTCACCAAATTAACCGCCACTTTTATGGTAATTATTCACATGTACACGATTTGAATTGTTATAAAAAATACTCTAAAGCTATATACGTTTAACATAACGTAGGTTATATATTTTACATTCGTGATATCTTATAGTGTGGCTTGCTTTATCAGCTTCTTTATTTTACTTGATTTGTCCAACACTAAGTGCCTTTGTAAGGATGTTATTCTTGGCTTAGAATTCTTTGTAGTTCTTCAAAGTCACAAAAATGTGGTGAAAATCAAAAGTTTAAAATAGGTCCATCAAAAGTTATGCAAGGAGATATATGATTGGGAGGAGTTATTTCATGTTTTTAAAGTATGGTTATTGTTTGTTTCACCTTTTCACATGAGAGTGAGTTTCACATGAGTCCCATCACGTGTAGACCTCACCCTCATTTGAAATGATGGAGTAAACTGTAACTATGCTCCAAGAGTATAGCATAATTTTTCATATGATTGGCCTGATAGAAGGTACACACATAAACACATAATATACACGCTCTGACATGCATGAAATAACACCTCAGTTCCACATCAGTTAATATGAGATATTTAAATTTGTATATAAGAGCTCAAGTTACTATCATTAATACATTCATTCATGACCTTTTGAGTGAGCCTATGGTGAGTTAAGATGACCAAGAAGATATTATTGAGACAACGCATTGGGTTTTATTCTGTTATGATTTGATTCAGACTCGAGATTTGACCCGAATTGTTACATATGGTATCAGAGTTAGGTTCTCGAAAACTTAGGTCGGGTTGCCAGAAGGTGGAGCATGGCTAGAAAGACAAAGTTTCTGAGTCTGTGTGACTATGTGTTCGGCTTGACGGGGACGTCAGATATTTAAGTCGGTTAATACAATAATATTTGAATTTGTATATAAGAGTTCAAGTTACTATTATTAATATCTTCAGTTATGACTTTTTGAGTAATTATAATTTAATTTAAACTCAAAATTTAACCTAAATTATTACAAAATCAATCTAAACTTTCTTTCATGTATCGAACGTTGAATAAGGTCATATTCCTTCTGTTATGTGCTTTCATAATTGTCAATCCTTCGTCAGTGTTTGAGTGGTATACACACACATATATTTATGAAAGGACAGTCATTTTGGAACAAATAAAGTATATTAATTTTTTTTAAAAGAATAAAAAAAATATTTAATTTAAATTAAATATAAAAGAAAGATTTATGCGTATCCATTTTATGTCAGAAACTGAAAACTGTTCTCAATATCCAACTGGTTATAAACCTAAATCTCATGGCCATGCAATGATTGCCTTTATAAATGCAAAAGTGGCTGATACAATTGTCTACGTACATTCATGCATGTTGTTGAACTCAAAATGCGTTCATTCAAAATATTAAGTTTTAAAATGTGAAATTTTAAAATATTTCTCTAATTTTTGAACTAATAGAATATATAACTACGACACAAGTATAATGCATTTTCTCGACATTAATTAGATTCAACCATACAATTTACACTACAAAATTTACTCGTGTTATTGTATTTTTAAGCAGATATCTTGGATATTTGATAAGTGCGTATCATGAATACAAAAGTTTATGAAAATAATAATATTTTTGGAGTTCCTAAAAAAAATTAATTAGAACGTGTCGGATCGATTTGTGAACCTAATGCCAAGTGCACAATCGTGTAGTACTAACTTCATGAGTTCCTTGGTTTATAATATTGGATTATTGTGTGCATCTTATTGTTTACTTAGTGCACTACTTACGGGTAAAGTGTGTGTGTGTGTGTGTGTGTATATATATATATATATATATATATATATATATATATATATATATATTATCCCTAATTTCTTTGTTTATCAACCAACAAAAGAAAAAAGAAAAACCAACTGGATGACTACTTATTGAGCAATTCAGCTGCTATCTTTTTCAACAACAGTTTTTGCCAGTTGGAGAGACATATCACTGAAGTATTTGAATCTTTTTCTGTGAAAAGAAACACTTTATTTATGGTAAAACGACCCTCTACGCATAAGAAACACTTTAATAACCACTTATATAATTCTTTAACGGTTTCTCATCACTCAAATAATTGAAGAAGAGGGCCATCTCTTTGGCTATTCCTACTCAATTAATAATGGAACTATGTATGACTTCTTGAGGTATTAGCTACAACCCCCTTAATCTTGTTCTTTTTTACATTTTATTATCGAGTTTGCTTATAAAATATGCAAGAAAACAATCCTAATTTACATATTAATATAATACATACAGGAAAATGATATATATATGTTGACAAATTTTATGATGACGTTAGATTGTGGTCAATTTAAAACTAAAAAACAATAAAATATAATTAATAATAGTGTGGAGATCTTTTCTTAATTCTTTCATATCTCAAGAACTCACATATGTTAATATTTATTACCATTATAATTTTTTTGTTACATATCTATCACGATTCATATATAGACATTCGTCTAAAAAAACGAATCCTACTTTTATGTCGACTCTTTATTATAAGATAATAAATTGACACTACTATCATCACTATAAAGGAGGATTTTCAAGTATCTCGGTGATGGTACAATTATTTCCCTCATTTCAATCCCGGGTGGATAAAAGATGAGCTCTCACAATAGTGAAATAAATAGAAAAATAAAATAAAATAATATATACATACATGCACCTCTTTCCTTTGTTTAATTCTTTGTAATTCATCCATACTTTTTAAATTTTTCACATTTTGTAACGACTTGAGTTTTAATAATTTTTCTTTTATCACCGATAAAAAAAAAATATGGACAAACATTATGTAATGTATTCAAATATCTAGACTGATGTGCAAAGCTAAGTAAGCTAAGTAGTACACCTAATGCTCCACTCCATTGACAAAAAATAAAAATGAAAAAAAAAATATAATAGTACACCTAACTGCCCAATCATTTGAAAAATATCTTTAGTTTTCATGAGTGATTTTTCAAGTCACATCTTTTTCCCTTAATATAGATTATTTTTTAAAAAAAAACCTACGAGTTTTATACCATACCTTACCACTATAGATAAAATCCATGTTTATATCTTCATGACTTGCATGTGGCTAGGTTTCCATCATTGTTTGCCCTGATCCATATGTTCCGATTGAGAAAAGATGATCATGAGTACTACACAGATGTTCATCAGACTCTCTCTACAAATAGCATTTTCAGCATTTCCAAACGTGCAAGAAATTAAGCATGAGATTCAATCTCCCAAGCATTTAACTCGTTTATTTTTCTTTTGCTGTCTTGCATGCCTAATTTGATTACTAATCCTATGAAAGAGGAACGTCTTGCTACCTCCTTTATCCCAAGTCCCAACTCATCTTGAACATATATTTTTACATGCATTGACAGTTGTGATCAAATGTATAATATCAGTTGTGCACTAACTGTTCATCGCCAGAAAGAAAATACTAGATAAATTCATTTCATAAAGTAGGACATACATAGTCTTTTGTCTGTCACATTCTCATGAAATGAATTTATCTAGTATTTAAAACATTCTATTATTAAGTACAAATTTTAATATTCAAAACGGGAAAAATTATTTAATGGTTTTGGAGCACCGCCACGTGGTGTTTTAAGTCAATCATATCTCTCTATTTCAGTGGTACCCTACTACGTGGAGTTTTGAATCCACTGAAATAGATAGATGTGATTGGCCTGCGGTGCCATATGACTACTAAATAATTACTCTCAAAACGGACTACACGTGTAAGTTAATATTATTTTAATAATAAATAACCTCATTTAAAGTAGTCAAAGACATATATTAGGCAAAATCACTTCAACAATAAGTAATTAATTTAAATTAGATGACTTGGATAAGTCTACATATACAACATTCAAATACAAAATCAAACACTACATTCATTTTAACCATTAAAAAGTGGAGTATGACACGAATTTCAATATCATACCATACTTTTTAATGATTAAAATTGATATAATGTTTGAATGTTATGTACTTATACTTATTCAGATAAATTACACGAGTCAATGTCACTTCGAGAATAGATTACCAACAAATGTAGAGTAATTAAAAGAAGGTCAATTTAGATCAAATGTGAGAGTCTAATTATAATAATACCTCATTATTTAATGTACAAGATCACTTATTCGAGTCTACCTCTTAACAAAAAATCATAATCAATATTCACTAAAAATAAAAAATAAGTTTGTTTCTAAAATTTTCTCTTTCATCTCTTAAACCCTTTCCCAGATTTCTCTTTTAAGTCCCTAGAATTGTAACTAGTAACTAGGTTGTGATTCGTTTTAAATCGGTATTAATCATATCGAATCGGATCGAACCAATATTGAACCGGTACCGAATTCATCCAAAACACGGTATCGATACGGGTATCGGTTGGACTGGTATACCGAACCTGTTAATTGGTTCGATACCGGTTAATACCGATAATAATAATAATAATAATAATAATAATAATTATTATTATTATTATTATTATTATTAATTATTTAGTAATAATAATTTTTAAAAAAAATGAGTATGATTCGATAAATACCGAATTTTCAAAATTTTGAATCGATGCCAGACTAATTTTTATTGTCTTAAATCGATCGATTTGAACGGATTCAATATAATCTTGAACAACGTTTATTAATAATAATAATTTAAAAAAAAAATAAGTATGATTCGATAAATACCAAATTTTCAAAATTTTTAATCGATGCCAGACTAATTTTTATTGTCTTAAATAGATCGATTCGAACGGATTCAATATAATCCTGAACAACGTTTATACCGAAAAATTTGATGACCCTAATTGTGATGCATGACATGTGGTGTTGCTTGTCCTTTGGTTAGGTAGATAACTTGTCTTCCTGAATTTTTCTCTTTTTACATCAAAATTTCGGCCGGGTCAATGCTCGATCTCCGGCCGGTAGATTGGATGTGGACAGTCCGATGTGACTCGATTAAAGCAGCTCCATAACCACTAACTAAAATCTGTAGGCCCCACCACAATAGTGCGTTTTTCTAGTTATAGCCTTTGTCCCCACCAATCGTATGTACATATATAAATATATAACCACCCGCCTATATAAATTTTATAGTCAATATGTATAGTCCGTACATACTTGTGTGTGAAAAATGAAAAAAAATACACACACAAAAACACACACTTTTCCACCTATAAAAACCCATAGCTCCAACATTTTGTAACATATTATTAAGTGTTATTCGCCTAGTGATTAATTAGTGAGAGAAAATATAACAAAGCGCAACATATTAGGAGAGAGAAAATAATACATCTTTTTTAGAGTGTTAAATTTTTTTATTTAAAAAAAAAACACACTAGAAAATGAAGCTTTCTATTAGACCTGTACGGCCATGCACGGCCGCAGCTGTGCCATTCCGGTGCTGCACCATTACTACTCAATTACCAGCTATGTCTAAAGCTCCAAGAAACTGGGAACGGTTGCTCCTAGAATCCGTCGACGCCACCTCAGCAATGCGGCTGCCTTCCTCGGGGTTTGAGCCGGTGAGGCTCAGCGAGAAGTGGAGAGAGTACCAAGGAGTAAAGAATTGGGAGGGTTTGTTGGACCCACTAGATGATCAATTGCGCCAAGAAATCATAAGATATGGTCATTTTGTTGAAGCTTCTTATCAAGCTTTTGATTTTGATCCCTCATCGCCATCTTATGCTTCTTGCCGGTTCCCTAAAAGCTCGTTTCTGGACCGGTCCGGCTTGCCGGAATCCGGTTACCGGGTCACAAAGTATTTGCGTGCCACGTCAGGTATTCGTCTGCCACGTTGGATTGAAAAGGGTCCGACATGGGTGGGAACACAATCTAGTTGGATTGGATACGTGGCAGCGTGCAACGACAAGGAGGAAATTGATAGGCTCGGACGTCGAGACATCGTCATAGCGTTACGTGGCACTACCACATGTTTAGAGTGGCTCGAGAATTTACGAGCAACTCTAACTCCAATTGTCAGTTCTAGTCAAAGCACTGCATCAGATTCTGACAATCCAATGGTGGAAAGTGGATTCTTGAGTTTATACACCTCGGGCACTGCTAAGTGCCCGAGTTTACAGTATTTAGTGAGAGAAGAAATTGCTCGGATTCTTCGAATATACGGAAATGAACCTTTGAGCTTGACCATAACCGGACATTCGCTCGGTGCTGCCCTAGCGACCCTGGCTGCTTACGATATAAAGACATTCTTCAGCCGTACACCCCTTGTCACCGTCATGTCCTTTGGCGGTCCAAGGGTTGGTAACTGGAGCTTCCGACGCCGGTTAGAAAAACAAGGCACAAAAGTGTTGAGGATTGTAAATTCAAATGACCTAATTACAAAAGTACCCGGCTTTGTCATCGACGAAAACAAGGCCAGGCCACAACCCAATAACAAGTACACTCGAACAGTGAATTACCTTCCCACTTGGTTAAAAAAGCACTTACATGACACCCAATGGGTGTACGCAGATATTGGATGCGAGCTTCGGCTCAGCAGCCAGAGCTCGCCATATCTAAGTGACATGAACGTCGCCACGTGTCACGATTTAAAGACGTATTTACACTTGGTTAATGGTTTTGTTAGCTCTACATGTCCATTTAGGGCTACTGCAAGGAGGGTCCTCAAAAAGACAATGGGCTAGGTAGCTATGTATGAGTTTTTGTACCCCGTCTAAAAGTAAAATTGTACGTAAACAACATTTTCCCGCCAAATCCGAGGGTGGCGCGGTGTCCAACTTTGTATAGAAAGAGTCTAATTAATGCTATTTACTGCATCGTCTGTCGTCTCAACTTCATATATGGTTGTCACTAGTAACTACATATCTATTTAGTTAATTATATTTAATTTTATAATTGAATAAAAAAACTTGTAGAACAATATATATAATAAAAAAATAATTAAGGGATGAGACAGAAAATAAGATATTTTATATAAACTCTTATAGAAATTGGAATTCCGCGTTGATTTTCTGTAGGTGTCATGTTTGATGGAATAATCACTCGCCTGTTCTTTGGGGTTATCTTCCATGCAAATCGAGCTACGTACGGACTAAATAAACACCACAAGTACACGTTAGCCTTTTGGACTTTGTTGAAAATAATAAACACCACAAGTGCACGTTAGCCTTTTGGACTTCGTTGAAAAGCAGAACCTTGTTTTATTCCCAAAAAAAAAAAAAAATAATAATAATATGAGTTTACGGAATTAGCCTCTGGTGGAAAGTGAAATTACAAAATCGTCCATAAGATCACCGACCTGTTTTGAGAAAAGTTTGTTGTGTGCACATGCGACTTGCGATCCTTTTCACCTATTCCAGTGCCGTCCATGCTGTTTAATGGCTAAAATACCCTTCAAAAAAGTCTACTAGTGGTCAAAGTCATGCCATCTAAAATGAAAATTGATACCAAAAAGAGAGGACTAAGAAATTAATCAGTTAATTTGAACTTAATAATTTGTCAACAACAATATTAATGATTATGGTAAGTAAACACGGGACAAACAAATAGTTAAACTTTGCCAACAACAATAATGGTAAAGAACCCAAAAGTTGTTCACTAAATGATGGACAATATACTGTGTTTTAAGCACAAGTTCCATTAATACATAAACTAAGTATAAGTACTCTTCTAATTATCTGTCGTTTTAAAGTAATGAACATGAATTTAAAAATTTAATTAACGCTCAATGAGTTACAATTGGCCCAAAATATCAATAACACCCTTGTAGTATGTATTATAGTCTATCAAGTCATGAAAATAAGAGAGATAATGCCTGTGAACTATTTTATGATACCTAGAGTACTTTGAAAAAATAAAATATTGTATTGAAGTCAGTCTTGAAAATAGAATAAATAAATAAATATAAACTATATTATTGGGGTAATTTAGGAAAGAAGTTATTAATTTCTCCTAGAAATCTACAAAAGTCGAATAAAAGGAACAACAAAAATAGTTCTATAACAATAGATAATTAGGAATGAAGGGAGTAGTTAGTAATTAAGATCACATTAATACTTAACTAAGTATATAATGAGTTGTGAAGTATTAAAAGACATCAACTTATAAAACCATTGATTGATTGGTTGTAACATATTTATTTATCAAAACTATATATTAACATTTAAGGTCTTATTTGTTCGATATGATACTTTATATATCAACAGCTACTTCATCGCCAGCTAGGTCTAATTCAAATATTGCATATGTGACCTCCTAACCACGTTCCTTGAATATATATATATATATATATATATATATATATATATATATATTTTAGAAAACATAGAGGAGATGAATTAGCTAGTCATGCTACTAGCTAGAGATATCCGATGAAGCGAGCTATCAGTTTTGCTCGATAAATGCAAAACTTTTTAATTAGTTAGGGAAAAGTACAAAGAAATTAAATCCCATTTACATATGTAAGGTAGAAAGCAAATCCATAATTAACTTTTTACGTTTTATTCCATTTATTCCATAATATAATGGTCACTTATATTTGTCAAGTGGTCTTATATTTTAACTCGAAATTATGTGACTTTGTCCTTGTTGGATCATATATCTTAAAAATAGCTTTTTACACCAGTATGTAAAAATTTTATATTTTGGCTTAGAGAGGTTAATTCAAAGTACCTCGTGGGTTTCTTTTTAAGCCTTTAATTCTTTTGCAATCAGATTTTTTTAAAATAAATACATTTTGATTGTAAGACCGTAAGTCATATGATATTTCTAATTTATTGTATATTTTATTTATTATCATTTCAAGTATCACATTATTAAGTATTAATTTTTAGATTTGAGAATATAAATATCCTTAATATTTTAGAAACGATCTATCTAATTTTGAAACGGAAAAAATAATACTTTGAAATAATATGTTCTTGGGTCCCAAATTTATGAAACAAATTGTATGTTATTAAATGTATATTATTAATAATATATCTTCTTTAAAATTTTATAATCAAAACCTTTCTTGAGTGTCATATATAATTGAATGAACATATATATATATATCCTTAATTCTACGGGTGCCGGTGTACCCTCCATTAATCAAACTGAAAAAAATTAACTTAGAAAATTAAGGAGGGCGGCTGCCAACTCGATCACGTACGAGGGTGGCTTTGGAGAGGTGTCAAGCAATCAGTTCTTTGCCTCCTGGATCTCACTTAATTTCTTTGCCTTTTTGACTTTGAACTTATAATTAAGTTAGATCAACAATGAAAGTGCCTATACAGCTTGCTATACCGACTTTTTTCATACAATATAGATAAAATAAATGAACTTTTATGTTAATAAGCTACTAATTGTGGTTTAGAAATTTGAGCATTACTCCATTAAAACATATATGATCAAGAGTAAAATGTTGGTCAGTTTGAGCTTCTACTTCGTTATGGAGTTTACTGCTGTGATTTCCTATTATAAAAATGAGCACACAGATTTTAATTTCCCGAGTGGGGAGAATATATATATATATATATATATAACCATTATCCATCAACGGTAGGTTACGTGCCGATGCGGACAAATTGGAGGCTAAACGTGATATTGGAAAGGTCTGATTTAACTTAGCTTAGAGATGACTGTAAAGTAACTCAAACGCAATATGCTAATTCTTTTTGAAGTGTATAATTTTGTTTTTTTTGGGGTGGATTATGTTTTCTAGTTTTGTTTTTTTGTCATAAGGAGGGCGATCTACACTATATCTACATTTATTTAAAATAATGTTATTGAGTTTACTGTCAACTGAGTTCCAATCTTCAAATGACTTATGTAAAATATGTGGTTGTTTTTCTAATAATTTTTCTTTTACTATTGTTTATTTGTGTTCTTAATTATTTGCTAAGAATTAATGAAAATGGGCTAGTCAGCCGGACGGGTGATGATACAAGTTGCAATGATGCTACATTTGGTTGTCCTTGTTCATAAGACGCTAGCAAAATTCAATCAAGTGTTTATTGGTTACTCTCATATATGTACGTCTATCATATGGGTTATTAATGCGTCAAAATGGAAGTTCCAATTATGTATATTGTATGTAGACATGCACAATAAGCCTGACTTGACCTAGATTTAACAGATTTTGACAGGTGACCAGGCCAGATCAGACATTGACTTTAGGTCAGGCCAAGCCGGGTTTCTCAACAAAAATTTAGCCTTTTGAGACATACGGGTCAGTTATTGGTCCAAGTCATTTTCTATAATTCTGTATAACTAAGTATTTAGAGTGATCTATAATTATGTATAAATTTAATAGTGAAGCAATATTTTTTGAAGAAACAAACTACGAGACAAGTCTCTTCGAGAATACATATAATTTATTAGTTTTTTAAATGGTATATTCTTATATCTTAACTTTTCATTTTGTTTTTCTCTCCCTCACTCATTTTAGTTGAAATGGGGAGACAAAGATAGGTAGGTGGACTACCTTTTTAATATTTTAAACATATAATAGAGTAAGTGGATAACTATTTAATTATTGGCTGAATATAGACAAATATTTTTAAGACAAAAATAATATTTACAATAATAACATATTAATTAAAGATCATTTTATAACAACGATCAGCAGGTCAGGCCTGACCGGACTTTTTTTCAGGTCAGACCAGACCGGGTTTTAATGTTCAAACAACTTTTTTGAAGCCTGCAGACCAGGCCTGAACGGGTTAAACCTTGACCAAACCGAATTTTAACCAGGTCAATTTGCAGGTCGCGAGTTTTTTGTGCTTGCATGTATTAGCTAATTGTATTTGTTCAGAAGATATATGCTAGCAAAACTACAAGTGCTTAATTCTTATATATATATACAAGCGGCTACTCTCATATTTATCATATGGGCATATAGATTCCAGTAGTACTACGTATCATCACTATCATAATTAAATCCTTTGATTCTTAAGATCTAAGCCTGTCACTAATCATCAATATATCAGTACGTAGTGGCAAAATCATTGTGAAATTTTGTGAATATGATGGTGATCATTTTGCTACTTCCCTTCGAAAATGAAAGGTATTTTTTTTAATATATAATTAACTATATGTTTCAATTTATAGTCGTTTCTAAGTCACAATAAGGGAGGAGAATTTCTTCAACTGTTACGGCTGGCTATAAAAGAATATCTAGCTATCTTTTATAAAAGTTTTACATTTTTTTTTAAGAGATTGATATTTTCACAAGTTATTTTGATAGTTTCACAAGTGAGTTACATTTGATCTTGTGAAATTATCAAAATAGTTTGTGAAAATATCAATTCTCTATGACAATTGATATTTTCACAAATTATTTTGATAGTTCCACAAGTGAATTCCACTTGATCTTGTGAAATTATCAAAAAACCTTATAGAAATATCAATTCTATTTTTGTTATATATAATTAAAGTAATTTTGTCAACATAATTAAACGAAAGTTTATTATAACTGATTTATGATAATAAAGTTTTAATATTAAAATTAAATAAATCATCAGAAAATTTAATATTTTCGTAACAGCAAGACTAATAATAGAATATCGGGTATAACAATAGTCTACCACAGTCCAAACAATATTAATCATATGATCAAAATGTGTTCTTACCACACAATACCGCATTCCACACAATTATAACCCTAGACGATTATACAAATTCATGCATTCAAAAAATTAATTAAAAAATCATAATAGATAGAAGAATGATTTCTTTCCCTATAGCAGTGGACCCTGGCGGTGGTCTTATTTCGTACGTACATAGATAAAGTAATTACTCTCACAGGTATATTACTTTGAGCCGTTTTAATCTCTTAAGTAAAGTTCTTTTTGCAGAAAAGAGATCCTCTCAAACAAATTGTTGACTTTCAACCTGATTTGGACGGTAAAAGAATATACTATAATATTAGGGTTTGAAAAGAGTAGTGAAAAGGTCCTAACTCACCTCCCAAAATAGTGAAAAGGTCACCATTAGGGTCAGGGCCGATTAAATTACAATGTATAGAAAAATATTATTAAATCAATCACAGAATAAGGGGTTAGAGTGACCCGAAGGATCCCTAACCCCTAAGGTTAATTACTTAATATAGTGGTCTGTAACTTGTTTTATATTTGTTTTTAACTTTTTAAATTTTAATTTTTACAAATTAATTTAACGTATAGATATTGTTAAGATATTTCACACATAATGTAAATGTAATTGTGAAATGGGGATTGGGGGGCACTACACATGCTCATTTTCTGTGGCTTGTCATCTCCAACTCCCAATCTCCTCAATGGACAATGATGTAATTAAGATTATATAATTAATTAAGTAATGTCTTATAATTTTGTTCCAAATTATATAAGAACAAATTTTAAAGTATAAATATATGTACAAGGGAGTACTTCATTTTTCCGAGGATAAATTATCTTTTAATTTTTGTATATTTGTTACTCTTACATTTTGAACAGGAGGGGAATATTCTCAAAATGCATCTAATAATTGGTTACATGTGAATTTAATCCATACAACAACATCATAGAACAAAAAAACCAGGTGATAGTACTACTCTCTTAGTTATATAAATATATGTAACAAGTTTTTCTACATTCACATGTAATTCGTCAAAATCTATGAACCCACCTCAACTACTAATTCGTACCATGTCATGCAATTCCAGCTACAAATTTTAATTATATGAATATTTTATCACTCATGGACCATATTACATATAAAATTTTATATAATTTACGTGTATAAATATTAGCCTTACCTTTTGGGGCACCTAAGCATGCAAGCAACTGTCATCTCTGACAATTAATTAAAGCAGGACCAAAAATTCCATTGCAGGCTTTGTAGCATATAAACACTATGAGCCGAAACATACTGAAGATAACGCGGCTTCGAAAAAGCCAACATGTTTCATAATATCTGCTGAATAAATTAAATTGTTACAGACGTAGTACTGAAGTAGTTAGATATATCTATTTATGTCTATATTATAAAGTGTTCATCGACATACCGCTTGGTGTTATTATGTTATAATTTTTTAAAAAAAATTGTTCTTATAAATTTAAATACATTATTATTTTTGTTAATTATATATTATTATTTTATTTTTCTCACATTAACCTTTTTTTATTTTTTTATTTAATTATTTAAATTTTATAATATTTTATTTTATTTTATATAATTTATACATATACTGGTGTGTCACCGAATATCTTGTGGGTGTATGTAACTGTGTCAATGAATGATGTAGTGTATAACTAATTAATGGGGGCACGTTCCGACCTGACCAAATAAAAATACTTTTTTGTTTTTTAGTGAAACAAATATTTTATAGGTAGATGTTAGGGGTAAAATTTATACACATATGCTACACATAAATATTTGTATATATATGTGTTTGGTCATCATGAAGCAACCCATCAATATCAAGGAACAAATAGACTTAAAGTCCGAAGTCTTTCACAAATTGGTTCTCTAACAGGACCAATACACAAGGGGTCCTCGTTGCATTAACTAATGAGGAGTGAATTTTATACTTATGGTTTGAATATTTTTAATTTGATGAATTGTGGATTTTTAAGTATTTTATATTATTATTTTATAGGAAAAGGCTTGAAGGGGCAAAACTGACTTTTTCATAGCAAAGGAGCTGGGTAGGATCGGACTTGGGAGCTGCGGCGTCGTGTTTAAGTGCTGCAGCGCTGGAGGCTTTGGCGTTGCGACGCTATGTTAGAGGGTTGCGGCGCTGGGTTTGTTCGCTGGCGCTGGACTTGTTGATTTGTGGGTCATGCTGCATGTTGACTTCAAATTGGATTCAAACTCTACTAGGTTGCTAGAAGTATTATACAAATATTCATCTTGATGCTGCCAAGATAAATGGAAGCAAGGATTATTAATCAGATCTGAAGAGAAACAAAGGAATGATAGCAGAGATTGAAGGCTGAGATTGGGAACCGAGCGGCAATACAGATTTTTACTTCTAAACTTTTCTTTTATTCTTGTAATTTGAGGATGTTATTTAATTTTAAGATGATATTTTTTTATTTAGTTATGAATTAAAATTTTAGATTAAGATTGGAATGGAACCCGATCAAGAGAGAACCTGTAGTAATATTATTACGAATTGAATGAATTAATTAATGAAGAGCTTCAATACAATCTATATTTATAGGCCTAAGTACTCTCCTACATATACTTTAAGAGTAAGTCTAAGTGCACAAATTTTGTGCACAAACTCCATCCAAATCATCCAAAAGTGGGATTTGATACGAAAATTCGTATCAGACCTCATTTTTTAATAATATAAATAGAGTTCATGTTTGAGTTTGTGTAAAAAGTTTGTGTTTGTAAATTTATCCATACTTTAAAAATGATAATAAATAATTTTTCTGCATCTACTTCGAAAAGGATAATAAAACTATTAATTAATTTTCCTACAACTAGTTAATGGAAACTATTCTAACTAGATTTATTTGAAAAAAGGAAACTAATAAATAAAAATTAATAATATTAAACTAAAACTACTGAATTTTCTTAAATAAAAAATAAAAATATATCAAAAAATTAAAACTCCATAAATTATAAAATATATAAAAAAAATTAGTTTTTATTGATTTTTTTCCACCGCGTCATATATATTATAACAGAGGGAGTATTATGTATCAAAATTTTAGATTCGTTTCCTTATTGAAGTTTTATCAATCTATTGCTATAATTAAATTATATATAATTAGTATTTTGTTTTAAGTAGATTATATTATAATTTTATAAAATAAATAATTACGATTCTATATATTATCATTTATATAATATAATTTTAGAAGAAAATAACTTTCTTATGAAAATCATCCTACCTAATACTAACCTATTAATATTCTTAATGTATAAGTATAAATATAATTAAATTACCAATCATATGATTCAAATTTTAAGCCTGAAAATAAATAATAAGTATTTTATTCAGTAAATATCTATATATTATAATAAAATAATCAACAATATAATAAAGCTAGATTTTTTTGGGGTGCTTTTATCGGTCATTTAGAAACTAGATTAGATCATTTTACTTGAAAATGGTATAATTAACCATCATAAATCTATTTTGAACTTAAGTTGGATCACTTAATTATATAATCTTAATTACATGATTGGATGAGCATAATCTTAATTACAATTGCAATGCATGTATAGGAGATTTTACACACAGATCATTACTAGATCTTAATTGACTTGTTAAAATAAAAAAATAAAAGTAACTCAGATCACAATTTGTAGTTGACTCATCAGTACTTTTCTATTGTAATCAAATCGGGTTGAAAATGAGACTGACCCTACCTTCATATAAGGTGACCTTGTATCTTCACTTTCAAATTCTAACTTTGGTATGAAATTGTGACAGATATATTGTATACTATATGCTTTTACAGTCCAAATGAGGTTGAAAGTCAACGTTTCTGTTTGAGAAGATCTCTTTTCTGCAAAAAGAACTCGACTTAAATGATTAAAACGGCTCAAAGCGACAAATGAACAAGACCACCACCGTCCACCAGTGTCCACTGTTAATAGGAAAAAATCCTACTTCATTTTTTATTTCTTTTCCCTCTTCTGTTGAATGCATGAATTTGTACGAGACTCGAGGAATATAATTGTGTGGGATGTGTTATTTGATACGTTTTTATCATGAATAATACTATTTGAGATATAATAGAGTATTACTATACCAGATAGCCCATCGTTAGTGTTATTGTTGCGAAAATGTCGTATTTATTAGTGAAAATCACGATTTTTATTTCATTTTAATATTAGATTATAGATAAAGTACTTTAATATTATTTATATATATAAAAAAAGAAGTTAAAATTTTCATTTTCTAAGGGAATTAGCAAAATGATCAACATCATATTAACAAAATTTCACTATGATTTTGCCACTACTGATTGATGACTGGTGAGAAGTTTAGATCTTAAGAATCTAAGGATTTAATGATAGCGATGGGACATGCATACATAGTAGTGGAATCTACCCATATGATAAATATGAGAGTGATCACTTTTACATAAGAAGCACTTGGGGTTGTAGTTTGCTAGCATATATGTCTTATGAACAAATACAATTAACCTAGCTAATACATGCAACGTACGTAATTTGAACTTCCATTATCACGCATTAATAACCCATATGATAAACGTACATATATGAGAGTAACCAATAAACACTTAACTGGTTGTATTTTGCTAGCATCTTATAAACAAGGACAACCAAATGTAGCATCATTGCAACTTGCATTATCACCCTTTCGGCTGACTAGCCCATTTTCTTAATTCTTAGCAAATAAGAACACAAACAAACAATAGCAAAGAAAAATTATAAAAAAAACAATCACGCAATACATATTTTACATGGTTCATTCAAATATTGGAGCTCAGTCGAAAGTAAACTCAACATCATTATTTGAAGGAAAAAGAAACGTACATCATATATATGGTGTAGGTCTCATCTCCTTATATATTACGATAAAAGAAAATATTACTCATTTTAAAAGTATAAAATTATTCACTTCAAATAAAAATATTGAAAAATATTATACTTGAGTAACTTTATAATCATCCTCCCCACTGTGGGTATTTGTGTCTTCAGTTTGTCATTTTATTTACTAGGAAATCAGCAGTAAAGTCCATACAGAAGTAGACGATCGAACAGACTAACATTCTCCTCTTGATATACTCCTATTTTAGTGGAGTAATGCCCAAATTTCGAAACCACAATTAATAGTACATTAATATAATTAATGACGACATTAATGTTCATTTTTTTTCTCTTTATATGTTCTATGAAAAAATAATTTATCCATTAAGAATATTAATGACATTTTATCATCTCACTAGAGTTTTTTGACGGGGCTTAGTACGTACTAAAAATCCCTCATCTCCCTTTTTTCTATACTTGCATTTTAGCAACATATAATCTGTGTCGAAAAATTGGGAGCCAAAATCATATTATTTCAAGGTATTCACAGTTTCAAAAGCAGAGTAATTGACGTAGTAGAATATAGTTAGACTGTAACATTCTAACACAAATATAAATAAATTCTTATGCAAAAATAAAAGTAAGAAAAAGTAATTAATTCTCTAAGAGAAAACACAATATTATTATAAATTGAATTGTTAATTATATAAGAAGTTTCAAGACAATCTATATTTATAGGTTTAGGTACTTTCCTATATTTACTCTGAAAAAGATAATAAATAACTTTTCTAATCTATTTTAAAAAGGATAATAAAACTATTAATTAAAAATAGTAGTAAATCTAAATCCCACTAGATTTGCATAAAAAATAAATAAAAATACATTATATAGACTAAAACTCCATAAATAATCAAATATATGAAAATCCTGATTTTCATTGTAATTTTTCACTGCATCAGACTACTCTTCTTAGAAAATTTTAGCCTCAAATTTTAAAGTAAATGAGTATCAAGTACTAAGAACGAATCTTCAATAAATTTTCAGGAATAACAAGATTAGTAATTTCAAAATCCTAGAAGACTCGAGCAATCTCATGATTAATTTTGTCTATTTTAGCATCATAGTCCTTAGATTCTATGTCATCTTTGAAGCACTCCTTAGTAATAGGTGACTCGACAAGGATTTGAGATTCTTCAATTTTACTAACTTCAATTTCAAACTGAGTTTGTTCTGAAATAGTATCCTCTTCAATATCTAAAATTGGTTTTTCGTCAACTATAATATTTTCTTTGGATTTCTTCTTTGAGTATTTAAAAATTTCTAGGGTATGTAACATTAACCTTTACTCTTAAACAACTTTTGATACCTTAATGATTTTTTTAAACATGTAATCTTTCATTTGGTTAAACATTTTTGATATCGTATTTTCAACCTTCTGCATGGCCTTACGAACTTCTTTCATTTGCTTCTGGATATCAATGTATGGCTGAATAAAAAATTCATCATAATATCCCAAGTGTTTTGCAACCAATCTATCGAACGTAGAAATAATGAATGCAAAATCATAGGGAATAATTCGTGAATCATCAGAAATTTTACCCTTGACCAAGAATAAGTCTCACTCGTACCTCCATGCAATCTGGCAAAGTATATATTAGACCACGACGTTAATGCATATCCACTAAGTTTTTGCAAAATCAACTCGACTTTATCTTTTTCATAAATTCAATGATGATAAAAATATTTTTCAATACCAGACAACCAATGAATAAAATCTTTTATGACAAACTCAACCAATCGAAAATAACAAATGTCATCATAGAATGGAGCGCACATAAAATCCATACTTGGTTTTCTTGTACCCATAAGAATAGAATTCAAGTCAACCAAATAAAATATTTTCAATATGTATAAGGCTTCGGGGTATGGTATACAAGTATTTAAAATTTGAGTGCTGAAAAAATAACCTGAGAATAACTAAGAGGGATCAAATTGCACTTCCCAAAATTAGAACAAATCAAGATGTTAGCTTTTTTTCTCCTTCTTGCGCAATGATTTGTGGGACGGAGTTTCTAGTATTAATGTCACTCGATGGTGTTGTCGGCATGTTTGAAAGGCTTGAAGATCTGTAACACTTGCTATTTTCCATTTGAATCAAGGATGAAAATGTTCATTATTTTTCTTTTTCTTTTTTAACAAAAGATAAACAAAAACTACGCTCGACTAGGGGTGTTCATTTGGTTAAAATCGGACCGGTACCGAATGTATTCAAAACTCGATAACGGTTAAATCGATATACCGAATCGGTTTATCTGTTCGATACCGATTTTTTACCAAAAATAATAATAATAATAATAATAATAATAATAATAATAATAATAATAATAATTAATAATAATAATAATAATTATTATTATTATTATTATTATTATTATTATTATTATTATTATTATTATTATTAATTATTATTATTAAAAAAAATAGGATAACCGATACGGTCTGGGATATACCGGACCATCAAGCTCTGGACCAGTCACTTACACAAAAAAATCGATTGGATCGATTTTTTTGAACACTCGTACGCTCAACCCCGATCTAGGTAAAAAAATCATCACGAGTTACACAATTTTTGACTTTAGAATTTAGTTTTCATCAAAAATTAAAAAATCCTTGTGATAACCCATGAGGTTTTACTCAATTTGCTCCTTCAACCATAACCAATGGATACAGTTATCCAGGCTCTGACTAATTTGTTATTTCTCAGAGGCACAAAGTGATTTAAAGGGGGAGGGGAGGGGAGGGGGGGTTGAATAGATTTTTTAAAACTTTTTGCTTTTAATTACCAGTTTATAAATAAAACAAGTTAATATGTTTAAGCACAACAGAATATTTATTTGAAAATCCCCTTATAAAATTTTAATGAAAATCTCAGTTTTGAATTTAGTTAATTTATGTGGAAGACAATCACAAACAATTTAAAAAAAAAAGTACAAAAAGTAAAGTGCATAATTTGTAAAAGACACGGAGAAATTTTAAGTGTTTCGGAGCACAAAGATCTCCTAGTCCACTCTTCTGCAATCTGGCAGGGAATCCACTAAGGATATCTAGGAGTGTCTAAGATCTATTACAAGCTTGAATCACTAAGATTCTTTCAAGTCACTTAGTCTCGGTAGATGTCACAAGACAGGGTCACTCAGACCAGTTCACTAAGAACTCTTCAAGTCACTTAGACTTGGCAACACTGAGGTCACTAAGACCTGCAATCACAAGTAAAATGAGTGATTTGAGTAGCTGCTAAGTAGCTTTAAGTCCAATCAGTAATGACTTAGTAGCAGAACAAGTTGTTCTTGATCGTAGAGCAGAGCACTTAAAATTTGACAATAATTTGGTGTGTAATCTTTTTCTTATTCTCTTCTTTTCTTTTGAATCTTGTTGTCTTTTTATAATAGATCTTGAAATTTTTCCATTGACAAGTAGCCGTTACTCATTTAATGCGTTGATTCATGAAGATCTTTAATGTTGACATTAAGAAGTAAATGTTAGTTTGCTTTCGGCTATGTCTTCACATCAAATTACTAAAAATAGAAATCACGTGGACTGATGTTATATGGTCAAAATAACTGTTAGACACATCTCATTCTGTATTTCATTTGAAACAACTGATGGTCGACTATTGTTTTAAGATCTTCACTTATCAAACCTTCTCATTGTCAGGTTTATGTCAGACCTGATTGAACTTAACGAATTTCCTAATTGTATAGTTCCCCGAGAATTGTGGAATGTTTTGTTAACTTGGTCATATTTCAACCTTGTGTTTTGATAATGACTTTATGATAGAACTAAACTGTGCAGTTTTGTAGCCACGGGATTACAGCAACATACTAAAACCAGTACAAAAAACCAGAGAACAAACTGGATTAATGCAGAAGCTAGAAGAATATTTACAGTAAGCTGGATAACGACTTCGATTAATGCAGCAAATTTTCAAGATGTTCTGAACTGAAAATTATGAAGATTTGCTTCTAGGATTTCAATATAAGATCCTAGCTCTAATTATATCTCAATCAAGGTTCTAGGTTTTGCATGTTATATTTGCATTGCATTGATCATGGTGATAATTGTGAAAAAAATTAATTGGGCCTTCAAAATTAATTGTGTAAATATTTAATTAAGATTTCAAAAATAATAATGGTCAAATATTTACTAATGAGAGTTAAATTTAAAGGCTAAATTTTAATCCTTTCTAAAATTAGAAGAGTTAATTTGAAAATAGATTTTAATAGATAATTTCTAAATAAAATATATTACCATAAGTTTTGAAATTGGGATTTCTACTAATTTAACTTTCTATAATTTTCTTAATTAATAGAGCTATACATATTGCTTTATTACATGGAATAGTATTGGCCATTATGGAGATTACTTTATTACACGGGAATGAGTTATTCATTATAAAAACAAATGAATTTTATATGATTTAGGAATAACAATTTATGTTGACCGAAACTAGCTAAAGGGAATGGTATTTACATTATTTAATTGAGTTTTTCAATCCATGATTAAAGGGATGTGTTATGAACTGTTGAGTTTTCCATAAGTTGATTGGCTAATTAATATATATCTATCAAATCAATTTTGAAAAAGTTAATTATTTTATTCCTTCCCATAATTAGTGGAGTTAAACTATTAAACAAGATTTAAATACTCTTTATTTTTCTTATCTCAATAAATCTTGTTACCTTAAATCCTGGAATTGAATTTTCTATAATAATGGAAGTAATTAATTAATATTGGAAAGTGGTAAATTAAACATAATCATGCTTTCATAATTATAATGGTAAAATTCTTTTGAAAGAGTTGATTATTTAATTTTTTCATAAATAAATAAGTTAACCCAGAATTTTGGAAAGATTATGTCATAGGAGTGAATGGCTAAATCAATTAAGCTTTCCATATTTCTTTAAATTTGATTAAGTCAACCATGTATCTATTTTAAATCAATTAAAGGAACAAATATCATGGACTTAAAAAGGAATTTGTTGAATAACAGCTAGATAATGGGCTGAAAATCTTTTTTATATTAACCATTTTTGGATCATTATTGTAATCTACTAGAATCATATTATTTGTCTAACAGTAACATAGACATTATGCTTTGTCGAAGTGAGGTGATTATCTTTAACAGTAACATGAATATGATTAGGGGGATTAAAATATATCCATGTTAGTAAATATTCTAATTGATTCACATGTTTTCATAAGCTGCCAAATTGTATCATAATAGACCTACCTTTTTAAAGCAGTATGTTTTCCTAATAGTAACATGATTGGAATTATGGAATCAATTTGTACTCATGTTTGTTCCTTTCACACTGTAACGACTATGTACCTTCATATAGCTATATAATGAAAAGCCTTCTAAGCTAATAAGAGATAGAATATTGAGAATATACATTGATCATTCTAAAATCTTTATTCTACTCAAGTTATAATTCAAGTGAAGCATTATACAAGCTGCGTTATTCAAAGAAAAATCAATTTTATATACAGCTTTATGATTTGGGCTTAAATCTGTGATATTTTTCTTACTTTGATCATTGGATATTAGTTGAGCCTTGATTTGTTGATATAATTATTGTTTTGATCATAGTTCATATTGTATTAACTATCTTGTTGCTTTAAGGTTACTTAATAAACTAAGTGTGTAGTCTATTGGTTTGTTACAAACAAGTTCTAACTAAGCATAGGTGCTCAAAATCAGTAGAAGTACTCAAGGTAAGCATAAGTGCTTGGGGTGCACAAGGTGAACAAAAGTGTTCGGGGAAGATAAGTCCTCAAAGGTTGTAGGAACTTGTTTTATAAAAGGGGTATAATTGTAAACCAAGTTGATAAATAAAAGAGTCTCCAATACTAGTTGGTATTAGACATATATTAGGCCACTAGAGTAGAGGTTTGGGGCTGAACCACGTAAAAATCCCTTGTGTTCATATGGCTGGTTACTTAACATTATTCGTTCATTGCATGTTTTAATTTTGAATTGTAAAACACATTCTGAATACTTTGACATATATATTTCATGAGAAAATTATTTGTTTTAACTCAGGTTTTCATTTGCAACAAGTAAATTAATTTTTAAAATCGCTGCAGTAAATAGTTTACTGCTAGAATAATATAACCTACTGAATTAACCAATACAGTAGACTGTATCTGTAACAGATTTTTAAAACAACAAAAATTAGATATTGTTTGTTCCACACTTTCTTAGTGTGCCTATCTTAAATTTCATTTGGTATCAGAGCTTGGCTCTACTTATCTTAGTCTTAAAGGTGACTTATAGGGATAGATTCTATAATGGCACATTTCGGGAACTACATTCAAGAAGGATAATCAACAACTAGACCTCCATTGCTACTCGGAGCTAAAAATTACAACTTCTAAAAATTTCGCATGAGGATTTATCTTAAGAAATACCCTTGGGAATGGTAAGTTGTGGAGAATGGACCGGTTGTTCCACGAAAGAATGATGGCACTCCGAAATGGAGATCGACTCAACCGAGACTTACATGGTTGCCTATGATTCAAAAGCGACGAATACGCTCCTTAGTGGCATGGTGCAACCCAAGATTGACAAAGTATCTTCATGTAACACGGAAAAAGAAATATGGGACCCCTTGAAAGTGAGCCATGAAGGAACTTCAAAAGTTAGGGAAGTAAAGCTTAGTATGTTCATGCATGACTACAAAATATTCAAGCTTAAAAAAGATGAGACTATAAAGGAAGCACAAGCACGGTTTCTTACATTCATGAATTCATTAAAGCTACTTGACAAATCCATTCCAGAAAGCGAGATAAACCATAAGTTACTTTGGCCTATGCCCAAAAGGTTTGAATCAAAAGTAACAATTTTGCAAGATTCTACTAATATATCTATTATGGATACATTAACCTTATTTAGTGAATTTGAATAATATGAACATCAATTGAAAAGATATTATGATGAGGAGGAAACTCCTACAAAGAAATTGCTAGTTCTTAATGTAGGAAGTGAAGAAAAGTTAGACGATGACTCGGATGAAAAAATTGAAAGGTTATCGAGGAAGCTTAAAGGATTGATTCAAATAAAGAATAAAATAAAAAATGAAATAGCTTCAAACAAATTCAAAGGAAAGCAAAATGAAGATACTTGTTTCAAATGCGGGTGTTGTGAATTTATATATTGACAACTAATATGCAAGTGCACGCAATCAATAAGTAATATAGTGATAAATAGAGTGTCGAACTCACAGAAAATTAAAAATAATTATTAACCAATTACTAACTTTATATCACATTAATCTTAGTTAAATAGATGATTTAAAATTTATAAGATGAAACTAATTAGAATTAACAACTGAACTACTTAAATTAATAAAATACTAGGGTGTCAGAATCATATATTTGATATCACATTCCTAATATTCATACCCAATAAACTCTACTTTTTATCTCACACTAATTTGGTCTCTCGACTCTATTAGATGCGAAAAATAAAATCGGTTAAGTCCATTTAATTTATAAAATCATATCGTTAATTCTTCCACAGCCAAACATATATATAAAATCAAAACACTTAATATACCCACCAAAACACAGTTTATATCTGCTTTTAACAAATCATAAATTGAATCTAATAAATAATAATGAGAATCTAACTTTATTTTTATTCAATTAAAATAGGCATCCAATAGAAAGAATTATTTTTAACATTACAACACCAAATTTGTAAAATTAACTGGCATGAATATGTGAAATGGAATCAATCAAATATACTCATCCTCAATCCTAGAAAATAACCTAGCCTAGCATGCTTGAAATTAGAACACAAAACATAATTAAATAATGCATAACTAAAAAATAAATTATCCACAAATAATTCAATATCTTAAAATTATAAAAATAAAAGTAAAAGAAAAGAAATCAAATCTGTGTTTCGATATCCGTCTGTCACTCGAATCACAATCTTTAATCCCCAAGTTCCGCTTTTAATTCTTGAATTTTTTGCGTTGAATATTTGTTTTAAAAATAATAAAATCCTAATCCTAACTATGTTAAATATATTACTATCTATTCTAATCTATGTTAATATATGTTAATGTGACCTACATGATATATTTATAAGAGTACATTAATAATCCTAAGTAAAAGTGGGAAAAAAAATTCAATTAGAAATCAATTTAATGCAAAATAATTTATTTATGGAATTAACGCGTCAACCAAACTAGCCTTAAGCTGATCTGACCATGCTAGCTGCCTTAACCATGCGCGCATGGCACATGGACTGAATTCTCTAATGGAACGACGTCGTTCGGACTGCAGCCCCCAACACATATACGCCCACGCAATGTGCGGGGATTGATTCTCTGCTGGGTCTGCCAAACGGCGACACTTTGATGGATGCTCCTAACCCCTTTCAAGCAAGGCGTGTATGCCCTTGTCAACTTATTACGAAATTGCCACCAAATTGGTTAATTACCATGTTGCCATAAGTCGGTCGCTACTTATTTGCAGAAATGCCATCCACTTTAATTAACCTACAAAAATAAAATATAAATTAATTAAAAATAATAAGAATGCATAATAATAAATAAAGCACCTAAAATACTTAAAAATTCACAAATAATTAAGCCTAAAAATATTTAATAAATAAGTATAAAATTCACTTATCAGCGAGCGATCAGGTCACTTCAGAAAGGACTGCTTCAAATTAAAAGACAAATCAAGCTACAAAAAAAATAAAGCTCTTGTTACTTATAGTTATGATGGATCTGACGTGTAAGTTGATGCAAACGATGAAATAGCTCAAGTGTGTTTCATGGGAATTGCCAACGAATCAAGTGAGATAACCACTTTTGATTATAATTTTTTAAAACAAGAAAATAAAAAATTAAGAGAAAAGAATGTATACTTAAAGGACTTGGTAAATAGATTAATGAATGAAATTGATACATTAATAGATGAAAATAAAGAAATTAAAAAAGAGATATCATCTTAAGAGAAAAATATTTTAATTGCAAAAAATGATTTCTTAGAAAACCAAAATAAAATTATTCTTTTGAACAAGGTTAATTATTTGAATAATGAAGTTAAAAAATTAACCAAAGAAATAAAAATGAGATATATTTTGTATTGATGTTTTTAATGATAATACACATATTTAAAACACTTCAACTAATGAATTACAAGAAGAGATAAAATCATTAAAATCGTCATTAGCTAAATTTGTTTAAGGGGAAGAAAACTTAACTATCATGGTAGGTAAACAAAGACCTAGCTATGAAAAATAAGGAATTGGTTATAATCCAACACATAAAATGTAATGACCCGAAAATTCATAAAACAGATTAGTATGGTCTTGGTTGATTATTGTGATTTAAGGCTACGCTAACCCTTGGATAAGGAAGTAGTGGATAGTCGATTTGTGGAAATTATAACCTTTCGAGGATTCGAGCGAAAAATTTAGGTTAAGATATAAAACTAACTCTGGTAAAGTGATAGACGATCATTGGAAAGGAATTGGAGTCCTGTCACGAATAGGGATATGACAGTATTTGTAAAACAATGCCTATGTTAAGAAAATCGATGAGATTGTTCGGAGGGGCAGATGTTGTAAGGGTTTGAAAATTGACCAAACTTTAACCAAATGATGGTAGTGGTAATTCTGAGGATGAACTCATTTTTAGTAAGTCTAAAATTAAATCTGAGGAAGAGATGAATGAATAAGAATGACTAAGCATTTAACTTAATACGAATATTATGGTTAAAAGAGAATATTTTAATATAAATAAATGAATTTATTAAACAGTAATTGTAAATTTATGTGCGATTAATTTAAATCAGTGTATGATGGTTTGATTATTTAATTATGTGTTTATATAATTAAAAGAATTATAGGAAGGTTTAGTTAATGGGTTGATTAAGTTAATAGACCAACCTAGATTGTGTAATATCAAAGTTTGATAAGGATAATGAGCTAGGTGATGATTTAATTAACTTGGTAAATAACAAGCTAAATTTGAGGTATAAATTAATTAAGGTGGTTATTAATTTATGAGAAAGCGTAAATATTAAAAATGTTATTTATTTTCATTTGGAAAATTGTTAATAGCGAATTATTAATATTTTAATTCCACTAGGAATTTAATAATTTGGATTTGTCAAATTGATTTATTAGTTTGCCCAATGTAATTTAATTAAAGGCTCAACGTGAGTTAAAAAGAAGCCCAATGGTGAAATTAGTTATTAAGCCCGATGATTTAATTATCAAGGCCCAAAACCTAATGCAATGAATTAATTTCGGTAGCCCAACTTGGAGTTCAATTAATTTAATGGTTGGGAGCCATAAAGGATTTCATCTAGTAGCCTAAATGGATGTAAATTGGGAGCCCAAACATAATTAATTATGTAGCCCAATGAAAGTTAATACATAGTCAAATGTATAGCCCAATATAAGTCAAATGTGGGTCAAGGATGATGCAAATTGATATATGTACATATATATATGTATATATATCATCAATTAGGCAATAAAATAAAAATCAAAAATGGATGGAAATGAGAGGGAAAGTGCCAGCCAAAGGGAGGGGGGGGGGGGAACCAAGAAGGTGCAAAGCTCAAGAAAGTGCATAGATAACATACTCCCTTAATTCACTACAATGCAAAGGTCAAATTCCTTTTTTTATGGATCTTGTTTGTGCATATATTGGTAAAATATGATAGATATACATTCTATATGTATATCACTAGCTAAGTAAAGGGAATTGAGAGAAAGTTAGTCATTTAATTTATTTTTAAGTATTGGAGAAGAGAAATGAAAAGCTAGAGAGAAAAGAGATAAGCCATGGAAGAGAAGCAAGATCCTTGATGCTTGGATGATTTGATGAAGAAGAAGCAAGGGTTAAAGTTAGAGGCCTCTTGATGGTGAAGCTTTATAGCTATGAAAGGGAATCATCCAAGCTTGGTAAAGTTTCTAGCAAAGAGGATCATCAACTAAAGGTTCAAATTTATTTAAAACCCTAGTTTTGTGTTTTCTTTGCTCTATATTTAAATTTAACGGTAGAAAACCTTTTTCAAAGCTCTTGATGCTTAAATCCATGCTAGACTAGTATATCTAGAGTTTAATGGGTTTAACATAAGTTTTTGTATTCATTTATGTGGAAGAGTTTAATAAAACATGAAAGCGGTTTTCGCCGAAAAAACTTTAAACGGAGCAACCGGTTCCCGAATTTAATGTTCACGTTCCGTAAGTCGTATTCATGATCCATAAATTTTGGGTGGTAGTACTATGAGATAAGAAGATATTTCAAGTGGAACAACTAAAAAATATTAAACGAGCTATCCGTGGTGATTTTTCTCGTAAAACAGTCTACTATCGAAAAATACCCGAAAATATTCTGTCCAGAAATTTGCACGGCCTGTTTTGGCCACCTATACAGTTCTAAAAATTCTGGAACTTTTATAAATGATTTTATATGGGATAAATCAGCCACTGTCCAAAAATGAGCTCCATCCGACCCCGGATGAGTGAGTTATAACCCGACGTTTCTTTACATTTTAAAAGAGAACTACAGTTATAACCTGAAATGTATCACTCCAAAAATTATGAAATTGTTATTGGAGGTACTCTATGACGACAGAAAGCTACCTTATAAATTTCAGAAATTTCTAATAAAAACTCAATTTTTAATTATTACTGTCATTTTTGGACAGAAATAACTATTTAAAAATAGTAAATAAAGTTGAAAAATTAAACGAAAATTATCTTGTGTATGGAATGAAATATAATAAATATATCCAATTGTTATAAAAATAATAAATTAATTAAGTATTTTTTTTGATAAATATGAAGGACTTAAGAAAAATAAGGATAAAAGAATAAAATAATTATGTATTATTAAATTTTAATTAAATAATACATAAAGGTTATTATTTATTATTTAAATAATATTAAATAATAAATAAAGTAAATAAAAAGAATTTAGTTAATTATTTATTATTTATATACTAAATAATAAATAAAGTAAAGGAGTATATAAAGTTGATAAAATAATTATTTATTATTTACTTAATATTAAATAATAAATAATGGTGATTAGTTATTTAATTATTATTATTAAATAATAATTAAAGGGAGATAAAGTTAATAAGGTAATTATTTATTATTTAATTAATATTAAATAATGAATAAGGATAATTAGTTAATTAATTATTATTTAAATAATATTAAATAATAATTAAAGAAAGATAAAGATAATAAGATAATTATTTATTAATAAGGATGATTAATTATTTAATTATTGTCTAAAGGAAGTTAAATAGTAATTAAAGGAATGTAAAGTGAATAAAGTGATCATTTGTTATTTAATTAATATTAAATAATAAATAGGAGTAATTAATTAATTATTTATTATTTATATTAAATAATAATTAAAGAGAAATGAGGATAATTAATTAATTATTATGATATTAAATAATAATTAAAGTGAATTAAGGTTAATAAAATAATTGTTATGTAATGCTAAATAACAAGTAAAGTTAATTATTTATTTAATATTAAATAAATAATGTGAGGGAATTAAGGAAATAATTATTTATGCGAAGATAAATAAACAAGTAAAGTTAAGTGAGTTAATTATTTATTGAATAAATAATGTGAAGAAATTAAAAGAATAAGGAGGTGATTAAACAATGTACATTTAATTGTTTATGCCTTTAAAGATTATAAAAGGAGTAAATGATAATAGTAAGTGATGAAATATTATTAAATGATTAATAATATTGGTAATTGGGTGAATATTATTAAGGGCTTAATAATATTAGTAATCAATTAAGATGTTGTCCAGTAATTTGGGTAGCGCTGGTAATTTAGTGATGTATTATTATTGAATAATAATACTAATCGAATTTTAAAATATTATCTAAGGAGGATAATATTGTCTTATAAATTATGAGTTGATAAATAGGGATTTCTTTGTTGTAGAGTCAATTCCTTTGTGAATGACAGCTGAGTCCCTATACGTTTTACTGATTGACAAATAAGCATATTAGGTCTTTCGGAGGCGGTAATTTAATTTGTATGAGCATTAGTGATGGAACGTAGATTTCAGACTGGTAGCGTAAGTCAATGCGCATATCAAGCAAGTTTTTCAATACTATATGATATTCTTGCAAACCTATTGTTATATGCATAAATTATTATGTGTGCACTTATCGTATGTGCTAATTGATTTCTAAATATGCCTGTGTACAGTCATATGATATTAATAGTTGTTATAAAATTAATGTTATGAGTAGAAATGTATTATATGAGTTATAAAACTTGGAAATATTGACATGCATGGTAAGCATGAGTTAATTGTATAAATGCAAAGCATGATAAGCATGATGCCTATATAAATGTAAAGCATGGAGCATAAAGCATGAATTAAATGTGACATATGTGTTATGTGTTAGTTGTTAGACTTATTGAGCTGTCGTGCTCACTCTTGCTAAAAATAAACATTTTCAGATACGTGCGAGTTATTCGGAGGTTCACATACAGATCACGGAACAGGAATGCGTGCTGACTTTCACAATTGATATATATTTTGATAAACCTTTTTGGGGGTAAATAGTGTTACGATATGGTAAGAATTGATTAGTGAAATGTTTGTATGACATTCGCATACGCTAAACACTTGTATCATTACAAGTCACTAAGGATTCATTGATGTATAATATATCATAATAGATATGATCTACGTTGCTTAAAGTATGTAACGAGGAGATATTGAATCAACAGATATATTGAAAGTTGATTAATGAGTTGTATATACTTACATATTTAAAATAGACTAGGTCATACTATACTTGATCTGAGATCTATTATAATTTAATAAAGATTGCGATTCTGAGACAGAAAAATTGTGAAGTTTTAAATAACTTTGTTTTAAACAACAATAATATGGTTGTAGGTTATGAATGAAGTTGTAATAGTTCTAAAAATAAACTAGTTGTATCAATTATATTATTGAGGCATATTGTGAATTTAAGTACAAGGTTGTACACTAACGCACTGGATCCGCCATGGCCAATACGGGGAAGGAATTACGGGGCGTTACATAAAAAGAGTGATGTAAAAATGTTAAAATCTAGATCACATGTTAAATTAAATTATTGCTCTCCTTTTATTACTTGCAAAAATTATAGAATTAAAGAACATTTAAATGTTAATTGCAATAAGAAGATTAAGAATGTAAAGATTAAGAAAAGTGATTTGCATACGACTACCCCAAGTGGACCCAAAAAGATATGGGTACCAAAAAGATAAATTTTATTTTTATCAGGTTTGTCTCAAAGCAAAGGTTCCTTCTCAAAACTGTTGCAGTAAAACAGACAATTCAGAACAGTATACTGGATACAGAGAAGCAGCAAACTGGATTAACAAAACAGAATGAACAGGAAATAAATCAGTAGAAAGAAATGAAGAGCCTTAAAATTTTGATCCTTTTCAGCATGAAAAACATGTGGGCAGTACATCAATGCATAAAATAACAAAATACATCAATAATCATCCTCCAGAGAATATCATTAGTGATATAAACAAAGGGGGAGACTTACTTGATTTACTTGCATTGAAACATATTGATTAAATGCTTAATTGATCTACATGTGCATAATTATAGTATGTGTTTAAGTTGTTTTGCTAATCATATGCATGATTTATTAATATAAGTTTCCTAGTCTAATTGAGGCTAATATTTATTGAATATTTAAATGGAACTAAATGAGTTAATTATGTATTTTACTATGCTAAAATATATATGTGCTACAAGGTAGTTTATTCTTTTGACTAATAACAAAGGAGGAGAAAAATTAGAATTGGAGTTTAATTAGAGTTACATGAATTTTTCATGGATATTTGATTATAACTCTCTATTTGTTATGACAAAGGGATGCCATTAAAACTGTGTGAAGTTTGACATTTGATGATTTTATATGCACTACTTGGTTATTAATTCTTTTTGTATGATGACAAAGGGGGAGAGATATACTTGACTATTATATTGCTTATTGGGTACTTGACTGTTATATTGGCTTGTTGTGGTTGCTCTTAAAATATCAATTATGCTACATATTATTGATTTTACATAAATGCATGATTTTAGGGGAGCTATATTTATTGTGTTTTCATTATCAAAAAGGGGGGAAATGTTGACTTGGTCATATTCTAACCTTGTGTTTTGATGATGACTTTATGATAGAACTAAACTGTGCAGTTTTGTAGTTACAGGATTAAAGCAGTATACTAAAATCAGTACAGCAAACCGGAGAACAAACTGGATTAATGCAGATGCTAGTAAAATATATACAACAAGCTTGATAACGAACTGGATTAATGCAACAGGTTTTCAAGATGTTCTGAGCTGAAAATTATGAAGATTTGCTTCTAAAATTTCAATGTAAGATCCTAACTCTAATTATATCTCAATCAAGGTTCTAGGTTTTGCATGTTATATTTGCATTGCATTGATCATGGTAATAATTGTGGAAATAATTGATAAGGCTTTCAAAATTAATTGAGAAAATATTTAATTAAACTTTCAAAAATAATAATGGTCAAATATTTACTAATTGAAATTAAATTAAAAGGCTAAATTTTAATCCTTTATCAAATTAGAAGAGTTAATTTGAAAAAAGATTTTAATAAATACTTTCTAAATAAAATTTATTACCATAAGTTTTGAAATTGGGATTTCTACTAATTTAACTTTCTACAATTTTCTTAATTAATGGAGCTAAACATATTACTTTATTATATGGAATAGTGTTGACTAATATTGAGATTACTTTATTACATGGGAATGGGTTGTTCATTATTAAAGCAAATGAATTTTATATGATTTAGGAACAACAATCCATGTTGACCGAAACTTGCTAAAAGGAATGGTCTTTACATTATTTAATTGAGTTTTTCAATCCATGATTAAAGGGATGTGTTATGAACTGTTGAGTTTTACATAAGTTGATTGGGCTAATTAATATATATTTATTAAATCAATTTTGAAGAGTTAATTATTTTATTCCTTCCCATAATTAGTGGAGTTAAAGTAATAAACAAGATTTAAATACTCCTTATTTTTCTTATCTCAATAAATCTTGTTACCTTAAATATTGGAATTGAATTTTCTATAATAATGGAAGTAATTATTATTGCTTCTATCTTAGTTCATATTGTATTAACTATCTTATTGTTTTAAGGTTATTTGATAGATTAAGTGTGTAGTCTATTGGGTTGTTACAAACAAGTTTCAAGTGAGCATAGGTGCTCAAAGTGATTAGAAGTACTCAAGGTAAACATAAGTGCTTGGGGTGCATAGGGGCACAAGGTAAACAAAAGTGTTCGGGGAGGATAAGTCCTTAAATGTTGTAGGTACTTGTTTCATAAAAGAGGTATAATTGTAAACCAAGTTGATAAATAAAAGAGTCTCCAATACTAGTTAGTATTAGACATGGATTAGGCCACTAGAGTAGAGGTTAGGGGTCGAACCACGTAAAAATCCCTTGTGTTCATTACATGTTCTAATTTTGGTTGAATGTTTAACATTATTTATTCATTACATGTTCTAATTTTGAATTGTAAAACACATTCTGAATACTTTAACATATATATTTCATGAGAAAATTATTTGTTTTAATTCAGGTCTTCAGTTGGTACAAGTAAATTAATTTTTAAAATCGCTGCAGTAAACAGTTTGCTACAAGAATAATATAACCTACTGAATTAAACAATACAGTAGACTGTATTCGTAACAGATTTTTAAAACCACAAAAATTGGATATTGTTTTCTCCATACTTATTCAACCCCCCCCCCCCCCCCTTTAAATGTGTCTATCTTAAATTTCATGTTTAAGTTGGCTCTACGACCAGCTCTACGATCTACAGGCTACATGATTTTCATATAACTTTACGATCCTGAAGTGAGCTCTATAACTTTCAACTTTGCTCTACGAACTCTGAGGTTGCTTATGATCTTCAATTTTCTTGTGATTCTTCAGAGTTGACTCACGAGTTTGTCATGCTTTATGACCAGAGTATATTCTGTGATCATTTTATGGCTTTACAAACTCAAGATGAACTCTGTTTTCGTTAAGCAATAGAATAACTTTTTAATTTCTTATAATCTATATAACCAAATTTTCTTCATAAATCAACCTAACAAGTTTGATCTTCTACTTTAAATCCTTGTACATCAATTTTCATTTAAGGACTGTACAAAAGTGACGAGTTACAAATATACATTATCGATCAAATCATTCAACTATGCATTTGTACTAATAATCTCCTATTTGATGATGACAAAACCTGCAGTTTAAAACATTCATCATTTCTAAAATGCCTAGTGCTTAAATTTAAATATAACTTAAGATGTAATGAGCAAACACATTTCTAGAGAGAAAGAATGAATTTATTGATTTAAGGTAAACTTACAAAAAGTTCAAAAATTACACTTACAAGTATATCTCCTGACAAATATTCCTTTATTCTCCCCCTTAGTTCAATTTCTCTTCCTTTTACTCATCAAAGGATTTTGTCATTCAACTTCTTTTCTCGTTGAATAAGCTTTTCTTGATTCATCACTTCTTCTTTGGAGCTCTTCAGTAGATACTCTTGGACCAAGATCAGGCATGTATATTGGATCATTTGGAAGTTGAGCGTTTGACATAGATACTCCACTTAACGATTCTCCCTTTATTGAAGACGATTGTCCATGGTCCAAAGGTATAGCTTGAGGAAGTGAAGGATATTGAATTGATGATTGTTGTTGTTGTTTACTACTCCTCTCCCCCTAAGAGTGACCTTGAGCAGGACGATGACTTTTCTCCCCCATTTTGATCTCGCGATGATGTTATGTCATCTCTATTTTCTTTTAACCACGATGTCGCTTATTCACTCTGTTGAAGCACAAGTGTCATTGCATCATCTGTTTTCTTTATAGACTCGTCATGTTATTACATTAATGGGTGATCAGTTGCCTGAATTTAGTGAGAGAGATGCTCAGATCAATGATTTTATTGGAGAGAAACATAATACACTTGTCATGTGATTATTAGAGTTCAAGAATAACCTCTTTATGATCTATAATTTTCTTCAAGAAGATTTCATCCCTTTGGTGGAGACTGTCTGCAATAGTTTTAAACATTTCTTTCATTTTGTTTCCAAACTCTTTTCCCATTTTCCCAGGGACTTGAGATGTAGAAATGGCTAGTGTGCTCAATTTTCGATGAATATCAAGATAATTTTCTTCAAGATCTTTATTGAAGTCCTCAACCAAGAGGGTCATCAAATCAGCTCTTGAAGGGTAACATAGAGACACGTTCAAAATTTTGTTATAACAAAGGGTATGTTTCTTCCTTATCACTTCAAAAGATATTTGATATGGCAAGAGTAAGATCAAAATATTCATTTGCGGAAGAGGAAGGTATATCTATATGGGATATTTCTTGTTGTACATGGGAGTCAGTATAATTAGAAGTTTGGGAGTCAATCGTAGGGTGTTGAGACTCTATGATTAAAGAAGATTGAGGAGAAGGTGACTTTGATTGTAAATGTACAGGTGAAGTGGGAGGTGGAGAAGAGATATAAATAGGAAAAGATGTATTTAGAATCTCTTCAGGGATAGATGATTCTTCATAGGGTGAGTTAGTATTTTGTACATTGATCGTAGGGTTTTGGGGCTCTATGATAGGAAATACAGAATATGGACTTAACGATTGCTCAACAATTGTAGAATTGAACTCTATGAGTGCGGCATCGCAATGAAAGAATGAAGTAATTATGGATTAGGTGAGGAAGAAATATGGAATGAAAGTGAACTTGTGATGTATACCTGATGTAGAAGCTTAATTGGTAAGTGTTCTAGTGGCATAGTTCAGAATTCTAAGAAAATTTTAATAAAAGCTTAACTTTTGGAAATCTGGTGAAGTTCCAACTGATGGAGCTTTGGTCTCCCTCTGTAAATTTTTTCAATAAAGGCAATAATGGCAAGAAATAAAGTAGTAGATCACTTATACTATTAAAAATGGTAGTCTTCCTGTCCATTTCAATTTCAATGTTGGAGAAACAGTTGAAGAGCTCATCAGTGCTCATAACTACTACTATCATTCTTCTAGTACCTCTTCTTATGAACTTATCTGGAAGGCCTGCATTCAAATTTTCTTTAGCTCAAGAACAATATGCATCCTTACTCCCCCTGATGATGATGAAGATGATACTTGAGTGATCCTTTGTTGCTCCCCCTTAGAGTCTAGATCATTTGGCTTTATAATCATAGGGTTGGATTATTTGCTGATGTCATAATCCACATACTCGATCTGTGTAAGGACAAGTGAATCATCAAAAGAACTGAGGATTGGTTTCTCCCCCTCTTCTTCTTCTTTCTGGAATATTTCTGGAATTGCTTTCTTTCTTATCTTCTTCTCTTTCTTCTTCTTTTTCTTCTCATCCTTCTTTAGTTTCTTCTCAACCATGTGCACCAATCTTCGTCTCCTTTTATTTGGCTCAGGTGTGGATTCCTTCACAGCCATTATTTTACCATCTTTTGGCTCTGGCTCAATAGCCATCTCAGCCACTTGATCTATAATTATTGGCTCAGGCTCAACACCTTTCCCAGCCATTACTTCAGCTGCATCTTCAATCTACTTAATAATCAAAGCATCAACTGGCTCTATGATTGTTTTTGAGTCTTCTATTTCAATCAGCTTGTCAGACTTGACCATTTTAGCAGCTCTGTTCTTCTCGATCTGTTTCTTATCCCACTCAGCAAGGGATAGTCCTTCTTTTGCTGCAACTTCAATATCTTGATGATCAATTTCTTCACATATTTCTTCAGTCATTTCTCTTTTAGTCTTCTGATGAGGCTTAGCAATAGTTTTTCTAAGCCTTTTACCTTTCCACCCTTTTTTTTACAATATTTGTTAGATCATCATAACTTTTCTTAGCCACTAAAATGCTTGATTCATCCTGTGAATCCTCAGCAACTTTTTTTCTTCTTTATATTTTCTTCACTTTCTTCGTCAGTGGTTTCTCAGCAGTTAAGGTCAATGCCTCAGGCATTTAGGGTGTATCAGACCCTTAAGAGGCTTCCTCTTGTATCTCTGCCATTTTTCTCTTCTTTTTTTTTTTTTTTTTTTGTAGGGGTTGACTTCTGGACCTCACTGATGATCCCCTCACTGCCTTCAGATTGTTTTGATTTAAGAATCTCAACTAGGTTCCTTTTCCAGTTGTTAAGCAGCCTCTTGGTAATCTTTTTGTTGACATTAAGGACATTACTTTCATTGTCCTCAAGAGCCTTCTTCATCACTTTCTTTAGCAAAATGCTAATGAATCTTCCATAGAACATCTTTAGCAAAGGTTTTCCATCCTTAGCTTTCTTTTTGGCATCTCCAAACAATTTAGCAATCCATTCCATCAAAATATTACCGAAGTTAATATGTTTCTCCAATACAATAGCAGGCATAATTTTTAGCTATAACTCACTGACAAAATCATAAGCTAAGTCTTTGTATAGTATACACTTGCCTACGATGTCGACAAGAAACTCATATTGTTGAGGGAATTCTTTTTTCTTTATCCCTTTTAGTTGTGGGTTTTTCTTATATTAATTCCATCTTTCTCAGTCCTTCTTCCACTCTACAAACTGAAGAAGTTGTTCAACAAGAACCTGATCTTAAAGAACTCAGACAAGAAGACACAATAACTAATGTCCCAATTGGAAGCAGATGGGTAAAAGATTACACCCAAGATCTAATCATTGGAGATCCTATTGCTAGAACCAGGATAAGATCAGCTACTCAAAATGAATATTTATACTTGTGCTTTTTATCATAGATGGAACCGAAAAGAATCGAAGAAGCCTTGGGAGATTCAAACTGGATTGAGGCTATGCAGGAAGAGTTGAATCAATTTGAAAGAAGCAAGGTGTGGAGACTGGTTTCAAGACCAAAAGATTATCCAATTGTTGGTACCAAGTCGGTATTTAGAAACAATTAAGATGGATAAAGATGGGGTGATCATAAGAAACAAGGCAAGGCTAGCTGGTAGCAAAATGATATTCACAGGAAGAAGGAATCGAAAATGATGAGACCTTTTCTCTTGTTGCCAAACTAGAAGCTATCAGAATGTTTCTTGCATATGTTGCACACATGGAATTCAAAGCGTTTCAGATGGTTTATGTTGTAAACTTTCACAATTGTAAACTTTAAGAAGAGGTCTATGTTGAATAACCCCCAGTTTTATCTATCCAATCTTTTCTGATTATGTATATAAGTTAGGTAAAGCTTTATATGGACTAAAACAAGCACCTAGGACATGGTATGAAACACTAACTAGTTTTTTTATTAAAAAATAATTCACTAGAGGTATGGTAGACACCACTCTATTCCTTAGGAAGCAAAAAGGATAGAACATTGTTAGTACAAATTTATGTAGATGACATTATATTAGATTTTACTGACACAAAATTATGTTAGAGATTTGCTAAGTTTATGCAAAGTAAGTTCGAAATGAACATGATGGGTGAGCTGAACTACTTTTTTAAACTTCAAGTGAAGTAAACTGATGAAAAAAAATTTCATCAATCAAGTTAAGTGCATTAACGACTTACTTAAGAAGTATGATATGAAATCAGCCTCTCCCATGAAGACTCCAATAGCCTCTGCAACAAAGCTTGACAAGGATGAGAAAGGTAAAAATATTGATACAACTCAATACAGATGTATGATAGGATCTCTCACGCACTTAACTGCAATGAGACCATATATCATATTTGCTACCTGTATTTGTGCTAGATTTTAAGTTAACCCTAAGAGTCACACTTATAGTTGTTAAAAGGATTTTCGGATATCTCAAGGACATTCCATATTTAGGACTATGACATCACAAGGAGTCACCCTTTGATCTAATAGGGTATTTGGATGCTAATTTTACAGGATATAAATTAAATAGGAAAAACAATAGTGGTACTTGTCAAATGTTGGGAAACAGACTTATTTCATGGTTTTGCAAGAAGCAGCATTATGTATCAACTTCAACAGCAGAAGCTAAGTATATTGTTGTTGGAAGCTATTATGCTCAAATTTTATAGATAAGAACCAACTTGCTGGCTATGGATTTAAATTCAAATATGTTCCTATATTTTGTAAAAATACAAGTGACATATCCAACACTCATAATCTTGTCATGCATTTTAGGACCAAACATATAAACATCAGATATCATTTTATCAGAGATCATGTTCAAAATGAAAATATCTTTTTACATTTCATATCTACTAAAAATCAACTCGCTGATGTTTTTACCAAACATTTAGATGAATCCAAATTTAATAAGCTTATTAGTGAGTTTAGGAATGTTGAATTTACATTCTTAATATTATGCTCTGTAAAATACTAACTTTGCAGGAAGAATTATTAACTAAAAGCAGAGTTCATAGAATGAAACTAAAGTTGCAGAATGAGAACAATCGTAATGTTAAAAGTTCATTCCACGTCATCTATCAAATCGTTAAGTTAGAAATCCAAAAGTTACAGCGCGTGCAAAATAAATGCAGGCGAGGCGAATGAGACATAAAAGTAACTACACTACAGCTATTGTAAAGACCCCAAATCTGGGTCCCTTGAACCTCGAATCTGGTTCGTCACTGTACAACATTTTCCTTATCATTCATGACTTACAACAATATTACAATTGCTAAATAATTATTTATTTAAAGCTTTACAACATCTCTTTCTATTCCAGAATCACAATCTTTTCAACTTCTTAATATGTCTCAATATCATACATGATATGAGTTCATTTTATTATAATCAATTTGAGTATTTAAACACTCACAATACACACTAATCATTTATTTAATTCCACAATCATTTTACCTGTCAAATTCAGACTCATAACCACAACAATCACTTAAACTTTCGATGAAAGTAACATTCACTCCTAATCCTTGATCTTTAATGAAATCCTCGGATATTTTACACTTATCTAGAAGTGTTAGTTTTATAACAAGAATGAGCATGACGGCTCAACAAGTTTAACAGTTACACATAACACATTGCATGCTTCACATGTTATACATACTCTGTATTTTATTCCTACTCCATGCTTTTTATTTTATGAATGCTTCATACTTCTTATACATCACATATAATACACAACTAGCCTCTATCAAATCATGCTTCATATTTTGCACATATTTCACATGTAAATATACTTCATGCTTTTCACATACTTCACATATACTCATACTTTATTGGCTTCACATAACATAAATAAGCTCAATATATCTTCATATCAACCATTTAATATCATGTTGTAGTCTAACAATACACATAGGAGCAAGTTTTGAAAATTTTATCTAGTTCGTTTCTATCATTTACGCTTATTTTGCGTCTTTCGTTCAACCTACAATTTATATATGAAATTGACATCATCATTAGTTACACTAATTATTACTTAGTCTTTATATAAGACTTTAACTTCAAATTATTAACTCTTAAGATATCCGACAAACGAATCCTTAAGTTCCGGACAAAAATCCTAGCCCAAAATATAGTTCAGACATGTCGGGTACGCTTAACTAACTTACGCCTTCACTACACATTCTTCGAACGACCCACTTTTAATAAATTGTCTAAATTAGTTACAAATTGACTATTTACATTGGTTTAATTCAATTAAACTTTCTTTTTTTACATAACTTAATGATTTAGACATTTAATAATATACCAAATACCTCAAAATATTATCTACATTTGATAATATACAACTACATTCAAATATTATTAATCATTTAATAATATTTTAATCACTTATTAATATTATTAACCATTTAATCTCTAACTAATATTATTAATCATTTAATAATATTTTAATCATTTATTAATATTATTAACCATTTAATAATATTTTAATCACTTATTAATATTATTAATCATTTAATAATATTTTAATCTCTTACTAATATTATTAATTATTTAATAATATTTTAATCATTTATTAATATTATTAACCATTTATTAATATTTTAATCATTTATTAATATTATTAACCATTTAATAATATTTTAATCACTTATTAATGTTATTAACCATTTAATAATATTTTAATCACTTATTAATATTATTAACTACTTAATAATATTTTAATCTCTTACTAATATTATTAATCATTTAATAATATTTTAATCATTTATTAATATTATTAATCATGTAATGATATTTTAATCATTTACAAATGTTATTAATCATTTAACAATATTTTAATCACATACTAGTATTATTCACCATTTAATAATATTTTAATATTTTTCAAATAATACCAATAGTTAACTTTTTAATTGTGTTAACCTTAAACTTTATTTTAAATATTTAACTATCATTTAGTCACTAATAGACTTCATATATATTGGTTTAGTATTTAAACATATTCATTTTATACTTATTTCAACTTAAATTTTCACAAAAAACTCGACCCGGTTCGACCTGACCCAGACAGCTAAAACTTGTTCTGGGCAGTGTGTTTTGATCGCTGCGGCAGTGAGCTAAAATTGAAAAATCCTATTTTGTGGACTACTCGACCCTCATTCACTCAAACTACCATAACTTCTTCATTTTAAAATATTTTTAAGTGATTCTTGAGTCCATTCTCATTAGAATTTTCCCCTACAACTTCTTTTTATATCACAAATCAAAATTTTAAACGGAAGTAGGCGTAAAATCGCTTATAAGGACAGAATGAAAATTAACTTCATAAATTCTTGATTCGATTAGTTGAAACATAATGTTACAAGCATTATTTGCTAGACCATCATGTTTTATGACTCTACATATATCATATACATAACATACATCATATATAACTCCTCTAATTCAAACATTTAACAACATAAAATAAAAAGATCAAGGTTAAGAAAACTTTTAACCTTCTAAATGATATTTTTCTTGCTAAAGCTTTGCTAGGACTTCTCCTCTTCTTGAATGAATCTCTAGAACAATATCTCCAACTTATAATACTTAGAAGTACTCTCAAACATGCTCTCTAGCTTTTCTCTCAAAGCTCTAGAGCTCTCTCTATATTTCTATACCTGAAAGCTAACAAATGACCAACAAATTTTTCTAAGCTTGGGAATGCTCTTATTTATAGACTTCTAGGAATACATCATTAACTTTCTTAATCATATAACATTGATGAATTTAAAGCTCTAATTAGGATTACTATAGCATGGAATGACCACTCAATAGACACTTTGATTGACTAAATGAATGACTAGGGTAGTTGGGGGTTGTTGAACCACTTTGTACTTAAAATTCACCAAATAAGCAAGTTTCAAATCCACGTGGGGCCCAAAATTCAGGAATAGCTCCATAAATACTTTATTTTGGCTTTATTTTTATGTCATATATAATTATATAAGTATCCATATATATATACACCAATATATGTATACATATTCACCTATACATGTACATTGGGCTCCACTTTGGACCTTAGAATTAATTTTAATTGGACTTTGAATTACCATTGTTTGGGCTCAACAATTTAATTTATTTGGGCTACTATATTAATTCATTTAAGTCATCACACTTGAGCTCCCAACAATTAAATCAATTGGCTAACTATGATACTTGAAATATAAACAAGTATTGGGCTAGTTTACATTAATTTGAACTCATCATATATTTTATATATGGTTCACTAATTAAATCATATAAAGTTACCTCATTGAGCTCATTAAGTAAACACATTAGTTTAATTACATAATCCAATTAGACTTGTCATTTATAAGTCAATTGGACTACTTAATTGAGTTAGTTTACAAAACACTATCACTTACTAATTCTTGGGTTTGTTTTAATAAAACCCTAATACACATTAATACAAGTACTTTGACTTGATTAAATTAATTTCATTAACTACTTCTTATCATAAACTTGAATTTATAATATAGTTACTCATACACATACAATTATTCTCGCATTGAGTTATCTTTAATAATTCATTTATTTCTTCATTCTCATTAATCATACAAGTAATTCATTTGTTCACTATAAATCTTCTTATTTGTCATACAAGACCAACATTTAAGCTTTATGATCTCATCACATAAGTTTTTCTTGCATTCATTTTCCTTCTTTTAGTTAATTCAAATAATTTTAATTAACTAACTTAATATAACTCATCACATTCATTTACCTAGCAATTAACCAATGTTTGGTTAATGCCCTCTCTTGTCTACCAACTAGGGTTATTCAATTAATCTTACATTAGTTAATTCTCTACACTCACAAATACTTGAAATTTCCCAACACATTGACCAACATTTGACTTTTAAGTTTGGACTCAATGTTTGGGCTACTAGTTTATTTTATTTAGGCTCATTACTTTAAATTGTTACATTAACTCCATTGGGCTTCCATGTTAATTTGTTTGGACTCATCATTTAAATTAGTTGGCTACCCAATACTACTAACACATCTCCCATGACTTAGACTGGGTAATTAATTCAATTGGACTACCTTACTTAAATCCATTGGGCTACTTATAATACATTCAAAGTACCCCATATATTAACTACATTTAAAACCACTTGGGTTTATTATTTAATTATCCATCTTCATGCAAGTATTCTCATATTGGGCTAACACATATTATCATTTTGGGTTAGTCCACTAGTATATAATTAAATTACTTGGACTATTTAAAAGGCTTAATCCATAAATTTATTTGAACTTTTTTTATAATTACCAACAAGACTTAAAATATTGAGCTTGTTTGAATCTATTATTGGATTTTATACTACAACTTAATAATTAAGTTAATTACTTAATTAATTAACTTTTTATTATTGTCATCCTAGACAATCATTCTAGTTTTTCTATACTTTAACTCATAACTAATATAATTAACCTAATTAATTACATTTTATAACGTCCCTTCTTGCTTCATATTAAAACTAATCAATTTATTAGTTTTATTGAGCATTAATTTACTCATCTTTTTATTTGGCTAAAAAGCACACTTTAGGTATATATGTATCAATATAACCACTTTCACTTCTTATTGAATTTATTTTCTTAATAAATTTTTCACATGCATCATTATAATATTTTCACATTTAATCCCTAATAAATAAATTAGGTAAAAAAAAATATTTACTCATTTTCTACATATTTTTCTTCTCCAACTCTAAGTTTTAAACCTTAACATTTAATTAATCATTTAAGATCTTATCTACAAATCTTGTAAATATCCGGGGTATTACAGCTATAAATAACAAAAGTGACGCTACGGGTAGCTAATGTCAAACCAACACGTGTTCCATTACGCCGATTAGAAGGAAGTAAATTAATAAATTTTAAATTTTATTTTTACCAAATCCACCTTTACCCAAAATTTAAATTATTTCTCTTGTGCTCAAACTCTAGTATTCAAAAATCTACAAACTTAGACATCTCTTATTGATTTCTAAAACAATTTGTTAATGTGAAAATGTCTTCTTACCAAGTTATCTCCGAAAACCAACTTTGTTTCGAGAAATTTGGATAAGTGGATGTTGAATTCAGAGCAATCCTGAACATGATAAAGAAAGTTGGGTTCGTTGGAACACTTGACACCAACACTAAGATCTTCTCCAGAGCAATTAAGGAGTTCTATCTCAACAGCTTCATTGCAGATGGAGTTATTGACACAAGGGTGAAGAATCTCAAAATAACTTATGATGTGACTCAAGTAAACCATCTTCTTGGGTTCGTCAATGAAGGGATGAGTACGTTTGATGATGAAGAACTATTTATCCTTTTTGTTAGTTCAAGATTTATTTCTTCATCCACGTTAAAACAATATCTCATCCTTACGCTTTTGTTAATACGTTAAACTAATCAAATTCTCGCTGCGTCAATATAAGAAGAAAATGTATGTCTTATAATTTTGTTCCAAATTATATAAGAACAAATTTAAAAGTATAAATATATGTACGGAGTACTTCAATTTTTATGAGAATAAATTATCTTTTGTTTTTTTGTACATTTATAATAAGTTACTCTTATATTTTGAAAATGATGCGAGTATTCTCGAAATGCATTTAATACTTGACTAAATGTGAATTTAATCCGTAGAACAACAAAGAACATAAAACCACCTCAACAGCTAATTTGTACCGTGTCATGCAATTCTAGCTAGGGGTGAGCAAGAAACCGATTTGCACCCGAAACCGCACCAAAAATCGTACAAACCGCACCAATTAAAACCGCACCAATGGTTTCGGTGTATGTTGCGGTTTGGGTTCGGTTTCTGGCCCAAACCACATTTTTTAAACCGCACCGCACCATGTCTCCTGGATCTTTTTTTTTTTTTTTTTAATATTACGTGACCAAAACGACGTCGTTTTGGCCATTTACATATATGCCTAATATCCACTGAGCCCTAAATCGTTGCTCCAGCCTCCAAGTCTCTGATTACAATTTCGCATCTCTTCATTTCGACGCTTCCAAGCTCCAGCCTTCCTCCATTCCTTAAGGACCTCAACCAAAGGTCTCACTTCAAATCAAGAAGAACCCGTAAGAGTTATGTCTGTCATTCGCTTCAAAGATCCCCTTTTGAGCATGAAATATTCTTCCTATTTTCCCATAAGAGGTATTTATTGTTCAGATTTTGGGCGGTCTTTTGACTTTCCAGTCGTCAGAAGTACATCTTTGGATGAGTGAAGTTATTGTTTTTGTTTTGAATGTCCTTGACTTGTTAAAGCTTTTTGGATAATTTGGATTTCCATTTTTCAAGCGGTTGTGGTAGATTTACCTAAATATATGCGCGTTAGTCCTTTTCAATTTATTTTATAATATCTAAGATTGCTGACACACTACTCTTCTGAATATCCCCTTTCCTAACTGCTTGGGTTTTTGTTTATCTAATGAATTAGGAAGCCGATTCATTGTTAAATCCTAATCTTTGTTAAATTTGAAACCACTTTTCCTTTCTTACAATCTCAAGTCCTCAATCCTTGCAATTTTGTTCTTAATCTTGTTATTTTGGGATATTTACGTTGAACCGAATCATTCCTGGTTCTTTAGATTGGAATTTAGTCTCCATTAGTCCATCACATATCATGTAGGCCTAAAGCAGGTATGAAATTCCAATAAAGTTTATTACTTTTAATTGTTTCTCTATTGCTCTCTAATTTCTTCTTTAGTTATATACATACATAATAAACAACGTAAAAGCATTAGAACAGCTTCACAATGTGAGAAACTCGAGGAATGTTATGTTGATTTTCTGTACAGTTTATTACTTTTTTTGTAATAATTCTGGAACTGTTTTGTGGAATTTGTCAGTTATTAAATTAAGTAGACCTTTGTACAAAACTAGCACTACTATGGACATTTGTTCCAGTAATGAAGCTGTTGCTATTATGTTTTGAAACATATCTTGATTAATGTTAATTCTTCATTCAAATTTTTTGATGATTTATGTATTTATTTTCTTACAATTGCTTGGTAGCATATATTTTCTTTTTGGTCTCAGAGTTACGCTTGTTATATGGCAGATTGACTCGTTGTACCTCTCTGCTTGTATTCGTCAGATTCTTTTATTAAATTTCCTTTTCTATCTAATAAAAGATAGACCAAATATTATTTCATATCATTAAATGATCTGTTTATATGTTTAAATTCTTTGTGAAGAATTAGTAGTCGTATATGTTCAGTTTAAGCTTTTACCATCCATCTTAGTACCATCATGTGATGCTTCAACTTTTGACATGCCTTACCAGATATTTTTTTATGCAGATATTTTGACGGAGGAAGTACTTCTTGTTTTTACTTTGGTTTTTTAATCTGTTGTTTCTTCTGTGTAACCGTATATATACAGGGTATTCATTCTCCATTTTTGGGTGAGTGCTAGTTTGTTGATCTCAAGTTGAATTACATAGTTAGATGACTTGTCTGATGCAAGTCATTGAGCTATTTCATCATATCGCTACTCACTGATGATTGTATTTCCTTACTGGCATAGGAAACGTTGGGCTTATTTAGGCAAGTTTCGGGGTGCTTTTAGATGGTATATATGCTTCAATTTTGGTACTTTTTTCCTTATCTCTTTCTCTCCTAGGAATTTTGTTGCAAATGTGTTTTCTTTCTTATCTGCAGCATTTTTTTTGCTAGTTTAAGACATAATTTAAACACGCACATCCAACCGTTGCCATTGCCAAGGTTTGAAACCCCACCCTTTTGGTACATGAGATGGGGGTAACCATTGGGTCAAGACCCGTTGGTTCGTATCTGCAGCATTAGCTAAGTCTATCTTATAGTTGTATCAAATTGCAGTCAATTTATTCACTTGGTTGCTTTTTAATAATAATTTCTGGTTTCTATATGCCTATTAACACTACACTCAATTTTACCACTTTCAATGAATATGCTCCTGATTATTACTACTAGTATCATGTCAATCTTGTATGTTTGTTCAAAAGCCTTTCTTCCTTTATTTTTGTGAAGAAATATCAAAGTTGTTTCATGTAAAGAGATTTGAAACCTACTAAATAGTCTCATTTCCTGTTTCGTCTCTAAAATTCTGATCCCATGGTCGGTATATATATATATATTGGAATTCATATGTAGGCATGTGATATAAATGTGAGCCATACCCCAGCTGATCGTAGATTAAAATTTTGTTTTCTTTTTATTATTGCTGGAACAGTTTCTTTACTCCACTGGCTTCCCACACGCACTCCTGAGATGCTTTCATTTTTCTATGAATTATCACACTGTTTTTACAATAGCATTTCCATTTTTACACGATACTCTCTATATTAGAGAGGAGGTTTCATTTTATTTTACTTAGATTATAAAATGCATTGTTGGGTTTCCTTGTCTGCAGTTGTTTTACATATGCTAAGCTTTGGATACGACTACCATTGGGCATATCGCAGTTCCCGTAAAGATCAAAAGGCATTAGTGCCACTACATTTTCCATCCATAGAAGTCTTCTTTGGAACTTCCTGATAAATTGCTTCCGTTCTGTTCAAATTCCCCCTGTTTTGTTTTGTGACTCTGTCATGTAACACTTGTAGAATTTCCAACTTCTAGTGTTGTAACGAGTAAGCTCTGTATAACTAGAGACTACACTTTGGGAAAGTATAACTTGAACAATTGATTGTTGGATCAACACCATATAATCATCCAGTCCGTAATAATTTGCTCTATTAACAAAATATACTTCTGTCTTAGTACAACCAATTCTCAGTGATTGTCTTTTTATTGCAACTAATGTATATTGTCAATTGGTTTCAAAATCGAAACCGCACCAAACAAAACCGCACCGCAAGTTTCAAAACCGCACCAAACCGCACCATGCGGTTTCATGTGCGATTTTGGATTTGTCAAACCGCACTTAAGCGGTTTCATGTGCGATTTGGGTTTCAAACCGCACCAAACCGCACCATGCTCACCGCTAATTCTAGCTACAAATTAAATATATGTAATAAGTTTTTCTACATTCACATGTAATTCGTCAAAATCTATGAACCCGCCTCAACTACTAATTTGTACCATGTCAAGCAATTCCAGCTACAAATTTTAATTATATGAATATTTTATCACGCATGGACCATATTACATATGTTTTTTATATATATAATTTTACGTTTATACATAAATATTAGCCTTATATATAATTTTACGTGTATATATAAATATTAGCCTTACATTTAGGGGCACCTAATTAAGCATGCAAGCAACAGTCACCTTTGGAAATTAATTAAAGAAGGACAAAAAATTCCATTGTAGGCTTTGTAGTCTTCTTTTGCCCTTATAAATTAATTATATTATCATTTTATTTTTTTATATTAATTTTTTTTTATGTAATCTTTCAAATTTTATAAATTTTTTATTTTATTCTACATAATTTATACATACATTACATATGCCACCATGATGCTAATACTTAATTAATTAAATAAGATCTTGTAGGTGTATGACTGTGTGTATGAATCACGTCGTGTATAACTAATTAATGGAGGCATGTTTCGACCTGATCAGACACAAATACCTTTGTTTTGCGTGCAGCAAATACTTTATAGGTATATGTTAGGGCTAAATTTTATAAGCATATATGCTACACATAAATATTTGTATATGTGTTTGGACATGTTGAATGTTAGAACCATAATTTTATAAAGTTATAATCGAAAATTAGTCAAAAAATATGACACAATGGATCTCTATTCTTAATGTACTTATCACTCTCACCATGATCAATTTGCTATGATTTACATGCGATATACTTTAATTTTAAGATATATGTCAAATTTGGGAATTGAACAATCTTGTGATAGCAATCACAAGATGTTCTAGTTAAATACATTTTTGTTATAGTTATACGTTTATAGAAAAAATTAAGTGAGAGAAGAGAGAGTTTTATGTGCAATTTTTCTTCTTATAATATAAGTATTCTCCATTTCTCATATATATATATATATATATATATATATATATATATATATATATATATATATATAGGTGATTGATTCATAGTCAAAGAGGGATCGGAACCATTTGTCATCTAACACATTCTTATCCGTTCATTGCAATATCCAATAGCTTAAATAGGAGCATATCGCATAACAATTTGTAACATATCGGCACAATTGTTATGCGATACATGGCCTACATAAAAATTCTCCATAATACCCCTAAGGTGCAAAAAAATAATAAATAAATAAATAAATAATTGTCATAATAGATATACATACATGTATACATAATAGTAATAATTATTATCAATTCTATTTAATTATACATTATTATAAATAATGTTGTACGTTACACATTAATCATAATGACGCAAGTTACAAATATTGTTAACAATATTATAATTTAAATAGAAAAATAGAGAGTCACATTAAAAGATTAATTTAAATTAACCAGTTGTCAAATCCAAAATATATTGAATTTCTTTTCTTTTGTTCCATATAATTAAATATGATTGCATGACCACTTATGCTTTTAAAACAGGACAAGTTGACACACACAATAATCAAACACTACATTCATTTACATTATTAAAAAGTAGTGTTGAAGGTTGTGTGATTTGATGATGATGACTGTTGTGCAAAAAGGATTGTGGTTAATGTGCTTATGTGCTTAATCAATGTGTATCTGACAAAGTGCATATGTGTTAATGTGCTTATATGCTTAATCAATGTGTATCTGACAAAGTGCATATGTGTTAATGTGCTTATATGCTCAATTGATTATATGCTTTGATACTCTGAAAGTGTTTATGTGCTTACATGGTTGATTGTCATGGTTGATATATAATTTGTATCTGAAAAAGTGCGTAGATGTTCTAAATGTAATTATGTGCTTACTTGTTTATGTGCACAGTTTGTCTAAAAGTGTTTATGTGGTTATTTGACAAAGTGATTATATGATTAATTTAATTATGTGCTTACATTATTGTGGGTTTACATTGTCATGTGTGCTTGACGTATATCACTCATTTCAAATACTGTGATTTGCACACTTGTTTAAACAAATATGATCTTATTGTAAACTATCTGCTGCTTATTAAAAAGAATGAAAGTGATCTGGTTCAAATATTGTAAAGTCCTTTTAAAAGATATATGTGTACAAACGACTTAGATTATAAAGATCAGAAATGTTAGGATGATCTTTCAATAGAAGTAACTCTGCATAAAAGTTGTATGATATAAGCAGAGTAGCATAAGAATGAATCATTGTTGTATTTGTGTATGTCAGAGTCTTTAAAAGTCCTTTCAATATGTAATGATGTAATAATGTAAGAAATGACTTAGTTATAAAAGACTGAGTTAGAAAAGATCAAATCTGTTAGAACTTGAGATCAACAAACTAGCACTCACCCACAAATCTGTTAGATCGTTCTAACTCAACGTTTTACTTGACATACCTCAAGTAACATTCATGAAGCTGAATTCGCAGAAACGAAATAGACAGTCTATCACTCAACGAATTCATTAAGCAGGTTAGAACAAGTAGACTAACAGAACGGCTATATGGTGCAAGAGAAAAGAGATTACTCCTCGCCCAAATTAAAGAAAGATTAAGTACTGTTGAGATACAGATGCATGTCAGAGTCGTAGTAGACGTTGTGCCCAAACGACTACAAGTCAGGACCCACTGCTCAGGAAAATGGTGAATAAGGACAGACTAATGGGACATCTCTGAATACATCAGAACAGTTGGTTCTAAAAGTCAAGGAAGGTATTTAATGATGTATCAGAAGATTAATTGACAAAGGAAATAATAATCCTTGCTGAACAACTCTGGGAGTGCAACGGCTATAAATTCAGAGAAAGCTGAGCTACAGGTCAATATATCAGAACATGTCAGAAAAGGGAAAAGCACTGACACAAGCAGCGTGAAAGTCAACATTGAAGATATTTGGGATCTGCACAAAGCCAAATGAAACCAACGGGATTTCATTCAACGGTAATATATGTTCAGAGATATAAAGGCTTACAGGATGAACAGAAGAAGTAGTTGTTGCAATTTTTGAATATGCAAGAGAGATGATGGAAGACAGCAACTGATCGTAGAGTGAAACAAAAAATGAATATGCTGAAGGACTCTACGATCCATCAGAACACAAACACTAAATTGAGAGAGATATAGAGATAAATTACTCTACTACAAGAAAAGTGTTCAGAGCTGCTAGGCACATAGTCGAGAGAAGCTTAAACGACAACTTGATACATACATGGTAGCAACTGAGTACCAAAAGGAAGGAGCATCACAGTCATCTCAGAAGCCCATCTCGAGAAGCATTAAAACTGTCTATGATAAGAAGGAACAACTGAGTACCAAAAGGAAGAAGCTTCACAGTCATCTCAGGAGTTCATCTCGAGAAGTTATCAAGTACAAAAGGAGCTAAAGTGCAAAAGCCTAGCAGCACAATGGGTGATCATAAGTAGTTGCTGAATACAGAAAGAAGAAGAACATCAACGACAAACATCAGTGGCATACAGAAATTGATCACAAGCAGCTGCTAAGTACCAGAAGATAAAGAAGATCAAAGTTCATCTTAGCAGCACAACCCAACAAGCATTCAACACACAAAAGAGGGTCAAAGGATCATTGCCCAAGTGGCTAAAAACAAATCAAGTCTGCTGGACTTGTTGAGTACCGAAGGGTACAAGAGATTCTAAGTCTGCTGGACTTAGTCTACAGTCCCAAGGCTATTAGCCTTGATGAGGGCAAAAGTGTCCTAGTCTTAATGTGACTAAAAGAGCCAAGTCTGCTGGACTTGATGAGGGCAAGAGTGTCCTAGTCCGGAGGACTAAACCTTAGTGGATTTCCTACTCGTTGTAGTAGAAGAGTGGAGTAGGAGTTATTCAGTCTCCGAACCACTTTAAACTCTCTGGTGTCATTTACTTTCAGTCATTTACATTCTGTCTTCTATATATATATGTATATATACATATGACTGTGAATTAGTTTACTTAACAAATGACTTTCTTCAACATAATCTTAATTTCAACGGAGAAGTTTTACAAATCTTTAAGGGGTGTTTTTCAAACTAATATTCCGCTGTGGAAACAAATCTTGATCAAATAAATTATTTGGTAATGAACTCTTAAAGTAAAAAGGTTCTAAGAGATCTATTCAACCCCCCCCCCCCCCCCTTCAAGATCACTTGTGTGCTTCTGGGAACTAACAATTGGTATCAGAGCAGGTTCTCACGAACATAAAGCTCACGCTTTGAGTAGATCCTATGGCACTAGAAATTTCTGATTTTAAGCTTAAGAATTGAAGTAAACTATTTCTTATGAACAAGCTTACAAATCAATGTATCTTTTCTCGTAGGTACAATTTTAAATGATTGATCAGTGACACACTATTTGATGCTGTTATACATTGCTATTAATTCTTTCTAAGAACACTTCGGATGATCTCAGCGGAGAAGCTATCGAGTAATCCTTCGAAATTAAACTGATGTTGCGTGATGAAGAAATCAAGGATGTTCTGTTGACAAGAATTATTAATTAATTCACTCGAAGAATACAAACGTGTATTTTTTTTTGTCTTCAAACAAACTGGGAAGTTTATATCTTGATGCCAAAGGACACCGGATCCTATTCTTCTCTAAGGAAGCATCACTGAACCAAGCACTAACAAATCTACTTCTCACCGGTTCTAAAAGTTTGAAGCAGAAGCAAGCCCAACAGAAATCTATGCTTAAATTGGTAAATAATTTTTCTATCTACCATATGTCAGCAGCTGGAATCAGTTTCAAATCTATAGTCACTCGATGGGCTCAGCATTAAGCTTTCCGATAAGCTTAAGGACTTATATTCTAAGGATCTTATCTGAAGATGTGCGTCAAAGGAAGTGCTTCTTTTATCCAAGAATGGCATCAATAGTTCTGTCAAGCTACATTATATAGCAATCAATGATAATATCCACAGGCAGCACTTCTTATTTCTTCTGGTGGATGATCTCTAGCTTGACTGGTTTTTAAAGGAATCTATTTCAAAAGTCTTCAACGGTCTTCTGGAACTACTTCTCTGAAATTGGGAGAAAGATCAAATCACAGTTGTATACTTCACTGCAATATCCTTGGTGATGAGTTTTCAAAGTCATTCCTCCAAATCACATTTATCAGGCCCAAAATTTGGAAATCAACTCAGCACGAATGAATGGACACATATGTTTATCAATGATCACCGGATCTAAGAATCATTCTGCAGATCATTAAAGATCGAGAAGAGTTGAAGAACCTCATTCATGTACAAAGCAGCTCATAAAATGAAGACGTCCTTACCAGGCACACCATGTGTACAGGTTCAAATTTAAAAGGCAAATGCTCTTAGTGTCAAAATTCTTCAAAACCATCTATGAATGAGAAGGGTGAAGAGATCAAGGCAGAAAGGAATAATCACGAATGATTTACTCTAAGTTTCAGAAATCACCCTTCAACCTGTGAAAAGAGGAAAAGTTCATCTCAAAGAAAAGTTCACACTCATGGCTCTCAAACTTCAATGCATCAGAAGAAGCTCTAAGCTTGACTTGGTTGAAGATTTATTTGCTTAATTCTATGAAGAAGTCAGCGCTATAAAATGCTAAACCAAAAGTCTTTTGATAAGCATGCATACTCACAAATCATTCTGGATAAAGATAATTCAAGCAGATCAACAGGAAGGAAACAATGCCACAGCCTCAAGAAGAAAGCTCAACGATATAAAGAAGGTGGAGAAATTTGTTCTGAGACTCAACGATGAATTTCGGAGTATGACCTACTCAACGAATCTGCAGGATATCTCAAGGAAGCCAATCTTTGATAGATTGAGTGAAGTCTGAATACTGATGCATGAAGAAGATTTGAATCTTGGAATTCTCTAGAAGAGAAAGAAGCTGGTCATAAAAGGAGGCATCTATTAGTCTTTACCTCACCTATTGATTTAGTGAATCTTGTTGGAATGTTTGTCACTAATATCATGGTTAGATAAAAGATCACTCAAGTCAGAAGAAAGTTCATCTCACAAAGAAGGATCGTAGAGTATGTCAGGCGATCGCAGAATAAGGCTTGGAAAAATGAAGTGTCCTCTCCAAAGAACGTAGAGTTGTCTCCTCGTCATAAAGCTCAAGATCGTAGAGTCAACACAGTCAGTCACTCTACGACTCTCTACAACCAATCTACGAAACCAGCAAAATCAAAGAGCAACCTCTACATGATAACCAGAGTCATGACAACGATCCTTACAAAGTCCTTTCAGAAGGCTGTCATTGAGCTGTCAACCAGGCTTAACAAAGATCTCTGAATTCATCTAAAGTCTCCAGTCTTAACAGAGATCGTAGAGCAGTTCAAATCATAAGTCTACGATTGCACTTCAGAAGGAAAGCAGAAGGTAAATCGGTTCTTCATTGGACTACCTTTCTCATTCCAGTCACAAAGTCCCAAAACAATGTGATTGATGAACCAAATGCACTTATCTCTTCGGTCATAATCTCTAAATTCTATGACTGATAACCAAGCAAGCCATATCATCCTAAATCGTAGAACATTGAGTCTATGTTTGCATCTCATAACAATATCTTTCCCATAAACTCCTTCAGACCCTTTTTCCAGCATTCAATTCACACCAGTCTTCAAGGCCATCTATTGAAAGGATGATGGTTGAGTGTCTTGCAGCCAACTCTACGAACTGGTCAAGCTTACTATACAGAGAAAGTGAACCACACGCTCTTCAAACTCAAGTGGGTTAGAATACTTGATGTGCTTTAATTATGGAAAATAAAAAGGTTAAACCCACGTTCTTCAAATGAGTATCTGACACGTGTACTTTGCAAAAATAAGAGGGAACTAGCATAAGTCTTGTTTTTAAACTGACAATGGTCATTTCCCGTCAGTTGTCAATACCCATTCTCCCAAAACTCATCAAAACCCTAGAAATCGAAAACTCTTCTGAAACCGATTTTGGTATCTCTCCCTGTGCTATTCCCAATTCAGTAAATCTCATGGCATCTCTTCAAGTCATTCCTGGAAATCTTGTTTGTTTTGAAAGATTCGAAGATACAGAGCAGAAATTCAGAGATATTCTTCATCTGGTCGAGAATGCTGGTTTCACCCAATGTTTGGAAACCAGCACTAGAATTTTCTCTACACTTGTTAAAGAATTCTATTCAAACGCTGATTATCGAGGTAACATCCTCTTCTCAAGGGTTAAAGAAATCGCAGTGTAAATAGGAGGTTCTGAAATCAATCTCAGTCTAGGTATTCCAAGCGGAGGAATTACTTCTCTTGCCAAGATTAACATTGAACTTGGACTGGAATTGATGGGATATGAAAAGAAGTCTCCTCTCAAAGGAATCAAGAAGAAAGATTTCCCTCAGCAGTATAAGTTTCTGGCTGACATTGTTGGAAAGAGTATTCTGTGCAAAGACACTGCATATGATACTATCAGTGAAGATCAACTGAGGCTGATGACTGTTATTGCTCAAAAAAAGAAAATCAACTTCGGAGCAGTTCTCTTAGGATGGATAAAGAGATGGATAGATGATGCAAAGACAAGAGCTGAATCAGGAAAGCCAACTCCTAAGATGCCCTATGGGAGATTCATAAGCATCATCTTGAAGAAATTGCTGGAAAATGAAATTGGGGAAGACGAAGGAGAAGTTCTAAACTACAATAAAAGAATTACTCCAAGGTTGTTTGAAGATTGGAAAAAGAACCCTCATGCCAATAAAGGTAAGAAGTCACGAGGTTCTATGAGCTTCAGCAGTAAGATAGAGGTGAAATCGAAAGGAAAAGGAAAAAGGGAAATGGAAGAAATATCTGAGGAGATATTACAGGAGGAAAATGAACAATCAAGAAACAAAACTCTTGTGATCTATGATAGTCAGGAATCAAAGAAGAAAAGAAAACTCGTTGAAATAGAGAAAGCTGAAGAAGAGAAAGATGTCTGTTCAGAGAATGCTAAGAAGGAAAAGATGAATCCCAAAGAATCTGAAGTGAAGAAGAAGAAGAAGAAGAAGACAGAAAAGAAGGTTCCTCACACTGCTCCAAGAAGAAGTTGGAGAATCAAAGAACAGTGGATAAGTTCAATCATTACAGGACCACCTCAGGTGATAGAAATTGATGATGATGAAGCAAGCTCAGATTCTGAAGAAAGAACATCTGACAGTTCAAAAGAGAAAACATCTACAGGCTCTTCAGAGGAAAGATCAGAATGTCATAAAAATAGCCTGTCTGAAAAGGAAGTCTCTTTGGGTTCTGATCAGAAAATTGAACCAGTTGAAAAAGACTCAACACCTGAGTTCAACAAGGATGATGGTGTAGCTGAAGAAGATGATGTACCAAAGGAACAATGCTCTGAAAATTCTGAAGCTGGAAAGACTGAGTCAGATGAAAAAGGAGACTGTCAAGAAACTGTGGTGAAAGAAGATAAACACCTTCAAGGAGAGACCAGCACTCATGATTTGGAAGAATCAAAAGACGGGTCAAGAAGAGGATTAAGTGGCTTTATGAAGAAAATAGGCAGGAGTTCAAAAACAAGTCATAAGAAGAGACAAATAAGGATGAAAGCTGAAAAGAAGCTGAAAAAAGTAAGACTGCTGAGAAAACTGGAAAAGCAGAAATTTGAAGCATATCGATTGAAGCAGATAAAAAGGAGACGTAGAGAAAGAAGGGAGCTTGCCAGCCAGATGGAAAGATGCTCTATTACTTGGGATAATAATCATCTGTTGAGTTTCATTCCCATACTACCACTTCTAAAGGCTATATTTATGAATGATCAAAGTTCTATCAGCTGGAGCTACTCAACATTTCCAAATCTCTCACTAATCGCCCAACATTTCTCAAAGGCAATGACCTTTGCAACTATACTGATAAGCAATGAGCTTTTCTATACTCAATATCAAAGTTGCCAAGAAATATCCATATGGAATCTTTCCAGCTATCAGTCTCATAGCCAGTCTGTGGAAAATCAAAATGCTAAAATCTGAAAGTCCTCGGTTGTGACTTAATAAACTCCTAATCACCTTGCACCACCTTCCTGTTCGTAGAGTCCCAAAACTTTGCAAACATTTCTCAAAATACCAATCCTCCAGTCATAGAGTCCCAACATTCTATGGACCATGAAAATGTACTTACTCTTAGTCTCGTAGAGTCTCAAAACTCTGTGTTAGACTTCAAAAATACCCTTCTAAATCAGCAATATCTCTGCTAGCTCCATACATATCATAATTGATGATGTCAAAAAGGGGGAGAGAATACAGGAACTAAGGGGGAGCTATGAAGAAGGAGGATCAAGCAACTAAGGGAGAGCTATGAAGAAGGAGGATCAAGCAACTAAGGGGGAGCTATGAAGAAGGAGGATCAAGCAACTAAGGGGGAGTTAGCTAGCAAACTAAGTGGGAGAAAAGTTAAAACATGAAGAGCAGCTGTAAGTATGTACAACTTTTTGTAAGAATGCTCATTTAATGAAATCATCCTTTTGCACTAGCCATACAGTATTTCACTGTATCGTAAGAAATTATTTACCTATCAAGTAGATGCATTATCTGAATGTCATATCGATAAATCTATTAGTTTTGTCATCATCAAATAGGGGGAGATTGTTGAAGGTTGTGTGATTTGATGATGATGACTGTTGTGCAAAAAGGATTGTGGTTAATGTGCTTATGTGCTTAATCAATGTGTATCTGACAAAGTGCATATGTGTTAATGTGCTTATGTGTTTAATCAATGTGTATCTGACAAAGTGCATATGTGTTAATGTGCTTATGTGCTCAATTGATTATATGCTTAGATACTCTGAAAGTGTTTATGTGCTTACATGGTTGATTGTCGTGGTTGATATATAATGTGTATCTGAAGAAGTGTGTAGATGTTCTAAATGTAATTATGTGCTTACTTGTTTATGTGCACAGTTTGTCTAAAAGTGTTTATGTGGTTATTTGACAAAGTGATTATATGATTAATTTAATTATGTGCTTACATTATTGTGGGTTTACATTGTCATGTGTGCTTGACGTATATCACTCATTTCAAATACTGTGATTTGCACACTTGTTTAAACAAATATGATCTTATTGTAAACTATCTGCTGCTTATTAAAAAGAATGAAAGTGATCTAGTTCAAATATTGTAAAGTCCTTTTAAAAGATATATGCGTACAAAGGACTTAGATTATAAAGATCAGAAATGTTAGGATGATCTTTCAATAGAAGTAACTCTGCATAAAAGTTGTATGATATAAGCAGAGTAGCATAAGAATGAATCATTGTTGTATTTGTGTATGTCAGAGTCTGTAAAAGTCCTTTCAATATGTAATGATGTAATAATGTAAGAAATGACTTAGTTAGAAAAGACTGAGTTAGAAAAGATCAAATCTGTTAGGTTGATCAGTCTATATGGTCGTAGAATGGACTTTACAATTCCAAGCAAAGAAGACTCTACGATCAAGACAACCAATCATAGAATGGACTCTACGATTAAGGCAACCAATCGTAGAATGGACTCTACGATTATGGTTCAGAAGACTCTACGATCGTTGAACAGACAGCCAAGCTAGCCTGCAGATAACGAGAAGAAATGTACTCTACGATACACACTCTCTAGCAAAATCGTAGAGTAAATTTGATGAGCAAGCTTACAAGAACTGAAACTTGCACAGATGGAAGAAGTCGTAGAGTAGAACAGAATAATGAGGCAATGCAGAACTTTGATCCACATATGGAAAAATCGTTGAGTAGAATCAAAGGATGTGCCAACAAAGACTACAACTCAACGATTTCACTAAGAAGCATTGTAAGCACAAACTCTGCGATCTGACCAGAGCAACAAGGTCGTAGAGTTAGAGAAAAGATCGTTCTAACTCAACGTTTTACTTGACATACCTCAAGTAACATTCATGAAGCTGAATTCGCAGAAACGAAATAGACAGTCTATCACTCAACGAATTCATTAAGCAGGTCAGAACAAGTAGACTAACAGAACGGCTATATGGTGCAAGAGAAAAGAGATTACTCCTCGTCCAAATTAAAGAAAGATTAAGTACTGTTGAGATACAGATGCATGTCAGAGTCGTAGTAGACGTTGTGCCCAAACGACTACAAGTCAGGACCCACTGCTTAGGAAAATGGTGAATAAGGACAGACTAATGGGACATCTCTGAATACATCAGAACAGTTGGTTCTAAAAGTCAAGGAAGGTATTTAATGATGTATCAGAAGATTAATTGACAAAGGAAATAATAATCCTTGCTGAACAACTCTGGGAGTGCAACGGCTATAAATTCAGAGAAAGCTGAGCTACAGGTCAATATATCAGAACATGTCAGAAAAGGGAAAAGCACTGACACAAGCAGCGTGAAAGTCAACATTGAAGATATTTGGGATTTGCACAAAGCCAAATGAAACCAACGGGATTTCATTCAACGGTAATATATGCTCAGAGATATAAAGGCTTACAGGATGAACAGAAGAAGTAGTTGTTGCAATTTTTGAATATGCAAGAGAAATGATGGAAGACAGCAACTGATCGTAGAGTGAAACAAAAAATGAATATGCTGAAGGACTCTACGATCCATCAGAACACAAACACTAAATTGAGAGAGATATAGAGATAAATTACTCTACTACAAGAAAAGTGTTCAGAGCTGCTAAGCACATAGTCGAGAGAAGCTTAAACGACAACTTGATACATACATGGTAGCAACTGAGTACCAAAAGGAAGGAGCATCACAGTCATCTCAGAAGCCCATCTCGAGAAGCATTAAAACTGTCTATGATAAGAAGGAACAACTGAGTACCAAAAGGAAGAAGCTTCACAGTCATCTCAGGAGTTCATCTCGAGAAGTTATCAAGTACAAAAGGAGCTAAAGTGCAAAAGCCTAGCAGCACAATGGGTGATCATAAGTAGTTGCTGAATACAGAAAGAAGAAGAACATCAACGACAAACATCAGTGGCATACAGAAATTGATCACAAACAGCTGCTAAGTACCAGAAGATAAAGAAGATCAAAGTTCATCTTAGCAGCACAACCCAGCAAGCATTCAACACACATAAGAGGGTCAAAGGATCATTGCCCAAGTGGCTAAAAACAAATCAAGTCTGCTGGATTTGTTGAGTACCGAAGGGTACAAGAGATTCTAAGTCTGCTGGACTTAGTCTACAGTCCCAAGGCTATTAACCTTGATGAGGGCAAACGTGTCCTAGTCTTAATGTGACTAAAAGAGCCAAGTCTGCTGGACTTGATGAGGGCAAGAGTGTCCTAGTCCGGAGGACTAAACCTTAGTGGATTTCCTACTCGTTGTAGTAGAAGAGTGGAGTAGGAGTTATTCAGTCTCCGAACCACTTTAAACTCTCTGGTGTCATTTACTTTCAGTCATTTACATTCTGTCTTCTATATATATATATATGTATATATACATATGACTGTGAATTAGTTTACTTAACAAATGACTTTCTTCAACATAATCTTAATTTCAACGGAGAAGTTTTACAAATCTTTAAGGGGTGTTTTTCAAACTAATATTCCGCTGTGCAAACAAATCTTGATCAAATAAATTATTTGGTAATAAACTCTTAAAGTAAAAAGTTTCTAAGAGATCTATTCAACCCCCCCCCCCCCCCTTCTAGATCACTTGTGTGCTTCTGGGAACTAACAAGTAGGATATGACACGAATTTTAATGTTATGCCTCACTTTTTATTAGTATAGATGAATGTAGTATTTAATTATTGTGTGTTTATACTTATTCTATAAAACAACTAGTAATTTTTATTTAATCGAAATGGAATCAAGACATATTAATTTTTACAAACAACTTTGTACTTTATCAAATACATCACTTTAGACTCTGATAAATACAAGTTAAATTATTCGAGTTTGAACTAAATGAATTACTCTCTTATTCTCCACACATACAGAGAATAACAAACTACACATTTTATATTTATTTAAATTATGTTCATAAATAAATTTTATCAAACTCAAATATGACAAATAATAAATCATGAAAGTATAAAATAAGATGAAATATATAACATCGAAGCATCCCGTCAATATCAAGGAACAAATAGACTTGATTCCATAGTCTTGCACAAATTTTCGCATAAATCTTTGTATCTCATTGTTCGTGTATATTTGATTTCATAATCAATGTACACATGACTCACACACCCAGATTGTCAATTTTAAAAGATCATATTCGATTCTTGCGATTTGAAAATGACGACATATCTTCTAAAAATGAGAAAATTAACATCAAGAATCATCTGAGGACCCCCTCAGAGATCAGCATAGGTACTGAGTTCCATGAGAATGACGCCTCCAGAGTAGAATTAGAAATATCTTAGTTTTCTTATCCTTTTCTATTTTGGCAATTAGATTAATTAGTAGATAGTTGTTGGTGTAATTGGATTTTGTGTGTTTTGGAAAGTTTATTTGGTTTAAACGCACTATAAAAAAAAATAATACGATACGTTTAAATTAAATAAGTTATAATTGTGAGTAAAATAAATTAAATTTGTATTAAATTACGTCTAAAGGATTAAAATTTTCAAATACGTTTAACCGATACAAAAGGTATGAACCAAACATATTCTAAATATCATACCTAGCTACTCTAGTAGCTATCTAAAAACTTGTATAAACGGACGTTTTTCCAAAAAAAAAAAGTGGTGTGTTTAAATTAATATAGCCCCATAAATAAATAAATATATATATATGTGGTAGTTTACATCCTATTTGATCCAAATAAATTGATATATTATTTCTTTCACTAGTCACAAATATATAGTATAACATAATTTATATGAATTAAACGCCGCCGCGGTTAAACAGTTGAAGAGCCCAACAAACGTACAATTAGTTGAGGTATTTTTTTCTTCTTCTTCTTCTCTTTTTGGGGTAATAACTTGTGTGTTTTTTAGAATTTAGACGGTACATTTCAGTAATTTTTTCATGTACCCTAAAAAATATACTCCGTTTGTCCGAAAATCATAGTCCTATTTTGTGTGACATGAACATTAAGATGCATAATTCTTTTCCCCCGATGAATATGAAAACAAAAAAAATACAGATATGGTTGCTGCTCATATTGCGGCTCCATATATGGACCTTGAGGTTTGGACTTTAAAATTTTTTGACAGTTGATTAGTCAAGCCTGAGATTCACTAAATATGTTTGTATTCAACGTAAAGTTTGTATATTTATACTAAGTGCGACGATCTCTGTATTGTTACCGGCCATTTACGTATTTATGTTTTAGTAATTATTACAAACAATTAAGTCAAAGATTTTAAACATAGATGCGTGTAAATTTCTACGTGTAAAAATAAATTTACATGTAAAAATGATATTTTTAGACTTAATAAATTTCTTAGTTCAAAAAAATAAAATTGATATTTTTATATGTAAAAATGATAGTTTCACATGAGTCTCTCTCGTAAGATGTATGAACTATTTATGTGAGAAGAATCATATGAAAATATTATTTTTTTATATGAAAATATTATTTTTCATAAAATAAAATAAAATAGAAGAGTCTATTAGAAATTAGGTGTCTCCTTCTACGTATGCTGGTTATTCAGCCCTAAATTCTGCACCCTGAATTCGTGGGAAAAATTGATTAGACACTTGCAACGATATCAATCACACTTTCACATATATGGTCCATTTAAGTTCTCGTTTGCGCCGAATTTACGAGAGTCAATGCACACGCATGTAGCATGATACATGTACACAAAGCCACGTTTTTAATATTTTGAACCAACTTATGCTCCACGTACAGGGGCGGATCTAGAATTACAATTCAGCAGGAATAAATTTTAATTAATTTTTTTGTTAAAATTAAATATAAAAAAAGTTGAACTAATCATAACGTTTATAAATTACAATAATATCCTTCTATTCCTCATAGCTTGAAAATATTATAAGATAACTTTATTATCAATAGTTTTAAATACATCATTTTTAATATAAGGAACTAAGAAATCACTTAATCATTTATCGCTCATTTAATTTCGGAGAGTGATTTTAATAATATTCATCACTAACTAATGCGACCAGACCAAAACCAAAAACGATGTCGTCTGCCTGATCGCGACCAGTACTAGCGATTAGGCCAAAAAAAAAAATATATCCCTGGTCGCTACTAGAATTAGCAATCAAGCTACTCTTAGCTATTAGATCCTGCAATGAACGATGAGAGATAAGTTTACTGAAATAGTGTCCCTAGCTATATATATATATATATCAAAAACTTGGAGTTGGCTAGATTTGATTAGGCGCCTATTTTTGTCCTAATAATATTTTGGTGACTTAAAAAATGGATACAAAATAAAATTATTGTTGGTTAGGGGCGTTGGTCCATCACTGTATTATAAAGTACCAACGAATTATCATACAATGTACTCTATTCGTTTTAAATTATATGATCAATATTGACTTTTAAAAATTAATTTGATACATTTTTAAATTCAAAATTAAGATGATTGATTAAAAATTATAAAATAATAAATGTAGTCATGAAATAATAAATCTTATAATGAGTAATATTTTTTAGATAGTTTACAATAATTCTCGTTGTATTGACTAATATTAAAAAAAAATATGTCAATTCTGAATTTAAAAATCTTTTAAGTTGAGTTTAAAAAATTAACAATAATTAAATAATATGGAACTGAGAGTATTATTTTGTGTATCTGTTTAGTTACCATAACATCATTTATTTTTGTAAGAGTAGTACCGAGTCCATTACTCCCTCTTAGAAAAAGATTATTTTTGTTGACTTTTTTTTTTGCTCCCTCCAAGTTTAACTTTTCTATTAATCTGCCCCCCTTGAATTTATAAATTTACATAATTGCCCCCTACCAAGCTGTCCTTATAACTATAAAAACAAAAAAAAATCCAGCTTAGGCCTGCCTATGCAGCCACCGAACAAATCCGCCACTGGGGGCCAACACACCATCACCGGAGGCTACCCGTATGATATACTAATGGCCAACAGGTAACGATTTATTTACAAAAATTATAATTTTAAAATTATATTACGATGAATTATAATTTTAAGATTATTAATCTTAAAATGAAATAGTTTTAATCACATATTTGTTTTAAATGTGATTATTCATGGGATAACTTAAAAATAATTTTATATTTTGTTTGTTTTATTTAAGATTATTTAAGTAATTGGATAAAAATTTATCATTTGGAGTGTTATATCCTTACTAGTAATAATAAAGAGATCGTATTCTCAGTAGTGTGAGTATAAATGGATAGAATAAGATACACCGATCATTTTAAAAAAGATAAAGGTTAATTTTGGTTGCAGACTTCTAATCCCAAATAGTAGAGAGTATAATACCTGATTGAATAAGGTATTAAATTATCCTCTATTTCAAGTCATTTTTTTTATTCCTAGGCTAGTAACCTCAAGTCTAATTTTTTGAACAAACAAAAAACTTAGGATTAATAATCCAATTCTAAGTATTATCTTTATAAACAAATATAGTCAATAGTACTATCTGATTATCTCGAATCTAATTTGTTTTTTGTTAGATTTTTCTTCTTCTATTTTTTCTTCACTTTCTCAGTAGTAATATTAAACTTTTCATTTTAAACCCTTCCACAATCCTTTTTCAACAAGTTTTAATAACATATGCAAAGTACGCATAAACTTAAATACGACTCATCTTGTAAGTTTTAAATATGACATATTGAGCTATAATATTTATAATAATAATTTGTTTAGTTTCAAATTAAGTCATAACAATATGTCATTTTAATTGCTATAAGCGTAAGAAAAAAAGAATACAATACATTTAATTTATGAATTTGAGAAGTTATTATAAGCCTATGAATTTGAGAAGTCAATGTAAAGTTATGAATTTGAGAAGTCATTATAATTGAATTTACGTCGCTTAAAAATAGAAAGAAAAAAAAACTTTTGTACAACTGAATCACCAAAAAATATCCTTCAACACCGAGTTAATTCGATATTTATCTTATTATATTTTGGTATTGATATTCTTCTACTAGTAATAAATTTATTCATTGAATTTATTATTTAATATATTAAGTATAATTTAAGTGTTTCCCATACATGTACTAATATATTTAAGTGTTCAAAAACTTGAGGCCTCGAAATAGAAAATGAAAACTCAAACCCCAAGAGGATGCTAAATGGGTTGAAGAAAATGTCTTTCGATGAGATACTCTTGACCCACTAGCGCCACAATCATAACAAAAACTAAGCACGTAGATGCTTAGTTTTTGTTATGAATTGAAGAAGAGAGAGAGTTTTTCCCTGCGTGGATAAGATGCCTAGCTTAATATATATATATATATATATATATATATATATTCTCTTCAATTGAACTAAAATCAGTCTCAGTTCTTCAACTTTGAAAGTTAAATTCTGAACAAAGGAAAATTAGATTAATTGGAGAAGAAAAGAACTATACTCAAATTAAATTACTTTGGAAGATTTTTACTTCATTATCAGCCTATATAGTAATAGTCTTGTACATCTTCTCATTTACACAGTTACACTTTGGTAAACAAACCAAAAACGTACCCCAAAAGAGGGAGAAAATTTATAGTTTACATAAGTGTAGTGAATATCATATACAGTAGGTTTACCGCGTCAGGCGCTCCCTAAGAACCGCTAGGTCTTTCAGTTGTGCTTTCAATAGTGCATGCTGTAGCCGCATTTTCTCAAGCAGTGTTTCGACCATAAGCATCTCTTCTTTAAGATGGGTAATCTGCTTATCTAGCAATGCCATTGTTTCCGGGCCTTCACTTGCTCTACTGTGCATGCTGCTGACGTAGTCTGCTGGAGGTACCACATGGATCTGTTGCGGTCTAGCTAACAAGACAATTATGCTTATCTGCAGCAACAGAAATACAGAGAAATATAGCCCTTGGGTTAAATATACTAGGAAGGAGACAAGTAGAAACCACATTGGAATTGAGTTATAGGAATTGGATAGTGTCCGGTCGGACACGGGTACTTTGAAGTGTCCAACATGGGTACTCCTCAATTTTGCCAATTTTTACACTAAAATGAAGTGTCCAGAACCCATGTCCGAGTGTCAAATTTCGGACACGGATAGTTCAGGGCAAAGTACAGAGACCACAACACGTGTTACTTTTTATTTACATAATGGTAAACAGTTGATATACAGAAATCCAGAGTGGCTACAACCCAGTATTTGGCATCATTTCTCACAATTAACAGATCTCTGAAATTTTAAAAAACATGAAGTCCAGTGTTAGCAATCATGATGACTTTTGTCTGTATTAGAAGTGACTCATGAAGAACAGAAAATGAAGGGCATTCGTTCATCCAATGTGGCAATAATGTATTGCTAAGAATAATCAATAAATTGGAAAATTTTAAAACAAAAAGCTTTTCATGATCATGTCCGCACAATCACATTTATACCCTACATCAGACTCTTACATTCATTCAAAATAGCAGTCATAGCTGGCTTGCCCTTCCAACCAAAGAGTTATATTCCTAAAGGTTCAGTTATTCTTAACTATCAAATTTAAAATTCAAAAAACTCCAGCTAAATATGTGGGTAACAATTGAGTTACTATAAAACAAGAGTGCTGATTATTCTACAGCAAGGTTTAAGAAAATTTGAAATTGCCAAATTGCAGTTCATAATCTACTGAAGTGGCTACCAATAATACAGTCAAATTGCCTCATAAAATATAATATATGCGTACTAATGAGAATCAATATATGCGTACTAATGAGAATCGAGGGGAAAAAACCAAGATATTTGGCATCTCAAACATAACAACAATGAGAAATCAAAAGTAAAATATTAATCACAATGTTGTATGATCATCTGCACGTCACATACAGAATCAACATATTCGAAAAGAGCAATAGCACTATGAAAAATAGTTTCCAAACAAAACAAAAGTAATGCTAGTTAAAAAGTAAATACCTGCATCAGGAGGAAGATCGCAGCAACAATGATAACTACAATTGATGGGAACTGGCTTTGTGATTTAAAAGACAAACAAATTTTCACCACAGAGTCCCTGAAAAAAGATGCAACTGAAGCCCCACCACTCAAATTTTCTTGCAACTGGACGTTGACGTGGTTAATACCCTTGGAATCTGACAAAGCCTCAGACATGCTCAAGTCATTTTTCACATGTGACCTTTCCGAGTGCTCCACAGTTCTCTCTTGCCTTTCTGGATGAACTTGGCCATTTGGAATCAAATTAGTTGCATTATGTCCTGCTGCTAAGATAATGAAACATGAGGGATTAACACATGATTCATATTCTTGTCTAAATTCAATTTTGCTAATTTCAGGTACTTGTCATCTCAACAAATTTACCTTCTCTTTCAAGGTTCTTCTGCTTCAGCAATTCATGTGCCTGAAAGAAATGTTTGCATAGAAGTCCTCATAAAGACTGTTAAATTCTGAAAAATGAAAACTACTAGAGAAACAAGAAGAAAACAGAGGGAAGAAGGATACATGGTCTATCCAAACTGCATAAGCATCTCGACACTCTTCTACAGTAGATTGCACTATTTTACCTGCACATTATCACCCATTAATCACTTTGATAGTATTTCAGCTCTATGAGCTCCACCAATAAATTATCTTGAAAATGAGCAAAATGAGGTTGTTAGCCATAGCTAAGGCTGTAAATCGAACCAAACAGTTCGGGCTCGATTCGGACTCAACTCGAAAAAATGTGAACGAGACTCGAATTCGTTAATAATATGATTCAAATCTGAGCACAAAAAATAGTTCGAATAAAAATACGAGTAGAATCTGAATAAGGTTATACTCGACTCGTTTAGAATTCAAACTATTCGAATTTTTAATCATGATCCTATACATAATCGATTGATACATATTCGAATCTATACTCAATACATTATCTTATAATATATACACAATTAAACAAAATTTGAATAATTAATTATTATTTTATTTTATTTTTGTAATTTTAATTTTAATTTTATATATTTAAAGTGTAATTATAATTATATTTTTTCATTTCTAAGTAAAATAATAAGTTCAATTAATAATTATATGTATTATAAAACTAGTTATTATGTGAAGACTCGAATTCGAGTTTGAATTTGACGTTCGCGAGTAGTTTGAATATAATTCGATCAGAGTCGAATCGAATTCGAGTAACAAAAATTCGAGTCGAGCCGAATCTGAGTAAAGTTTTTTTAATATAGTTCGAATCCGAGTCGAATTCGAGTACAAATTTAACTTTACGAATCGAATCCGAGCAGTTTAAAATCCGGATCGATTCGGCTCGTTTGCAGCCTTAGCCATAGCATTAGAAATGCAAACGAGATATATCCATACTGTATGGTTTAAGGTTTGAGACGCTTGTAGTTCAAAGAAACTGCAAGCTCAAATCCCACTAGTATCATCTCTAAAGGCATTAAGAAATTTTGTTTTTTCTTTTATATAGTAAAGCACCCCATATAATTGCAAATCACGCACATCTTATCAGGAAAATAACTTTGCATTGTATGTGTGTTTTAAGTTTCAACTGCGAAGTAACAATATTACCAGAATTTTCGATGGAAAGCCTGATTGCCACTTGCTATTGCTAATATACAGATCTTCCACTACATGGAGAAGGAATCTAAAAGTAAAAACAATTGTACCTTTCCACATGGTTTTCTTGGAAAATGCCACATTTACATATACCCTTAAGATGCAGCAATGTTCTGATTCATCACCATCTCCTTCCACATCCCAAAGCCCCTAAGAAAAGAGGGAAAAGATGAAAACTTCATGAAAATTTTAATTCCAAATCCAGAAAGGTCTGGTTGACAAAAAGAGCAGCATCTTTATACAAATCACAAGAAGAATACTCTCATGGAAATGAGTGTTCCTGAAGAGAATTCTGAACATTAATTTTTTTCAACCCCACCCCCCAACAGCCGGCGGTTTCTTCTTCCTCTTTCTGTTTGTTACCACTCAAAGGTTCATATCATATACCCTCTTTCAGATCCATCAACAAAACTAAATAGCAAATCAGACTATTCAGAAATGCTGTGCACTTCATGCAAAGAAGCTAAAGGTATCTCCATACCCAGTCCACCCATTTAAACCCCAAAGTAGAACAACACTGAATAGTGGCGTTCTCCAGAACACAGAAGTTACTATACCAAATCAACGCCTTGGCTTATCCATATATCACAATAGCAAAACCACAAATTAACATGAAAAATTGAGATTATTTGTGATACATTACTTCCAAATGAAGAATTAGCTCATACCTCCACACAGAAGTAATCTCCATAAGGTACATCACTGATCTCTTGTGAAGTCTCAACAACTAAATGACTGGCATAAATGAAAACAAAAACATAATTAGAATCTGAATACCTAAGAACTACAAACTATGAAAAGTAAACAAACTGGAGGAAACTACCTAAAATCATAAGCTAATGCAAAATATTCCGAAAATAATGAACATCAAAGAATTCAAGGAACCTGTGATATCCCAGATATTGACAAGATTTCTTTTAAATAAATTTTAAAAAATTAAATAAAGGTTAGAGATTTAACCTAGTTTTGAGAAGGGAAATGTGTAGAGAGGATTAAATTTTATACTTAATCTATGTGTAAGGAAGAACCTATAATAGTTAATATATAAACTGTAAAGAGAGACTTTTAGTACAAAAGGATCTAAGAAGAAATTGTTGTGTGGAATTAAATTGTGTCAAGATATTGGTGGTGGGGGGGGGGGGGGGGGGGGGGTGGGGGGGGAATAAATATATATGTATAGGTGTATATTTATTTACCAAGTAATTAAAGGATGAAAAGAAAAGCCAACATGGGCTTAATTAATTATGCTATATGTGTTATGTGTGATTAATGAGTTAGGAAATGGTTACCTAATTTATCCAATTAATTGTTTTAATTGACGAACAAAAAGAGAAGACAATATGAATTAATCTATCTAAATTAATTTCAGGAACTATGAACTAAATTTGGGTTATTTAATTTAATAACTAACGGCCAAGTTAGGGTGTTAATTAATTAAACACCAACTTTAATTAATATTTTAGAGGTAATACTCTATAATTATTTTTGGGACCCAAAGTAATTAATTAACATTTTGGGTTATGCATTATGGAAACGATTAAATTAAGAGCTATGTATGGGTGTACTTTTAAATCAAGCCCATGTGTAGATTAAACCAAGCCCAACCATTAACTCCCATATTGGAGGAATGGTTCAGCTAGGGTTGCAAATTAGGAGCAATTTCGGCAGCCTATTTCCTCTCTTCCAGCCTCTTTTTTTTTGCAGCAGCCCAAGTCCTTAATTCAATTGAGATGAACGAATCAGCTAAGACTGTAGGTTTGGGCCAGCCTTAATGCTTGTTCCTTCAGCCCAATTTTTATCGGCAGCCATTTTGGGACAGTGGGGGGGAGGTGATATGCTAGGTCTGCTAGGGGCAAAGTAGGGGCCAAGGTGGATGACATTTGGCCAGCATGTATGTATACATACATGGATGAAGAAGTGAAAGACTCTCCCTATAAAATACCCAGCCATCCTAACTCTTCAAACCTTTGCTATACTTTGCTAAGAGTGATAACGAAACACAAGAACATTCATTGAGAGCTTACATAGAGAGAGGGGGGAATCTGCAGAAAAGAAGAAGAAAGAAGAATTGCAGATGCTTGTTGCCCTCATTTAAACTAACCAAGATCAATAGCCTTCATTAAATAGGCTGTGAAAGGTATACTAATTTACTACTCAAAACCCTTAAGTAGACTTTATAGTTTATGTTCATGTTCATGGTTATTATTGGCATTGGTTGTGGAGTATGTTGTTGTGCCTTGTTATGGGGATCATGAAGGATCCATGGAGTGATAAGGATGATAAATGGCTGAGGTTTTGTCTAATGTTTGATCATTGATGAATGCTAAGCTAATCATACTCTGCACACTAGGTGGTTGCTAAATTGCTAAAATGCCAAAATGAGCAGATTTTTGGGTAAGTTTAGTTCAAAGTGAGAATTAATGTGAATTTGATGCTGGAATCCATGTGTGGTATGTATACAATCTTATGTGGGATTTACTGATATCTTAAGGATGATAAAAGAAATCGTTTTCCAATCTAAGTTAATCAAAAATGTTCAAAGAAAGAGAAATTGTTTCATTGTTGAATTGTATGCGCATACATGGGTGTATTTTAGGGGCTTTTCCATTTTGATGGACTGATTTGAAAACCATAGTGAAAGCATCGTTTATATTGCCTTGTGAGAAAGGTAGGAAATGATCAAGAGCATGTTAAGGGTTTAAGCCTAGCATGAAAATGGTTTTAAACTTCTTGCCATATTGGTACATTACAACTAGCATGTTTAGTACGAAAAGATTAAAATGTTTGGTTCTGAGTTTACAATTGTTTTGATAAAAGTAATCCAAGTTTTTAGGTTTTGAAATGGGTTTACGAGTCTAATCAAAATAAGGGGAAACCAAAATTATACTATGGTGGGTTGAAAGCCTAACGAACCAGTAGATTTTGTGTACAAAGTTATTTCTAAAGTCCTTCTATGTATGAGATTTTGAATAATGAATGTATGGATTGTGATTAAAGCATTGCAACCATGATAAACATGCATTACATAGGTGAGTATTTAAGTTGTGTAATGGGTTCATATGCTGGTACGCCATAAGACTTGAAGGAGCTGCAAGCTGGAAAAGGCAGAAAACGCAGAGTCTGGAAACTGCAGGGCAGCGCCCCGGCACTGCCACTCAGTTCATTCTCAGCGCCCCAGCGCCTAACTGCAGGAAGTAAACTGTTTTCTTTTCTTTTTTTAATCAATCACATGGGTCCCAGCTATCAAGATATGATATAATAAATGATGAGATGTCCAAAGAAAAAATGAATGTTTTGGAGTATAATTGAAATATGTGAATTAAAATAAATCAATACATAAATACGTTAATGTATACATATGCGAAATTCAAACGGTTGTAGTATTTGTTAAACGGTATAAATCAACCAATTTGTTTGATAAGTGTTATGTGTACACGTAAGATAGTATGACTAAATGATTATGGCATAATTGATTTAGGGGTATGTGAATAACCTAAATTATATGATTATAATTATGAATTAAATAACTAAATGTGTTATGTGTTATGTATGCTATGTTTAAGGTATGTATTAATGTATAACACTAGTACATGAAATGAGGGATACGAAAATTGGCAACAGTTATAGTTATAGCTAGTATGTGATGTATATTACAAATAATGTAAGAGTCCATTACAAGGCAAATGAAACGAACTAAATCAAGAAGTGTTTAAAGATATTAAAAACTTAGAATTATTTTCACAAGCTAAGTTGACTAAATCTAGATGGGTTATACTTAACACCGTATGGTATGTTGTAAGGTGTTGTATACACAAGATAAGCTACTAGTGTATCAAAACTAGTACAAGGAATGGGTATGAATGAAAGTAGCTAAAAGTCATATAAGTAACTAACTTGGTGTGCCAACATTATTAAACATGACGGCAATACTAAGAACAATAAGTAAAGATAGAATCTTAAAATAAATATTCAACACATCAGTCAAATTTTGACTGATATTAATATTGTGTACTATTGATCTCACATACAGTGTAGGTTGTGCAAGGAACGGAGGAGATTAGTGAATGGTAAAACACCGGTATAGACAAGTTTTTCAGAACTTACTCCTATGTGAAATGTCGTTATGTGCAAATGTGTATTAATGTGCCTTTGTGCAGTAATGTGTTATAAACTATTGTTATTCAACTGATGATATACGTGTAACTGTTTCATGAGTACTTTATGACTTGGAACATGAAATGTATGAGATATACGAAGCATGCATTAATTGTAATACATGAGAAGCATAATGCATATATCTAAAATGCACAGCATGGGAATTGTAAAGCTTGTTCGAATATAAATTGTGTTATGTGATAACTGTTAATTTTGTTGAGCCGTCGTGTTCACTCTTGCTTTAAAACAAACATTTTCAGAGAAGTCTGAGAAACGCAAAATTCCGGTAAGCATAAACGAAATGATTTGATTTGAAGTCGTTAGAGTTAGGTTTTAGTAATAAAAACCTCACTGTCAGAATATATGTTGTATTTTGTTGTGACCCTATAGGGGTATGTTTGGTTGTACTTATTAAAGGTTAGAAAACCTGTGAATGTTAGTATAACATTTGTAGATGCTAGACACTTATATTATTACAAGACACAAATGATTAAGGAAAGATTGTATAGGAAGGACAGATAAGGTTGTGATGTGAGGTTGTTTACACTCATACTTATTGTAATAAACTAGGTCATGCTTCATATGATCTAAGTTGTGTATAAAATTTATATAAAAATTGCGATTTTGGAATAAAAAAAGCTGTAAAAGTTTTAAAATAAACTAGTCTTATCAATTGTTTTATTGATGGATATTGTGGATTTAAGAACGAGGTGTTGTAAGGTCGCATGTAGCAAGTACCGGGATTCTCGAGGCGTTACAGAACCAATTGGTTTAATGAATTAAAAAAGAATTATAAACTAAAAGACATGTAAAAATTGCAAGACATTGATGCTATATTAAAATATTTTAAGTAAGAAAAAATAATTTTAGATGAAGAAGAAATATTGCAACCAAGGGTGACGATAAGTCAGGATTACAGTGCTAAAATTAAAAAATCAAACTCGATAGGAAGAAGGAAACCCAATCACACATCTCAAAGAAATTCCCCTCTAAACCTTCCCCTTACATAACACCAAAAGAATATAAAACACCCTCATTTGTTTTGGAGAGCTATTGGATTTGTGCATTTTTTGGCTAGAGAGTTGGAGAAAGTTTGACTCAACAAAGAATCAGGGTTGTCACTCGCACATACCTTGGTCTTGCTTTGGTGATCCTTACAATTCCATGACTTTTTTGTGACCATGTTGTGGATCAATTTGAGAGAAAAACGATTGGTCAAGGACAGAGATCAACATTTGATAGAGAGCACTCTCCAGCTATTTAGTGTCATTTTATGTGAGAGTCTATGACAGAACTCATGTCAAAGGCATCTAATACTCTTTATGGTCTAGGGGTTGATACATTCACTTAACGTATTTTGAGGTTAAATTAGACAATGTTGCAATATTAGGAACTGGATATAGTATCTAGATTATTTTGCTTACTTACATCCTTTGGGTATTTTGGCTATTTAGCTGTTTAGTTTAAGTTGTTTTTTGATATCGATTTATTTTCAGGCATACAGAATAAACCTGTGGTCTGAGAATAAAATGTTGCACTTCAAGCTGCAGAGTGTGAGAGAGTTTGAAGACTTAAAAACGAATGCATAAAACAAATCCCTTAAGAAAAGTACTCCACATAATCTCAAAACCTTTGATTGTTACTTAAATGTCTGATTTGAATTAGGTAAGCATGTGATATTCTATTAGTTTTTGGTTTCCTTTATATGAACCATGTACTTGTTTCAAATTAATCAACAAACTCTTGCCTGAAGTATAATACTTACAATATTATACTTGGTAATATATATATATATATAAAACTGACTATGGGTACAAGATGACATGGAGAATTTTTTTTTTTTTTTTTCTTTTAATTTTTTTTTTTTTTTTTTTTGAGGGGCAGAGGGGGTGTTAATGCTTTGTGACATCTGAAAGGACGCTACTAAAGTGTCGAGAAATTAATTGATCACCGACCACAATAAGAGGCAAATTTAAAAAAATAAATAAAGATAGCAGTACCAGCAGCAGTCATTCTTTCTTCTTTTTTATCAGAACTGGCAGCAGTCATTAAAAATGACTGATTTCAATATTTTCTTGGGTTGGGAGAAAAAAGTCTTAATTATAGAAGAAAGAGAATACGAGTAGCGGGGGACAAGTTGTCCACCAACCCTAGAACAAGTGTGAGGGTAGCCAGAACACTTCAAAAGTACAGCCTTCCAATCAATACATTTATCAGAAACAGTGCCCCTAAAGGCTCCCATAGCAAAGCAAGAAAAATAATCATATCCAACAACAAAGCCAAAGATCGATGGTTGTCCCTAAAATTCTCAGTATTGTGTTCCAAGTTCCCCTAAGAGATAAATAGGTTTTAAGTTTTTTTACAATATATATGTATGTAAGCAATACTAGTAGATGATTCATGAATGATAATTATTTGGTACCTGTTTCTGTAAACTCTATATTTCTGAACCTCCTGGGGGCTACCATATCTCGCACCTAATGAAACCAGAAAAAGCAACACTAAACAAACTAACAGAGAAATGCAAAGAACAAAATACTAGCCAGTTAGACGCATAAATCATCTAATTGACAGCTGTACCAAAATAAATTTTTATCGGATGTTGAAATGAGATATCACGAGCATGCCCATATTTTTCATGAGGATGCCACGGAGAGCACTTTAAATCTGAAAACAAAAGGATGAAGTAAGAAAGCAGCAACCTCAAGTAAACTAATCAAACTACGCTTGCAACTTAAAGGACCCAAGAAGGCAAGAACTAAACAAAGACGTATAAGGTCTCCATGAGAATCACACCAAGGTACCTTTATCTCCACATTTTTTGTGGTATGATTCAAGAAAATTGAAGGCATCATCTGAAAAGAAGAGACTAAAGAATTCATCCACCTTTATCTGCAGCAATAGATGAAGTGTATATCAAAACATTTGTTGGCACATGCTGAATTGAATTTTGAAGCAGTTTTGCAGCAGAAAACTAAATAAAGCTAAACCCATTACCGGAAACATTGATTCTGCTACCAGGGTATAGTATTCTGGGACTGCATATAAGAAGAAGCTAATTCAACACAAACTAGAAAATGAATTAAAGAGATAACACAAATATAATAAGTACATAAAAACTTTGAAAAAGGAGATATCAAGATAAATACCAAAGAGAACTGAGACCTATAAAAAGACTTTGAAACAAAACAGCAAAATTAGATTTAGTCTTCAAAGAGAAGGAAAGGACAAAAGATAAAGAAAAAAATAAACACCAAACAACCAGTTCCCCGCGCAGCGGAAAGTGGCTTGAAAATATATGAGCTATTATGCCAAAACTGTTGTAGAATAGAACTATCACACCACTACAAAAAGATTGAAATAATGCAACCTACTGATTGGAATTCTCACTCCCATCACCTCTCCATCTCAAGGAGTCATCCTCATAAGAATATCTTAAAAGGGCAAAACTATTTTATATATATATATATAGGGGAATGATCCATGCATGTATTTGCTATGGATCAAAATTTGGGATACACCATATATAGCATCCGTTTCAAATATTAGCAGCCGAGATTAAACTGGGGACTGCGGCGTCCGCTAGTAATAGGACGGTAAAAAAACACATACCATCCGCTACTAATACGAGCAAATGCTAATTAGAACAAGAGTTTGCCCTATAATAACTAGAGTTTTGACCTATATTAACTAGAGTTTAATTTTATTAACTAGGATTTAGGATTTACTAACTATGGTTTAAGGCTTATTACGCAGGGTTTAGAGTTTATTGATTAGGGTTTCGGGTTTATTGATTAAGGTTTAGGGATTATTATTTAGGGTTTATAGTTAATAAACCCTAAATATTAGTTAATAAACCCCTAAACCTGGTTAATAACCGCTGGTTAGTAAACCCTGGTCAATAAACCTAAACTCTAAATATTAGATTAGGAGCAAATTAGAAAGATTGATCTGATTTGATTCGTTCTCAATAGCCATGAGATTATCACTCTTAAGGTGATCCTTTTGTCGACAGATACTCCTATCTAGGGTTTGGCTTTCTAATCAACCAGCGTCTGCTAGTAGTAGTAGCAGATGTTTAAAAAAAAATTAAATATCCGCTACTAATACTTGCGGACGTCAATTTTCCGTTTCTAATCCTAATCGTTCGTTCTTGTTTTCAATAGTATAGATGGTGCATGCCAGTTTTTGCTCCATAACAACTACTTGCTATGGATCACTCCCCATATATATATAAAGAAGAAAAAGATTTTATTAAGGAAAATGAAGACAAAAGGAGATTAAAGAGTAGATGGAGGCCCAAAAAGTCCTCCGATTAAAAAGTGAGGCCAAAAAGTCCTCCCAAGATAAATCAAAGCTTTTACAGCAAAGGGTCTAAAATATGGAGGAATTGTTATTGATGAAAAAGTATTCGAATTATTTTGATGTTGAAGAAAACTAAAGAAACTTTGTTGTAAATTGAAGACAAAAGTAATCTAGTATTTTTAATGCTAAACTAAAACCCAATGAATAATTGTATGGATTATGCCTAACAATTAGTGGTAGGTCAAGTCTTGGAATGAAAAAAGGAACGTTATAGTGCTATTAAGAATAACATAAGAAAAGGAAGATAAAGAATCTCGGAATCTAGCGTAACTATTTAAGTCAGAATAAGAGTCTCCAAAAAATGACAGCTTAGTTATCATTTTTCTACTTGGATTAGGACCTCCTTAAAAGGAATACATGTACCCTTCAGCTTCGAAACACGTTGTGGACTAAATAAAAACATTTCAGAGGACCCATACACAACGATTTGACCCATAAAAAAACCACCTTATGGGCCTGTCACACTACAACATTCCAAGCCAGAAATTCAAAATTGAAAAGCCACCTTGCCTAATTGAAGTATTTCCAACAGCACATTAACCTATAATAGACATAAAAGAGATTTTATTGCTTTCGGGGGTACATGAAACAACATGCAAACTATCCATCAGATTATATTACAACAACCAAGTCACTGAGGGGCAAGGCCAATGTATCATCAAACCTCGTATAAGTGAGGTGCTTTATTGCATGGACGCATAGTAGCACATGCACAAAGGTCTGGCACAAGGATATACATATAATAGTGCTCAACCATGTGAGCAGGACAGAAGCGATAAAATAATAATAGATATCGTTCTAGTAGACAAACCTAGAATCCACTATGTAAACAACCGTACAATTCACTATGGGCCCTTGAATCCACAAGGAAAAATAATCTGGAATCTACCAGAGGAGGGACAAAAACCCAAAGGAATAAAAAAAAATTATTAATCAAAAACTTCATTCCAATGTAATAATGAAGACACTTTTATAAGAACGGCTAATTACAACTTAAAAGGAAAGTCAAATGAATTAAAAACATAATTCAAAATCCCTAAGATCATGCATGAAATCTACTTAATTGATACTAAAATAAAATCCCTTATTAGAGACTAAAATCAAGCCTAATTAAAAATAAAAATCCTAACAACTAAAAATCTAAAAATTACATTTAGTTACTATAAAACATCATATCTTCCTCCATAATCGAGTAAAATCCAAAATACAAAAGTATAAGTTTTTTGTCCCACATCACCATGTCAAAATCACTGAGTTTTGAACCGAACATAAAAATTGGGGGGCGGCGCCCCGGGGGGAAGGAGGGGGGAACTTCATGTTTCACAGAAAAGAAGAAGAGCTTTGACAGAAATGTGAAAGAAAATCAGCACTTCCTTTAAATAGTATATGAATTGTACGATAAACGTATGTCTTTGTCCCCAAAAAACAACATTACATAAAACAGCTCTCAAAGTTCAAAAATGGAGGACGAGTCTCAACTAACCCTTAGGTACATCAGAATCCTCCGGCTCCCACACTATACGCTTTCCAGAAGATGAACAATCAGTATTTATAAAAACTTCCGCATCTTCTTTTAGATTATTTTGCACTGCAGAAGATGTTGATACAATTTCAGCTTCACCATTAGATGGGGGATCAGAATCCTCTGGCACACAAATATTCTCATCCTTATTCCTGGATCAGATGAAAGCCAGTAAAACCAACTTATTCATCATAACTAAACTCAAGACAGTATGTGTACTAATTGTTGGGGATACCAACTTATTAATAATTACAATCAAGAGATATGGGTAATATTTGTTGGAGATACCTTTCTGTTGAATCCATGCCATCCACTGTCGGATTGGAGCTTTCTGACTGTTCAACAGTGACAATTTCACACTCTTGACTACTTAACTCAGAAGTTGACTCCTGGGGTGAAAATAAAAAGTATGTCAGTGAGAAATCGACTGATGCAGCATATTCTAGATTATAGATGGTACTTAAGTTATACAAGATAACTATGAAATGTTAAATTTAAAAGTATTATATGGTATATTTCTAATCCACATGCTTTCCAGAATTTAATAATAGCAAAATAAATTAACTAAGCACCCTGAAAAGCAGAAAAATGCATGCTAAAAGATTGTAATATTGTTTATGATGAACACCTCCCTCGGTATCAAAAAATGGAGGACAAGGAGTCCTCAGTTAATTATGAATTGGAAAAAGGAGAATCCTGAAAAAGTATTTTCCGTCGCTCTCTGTGCACAACAGGTACTGCAACTCTTCTAAAACGCCCCAGTGGAAGAAGCCCACATAGAGGCAAGGAATGACACCCTATCCAAAAGTAATGGAATAGAAATATACTCCCTCCATGCCCTTTATATGAAAATTTTCTTTTTTGGGATGTCCCAAAAAGAATGACAAAGTTAGACAATAAATGTTTAGTAGGGAGTGTAACAAACAATTGTGAAATTACTGTTAAATGCTCTTAAACTAAAATGACATTTGATTAAACTTTGTGCCAATCAAGTCATAGTCGTAGAAACTTTAGAATTCCACTGCCTAACTGCCACAAAGGATGATGGAACAATCACAACACCACAAAATCTTCACATCCCTGCTCCTCCCAAAACCTGATCTGAAGAAGACCCACGACCACCACAGGTCCAGAGAAAAGGTCTTGAAGTTGGTATTTTTGGTAGTAACCCCAAGCCTTATGTACCAAGATAGAATGAATGTCACACATGTTTCCATGCGAGACTGGAGTATCACAGTTTTAATATTCTTAAGAGGGTAATGCTCCGATGTTAAGTGATCGATCCTTGTGCTTTCATCTACCGTATGAAAGTGCACAGAACAGGAAATTATTGGGTCTCTATAACAACACAATTAGCATCCAAGGATGAATATTCTGACTCTTCTAATAAGTGAGCATTTTCCTCAAGTTCATCTAGTATCTAACCAATATTATTTCAAAAGCTCTGTTACTTCTACAGTTCTACTTCTCCTATAGTCCTATGTTCGTCTACTTCTGTTTCCTTTTTCTTTACTCCATCTGCTGTTTATCTACTCCTCTTCTGTTTGAACTTTACATTTGAATCAAATTCTTGGCTTCTAATTGATTATCATTATTCACTCGTTCTTAAATATTTTCAAATATACTATAACCTTTTACATATAATTTTTTTTCACCAAAATACAAATACCCATATGCCTCGGAACTCATGGCTCGCCTCAAGGGGATAAATTCCCCACCTTGCTTTTTAACTTTTAAAACACTGAAAATCATACGTAATTTTGAAAAGTACGAGTAAATGAAACCAAGGTCTTGGATTTCATCATACTAAATGTTATTATTTATCATTACTCAATTTAAGTATTTTCAAATATCCTATAATATTTTCTATATATAATTTCGAAACCTAAAAGGCATAAGCTCTTAAACCTCGCCTCAAAGGGGGTTGAACTCCCTGCCTTGCTTGTTCATCTTTTTAAACACTGGTAATAGCATATAATTTCAAAAGGCTAGGAGTAAACCATATGATAGCTTTCGATTTTGATTCTTCTAAAATGTTTGTGTATTATAGGATGAGCTATTCCCATTCAATCAAGCATTAAGGCTTGGCCGGGTTGATATAGTTTCTGTTTAGACTCTTTGATGCAAGACAAGCCCAAAGGACCCGCCCAACTTGGTTGGATCAATATTATTTTTGGTGGAATAGGAATTCTAATAAATAGTCCAACAAGGAAATGATTCTAAAATAGCTTTATTTAGTTTAGTAGATAATTATAAGAGATTTTATTTCCTTATTTAGTTAGACTATTTAGGAATTTATTTGATCATTAAGTTAGGGTTTTTAGTTAGTCCTATAAAAGCATTGTAATCCCTACATAGTATTCATTCATTGATTAATTTAATTTTCTTGAAAGCATTATTGCTTAACTATCTCTATTTTCTCTCTTAATCTTCTGCAACTCTTAATCCTTTATTCTAACCTTACCTGGTCCCCGCCACTCTTTAGAGGGATGATTGATTCCACCTTTTCCTATTGAAGATTTATGGGGGAGGGGTGGTTTCCAACCAACATTAGCAGAAATCTAATAGATATCCATCTTCTCCAAAGCAGGTACAAGGTTTATGCTACATTGGTTTGAGTCAAATTGGTTAGTTACAGCCGCAGGCTGTACAACCTATCAATAACTATATATAACAAGCCAATAAAAGAACTGATCCAATAATTTTTCAATTTTACCGAGTCATTTTAGTTGGTCGTGAGTCAATATTGAGTCACTATCGAGTCAACCGAGTCCCTACAGAGTCAACCATTAAAGCCTCTACATTTTTTTATACAATATATAAACTTTTCGTATCCCGTAAAATATATATTTAGATATAATATTTATTTTTTTGAACAGACACATGCATGAATCTCATAAAAAAATTATTACCATCATATAATGTATTGAGTATGGTTGAATACTAATTAAAGATGCATGCATGAATCTCATAAAAAATTATTACCATCATATAATGTATATATAGTTGAATATTACTTAAAGTTTCCAATTCCCAGTAAAACAAGTTTTTGAAATCTGACTATGGTTGAATACTAATTAGAAGCATATACTCGGGGGGTGGGTTGGGTGCAGGGCGGACGATTTTAAATGGTTGAATACTAATTAAAGTTCCAATTCCCAGTGTAACAAGTCTTTGGAATCTGCCTTCTCCTTCTTAGTTCTTTTGAAACTTTCTTTTTCTTTCTTTGATGCGTTAAATTTGGAGTTTAATAAATTAAATGGTTGGATTAGATGGAAAACATTGGGAGACCATTCTTAGAATATCCAGATCGATCTTTCCTAAATAAAAACCAATTATTCCAAGAACTTTGGGGTAACTTATGTCCATGGAACACATAGATGGTTTTAATGCCGCACGTAGAGAGAGATATGGAAAACGTTTGCAACATGAGTCCGAAAATGATAGAAACAAGAGAAACGCGTGTAGAAGAGTTCAATATCGAGAGTCAGATTTAGCTTCATTGTCAGAACGTGTGCGAACGTGCGCACATCACATCATCAAATGGTTAGTTTATATCATACACACAGACATCAATAACTATATATAACAAGGCATTAAAAAATCTTATCCAATATTTTTATAATTTTACGGAGTCGTTTTGGTTGGTCATGAGTCAATACCGAATTAAAAGTGAGTCAATATCGAGTCAATCATTCAAGACTCTCCATTTCTTTATACAATGTATAAACTTAACTTTTTGTATACCGTGATATATATATACGCATGCATAAGTTATGGTTAATGTATAAACTTTTTGTATAACGTGAAATATGTATAATTATCTTCAACATTATATATGTATTATGTCAATAAAAAATTATAAATATAACAATAAAAAAATATCAAATATTTGTGAAAAAAGTAATATAAACTAGTTTGTGCCTTGCACGGGCTATCATACTTGTTTGATTGGAACTAAAAGAGTGAATGGTGCTCTTATTTGTATCTCCCCATCTAGAACAGCTATTCAGGTGCACTATAAGTCTTAGAATCAAAAAGTTAATATCTAATGTCTGGAGGTTAACTTTCTAGGTACTACAGTTTAAGGATACAAAAAAAGGAAACTTCATTTAGTTTTCATACTCACTACAACATATTCCTGCTACAAAATTTTCATTTAAGAAAAGATTAGGAGAACAAAAACAACAAAACAAATGATAGAAGATGATAATAATATTTTAAAAGAATTGATATCTGGGGAAACATAAGCTTCAATCAGTGGCATGGAGGTTAACCATGAATTCATAATATCACTTGTAACATGTCATATATTTCTTGTGAGTCAGCAGTAAAAAAGATGAAGCACCTGCTGATCTGTGACCAATTTAGACCCATTACCATGTTGCAACAAACCATCATCAATGAGCTTAAGAGCTTCATCACGGGACAGAAAAGATGAAAAGAAGTACTGCCAAAAGAAAAGGATAGTAAAAACAGTGTGGCAAATGTTTAACCAGAAAAAATTAGCTCATTTATTCTTTAAAATATCTCAAATGTGAAATATTTTTAAAGAAAGGCATTAAAGGTCCAGATCAGTACCTTCTTTCCTGCAGCTGTAATATCTATAGCAGTAGGGAAGATTCCTGCTGTCTTGGCTCTTCGTACAGATGTGACTTCTTGAAAAGGGACTATTTTCTAAATTTGGAGAACAAAAAACACACCAGCCAATCAAGATAATAAACAGGGAAAATAATTTAGAAAGGCTGAACAAGTAATTAAGTGTAACTTAGCAAAGCCATCTGTGAGAAAAGAAGACAAATGAAACTAGAAGGATAGAAATAATAAATATAAAGCTCAAAAAACAAAAATTAAACAACTGTTGCGGAGAACATAGAAAAAACTAGAAAATCCTCAATAACTACTCTTTCTGAATAATCACTCAAAAGCAAAAGTCAGATTTCAGTAGCATCATACCTAGGTAGGAAAGATTTACAAACTGAAATTTTAAATTCAAGGTTACTTACAAATTATAATAGCTCTGTTTTTTTAATATGATTTTGAAAAAATAAGTGCTCAAAAAAGTATTGGTCTTAGAGATTATAATATCTCTATTATCCATAGTTGTAAAAGAAAAACTATGTCTGATATATTGTATCCTTCTCTTTCATGACATGTACTGACCAATGAAGAAGAGGAAAGACTGTTAATACAAAAGAGAACAAAATCCTAGACATGTGAGATGTTGTATAAACTTAAGATTAGTATACTTGCTGCTTGAATATAAACAAACTTATCAGAGTAATTTTTACAGACCTTGAAACAGTAAAAAGATCGAGTGCTAGACACAGAAATTCCTAATCCCATGGTACTTCACCTATAAGACCAACTGTCCAAATCAATATTAATATTATAAACACGTGTATACAAATATTTCCTTGGCATGACAATCCCTCCTCCTTAAAAGCATCCATGTCCTCATGGATAGTCTTGGTAGCTGTCTCCTCCTTTCCGGTGTCAAAAACAAAACTCAGGTACTTGTTTGGTTGAACCTTTCTATAGCTAAAGCTTGCCATAATATTAGTTTTAACATGTCTTGGGCACTTGTGCTCCTTGCTATTCTGAATTTTCAACAGCTTCATGAATTGTTCTTGAATTCTCTTTGTGATTCTTTTGAACTTATCATAGTCTTCTGCAGCCTTCTTTATCCTTAGATAGGTATTTGTGTGGGGATAATAGAAGCTCTTGCCAAGATGCCATATTCTGTAATAAACTGCTGGCAACATCTTTCCATCACTATAGGTTCCCCTAAACTCCTAGCTCGAAAAGGCCTTGGTTATTTTAAACTTCTTTCTTTGCTTATTTGATCACTTGCTTTCATCTTGATCTTCCTCGCCAAAGGAATAGACAGAGCCAGGAATCAAGGGAGCATTCCATAGATTGTAACAGACTTAAGCATATCCCAAGAGCTCCTTTGGAGTGTTTTAGAGGCCTCATCATATGCTTCCTTCTAATGGCGATCATTTTCCTGTATAAATTGGACTATGAGACATCCAAATTCCTTTGGAGCTATATGCTTAACGACAAGAAAAAAGAGCTCAGATGATACAGTGAAAAAGAGTTTTGCTATGTAAAAATACTTGGCCTTCTCCATGAATAACTTATTTTCTGGTGGCTTCAAGTGTTTGGGTCTGTAGCAATTTGCAGCCAATGATTTGGCAACAAGAGTCCCTTAACGCTCCTTTACACAAACAGTGCAAGTACCCTTTAGTGCAGATTCATCTACATAGTGTTGAACATTCACATTAGTACAACTTGCATTTACTTTCATGTCCTTGCCAAACATCTCCCTTCCAATGCATCCATTGTAACTGGTTGTTCTAGGAACTTGAAGCTTCCATTTACAAATCCTAATTGTTTTTTGTTCAGCATGTCCAACAAGGTTTCCCAGAGTTTTTAGAAGGAACTTGGGGATTAAAAGATGAATTATGAATTTCATTCTCTTACTGGTTTTGGGTGTTAACAAACAGGATTTGTGGGCAGCTGGTTTGGTTTTGGTTTGGATGGACCTGATAAAGTAGTGGGGTTGATTTGTATAAGAATGGAAATTGGGCTGGTTGACAAGATCTCCAATGGCCTTAGCAGGGTCAAAGGAAGGAAGAAGCAGACCAATGGCCTCATCAACATACCTAGAATAGATATATGGGAAGGAGTTTGATTTACTAGTTTCTGAGTGTAAGTTTTGCACGGAGACTATCACCTTATCTCTCCAAAGTTATGGAGTTGCAGACCATTCTTGGACTGTTTTGGATGGCAATCAACTCTCGGAATGAATTCCATTTTCTCAATAAAAGGCTTAGGACCCTATGGAGCTGGAACTTCAGCATTTTCTGACCAGGTTTGTAGCATGCGAGGCTGCTTTGATAGTTTCTTTACCAAGGAAATTTCCTGTTGATGTTCTAGAAGTGCTGACAGTACCTTCTCCTTCATGAATCCTTGTTCCACTTCAGGATCCTCATCAAATATAGGTTCCTCATCATACCAGAAGTTTTCATCAATTTCAGGCTATTTATATTTGCCATTGAATTCAGCATTTCCATTAAACAAATGAGTCCCTTCATATTGTAGTGCTACATCAAAGATGGTTGGACAATCGTAAGCTAGAGCCTCCATTTTCTCAACATAATCATCATATATAGGGGCTCTTTCATAATTTGCATCATCACATTCCTTGATCCAACTTCTAGCATTATCAGCTTTAGTAAATGATGGGAACATAAGCTTGAGATGCTTAAGTTCCTCTTCCTTCCCACTTTCTTCAACAATGTTATTCCTCCTCCTCCATTGGACATCATCTTCTTCATTTGTTCTGGCAGTAAACTTCTCATTATCTAAGCTTTCCTGTTTCAGCAAATCATTCATACTACACAAGATATAATCCATTTTTTTATCAATAAGCTGCAATTTCTCTCTGTAGCTCAGAAAATCTTGTTGAAACATTTGAGATGGTCCAACCATGTTACAGAAATTAAAATGGAAAGGAATCACAGGACAATTGTGATTCTGAGTTTGAAAAGATTGGTCAAGCAGTGTCAACACTACCTGGTTATGATTAAGGGAGCTAGAATAGCTTTTTGTGTGGATATGGACCTCCTCAGGAACCATGCTGAGTATCCCAAGTGAAATAAGTCTTAAATTCAATCTGGCTAAAGCTCAGTTGAATTTGTATAGAGTAATTGAACTCATAAAATTAAGTTATAGCACCAAGGATCAATACTTAGCAAATACACAAACTACTACTGCAGTAATAAGTGCAACACTAAGAAGGTATAGCAGAAACTGTTACTAAATAGGCTAATTAAACTATTAATAAGAACTGAACTCAAACAGAACAATTTAATCAGATCAAATTACCAGAATCTGAGAAAAAAATTTCAAAAGTGATGAACAAGCTAACATTGGATTGAAATCTATATGGGTGATATTATAATTTGTATATATGATATGGGCCAGCTGTGTCTGATAGAATCGAGTCTGATGGAAGTAATTTTTACCTGAAACATGTAATTAATCCTTGATTTATGCTGTGTTGCAGGTTGTTCGTCAAAACAGAGCACCGAAACTGAGATTTGATTGTGCTTCAGGAATTTGATTGTTTGCTTCTGGACTGTACTGGGCTTTATTTTTGTGATAGATTTCAGTAGGTTTATTGGCTAGTTTATGAGTTTCTGGATGGGTTAAGTTTCAGAGGATGAACAGTGACGAAATGGAAGGAATAGGCAGAATATAAATCAAAGTTTGTGTGGGTGATGTTGTAAATGAATTTTTTGGATTGGACTACCTATATGGGATAGAGGCGAGTGAGATGGGTGTGTTTGTTACCTGAAATGATGAAATTAACACTGAGGTTGATGTAGTTGCAGGTTCTCAGCAAAACAAAGCTCCGGTAGTGGTTGTTTCTGCTGCTGTTGGGCTGGAGTTCTGTAGCTATTGTCGCAGCTTCTGGACTGAAATCAGAAGGCTATAGAAGGGTGAATGAGTTTAGAATGGGTAGAATTGAGGAAGAAGGAGATAGGGCTGAATTGCAGAGATAGAAGACTTCGAGAAGAACAGTGAAGATAGAGAAAGAAGAAGAAGATGATGGTTCAGGATTGAACTATCTCTGATACCAATTTGTCAAGAACCTCCTAGTTCCTGACCTGGAATTCAGTTAGAAACATAATGCAAAGAAGAATTTAGCAGAAATTATGAAAGAAGGGAGGAAGAAGGAGAAGCAGAAGTCATGAGGGAGAAGAGAGACAGAAAAGATAAGAGAGGGAAAGACAAGTTTCAATTCATTTCATTCATATGCATACCATCATCTGTCCAGTATATGTATATATATAACTACTAAATGCTGGAAATGTGTAAAACTACTAACCTACACCATTCTTTTATCCTACACACACCCATGTGCATACAACTAACTAGCTAATTCTAGAATATACTAACTATATTTCCTTCCAAATATGTCCTTGGCATGACAGACTCTCCCGCCTCATACTCCGAATTGTTGAGCCTTTGTCAAGAAACCTCCACTCAATTTTCAACAAAACCCTCCCTCACCAACTGCTAATCAAGTACAGCGTTCCAATATTGCTCCTCGCGGTCGTGGCCGTGGTTGTGGGTGGCGGGGCTGTGGTGGGCGGTATCCTCAACAAAGCTCTCCCTCATTTGCGCATCATCATCCTCATCCCCGCTCCCCCTTTTGTGGCGGTATTAACCATGATCCTACTCGTTGTTGCTACTGTAACGACAACTCTTCCTTTGCTGGTGTGCTTCGTCCTCCTCCATCTCCTGTTCCTCAGTCCTCCTTTGGTGCACCTTAGCCTGCTCCTCAGCCTGTTGTGCCGCCTTCTCTTTAGTGGTTTCCTGACACCGGTGCCAACTACCATGTTATGCCTGATCTAGCCGGAATCAATCAAGTAGATGAATGTCATGGTAATGATTGCTTAAAGGTGGCAATGGGAATCTTACTCCCATTCATAATATTTGCTTCTTTCTATTCTAAAAATAAAACATATAATCTATCTGATATTCCGGCTACTTCCAAATGATTACTATCTGTCAATAAATTTGGTAACAATAATAATGTTTACTTTGAATTTCACCCGTCTTGTTTCTTTGTTAAAGATTGTATCTCCCAGACAATACTTCTTCACAAGCCGAGTAAGAATGGCCTTTACACCATTCAACTATGCTTTGGCTTCTCTCAACACACTTTGCTAACAGAGCACACGTCATTGGATGGTTGGCATCACCGTCTTGGGCACCCTTACAGCCAAGTTTTAAATACTATTATTCGCAATTTTTCATTACCTCTTGGTACAAATAAAAGTTTCTCTCATTGTTCCGCTTGTCACATGGGCAAAGCAAGTAGATTTCCTCTACCTAGTAATTTAAATTCATGTCAGTCTGTTCTTGAACTCATAGTTTGTGATGTTTGGGGTCCTGCTCCTATTACATCGATTAATGGTAATAATTTTTTGTCCTATTTGTGGATACATTTACTAAATTCTCTTGGATATACTGTATAAAATCTAAAAGTGATGTGGCGTGTAAATTTATTAAATTTCAATCTTTAGTCGAACGCCAATTTTCTGCAACAATAAAAGTTGTCCAAACTGATGGCAACAAGGAGTTTCAATCCCTGAAAAATCATTTTTGCACTCTTGGTATTGCCCATCTTATATCTAGTCCATATACATCAGCTCAAAACGGACCGGTGGAACGCCGTCATAGGCACATCTTATATCAAGTCTTCCGGGTATTTTTTGGGATTATGCATTTAACACGTCCATCTACTTAATTAATCGTTTACCCTCCAGTGCATATTATAATCTGCCTTCATTTCAAGCGCTATATCAAAAGGCCCCTAAATATCGTCTACTTTGCACGTTTGGATGCCTATGTTTTCCTTTGGTTCGTTCTTACAATCGCCATAAATTTGAATATCGTTCTTATCCCTGTATTTTTCTTGGTTACAGTGCCTCGCGTCTTGGATACAATTGCTATGAGTTGCAAACAAATCGAGTTTACATTTCCCGTTATGTTCGCTTTGTTGAAGATACATTCCCATTTTCTAAGATGATGACTACCCATCTCTCAACCCTCACCAGCTCACCCGTGGGCTGCAGCACCATCTCTTGTTCAATTGCCACGTCTACCAGTCATACCAACAGCACCACTGTTGCTGCTACTGTCTCTCTGTCGCGCACATCAGACCTGGCACTGCCATTAGTGGCGCCCATACTCCTGCCCAACCACATAGGTCTGCAGATCATACTTTAATTCCATCTCCGATGTGCTCACAGGTCACTACACCACCAGACCATTCAAGCTACTGTACATCCTTGCTGCCTGTGCTACAAGCTCCATTTGCTTCATCCGAGACTCCATCACTAGCATCATCATTGCCTCCTAAACGAACTCACCCAATGGTCCTCCGTCAACGTAAAAAGGCTATTCCGTCAACGTAAAAAGGCTATGTCTTCTTCCATTTTTACCACGGAACCCACCTTCTATACTGATGCCAACAAATTCCAAGTGTGGCGTACTACAATGAACAATGAATTTAATGCTTTAGTCCGAAATAAAACTTGGTCTCTTGTCCCTCGTCGTCCTCACATGAACATTATTTGTAACAAATGGGTCTATCGCATAAAGAAACACGCTAACAGCTCCTTAGAACGCTACAAGGCCCGACTTGTTGCCAAAGGCTTTCATCAACAACCTGGTGTGGACTACTCTGAAACGTTTAGTCCCGTCATCAAACCAACAACAATCCGTCTCATCCTATCGATTGCTACCACCAACAAATGGTCCATTTGTCAGCTAGATGTGCATAATGCCTTCCTCAACGGCTATCTCGAAACGGAAGTATACATGATTCAACCTCAAGGATTCGTAGACAAGGCTTTTCCTAATCAAGTCCCTATATGGCTTAAAACAAGCACCTCAAGCTTCGTTTTCTCGCCTTTCTTCTTTCTTATTCTCTTTATTTCATACTGTCCAAAAATGATAGTTCTCTATTTATTTTTCATCAAAAATCTGTTCTACTTTATGTCCTAATTTATGTCGATGATATTATTATCACAGGGAATTCTCACTCATTTGGACAACCTCATTAACGCTCTTGGCTCTGAATTTTCTCTCAAAAACTTGGGACCTCTTAGCTACTTCTTGGGCATTGAGATTGTGCTGATGCGCGATGGCTTATTGTTATCTCAACTGCAATATTTGAAAATTTTATTAGAACGTGTGGGTATGACGACTTGTAAACCACTCACAACACCGTGTTCTATCTCATACAAATTATCCAAATTTGGCGTTGACTCCTTCGTTGACCCTACAAAGTATCATCAGATTGTGGGTGCCTTGCAATATTTAAGTATTACACGCCCAGATGATGCTTACACCGTGAACAAAGTATGTCAATACATGCACACGCCCACCACACTTCACTGGGCTGCTGTAAAGCGCATCCTTCATTATTTAAAAGGTACTCCATCCCATGGCCTACTCATTCACTATAGCTCTGATCATTCCTTATCTGCCTTTTCGGATGCTGATTGGGACAGGAATCTAGATGATCGACGCTCCACTGCTAGTTATGCTGGCTTCTTAGGTAACAACTTACTATCATGGTCCTCACAAAAGCAAAAAACGATGGCTTGTTCATCCACAGAATCCGAGTACAAAGCTCTTGCTGATGCTGCCGCCGAATTACAGTGGTTGCCGTATTACAGTGGTTGCTCGCGCTCCTTCTTGAAATCCATTTTCCTGTTCCACATTCGCCCCCTTTGTGGTGCGACAATATTGGTGCTACCTATCTTGCTTCTAATCCGATCTTCCATGCTCGCACGAAGCACATTGAGATCGATTTTCATTTTGTTCGGGAAATGGTCACTCACAAGGCTCTCACTGTTGCATTTATTTCTACGAAAGATAATAATGTTGATGTCTTAACAAAGCCATTGCCATCGTGTAGTTTTCTGCACAATTGGTTCAAGCTCAATGTTGTTCCTCGAACTCCCATTGGCTTGCGGGGGGATATTAGTCCAAGCCGTTAGTAAGGCGGTTTAGATTAGGTGAACTCCTTTTGTGTACATCATTTAGATTAGGATGAACTTCTTTTGTGTACATCTATATTCCTTTAATCCTTATCTTTGTAACGCACTCCAATAAATACCATTGTATCCTGATGCTCTTAATAATAGAAATAGAAGACTTATTGAGAATTAATTCAGGTATTATTGATTATGTAGAATAGCTATTAAATTCAAAAATAACTTGATGCAAGACAGCTTTGAGATAGAGAATTAATGGAAAACAGTAGAAAAATAAACTAGGATTTAAACTTTACGTTTAAATCAGTAGGATCTCTCAATTATATCAACTCCATGAATCAACACTAAGATGGATAAAATACCTCTACGGCATGAATAAAATATCTCTACTGTATAAATGATAATAATCAACTTCAATATTAATCGTTTGTAGTCTATAAAACTTGTGAAGATTACATCACTATTTAAATAAACTCAAAACCCTAATATTACTTGAGGAATAATAAAAGTACTAAACAACTAAAATACCCTTAATAATAATTCCTAATCACTAATTAATATCCTAAATCCCCACTAATAAATAAATTACATCAATTACTATTTGCATCAAACATAATAAAAAATTTAAATAACAAATATAAAAATGTTTTGCTTTGCTCTTTGACTTGTGATCCCCATCATTCTCCCCTTGTCGGAGAAAACTCGACCTCGACTTTTATAACATGATAGAATAATCCATGAAGTCCTATGCAACGGAAGAACATTTTGGAACACCTTTAACAACATCCTCACATGATAAGGCTCAAACAATTTTGGGAAGAAAATTGTTGAAAGTATCGCTTTTGTATTCAAAAGTGTTGAAAAATAATTTTTCAGAATAACGAACATTATCAACTTGGACTTGATCAATTTCTCGAATCGTCCTCTATTCAATAACGAACAACTCAAGAGCAACTTCAGAGTTTTTCTCAGTTTGTTGTTCACACACAATCTCTGGTTCAACTTTTGGAACTTCAATAATTTCCATGGACACGTCACAACTGTGAACTGTCTATATCCCCAAAATTGTGAACATCCTCTTTTTCTTTATCCAACTCTTTCTCTAATCGAATATTTGTCAACAAGTCAATAAGGTTATCTTTTATAGAAGAGTCGTCATCTTTAGATTGTTGACGTTTCATTCCTTCAGCTTGTTGATGTTTCTTTGCTTTAACCTTTCTTTGCTCATATTGATACTATCGTTGCAATTTTCCAATGTTGTTTTGTGCATCAATCATATCTCATCTAACATATTCCTACTTGAGTTTCAAATAACTATAACCAAATGTATAAGGTAGTGTATTCAGTCACTTTCATCATTAAGAAACCAAATATACTCCTTTACTTCCGTAATCTATTCTTTAGTGGCTTGAGACATTGGGTGTTTGGGACAGTGGGTTATAAAATAAATAAATAAATAAAATAAAATAAAACTTTTTTTTTACAACTTAAGGACCTAACTGAAAAGAAAATAGAAAACAGGGGCTAAAGTATGAATGCAGAAAGTGTAGGGGCATATTTAAAAGGATAAAAAGGTATGAGTAAAAAGTATATAAACTATGGGCTAAAACTTAAATATGAGGGGAAACTTTGGGGTACTAAATAGATATTTGTCAAGTGTGGGTATATAAATGATGAGATTAAAGTTTTTCTTCTTTTACTATAGCAGTAGAAGACAACTGATGCGTCCTCTCTTCCTCTTCTTCCTTGCTTCTTGTACCCTTTTATTTTTACAATGAATCAGATAACAGTAAAATCCGACGATGAACAATAATTTCACGATGGATAGTGCCCGTTGAACAATAACTTTTTTTTAAAAACCCAATATCTCCCAAAATTTGAGAAATTAATGGAGAAACCCTAAACTTTGATACCAAAAATGATACATGACATATTTGAGATAAAAAATTAATGAAAAACTAAAAAAAAAACTAAAAAAAAAAAAAAAAAAAACTAAAATTTAAACTCCACGATTAAATTATTAGGGTCTCTTAAGTGTATCAACTCCATGAATCAACACTAAGATGGACAAAATACTTCTATGACATGAATAAAATACCTCTACGATATGAATGATAATAATCAACTTCAATATCAATCGTCTGTAGTTTGTAAAACTTGTGAGAATTATATCACTATTTAAAGATGCCCAAAACCCTAACCTAATATTACTTGAAAAATAATAAAAATACTAAACGACTAAAATACTCTTATTAATAATTCTTCATCACTAATTAATATCATAAATCCCCACTAATAAACAAATTACATCAATTACTATTACATTAAACATAATAAAAACTCTAAATAACAAATATAAAAATGTTCTTAGACTTGTAATCCCCATCATAACTGCTACTGGATACTTCTTTTTTTCACTTGGACCTTGAATGGAAATAGAGATTGGTAAGGAAAAATTTGAAATTATTTGGCTATCTTTGGACATTTTATTACCAATGTTTCTTTTAATTCAATTAGTGAGAAAAGTGAATCGACCTTTATAAGAATGCTATTCATAAAGACTAAATAGTCCATACTGTCTTGGGCATTGACTAACACAAGCTTTCTTCAGCATTATTCATTGTCAGTTTAGTTACCAAACTAGACGCAAGGTCTTAGCAACAGATAATTATCCCAGTTGGACCAAGTGTTTGCTTTTGATCAGATATTTGGATTTGGTAGGAGGAAGAATCTAAGATGTGATGTCTCTGCAGTTCTTTGAGATATTTGGAATTAATACAATTTCAGATCATTTTTCTTTTAAGATGAAAGAAAAAATATTAACGAATAGAAAGTGGAAGTACTACGCAGATGAAGACGAGAAGTCCTTCCAAAAAGTTGGTGCAAATGGAAACAAGCAAACAAGGGTAAAATTCATCCCGGTGTCGATGGACCACAACTCGCTAATTCATATGTGGTACCATTTCCCAATCTTCTTCTGCCCCTTGGAACGCTTACCTCCCTTCATACCTCTAGTAATGCTTGAGTCAATATGGGCATCACACGAGCAATAGCAAAGAGCATAAAGGCCAGTGAACATAGCTTCCTTTGTATATTCACAATGAAAAAACAAATTATTCATTGAGCAATCCTTCTTACACATAAAGCATCAATTAATCAAATCTTTCTTCTCCACCATAAAGACTCCTGAGGTGAAAATACAAAATAGCCCTCAACGCTGTTGTCCACAAGAAAAATGCCACCTTATTTGGAACCCAACACCCCATATACTGTTCCAAAGAACTCCCCACCCGTAGTGTCTCATAATAAGATCTCTCCGAAATTATTGCGCCTCTATGATGAATCCATCACACATAATCCTCCCTACATGAAACGGAACCCCCTCCCCCTGGAGCAAGCAAGGAAAACAAACTATCCACCTCCTCAAGCTCCCAATCCTGCTTTTAGTTTGGTTCGTAAAAAAATAGTTTGATATCTATACAATAACTTTGAATAAGAAATTAAATAAATTCCTATACTACCTAACAAGTATTAGCTAATGTAGATTGTACCCTGATGTGCGACTAAAGCCTGAATCTTAAGCAAACAAGGCATGCCTGTGACCAGGCAAGGCGCTTTAGATGAGCCTTGTTGGCATTGAGATGTACATGTAACAACTATGATATAAACACACAAACACAAAGACAATAACCAGAATGCAGATTTAATATATCCAACTATTGAAATATTGAATCCAGTAATACAAAATTCAAACTACGAAAACAATAAAGATGAGTTTGTTGTTAAACCTTTGTCTCAAATCCAAATAGGTTGGAATAAAAGCATATATAATGGACAAACACGTACATATGTCCCTGCAATGAATATAAAATAACAACAATCAGATATTAAGTATTGCAAATCCCTCTTTGATCAATTCCTATAGATAAGGACAAGGAAAGCAATGCCCATCAAGCACTACCATGCAAATGAATGAATTTATCCTGCTTGGTAGGATAATATGCAGCTTTAAATAAGAAATTTTAGTAATAGAAGAGAGGGAATGTGAGCAGATATTACAATAACAGCTGCACTTCCAGGGGGGAAAGACACCTCAAAATATCATAAAGAAGTGAAATCACCTGAATAATAAAACTCTCGTGCAATGCACAATTAAAATCTTGAATTAGTACCTATAGACAAAAAAAGATATGGAGAAGGATTATATGCTTAGAACAACAGAACAAATTATAAACCTCCCAACGAACATGAGCTGCAGAAAGTAACTTAAGACACCCCTATGCTAGACATTTACCCATGTGTCGGTGGCAATGCATAGCATATCATACAATGTACATTTTAGTTTATAAGTAAAATCTTTCAAAGCAAAATAGATCAATACTTATTAATTTCTCTAGAACATAAGAACCACAAATTAGCAAAATGGGCATCCTCTTAGCCCTAAACAGGAACAAAAATGTGTACAATAATATAGGCCTTGCTCCGTTCAGTGTTCAATCACAGTATTTTAAGAGATTTGTTAAAACACAAAAGAATATTTATAGCATGTTATAGTGTGTAGACATCCATTTTATACAGTTTTTTTGGTATAGTGACTAAATAGTTGGCTGTTTAAATATTGGAGCCAATCATATCATTGACAAATCTTAATATATTGCGGTTTTTAGAAGGACCACTTAATAATTATCTTTTCTCTTTTTGAGGTAAGTCACTTTACCAATGGTTTTTCTCTAATGAAATATGAGGATACTTGCCAAATAAATCAACATCATTTAATAGTCAAATACTTATGTAGCAGATGAACACACGCCGCACTAAAGAGAAAAAAAATGCCCAGATGAAACGATATTAGTTACTGAACATGATAACAATTTCATTAGGTATTAAAAAACTTATTCTAATCTACGAACTCTTAACAATAATAATTGTAACTTCAGTACAGTTTTGATCAACTTATTCAAATAATTGAACCAAGCAATTAATACATTGTAGTTGATATTCAACAACCACTAGAAATGTTAAAATAGGAACATCACAGCTTCAAAAATTCGACTTTTATAATAAAATCAGTAATCAAAAGATTAAGAGAATAATAAGTAACAAGAATAACTTAAAAGGCTAAAAAACTAGATGACATTAAACCAAAGAAAACAGAAAGGTCTACTCAAACTGTTTCAAACCTACTCACTTCCTCAGGAGGAAGCCGAAACAATTGCCGATACTCTTCACTCCTCACCGACGGCTGCGGCTGCATCAAAAATATCACAATCATTCATTGAATCATAAATTAAATTCCAGTCAAATTGTTTAATGTATCATTTGATTACTCTTAGTAATACAATCATTGCATTTTTTACCTTTTAAATTGAGTTTAGATCGTGTATTAGGAATTCTTTTATGAGTATAACTAAGGTTCTATTTAAAAATCACCAACTAAATTTGTAAAACTTCATATAAAATCCTCTGATAAATCATTCAAGTCCAGCCTTAAAACTAAAATATAAATGCAGCAATTGTGTGTCAAGGGACAATCAAATTGACTGCTATTTCTGCAATTCAGTGGCAATCAAACAGAAATAAAAACGTAAATTAGATAGCATTGAATGTGAATGTAAACCTGAACCTGCTGTGCAGAGGAATTTGGGAAAGAAGAGGCCTGATCTGGAGCGGATTGATCCGGCAAACCGACAGCCGATGAAGGTATGCCGGACGGCGACTGAGAGGCTTCTTTGCACGGCGATTGGTCCATCGATTGTGAGGGTTCGATCATATCGTGATTCGCAGAGACCACAGCCATGGAGTCGAGAGGGAGAGTTGGGGCATGGAGTCCAAAATAGTGGACTTTTTAAGAGAGAGAAAGAGGTCGTTGGGGTTTATGGGTTGGATAACCGACAGTAGAGAGGAAGAATGGGGCCCGGCACACAATGATGAGTAAGGTAAGAGATTTTGACTTCATTCACTCGTGCCATTACATTACGTGGCCTTGACAGCGCAAATGATTTGGACTTTTTTTTTAATTTTAATTATACCGAAATTTAAACACATTCATACATTCTACTTTAAAATATCAAGACTTAATTTCTAATCTCATTATTATTATAAGTTAAATAGTATTATTCGGGTCAATAACCTTTGATAATTTAAATTACTTTTACATTTAATAATGCACACTACTTTTTATTATTTTTTAAAGCAGTGAAATTACCTATTTAGTCTTTATACACATAATTTAGTTTTATTTTATTTTTTGTACGCTTTTTTCTCCTTAAAACATCCATATTATTTCTGAAAGTATTATAAAATGCTTTATAATATTATATTTAATAAAGTATAATAATCTTTTATAAATAATTTATTTTTTTCGTATCGATAGTTTTATACTAAACTAATGTATTATATAAGTAATTTCACACTTTGAGGTTTAAATAAAAAAGAGAATTGATATTTTCACAAGTTAATTTGATATTTCTATAAGTGAGTTGTATTTAATATTGTGAAATATCAATTCCCCATAAAATTTTATTTGACAATGAAATGAGCAAACAATTTGAGGGGAAAATATGAAATAAAAATAAGAGAAAATTAATGAAATATAAAATAAAAATATGTGTCAGCTCTAACACGTTTTAACTAATTCCGCTTCAAATATTTGGGGGAATTAATAATAAAAATTAATATTTTCACAAGTAAAAAGGATAATTTCACAGGCGGAAAACTCACATAAATAGTAAATGAGTCTCATACTCATATGAGAGAGATCTTGTAAAAATAATGAATACCTTAATAAATGATAATTGCATATTTAATTTTTGATACAACGAAGGTTATTCTTGTAAACCTATAATTATTAAATTAAGCTATGCGAGCTGAGTATATATAATCCTCTAATTATTAAATTCAGCCATATGAAAATGAGTATTGCATAAGTTGCTTTGAAAAATTATTCAGTGTTTCTGGAAATTATCACGTGGTGGTCCAGACCAATCACATGTTGTCATTTCAGCATGTGTAGTGGGCCCAGATATAATGGTCCACTGCACATGCTAAAATGGTAACATGTGACTGGCATAGGACACCACGTAGGGCTGAGCAAAGAACCGATTTGTCCCCAAAACCGTACCAAAAATCACACAAATCGCACCAACGGTTCTGGCGTATATAACGGTTTTAAGTGAGTTGAAAAATTGAATTTACGGTTTGAGTTTGGTTTATGAGCAAAACCACATTTAAAAAATCGCACCGCACCATCTCTAAAACGACGTCATACAAAACTCTACCTACATATGTAATCTAAAAATCATCTCGATATAGTTGTCTCCAATGGATAAGTAGAGTGGGCAAAATTGAGTCTTAAAGAGGGTAATGCTTCATAATGGAAATGGTAATAAGTTAGTTTGTGTAAGCTCGATATGTATTCCCGTTTTCTTATGAAATGGCCAAAATAAAATAACATTAATTGATTTTTTTTCTTGCTGCTACTTGTTTAATTTGGTTGGGGACTTTGATTTCCATATTTCACGGGGTTGTGGGTTAATTAAGGTCTCTAGTCAAATTATCTTGATAAATTTAAAACATATGTGAATCCCTTATTGTTTTCAAGTCAGTTACTCCATGCTTCTGCGAATTAGTATTAGATTGTTATCTGTTTGATCTTGTATGATTTATGGTGATCTTCAGTCGAGTAAAAAGACTAAGGAGCCCAAGGAAGAGACTGTAACACATGGACCTGCTGTTAGGGAAGGAGGGGATGTTTTTGGTGTAGCACACATTTTTGCATAATTTAATGACACTTTTATTGTAAGTAAAAATTGAAGATTTTTCGTACTCCAATTAGCATTTGACAAATTCTATATTTTAAGACTTGGTCTATTTGAATTGCAACATGTGACTGATTTATCAGGGAGGGAACAGTAAAAGTCATTCATATTAATTTTTATTTCAAAATTTTATTCCTAAATGGCTAAAGTGATTACATTGTGCTTTAAAGTGATTTCTGTATGTAAAAACATGAGTATGTTTTTAAGAACTTTCTTATAGAGTAATTTTTTGCTATCAATTTTTTTAATAGAAAATATATTTTTTAATATATATATTCAATTAGTTTTGAAATCGAAACCGCACTGAATGTTTTAAAATCGCACCAAACCGCACCTTACAGTTTCATGTACGATTTTGAATTTGTCAAACTACACTTAAGCAGTTTCGGGTGTGGTTTGGATTTCAAACCGCACCATATGGCAATGCCACAGTAATACTGAATAATTTCTCAAGTTTCTTTAGCTAATCAAAGAACTTTTTAAATGACCAAAACAGTGTAAATTGTGTATTAATAATTTAGGGTCGAGCAAATGGATATTAGTAGCCTTTTAAGAAGAAGGAAGTATAGAAAGACAATGTTGTCCTTATTTTCACACTTTTTGAGCCTCAAAATATACACGTCATTATTTATATTTATATTTTAAAATCTCATTTGAAGACCATAATAATATTTGGGTTAAATCGTTTTTTCATCACTGTACTGGACACCAATTTACATATGCATTACTGGACTGAATTTTCTTACAATCACATAACTACATTGATTGTTTTTTACAAAAAGTGATTTTTTTGTCCAAGTATGTTAGAAGTTAATAGATTGTTGATGTGGCATACCACGTCATATTTTATATGTTAAATTGAAGACGTGACATGCCACCAGTACAGTGATGTGATTGTAAAAAAAATTAATTCAGTGATGCATATGTAAATTGGTGTTCAGTACAATAATAAAAAAATGATTTAACCCAATAATATTCTCACAAATAGTATAAGATTTTTTTGGATAAAAAAAACATATAGACACTAGAATTAAACCAAACTATGAGTATAAGGACTAACTGAGTTGTTTTGTCTTTTAAAGTTAATCAAGTACGTTAGTTTTAAATTATAAGATTAATATTTATTTTTTAAAAATTATTTTCAAATTCAAAATTAAGCTAATTTTTTAATTTGAAAATATTTAAATTTGACTTTTAAAAAATAGTCTTATAATCTAAAACAAATAAAGTATAATTTAACAATGATAAAAAAAATAAATCATAACTAAGTGTAAGGTTATTATCACCATGACTTGTTATTATGTCCCTTGTGCTGAAATATTATCCAGATCAGTATGTTTTGTTATTTTGTTTAGAATTTAACTGTGTTTAAAGAGTATTTGTAGCATTCGTTCATTTTTATTAATTGGTACTCTTTCAAATTATTTGTTATTTATTTGAAAGAATTAACATTTGAATTATTTTTATAGTAATATTATTATCTTTTGTAATAAATTATAATTTTCAATATTTTAGATTGTTTTCCTTAAAATAAAATTCAGTCATAATTATAATATAAAATCTCGCATAAAGGAATAAATAAGTCTTAAGTAAAGATGGGAACAAAATTCAAATAAATTGATAAATAAATTCATCTAAAAATCATAATCGAACATGATACCTAAAAGTAACATCACTTCACCGATAAGATTTTAGTCTAGTAATTAAGATTAAAGTAATTTTATTTTTATTTGTATGTGAGACTTGTTTATAAATTTGTTTATTTATTTTTTATAAAATTTGATTAACTATTAATATTATAATAGTGATGATGCTCTTAAAAAAAAAGTAACATTAATTATCACTTCAATTTGATTCGACTTAATCATTTTTAGTTAGAATTGATGGCTTAAATTAGTTAGAATTTGTCAATATGAAGTTCATATCAATCATTAAGCTTAGTTAGTTATTGATATTATAAAAATAATAATGTCGTATTTGAAAAAAAAAAGAAAAAGAAAAAGTAACATCACTTCAATTTGATTCGACTCAATCATTTAGAATTTTTTTGCCGACATGAATCCATATCAATCATTCCTGATCAAGGAGCGTTTTGGACCGAAGACCAAAATATCTCAAGAAATTAATTTTTTAAGGGAAATGAGGCGCGAAGAGAGAGAAAAGAATATAAAAAGGAAAAACTTGAGAGAGAAGAACAGGTGTTAAAGAGCGAATAAAATAAAGAATTATTATTTAGAAAGATAAAAAAATTAGAAAGAAGTTATTTTAGAGATACGTAGTTAAAATAAAAAAAAATTAAAAAAAAAAAGAAATGAAATGGACCAAAAGGCGGATAAAATCTTAGTCTAATACTACAAAAAATATTTATATTATAATAGTGATGATATCACTAATATCCCATCTCTGATAAAATTATTATATTATAATAATGATGATATCACTAATATCTCACATTTATGACTCAGTTGTTAAAAATATTCGATCTATATATATTGTTATAGGTCTATAAATACGATTTTTACATAAAAATATAAATTTTTTAAGTCTATAATCTATTAAAATATATATATATATATATAAATAATTCGATATAAATATTTACTATTACACGATATTTCAACATAAACAACTCCCTTAGATAATAATTCTTGTGTTTGCCCGTTTTCCTCCGGAATCTTTCTTGTATTTATGTAATAGTATTTGGTTTTCTTGTGTTTGGAAAAGTATTTGGCTAGACAATTTTTTATATACAGGTCTATTGATAAATCCCTCCTTTATCTATAGATGAGTCTTTGTATGTCATGTGAAATTAATTTATTTTAAGTTATTTTTTAATATAATATCATGTGGAAAAATAAGAGTAGGACTTATAATTGATGTTTTACATATTTTTTATTAATATGCAATATATAAATCGTACTCTTGGTGCATAATTTTTGAATATAGTTTGTGCAGATAATATTATTCTTATTTGTGTAATACTAAGGGTCTTAAAATTTTAATATAATTTTTTTTTCAAATGATGTATTATTATTACATTAGTTAAGTGTCTTTTATGATTAGATATATCATAAAATACATTTTGTCTTTTTAATACTGCACATTTAAGACACATTTGAGACTAAAAATTTGAAATCATTAACATTATTCTTCTTAATTTACCCACATTTAAGGATAATATTGATATCTTTTACTCTATTCCTTTTAAAATGTCATTATACATATATACATACATACACATGTATGTATGTATAATATTTTCATTACTCTTTATCCATCTTTTATAGATTTTAAAGGACAATTAATTAAGTAGTTTTCATATTACCCTAAAACATGAAATACATATTTGTTAATTTTACTCCCATTAGATAACCTTATATCTTTTCTCTCACCCTCGTTTATCTTTACAAGACCCCCATATACAAGTACAATATTGACATCTTATATCTATTCTAATTAATTAATCAGAGCCTAATTACATTACTTAATTAATTTATCTGCCCACTCGTAAATAGATACTTAAAAAAGAGTGGAAACATTGGCATAAAATTTTAGTATAACATGATTCTATATTTCTATCTACATCTTAATATAATCGGCCCCCACGTTTAAGCATATTTTCGATACGTAAAGGATATAGGTGTTAAAAAAATAAATCATTGGTTTAAGAGAGAACAAATCAAAAGTTGAGTGGTTTTTTTTAGTCATGAAGTCTAATTAAAAACATGTACATTTGGCTCGCAAAATTTATCCTAAAGCTTGAAGTTTAATTTAAGATCTCTATGTTGTGTTATTTATATGTAGTAGCAACTTGTTCTGTGCTACCAAATATGTGTGTATGAACAATTAATCCTTGTAAGCTAATTAACCAGTCTAATGGATTTTCATAAAGATGCTTAAGTTTTCATCATAGTAAAATCCATGAATATATATATATATATATATATATATATATATATATATATATATATATATATATATATATATATATATAGGACGGATCTAAAACATATCTCTTAAATAACATAACTCTTTTAAATAACATACATTTATTAAAACTACGTTATTTTGGAGATCGATTCTTTTAAAAAATAAATGGGGCCGCAATAACATTTTTATAAATAAAAGGAAAGCAAGTGAGACCACTCTCTTTTAATATTATTTTATTTTTTTAAAAAATCTTCAAAACGACATAATTTTAATAAATGTATGCTATTTAAGAGTGATATACTATTTAAACAGTATATTTTAAATCTGTCCTATATATATATATTATGAAAGTACTCTAATACACTTCGCTTGTGAGTTCTTTCAAGTGCGTATTATAATGGCATTATGTATAAGATCTATGATCTATCTATATTATAAAGCCTATATGAATGTTTTAGTGATTATGTATCATTGTTGGGTTTTTCTCCCTTATAAATTTAATTATATTACTATTTTGTACTTTATATATATATATAATATATATATATATATATTTATCTTTTTGTTTAGTCCTCTAAATTTTATAAATTTTTTATTTTACTTCACATAATTTATACACGCAACACATGTGTCATCGAGTGCTATTATTTATTTGTTTATCTTTTTTGTTCAATTTTTTTTGTTTTGTTTTATGTTAGGTTTTTTCTCTCTTGGAGGGTAATTTCATTAATGACTCTTTTAATGTGAAAAAAGAAGAAGCAACTGTTTAAAAACTTTGGCAATCTATCTTAATTAGTATTTTATTTACTTATTTATATTATTACTTGTGGCATCCCTTTTTCATAACTCGCCACGGGTGATACGCAAAGTAACGCAATACAAAAGTTGTCATTGTTAGATACAGCTATCTGGACTCTCTCTAAGGTCGAAGGCCCAGCCGTCAGGGTTTGGTAATGTTTTTTATTTTCTACTTCTTATTTTCTTTTTTTTTCACTAATTTATAGTCAATTACCAATTTTAATTGTCTCCCAAATGTATGCAAAATCCGATACTAGGAGACTTAGAATACTCAATTCCACCATTCAGATTAAAAAGATCAATAAGTTACGGCGTCAACCACTACAAATTAGTCTAATCGGACCACGAATGACCTTTCAATCGTTGAGTAAAAATATACTGCATTTTTATATATTTGATAATTCATCCATAATAACCGATTATTGAAGGCAACCAATTTTTGATCTGCTGCAAGAGGGAGTAACGGTAATGCTAATTTTTGGCCTACTATAATAGCAAAAAATGCTCCCTACATTTGTTGTTACAACAGTATTCTAGAAACCGATTGTCATGGATGAACATTCCCCCTCTCTCTCTCTCTCTCTCTCTCTCTCTCTCTCTCTATATATATATATATATATATATAATGAAAGTCTAATACACTTCGCTTGTGAGTTCTTTCAAGTGCGTACAAGGGCACTATGTATAAGATTTATGATCTATCTAATTATAAAGCCTTCATGAATGTTTTGGTGATTTTGTGTTTTGCTTGTTTTTTTCTTCTTCCTCTTTTATCCTTATAAATTTAATTATATTATTATTTTGTACTTTTATATTAATTTTTTAATCTTTTTGTTTAGTCCTCTAAATTTTATAAATTTTTTATTTTATTTCACATAATTTATACAAATGACACATGTGCCATCCGGTGCTATTATTTATTTGTTCATCTTTTTTGTTGAATTTTTTTTTTGTTTCATGTTAGGTTTTTTCTCTCATGGAAGGTAATTATCATTAATGACTTTATTAATGTGAAGAAAAGAAGAAGCAACTGTTTAAAAACTTTGGCAATCTATCTTAATCAGTCCCACATTGCTTGTTAAGTATTTTATTTACTTATTTATATTATTACTTGTGGCATCCTCTTTGCAATACCCATCATGGTTGATAAGCAATACAAAAATCGTCTTTGCCAAATGTATCAATAACGTATAGCAAAATCCGATATCAGTATACTTCAATAATCAATCCAATCATTCAGATTGAAAAATCCAATAAAATTACGGTGTCACCCATCACAAATAGGGCTAATCGAGTCACGAATGATCACAAATATTTTTTTATCTGTAAGAATCAATTTTTTTTCTCTTCATTTTTTGGTTATTAGTTAATTTTCTCTATTTTCCTAAAATCTATGTTATATCATCCATATGAATCAATAAACTATAAAAACTACTAATTTGAGTCTACCTACATAGAAGAGAATAACCCAATCTCCCCCTCACGATTATGTGGTAGGGTTCGCCATCCCGACACTCGATCTACAATACTAAAAAAATTTCTTGACAAAATCTTTGTCATCATATCGGAACCATTGCCATTTGTATGAATTTTTTGAAATTCTAGCAATCTTGCATCAAGAATATCTCTAATTCAATAATATCTAACATTAATATGCTTTAATTTGGAATGACATGAAGAATTATTTCGTCCTTATAAATTTAACTATATCACTATTTTGAATTTTTTATATTATTTTATTTATTTTTTTCTTTAGTCCTTTACATTTTATAAAAAAATTATTTTATCCCACATAATATACACACGCAACACGTGTAGCCTCGGGTGCTAGTATTTATAATTTATGCAACATTTCTTCGACATCTTCTTCTTTTTTTTCTCTCACATTTTTGCTACAATTTTTTTTTTTTTGGGTTTTATGCTAGGTTCTTTCTCTCTTGGAAGGTAATTATCATTAATCACTTGATTAATGTGAAGAAAAGAAGCAGCAACTGTTTCAAAATTTGGCAACTAATTAGCAAAAAAATAAAATAATAACTCTATCTTAATTAGTCCCACAGTGCTTGTTTAACTCTATCTTAATTAGTCCCACAGTGCTTCTGTAGTATTTTATTTACTTATTTATATTATTACTCGTGGCATGCGTCAGGCATCACCACGCATGGGTGATACAGAATATTCAAATCATCCTTATGTTATCTAGACCTTCTATGGAGGTAGCAGACCCACTCATCATGGTTGGGTATTATTTTTTGATGCCACCGTTTATTTTTATTTTCTTTTTCTTTTTTTCACTAATTTATCCTAATCTAAAAATTTTATTTGTCTCCCAAATGTGCGAGTATATATTTTGTGCAATAATTCAACATGTATAAATTTATTGCCCCACCCCTAAAATTGGTCGTTCATACATGAAATTAGTAATTGTATTTTACTTTATTTTTAATTAACGAGAATCAGTTTAATAACTTGACAATAATTCTCTCCATTTGAATTGAGAAAAAATATATCTTGCAGAAGATGAGAGAATATATGTTGAGATATTTTGATACATTTCTTACTAATGTTACGTTTGGATTAAAAGAATAGAATTGATGAATGATTGAAATAGAGAATATATGTTCAAAACAGACCCCTGTTGAACTAATGCGAAGTTAACAAATAACAAATTTTTTCCTCTAAACTTTAATACTGTATTATAAGAAAATTAAACCCAAGTGTTTCTTATTCTAATTTTAAATCTCTATGAAAAGAATAAACAGATCTCATTAATACATAACTTAATGTCATATTCTTTTAATATTGGGTCATTATTAGGTATTCTTACATGATATTTATTGAATATTAGGGAAACAATTTAATACTTTTGTCGTTTCAAATAATTGTATAAATCAATTTAAAATATTTTAAACTTCAAAATAATTAGATGATTCATTACAATTATAAAACAATAAATTTTATACGTTATAATATTTTTTAGATAGTTTGCAATTTATTTATTATTGCATAAACTAAAATTAAAGAAATTCATGTTACTTTTGATTTTTTTTTTTTGAATTTCAAAATATTTGAAGTTAATTTTAAAAAATTAATAACAAGCTTATATTTGGTTACAGAGGATCTCACCCGTCTTTAGGCATGAGATTCTTTGTAACCAAAATCTTTTGTTTCTCTGTGTCGAGACTTATGACGACGATATGTCCCGTTGCCGTAGCCCTACAAAAAAATAGGATTATGACGACGATACATACCATCATCATAAACCCTAAAAATCGTCGACATAAGTCTAAAAACAAAGAAACAGAAAATTTAGGTACAGAAGATCTCACCCATTATCCTTAACAAATTAGATTATGCGGTGAAGCTTGAAGGAAAGCAACACCAGCCCACGAATGCGCAACCGAGGTTTTTAATTCCCCCATCCCTTCCTCATTATGCCGTGTGTTGCCAACCTTTCATGTCCAATTACAACTACAAGAATTGTGTTATATAGTGCAAAACTTTTTTGTCGAAGTATAATTACAAAATATATAGATATACAGAGGTTGGTTATGACAATCAAGTAATTTACTACATCATACATATATTTTTATTATTTTTATATTAAATTTATTAGTAAAAAAATATTTTATAGAAAAAAATATTTTTTTTAAAAAAGTCGTGTCTTTTAGACAAACTTGAGAGAAATTAAATCTAAGGGGTGTATTCAATTAGAATTTTTAAGGATTTATAAAGACTTTAAAAGTTTGGTTGTATTCAATTAAGACATTTAAATAGTTTATAAAAATTTAGCGGTATTTAATTACAATTTTTGTAATGTCTTTAAAAGTTAGGTGATGTTGAATTGAGACTTTTACAAAATCTATAAAAGTATTTTGGTATTCAAAAAGTTAGATATTTTTCAGATTTTATCAAATGGTGGAGTTTGACAAACTTTTATAAATACCAACTCATATCCAAAGTCTGGTCTCATGTCCAAAGACTTTCAAAAACTTCTAAATATTTGAGAAAGAGTGAATATGAGCAAATGTGAGAAGTGAGAGAAAAAAACAATCTAACATTTCACATACATAAAAGACTCCACTCCAAATCTGCTATATTATCAGTTTTTAGTCACAATCTCATCTACATACATGTATTATCAGGGGGTTTTTTTCCCTTAGCCTCACGTACATGCATCTTGAGAATCTCACCTACATACAAGCATGTATTATCAGGTTTTTTATTTCTTGGTCATTCATAATTCAAAAAATTAGAGTTTAAAAATACTTTATTTTTTAAGTAAAATTGAAAAAATAAATAAAAAAATAAGGATGTATAACATCTAATAGTTGACACCTTCATAATTAAAAATGTATTGGGACTTATTTACATATATTTAGGTATATACAAAATTTAAGTATAAGTATAACGTAATATGAATTTTTCTAACAATTTGTTTAGAATAATTTAATTTGAATATATATATATATATATATATATATATATATATATATATATATATATGTATATATATATATATATATACATATAGATAGGGTTTAGGGATTTGGCCTAAAACCTGAAATTGTGTGCTAGGAGTTCCAATAAAATGCTTAATTATTGTAAAAATAAGAGTATTGACACCATCAGGGGGTCCAATACCTAAAACTTCATTAATTATTGGATTACCATCATTATCAACTTGGATAGCATGAATTATAGAATGCTTAGAAGTTTCAGTAAGATGATTCTCCCACCAACTTCTAAGTGTTCCGGTAAATCCATAAGCTAATAACTCAACAATAGTTAGGTGCTGTTTGTTTGTGTCTTAATGGCTCTTAATGGACAACCTCTTAATCGCTAAGAGGAACAAAGTTGTTTGTTTTTTTTTTTGTTACATCTGAATGCCTCTAAATGGTTGAGATACAAAATCAAATCTAAACCATTAAGAGGAGCATCTTAATGAACTTGGACAAAAATATCCTCTTCAATATTAACAAATTCCTTTTATATCCAACACTCAATATTATTATTATTATTATTATAATAATAAATATTATTATTATTATTATTATTATTTTTATAATAATAATAATAATAATAATTATTATTATTATTAAATTATTATGATTATTATTATTATAATTATTATTATCATAATTTTTATTATAATAATAATAATAATAATAATTATTATTATTATTATTATTATTATTATTAGTACTATTTTTAATATAATTATTATTATTTTTATAATAATAATAATTATTATTATTATAATTATTATTATTATTACTATAATTATTATTATTAATTATAATTATTATTAGTATAATTATTATTGTAATAATTATTATTTTTATTATTATTAATATTATAATAATAATAATTATTATTATTAGTATTATTATTAGCATTATCATTATTATTATTATTATTATTATTATTATTATTATTATTATTATTATTATTATTATTATTATTATTATTATTATTATTAGTAGTAGTAGTAGTAGTAGTAGTACTATTTTTAATATAATTATTATTATTTTTATAATAATAATAATTATTATAATTAATATTATTATTACTATAATTATTATTATTAATTATAATTATTATTAGTATAATTATTATTATAATAATAATTATTTTTATTAATATTAATATTATAATTATTAATAATAATAATAATTATAGTAATAATAATTATTATTAATAATAATTATAATTATTATAATTAATATTATTATTACTATAATTATTATTATTAATTATAATTATTATTAGTATAATTATTATTATTATAATTATTATTATTTTTATTAATATTAATATTATAATAATAATTATTATTATTATAATAATTATAATTATGATTATTATTATTATTATAATTATTATTATCATAATTTTTATTATAATAATAATTATTATTATTATTTTTATAACAATAATTATTATTTTTATAATAATTATTATTATTATAATTAATATTATTATTATTATTATTATTATTATAATTATTATTATTATTATTATTATTATTATTATTATTATTATTATTATTATTATTATGTTCAACTGTTCATAGGGTTAAAATGGTAAAATACTGTTATTCAGACATCTGAAAAAATTGATTATCAAACAACATTTTTTCATTCAGATACAATTCTATTCAGATGCTCTCTATTATTCAGATGTCTAAATTATTCAGATCTTAATACAGAATTTTATCAAACAGCACCTTACTTGACTAATTTCCCTGAAATACGTCAAGCTGATATTGTTGAGTTATTAGCTTCTGGATTTACCGGAACACTTAGAAGTTGGTGGGAGAATCATCTTACTGAAACTTCTAAGCATTCTATAATTCATGCTATCCAAGTTGATAATGATGGTAATCCAATAGTTAATGAAGTTTTAGGTATTGGACCCCCTGATGGTGTCAATACTCTTATTTTTACAATAATTAAGCATTTTATTGGAACTCCTAGCAACATTACTGATAGGATCCATGACCAACTTAGTAACCTTAATTGCCCTACCTTAAGTGACTTTCCTTGGTACAAGGATGTGTTTATTAATAGAGTTATGATGCGTGAAGATAGTGATAAATCATTTTGGAAAGAAAAGTTCATAAATGGTTTACCTAGTTTATTTGCTCATAAAATCAGAGAAGAGTTATCTAAAACCTTAGGTTTTATTGATTATGATAATTTAACCTATGGTGATATTGTTAGTCAAATTCAAAAAACTGGTTTAAAAATGTGTATTGATTTTAAACTTAGTAAGCAGGCTAATAAAGATAAAAATAAAGCTAAATATGAATTGGGAACATTCTGTGAACAATATGGTTTGCCGCCTGTTGCCCCTTCCAGAAGAAAACATATTAAACACTATAAAAAAGATAATTACAAACCTAGGAGAAAACATAAAAGTTATAATAATAAAGATGATTATTATAAAAAACAGTCACCTTATAAGAAAAAAGCTTATAAAAAACCTTCTTATAACCCTAAGAAGAGAAGTTACAAAAAATTTGATAAAAGTAAAGTAATTTGTCACAACTGTGGTAAGCCTGGTCATTATAAAAATGAATGCAAAGTAAAAGAAAAACTTAAACAGTTAAAAATCACTGAAGAAGATACTGAACAGATCCTAGAATTAATGAGAATAGAAAATCATTCTAGTGATAATAACTATGATGATTCGTTTTCTGATTCCTCTGATAATTCTAGCAGCAGTAATAACCCAGATGTCACCCTTGGATGTGTGGATAGTTGCTGTAATAAAAAACTTAATGTTATTAACAAGGTTAATGTTCTTACTACTAATGAAGAAGAACAAAATTTGCTTATTGAACTTATAGGTAAAATTACTGACCCTAAGTTAAAGAAAAGATACACAAAGCAGTTAAAAGACTTATTAATAAAAGATAACCCTGCTGATAAACTTAATAAGGTTAAAGAGAAGCCTGTTTTTAGCCTTAATAAAACTCTTGAAAGATTCAAGAACCCTGTTAAAGAAATTACTTTACCAGAATTACATTCTGAAGTAAAAAATATGAAAAAAGAAATTTCTCTATTAAAACAAGAAATTGAAAACATTAAAGCCGATAGGACTATTGCTGTAAATAGCAGTAGTGATGAAGAAGAAGCTGATATCCCTTCGGAAAATGAATCTCATTCTTCTAATAAGGATAAAGCTGAAACTTCAAATAGTCAAACTGAACCAACTGAGCAAGGCAATTCTTTAAAAATTTTAAAAGATATTACCATCCAAAAATGGTATATTAATATAACCTTAGTTATTAATAAAACCTTTATTTTGGAACTTCCTGCTCTTGTTGATACAGGTGCTGACCTTAACTGTATTAAAGAAGGATTAATTCCTACCAGGTTTTATGAAAAGACTAATGAAAGACTTAGCTCCGCTAATGGTAGTCACATGGAAATAAAATATAAATTGCCTAAAGTTCATATTTGTCAAGATAATGTTTGTTTTAAAACATCCTTTGTTTTAATCAGAAACATGACTGACAAAATAATTTTAGGATTACCATTTATATATTTATTATATCCATTTACCACTACTACCAAGGGATTGTCAAGCAATCACCTTGGACAAAAGGTCACCTTTAGCTTCATAACTGAACCTAAAGAGAGAGACCTTCGGAGTATTCAAGAACAGTCAATTACTAAATATTTAAATATTTTAAATAATAAAACCCAGCACTTAAATTATTTAAAAAATGAAATAGATTATAAAAGAGTTGAGGAACGTTTAAGAACCCCTGAACTCAAAAAGAAAATAAAAGATTTTCAAGATCTTTTAGATAAAAATGTTTGTTCTAATTTACCTCATGCTTTCTGGCATAGGAAAAAACATATTGTTAGGCTACCTTATGCTAAGGAATTTAAGGAACATTTAATTCCTACTAAGGCTAGACCTATACAAATGAATCATGAGTTAATGGAATTCTGTAAGCAAGAAATTAATGACTTACTTGCTAAAGGATTAATTAGGAAAAGTAAGTCTCCCTGGTCTTGCCCTGCTTTCTATGTCAATAAAAATTCTGAAATAGAAAGGGGAGTTCCCAGACTTGTCATTAATTACAAACCTTTAAATAAAGTTTTGGAATGGATTAGGTATCCATTACCAAATAAAAGAGATTTAATTGGTAGATTAAGTCATGCTGTTGTCTTTAGTAAATTCGACCTTAAGAGTGGATTTTGGCAAATCCAGATTCATGAGGAAGATAGGTATAAGACTGCCTTTACCACACCTTTTGGTCACTATGAATGGAATGTCATGCCATTTGGCCTTAAGAATGCTCCTAGTGAATTTCAGAATATTATGAATGATATTTTGAACCAGTTCAGTCATTTTGCTATTGTTTATATTGATGATGTTCTAATTTTCTCAAATTCTATTGAAGAACATTGGAAACACTTAAATTCATTCTTTAAAACTATTCAGACTAATGGATTAGTTTTATCCCAGTCAAAATATAGTTTGTTCCAGACTCAAGTAAAATTTCTTGGCCTTAATATCCAGTATGGTCATATTCACCCCATTCATAGAGCTATCCAATTTGCTAGTAAATTCCCAGATGTCATTTCTGACAAAAATCAACTTCAAAGATTTTTAGGCTCTTTAAATTATATTAGTGAGTTCTATAAAAATCTGCGGATTATTTGTAAACCCCTTTTTGATCGATTAAACAGTAATCCCCTTCCTTGGACAGATATTCATACTTCTGTTGTCCAAGAATTAAAAAGGCATGTTAAGACTCTTCCTTGTCTTGGAATAGCTAACCCTACTGCCTTCAAAATAGTTGAAACTGATGCCTCTGAAATTGGCTTTGGAGGTATTCTCAAGCAGAAGTTAACTCCTACTTCTTCCGAGCAACTTGTTTGTTTTTACTCTCATGCTTGGAATCCAACTCAGTTAAACTACTCAACTATTAAAAAAGAAATTCTATCTCTAGTTTCATGCATTAATAAATTTCAAAGTGATTTATTAAATCAAAAGTTTTTAGTCAGAATTGACTGCAAATCTGCAAAATACGTTTTAGAAAAAGATGTTGAAAATATTGCTTCTAAACAAATTTTTGCTAGATGGCAAGCTATTTTATCTATTTTTGATTTTGATATTGAATATATTAAAGGAAGTCAAAACTCTATCCCAGATTTTCTGACTAGAGAATTCATCCAATCAGGTACCCAAAATGAGTGAGAGAGATAAACAGAAACGTGATCGAGGTAAAGCTCCTGTCTCCGGACAGCCAAGTAAAAGTCCTGTTTCAGGACAATCTGGTAAGGGAACCATGGTTCCAATTCCTCATCCCAGTTATACAGTTAGACCTCCTACCACACAATTTCAGGTTTTAGGCCAAATCCCTAAACCCTATAGTTCAGCCCTTGCTAGTCAGCCTCCAGTTATTGACCCCTTTGAATCCCAAGCCCAGAACCAGATTCAAAAACCTAGTCAATTCAAACCTACTTCCCAATATATACCAAATTACGAAGTTAACCTTTTCTTTGTTGAGCCTTACATGGACGACAAAAATGACCCTATTAACCTGGCTGCCCAGTTTTTTCCTCCGGGTTGGCATTTTGCACCTCCAGCCCCTTATAAAACCCTTACTTATTATAAAAATATTTTAGTAAAATCTGATTCTGTCAATATTAAACCAATTTTTGATAAAAATGACAGTTCAAAAATTATTTTTCACTCACTTTATATTAAGAAAATTGTTTCAGGGGAGGATTGGGAGAAACATAGATATACCAATCGTCTTTCTGATATGAGAGTTATTGAAGAAGGTCTTGAAGGATCTTTTAGTAACTATTACTGCTATTTTGATTACATGGAAGCCTGGAATAAGATCTTTCTTCACCAGGGCTCCAATTTCAATCATTCCTGGTTTCTCCAGTTTGACCATAAATTCAAAAGTCAGATCCCGATTTGGTTCACCCTTTGGTGGTCCAGATATGGCCTTTCTACACAAGTTATCCCTGAGTCTCTTCGTACTCAGATAAACCATTTTAGTAACAAATCCCCATATAACCCTAAAATGGAAGGTATCCCTGTACTGCTCCGTTTTACCAGTAAATACAAAATTCCTTGGATTTTGAAATGGCAGTATAACCTTCCTGCTTCATCTCAGCCTCCATCAGTTACCAGAATTTTCTTTATTAAATGGTGGGATAAATTTGACATTGATCGAATTTCCCAACAAGTTCAAAAGGAGTTTCCTCCGACTCCTATTTCTCCAGTCAAATTGGAAAATGTTGGCTCGTCCAGCAAATCCAAAATTAAAGGTTCCAGTTCTAGTTCCTCTGTTGCTGCTACTCTAGCAGGAGTAAAAGAATACAGTGCTGCAGAGTTAAATCTGCTAGCCAAAGCAATTCAACAAAGAGTCAACACCATCAATGAAGAAGGTTCTTCATCTTCTTCAAAGTCATCCCAAGCTTCGGTTAACCAGGACCCCTATGGCATCTCTGACCTCCAGGATGCACAGGATCCTTTTGCCTAGCCACCGCTTCTATGGCTCCTATTCAGCTCCCGTGAGCTCACAGTAACCTCCGGCCCAGGCCGTCAGTCAGATTCCTTCCACATGCTGTGGACCCCAGTCATCAGTGCCCGCGCACTCATTTTAAGCATCCTATGCTTCCTGGCCCCTGCCTTGCACGCCGAGTCAAAAGAATCCGACTTTTTCTACTTTCGAAAAAGCAAATAGTAAAAGTTGTCTGTTTTAGTCAAAAGTGTCTACTGTTCAGCAATAGTAATGTGTCTGTAATCATTCTACTTTTGTTAAAGTGATTGACAGTCTGTAATAGTAAAGATTCCCAATAATTGTACGCAGCTCACTCCTTACTCTATAAAAGGAAGGCTTGCATTCAGAGTTAGGGGACTTCGCCTTAGGCAGAAACCTTTGAAAACTTAGTAAGACTCAGAGCTCCTTCTTGGTTCACTATGTCAGGAATAGAAGATAAAGAAGATCTAGAACTGACTGAAGAATTAGATCTGAATAAACGATTCATAATAATTTTTGAAAAACCCATTCTACAAGGCTGGTCTTCTATTCTGCACAAGGAGGATTGATAGAAATCCGAGATACTAAATCCTGAGTTGAGGGATTTAGGAGCCACAAAAGTGGATTCTCGTTGCATGTGATACTTCAAAAGAAGCCACTGCTAAAATAAAAGGAATAGAGAACAAGAAATGAACATGTACTAAGTAATGAAGTGAAATAACAATCATATAACATATCCATGGCTTTACTTATCTGCTGCTACTACTATGCCTAAGATACAGACCCACTTACATATGTAGACACAGACCGTAGTGATGATTTCCTGTAATTGCAGAATCATTGCTCGATATCGCGAGTCTTATAACTGCTTCGGAAGATATCAAGGTGGTCTACTGTAAGGAAGGTGATCAAAGGATAGAGGAACAGACGTAGACAGTAGAAGCATAGATACAGAGATATGAAAAGCAAATCAAAACACAGATAGCACATAAACATAACTTGGCTCTGATACCAAGAGGGCGGAAGGACAAGAAGATGAAACAGAGAACCAAAAGTACGGGCTTTCACTGGGCGGAAGGACAAGAAGATGAAACAGAGAACCAAAAGTACGGGCTTTCACCACTCACCATACTAATGGGTGTGCAGATAGTGACCTTGGCCTTGCAGAACAGGGGGTTAACTACTCACAATTCATAATCATAAATAAATTATGCATGATGCAAGGGGTAGTAGGAAAGGGACCTCACAGTTGAATAATTAACTGAAATTATAAATATAAGTATAATCCGACCATTTAGGCGGTAGAAATGCAGATGTAATTAATCTGGCCAACAGATGCCAGTCTAATATGATTACATAAAATATTTACATACACGAAATGAAATACATAAACTGGAAAGTAAACAACAAGACAGAAGGACTCAGGAAAACAGAAGGGAAAACTTAAGATTAGTCAGAGAAGGAGCTCTGAGTCTTACTAAGTTTTCAAAGGTTTCTGCCTAAGGCGAAGTCCCCTAACTCTGAATGCAAGCCTTCCTTTTATTCCTAGTATCTTAGGAATAATGGAATCTAGTTTGCACAATGGACCCGTCCATTTTAATTGCTTTCCAGATTTTACATTAAGCCTAAGTGACCCTCATTTAATAAAAGCTTTAACTCTGAATATTAAAACTGCTGGTGAGATTACTCAGATGATTGAAGGATCTCAAGCTTTAGCTTTAATATACAGAATTTACTATAAAACAATGAAAACTAATTTAAATGTAAAAGCTTTAAGTAAAAGTCCTAAAGACAAAACTATTTTAATTCAGAGTAGTACCAGTGATGCTAATATTCAAGTTCCAAAGACTCTTCTTTGGAAAGATGTGACTCTTCCAAGTCAATGGATATTAGATAACGAGGTACCCCAAAAACCAGTAGTTAATGAAGTTATTAACTTTGATAATGTTAAGCAATATTTAGATGGTACTGTCAGAATAAGCTTTGATGATTCAAGACTTAGACGTCCACTAATTATTGAAGACATTACCAGTCAGTCTTCTAACCAAAGCAGAAAAGATTCTGATCTGCTAGGAAAGACTAATTTATCTGATGTCAAATTAAAAGGAATTTATACTGAAGGTCAAACAAGTCATCCTTGTTATGATAAGTTTGATCCAGTTAACCAACCTGAGGATGATGAATCCCAGAATTTATCCCCTACCCAGTCTGATTTTGGACCAAAACCAGTCCATCATCAACTTAGAGTTATTAAAAAAGAATTTAAAATAAATGATCAATATTTGATTAATGATTTTAATTCTAAAGAAAATAAGCCAAAAAGACATCTTTTTCGTGCTAACCATAATGAGCAAGAAAGGGAAAAAATAGTTAAAAAAATGGAGAAGATTTGTAACTAAAGAAAAAATAAATATTACATTCTATTCATGGTATGATAAATATTATGGAAAATGTAATGTTATAACTAAGCATAAGTGGACTAAAGAGGATAAATCCACTATTTCTTCCAGTCACCCTCCTCTTGAGTCAATAATTATCACGGTAAAAGATGCTCACCTTACTGCTAGTCCTTTTAAAGACCCAGAAGGTAATAACAAGAGAATTATTGAACAAAACAATTTTACTAACCAGTACCTTGCTTCTATAGGTAAACAGTTAGATAAAATTGAAGAAAAATTTGATGAAAAATTAAATACCCAACTACGTAAAACTGAAAAACCTTTACTTAGTCTCCCTGAGAAGAGAGTAGGACTAAGTTTACCTACTTCTGACAAAGAACTTGCTAAAACCATTGACAAACTTATCAAAAAACTTGATAAGCCTGAATCTAGTGAAACTGGAATGTTAGCTATCATTGACCATGCCCAAGATCTAAGTCAACCAGATACATCATCTGATGACTCTGAACTTGATGATACGATTAATCAGTTTAGTAAACTAACCTTTAAAACTCCAAATCCTACTAGTACTACAAAAAATTGGTATACTAGACCAACCCCTCCAGACTTACAGTTTGAAGAAAGGAATCTAGATAATCAATTTTCTGTTTCTGCTAATAAGATTTATGAATGGAATATTGATGGTTTTAGTGAGCAACAAATTTTAAATAAATTAAATCATATGTCTATGGTTGCAAATAGTTACTTGACTAATTTCCCTGAAATACGTCAAGCTGATATTGTTGAGTTATTAGCTTCTGGATTTACCGGAACACTTAGAAGTTGGTGGGAGAATCATCTTACTGAAACTTCTAAGCATTCTATAATTCATGCTATCCAAGTTGATAATGATGGTAATCCAATAGTTAATGAAGTTTTAGGTATTGGACCCCCTGATGGTGTCAATACTCTTATTTTTACAATAATTAAGCATTTTATTGGAACTCCTAGCAACATTACTGATAGGATCCATGACCAACTTAGTAACCTTAATTGCCCTACCTTAAGTGACTTTCCTTGGTACAAGGATGTGTTTATTAATAGAGTTATGATGCGTGAAGATAGTGATAAATCATTTTGGAAAGAAAAGTTCATAAATGGTTTACCTAGTTTATTTGCTCATAAAATCAGAGAAGAGTTATCTAAAACCTTAGGTTTTATTGATTATGATAATTTAACCTATGGTGATATTGTTAGTCAAATTCAAAAAACTGGTTTAAAAATGTGTATTGATTTTAAACTTAGTAAGCAGGCTAATAAAGATAAAAATAAAGCTAAATATGAATTGGGAACATTCTGTGAACAATATGGTTTGCCGCCTGTTGCCCCTTCCAGAAGAAAACATATTAAACACTATAAAAAAGATAATTACAAACCTAGGAGAAAACATAAAAGTTATAATAATAAAGATGATTATTATAAAAAACAGTCACCTTATAAGAAAAAAGCTTATAAAAAACCTTCTTATAACCCTAAGAAGAGAAGTTACAAAAAATTTGATAAAAGTAAAGTAATTTGTCACAACTGTGGTAAGCCTGGTCATTATAAAAATGAATGCAAAGTAAAAGAAAAACTTAAACAGTTAAAAATCACTGAAGAAGATACTGAACAGATCCTAGAATTAATGAGAATAGAAAATCATTCTAGTGATAATAACTATGATGATTCGTTTTCTGATTCCTCTGATAATTCTAGCAGCAGTAATAACCCAGATGTCACCCTTGGATGTGTGGATAGTTGCTGTAATAAAAAACTTAATGTTATTAACAAGGTTAATGTTCTTACTACTAATGAAGAAGAACAAAATTTGCTTATTGAACTTATAGGTAAAATTACTGACCCTAAGTTAAAGAAAAGATACACAAAGCAGTTAAAAGACTTATTAATAAAAGATAACCCTGCTGATAAACTTAATAAGGTTAAAGAGAAGCCTGTTTTTAGCCTTAATAAAACTCTTGAAAGATTCAAGAACCCTGTTAAAGAAATTACTTTACCAGAATTACATTCTGAAGTAAAAAATATGAAAAAAGAAATTTCTCTATTAAAACAAGAAATTGAAAACATTAAAGCCGATAGGACTATTGCTGTAAATAGCAGTAGTGATGAAGAAGAAGCTGATATCCCTTCGGAAAATGAATCTCATTCTTCTAATAAGGATAAAGCTGAAACTTCAAATAGTCAAACTGAACCAACTGAGCAAGGCAATTCTTTAAAAATTTTAAAAGATATTACCATCCAAAAATGGTATATTAATATAACCTTAGTTATTAATAAAACCTTTATTTTGGAACTTCCTGCTCTTGTTGATACAGGTGCTGACCTTAACTGTATTCAAGAAGGATTAATTCCTACCAGGTTTTATGAAAAGACTAATGAAAGACTTAGCTCCGCTAATGGTAGTCACATGGAAATAAAATATAAATTGCCTAAAGTTCATATTTGTCAAGATAATGTTTGTTTTAAAACATCCTTTGTTTTAATCAGAAACATGACTGACAAAATAATTTTAGGATTACCATTTATATATTTATTATATCCATTTACCACTACTACCAAGGGATTGTCAAGCAATCACCTTGGACAAAAGGTCACCTTTAGCTTCATAACTGAACCTAAAGAGAGAGACCTTCGGAGTATTCAAGAACAGTCAATTACTAAATATTTAAATATTTTAAATAATAAAACCCAGCACTTAAATTATTTAAAAAATGAAATAGATTATAAAAGAGTTGAGGAACGTTTAAGACCCCTGAACTCAAAAAGAAAATAAAAGATTTTCAAGATCTTTTAGATAAAAATGTTTGTTCTAATTTACCTCATGCTTTCTGGCATAGGAAAAAACATATTGTTAGGCTACCTTATGCTAAGGAATTTAAGGAACATTTAATTCCTACTAAGGCTAGACCTATACAAATGAATCATGAGTTAATGGAATTCTGTAAGCAAGAAATTAATGACTTACTTGCTAAAGGATTAATTAGGAAAAGTAAGTCTCCCTGGTCTTGCCCTGCTTTCTATGTCAATAAAAATTCTGAAATAGAAAGGGGAGTTCCAAGACTTGTCATTAACTACAAACCTTTAAATAAAGTTTTGGAATGGATTAGGTATCCATTACCAAATAAAAGAGATTTAATTGGTAGATTAAGTCATGCTGTTGTCTTTAGTAAATTCGACCTTAAGAGTGGATTTTGGCAAATCCAGATTCATGAGGAAGATAGGTATAAGACTGCCTTTACCACACCTTTTGGTCACTATGAATGGAATGTCATGCCATTTGGCCTTAAGAATGCTCCTAGTGAATTTCAGAATATTATGAATGATATTTTGAACCAGTTCAGTCATTTTGCTATTGTTTATATTGATGATGTTCTAATTTTCTCAAATTCTATTGAAGAACATTGGAAACACTTAAATTCATTCTTTAAAACTATTCAGACTAATGGATTAGTTTTATCCCAGTCAAAATATAGTTTGTTCCAGACTCAAGTAAAATTTCTTGGCCTTAATATCCAGTATGGTCATATTCACCCCATTCATAGAGCTATCCAATTTGCTAGTAAATTCCCAGATGTCATTTCTGACAAAAATCAACTTCAAAGATTTTTAGGCTCTCTAAATTATATTAGTGAGTTCTATAAAAATCTGCGGATTATTTGTAAACCCCTTTTTGATCGCTTAAACAGTAATCCCCTTCCTTGGACAGATATTCATACTTCTGTTGTCCAAGAATTAAAAAGGCATGTTAAGACTCTTCCTTGTCTTGGAATAGCTAACCCTACTGCCTTCAAAATAGTTGAAACTGATGCCTCTGAAATTGGCTTTGGAGGTATTCTCAAGCAGAAGTTAACTCCTACTTCTTCCGAGCAACTTGTTTGTTTTTACTCTCATGTTTGGAATCCAACTCAGTTAAACTACTCAACTATTAAAAAAGAAATTCTATCTCTAGTTTCATGCATTAATAAATTTCAAAGTGATTTATTAAATCAAAAGTTTTTAGTCAGAATTGACTGCAAATCTGCAAAATACGTTTTAGAAAAAGATGTTGAAAATATTGCTTCTAAACAAATTTTTGCTAGATGGCAAGCTATTTTATCTATTTTTGATTTTGATATTGAATATATTAAAGGAAGTCAAAACTCTATCCCAGATTTTCTGACTAGAGAATTCATCCAATCAGGTACCCAAAATGAGTGAGAGAGATAAACAGAAACGTGATCGAGGTAAAGCTCCTGTCTCCGGACAGCCAAGTAAAAGTCCTGTTTCAGGACAATCTGGTAAGGGAACCATGGTTCCAATTCCTCATCCCAGTTATACAGTTAGACCTCCTACCACACAATTTCAGGTTTTAGGCCAAATCCCTAAACCCTATAGTTCAGCCCTTGCTAGTCAGCCTCCAGTTATTGACCCCTTTGAATCCCAAGCCCAGAACCAGATTCAAAAACCTAGTCAATTCAAACCTACTTCCCAATATATACCAAATTACGAAGTTAACCTTTTCTTTGTTGAGCCTTACATGGACGACAAAAATGACCCTATTAACCTGGCTGCCCAGTTTTTTCCTCCGGGTTGGCATTTTGCACCTCCAGCCCCTTATAAAACCCTTACTTATTATAAAAATATTTAGTAAAATCTGATTCTGTCAATATTAAACCAATTTTTGATAAAAATGACAGTTCAAAAATTATTTTTCACTCACTTTATATTAAGAAAATTGTTTCAGGGGAGGATTGGGAGAAACATAGATATACCAATCGTCTTTCTGATATGAGAGTTATTGAAGAAGGTCTTGAAGGATCTTTTAGTAACTATTACTGCTATTTTGATTACATGGAAGCCTGGAATAAGATCTTTCTTCACCAGGGCTCCAATTTCAATCATTCCTGGTTTCTCCAGTTTGACCATAAATTCAAAAGTCAGATCCCGATTTGGTTCACCCTTTGGTGGTCCAGATATGGCCTTTCTACACAAGTTATCCCTGAGTCTCTTCGTACTCAGATAAACCATTTTAGTAACAAATCCCCATATAACCCTAAAATGGAAGGTATCCCTGTACTGCTCCGTTTTACCAGTAAATACAAAATTCCTTGGATTTTGAAATGGCAGTATAACCTTCCTGCTTCATCTCAGCCTCCATCAGTTACCAGAATTTTCTTTATTAAATGGTGGGATAAATTTGACATTGATCGAATTTCCCAACAAGTTCAAAAGGAGTTTCCTCCGACTCCTATTTCTCCAGTCAAATTGGAAAATGTTGGCTCATCCAGCAAATCCAAAATTAAAGGTTCCAGTTCTAGTTCCTCTGTTGCTGCTACTCTAGCAGGAGTAAAAGAATACAGTGCTGCAGAGTTAAATCTGCTAGCCAAAGCAATTCAACAAAGAGTCAACACCATCAATGAAGAAGGTTCTTCATCTTCTTCAAAGTCATCCCAAGCTTCGGTTAACCAGGACCCCTATGGCATCTCTGACCTCCAGGATGCACAGGATCCTTTTGCCTAGCCACCGCTTCTATGGCTCCTATTCAGCTCCCGTGAGCTCACAGTAATCTCCGGCCCAGGCCGTCAGTCAGATTCCTTCCACATGCTGTGGACCCCAGTCATCAGTGCCCGCGCACTCATTTTAAGCATCCTATGCTTCCTGGCCCCTGCCTTGCACGCCGAGTCAAAAGAATCCGACTTTTTCTACTTTCGAAAAAGCAAATAGTAAAAGTTGTCTGTTTTAGTCAAAAGTGTCTACTGTTCAGCAATAGTAATGTGTCTGTAATCATTCTACTTTTGTTAAAGTGATTGACAGTCTGTAATAGTAAAGATTCCCAATAATTGTACGCAGCTCACTCCTTACTCTATAAAAGGAAGGCTTGCATTCAGAGTTAGGGGACTTCGCCTTAGGCAGAAACCTTTGAAAACTTAGTAAGACTCAGAGCTCCTTCTCTGACTAATCTTAAGTTTTCCCTTCTGTTTTCCTGAGTCCTTCTGTCTTGTTGTTTACTTTCCAGTTTATGTATTTCATTTCGTGTATGTAAATATTTTATGTAATCATATTAGACTGGCATCTGTTGGCCAGATTAATTACATCTGCATTTCTACCGCCTAAATGGTCGGATTATACTTATATTTATAATTTCAGTTAATTATTCAACTGTGAGGTCCCTTTCCTACTACCCCTTGCATCATGCATAATTTATTTATGATTATGAATTGTGAGTAGTTAACCCCCTGTTCTGCAAGGCCAAGGTCACTATCTGCACACCCATTAGTATGGTGAGTGGTGAAAGCCCGTACTTTTGGTTCTCTGTTTCATCTTCTTGTCCTTCCGCCCTCTTATATATATATATATATATATATATATATATATATATATATATATATTATTAATACTTCAGTACTCGCTATATTAAGAATGTAATAGTTGTTGCACAATTACCGACTCAATTTTTTATTTTTATTTGAAAGTATAAAAATATACCTAAAATTTGTAAGAGCGTTAAATCAATGTTTAATATATATAATAATTTAATAGTTTAATCTTATATAATTAGTATTATAATAGAATCTTTCCAAGATTTATAAGTTATTTAGTATCAAATTAAAATACATGAATTATACCTTCCCTTGAAAAATTATTAATTACTCAATATTAAGATATTACTTAATTACCTTCTCAATTAAATATAGGATTTTCTAAATAATCATATTTAGAAACTTTTAGTGAGAAATTAAATTACATAATACTATTTCATTTTAATAGTATTTTTTTAAAAAAGTCTGAGATTCCAAATTTATCATGAAATGAGTAGAATAATATGAAAGCTTTCAATATATATAAAATCTCATGCTACAAGAATTCAATGAAATAATGAGATTTCCTCTAGTTCTTGAAAAAATGACGGAGGTTGTACATATGGGCTAATTGATATATTAGAAGTATACAAAAGTCTACCATAGTTTTGATAAAAAATCTATAAAAGTCTGTCACTTATTTTATAGAATCTTTAAAAGTCATTAAAAGTCATTAAAATTTTCTAACTTTACAAAAGTCTGTCATTTAAAAAAAAAATTTAAAAATCTTTGAAAGTCTTAATTGAATACACCCCCTAAGTGTCTTATTAAAACTTTTAGATCTTAAAGAAAAGAGTCGACAAATCTCATTAACATTACTTGAGTTAATGTCATATTTATTTCGTGTAATAGTGATGTTAGGTCATTATGATGTGGAAGGCGGATAATTTAATACTTTATTCATTTTAAATTATAAGATTATTATGATTTTTTGAAAATCAATTTGTAATGTTTTTAAATTTAAAATTAAGATAATTCATTAAAAATTATAATTTTTTTTATAATGAGTAATACATTTTAGATAGTTTGTAATATTCATCAGTGTATTGACTAGAACTAAAAGAATCCATGTTAATTTTGAATGTGAAAAATATATTAAATTGTCTTAAAAAATTCAATTATTATCTTATATTTTGGAACATAAGGAATATATATAGTCAAATACCATAATATTTTCTCCAAATGTATATATTGTTTAGTTATTGCAATTGCTTAAAGATGTGGCCAAATTTATCCAAGTCTCACATCGAACGTATTCCCATTTTACTTATCATTTATATTATTGCTTTTATCTCTACTGGTAACTTACTATGGGCGATAAACAGTATAACTTAGCCTTCATGCCCTCGATCAAACTATCAATTGACTGACTGTATGGACTAACAGAAAAAGAGTAGCCTTCATTTTTAAATAATAAAAATATATAAAATTATCTATCAAATTACAACTATATGTCCTCGACCATTAATTTCCCAAGAAATTCTTGTAATCCTAATCAATTTCAACTAGGCGATGCTTGCAGACATCATTACAACAATGGCAACATGAACAAGATTGAGGGATCAGATTGAAGAACAGAGCACCATGGAAATGATGATGGTTGAATTCCAAAGAGCTGTCAAAGGTAAGGGTTCTGTCCATTCTGATGGAAATTTACATGAAATTTTTCAAGATCGCCTGGAACAAATGAAGGTAATTAGAATAGTTTTTTTTTTTAATTTGGTAATAACAGCAATAGAACAGTAAGTCCAAAGCTTGATTTTCCTGTTTTTAATGGGTTGGACAATAAATACTGGGTAATGAAATGTGATTATTTCTTTCAATTATACCCTATGAATGATGAACAAAAACTTAAAAATACAGCCTTAAATCTATAAGGGGATGCTGGTACATGATTTTTGGCATACTTTAAATCATATGCTGAAGTTTCTTGGAAGCAGTTTGTGGAGGATGTTGAGATTATGTTTGAAAAGTATTATTCTAATAATGATTTGGCTGAATTTAATAAACTCCAACAAACTACTACTGTTTCACAATATTAAAAGAGATTAATTACCTTTTTACAGCAAAAATGGTTAAGTAAGATGTTGTGGTATGATTATGAAATTACTTATAAAAAGAGTAGTGAGAACCATCGGCGGAACCAAGGGAGGCGAGGGGGGTCAGTTGACCCCGGTATTTCGGAGGTTAATGTATATATATATATGTACATATGAAATGTCCATATAGGCACTTGGTCTGGTGGTATGATTCTTGCTTAGGGGGGCGAGAGGTCCCGAGTTCGATTCTTGGAATGCCCTACATTATTCAATACTTGTTTTCTTACCATTTATAATTCATTATTTTTTTTAGTTACAAATTTATAACTCCTAAGAATGCGCTCCTCTCTCTCTCTCTCCCCCCACCAGAATTTACAAGTTAAGTGATATTCAAGTTTATAGCATATATATACACTTATTATTAATTCATGCACCCTTTTTAATTATGTCAATAATAAAATACATAAACCATATATAGGTCACCAACCCCTCCAATGCATATTATAGCTCAAATGCCTCTTAGGCTATTTAGGATTTTAAAATGTATTTTGAAAAATAATTAAGATCGAATTAAATATGTTAGCATAAAAGATTTATTAAGACTCTAATACATTATATTTGATATTACATTTCTCTTGAGCTTATATAATTGTAATTATGTTTCTTAAGATTTTTTATATTCTTATAATAACTTTTAAATTGTTTTTTTTTTCTTCTATAATTTTTCATGTTCTAAACATAATTTTGAAGTTATTATATTAAGATTAACATAATTAATATGGACGCCTTGTGTCATGTTTGGAGCAACAGTCAAATATAATGATATTTTGTCAATTCATGATATTGGATCATTTCAAAGTCTTCTGTTGAGGAAGGAAGCCATAGGAGTTGCATATCAAATTTTTATATAAACAACCAGTTTGTTAGTTTGATTTTTGAAAGTTTTTTGTTTTGTTTTTTATTTATTACCAAAATAGGCTCATCTATTTTTTAATGTGAAAGTAAAACTACTCCGATAACCATCATAATTGATTGAAACAAGAAGAAATATGAATTTTATATTGGTATATTGATTGATCGAGTTGGCTTTGGTTTTATCAGTTGCGACGGTTACTGTTGAAAGAGTATTATCTATGATGAAAATTATTAAGACTGATTTGCGTAATAAAATGGGAGATGAGTGGATGAATGACAGTTTGGTAGTTTATATTGAGAAGGATATTTTTTCAATGATTAAAAACGAACAAATTTTGAGACGTTTTCAAACTACGCAAACTCACAGGATACAGTTGTCTCCTTTCAGTCGTACAACCGAAAGAAGTACTCCAAGTATCAATAAATAAAAAATATTTTACTGTTATATTTTGACCCCCTCTAAAAACGTTCTGGTTCTGCCACTAGTGAGAGCAAAGTGGTTGATGCTTTATTTAGACAGATGCCAGAGGAAACTGAAATATGCTCAGGTGTTAATAATGACACAGTTGGTATACATGCTATTTATGTTAATACTAAGGAAGCTGAAACATATTTAGGTGGCAACAATGACACAATTGGTTTACAGGCTATTTCTGCTAGTGTGAGCCTTTGGTTGCAGGAAATAGGAAGCTCGTATGATGATGACAGTGAAGTGGAATCACTAATCCAGCAGGTGACTCTTTCCCAAGATTCTAATTCAGATTATGAATTTAAAATTTGTATTTTAAGAAGGAAAGGAATAATTTTCTTAGGCAAAAGTAAGACAATTAAGAGGAAAATATTCTCAATATTTAATAAGAGTTCAATTGGGGGTCATTCTGGAGCTCAAGCTACCTCGAAAAAACTGAGCAAACACTTTATATGGAATGGAATGATAGCAGACATCAAGAGGTGGGTAAGAGGCAAGTAGCTTGTTTATTTTTTCTATTTCATTGATGAGATTTTAGTTTAGTAGTTAAGACTAGAGTACTGTGACCTTTAGATATCAACTTCAATTCTCACTCTGGTGAAGTTATTTTCTTATTTATGAAAGTTTATTTTCTTTTTATGGAAAGCTTATTTATAAGTTTGTTTCTTCCTTTTTTATAAAATTTAATTAATTATTAATATAATAATAATAATGGTGCACTTAAAAAGAAGAAGTAACATTAATTATCACTTCAATTTGATTCGACTTAATCATTTTTAGTTAGAATTGATGGATTAAATTAGTTAGAATTTGTCAATATGAAGTTCATATCAATCATTAAGTTTAGTTAGTTATTGATATTATAAAAATAATAATGTTATATTTGAAAAGAAAAAGAAGAAAAAAAATAACATTATTTCAATTTGATTCGACTCAATCATTTAGAATTTGCCGACATGAAATCCGTATCAATCATTCACCAAGGCGCGTTTTGGACCGAAGACCAAAATATCTCAAGAAATTAATTTTTTAAGGGAAATGATGGGCGAAGAGAGAGAGAAAAATATAAAAAGGAAAAACTTTAGAGAGAAGAACAAGTGTTAAAGAGGGAATAAAATAAAGAATTATTATTTAGAAAGAGAAAAAAATTAGAAAGAATTTTTTTTTAGATATATTAGAAAACGCAGAAAGAAGTTATTTTAGAGATACGTAGTTGAAATAAAAAAAAAAAGGAGAGAAAAGAAATGGACCAAAAGGTCAATAAAATCTTAGTCTAATACCATAAAAAATATTTATATTGTAATAATGATGATATCACTAATATCCTATATTTATGACACAATTGTTGAGAATATCTAATTTATATATATTATTATAAGTTTATAATAACGATTTTTACATAAAATTATTAATTTTTTAAATCTATAATCTAGTAAAATATATATTTTTAATTATTTTTTTCTTATAATTTAATATAAATATTTACTATCACCGGATACTTTAACACAAATAACTCCCCCAGATAATTATCGTGTTTGCCCGTTTTCCTCCCGAATCTTTCTTGTATTTATGTAATAGTATGTACAAACTCTTATATGTACTTCATTCGATCTTTTGCAAAGGTATTTGGCTAAACAATTTTTTATATACAATTTGTGTATATAATATTATTCAATATATATATAATTATTTATTTTTTGATAATTTAAGAAAAAATTAATAATATTCTTGACTTTGCCAATATTAAATCTCTTGACCTCATAAATACCATAAAATAGTAGGTATTACTATTAAGGCACCTTGAGGTGAGGCACGGATTGAGAATTTCTTTTAGTACAAACTCCCTCCATTTCAAAATAGGATTATCTGATAATTTGTTTTGTGTTTTACAAAAGTAAGGGATCTTAATTAGGAAATATAATCTACTACAAAATAAAATATAAAATAAAATCAGGTATATTGATAAATCCCTCCTCTCTCTATAGATAAGTCTTTGTATGTCATGTGAAATTAATTTATTTCAAGTTATTTTTTAATATAATATCATGTGGAAAAATAAGAAGTAGGACTTATAATTGATGTTTTACGTATTTTAATTAATATGCAATACATAAATCGTACTCTTGGTGCATAACTTTTATATATAGTTTGTGCAAATAATATTATTCTTATTTGTGTAATATTAATCAAAATTTTAATATAAAAAAATATCTCAAATGATGTATAATTATTACATTAGTTGAGTGTCTTTTATGATTAGATATATCATAAAATACATTTTGTCTTTTAAATACCGCGCATTTAAGACACATTTAAGACTAAAAATTTGAAACCATTAACATTATTCTTCTTAATTTACCCTCATTTAAGGATAATATTGATATCTTTTACTCCATTCCTTTTAAAATGTCATTATACATATATACATACATAAATATGTATGTATGTATAATATTTTCATTACTCTTTATCCATCTTTTATAGATTTTAAAGGACAATTAATTAAGTAGTTTTCATATTACCCTAAAACATGAAATATATATTTGTTAATTTTACTCCGATTAGATAACCTTATATCTTTTCCCTCACCCTCGTTTATATTTACAAGACCCCATATAAAAGTACAAATATTGACATCTTTTGTCTATTCTAATTAATTAATCAGAGCCTAATTACATTACTTAATTAATTTATATGCCCACTCGTATATAGATACTTAAAAAAGAGTGGAAACATTGGCTATACAAAAGTTAGCAAACTTAAATTGATGAAATTAATGCTAGCAACCATGGACAATCCATCAAATGCTACCGAATGGGCACTTGCTGAGATGCTCAACAAACCCGACTTACTCAGAAGGATTACAAAAGAAATAGACCATGTAGTAGGGAAGGATATACGGGTCAACGAGGTCGATCTCTTGTTACTGGGGATAGGGGTGTTCATTGGTAAATTATCGAATCAGTACAAAAAAAATCGTACTAGTACCTAACTCAAAATACCTCAAAAGCAAAACCAGTACCGAATTATCGATTTCGGTACCGGTTCAGTACAAATTCGGTATGATTTTTCGGTTATACCCATTAGTAATATATATAATTATAATTCATAAATAATAATTATATATTAATTTATTTATAAATTATAATAATATATATAATTATTATTAATTATATATATTATTATACTTTATAAATAATAATTATATATTAATGTATTTATAAATAATAATTATATATATAATATATATATATATATATAATTATTATTAATTATATATATTATTATATATAAATAATATATATACTTATTATATATATTATAATAATTAATGTAAATTTTTTATTATATTATTTAAAAAAAAAATCGGTATACCGATTTGTGCCGAATTTGAAAATTCCTATACCGCTACCGGTACCGAAAATTATGAAAAAATCGGTACCGTCGATACCGGTTCGGTAAAAAATCGAAAAAATTGCCTGCAATGAACACCCCTAACTGGGAGTGCACACAAAATTGAAAATAAAAATAAAAATAAAAATAGACTGAACCGAACTAAACATTTACTATTTCAAACATAAAAGCATAAAATCGAAAAAACCGAACGCTGAAAAATCAAGACTAGTTCGGCCGATTTGGTTTGACTTCTCAAAAATTCGAAACCAACCGAACAATTTAAAATTATAATATAATTTATATATTTTTCTAATAAATATTTATTTTATATAATTTTATACTTATTATATGTCTTTGTTGTGACGAATTTGCAAAACTTCAATCCTAGTAAGTGAGTTACGTGATTTTTGTTTTCATGTGATGAATTTACAAAACTTCTATCCTAGTTAGTAGTTACTGAGTTAGTGATTTATTAATTATTATGAAAAATAGGCAATATGATGTATGTCTAGCTGACCTTGCTCATGAGATCGAAGACCCAGTCGTTAGGGTTGGGAAATGTTTTTAATTCCACTTCTTATTTTCACTAATTTATAGTCAATTACCAATCTGAATTGTCTCCCAGATGTATCAATAAGGTATAGCAAAATCCGATACTATACTCAATCCCACCATTCAAATTGAAAAGAGCAATAAGTTACGGCGTCGCTCACTACAAATTAGTCTAATCAGATCACGAATGACCTTCTGATCGCTAAGTACAAAAATACTGCATTGTTATCTACATGAATCAATTTTTCTTTTTTCTCTCTTCCATTTCTTGGTCACTAGTTTCCTCTATTTTCCTGAAACTTATATTATATCATCCGTATGCATCAATAGACCATATGAACTACTACTTTGAGTCTACCCACATAAGAAGAAATAATCCAACAAATCTTCCCTCACGACTATGTGGAGGGATTCGTCATCCTGACGCTCTATCTACAATACTCAAAAATTTCTCTCGACAAAATCTTTGTCATCATATCAGAACCATTGTCATCTGAATGGATTTTTTGAAATTTTAGCAATTTTGCATCAAGATTATCTCTAATCCAATGATATCTAACATCGATATGCTTTAATTTGGAATGAAATGACCACTTATTTCGTCCTTATAAATTTAATTATATCACTATTTTGTATTTTTTATATTATTATTTTAAAGTCTTTTTCTTTAGTTCTTTACATTTTATAATTTTTTTATTTTATTCCACGTAATGTACACACGTAACACGTGTGGTTCCGGGTGCTAGTATTTATAATTTATGCAACGTTTCTTCTTTATCATCTTCTTCTTTTTTATCTTTCTCTTGGAAGGTAATTATCATTAATCACTTGATTAATGTGAAGAAAAGAAGCAGCAACTGTTTCAAAATTTGGCAACTAATTAGCAAAAAAATAAAATAATAACTCTATCTTAATTAGTCCCACACTGCTTGTTTAACTCTATCTTAATTAGTCCCACAGTGCTTGTGTAGTATTTTATTTACTTATTTATATTATTACTCGCGGCATCCATCAGGCGTCACCACGCATGGGTGATACACAATATTAAAATCATCCTTGTGTTATCTGGACCTGCGATGGAGGTAGAAGACCCACTTATCATGTTTAGGTACTATTTTTTGATTCCACCGTTTATTTTTATTTTCTTTTTCTTTTTTTTCACTAATTTATCTTAATCTACAAATTTTATTTGTCTCCCAAATGTGCAAGTATATATTTTGTGCAATAATTCAACATGTATAAATTTATTGCCCCACCCCTAAAATTGGTCGTTCATACATGAAATTAGTAATTGTATTTTACTTTATTTTTAATTAACGAGAATCAGTTTAATAACTTGACAATAATTCTCTCCATTTGAACTGAGAAAAAATATATCTTGCAGAAGATGAGAGAATATATGTTGAGATATTTTGATACCTTTCTTACTAATGTTACGTTTGGATTAAAGACATAGAATCGATGAAGGATTGAAATAGAAAATATATGTTTAAAACAGACCCCTGTTGAACTAATGTGAAGTTAACAAATAACAATTTTTTTCCTCTAAACTTTAATACTATATTATAAGAAAATTAAACCCAAGTGTTTCTTATTCTAATTTTAAATATTTAAATAAATAAATAATCAGATCTTATTAATACACAACTTAATGTTATATTGTTTTTAATGTTGGGTCATTATTAGGTATTCTTCCATGACATTTATTGAATATTAGGGAAACAATTTAATACTCCCGTCGTTTCAAATAATTGTAAAATTCAATTTAAAATATTTTTAAATTCAAAATAATTAGATGATTCATTAAAATTATAAAACAATAAATTTTATAAGAAATAATATTTTTTAGATAATTTGTAATTTATTTATCATTTTATTAATTAAAATTAAAAAAATTCATATTACTTTTGACTTTATTTGAATTTCAAAATATTTGAAGTTAATTTTAAGAAATTAATAATAATATTATATTTTAAAATAAAAGAAATAATTTAACTAGCACGGTAGTATTTTCTCCCAAATCTATACATTGTCATTAAGAGTTAGATTCTTTGGCGGAGCTCGCGAGAAAGCAACACCAGACCACGAATGCCCAACCGGGATTTTTGCCAGGGAGAGGTCAACCCATACCAAGCCCCAACCACATTTTGAATTGGGTAAACCCTAAACTTGCTCAGATTTTAGGGGAAAATGAAATTAGCTTTGTTTTGAATTTGTTTTGTTACTTTTCTGTTTCAATTTCTATTTTGCTATTAGTTAATTTTGTCAGATTGAAGTGGTTTGATTGTTGTCATAGTCTTTCTAAATTTTTTGCCAGATTGCTTAAAAATTGATTGTCTTTGGAAGGGTCCCCTCCCCATTTAGTAATTTGGTCGGTCTGTTTGCAATTGATGTTATCAGATTGCATTCCATTGTGAAGTGGTTTGATTGTTGTCATAGTCTTTCTAAAAATTTTGCCAGATTGCTTAAAAAATGATTGTCTTTGGAAGGGCCCCCTCCCCATCTAGTAACATTTATTTATTTATTGATTTATATGCTAGCTCTTATCCCTTATGGCTTATTATTTATAGATTGTTTATTGATTTATATGCTAACATTTAACATTCATTATTTTCAGGTTTATTAAAATGGATGACATTGATCATGAAATAGGGAGCCATGGGGATAATATTGAGATTCAATTAGACCACAATTTGGAAATTGGCATAGAATTAGACTACAATTTGGGAATTGAAATGCAGGGGGGTGATTTGATTGGAGAGCGACTGGATGTGAACAATGCTACAAATTTTGTTTACTATCCTTAAGTAGTTGATGAGTTAAAGCTTAAACAAGGTCAAGAATCTCAAACCTTAGATGATGTTCACAGTTTTTACAATACATATGCAATGCAGAGTGATTTTAGTGTGCGAAAGTGGAATGAGAAAAAGAAGGTGGGAACCGATGAGATTTGTAGGAAGGAATATGTGTGTTTTAAGCAAGAAAATGACAAACTATTAGCCGATGCAGATGTAAAAAGAAAACGTGGATCTACAAAAGAATGTTGTACTGTAAGGCTTGTAGTGGTAAAAAGAAATGACTTATATGTAGTGACTAAAATTGAGGAGGGACATAGTCACCCATTGTCAACCCTGCCTAAAAGGCATCTTTTACGATCGCACCGTAACGTGTCAACTAGCCAAAAATGTTTGAGTTAACAACTAGACATGGTGAATATACCACAATGCCAACAATACAAATTTCTTGCAGTATAGGCGGGAGGATTTGAAAATATTGGTTGCACACAACGAGATTTGTATAACTTGCAAAGGGACAAGCGCAATGAGTTGAAGGGACATGATGGCGATATGTTGAATGAGTTCTTGAAGTTAGAACAACAAAAGAATCATTCATTCACTTTTACAATTGACACGAATGATGAAAAAATGATTAGTCGTTATTTTTGGGCCGATGCAAATTCGAGATGGTCTTATAATTTTTACGGTGACATTGTCATTTTTGATACCACATACAATACCAATCATTACGGAATGATATTTGCACCACTATTGGGGGTTAATAACCATGGTCAAACCACTGTATTTGGTTGTGCTTTCTTAAGTGATGAAACCATAACTAGTTTTGTTTGGCTTTTCAAATGTTTTTTGAAAGCAATGCCAGGTTTTCCACCTAAGATGATTATCACCGATCAGGATCCGGCTATGACAAATGATATTTCTCAGATACTTCCTAATACATTTCATATGTACTATAGTTGACACATTTTGACCAAATTTTCAGAGAAGATTGACTCGGTTAAATTAGGTTTCAGAATTGCACTAAAAATTGGGTTTAAGATTTTCAGCTATTTTGTTAAATGGAGACTGACTTATGTAATGGAGACTGGTTCATATATATTTTTTATGTTATTTTGTTTAATGTTTTGTCCAATGGAGATTAGAGATAATGTTCAGATTTTTAGCTGTTTTGTGTAATGGAGACTAGCTTATGTAATTGAGACTTGTTTTTTTTTCTTGTTCCTGCAATTCTGCAGTTTTTATGTTGTTGGTTCTGCACTTTTTATGTTGTTGGTTCTGCAGTTTTGTTTGCACTTGCAGATCCTTATTTCTTACACTTGCAGATTATGGTGGCAGCTATACATCAATTTTTGTTTTGGTCAGATTTGTTTTGTTTGTTCCTGTGTCTTTTGCTGCAGACTGTTAATATTATTGCCTGAATCCAAAGTGATTCATATGTTAGTAAAAAGTGATTCAGGAACTCATGTACATAGAACAAATGGGACTTGGAGTAATATAATAAAAATGGGTTCACTTAAAAATGAATTATTAATTTTAATCAATAGCCGTGAGTTTTTAGCACTCACCCAGAAATATTATTCAGCAACTAAATAATTTAGTGAAATAGTAGAATATGAATGGTGACAAAAAATGAACGAGAATTTCAATTTTATTCAATAAATAAATTGCATTAATGGAATTAAACAACGGTAGTGAAAATATTAATACATGAAAGGATTTAAAACATGCTTGCCATACATAAACAACATGGTATAAATTAATTGAATAAAATAATTAAATTTGTTACCAAAAATTCAGAAAAGAGATGAAACTGGAGATTGGAGTGAGGAACGCCAAACGCGAATCTCCTTAAGGTTTAATATTGCCCAGCCTCGGGTGCCAAGCTTCACAGGACAAAAACCTCCCAAGATACAACACTCCTAACCACGAGCAAGAGGCCCTTCAATGCAAGTGGACTCAATCGAACCAATATGAACAACACTCTTCAGAATTTTTGAAAACCAGAATTTTTTACCAAGGAAAAAGAGAGCTGTTATTTTTTCTACGTTTTTAACCTAAGTTCCACTTCTCTAATTATATAAGAAGTCTGAGAAGCCTACCACCCTAAAAATAAGGGATGATTGCTAAAAATAAGGTCTTGTTATAACTTATATTTGACTGACTCTTTGGCCTAAAAAATCAGCAACTGCTGACCACTAACTTATTTTTACTAATTCAATTCCAACAATCCCCCACATTGAATGGAAAAATAAGACAAGTCTAACACGGACGAAAGTCTGAGAGTACATTAAGAATAATACTGCATTCGGATAGGTAGCTTTTGGCTTTGAACATTCCCTAGTGAAGATCTATCGAACCCACTTAACTAGTCAGTGGATTTATGCCTTGAACTGCCAGTTGTTTATGTAAGCCCAGACAATAGATCTCACACAGTACTAATCCAATTCAAAATTGGTTCTCGGTTGTGTTCATTTTTCGGCCCTGAACATCTTGGGTTCAGTGAGTGCTTTAGAAAATCAAGCCTTCGTAGTTTTTCATAGAGTTGGCCTTACTCTTCACTCACATAGGTGATGTCTTGTTATGAGTATCTCACATACCCTACTTAAGCATCATTAAAAGCATATAGCTTAACCTGTACACACTTGTGCGTAACACTTACTGCATCCAAGGAATGAGACAGAATAACTACAAGTGTTTCTCATTCGAGTTACATAAAACTTACCTTTTCCTGTTGAACCTAGTCCCTGGGATCTCCAATCGCTAGGTTAGGTTTCAATCAAGGTAACTCATGGGTTTAAGGCTTTTAACCCCATTCCCCTCGATGCGCAATCGACTTGCTCTCGACTCAACCCTTTTGTAAATGGATCCGCTAGGTTATTTTTTGACTTCACAAAGTCAATGGAAATTGTTCCATTAAAGAGCAGTTTTCTCACTGTATCATGTCTTCGACGAATGTGTCTAGACTTACCGTTATAGATGACATTCTGTGCTCTTGCAATTGTAGCCTGATTCTCACAATGGATACATATTGCAGGCACAGGTTTCGGCCACAGAGGAATATCCTCTAAGAAGTGACGAAGCCACTCTGCTTCTTCACCTGACTTATCTAAAGCGATGAATTCAGATTCCATCGTTGAACGAGCTATACAAGTTTGTTTTGAGGACTTCCAAGATATAGCTCCACCTCCAAGGATAAATACATAACCACTAGTTGACTTAGATTCATCTGAATCTGAAATCCAATTAGCGTCACTATATCCTTCTACAACAGCTGGATATTGTTGATAATGCAAAGAATAACTCTTTGTCTTATTCAGATACCCTAATACTCTCAGTAGAGCTTTCTAATGCTCATGACCAGGATTGCTCGTGTACCTGCTTAGTCTACTAACAGCGTACGCAATATCTGGTCTCGTGCAGTTCATGAGGTACATAACACTGTCAATCACTTGAGAGTATTCCAACTGTTTAATACTGTTGCCAGTATTTTTATGTAAGACTAGGTGTGATAAAAAAGGATTATTAGCATCCTTGATGCCAAGTCCCTTAAACCTTTCAATCACCTTCTCAATGTAGTGTGATTGAGATAAAGCTAGGCCTTCTGAATTTTTGGAAATCTTTATGCCCAGTATCACATCCGCTTCACCCAAGTCTTTCATATCGAAATTTTTAGACAACATTTTCTTGGTACAGTTAATATTTTCAATATTATGTCCAAGAATCAGCATGTCATCTACATAAAGACAAATTATGACACAACCATCAATGATGGTTTTAGTGTAAACACATTTGTCAGTTTCATTAATTGTAAACCCATTTTGAATCATAACTTGGACAAATTTTTCGTGCCATTGTTTTGGAGCTTGTTTAAGTCCATATAATGACTTGACAAGTCTACACACTTTGTTCTCTTGTCCTTTGACTTTGAACCCTTCAGGTTGTTCCATATATATCTCCTCATTGAGATCACCATTCAAGAATGCAGTTTTTACATCCATTTGATGTATCTACAAGTTATATAGCGAAGCTATGGAGATTAGCATCCTTATGGATGTAATCCTTGAGACGGGTGAATAAGTATCAAAGTAGTCTAGACCTTCTTTTTGTCTATACCCTTTGGCAACCAGCCTTGCTTTATACTTATCTATGGAACCATCAGCTTTTAGCTTTTTCTTGAAGATCCATTTACATCCAATTGGCTTATTCCCAGGAGGGAGATTAACCGATTCCCAAGTATGATTACTTATGATGGATTCTATCTCGCTGTTTACAACTTCTTCCCAGAATATAGCATCCGAAGATGTCATTGCTTCTTTAAAAGTCTGAGGTTCACCTTCCAACATGTATGTTAGGTAGTCTGGACCAAAAGACTTGGAGATTCTAGATCTCTTGCTCGTCCTTGGTTCACTCTCTTGTGTTTCCATTTCTTCTTTCTCAGAGTTTGATCTTCTAATCCTTTTCTGAGAGGTTACAGTATTTTTATAAGGAAATATTTCCTCAAAAAATTCTGCATCTCTTGATTCCATGATTGCGTTTGCATGGATATCATCTATTTCAGATTTGTGTACCAAAAACCTGAACGCACTACTATTATGAACATATCCTATAAATATGCAATCAACTGTCTTAGGTCCAAGTTTTATTTGCTTTGGTGGAGGTACTGCCACCTTAGCAAGACACCCCCACACTTTCAAGTATTTTAAAGAAGGTGTTCTTCCTTTCCACATTTCATAAGGAATACTACCCGTCTTTTTGTGAGGCACTCTGTTAAGAATATAATTAGCAGTTAATAATGCTTCCCCCCACAAGTTCTGAGGTAAACCAGAACTTATTAACATGGCATTGACCATCTCTTTTAAAGTTCTGTTTTTCCTTTCAGCAATTCCATTTTGCTGAGGTGTGTATGGTGCAGTAGTTTGGTGAATTATTCCACAATTTGCACATAACTCATCAAAGGAGGAAGAATCATATTCTCCTCCTCTATCAGACCTAAGAGATTTGATCCTTTTCCCAAGTTGAGTCTCAACCTCATTTTTATATTTGATAAAAGCATCCATGGCTTCATTTTTGCTAGTTAATAAATAAACATAGCAAAACCGAGTACAATCATCTATGAAAGTGATGAAGTATTTCTTTCCACCTCTACTTTGAATAAATTTCAAATCACATAAATCACTGTGGATTAATGCTAGAGGTTCAGAGCTTCTCTCAATTGAGTGAAAGGGTTTCTTTGCAAACTTAGCTTCAACACATGTTTCACATTTATGGTTGACATCTAAATTAAAATTTGGGATTAACCCTAAGTTTGCTATCTTTTTCATTGTACCATAGTTTACATGTCCTAATCTACCATACCACAAACAAGGAGAAACAACAAAGTAAACTGAAGACTCTGCTTTATTATTATTATCAATAACAGCCTTGGGGTACAAGAATTTGGACTGTTCGTCCATTGCAGCAACACTAGCTTTAAAAAGCCCATCACTAGAATACCCCTTTCCCACATACATCCCACCCTTTATAATAATAAATTTGTCGGATTCAAACACTATCTTGAATCCTTTCTTGATCAGGATAGGGACTGAGATCAAATTCTTGTGAATCTCTGGAACATGAAATACATTCATCAGTGTTAAGGCTTTCCCAGATGTGAACTTCAGGATCACCTTGCATGTTCCCTCTACAGTGGCTGAAGCAGAGTTAGCCATGTAGATCTTTTCTCCTTCACTCTTCTTTTCATAGGAAGTAAAGAGATTCTTGTCAGTGCAAATATGGGTGGTCGCACCTGTATCCACCCATCAGTCTTTGGTATTGGCCACCAGATTTACTTGGGAGACCACAGCAACCAACATCTCTTCATCATCCTCACCTTCTTGATCGACCAGGTGAGTTTGCTTAACAGTTTTGCCTTTGTTCTTGAACCTTTTAAGGCGCTCTCTACAGTCTTTTGCCCTGTGTCCAGGTTTATGCAATAGCAGTTGCCCTGAATCCGTTGAGGCTTGTTGCCCTTGGCTTGGTGGTCTCGCTTTCTTTTCCCATCATTTTTGGGATTAGAAGTTTCTACCACATTTGCCTTTGGCTCTCTTGGAAGAGCACCAATCTTCCTCCTATTGTCTTCTTCGATCCTTAGATCAAGGCCCAGATCCTCTAGATTCATCTCCTCACGTTTGTGTTTCAACCAATTTTTGTAATCAGTCCACCCAGGAGGCAATTTCTCTATCACAGCTGCCACTTGGAATGATTCACTCAATTTCATTCCTTCTGCTTCAATTTCATGCATGAGTAGTTGAAACTCTTCCACCTGTGAAGTGACAGACTTGGAGTCCACCATCTTGAAGTCAAGAAATCTGCCCACCACAAATTTCTTTGTGCCAGCATCCTCAGTCTTGTACTTCTTTTGAAGAGCTTCCCATAATTCCTTAGCAATGGCCTTTTTACAGTATACACCGTAAAGAGAGTTCACAAGTCCGTTAAGGAGATGATTTTTGCACAGATAATCACCGTACATCCATGCTTGCACCACAACAACAGTAGAAGGATCTTATGCGACACACTTCTGTGAGGTACTTGCCAAGTCCACATGTTGACAGGGAGAATGACATCTTTTGATGCCACCTCTTGAAATCAGTACCACTGAACTTCTCGGGTTTTTCACCAAGAATCACATAAGTGACACGACTAGTCACTGGATTAGTCATTGTGGGTGCCACAGGAGCAGTCACCTCAATGCCAGGAGCAATCATTTGAGTGCCACTAGAGCCACCAGTCTCATTGGTTATGCCCCCACGGGGGTTAGTGCCAATTGGGGTCACGCCACTTTGGGCCACATTTTCAACATGGGCTACCCCACCACTAGAATTGTCATCACCTCCAATTTGGATGGTGGATTTCTCAATGTCATTATTTGACATGTTTTCACTACAAAATATGTAAACCAAATATGAGATAAAGAATAAAATTTATTCTAGAATTTAACCACGTATAAATATGGCAGAAAATATAACACCAAAATTAAAAAAATGTTACTAAACTAACATGCAATTTTCGGTTTTAAATGAGTAAGACAACAGATTGTTATTAAATCCAATAACAGATATGTGAGTGAAAAAGTTGTTTACCAAACAAGAAATTTCGGAACCTGAAACAAGGACAGACTAATCTTGTTTTAACAATTTAGGTATCACAGTTAACCAACTTTAATGAACTGAGAGGCTCCACTTTCGGGGAGAGTGGGAGTCAACAAACAAAAGAATTATAAATTAAAGTAAACATGTAAACAACAATATCATCCTTGTTATTGGCGTAAATAATCTAATAATGCATGTTATCAAAGCATACAATTTCATGCAATAAAAGATTTCTCCCTCAAGGCCCAACAGTATATCAGAGATTAAAATTTATTCAAAATATTCTCGTTATCTTGGATGCATGTGATACAGAATATAAAATTTATTCAAAATATTATACTTTATTATGCAATGAAACCTGTTATTAAACTTATGGCAGAAAATAAAGATTTTTCTTTTTCTATTAGAAGAGCAACGAAGCTTCAGTTAACAAAATATATATTAACAGAATATATATAAATATGTTTATATATCAACAGAATACTAGAATAGTTAATAATATTAAACCTTAAGAATATTGCCTGAATCCAAAGTGATTCATATGTTAGTAAAAAGTGATTCAGGAACTCATGTACATAGAACAAATGGGACGTGGAGTAATATAATAAAAATGAGTTTACTTAAAATTTATTATTAATTTTAATCAATAGCCGTGAGTTTTTAGCACTCACCCAGAAATATTATTCAGCAACTAAATAATTTAGTGAAACAGTAGAATATGAATGATGACAAAAAATGAACGAGAATTTCAATTTTATTCAATAAATAAATTGCATTAATGGAATTAAACAACGGTAGTGAAAATATTAATACACGAAAGGATTTAAAACATGCTTGCCATACATAAACAACATGGTATAAATTAATTGAATAAAATAATTAAATTTGTTACCAAAAATTCAGAAAAGAGATGAAACTGGATATTGGAGTGAGGAACGCCAAACACGAATCTCCTTAAGGTTTAATATTGCCCAGTCTCGGGTGCCAAGCTTCACAGGATAAAAACCTCCCAAGATAAAACACTACTAACCACGAGCAAGAGGCCCTTCAATGCAAGTGGACTCAATCGAACCAATATGAACAACACTCTTCAGACTTTTTGAAAACCAGAATTTTTTACCAAGGAAAAAGAGAGCTGTTATTTTTTCTACGTCTTTAACCTAAGTTCCACTTCTCTAATTATATAAGAAGTCTGAGAAGCCTACCACCCTAAAAATAAGGGATGATTGCTAAAAAGAAGGTCTTGTTATAACTTATATTTGACTGACTCTTTGGCCCAAAAAATCAGCAACTGCTGACCACTAACTTATTTTTATCAATTCAATTCCAACAAATATAAGGTTAATACACATTTCTCTCATACCCCAAATAGGCTACTGGTTTGCAGCATTGTAAAAATCAATACACATTGTAAAAATCAGCAGCATGCTGCTTAGTAAAAGCTTTATAAGCAGGATGCTTAGTAAAAACATCCATGAAGCTGATGATTTCATTAAAGGACTGCAATCTGTTGAGGTAATTTTCAGCCTCAATGTTGAAGTAGTTCTGGGTAGTGACACTCATGCTTCTATGCTACAAGAGAACAACATGCACTAAACCACAATAAGTTACCAAAAATATCATTCCAACTGTTTAACCAAAAATCTAAAATTGAGTCACAACACATTATCAAACATTAATAAGTTGCCAAAATACCATTCCATTCATACTAAACAAACAACTATTACAATCCATAATTTATACATTTGTTTGCAATACAATAAAAATCAAAATAAAAGAAACTACTATTACAATTCATAATTTCTTCTCCAATGATCTTTGCTTGGCAATCTGTTTCTGTAATGTATGGACTTGTGTTTGCAACCTCAAAACATCTTTGTGATCGTTTTCTTCATTTTCTTTGTCTCTCCTTAATTTTTTAATTTCATCCATCAATCTCTCAATTTTTTCATTGTCTCTTACAATTTTTTGCTTCAATTCCAAGATCAATTCCCTTAATTTTTCTGTAAATGGTGGATCACACCATTTAAAAAACCTGCAGTATAATAACTTATCCTTGAATCGCGAACAACCGATGAACCTTCTTCCCGAATTTGTAGTTCCCTCCTTCCATGCTACCCACATCGGAGCGACCATACCACATCGGCATGTCACCGGATTTCTGGGCATCACACATTCATCGTTGCGATTTGTGATACTAATTTCGCTGGAGTTGCTCATGCTAATCCTAAATGATGTCACCAAACAAAGTTGCAATTAAAATCAGAACTAGAATAAAACAAACCACTTGTATAACACCAAAATTTGGCAGGCAGCACTAGAGTAACAACTATGTATGGAACAACTTGAAAAGAAAAGGGTGAAAACAATTAACATACAAACCAATATCTGCCAGGCAGTTTGGTTCATCCAATTAACATTGTGGATTGTGAGATTTGGCACAATTCATTTATGCCAGAACCATATGAGCAATATAAAAGTCAAAGAGTGAGTTACACAAGAGCAATAATGGTTATTTCCAGCTTGCTTTTCATCCAACCAGGTTGGATAACCACTTCAATTTGATGCCCACAAACAACATTATAAAAAAAAAACCACTTGTATATCAGGATTGCTCTAACTTATCAAACCACTTGTTTATCAGAATAGCCACAGACCAACAAGAAACAATTTAAGGTATATACAACACAACAACTTAAAAGCATTTACAAGATAGCAACAACATAGAGCTTACAAATAATTCCTACCTAAAATAGAAGTATACACAGAGACAACAAATTTTTGAATCTGGCAAACACATTACCAAATTAGAAAAATGGGGTAAACACAGTATCAAGTCAGATAAATACCAAAACACAATATCAAATCATATTTCCCCAACCAAAGTACCAAAAATAGCAAAATTAATCAAATTTATCCAAAATATGTGCTTAGAATTTGAAAAATAAGAGATACTGCACTTTTTCCCCAAAATCTGAGCAATTTTAGGGTTTACCGATTCAAGAACGTGATGTACAGATCGTTGGGTTCGTGACTTCGATCGGGTGGAATGGTGCAGAGATCGCGTTTTCTTTGGGGGATAAGGTTAGAGCGTGAGGCTGGAGTGTGTTTTACTTCAGGTTCGTGACTTCGTTTCGCTGGTGGCTTGGGTCTTATTCTTCCTCTGTTCAGTAGCCTCTCCTTTCTTTCACAGCGTGTTATTGTTAGGTGAGGAAAAAGGGGGGGGGGGGGGGGGAGAGCCATTATATAGATAGGTATGTTATTTAAGCAATATGGTCACTTAAGGTTGGTATGTTCCGGAACGGTTCTGTATATATATATATATATATAATCAAATACCATAGTATTTTCTACAAATGTATATATTGTGTAGCTATTGTAATTGCTGGAAGATGTGGCCAAATTTATCCAAGTCCCACATCGGTCAATATTCCCATCTTACTTATGATTTATAGTACTGCTTTTAACCCCGAAAATGCATTACTTGCAATGGGTGACGGGGCAATACGACTTTATTTGTTCATCATTGTTCTTTAGATTTGGTAGTGGGGATTGGTGAAGTTTTTGCTTGTGCTTTATTTTTTTCCTTTCGTTTTTCTTTTTCTACCTATCAAATTGTATCATGTATTGCGAAACTTTTATGTTGAATTACAATAATAAAAATAAAATAATTTATCTATCAAATTACAACTATATGTACAAGAAAATTGTATCATAGATTTAAATCCCAATTTCTTTGACACGAAAGTAAACCGATAGACGAAATTACGTGAAAGAACCTCTTAGTGGAGTCTAGTCACGGAACAAGGCGGCCAAAAAGCCCATTCATCATTGTTGGGTAAAGTTTTTGTTCGTGCTTTATTTTTTTTCCTTTCATTTTTCTTTTTTCTATGTATTAAATTGTATCATGTATTGCAAAACTTCTATGTTGGATTACAATGATAAAAATAAAATTTATCTATCAAATTACAACCACATGTACAAGAAAATTGTATCATGGGTTCAAATCTCATTTTCTCTAGCACGAAACAGAAATTGGCAGGTGAAATTGTGTGAGATAAAAAACCTCTTGGTGGAGTCCAGTCCCTAGAGGACAGAATAACACTACTTAGTGAGTAAGAGAGGAGAGTTTGTTGCAGATTTCGGATGACGGAATAAGGCAGTCAGAAGCGACGTCGTGGGACTTTTGTAGAACTTCCAGATATATATTAGACTGTTTTCAACACATGTCCTTTATACAAATATCAATACTCTCCACACAAACCATACTACATTGGACATTTTATTCTTTCGTGGGATGCCAAGGCCATGAAAATGAAAGTTCCTAATACTTTGGATCTACTTGTTCTAGTACTACAAGATCGAAAACAAAAGGAGACTCTAAGATTACATATGTTAGTTATAAAAAAAAAGTTCATGTTGAATTATAACTATAAGAATTGTGTTATGCATTATAATTTTTTTTTTGTCAAATTACAATTGTAAAACATATAAATATACTTACATAGTTTAATTATAACAACAAGATGATCTATTATATCTCACATAATATTTTTTTAATGTTAGGTCATTATGATATATCCTTCTACGTAATTGATTGAATAGTAGCGAATAATCTAATACTTTATTTATTTTAAATTATAAGATTATTATGAATCTTTTAAAATCAACTTGTAATGTTTTTAAATTCAAAATCGAGATATTTCATTAAAAATTATAAAACAAGAAATTTTATACTGAATAGTATATTTTAGATAGTTTACAATATTCATCAACGTATTAACTAAAAATAGACTAAAGTTTACACATCCTACATTTGACATTCTATTCTTTCATGGGATGCCAAGGTCATGAAGATGGAAGTTCCTAATACTCTAGATCTACTTGTTCTAGCATTACAAGATCGAAAACAAAAAGAGACTCTTAAATTACATATGTTAGTTATAAAAAAAGACGTTCATGTTGAACTATAATGATAAGAATTGTGTTATGCATTGTAATTTTATTTTTTTTGTCAAATTACAATTGTAAAACATATAAATATACAACTTACAGAGTTTAGTTATAACAACAAGATGATCTATTATATCACACATATATTTTTTTAAAAGACTACCAATAATAACAATAAGGATGCTATTTAATCTTTAACATTTTTATAATAGACTTTATATTTTTATATTAAATTTAGCAATAAAATAAATATTTTATTAAAAACAATTAATTTAATTTTTTTTTTGCTTACATGTCTCCTAGACAAATGTTAATATGCACGCAATTTTTTGACCTAAAAGAAAGAAAAAAAGGCTAAATGGTGAACCCGAGATCATCCCAATTTTTTAGGGTGATTGTGTTTTGATACCTACGATCCAAGATTGTGTTAGGATACTGCTCAAGAAAAAATATTGCTATTGAATAAAAAGAGAAAAGTTATTTATCTATCTTTATTTTATTGTTTAGTTTGAGACAACTTAATTCCTAACAAGTGGTATCATGAGCTAGATTCATCGAATTCAAGGTAGAAGAAAATTAGTTGTATTGGTGTGACACAAATAAGTAGAGTGGAAATTGAAGGAGAAGGAGATGCTCGTCATGATGTTGATAAATAAAAGATTTTATACTTATGAAAAATCACCGTTGCAGTTGTTAAATGATGAATATGAAGACAACTACATAATTGCTGATAATGATGTTATTGAAGTTAAAGATGATACTGAATAAAAAAAAATGAAGATGTTATTGATGTTGTTAAAGATTTAGATTGTGTAGATGATGCGGATAACACAAATGATGTGGATGACGCAAATGATGTAGATGTTGCGAATAGTGCGATTAATGTAGGTGACGTGAATAACGTGGATATTTTAGATGATGCAAATAACGCGGATAATGTCGATGATGTGTATGATGCGAATGGTGTGCATGATGCAGATTATACAAATAATGCAGGTAGATACAGATGATGCGAATGATGATGACGACTACGACAACGGTCACAGTGATGAAGTTGAAGTGAATGGAGATTTGAGTTAACGAACGAATTATTAGGACACTCCTCGAATCTTATTCGAACATAAAGTTGTTCGGACATGAAACTGAAGTATTTGGATATTCGAGTCGAAAAATGAATTGTTAAGATACTTCTCAAATTTTATTTAATTTTTTATCGCTATTTTGAATAAGAAAAGAAAATTTATTTCTCTCATTTTGTTTTATTATTGAGTTTGTGACAACTTAATTTCTTACCAGGCTGATTTTGATCATCAACCCATCTCAGTCAGCCCAAGCTGTACGGCGCATATGACCATAGGTTGTTTGTTGGAGTCTTGTTTCTACATTTTCCATATAATAATGAAGCAAAGGTACGCTTACCGTAAAGAGAAATAACTAAAACACTATTATTATAGACAATAGTTTGATGAAACGATTTGAAATTATTATAGTTAAAAAAAAAAAACTAAAACACTATTAGTGATATATAAAAAGAAAAGAGGCTGAAGCTTAAGAACAATCCGTCCTGTCCAGGTAATTCTTTTTAATATGGTACCAGTTATTAAGGCACTACGTGATAATAAAATCTCACATCGATATACAATGTGATTGAAAGTTCAAGGAGAAATTTGATGTCGATATGAATAGAGAGTTCCGCGTTAAGAGGAGATTATTAAGAATATATGTTCTAATAGATTAATTTTTTGAATAAAAACTCAATATGTGATTCTAGATGTCTGTATATAAAACTCCGACATTCTCAACACTATTAAATTTAAAAATATTATACTTTCATAGTTAAAGTAGTCAAAATAACCAAATATAAAGGTTGTAACCTCAATTTTCCGAAAATAGTTGAGTGCCCACCCATTTTCAAAAGGGCTCCTCCAAATGATTAAACGGATATATTGTTCTTATTTGGTGCCAGATTCATTGCCCATACTTAGTAAACTAAAGCAACCGTACGTAATAAAGTTTTTAGTGGACCAAAAGTCCAAAATCAAGAATCATGAAACTAAGAACCCACCTCAACCTTTTCAGTGCCCAAGCTCCTTTTGTTAATTAAAATACTCTATTAACACAGATTTTCAAACCTCTTGTTTTCTCTATTTGAAAAAGGAAGGAGGCCTTGAGTGGCCCATAAGAGATTACAAAATACTTACTTTTTTTGTGAGTAGCAAAATATTAAACCAATCATTTTAATCACTTAGTATTTCTTTTATGGGATTAGTTACCCACATGATAATTTGTCTTTTTTTGATCATGTAATCAACAGTAAGAGCTACCACTGTAGTAATCAACATGTGGTTCTCATTATCGATGCATTATTATTTAAGTTTCAATGATTTTTTAAATTTTAATGTGAAGGGCATTTTGATAAATTTTGAATTCGCATTTCAGTAGTATGGGCACTCCCAAAGGCCCAAACTAAAATGCAGATTAAAAATAATTTTCATTGTTAAATTTGCGATTAGATGGCCATAATTTATTATAAAGATAAATTTAAATTTATAATTATGACTATAAATCAGTCTCATATATGTGTGTGACTGTGTGTCTATATATATATGTGTGTGTGTGTGTGTGTCTATATATATATATATATATATATATATATAATAATTATTATTATTATCTAAAAAAGGATATCACAATTGAATTAATTTGATTGATTATAAACTTAGTAGATAACTACAAAAAATAACGAATCTAAATTAAAATGAATCTCAATCGCCAACCAAAAAAAAAGAGAAAAATCATATATTGCATGGAAGAAACATATTAGAAACTTAGCTCGTGCCTCGGACAGTACAAGGTTGTAAGATAATAATTAACTAAATGAAACGAACTCGGACCAACCTCAAGAATTTCACACTAATTGGTTATTTTGCGTGAAAAAATATTTAAGACGGTAAAATTGAAGGTGAAGTTTGAAAAACATGGTAGAAACTTGTTGGTGTACATTTGGTCGATTCCATAACTTGCACTCTGTCTTGATGCATGCATGGGGAGGCAACCAAAATTGTCTCACACCGTCGTACAGCAACAGTTCTTAATGATGGACCACCGACTTTACTGCAACACTCGCCCGGCATCTGGCTTAATTATTTAAAATATTTTTATCTTTAAAATTGAGGTAATTTATTTAGATTTTGAAGTAATAAATTCTACACGTAATAAGATTATATAAATATATTTTTTAATAATTGGGTCATATGAAACTTAAATGAATTCATTTTTATTTTAAATTTAAAAATATTTTAAATTTATTTCAAAAATTAATATTAATCTTATCTTAGAATTGATGGAATATTTGTTATTGTCGTCTAAACTAGGGACAATCGATAATTAAACTCATAACAATGGAGGGAGTAGAATTAAACACATAACAATAAGTTAATACTCTCTCATTTTTATTATATAAGTCGTTTTAACAAAAGAATCTTTTTCATAATATAAAATATTTTACATATATTTAAAATTTTTTTTAATTATTTTCTATTTTATTCATAAAAAAATAGAATAATTGAGAGAGAGGAGTAATAGTAATTAATTAATGCATGAATATTAATTTTTTTAAATTAATATTAATTATTTAATATTAAAAGTAATAATTTTTTTAATATAAATAATAATATTATAAACGATTTATATAATAAAAATAATGGAGTAAGACATTAGCCTCGTTAGAAAAGAAAAAGAAAAAGGAGGCTCATAATTAATGTGATCATACAGATTCTAAATTTTACATCTGGCAATGAAATGCACACTCATGACTCAGTATACTAATGCGCCAAACATGGGCTAACAGCAGGACTAATAGGGACTGTTCGGGAATGACTTTTTTTTTTGACTTAAAGTTAATATTTGAGTAAATTTATAAGTTAAAATTTTAGTAGATTTATAAGTAAAAGTGTTCGGGAGTATTTTTACTTATAAGTCGGGAATTATAAGTAATAGTTGTGGATGTGTTCGGGTAATAATGACTTATAAGTTAAGTAAAATGTAAAGATTACTAAAATGTCCTTTAGTAAGAAGAACAGAAAAAAAACAAGGAGGGGCAATTTTGTCATTTCATGACAGTTGACCAACTTAAAAAAATGACTTATAAGTCATTTTTTTTAAGTCAGAAATAGTTGCTTTTTTTTTTTGACTTTTTTTTCGACTTATAAGTTCAAAAAAAGTTATTCCCGAACGAGCTTAACGACTTAATGACTTATAAGTTCGTTGACCGACTTATAAGTCGTACACGAACAGGCCCTAGGAGATGTTGACTGTTGAGTACATTTTTCCTTTTTTTTTTATAGGATGGCAAAAGCCAAAAAAAAAGAAAAAGAAAACGACAAACATAATTTAGGAATAATTACCCTCATAATATTCTTGTCCAAGAATTCACTTACCCTTCACAAAGACGATAAAAAATATACATAAATAAAACATAATTTCAATCTGTATTTATTGGTTTAAGAGTCTTGTAAATAAATAAAAAATTAGAATCTTTAGAGAAAGATGATGAAAGAGTTAAAAAATTAACATAAAAAGAGTCCGATCCACACTCCCGTCTTCCCAAAATAGTGAAATAAATACACCCTTGACTTAAAGATCTTGTGATTTTTTTATTTATTAATTTAAGACAAAATTTAAAAAAAATTGATAAATTTACACGTAATTTTGATAGTTTTATGCTGTGGACTCCACAAAAGTATTGTTATAGATGTATAACGACGATTTATCCATCGCTATAGTTTTACATGTGAATCATACGATATAAAAATATCAAAAAATTATATAAAAATATCAATTCCTAATTTAAATTTATACACATTATTTTATCAACGTAAAAATTTAATGTCACACCCATTTAATATAAAATTTAATACATAAAGAGCGAGGAAAATCATTACGCCAAACCCATTTGGTTGGTCTAGTGAACTCTTGATGAAGACTATTTGGTGATCTAGTGGACCAATCACCAATGGGCAATGCCTAATCTTTATTTATGGTCAGACTTTCAGTCTAATTGATTATCCATTCAATGGTGGGGTTGCACATTTTCTACCATGTACCTTAAAGTTAAGTTAATGTCATAAATTTAAAATAATATTATGTGTATAAATTTATTTACTAATAATAGGTTTCATATATTATATATTAATAAAAATATATAAAATATTTAATTAATTATTTTTATGTTATTTGTGTATAAATATTTTATGGTCATAATATTACTTTATATTTTAATTTCAGTAATTATTTTATTTTTATATTTTTTTCAATAAAAAAATAATGAGCTTTGCTATATACACTTACCGATACACTTATTCATACACTTACCTTCACAAAAAATAGTGAGGCCCGTCATTTATATAGTGGGTTCCACCATTTTTAACAAAAGTTATTACATAAATAATTGCAAAATATTATTGTGCATAGCATTTTTCAAAAATAATAGAGATAATTGATTAATACAATGGTGATTAAAAAATATAAACCCATCAATTCGTCAAAAGTCCAAGTTTCTCTGAGTTTGAAAAGACGTGTGTTCAAAATAGGAACAGTAATGGGCCCAAATCCCTCTGGCCCACCACATAAATCGTAATTGTATATATAGTCAGGTCCCACCTGCCTAACACACAGTTGACAGTCCCCATCTCTCCTCTTTCCTCCCTCACAGACACTCTCTCTATCCTCATCACTGTGAACACATGGCTAAAGACTCTTTAGCCATGTGTTCACAGCGATGCTAAAGTGCGCCAAAACCATGAAAGAGGAGAGAGAAGATGAAAAGGAAAAGCAAGTAGTAGTATGTAATCAGTCTATCAATAGCATCAACTATCAATCAATCCCCAGTACTTTTTCAGGAGGGAGAAATAAAAGGAAAGTTCAAATCCCTTAGCCTAAAGAGAGGAACTGAAATTGGTAGCTCTCTCTGTTCTCGCCTATTCAATTGATGGGGACATTTTAAAAAGAGGAATTTGATAACGGGAAAGTAGAGAGAGAAAGAGGAGCTGCTGTTGTTCTGGGTAATCAGCATTTGGCTCAATTTCTTCTGGGAAAAAGGGAATAAAGAAGCCCTAGCTAGATCCTCGTTCTTCTTCTGTACGGGTTTCTGTTATATTATTCATCTGGTAAATAAATGTTCTTATATTGAGGTTTTTTTGATTTAGGGGTTTGCTCATTTGCGTTGATTTTTTAAAATGGGTTCGCCTGGAATTGAAATAATCATAAGTATGTATATGTGTGTTTGTGAGTGGGTTTTGGCTGTTTGTTTATGTATTTGTTGAAAGTGTGATGTCATGAAAATTTAGAAAGCTTGGTGTTGGCTCTTTCTCTTTGGACCTTCTGGGTTTTGCTTTTTTTATTAGCCCGCTGTTATGTTATTTATTTAATTTTTTCCCTGTGGATTGGGTATCTAAAAGTTTGATTTTTGCCGAGTTATTTACTGTTTAGTTGGTTGTTATAGAGAAATTACTGATGATTTTTTTAGTAGAGTTTTATGGCTCGAGGGGTTTTGTAATTTCAGGTGTGAGTAAAGAAGGAATCAGAGTTTATTTCCATTTGGTTTCAGTTGGCTAATATTTGATTCCAGTACTTCATTTTCCTGCAATCGAAGGTAAACAACTGACTGTTATGAAAAATATGAAGTTATTATTGTTTAGTCCACTGATGGATGATGTTGTGCTGTTGAGGGTTAATATTTGGAAAAGTTTATATTTTATTTTATTTTATTTTTTTCAGTAGAACGGGTGATAGTGAATGCCTGTATCATCGGTCATTAGAAAGGCTAAACTTTATGAATAAATGATAATTTGGGTTCAATATGTAGATTTTTACTATTTCTGGTGTTTAAAGCCCATTATATCACATATTTTGATTAGAAGGAACTTGAAGTAGAAATGATTTAGTGGATTACCTTTTGACTAAGTTCTTACCCTTTTGCAGAGCTGTTTCATTGCAAGGAATCCTTGTGATGATATACAACTGTCAGAAATGCAAAGGGTTCCTGAATCAAAATCACTTTCTGGGCAGTTTCCCATTAAGATTTCAAATGCACACTTGACTATGGTTAGGGAAGTTGTGGACGAATATGCTGACTGGGATTCTTTAGATTCAGACTCTCCAAAAACTGCAAGAACATGGAAAGGAAAAAACTCTTTGCAGGAACATGATGAACTTATGTTTGATGTTGTTACATTAAAGGGCAGCAGTGGTTCACTTGATGAAGTAAGCACTAATTCTTTCTCTGGAGCTAGTCATCCCCCAGAGCCTGTTGATATGGATCTGATGAGGCCAGTCTATGTGCCTATTGGTCAAACCAAATCTGAGGGTAAATGCTTGATGAAAAGTTTGTCCATGAAAGGTCCATTTCTAGAAGATCTTTCAATTCGGATTCCTAGCATCAAACCAAGTCTATCTATTCTTTCACCTGCAGAGAGATTGGTTGAAAAGCCCAATGACTTGGGGGCGGGAATCTCTCCATTTTCAGTTCCTCGTCCATCACAAAATACAGACAAATCTCTCATCCCTCGAGATTCTGAGGAGAAGGAATGTGTGTGGGATGCCTCTTTGCCTCCAAGTCCCTACAGTAGTATAGATAGTACTGGTGTTGTCACTGCTATGAGCATTGTCAATAGCTGTACCAGCACTTATCGAAGTGATGGGATTATGAGTGATGGAATGCTTAGTGTTGACAGGAATCATGAAAGTACTAAAGGGAGTGTTCTAGGGGATTCTCTTGAGAGTGGTAAAACTAGCATGAGTCGAGCAAGTGCTAGCAGTGGCCTTAGTGATGATAGTAATTGGAGTGACTTTACAGGTAGTGCTAACAAGCCTCACAAAGGAAATGATCCTAGGTGGAAGGCTATTCTTGCCATACGATTGCGGGATGGAATTTTGGGCATGAGTCATTTTAGGTTACTGAAACAGCTTGGAGCTGGTGACATTGGTAGTGTTCATCTATCAGAGCTGAGTGGGACTCGATGTTACTTTGCAATGAAAGTGATGGACAAGGCTTCCCTTGCAAGCAGGAAGAAGTTGACTAGAGCTCAGACGGAGAGAGAGATATTGCAGTTGTTGGACCACCCTTTTTTGCCGACTTTGTACACTCATTTTGAGACTGATAGGTTCACATGTTTGGTTATGGAATATTGTCCGGGAGGCGATCTGCACACCCTGAGGCAGCGGCAACCTGGAAAACATTTTTCCGAGTATGCAGCACGGTATGTTATCTTTCCTAGTTTTGGTTACATATAGCATTTATATAGCTAGCTCTTTTTGGGGATGATAAATTTATTGTAGCTTATATCATGATGACCTGTCCTCTTATCCTTCATTTATGTGCAATTTTATTTTTTGTTAAGAATAGTTCTCGTTGTGATATATGCTCGAGATATCACAGATTATAAATTTTTGTGGCTATTTCCTTGTATTATCAGTTTGGCCATCTTGAGAAGATTTCTGAAGTTATCTCCATTTCAATACTTCAAACTCGCAACTAAAAATGTTTTAATTTTGTTGGCATATTGTTTTGTTCTTAGCTTTATAACTTGTCATCTAGTTTTTTTTTTTTGGGCAAGTTATGTTACCATAACGGTCTCCTCTGTTTCACGTGTTGTTGGATCATAAGACTGTATGATGTCAAATACCAGAATGAGATGGACTTTGAGGTTCTCTAAGTAATTTCGTTGATGTTATACCAATCAAATTTACTTTTTAGCTTGAAATATGTGATTCTGCAGAAACAGAATCTTGCTTAAATGACCTGGGTTTCAATTTTCTAATGATGGCATTTTGAAACTGTATTCTTCTTGCATATGCAAGCAGGTGATGTGTCACCTTTACAGAAAGTTTGCTCTTCCCATGCCATTATCATAAACTATTACGTTTAATTTTTTTCCACTGCTCTGTTTCCAAGTCATTAAAATTTGAGAGTTTAATACAAATAAAAGCCCAAAAATACTTGTTGATCTTAAACATAGTTCATATGCATATTATGATAATTTGGCTGAAATTAATGTATGAAATTAATTGAGTAGTTACAAAAATACATATGTAGTTAGAAATATCTAAAGGTGATTGTTTTCTGCTTAAAAGAAACAGCTTGTAGGTGAAACAAGTAACCACTCTTTAAGCTCAGGCCTTAAGCATATAACGAATTTGATGTTTGCATCAATTCCTGTATTAAGAATTTTGTTTCATGCATATATTATTCTGGCAATCTCATTCTTTCTTTTCTTGCTTTTTAGTGGAATACTATTGTACAGTAGAATAGTAGATCTTTCTGCCGGAAGATACTAGTATTTAGTTTTGCAACAAATCATATTCAAAAACTATTTCCTCTCTTTTGTTTCCAAAAGAAGAGGAATTTAGGTGCCTGGTCCTCCTACACCTTCTGATTCACGGTTGGACACTGTAGAACTTGTTGTCTCTCCATTGCATTGCCGTTGTCATTAACTTCTGATCATATTCTAATGTATTTAATGACTATCAAATTGGTATTGAAGGAATAGACAACATCTTTTAATTTGCTACAGTTTTTTTTTTAATAAAAAAAATAATATTTTCAAGTTTTTCTTTTTACATATTTCTGACTAATAGCAATCTTAATCAACGATTTCCTTCATGTTAGCAGGTTTTATGCTGCTGAGGTTTTGTTAGCACTCGAGTATCTCCATATGCTAGGAGTTGTGTACAGAGACCTAAAGCCCGAAAATGTGCTGGTACGCGATGATGGCCATATAATGCTGTCAGACTTTGATCTCTCCCTAAGATGTGCAGTGTCCCCTACCCTCGTAAGAACCTCTGCATTTGATTCTGATCCTTCAAGACGAGGATCTGGTGGTGCATTTTGCGTTCAGCCTGCCTGTATGGAACCCTCAGCTGCATGCATACAGCCAGTGTGCTTCCTTCCACGAATATTCCCCCAGAAGAGCAAGAAAAGTAGCAGAAAACCTCGGTCTGTTCTTGGGCTCCACACCAGCCGACTCCCTGAGCTCGTTGCAGAGCCTACTGCGGCCCGGTCCATGTCCTTTGTCGGCACTCATGAATACTTAGCCCCAGAGATTATCAAGGGAGAAGGCCATGGTAGTGCAGTCGATTGGTGGACATTTGGCATTTTCTTACACGAACTACTCTACGGCAAGACCCCTTTCAAGGGATCAGGAAACCGTGCAACACTGTTCAACGTGGTAGGGCAACAGCTAAAATTCCCGGACTCGCCCCCGACTAGTTATGCCAGCCGGGATCTGATAAGGGGCTTGCTTGTAAAGGAGCCACAGAACCGGCTTGGGGTGAAGAGGGGAGCGACTGAGATCAAACAACATCCCTTTTTCGAAGGTGTGAATTGGGCTCTGATACGCTGCAGCACACCACCGGAGGTGCCAAGACCAATGGAGGCTGAGCCTCCTGCGAAGTTTGGGGCAGTTGATCCAATTGGGCTTGGCAGTACCAGTAAAAGGATGGTAGGGGCAGATATCAAGCCTGGGGGTAAATTTCTGGACTTCGAGTTCTTTTAGTTTAGAATTATAGAATTCTTAGGCTGTGTTGTATTAGGGCATTAGTTAAGCTCATGGAAAATTGAGGCAATCCATATTTTTTGTTGATGAATAGTATTGCACTTCTATTGGAAAGTTATAACCTTCAAATTCTCAATATTATAGAAGTTGCTTAATGGACTTTCATAGTGACTTGCAACAATCATAATCGGAATCGACATTTCTAATCCGATGCTTTACATAGATAAAATATGTAAACTTTAAGACAAGTGATGATAATAAAATTATGATGACGAACTTGAGAATATTATGTTACTTTATATTATTATCACTAAATAATGGTCTCTTTTGTCATATTTTTGACAAATTTTACTCTGTGAAACAGAAGAGTATATGCAAATTTACTCCTGACTTCATTCTTTTCTTTTGGATACAATGTCATGTCCTATAGGCAACAGCACTCTCAATTTATCATTGACATAAATACTTGTACAACTGTGGACTCTAGTCAAAAGTTTCTCTCACATTTTAAAACTATCTGTCACTGTATCTTTTAATCTTTCAAACAGTGGCCTATGGTAAGACATTTGGAAAGGAAAGGGTTACCTTCATTTTATAGTATTTTTGACATATCTGGTAAAAATTAAAATTTATCTGAGTGGTGCCTAACTTTTCACATTGAAAGAAATAAAAATTAAAAAAAATAACAAAAGTATTATTTGAAATAAATAATGGTTTGAGCCCCACAACATCTATTGTGTGATTTTTAATAATTAATAACTTGGTCCCTCTTCTACTGTTATTTTATCTCCAATTACTTTTTATGTTTTCACTTGATGCCCACTACAGTTGGAAAGGAAAAAATAGTAAAAATTAATCCATTATTCCTATTCCTATTATTATTATTTGAAAGAAATCACTACATTTTTTATGATATATCATGAAAGGCTGAACTCAAAGCTCTTTTTTAAGACCTTTGTCATGATTGTAACTCATCAAAGATTATTATTATTATTATTATTATTATTATTATTATTATTATTATTATTATTATTATTATTATTATTATTATTATTACTACTACATTTTTTAAGACCTTTGTAATGAATGTAACTCATCAACCATCTATATAATTTGCACCATCAACCAATAAATCATATTTGTTTAGCAATATTCATTAAAGTTATCTATTTCCTATTTCACCTCATACCTCAATTTTAATTAGCATACTAATATTAAATGAAAATTAAATTTAACCACTTAATTGTCATTAAGGGCATGTGTAATGTCATCATTTTAATCTTTAATCTAAAAAAGTTTCGAGTCTCATTTTAGGATGCTGAAATAAGTAAGATTAATTTTTAATTTTGAGATGAAAGCAGTATAGCTAAATCTATAAGGAAAAAAATAATAACAATTACTATCTAAGCGAAAGAAAATATCTGCGCAATCCCTTTTATCATATGATATGACCACCAATAATATAGTAGATTATGATGATAGACACATGGTTACAGTTATAACAGATAATCAAATGACCAAGTTTATTCATTAGGAGGTTCTTGATCCAAGATTAGCATTATATGTTTAAGAATTAACATGTTAAAAAAAAAAAAAAAAGAATAGAAGCTGAAAGTTAACAAATTATGAGAAGGGGAACTAAAAGAACTGATGCTATTACAAAGGAAAGAACAAATTGCAACATGGATCGCTACTTTCAATTTTTGTAATCTTATAATTAACGTTTTAATTTTTTATAAAACCGTTCATTCTGATCAATTTTAGTCAAAATAAATGAATCATATACACAACATGTGAATTTTTAAAAGATAAAATAGTTAATTTATGCACTAAAAATATGAGTTTTTAAAGGGTAAAATATTTATTATCTTAGTTTAAGTATTTATTTTAAATATGTTTAAGGAGTAAAATATTAAACTAATATTGGTAAGCTTTGTGTATGCAATGTTTATAAACTTCGATCGGGACTTTATTTTGGGTAACAATTTAATTTGAACAATATATATTTTAGATGTATTTTGGATGTTTATGACTGATTTATTATAAATGAATGTATACTTGAAATATAATATAAGTAAATTTTAGTGCAAAAAAAATTAGAAGTGAATTTTGGCATGGATTAGACAGAACATGAGTCATGAGTTGTTCATTCAATTAGAATCCAATTGTTTCTCAACAAATAGATAAGAAATAGAGAATTTTTTATTTTAGCATATAATAGATAGAGAGAGAAACACTTTTGTTATGTGAGAGAGATATTGACGTGAGTTCATTATAAGAGAGAATACTATTTTATTATTGTGTTTTTAGTTTTACCCCTCTAATTCGAACGAACATTTGTTGGTTCATAAACAGAATATTTTACTTTTTAAAAATTCACATGTTGAGCACATGATTCATTTATTTTGACCAAAATTGGTCAGAGGAGATGATTTTGCAAAAAATTAAAACGTCAGTTATGTGATTGCAAAAATTAAAACATTAGCGTCTATGTTGTATTTGAATGTAAATACGAGGGAACAATTTTACAATTTGAATTGAACCTAATTTACAACAATTAAGCATTTTCCTGTACAGGAACATCTCCCCTCCTACTCCTTCCGCCAACAAAAAGGATGATAAAATCTACCCTACATTTCTTTATAATACATATCAAAAAAGATTTAACATCCGAAAAAACAAAAGCAAAAATAGCCCACCATCAAAAAATCCCAGCCCTTAACATTTTCACTTACCCAAAAACCGAAAAAAGATAAATAATTATTGGTATTAAGAGCTGCATGCTTTTATCTATTTAATCGCATAAGAACGACTGCACACCCCCTCAAGTGCTTCCATGATTAAGGCAGAAAAACTGGTCATAGCCTGAAAAACTCCTGGTAAGCCTGTCTGAATATTGTTCAATGTCATAGCCCTCGTCACCTCTACAGCCTTGGAATGCCTGACCATCTCATCTTCAACCCGCCTTTGGCTAGCTGCCAATTCAGATTTCTTCTCGGAGAGGGGGTCCCTTGCATCCAACACATGGCCAGTATCGGGGCCAGTATCAGGGAGCCCGATCCCCACCATAGAGTACGAGTGGTAATACTTCTTCTCTATGTTCCTAAGAGATGAAGCTTTTCTCTCTAGCACTTTTGACGCTGATTCAGTTCGCTTCTTAATCTTGAGCTCCTCTGCCTGCTTTAAAGATATAGAATGCACAACACTGATAAAGCTTTTGATGGCTTCGGATGCAACTGTGTCAGGTACACGATCAAGGGCTAGCTTCCACTCATCGCAGAAGGAAAATGCCTCTGGAGATTCCCTGTTGCCATTAGTTGGTTCATTGTTGATGGGAATGAGGCTGAGCTTAAACCAGCCATGGAGAGAGCAGATAAAATCCCTTTGGAACTTTATTAGGCGGCAGAAACTGGAGTGCCAGGCAGACACAGCTGACTCAAGATCACGTGTTGCCTGTCGGTGCAGGTCGGAAGTCGATTCACCCTTGGCTGATCTGTTGACAAGGCCTCGTACTTGCTGCACAATGTGGGTCTGCACTTCGTGGAACTGGTTCATTGATTGCCACATGTACATGAACCTGCATTCATGTTTTAACCAATCTAAATATGTTGCAAGCAAAAACACAATCCAGCATTGCAATCCCATTAAGAATCAGATAAATTTGCGTCAATTGAATTGAATCCAACTGGGTGAGAATATAGTGGATAATCAAACTAAAAGGTCAGTTCTCTATGCAAGTGATTTGTAACATGGTCTTAAGGAGCTTCAACAAAGAGAAACCAGTTTAGCAAACCAAACTATAGTCATTTACATTATTATGGTTTGGGCTTTTGAACAACTTTCAACAATTATGCTTGTATTTGTGAGTTGCCAGGCACGCCCGTTTATTAATTTAAATAAAAAAGCTGAGCCTCAGAATCTTTTCTTTACACTTCCTCCGTTTCAAATTATAAAATCAATATTGATTCAAGTCAATTTGAGATATTTTGAAATTTAAAATTGACATGATTTATTAAAGTTTAGAAAACAATAACTCTAATAACTAGTACTATTTTTTTGTTAGTATATAATATTTCATAATTGTATTGACATAAATTACATAAATTTATCTCAATTTTGAGTTTGAAAATGTTTGAAATTTATCTTATAATTTGGAACGGAGGTAGTACATCAAATTCTACAATCTCACACCATGAATTATCCAGAACAAGAAGTACCTTGCAAATCATAGTTCTGCGATTAGAAACGAGGCTAGAAATTAGAATGTTTATGTAAAGTGCATGGAGTTGAAAAATCTTACACTTGATTAGTAATTCCCCAATTATGACAAATACTCCTTTGAAACATGTTCGCCCCCACCTGCAAGATAGTTATTGATCTATTGACAGTACCAGTGACTCACCAGAATGGTGGGTCATATGACAGGTAAAGGGATGCACCTAACTTTCCAACAACTAATTTCTGTTTGCAAAACCTGTGGGAAGTATTCGCTAAAAAACACCCATAGATCAAAGTAGAATTGAGGCCACAGCTTGGTCTTAAGAAGCTGCTAGAAATTGGCCGAATCCAGGACAATAGGTCCCATTGATTATAGAGGTATGAAGCAAGTTGGCACGGAACATGCAGAATCAAAATTCATAATTTTCAACCACCCACTGGAACATGCCAGTGGTTTAAACATGCATGATTTAAACAAGCCAATAGAGCATTCGAATTATAATAAGGTCAACTTATGACCACATTACCCTTATTTTTTCTGATTGCCCCATACCACCGGTATCGTTCCAAAAAAAGCTATAGTTCTTATTGGAATTTGAAACTTCTATTAATTTTTACACCAGAACAAGGAAATCAAGGAGTCGGGAATTATTAATTATAAGAAAGTAGGAATTATGAGGTTCATGCATCGGTTATATAAACAAAAGAGAAAATTTTCATTTCCTTGAAACAATTTACAGAAAACGTCACAAAAAATATGGGCGGATGATTGAATATTGTATTCGATTCTAAAATTTTCAGTTAATTGAATAGGCATATAATCTTAGAAAAAAAGACATGGCTATAAATTAGAAGAGAAATTACTTACACATGACAAAGGTCGACAAGCTGCGGGACAAGTTCAGCGTCTCTTAAACCATTAATAGCTGAAGAGGTGGTAGATAAAGCTTGAGATGTGACCAAAATTAGGGACTGCAACCTCTTTATTGAGGCCTTTGTCTTTTCCAACTTTACTCCATCTCCTTTGTGCTCCTGACTCTGTAGCACCGACAACTTCTTCTCATGCTCAATTTTCACTCCTTCCCTAGCCTGCACCCATTATCAAATAAATGCCCACGTTAATACTCATAAATCAAAACAGAAATGCATGAGCACAATCTCATTCCAATTTAATGCGGCTCCTCCTTGACAAATGACTAAATTCTTTCATCTTAAACTTGTACCTAACAAAATTCCAATTACTACAAGAGACTAAAAGGCAAAGGTACCATGATACGCAAGATATCTTCAGTGCTTGCCAAGAATGGGAAACAATTTGCGTCAAATAAACACCATCTTTTATTTATGATATAGTCTCTAGCATTTTTCTAAGCACAACATTACCTTTTTGAGTCAAATTATTTTTCCATTATCATCTGTGATCCAATTTAACTAACAGAACAGAACAGTTTACAAAAATAATATTACTACGCCGTTAACCAAAAATCCTTGCTCATGTCCTATTGCAAAGTATCTCACCAAAAGACTTGGCAGATATATTAGGAGATCACTAGCAAGCTAGTAAATCTTCTTGGAATCCCAAATATTACACCAGATCAGGCATATCGAGATATCATAGTTAGACAGCTAAGTTTTTCTGGATACATTAACCAAAAAAAGGGATCAAGACAAGAAGTAGGAGGTTACTCTTGTTAGGCATATTACTCCAAACATATGATGGTAAGTTGTTTAGGCAAACACACTGGCTTGTTCCTACCTAACAGACAAAGATTAGTGCAGGTTGTCCCTGTCAGAATCAACACTAATCAAGGGCATGTATGTAATTGTATAACATTATAATTACACTTTCGAGAAAGATGCTCTTTATAGTACAATAGTGATTCAAAGCAAGCCCACCCATCACAATCTTAGGATTCCCCATGTATGTTCCTTGTTCATGTTTAGGGAAAATTTTACCATTTCCTAAAACAACATTCAACCCCACAAAAGCCACTTTTTTTTATACATCGTCAAATCTTTCAGTGGATTTACCCCATTTCATTTTTAATTAAAATTAATACTAGATTATACCGAAACTTATATCCAAATTAATACTGTGTTGTCCCTAAAATTTAAATTATATATGAAAAAAGAGATTTAGGATTAGTACCTTTACTTCCTGATTTAATTTCTTTTCCCAAGCCAAGAGCCGCTCCAAACTGGAACACAAACTCTTTGAACCGCCCGCTTCATCAATTGAACCCGGTTCAAACCGGTACTTAACCGCCAACGGCGGCTTAGAGGTCCAGCTCGAACTGAGGTTACTAAACACTCCACTGGAATGATACACCGTTTCTACATGATCAAAATAAAAAAATATTAATCTTAATTTCCACAACACCAAACACGCCCTTATTTTAAAAAACCCAAAATTAACAAATTTTGAAACCCTAGATTACTGAAAAAGCTCACTCTTCAATTGACTGAAACTCCGATCGAGCTGAGCCCGACCGATTTCGAGCATCTCCGACACTTGCTCGCCGGCGGAAGCAGCTTTATCGAAGTACTCCTTGATCGCCGCCACAATCTCCGCTAGATCACGGTGCCTCACCACAATATTCATATCGGAGATCTCATTCTCATATTTTCCAGCGTTGTTGTTGTCCCAGCTCACGGAAGATCCGGCATCATCATCGAACTTATCCGGTTTACTCATCGGAGTTGCCGTTGGCTGAAACGGCGCCGCCTTTGCCTCGCTGTGCACCGAGGATCCGAAATTCGACCGGGTCCCGACTTCGGATCTGGATTCTCTCTCCGCCATATCGTCACCAGAAGAGCTGCTGGTGGTGCTATAGTGGTCCCCCCATTCACTGCAGCGAACCTCTTCTCTCTCCTCCGTCTCCGTTTCTTCTTCTTCAGCGTCGCTTTCTAAATGATGATGATGGGCTTGTTGATTTGGATGATGATTGTTAGCTTTTTTCTCGTAGTTTGAGAAAACTGACGCTGTGTCTGATTTTGGGTTGTGTTTATGATAGTTTGAATTTGAATAAATTGAGGAATTCTTATCGATTTCTCCTATTTGGTGGTTTTCGTAGTCATTGTTATTGAAAAAATCAGAATCAGGAGGGGAAGGAGGGTAGAAGTTTTGCCAGTTCCAAACAGAGGAAGCTTGAGAAGGTGTTCTGGAATAAGTAGCGTTGGCGTTGTTGTATGTGTAATTCTCGGTGAAATGGGGATTGTTTGGGCCTCTGGGAGTTGATGAAATGCTGGAATCGGATAAAATGTGGGGGAGTTTTGGTTTCACTTTTTTGTGGGCGTTCAAATTATTTACTGGATTATTCTTGGGAGGTGATGAAATGCTTGATTCTGATAAAATATGAGGGAGTTTGATGGGTTGTTTTACTTTTTTGTTGTATGTGTACTGATTTGGATTTTGTTGATTTTTGGGAGATGAGGAAATGCTTGATTCAGATAAAATGTGAGGGAGTTTTATGGGGGATTTAGTGCGGTGGTAATTGAAGTGGTTAGAGGCGGAGAATGGTTGTTGTGATGGAGGAGTGTGGAGGGAAGGAGGAGGAGGGTAGGCAGAGGGGACACGTGGAGTGGTGGGATTGGTGGTGGGGAGGAGTATGGCGGGGGAGTGGTCGGAGACGGAGAGGGGTTCGCCGGCGGCGAAGGAGGTGAGGGCGGAGCCAGTTACGCGGAGGGAACGGCAGTAATCGGAGTGAGCGGCGGCCAGGTGGTGCCGGGCGTAGACTGCTTCTTTCATGAAACGGCGCCGTTCTTTACAGCGGCGAACAGTTTCCTCGTTGTGTAACTTCGACGCCGTGCAGCCCATGTCACCGGGGCAATGATTGTTTTGTTAGAGAGGGAAAGTAAAGACCAACCGGCGGTGGCAAGCGGGATTTTCAGAGAGAGAACATGGAGGAGAGACAGCAGTTGAGTAATGAAGTGAATTGTTACGTCCAATCGGTATTATTCATGTGAAGCAAAGCTAAATTTGGTTTTACTTTCTTAACAACATTAATTAGAGATAAATTTTTTTTATTAAAATTAAAATTTAAAAATAGATCTTTAATTGTATGTTACAAAAATAACATAAAATTTTTAAAATTCCATTATCTATATTAAACATATACTAATTGTTTTTGCAAAGTCATCTTTTTAATTAATATTAAAAATATTTTAAAACAATTGTCATTTTAGAAGCTAAATTTTGATTCTTCTTTCAAAATATGATTTCTTTTTATCATAAATTATAATTTTGTGATGATTAGAAAATAAAAATGAAAAGTGCCTTGCATAAATCATTATTTTTACATAATAAATACATCGAAAAAAATATTAATAAAAATCTCACATAAATATTACGTAATGTGAAAGACGGAAAGAGAAACTTGTGAAATTAATAAAATAAGAAAAATCAAATTTATCAAGAAATGATTGCACAATCTAACTACAACATTACTGTCTTATTTTACATAATAAATTCATTTAAAAAATCTTATAAATGTTTATAATAAATCCCAAGTATGCTAAGAACAAGCGGTTTTATTTTTCTAAATGCTTATAATAAACTCCAAGTGTGCTAAGAACAAGCAGTTTTATTTTTCTAATTAATTTATGTTCATATTTAAATTCGTAAGATTAACGTATAATTTATTTATATGATTTAAAGGCTAAATTTACTAGTATTAAAATTGTTATATTTAATTGTGTTCTATGCAAATTTAATATTAACAAAAAGTCAACAATAAAACTACAAATTTTATTTTTGAAAGGAAGCTAGCTATATATGTTATCTTCGTCTTGCATGCATGGTAGTAATAATTACACGTGTTTTGCGAGTTCAATGGTCCATGTGATCAAAATGTGGGCGGTAAGAAACACTTTCTTGTGGTGAAAAAACACTCATTTTAATCTTTGTTCCACCCTAAAATCAAATGTTTCGTGTTAAAATTGAGGTATACAATCGAGTGTCAGGATTCTAGAATCAAATTAATTTAATCATGAATGCTGTTATATATTTGAATAAAATTTATGTCGATATTATATATTAATTTATGCAGATATATTATAAATATGAGTTATGAGAGTGTAAAGAATGATTAATATATTATTATTATAATTTATTTATAGTTATACTTTTACGTTAATCGTGGTTTATAACGTCACTATTAAACTAAAAATTTAATATTTTCAGAGATAAATATAAAATAAAAAATTTATTTTTAATATTTATTCTATAAGAAGAGTTTTTTTTATTAATAGTAATATAAAATAACACAAGTTAATCAAAATTTTCAATATAATTTCATTATTTTGTCAATATTTTTTAAATTATTTGATTTTTATTTTTATTTTTATTTTTAAAAATAAAAATGGAACCTAAAAATACTCTTAATATATTTATAAATTTTGTAAACGAGACTCTTTTTGTGTTGGCAAGGAGTATTAATTTCAGTAGACAATCTTGAATTGTTCTAATTAAGCTCAACTTAATTAACTCAAGATACACTTTATCCCATTGATTAATTAGGTGAGACATGTTTTAAGGGAAAAGTTTACCTTTCCCGGTTTTCATGAACTCCCCCAACTTTATTCTAATTCTTTCTTATTCGAATAATATTCAAATATTCAACCACCTTAGCGTAACAAACAGTACTTAACCTTGACAACTTTAATTTAAATTTTACAAAAAAAATTCCTTTTAATTTAATTTTTTTAAATTAAATTAATGATGTCTTAACTCTTAGATAGGCAACAAAAAGAATCATAATTCGACTAAACCTTTAACCAAAGTTAATTAATGATAAGTGTCTTACACATGAGACAACTGAATTTCTTTTTTTTTAATTTTTTGTTGATATTAGACTAAATCTCTTTAAATAAATTTAAGTAATTAAAAAACAAAACATAACTAACCATTTACTTAAATTAAAAACGACTTAAAAATGTAACTAGTCATTTCATTTAATTAATAAAAAAACTTAAATTTAGTTTAATTTACATTAAAACACCCATTTAATATATTTTTTATTTGGTTAAAGTGATTTAACACAAAACACTATCTATTTACTAGTAAATGCTTTGATTCTATTGCAATTGTCTTCTATGTATTAAACTTCTTAATCTTGGAATTTAAAATTTTCCGAATCCAGTGACCATAAACTCCTCTTTCTTTCTTTTTTCTTTTTTCTTTTTTTTTTTATTATAAAAAATTGGTGTATGAACATTGGCGACAAATATGTATAATAATTAATAAGTATTGGAAAATGGTAACAACATCAAGGAATTATCAAATAAAAAAATTAGTGCCAAAGAAAAGGTGGCTTTGGTTTAACTTTTTCACCATTTGCTCTCGGACAATTTTATACACACAATCACCAAACACAAATTTTTACACAAACTCTATCTCAACCATTAAAAAGTGAAATCTGATACGAATTTCGCGTCAGACCCCATTTTCTAATGGTGAGACGGAGTTTATGTTTGGTGTTTGTATTTGATTGTTTATGTAAGTAGACTTATTCTTTGCTTTCTATTTCAAAGGGAAAAACACATTGCTTGCTTTTTTCTTTACACGCGCGCGCGCGCGCACACACACACATATATATATATATTAATTCTTGTATATATTTTGGTCATTTTAATATGATTTGTTTCTTCAAATAAGTAAAACCCATAATAGGTATTTACTTAAAGATAATTAATTAAGCCGATCGTGCCTTGCTCTCATTTATCACCAAAATAAATTAAGTAATTTTTTTATTTTTCATTTTTTGTAGAAAGTTAACAAACTCATTCTATATAAGAAGTGTAGGCAGCAAAAGCAATGAATTGAAGAAAATAAGTGAAATGAACTTTTCCTTCACCCTTCTCATCCATATATTCTTATTAGAAACCTATCCCATGACCAACTTTAGCATATTTTGTCCATCCTCAAAAAGAAATTTATTTATTTATATAAAAGTTGCTTTAGACTTTGAAAAATAAAAGGCAAGTTTTAACAATGAGAAAGGGTTTTGAGGGCTCTACTCTAAATTTGCTTTAATCGCTTTATCCCCACAAGTGTCTGCCGACCAATGTGAGCATCAAAGTGTTGGAGGAATATTATTAGCAAGATGTCCCAACATTTATCAAAATCTTAAAGCCAAGCCAAACACCTATAACTAAATGCCCTAAAGCCAAACCAAACACCTACAAAACCCTAACACAAAGCCTAACTAAACAAACCAAAGTTGAGTGCTCTTATTGCAGCGCGATGTGATGAGATTAAATATATATATTTTTAAATAGAATCGCGGAAAGGGATTCCATTGGTGTAAAAGTTAATTAATGCTAGATTAATAATTATTAAAGTATGTTATATAAACATATCTTGCAAGTTTTTTAATGTTGTATACAAAAGTATTTTGAAAAGTTCATTTTAAATACAATTGCTAAGCCAAATAGGTTGGGAATGAGCTAGATGTTAAATATAGAAAATTGCATCTTCAACCATTTAAAACCTATATGAGGAAATTTGATACTCCATCTACTAAAAAAAGAGAGTTTTATTTACAAAATTTATAATATGCAAGAATATATTATAGTTTTTATTTTACTCTTAATTGATTGAGTGCTAGTTTTGTGTTGATGACATGATAATAAAATTATAATGACAAACTCGAGGATATTGTGTGATTTTATACTTTTTTTAAAAAAAAAAACTAAAAAAACTAAAAAAGGAAGCAAATTGGACATTTTTTTGGGTGTTGATCTCAGGGGCTGATATTGAAGAAAATTTTAACTTATTTAACCGAGCCAAACTCAAATAGTGTAATTTTTTTAAAGCATATTTGTCAATCCCCCTGCAAACAATCAAGCAATCAACCGAACAATCAAAATAGATTGCAATAATCTAATTTGTTTTACGGTCCTGTACAAGATCAAGGATCACTCCTAGGGAACTGAATGAAAAATTCTGAATGATTGAATGAACTGAATAAAATAGAGGTCTAATTAAAATTGAGTACTGAATGAAAAAAACTATTTGTTAACTGATTCGTCTAAAAGTAATTGAATAATAATATTTTTCATTTTAACTCAAAAAATGTATAAGAAAAATCATACTTATTTTTTTAAATATTGAGGCGGAGGTAGTATTTTAAATTGTTTAGTGTATTTTTTTATATTCATACTTTAAAATACTTTATATCAATTTTTTTCCTTATGTTTATGAGTATTTTTACTTTTATTATATTAAAAAATTAGTAGTAATTTTTTACTGCTCATAGTGGTATAACAGATAATAAACAAATCATATTAGTAGAATAATTTTTTTATACATATATGTATTTAAATAAATAATAAAACAAATAACAACAACGGGATTAACACACATATGCATTTAAATATATAATAAAACAAACATATAGAATTCAATTAGGATTCAAAGAAACATATAAACTTTTGAACAATCTTTAATAGAGTATACCATTAGTAATATAATTTTAGGGGGAAAACTAAAAATATTAACGACATTTTATCGGTCCATAAAATCAAAACAAAGGATTATATAACAACATGAATTTGGTTACTAATTTGTTAAAGAAAAATCAAAAGTAATTTGTACATAACAAAATTTGGCTGAGAAAATATAAGTAAAAATATCATTCAGCATTATTTCTTACTGATTCAGCCATAATTTTTTAGCTGAATCGTTCAAACGCATTAAGATTTTAAAAAGTGTAAAACAAAGAGTCTGAATGACTTATGTATCACCAAAATAAATTAAGTAAATTTTTTATTTTTCATTTTTGTAGAAAGTTAACAAACTCATTCTATATAAGAAGTGTAGGCTAAAGCAAAAGCAATGAATCGAAGAAAATAAGTGAAATGAACTTTTTCTTCACCCTTCTCATCCATATATTCTTATTAGAAACCTATCCCACGACCAACTTTAGCATATTTTATCCATCCTCAAAAAGAAATTTATTTATTTATATAAAAGTTGCTTTAGACTTTTGAGTGTAAAATAAAAGGCAAGTTTTAACAATGAGAAAGGGTTTTGAGGGCTCTACTCTAAATTTGCTTTAATCGCTTTATCCCCACAAGTGTCTGCCAACCAATGTGAGCATCAAAGTGTTGGAGGAATATTATTAGCAAGATGTCCCAACATTTATCAAAATCTTAAAGCCAAGCCAAACACCTATAAATAAATGCCCTAAAGCCAAACCAAACACCTACAAAACCCTAACACAAAGCCTAACTAAACAAACCAAAGTTGAGTGCTCTTATTGCAGCGCGATGTGATGTGATTAAATATTTTTTTTAATAAATAGAATCACAGAAAGGGATTCCATTGGTGTAAAAGTTAATTAATGCTAGATTAATAATTATTAAAGTATGTTATATAAACATATATTGCAAGTTTTTTAATGTTGTATACAAAAGTATTTTGAAAAGTTCATTTTAAATACAATTTTTTTACTTTAAAATACCTCATTGCCAAGCCAAATAGGTTGGGAATGAGCTAGATGTTAAATAGAGAAAATTGCATCTTCAACCATTTAAAAACCTATATGAGGAAATTTGAAACTCCATCTACTCGAAAAAAAAAGAGTTTCATTTGCAAAATTTATAATATGCAAGAATATATTATAGTTTTTATTTTACTCCTAATTGATTGAGTGTTAGTTTTGTGTTGATGACATGATAATAAAATTATAATGACAAATTCGAAGATATTGTGTAATTTTATACTTCTTTTTTAAAAACTAAAAAAAATAAAAAAGGAAGTAAATTGGACATTTTTTTGGATGTTGATCTCAGGGGCTGATATTGAAGAAAATTTTAACTTATTTAACCAAGCCTAACTCAAATAGTGTTATTTTTTTAAAGCATATTTGTCAATCCCTCTGCAAACAATCAAGTAATCAACTGAACAATCAAAATAGATTGCAATAATCTAATTTGTTTTACGGTCCTATACAAGATCAAGGATCACTCCCAGTGAGATGTTTGATAAAAATTGAATGAAAAATTCTGAATGACTGAACAAACTGAATAAAACAGAGGTCTGATTAAAACTGAGTACTGAATGAAAAAAACTATTTGTTAACTAATTCATCTAAAAGTAATTGAATAATAATATTTTTCATTTTAACTCAAAAATGTATAAGAAAAATCATACTTATTTTTTTAAATATTGAGGCGGAGGTAATATTTTAAATTGTTTAGTGTATTTTTTCATATTCATACTTTAAAATATTTTATATCAATTTTTTTCCTTATGTTTATGAGTATTTTTACTTTTATTATATTAAAAAATTAGTAGTAATTTTTTATTGCTCATAGTGGTATAACAGATAATAAACAAATCATATTAGTAGAATGATTTTTTTATACATATATGTATTTAAATAAATAATAAAACAAATAACAATAACGGGATTAACACACATATGCATGCATTTAAATATATAATAAAACAAACATATAGAATTCAATTAGGAATCAAAGAAACATATAAACTTTTGAACAACCTTTAATAGAGTATACCATTAGTAATATAATTTTAGGGAAAAAACTAAAAATATTAACGACATTTTATCGGTCCATAAAATCAAAACAAATGATTATAACAACATAAATTAAATTGGTTACTAATTTATTAAAGAAAAATCAAAAGCAATTTGTACATAATAAAATTTGACTGAGAAAATATAAATAAAAATATTATTCAGCACTACTTCTTACTGATTCAGCCATAATTTTTTAGCTGAATCGTTCAAATTCATTCACACATTCAGATTTTAAAAAGTATAAAACAAATAATTTGAATAATTTATTCGATCAAATTCAAACTCATTCAAACATATTTAAATATAAACAAACACAACCTTACTCAATTTTTTTTCTGTTTAGTGTTAACTGTTTCCTTTCTAGTGTCAGGAAAAAACAACTTACAAGCCCAAATAGTCAAGTCAATAGATAAAATGAAGCAAAATACTTTTTCACCTTTTCTTTTATCTCTTCTAGAGTTTTGTCAAAGAATGTGATCATGAAAATGACCAGGCAATTCATTTTGTCCAGCTCAAATTTAGATTATAATATTATGTTTATGAGCTTCAAGGGATGGATGGGTAAATTAAAGTGAAGGGATGGAGATGCTCCCTTTCAGATTTATTTCTCTATATTTTTTCATAATTGCAATCTGCGATGTGCACATTAAAATTGTAACTCATATTTATAATATATTTATACACATATACAGTTGAGATTATAAGTACGAAGGATCATGGAAAAAATAGTCTAGAGGAGAACAACTTTAAGAAAGAGATGAGATTAGATTTTAATTTTTTCTTATCATATTTGTGAATTTAAGAATAGAAGGGATTCTAGCAATCGAAGCAAAAAAAGGAAGGCGTGGATATGGAAAAATTATGCTATGCTCTTAGAGTATAGTTACACTTTGCTCCATCCTCTCGTATGAGAGCGGGGTCCACACGTGATGGGACCCGTGTAGAACCTACCTTCATGTAAGAGGGTGGAACAAACGGTATAACCATGCTTCTAGAGAATGGAATAACTCTTCATGGATATGCACAGACTAAAACAATATAGTTTTGTGAAATCACCAAAAAAATATAACGAATTAACAGTTCAAAAGACCGCGTTTGGTACGAGGTCTTAGACCTCCCATCTTCTCAAACATAATGAATTAACCGTTCAAAGGACTGTGCTTGGTACGAGATCTTACACCTTTCATTTTTTTTAATGATATCGACATATCTCATAGCGAATTGAATTGTGATTAACGTAAAACTTTAAGCGATAAAGATAAAATAATAATGCGTTTTTTTTTAATTCTTTTCTATCTTACATATTTATATAAATTAATATTTAATATCAATATAAATTTGTCGTAACTCGTTCAAAACTTATATCTGCTAAGGTTAACAAAAACTTCCTAAAAGACTAAAACACAGCCCGGAAAGACTAGACCAAATTTTTTCTCAAATCCAAAACCCAGACTTTAGAGTAGTAGACTATAGTATTCTTCCATTCTTAGAGCAAGATGACAAAATGCGTTATTTAACCACTAAGGTTCCCAAGTAGAAAACATATAATCCTACTAGACTAGACTAGTATACTATTATTCAAAATACTGAGACTCCACAACTAACAAGGATAACTAAAAGCTGACAAACTCTATTAAATTCCCTAAACTAAGGGATTTTATGAGCATCTAAAAAGAGCCTATAAATAAAGTAGAAAAACAACAGATCAGTTAGGCTATAATCCGAAGAAAGTGATGCAACTAATTTATTTTTTTCTTCCTAAAAGTTCGATCACAAAGGAGGTTCCTTGCTGTTGCCTATGCCCCCACCTCCAAATGAACCTCATTTTGAGCATTAGATTATATTCTCCTAGCTCTCTGCCCATCCAGCACTGCAACAATTTGACAAAGGGTCCAAAACCACCTTCTTCTTCTTCTTCCCTTTTTTATTTTTTAAATCCCCTTTCCCCCCTTTTTTTTTATAATATTAATGAGATTGTACTTTAGGTTCAAGATGAAATCTAGGCAAGTTTAGCCACTAGTGTGATGAAACCCTGTCTCCTCTTCCTCAAACAGAAAAGTTTATTTTATAGTTATCCCATGCAACTTTGTATCAGTATCCACACACACACACACATTTATATATATATATATATATATATATATATATATGAATATTTTACAAACCCACCGACTAGATATAAGAAAATTTTAATACTCCATCCATTCAAAAAGAAAAAAAGAAAAAAAATTATGCAAAAAAGTCCTCTTTTAATTGTTATAGAATAAAATATTATAATGTCTCCAAATAAACCATCACAATATCATTATCATATCATCACTTATTATTTCTCTATTAATTAAAATAGAAGGAAAAAGTAACCGCTTTTGGTGTATACAATTTTGAGAAGCCTTTTTTATTTTTATTTTTATCCTTTCCATTCATATTATTAATTTTGATTTCTCTTAAACAGATAATTATTTAGTTTTCCATTCCTACTTTTCTTCTCTCACTCGCTTATCCATTTTCAAGTTTTTTAATTTTAAATCACACATGTATGTAACGTGTGTGCATGTAACTAGTTTAGTGATAATAAACACAGGAAATATAAATATATATATATATATATATATATATATATATATATATATATATATATATATATATATATTAAGTTTGTAAATGGATCCCATTTGATCTTATTGAAATATCATATTAGCTTACAAAAATATCAATCAATTCTGCAAATTAATTCGATATTTTCGTATATGGATCGGATCCTCTTTGATCTTGTGAAAATATAAAATTAACTAACAGAAATATCAATTCTCTATTATTTTAATCAAGGCAATACAATCCGGATGCATTTAGGTTCAAGTTAAAGACGGAAAGCTATAAAAAGTAGTAGACAAAGGGATAAGACAGAGAAAGAACACCGTTTAGAACAATGGACCAACAAATGCAAGTTGACCACCAAACTAGAAAACCAGGATCACTTGAAAAACAGAGTGATAATTTGTCAGTGTCACAAGGCAAATTTGCCTTGTGATACACTGATTTTAAATAACCAAACTAATCTCAGCCTCCAAATTTAGATCTGATGGAAATGAGATCATAAGTGAATAAATATATATATATATCTAAATCATTGCCAAACAACCTACAACGGCCTCAAAGCGCGCCTTCTTGATGATATCACTTTATAACTTGAATTGGGACGAAGCTATTAAGTGTGTGTTTGAGTATTCAGTGTTTGGAAGCTCAAACACAGTTAAAAATTTTGTTTATCTAATTACATTTTATTTATTTAACTCAAAAACGCAGTACTTGAAAATTTAGACCGCAAATATTAATAGTCAAATAAACCTCAAGTACATTGTGAATTGAATATACTTAAAAATTGACGTTTAATTTCAAATGCAAGACTAGAATTACGATTCCCAAAACCTATAACTTTATGTAATATTTACTATATGTATAAGAAAATATACATATCCAGCTCATTTTCTTCTCTATATCTTGAAAATGATTGTTACCTAACTAATATATTTATTCTAGGGAAAAGAATTGGGGAGAAGAAATTTTTGTTATTTGATCTGTGATCAAATAATTTCCCTCAATTAGAGCGGGTTAAATTATTTTTTTCATTACTGTACTCTATCTTAATTTACAAATACATCACTGTACTGAATTTTTTTACAATCGTATTATTGTACTGATTTTTTTTTTACCAAACTTAAAGTTTTCGTCAAAAAATGTTAACTATTTAACAGAAAAATGACGTGACAGTATTAATTCACAAAAGCAACATTAAACTAGAAGTCGGTTTACAGTTGCATCATTAAAAGAGATAATAATAATAATAATAAAAAATAAATAAATAAATAAATAAGCAACAATAATAACAACAACAATAATAATAATAAAGAACTTTATCTTTTTGTGTAACAGAGAGAATTTTATTATTAAATCAAATTTTATTTTTAAAATACCTCAAATTAATTTTTTAAAAACAAAACTAATCTTCTTCTTTTTTTGGTGTAATGGAGAAGATATTATTATTATTATTATTAGTACTACTATTATTGTTGTTGTTGTTGTTATTATTATTAAATTAAAATTTATTTTTAAAATAACTCAAATTAAGTTTTACAAATCAAAACTGATATTGTTCTTCTTTTTTTGTGTAACAAATAGGGTATTATTATTATTATTGTTGTTGTTTTTGTTTTTGTTATTATTGTTGTTGTTATTATTATTATTATTATTATTATTATTAAATCAAAATTTATTTTTAAAATAACTCAAATTAATTTTAAAAAATCAAAACTAAATTTTTTTTTGTGCATGTAACGAAGAGGGTATTATTATTATTATTATTTTATTTTTCAATGATGCAACTATAAATCGACCTATAGTTCAATGATATATTTATAAATTAATACTGCCACGTCATTTTTCTGTTAAATGTTAACAGTTTTTGACGAAAATTTCATGTTTTGTAAAAAAAATTCAGTACAATGATGCAATTATAAAAAACATCAGTACAGTGATGTATTTGTAAATGGAGATTGAGTACGTACAATGATGAAAAAATGATTTAGAGCCAACAAACAGCAAAAACCTTATCACTAGAGCCAAAAACAGGATTGAATAAATATTTTATGGGTGTAGAGGAAAATATATGGCTGAAGATTTGAAACTATAAGCAGTGAGAATGAAAGTGAAAGGATGATTAATGTGAAAGGAACACCATTCAAGGAAAAATTATGCCATATTCCATGAGCATGGAATAACACCTTTCATTCAGTGGCGGAACCAGGACCACATTATAGGGGGGTCAAAATCTTTCAGTAAAAAAAATTATTTATTGGCCCCGTACTTCCTCAATTGTAGGCAATCGCATCGGCTCCGCCATAGGCCTCTGTTCTGCAGCTTCACTTGAGCTCGGTAAATTGTTGGTTTCCTTTTCTGGACTGGAATTACTCATTTTGGCTTTGGGACGCACACTGTGGAATAGAAAAGCCTATAAATTTGAAATTGGGATGAAAGAGGTTTAATTTATAGAGAGATGATTGTTGGGTTAGCCGCCATCGGCAGCAATGCATGCTCTTCTTCTTCCTCTAAAACTTCACCCCTTTTGTGAATCTAACCCCCCCTACAAGACTATTTTCTTGGATTTTCTAAATCTATATTGAAAATTTTCTGTAATTTTTTGTTCATTCACTGTAAAATCTTAAAGCCCCCAACCCCAGATCTGATGGGTTCCACCCAAATCTGTTAAAACCTCTGAAAAGATTGAATCTTTATCTCAAAAACAACCTAAAACCCATTTAGGAACAATCAATTAATTTTTTATTTTATACTATTAGTAGCTTAAAATAAAGGGGATTATTAATTATATTTTTTTATAAAATTATATAATCTCACATAAATAACCTTATGAATAATAAAAAAATTATTTATATAATTATTTGAAAGACTATTAATTCTCATCATGATATAAAATAATTTGAAATAATATTAAATTAATATAATAATTTAATTTCAAATATAATTTTTATAAACAAACATAACCCTAGAGTCTAAACCTTATGTGTCAACTTTTGTTCTATTTATTTTCCCACTCTATATCTTGCTGTCAAATGTTATTTATTTCTTATATAATAATTTTGAGAAAGATAAAATATATTTTTGTTACACTAAGTTTTATTCTTTTTATAATTTGGCCCATAAAATAATTAGCATTTTATACATTTGTTATATTAATTATCTAATTTCATATAATATCTCTTAAATTCAAATTTTGATTAAAATTGACCAAAATACATAATTTTTCAGCAAAATGAATAATTTTATTCGATTTGATCATATTAAACTATAGTTTAACTTTTAAAAAAATAAAATATTTTTAAATACAATTAAAAAAATAGCTCCCAACTCTCTCTACCGTCATCTTCAACTCTTGTCCTTCCCAAAATCTACTCTCTCCTCATCCATCATCATCAATAATGGAAACAACGAAGATCCTCTCGATTAAAAACGCAATTAGTTGTATAAAGATGGAAGAAATGCCGCCACGCTGCGATACTGCCACAGCCCCACCAGCAAGTCAACACCTCTCCGACCACCATGAGTTGAAATCTCCATTCTTTTGAAAGGAGCTATGAAAGTTTCCGAAAAAGATAACTGAAAAACTCATTTGGGAACAAATGAGAAACCCATCAGACACACCAATTTCTGTCACTAATTCACAAACCAGAGCTTACCATCAGTCGATCAGAGATGGGGGGTCAAGAAAGGGGACGTCTAGCCTGAAGGCCGGAGTTACCGGGGTCAATTGACCCCCCCCCCCTCCTTCCGCCACTGCTCTCATTCAAGTTGGAGAATGTATTTGTGAACAGTTCAAGAGAGGGGATAAGGAAAGAGAAAAGGAACACCATTTATTATAATTATAAAGTAAATATGAACACACCGTAGCGTCATTGATTGCATAAGCCATGCAGTACTTCCTCCTGAAAACTAGTATTTTAGGACTAAAAATAGCATAAAAAAATGGGTCAAATAATATTTTTCTGGTGGCAAAAATTATAAAGTAAGAAACTACAATTAAGAATTTAGACAAAAAAAGAAAATCAGATAAAACACTAGTGTTTAAGCGCTATTTCAGGTAGTACTAGTAGCATGATTGCTCCAAGGACAGGTTCTTTTACTCACTCGTTCTCGTTCATCTCCTAAAAACACCACTTTCCAACTGGCATTAATTAAACATGCCGCCAATGTTCATCTTGAACATCGAATCTCTTCTTGACCCATTCTCTTTAATTCCGATTATGGAGCATTCAATGCACTTAATGTAGATCACAAACAAGAGACTTTCTTGTGGATTGGGTTAGGCCGCGTCGGGAGAAAGTGTTTATGGCCTTTTCACTTCTTATTACTTTTTTTAACGTTTCTAGTACCAACTAATTAATTTGGGTGAAACGTCTTACTGCCTGAACCACAAAAGCAGGCAGTGGCGAAGCTACATGCATCAGAGTAGGGTTGATTAATCCCACTAAAAAAAATTAATTATTTTATAATATAAGGTAAATTTTAAAAATTTTAAGTATTATATATAAATTGATCCCACTCAAATTTTATAAATTTTTTATTATACGGGGTCAAATTAAAAATTTATAAATTTCATAATCAAATTTTAACCACATGACCCATATCCCTTCAATATTTGTATCTCTTTTTATAATATTTAAAAACTAAATAATAATCTAATTTATATTATTTTTCAAAATAATTAATAAATTAATTATTTATGAACAATTGTGATTAAAAAAGTCTATTATGAGTCAATATAGTGTATATATACCATATATTATTAGTTATTATATTGTCAATTGACTCAAGATCGCCGCTAAATTATTTATAACTTAATAATAATTTTGACATCACTGAAATATATCACCCCTGACAACATATAGTAACCTCATTTATGGGAATATAGTTAAAATTTGACCAATTGGGACATAGGGAGTGTCGTATAGCACATTGCGAAGTATATTAATTCATTCAGGCATATGCTGGGAACGATGTAATATATGCATAAGAAAAGATGCACATTCAGCTCATTTTCTCCTCTATAGCTAATTTCTGTATGTATACCAGAACAGCATAAATTTCTTCTCCCCATTTCTCTTGCCTAGAATAATTATATTAGCTAACAATCATTCTCAAGTTACAATTGTGGCCTTTGAATTAAAAACATATAGGAGTACTATCTTGAACCGTGCTCCAATAGTTTTCCCCAATTAGTACAAAAATTTCATAATAACATATTTTTTTATATATATATTAGACTTTATTAATTAAAGATTACTAGCAATTATAATTTAATTTTTAATTAAGACTATTTGGAATATGCATGTGAATGTTATTTCTCTATTATAAGATTTGTTGATGTGTTTTAAAAGATAAATGAATCAATATGCAAATATATCTGCATTAATGAAAGATGTAAAGTCCTTAATAGTTAATAAACATTATGTTCTAAGGACTTAGATTGACGAGGTCAAATTTGTTAAGTTGATCTCATTTGAGTTAATAGCATTGTACAGTCCTTCAAAAGATCACTATGTACAAGGACTATATATATAGAAAGATCAAACTTGTTAGGTTGATCTTAAATTGTAATAGATAAGCCTGATCGACCGAAAAGAACAACAGTCTGGCAAGAGAGTAAAAGCAAGAATCGCAGACTACACTCACGATCGTAGAGTCTGCAAGCCATCAGTATAGCCAGTCATACGCTCACATTTCCAAAGCAGAATCATAGAGTGTCTACTTAAAGATCATCAGTATGAAGACCCTGAATAACCGGCAAGCAAACAGAAGATCCAAGCAACAACTCCATCAGCAAAGACTGATTGAGAAGTGAAGTGTCATTCAGATAGAAGTCTTATGAAATCACTTAAAGGAAGATCGTAGAGTCTTCTAGGAAGGTCGTAGAGTCTGCCTGGTAAACGCAGAATAAGGCTCGAAAAATTGAAGAATTCTCTCGGCAGATCGTAGAGTTGTCTCAGCATCGTAGGGCTAATTCTCGGGATCGTAGAGTCCATATAGACAGTCACTCTACGATTCTCCTAATCTTGTCTACGAACCAAGCAGAGTCAAAGAGCAACCTCTACATGAGTATTCAGAATCATGACAGCAATCCTCATAAGGATTATTCAGTAGGCTGTCCTTGAGCTGTTAAACAAACTGAATGAAGATCTCGTACATCTACAACATCTAGTCTGAACTGAGATCGTAGAGCAGTTCAAATCATAACTCTACGATTGCACTACGACTTACACCACAAGTAAGATCGAAATTTTGCAAAGCTAAGTCGTAAAATGATAAAGCAAGTTCAGATGTACAACGTTCAAAGCAATCAAGCTGAAGATATTCAAATGCTACCTGTCATAAACAACCTTTGATTATACAGCAGAGAATGCAACTAAAAGTTCGTAGAGCAGTCCTCTACAATAAAGATCGGGCACCTGAAGGTTCATAGAGCAGTCCTCCATGACATATAGAACCAAGCAGTTGGAGCAAGCCTGAAATTCATAGAGCAATCCTCTATGATAAGAAATCATCTGTTAAAGCTTAAACCAGATCATAGACTTATGCTCTATATACATAAAGCACAATGAAGATCACGAAGCATGAGAAGCATATCGTCAGGACCGCAAGGCTCGGATAAAATCGTAGAGTTAGTAAAGTTAATCACTCTCTGATTTACACAGAAGCCTACGACAGACAAGTTCGTAGAGCTACATAGCAGAACCAACAAATGACTCAACGATCAGAAGCCTACGACAGACAAGATCGTAGAACTACATAGCAGAACCAGCAGATGACTCAACGATCAGAAGCAAGAAGCTACAACTGGATTAATCGTCGAGTACTTAAGTGCCAACAAGGATTGAAGACATCTAAGCACTAAAGTCAGTAATCTCAAAATGAGTTGTTAATTACTTCAGAAACATCCACGTCAACACTTCTATGGCATCTGCTATAGAAGAAGTCAGAAATGTCAGAATACTGACTTATGCGTGCTGAGTGTCAGAGTAAAGACTTCTAGTATCATGCATCAGGCTCAAGAAATCAGTAGACTGTGTCTCAACGATCATATTCTACCAAAAGACCTGTCCACTCTATGAAGACTGGGAAGAACTCAAGACTGACATCTCTCTCCGGGGTTAAAGAAGACAAGTCAACAAGTCAGAATCTGCAGAGCACTAACACTCTGACTAAATGAATAAAGTATTCATAAAGAAGTCTGAAACTAAACATGCTTCAACGGAAGGATTTGCTACAGAAAGATTTGCTACAGGAAGATTTGTATCAGGGAGATCTGTAACGGAAAGATAATTAAAAGATCTACAAAAAGAGCAAATCAAGAAAAAGTAAAGGGGTGGTGAATAAGCAAGGACAATATATACACGACCGAATCTGTTGAGAAGCTTCACCAAGAAAAAACGAAAAATGTCGAAGGGCTGGCATATGAGCTAAGAAACGAAGGATCAAAGAAGCCAAGAACACTTTGAGAAAAGAAGAGTACATAATGGAATTCTGTGTGAAATACAAGCTAAGTGTTCAACACAACTGCTGAGCAAAAAGCTTATTGAAAGAACTCAGCAGTACATTTCGGGTGATCATTGGTAGTTGCTGAATACAGAAAGAAGAAGAACATCAACGACAAATATCAGCAGCATTCAAAGGTTGATCACAAGTAGCTGCTAAGTACCTAAAGATGAAGAAGAGCAAATGTTCTACTTAGCAGCACAACCCAACAAACAAATAACTCAAGTCTGCTGGACTTAATGAGGGTCATAGTTTCTCGACATAGAGAACTAAAGATATCAAGTCCGCTGGACTTGTTGAGTATCGAAGGGTACAAGAGATTCTAAGTCTGCTTAGCTTAGTTTACAGTCCCAAAGCTGCTGGCTTTGATGAGGGCAAGAGTGTCCTAGTCTTAATGTGACTGAAGAAACCAAGTCTGTTGGATTTGATTAGGGCAAGAGTGTCCTAGTCCGGAGAACTAAACCTTAATGGATTTCTTACTTGTCAAAGTAGAAGAGTGGAGTAGGAGTTGTTCAGTCTCCGAACCACTTAAATCTCTTGTGTCATTTACTTTATGTTTTTTACATTTTTGCACAATAACTGCTAAATCTGTTATCACCCATATTGTAGATTAACACACTAAATTTAAATGACTCATATATCTTTAAGGGGTTTTTAAAAGTATAATCCGTTGTGCTTGAATTGATCCCATCATTTATAACTAATATGATTTCTTCATAAGTGGAAAAAGTTTTAATGATCCATTTAACCCCCCCTTCTAGATCATTACTGTGTCCATGGGAACTAACAATTGGTATCAGAGCAGGTTCTCACAAATATGTTAAAGCCTACGCTTTGAGTTGATCCATGACACAAATTTAGATTAGTGTAAAATCTCGGTATTGGGTATAAAAGACAAAATGAATTTAATCTCACAAGTTGAAAATTATTTGTACAAGGAATCCAATGAATAAGCTGCCTAAGGCCATCCATGCTTAACCATGTGCTTAAAAGAATTATCTTCTTCAGACAAATTGAGCTAAGGGAAATCTGTAGGGTAATGGAGGAAGAACACAGATGCAGCAAGAGTTATGAATCTTTCCATTTAAAAGGAATCCATAATCAAAAAATGATTGAGAAGCTCTACAAATGATGAACTAGGACATTCACTCCTTCATCAACCGTCAAAACGATTAAATCTATGGACTTCTCAACTATGTGTGTCATTGCCCTTCTCAACAACTTGAACCTGAGGTTAAAAAATCCAGGTTATCCAGGAATAAAGTATTCTGTCCACAACACAAAGGTTTTGGTCGATGCATCAGTTTATGCAGCTATATGAAGAAATTTATGGCGTCTCAAATAAAAACCGGAAGGACTGCAAATCATTGCAATAACAGCTATGCTTCATCAATATCAGAACCACTGTTTGTCAGGTGATTGACAACAGTGAGGTATTTTATTCTATCTCCTCCAAGTACTGAAATTATCAATTATTGTATTGCATAACAAAGTTATTTATATTATTTATCCTCATTTCTAAGGATCTTGTAAAGGAATCATTATCCTCCTAAAATACCCTCGTTAAACCATGTCATATCATTTATTAAATATTACTTGTACTCATATGAGAGCTCTTTCAATTGATAAAGAAAAATTAGTGTTGAGATTGAATTTAACCTTCTGTAATTGAGGAAATCTTGAAGATTTATCTTTAGCAATACTCACTTCCTTACATTAACTCTGTTTCTCTCAAAATCCAAAGAGGTAGCCTTGATTGGTATTTATCCTACCTTAACTTTCTTTCGAGTTACTTTCGATTTTGTTTTAATCTGAGTTCTTGATAAATCGTAGAGTATGGTCATATCTATTGTTGCACTCTGAAGGATCGTAGAGACTAATCAACTCTACGAGCCATTAAAGTACAATACATAGAACTGATCATCACTCCACTAAAGTTCAAAAACTCAGTACTTCATGAAAAGTGATTTATCAATCTTAAACCTCTCACACACATACTCATTTAGCATAAAATAACTGTCATCATTAATTCACTACTATGCACACTGAGATTTCAAAATATGATAATGTTAGGTACTTAAAATTACTAACCTCTTAGGACCCAAATAAGTGTGGGTACCAAATTAGAAAATTTAACCTGCAGGTGTCTTGACTGATCCAAAGACCACTTAAAGAGGAATGCAAGGACAAGGTTCTCTTTAAAATGCGAATCAATTCTACTATCATAGAAAACTGAGAATGCAAAGCCTACGATCATAATGTCAGAAAAAGGTATTTTAGAAAAGCCAAATTTTGAAGAGAACAATTCATAATTCATTGATGGAGAATCCAATCATAAAGTGGCAGTAACAAGTGTGGGGGAGCAACATTACGTCAAGCTTAGCAATACACAGGGCAAAGCCTAACAAGGTCAGACCAACTTTACGATCGCAGCACCAGTCAGAGAATCGTAGAGCAGACAGTACTAAGGAAGGTACTTTACTAACCAAAAATGGATGTTCACTAGAAGACCATCTACCTCTGAAATGAAAGCATTGACCATAGGGGAGCAATAATCAGAAACAAGTGAAGAAGTTATCAAAACCCATTAAATCTTCATCCCCAAATCGTAGAGTCTCTAAACTCTACGATTGAAAACCAGATCAACCATATTGCTCCAAATTTTAGAGTCACTATGATCAACAACTAGATCGTAGAACATAACGTGTCTACAATCACACTCCCCATAAACCATCCTTCCCTTGAACCTATTACAGCCAATTACCTGCTCACAGTTCATGTCATACAGTGATTAACATTCCTTCTTCCATACCAAAGCAGTCTTTCCTCAGATAAAGCGCCTCAGAGACAAACCAAGCCCTAAATTTCAAACTAAGAGGCATGCCCTCTCTGAGATTCCTTAACTCTGTTAAAAGACTGAATGCTACATCACCTGTTTTCCTTCTGAGCTCCCGATGTAAAAGGAAAAAGAAATTTTCTCAAACCAAAGTCGACTTTCATCAAGGAATGATCCACTTGCCGTTTGAACAGGAAAAGAGAACGGGGTAAAGAAATCTCAATCATCAGAATTCACTTTTGACCAAAGTTTTTTTTTTTGGATAATCGTAGAGTGAAAAACAAGTCACTCTACGAACTGATCAAGGTGTCTGTCAAACAGGGAAGTAATGTTCACGCTCTCCAAACTCAAGTGGGTTAGTTATGCATCAGTTATGATAAACGCAAAAATAAAGACCACGTCTTGTAAATGAATATCCGACACGTGTCTTCTACAAACTTATGAGGGAATTGATATAAGCAAAGAAATTTCAAATTGACGATTGTCTTTTCCCATCAGTTATCAGTTTCCATTTCTCTAAACCGTACAAACTCATCCTGTACCAAAACCATTGTTGAAACCCAGAAACTCTTCAAACCCTAAACACAAAAGATACCAGAAATCTACATACATCTCGATCACACCCCAGTTACTCACTGAAACCTTCATTTGACCAAACACCCAATTTACAAAATCATTGATATGGAAAACTGTCAAGTTGTTTCCGGCATCCAACTCGACTTTGATAAGTTTGAGTCTTCTGAAAAGAAATTCAAGGATATTCTTACAATAGTGCAGGAAGCTGGGTCTCAAAATGTTTGGGGGCAAACACCAAGGTCTACTCTGTTCTGGTAAAAGAGTTCTATTAGAACGCAGTAGTAAACGATGATGAGTTGGTTTCAAAAGTTAGAGGAGAAAAACTCAAGATAGATGATACCGAAATCAACAAATGTCTGGAAATCATTATTGAAGATTCATCATCTCTCGAAAAAATAGATACAGTTGAAGGAATGAGGTTGATGGGGTATGTGAAGAATCCACAACTCAAGGGTATGAAGAAAAAGGAGTTTCCAGAAGAGTTCGAATTCCTGGCAGAGATAGTAGGCAAATGTATCTTATGCAAAGACACCGCTCATGACACTGTAAGTGATCCTCAACTAAGAATCATGTCTGCCATTGTCATGAAGAAGAACATAAACTTTGGTGCGATGCTATATGACTGGTTAGTCAAGGAGGTTGAGAAAATAAAGGCTCCAGGGAAGCCAATCACAAAAGTATTCTATGGAAGATTCTTGAGCATCATCTTGAAGCGGAAACTGCAAAATAAAATTAGGGATGATAAGGGAGAGGCTTTGAATGTCCACAAGGTTTTGTCTCCTAAACTGTTTGACAACTGGAAGAAGAATCCCATGGAAAATAAGAGGTTAAGAATGACTAGCAGCAGCAAGAAAGATTCAAAGGAAAGCAAAGGAAAAAGGAAAGCATGTTCAAGTAAAGATGATTCATCTGACGAGTCTCTATCATTTGGATTCATTCCACCAAAATCATCCCTCAAGAAAGCTGAGAAGATCAAGCCAGCAAAAAGACAAAGCGCTCGTCTTCAACAAATGATGAAATTCCCAAGGAATAAAAATGCAGGAGATGTTTCGCCTAACTTCATTGATCTCAGTGATGAAAGTGATGAGGTACCTGTTGAAGAAGATATGACTCCAAGTGAGTCAAAATCTGGAAGTAAAGAAATGTTTACAGAAGAAACGGCTGCTGAACCGGTCAAAGCTCCAAAGGAATCAGTTTCTAAAACTAAAGACTCTGACAAATGGAAAGGAAAGGAAGCAACATTCGAAGATAAAACTCAAAAAGACTCGAGCTCTGAAAATGCTGAGTCAGAAAGTCTTGATCATCGTGTTCCAGTAGCCTCATCATCAAGTATTCGAAGGAGGATCATACTGGAAACAGTTGAAAAGCCAGGGGCTATGTTGCCAAACAAATGGATTGATCACGACAATGGTCAAATCAGAGTAACTTCAATAACCATGAAAGATTTACTGAGCAAGTTTCAAGACATTGAGCTCGATCGAACTACAATTTTATATGACCATAAGGGTCAGGAGTTAAGAAGGTTCTACCCTTGGATGCCATGGTTAAAAGCTATCTATTTCAGAGATACGAGCTTCATCAGTTGGTGTTATTCATACTTTCCCAATCTAAAGTTGGTTTCTCAAAACTTCCCAAGAGTTCAATCCTTTCCAAATCTGCTGATCAAACATCGTCAACATTTCAAAGTCTATCGCCATGCAGAAAATATATTCATTCCTTATTTACTGTTGGTAAATCAAGATGAAGGTCCGAAGAAAAATAGACTCGTGGAGTCAATGGTCATAAAGCATCCTGACTCTACGACTGCAACAAACCAGTCTCTGCCAAGTATTCCCACTAATATACCCTCTGATGTTCCTTCTTCATCGAACAATGATTTCTTTGATACAATCACTGCTTTTGAGAACATCTTTAAGACTTCTACTACAACAAAGGCTATCTCTGGAGCAGAAGAATTCCACAAGGAAATGCAAGCATCATTTTTAGACATATCTCTCAAACTCCTTTAACAAGATCAGACATATCAGAAGTCCTTAGAAAATCAATAACAAGAAATCCTGAAACTTCGGAAGAACAATGAAGAATCTATTGCATCTCTTTCTGAGAAAATAGTAAATTTAAATCAATCTTTGTCTCAGACTATAGAGCTTACTCAGCATGATGTTAAGATTGAAGTTGGGAACACATCCTACCTGGTCGAGCAGCTCATGGTAAATATTCAGCAGCTCTCCCAGATAATTGATGACAAAAAGGGGGAGAAAAAGATAAAGAGGATCAAGCAGGGACAAAGGAAGGTAAAGGGCAAGAGCAAGAAGAAGCAGAAAAGAGGACAAAGAGATAAAGCCTTGAAAGCAAGAACTGAGGGGGAGCCAGAAGAAGACATGAGCCAGAAGTCTTCAGCTGAGGGGGAGACATGAAGTCATGAGCAGCAACAACATGAAAATCATATAGAAGACTTACAAGTACAAAGGAAGATACATCTCAAACTGAACTAGTATGATCTGGATCCAGTATTTAGGATATTGTGTAATCTGTATTTAAGCTTTCATCAATGACATTCACATTTTCTGCTCTAGTAATACAGTAGTTCACTGTATCTTAAGATTCATTCATCAAATGCATAAGTATCTAGTATTGTTGTTTTGTCATCATCAAATAGGGGGAGATTATTTGGAATATGCATGTGAATGTTATTTCTTTTTTATAAGATTTGTTGATGTGTTTTAAAAGATAAATGAATCAATATGTAAATATTTCTGCATTAATGAAATATGTAAATTCCTTAATAGTTAATAAACATTATGTTCTAAAGACTTAGATTGACGAGGTCAAATTTGTTAAGTTGATCTCATTTGAGTTAATAGCATTGTACAATCCTTCAAAAGATCACTATGTACAAGGACTATATATATAGAAAGATCAAACTTGTTAGGTTGATCTTAAATTATTATAGATAGGCCTGATCGACCGAAAAGAACAACAGTCTGGCAAGAGAGTAAAAGCAAGAATCACAGACTACACTCACGATCGTAGAGTCTGCAAGCCATCAGCATAGCCAGTCATACACTCACATTTCCAAAGCAGAATCATAGAGTGTCTACTTAAAGATCATCAGTATGAAGACCCTGAATGACCGACAAGCAAACAGAAGATGCAAGCACCAACTCCATCAGCAAAGACTGATTGAGAAGTGAAGTGTCATTCAGATAGAAATCTTATGACATCACTCACAAATCTCTATTTTTCACGGTATTCACAAATCTTCCTTTAGAAGACTTTTCTTTAAGAAGATTCATTTTTAAAAACTTTCTTTGGAAGATTTATTTTGGAATATTATTTTAAAAACTATTTTAAAGTTGTTATATTATACTATAAAAATTATGTTAAATATATATAATTTTGATAGTTCATATTGTACGAATTATCATACACTTTGAAATTTATATGTGATAATTACTAATTATATTATAAATATATAGGTTGATCAACCTCATTTAAATCAATATCCAGTCACGTGTTAAGGTAAGGGGTATCATTCTTTTCATCATCATAAATGGTATTATTTTCTTACTTGTAAGTGATGTCATTTTCTTTTATACTCTTAAACTTACTACTGTAAGGGATTATCATTATTTGATTCTCGAAAATAATATCGTTTCTTTCTTACTCATAAAATGTATCATTTATTTCCATGTATTAAATTGTGGAAATAACCTTACGGCGCGGATTACCGCCTGTTAGTGAATATCCTTTCGTATTCATTTCTTATTAATCTCTGAGCATAACCTTACTGCGCGGATTATCGCCTGTTTGGTGAATAACTCTTCGTATTCAAATTTTATTAAATTGTGAGAATAACCTTACTGCGTGGATTACCGCATGTTGGTGAATAACCCTTTGTAAATTTCTTATTTGTCTCTTGTGAAAATAATTTGTCTATACGAATTATCACATGACACTTTTATTCCATATTCGTTTGTAATATCATTTTCTTTCATATTCGTAAGTGATATTATTTTCCTTTATACTCATAAGGGATACTATCTTTTTCATCTTCCATTATTCAAACTTACTATAGTAAGGGATATTATTTCTTTTATACTCTTAACTTACTATGGTAAGTACTATTTGGTAAAGTTTCCTGAAATGATTATATGTTCATTAATAGTTTATGCTTCATCTAATATCATTTCAATTGAACCTTTCTATTTTTCTAAACATTTCTATTGAACTGTAATCGTTATTTTGAACTGTGGATCTTGAATATCATTTTTAAATTTCACTCCACATCATGTTGACAATTTGGACATTATTGAAATCTGCATAAAGTAAACTTCTGATACTTATTGTTTATCTTGTTTCTTCTGTTCATCATTTGTATCACGGTTATTTGTACTAATCATCAAGAATCAAGCTGTTGTGAATATCTGTGGCCGGGAGTACAGATGCGATATAATTGTTGAACAAATGATATGTTAAAGGCGATATAATAGGTTAAATGCGATACATATGTCCGGTGTCTTTTATGACATGTGGTGAAAGTTCTCTTTGCCCCGTAGTGCAAAGATGAACTGTTGTTTGGTATGATAATGATCAAAGGCGGAATATTGGTATAATCATGACCGTTGGTGTTATATTGAATATCTTTGGCCCGTCGTGCAAAGATAAACTGTTGATTTGCATAATTATGACCAGGAACTGTGAATTTGTGTTATCATGACTAATGGTATTTCAGATAATAAAAATTGATAATATTTTTCTGAAAAAGAGAAGCAAGTGGACATTATAGTCTGTATTATTCTTCTAATAGATTGCTCATTCCGCTGCTATTATTGATTTGAACGTTATTCAAGAATTTAACTGCAGTTTTTGATATAAACCTTGTAGTCTATTGTATTCTATCAAGAACTCAACTGTTGAAGGCTAATGATAATTTATTCGTCAGTATCTTAGTCATGATATTTCTTACTAAGCTATTTGAACTCACCCTTTCTTTTTGTTCCATTGTTTTTCAACAGGAGATGAGAACGTAGCTGAGTCTAGCCGGGGAATGGAGTGAGAGTCCGAAGGATAACTATCATAGTCTTCACGTGTTGTAAAATAGTGTGACAATAATAGTGAAGACTTAGTTGTATATTATTATAAACTGTATTGTTAAACGTTGTACTACCTTGTAATAATTTTGTTGTAGTCTATTGACAACTCAAGTTTGGACTGTGTGGGTCCAGATTTGGGGGTGTCACATATTTGGTTCATCTATTATATGTATTATTTCATTATGGGCGTAGCGCGATTAGATCAATTTTAAAAATTTTCAATACATCCTCCAATTGATGTATTTGAGTGACCTATTATGCTATAATATAACATGTCATAAAAGATAAAACAATAATAATTACAATTGATTTGACATTTTAATTTATAATTTATTTTATTTATTATATAACATCATATAATTTAGTGAACAAAATACAATTTTGAATATAATATAAGAAGATTATAATTATTATTCAATTACCAATAACTAACCAAATAATTATATGGTAATAACCATATTATCATTATCTTATAATTCTATTGTATTAAGTGGACTATTACATTATATTACATTAAATTTGTATTCGATACACACAATTGAACACTAAATAAAGCTGAGCAAAAAATAGATAAAATTAAATTATTGAATCAAATATAATTTTTTTAACCGAATATGCGGGTTTTTTGATTATTTTGCATAATTCAGTTATAATCATTTAATTATTCAGTATTCGGGTTCGATTTTAGTTATTAAAATTATGCTATTTGGAAACCCAAATAACCAAATTAGATATTTTAAAAAAAGTTTTTAGCTTTGTCTTATGATTATATACTTATGTATTATTAATTTAAAATTATTAAACTAGTTTAAAAATTATTATGGTTGTGAATTATAGTTAAATATTATTTAGAAGCTCTAATGTGAAATTTGAAATAAATTTTATAGCTTGATAAAAAAATAAGTTCAGATTTCGATTATATACCGAATAATCTAATAATTCGGTTATTTAATTTTTAATTATTCAATTAGTATTAATTTTAAATACTTGTTTAAATAATAAAAGTATATAAAATTCAATATTATGTTATAACTAAGAATTCGATTCAATTATAACCTAACTCATATTGACTGACAGATAGACCCAAAGTAAGGGCATGAGATTTTCTGTAACTAAATGTTTTTATTTTTCTGTGTCGAGATATATGACGACGGTTTTTAAGATCTATAGCGACGAAATATCCTGTCGTCGTAGCTTTAAAAAATAAGACTATGACGATAATACATATCGTCGTTATAGACCCTATAAACCATCGCCATAGGTCTCGACACAGTAAGGATCTCACCCCCAAAGTAAGAGGATTGCCTTATGTTCAATCCTTCACAAATCCTAAAGGAAATTGATATTTTCATAGGATTTTTTGATATTTTTATATGAAAAGTGTCGTTATAAGTTTAGAATGACAATTTTGACCTATAGGTCTATAATAATAGTTTACTTATAAAAATATAAAAAATTTATGTGAAAATATGACATTCCATCCTAAACTCTAATGTTGTTTGAATTGAGGAAATAAAATAAATAAAAGAATGAAATAAATGAAAATGAGGAAAAATAGAATAAATGATCCATTCCCGTTCCATCTTCGTTGCTCCGGTCCAAACCTAACATAAAAATTCCCTTTACAAATTGCAATCCATATTCCTTGGCACTTCAAAATCCTTGTTTTTTCTCTCTAGAAATCAAATTGGAAACCCTGACATTAGTCTGGATTCTGGAACCCATCCTATACTTGATTTTTAGTACAAATTCATCAGTTCAATTTACTGTAAAAACATGGCTATTGAACAGAAGCAAGCAGAGCCCGTTGAGCACTTCGTTCGGCAAGCCTCCACGCTAAAAGGTTCCTCCCTTGCAAACGTCGTCGTTGAAGCCACTTCTCACCCCTCTCTCTTCGCCTTCTCCGAAATTCTTGCCCTACCCAACATTCTCGAGGTGTTAATTTTCTTTCTTTTTTCTGTATTCGTTGCGTTGGATGCTTAGTTTTGGTTTACTTTGTGTTTTTTGTTTGAGTCCAGCGACAAAATGCAACTTTTATTGCGATTAGATACAATTACACACTAAGAAAATTAGTGTAGCTAAATGGGTAATAGTCACACACACACACACAGAAGTACAATGCCCTTTGCAATGGAGTTGTTTATGAATTATGATCTTATTTTTGTTAATACAATGTACTTCTGTTTTAGGTTCTTCTAACTAGTATACTTCTTATGAAAACATTAAAATAAGAAAATATATATACTTGTTATTAGAAGAAAGTGCTTTTCAACATCCATGATTTATTGTTAAAGGCCTGGGTATTGTTTGGGATGTGAATTGAAATGAAACATTCTAAAGTGGATCATGGACATGTTAAGTAGGATCAGATGAGAGTGTCACTGACGCACCTGTACATCACACATAGTACATAGTAGTCAAAATGTCTAGGCGGTGCCCGGCATTGGCAACACCTCTCTGCCTTATTGCACAATATTCTCTTCCTTACGAACTTTGATTTGATTTCATCAAGAAAAAATGGAACTAATTGTATAAAATACTAATTTAATACAAAAATACCAATATTTGAATCAATCCCAAAAAGAAATTTAAACCAATTGTTTATAAAAAGTTTTTTGACTTCTATAAATTTTGAAAAATTCAACACATCAAAAACTGCCTTATTTTGGAGCAGGGTGGCATCTGCTTCTCTGGGCAGAAAAGCAAGTTTGTCATATATAGATGATTAATTTACAATTTGCACCCCAAAATTTTTTCCGAAAATCAATTTGCACCCTTGAACATTTTTTCTATTAAATGCATCCTAAAGTTAATCCCAGAACATTACTTGCACACTCCAGTCGTTTTTCCTGCCAAATTTTCACCAGAACTTTGATGACATCATAGAGGCAGGGGTAAAAGAGTCATATCACCTCAACTCTCTCCTCTGTTTTTCTATACATTATTCAATCTCTCTCTTCCTCTTTCTCCGATCTTCTCAACTCCTCCTTCGCCGCCTCCGATGTTAACTCCACCAAGACACAGATATCCCATCCATTCCTCACACTAATATTGTCTCACAAGTTGCTCCACTTCATTCCTCACACTAATATTGTCTCTCAATACAATTTTATCTGGGTTTTTCAAGTCTCGCCTGGTCAATGAAGGACTCATATTCTTTGAATCTGCACCTCAAGCAGACTGTCAATCATGGAATATTGTAATATCTGGTTTAATTCAGAACCAAAAACTGAAACAAGCTTTTACCCATTTCATCAAAATGCAGTGTTGTTCTATTAGGCTGGATAGTTTCACTTATTCAATTGTAATACCTTGTTGTGATTTGGGTTTTGGTCAACAGGTTCATGGAGAGGTTGTTAAGGTCTGTTCGGATTTGGATGCTTTTCTTTGGACTAATCTTATTAAAATGTATGCTGGAGTAGGTGGTATGAAGGCGGCGCGGACGGTGTTTGATGAAATGACTAGTAGAGATTTGATTACATGGAATGCTATGATTTCGTGTTATTCGAAGTGTTGAATGGGTAATGAGAGTGTAGAGTTGTTTCGAGATCTTGGTAGAGAAGAGGTTCTTGCAGATGAGTATACTTATGCTATTGTTTTGAATGAATTTGTTGTTCGTGCGCAAGTTTTTGAAGCCATGTCTTCTCTAGAGAAGCTCTTATAGCTCTACTTGGCTGCTACAAATCCTAAGAGAGGTCAAGAACCCTAAGAGAGAGAGTAAGATTGGGGAAGAAGATGGGTAGAATATGTATTGTTATATATTTTTTTATAAGTTAAATTAATAAAATTTTAAGGATTGCCCATTTTATCCCTTATTTTAAGGGCTCCGGCAAAAATTTGACCGGAAAATCTAGTGGAGGGTGTATTTAATTGCCTCGGTTTAATTTTAGGGCGCATTTAATCGGAAAAAAAGTTTAAGGGCGCAAATCGATTTTCGGGAAAAAATTTGGGGTGCAAATTGTAAATTAGTCTATATAGACTTCCACAAAAACCACCTTTGGTGGGTTGAAGTCCCTTTTCACTATAGGTAATGTCCCAAAGTCCGAACACTATTTATAACTACCAAATCACTTGAGTCTGACAGGCTTGATATTGTCTCATCAGATATATGGCTCTACTGTGATTGTTTCTCCCCTTCCTCCCGCACCTTCTTTTATAACTACCAAATCGCTTGAGTTTGACAGGCTTGATATTGTCTCATCAGATATATGGCTCTACTGTGATTGTTTCTCCCCTCCGCACCTTCTTTTCTCCCCCTCGGCCCCTCCCTCACTTTCTTTTCTCCCCCTCAGCCCCTCCCTCACTTTCTTTTACCCATTTGCTTACTCTCCCCCCATATAGTTATGAATCTCTGATTGTGCATTAATCAACCTAAGTTATTTCTCTACCTTCATCATTTAGTTCGTCTTACATGTTGGTTCTTTGCCAAAACAAGTCATTCTTTTGGAACTTGAGGTACAAGTGCTGGGAGCGGAAAGTATTCCGCTGAAGTACAGTTTTGTCAGGATCAAGTTATGCTTTAGCAATAGTTAGACCCTTTTGTTTGTTTGATAATGTTAGCTCCTTTTGTATTGGCAATATTTATGTGCATAAAAATCCATTTTAAGATCTCTTCTTACATTATCTTTTTGCCAACAAAACAATTTGCAGCTTCAAGGGACCGAGACCTCTGTATACCTTGATCTGCTATGTCTGTTTGCACATGGCACATGGAGTGAATACAAGAGTAAGCATTCTGAACATCATGTTGTATAATTGTTAATACCGAGATCCTCTTGTTACTACCTCTTACCTTTTTATGTAATAACTCTAAACATATTTCATGAGACAACAATTTTACTGTGAAAAACATATGCAAAACTAGCAATGCTTGACATTCTTGCACGCAATATTTGTATTGCAATCTTTATTTTTTGTAGGTAATGCAGGTCATCTCCCACAGTTGGTACCTGATCAAATCCTTAAGCTAAAGCAACTTTCTGTGCTCACACTAGCTGAGACAAACAAGGTACACAAACTTGCTCTTAATTTCAACTCCTTATCTTAAAACAGTATTGTTTATTCTTCAAATTAATTTAGCCACTCAATTTGAGTGGTTGTCAGTTTGTCACCTGGTTTCTCTTTTAGTTGTTGTCAGTTTGTCAGCTTGTTACTCTAAGTAAGATGGTTTCTATTTTTAGTGGTTGTCGGTTTGTTAGCTTGTCACTCTTAGTAAGAAATAGAGATAATGAAAGTAATATTTGTAGTTGTCTCAACCTTTTTCGTTTCTGAATTGAGTTGCATATTTGAAGTAATCAACATCATTGCTAGAACAGACAGGTGTTAGAACTTACAACTCGCCTGTATTTGTAAATTTGAGTCACAACTGGTCAAAAGAGCTACATACTTTTTTTGTGCTTTGCAAATGATGGTCATGATTTACACGGTTTATAAGGCTTAATTTATTTGGATTCTCCTCATATAATGAATCCAAACTTTTTATTTGGAAATTATTAAAACCATTTCTTGTGCTTAGGTAAATGCAAGTTTTATTTGGGAACCTGCCACACCAAAGTGGCAGTCAATGCTGATATCTGAATAACTCGTGAAATCGTTGATTTAATTCGCTTTAAAGAATTACGACTCTGTACTGGTGGAACAAAGAGATTACTAAATCATAGCATTTTGGCATTTATTTACAGTGATATATAAATTTTACATGACTACTTTTGAAGTTCCAAGCATTACAAAGACAATGTAACACTCGTGACATTTTGGCACTACACTAAGGGAGGGTAATGGTAGCGGGTTTAGTTTTCATCGCTAAGAATTCAAATAGATCAAAATCTCAATTGGTTGCTTCTTCTTCATGTTCAACATTTTGAAATGATATCAAGTCTGATTTGTAGGTTTTTCCCATGCTAGGTTACTTCTTTGGATATTTACATTATTCTATGAGGTTCTAATTATTAGTTCTTTCCCAGGTACTCCCCTATGATGTACTGATGGAGGAGTTAGACATTACGAATGTGCGTGAACTTGAAGATTTCCTAATCAATGAGTGCTTGTATGTGGTATGTATTCTGTGTTCATAAAACTTACTACAGATAAGATATAAATCTAATTTTTTTTGACAAGTAGATAACCACATGAATGCATGATATTATGAGATATACTCTAATAACAGCAGAAGTAAAATTCTTTGTTGGAGTTTGGATGCAGTATTGGTTCATTTGTTAGGAATTTTCCTAGACCTCTGATTTTCTGGAGAAGGTTTTCACTCATTTTGCTTAGGAGATACTGTTTTGATGAATTTTACATAGCATTTGTTTTGCTATAATTTTGTATTCTGTAGCTAGGACCTATACATATGTATGCCACTACTTCTGATCATGACTATGGACAATAGAATAGGATAACAGAGCTGTGCTATAACTTCTACATTTTCTTTTGAGTAGGGCATAGTTAGAGGAAAACTGGATCAACTACGAAGATGTTTTGAGGTTTGAATTCACTGTCTATACGCTTCTTAGTCTCTCTATGTAGTCTTTCTGGTGACCTGCTAATGTATATTCTGGCCCTTCATTTGGTAAATTATAAATTCCTTTTTTTGATTTTGCAGGCAGACATTATCAAGCTGGTAGACCACATATTTAATTACAATAAATCTTTTCCGTATGACTGTATGTGAAATTGCATTAAATAGTAATATTATATGATGCAGCAAGGAATATTGTATTCATGCACATTTAAGTAGATTGATTATTAAATTACATGTAGCCATACATATATACACACATACAAGTGATTATCGTAATGTCTTCTTTAGTAGTACCACTCCAATATAGTCCAAACCCAACTCTTGTAACAGTTGCACTTTTTTGCATACTTAAAGAAACTCCTACCTCAATATTCATTCAAATTTTGTTAGTCAGGCAATGTCTAGAAGTGTGTGCTACTTTCTAAGATGAAAGCCCCCTTGCAAAATTAGTGTAGGATATATATTTTAGTTTATGTGAACTGGTGTTTTTTGATATAAGCAAACCCAGTCCTGTTTCATGTTCATGTTTAGCTCTTGCTTCCTAGATTTGATGGGTATGCATTAGATTAATTGGGCCCCTTAATTAATTTATTCTTTTTAATTTTAAAATTTTTATTATATATATATAGGACGGATATAAAGTATACCTCTTAAATAACATACCTTTATCAAAACGACGTCGTTTTAAAGATTTTTTTTAAAAAAAAAATAATCTTCGGCGGCCCCACTTGTTTTCCTTTTATTTACGAAAATGCCGTCAAAAAATCTTCAAAACGTCGTCGTTTTGATAAAGGCATTCTATTGAACCGTCCTATATATATATATATATATATATATATATATATATATATATAGATTGGATCAAGAACATACCCTCTTAAACAACATACCTAACATACCCCCTTTAGCGACGGACCCGGCGACGGTTTGGTCCGTCGCCATAGGTTCGTCCGTCGCTAAATGTGTTAGAGACGGACAACAAAATCCGTCTCTAAAACATTTAGAGACGGACGAACCTATGGCGACGGACCAAACCGTCGCCGGGTCCGTCGCTAAAGGGGGTATGTTAGGTATGTTGTTTAAGAGGGTATGTTCCGGAACGGCTCTCTCTCTCTCTCTCTCTCTCTCTCTCTCTATATATATATATATATATATATATATATATATATATATATATTTATTTATCAAGAAGTGACGTTACTATAAAAGCGTCTTGTATTACTTTTATAAATAAAAAAAAACATTATTTTTCTGTGTCTGGCCAAGGGATATGGGGATTTGACAGTATACCATTCTTACCCAGATTCCGGATTTGAAATGTTGCCGAAGATCATAGATACTAGCTCATGCATATGTTGCTCATAATTGTTCCCGTCTTTCTTCTCATAAAAGCTTTTATAAACTACCATGATCAGTCCTGTACATTGCTAGGAAGCCTACAATTAATGTGATTTTACAACAAAATTCTGGTAGAAAACACAGTTTGACAACTGTTCAAGCCATGTAAAGTGTACACTTTGTTTTAGTGATTTTTGTTATTGGCAATTTCATTCAACTTCTAGCTATAAAAGTGCCTTAACAGACCTCTGATAGTATGTTCCAGCTGATTGATAAATCACAACTGGGGCATACTAATAAATCTAGGTTCGCGGTCTCTGCAAAAAGATCAAATCAAAGATACGCAACACTACTTGAAGAAGAAAATGAATTTACTTTTTCCAGTGTTCTAAAATCCCCATGTAGGCGCTAGGCTGGTCCTCGATTGCCATGATTGTCTTGGCGACTAGGCCCTCAATCTAGGTTTAATCGGTCCTCTACCGCATCAATTTAATGAAGGCTTTGAAGCTCTGCAATTTTTGAAATGAATTTTTAAACTTTATGATATTGTTTTGGGGGGTAATTTTTCATACAAAGTTTAGAATATGTACATATACTCTATATTTTATGTAGTATATGCGAGTATATGCTTTATATAGTATATAATATAACAATCTAAAGATACGTAAATGAGACTTCCTAAGAAAACTCCTGCTTAGGCGCTAGTGCCCCATCCGCCACATAGGTTCTCCTACTGATTTTTAGAACACTGACTTTCTCTGTGCATTTTCACTTTATTCTATTTGAATCCAACAACGTATGTTTATGTTCGTCTGAACAAAAACACAGGTTGACTACATCAGACAATCTTCTGATTTCAATCCAAGAGAAGATAAAATGGGCTGATACAATGAGTGAGTTGGACAAGAAACACAGGAAGGAGGTTGAAGAAAGGATGGATGAAGTAAAGAAGTCTGTTTCCCTCAAGGTTAGTACAATGTAATTATCTCTTATATTCATAGTTGTTAGAATCTTATGATACGTGATGCGTGTCTTACGATAAGATCCGATACGGAGACAATTCGATATGTATCGCATGCTGAATTTAAAAAGATATCGTATCTTACGATTCAATTACAATTCAATTATGATTCGATCTGATTCTTACGATACAATACACAATACTTTTTAAAAACAACCAATTTGAAAAAGTTTTCATGTGGATCCAAAACACTAAAAATAAAACTTTTAAGCCTTTTAATATTTCAATTGAAGAGGTTTTCTAGCACAAACATATTTTATATTGCTTGATGAGTCTTTAATCACTTTTTAGAATATTATATCTGATTGAAAATGTCGCTCTATTTTTTCTATGTCACTTTCTATAAGCAGATATATAAATCTATATTTGTTAATTTGAATTGTTCTCTTTTGTCTTATAGATTAAAGGTGAATCTGAATTTTCGTTTTTTCTTGTTACTCTATAAAGATTACTGAAATAATATCTAATAAATCAATTTATAGTATTTTGGCTACTGTTTAACTTTAAAATTTATTTTTAGTTTATAATAATATTTACTTGATTAATTTTATATATAGTTTAGTTTGTGTTTTATATGTTTAAGTATATATTACTATATTTTTATTTTGTTTCCGTATCTTACGATATGATTCACGATACGATATACGATACAGGACTTTTCGATATACGATACGATTCACAATTTGACAATTATGCTTACATCACTGTATGTATTTGCCTTTTGGCCCTTTTCTCTATACGATAATTTAAGTTAGTTTATATGTACGATTTACATTTTTCATATGACTGTTTAAACGTTTTACGGGGATGAAATTGTTACACATATTTTGTATCGCATTCTGAGGTTCTTCTGTTACCTTAGTTGGACTGACAACGAAAGGGTGACAAGCCCCAACCCAATTGGCGATACAGCTGTTTGAAATGATGAAACTGTGTCAATATAGGTGTAGTAGTATGAGGCTGAACTAAAATACTGTGTAGGAAATCTTAATCTTATCATATGCTAAAACTTGATTTGTTTGGTCTCTCACATATTAGGAAATGTAGGCTCCCTTGGTAAGATGAGATAAACCTTTCTTGGATGAATTAACTTAAGTTGAAGCAAGCATTACTGTAAAATATGAATAATAATAGAATGCCTAGTGCTTGCATGGCTCCTCCCTTTCAATTTCCATTTTTGAGTCCTGTACATTGAGTTCAGTTGCTGATTTGATATCCATGTACGTAATATTTGAATCTCATCACTTGTTTATATTTCTCAGGTTGGGCCCTAGTTAACTGTTTATCTGAGCAGAGTTTTGAGTGGTGAGGTTGGCTTGGTAGTTGGGCTGAATAGACAGATTGATCGAAAAAATCTTGACTATACTTAACAATAAAACACCCTGAAAAGACGAAGATTTTTTGTTGCCGTCGGAAAAAGAAGTCCCACTCCCTTCCCGTGGATTATTTACATTCAAGTAGTAGAGAATATATTTCATAGTTATTTCATGAGAACATAAATATAAAAACTGAACGTCTTTGAAGTACATGGAATATGTTTGTCGATGTGTCTTACTCACGTTATGGCAGAAGTTACTACCTGTGAGCAGGCCGACTTTGATTTCCGAGGACACGAGGAAACTTTCGCTGAATCTGGTGGAGTGATGGACTATGATGAAGACCGGAGTCGACCAAAGAGGTAAGCGACTCATTCCTTTTTAACATCGTGATTGCTTTGATTCAGGATATTGTGGCTTATTTTATATCTTTGAAGGAAGGCTAATATGTTAAACATACGATTTCTGGATATATATTCTGGCGTATTTTACATATTTCAAGAAAGTATTTTATATATTTCAAGAAAGGCGTTCATGTTAAACATAAATAGTCTCAACTTTTTACTCTAGACCCATCTATATTTAGTGCAGGTATTTGATGTTTGATGATTAGTAACTTGGAAATATTTGCAGGAGGCGGCATCCATTAGCATGAAACGATAGAGTGATCACGAGGTCCAATACTATTAGCCAGGTTTTTGCTCATGGCTTTCCAACAACCCATTGCTGCTTTTAAGACAGTTTCACCTCTTGAAATTAGAGCTGTTCGATGACATTGGCATTCAAATATTTGTGGCGTTAGCTTTAAGTGAACTCCATTCTTATGCCCAAGAGAGAATCATATATAGAGGGATGAGGCAAAATGTTTTTATGGAGATACATACAAGATGTTATTTCAGTTTGATTATGGATATTACTGCAACTGATGTTTCAATTTATTTTAAGCTTGCCATTAAGATCTTGGTTGGCGTGCTATTGTTATATACTCCGTTTTAATTCTCGTTTCAAAATTAGAGATACATTTTTAATTTTAGACCAGCATGCAATGCAAAATTTTGTAATATATGTGCGGGCAGGAAATTTTGGAAAAAAGGAAAATTTGTCTTGTGCGAGAAGTCAAGAACGATAATTGTAGGTTTTGAGTTTTGACATCCAAAACACCTGGGACAAGAGAACGGCTATATTTTCTCAAACTCATAATTATTATCTTAACAAGTCTCTTTCGCACAGGTTCCTCTGCAGTAAAATTCTCAAGTCCGAAGCCCTTTCCTTCTTTCTTTTATTTATTTTTATTTTTAATTTAATGGCCTCCTCACTTTGAGGATATTAATAATAGAGGTATAAATGAATTACATGACTTCAAGAAATTTTCAATTATATAGCACAATTGTAACTTTTGATAATGTCGTCTTGATCCATTTAAATCTTAAATACAAATTTAGTGTTCGGATATATTATTATCAAATAAGTAAATAATACTGTAAATGCATTGTAGGAATACCATTACTGAAAAATAAAAATGACAATTTGTGACACGATATCATAATGTGATACAAATGATGAAAATATTAATGTGGATCGGAGTAAGTTATTTTGTAACATAAACGGCTCTGATGGGACTAAAGTCTTATAATAAGAACATTGATAACAGAATCCAAAGAACAAGGAGGGATTTATGTCACCACAAATCAAAGACTAAAGCAAGTGTTGGGCATGAGAGTCTTTGGGCATTGCTTGTGCCGAGTGAAGTAAACTCTAACGAGTGAGAGAAGTATACGTAACGAGACATTAGAGCAACGGAAACTCGTTATAAATAGGTTGACAAATTTAACACGATTATATTTATTTTATTAAAATTATGAAGGGATTAAGCATGAGATTGAAGGGATTTATGTCACCACAAAATAGAGACTAAAACAAGTGTTGGATTCAATACTGTGTTAAAGATTACATATTTGACTTGTTAATTGTACTCCTACATGAGAGTTTTTGGACATTGCTTGTGCCGAGTGAAGTAAAGATTGGCTACCTAGCAAGAAAATTAAAGCGCTAATGAGCAAGTGAAATATACATAACGAGACATTAGAGCAACGGATACGTTATAAACAAGTCGACACATTTAACACAATTATATTTATTTTATTAAAATTATGACATGACATGATGATTTGTTTTATATAAACAAAGTTATGACAGTTTGCAAGTATTATGTATGCTAGTTAAATATATTTTATGAAGTTAAACAAATCATGTTATTATATATTTAATAAATAAGAAGTATTATATTATTCGAAAAACTCAATTTGCGTATTAAATGATTTAAAAAAATTAATTAAATTAATCATATTAGTTTTGATTTTTTAAAGCTATGCACTATGAAAAGCATCCACGTAGTGCACGGAAATAAACATAAATATATAGCATAAAGTTGGCTGCACGCGAAAATTACTAAACATGCAGTAATTCTGTCTTTCATTAACATGCAAAAGGACAAGTTGAGAATCATATGGAACTTACTATTCCTAATTCACCTATATATGGACAAATTGCAAACAACATATATATATGATCAACTTCCATGGTCAATAATTCATTATTTAACAGTACTTTATTCTTTATACAGTCTTTATACTCTTTTACTTTATGCAACATGTGCCGTCCATGTCTCCTTTATTTGTTTCTTCATTTAAATTGATGCAAAAATGTAACATTTAGAGATTTAGATTATAAAGCGATATTAAGTTCAGAATATGTCATTATTTATATTTTAGGTAATTGACTATTGTTATGTCAATGCTACTTTATTTTTAGCAAATATTAATTAGGAAAATATTTGAAAAAATATATTTTTTTATTTAAAAATTATCGCTTTAAAATTATATTTAATTTTGGAATGGAGGAGTATACTTCAAGTTCTAAGATTTGATATTATGCATGTCTCTAATTAATTAAGAGCTTAGACCAGATTTGCATGGTAAATTTATTTGCATGCTGGCAATGTTAGCATGGTAAATTTATTTGCATGCTGGCAATGTTAACATGGTAAATTTGGAATTGAGAAACGCGGTTGTCCACGCCATCCTGTAGATATTAACCCCCCCCCCCCCCCCCCCCCCCCCCCCCCCCCCCCCACCCCCCCCATGAGTGTAGTAGTATCTAGATGCTTTGACTTCACTCACGGAATTCACAAATGCTAGGAAGGCTACGAAGTTGGATCAAATTATTACTCGATTAGGTTGGAGTAAACCTCATGATGATTTTTTTCAAAGTAAATTGTGATGATACGGTGGGGTCTGAAGTGGATAAAGGTCTGTGTTTTTTTTTTTTTTTGGCTAGTGAGTAACGTGATTAATGGGGTCTGGTAGGATAAAATTCGGGATAATTTCAGTAAATGCATCGAGGTGTTCTGATACCTATACTAGGAAGAGAATTGACGTATACAGGACACTACTATATATGTTTGGAACATAATTTGACTCAAAAGGTTAATTTATGAAGTCTTAATTAAGACCATTTATATATATCAATTATTCATCTTTTAATTATTTTTTAATATGAGACTTTAATTCACTTATAATATTATGACATTTTCGGGTTTTAATTTTTCAGTTTATTCACTGAAGGAAGTCCCTACTTGTATTTCTCCTTTATTGGACCCAATTTTCGGTGATTAAGAAATTTTCTGCTCTGAGCATTTGATCAAAAAAAATAATTAAGAGCTTATACACAAATTGTATATAAGCTCTTTATTATTATTATTATTATTCTTATTATTTTTTAGTAAAATCAATAACATGCATGTATTTTTGTGAAAAGAAATGTTGCAAAAATACATGCATGATTTGAAGGCTTAGATAGTGTTTAATTATATTTGAATGTATCTTAACATCTCATCTCTTAATTGCTAAAAGACATGAAGTTGTTTGGTAATTTTTTTTTTTTCTATGAATGCCTCTAAATGGTTAAGATAAAAATTTAAATCTAAAGAATTTAGACTAGCATATGAACGAACTTGTTAATTTTTGGACAAAAAACCCTCTTCAACTCCATCATCATCATCAATATTACCCATCACCATTACCACGGCACCGTCGCCCCACCATAACCAGACCACCACCACGACACCATCACCCATCACTATTAATCACCATCATCATGAACTCCCCATCATCATCATAAATCTTTAATCCGAATGAATTTGGTACTACCCATCACCGCTACCATCACTTTCAAGTTGCAACGACATCCAACTGCGGAGATGAGAGGATATATGTGGTGGGCGGAGGATCTAAAAATAGTAACGTTGAATAACAAATCAGATCAATAATTCTATCATGAATAAATTTAAAAATAAAAATAAAAATAAAATCAACCTTGAGTTTTTTTCCTTTTCGTTTCTACTGTTGGGAAAAGAGAGAGAAATTGGCCCGGGGGGGGGGGGGGGGGGGGTGGAATGGCCCAACAGGCGAGAGAATATTGGGGCCGGAATGGTTTCTAATATAAAATGTTTTCTAGAATCTATTTCATATATATATATATATATATTAAAGTTTATATAAATTCATTTAAGTATAAAATTTTAAAATATTATAAATACGTATTTAAAATACTATTCATTTTTCTAATTATCAAATTTTATTTAAATTGTTTAGAGGGTTAAAATGATAAAATAATTTTATTCAGATATTTAAAAAAAATTAATTATCAAATAATATTTTTTCTTTAAATATAATTTTAAACGGATGTTTTATATTAAATACTCTATATTATTCATATATCTAAATTATTTAAATCTTAATATTCAATTTTATAAAACACAATCTTATAACTGTCACAAAAAAAGGGGACAAAATACATGCATGTTATGCAAATATAAATGAGCAGAAATTAAAAGAGAGGTGGTATTTTCATCATTAGAGAGCAGTCCACTTTTTCATGTTTTGGGTCCGTCTGCACGTGGTTGCTGCAACCAACAGAGCAACCTCACTTGCATGTGTATGAACTCCTGACCAGAACTGATCATTACCAACCAGTCTTGTTCTTGATCACCGAGGGAGATTGATTATAGTATTTAATAAGACATTTAGAGTTGTTAAAGTTATTTCTAAAATAAAAAAAAGATCAAATTAATTTTTTAATCTATATAGTATACTTGTAATGATTAAAAAAAATAAAAATTGACCCGCAATTGGCTTGACTCAACCCAACTTGAGTTATAAATCTCTTATTTTTAGCAATATTCTTTTTAAATCATTTTGACCTGATCCGAATTTGACCAAACTCACTTATGACTTAACCTGTTTAGATTTGCTCGGCCCGTTTGTCATCTCTATACACAATTTCACTTTCTAATATTGTACTTTATACTTGAAGTATTTTCTTATTTCAAAAGTCAAGGTGGGCAATGCCCAATGGGTGCTCTGCTATTGATTGTCGTTTATTTGTTTTATATATTGCTAGGAGATGCATGCATGGTACGAAGTTTGCTAGCAGTGTTTTTGGGTAAAATAGGTTTTTAAGATTCTTCAGTAAAAGTTAAAACATGTAGAACCAACTTATTAGTTACAAAAAATCTTACAGTTAAATCTGCAAATGGTCCTCTCTTCTGGTAGCGTGCAGTTCTTATGCAAGTTCTCATTTTTAATTTTTAATTTTTAATTTTTTTATCAGCAAAATAAAATTCATTAAAATTAAGAAATTTACATGTGAATGTCAAATCCAAAGGATATGGATATGGACTTCTTATGCAAGTTCTGCAACCTCTGATCATAAGGCTAGCAATTAACCACACAAAAAAAATAATACCAATAAAAATTTAATAGAAAGAAAAAAGCAATTAACTTAAAGACTAGTTTGTGTAATATATATACTTCCCCCATTCTTAATTTAGATACATTTTTAAAACAATAATTTTTTAGAAAAATATTATATATATTTTAAAATATATTTTTAATATTAATTAAGAATTTAACTGTGGATCTTAATAATCCGATGTTATATTAAATAAATAGTAAAAGATGATGATAAAGTAAGAATCATACCATTTTATTATTATAAAATAAAGAGTAAATGAGATTTGAACACAAAATCATGCACCCCCATATAATTATATAAAGGATGTACAGTTGGAAGATTTAAACCTTGACCAATGACCATCCACTTATATACAGGACGTGCTGGTTAGAAATATTTAAATTAAGATCAAGAGCTGGCTCTTCCTTGTAGTCTTGGTCACTACACCAAAGCATCAATAGTTTGGTTAGGGGTTCAAGTCAAGGGCTTGTACCAATAATAAAAAATTAAGATCAAGACACTGATACCGTATAAAAACAATTAAGTAATGACAATTAATTTTATAGAAAAAAAAGTTTAACGTGTGATGTGATGAGACTAATAAAGTCCAACCATCACAAAGACATATTGCAGATGCACATGGACACAGACCCAAGACAAGACTCAAAATATTCAGAACACTCGGCATATTCATAACCTAATGCTCACTATAACAGTTCAGCTAATTATTAAAATAATTTTAATTAAAAATAAATATAAATGTATAATATTTAAATATTATATTTATTTTAATTATTAAAAAATAAAATAAAATATTTTATTTTATTTTTTAATAATTAAAATAAATATAATATTTAATTTAATTTTTAAATATCATATATGTAGACTTGTACCTAATTAAATGTCTGAAATATACTTGGGCAGCTAGTCACAATGGAGGTGACTTATAAATGAAGTGGAGCTAAGCAAACGCGATGGATAAAAGAAATGACACTTGGCAGTTTATCTTGGAATTCAGGGAATTAAGTATTAACACACATTGTACTGTAACCAATACTTGTAGTATATAGAATGCATGTATAATTAGTTATAATGGTGCATAAATGACCTGTAATATGCGATTTGGTCTTGATTAGGTCTGAATTTAGTTTGGTTAAAGTCCGATCTAATTAGGACTTAATCTGACTCGGCCCAACCTGAAGACTATGAACAAGTCATATTTTTTTGACTTAGATCCGGCCTGCTCTGGCATGCCAACAAATTCGATTCGACCTGGCTTGAGGCCCGACTTGGTCTGAGACCCAGCCTGCTTCACCCAAAGTCAGGCTCAGCCTGTCAATTTTCTTTATTTGCTACTTCAATTCTCCCACTGCAGATAAAAACTTCCTCTTTGTGACAGTTCATTTAATAAACCAAATAAAATTGGCGTCTTTTAATATGTTCATTCATGCATGTTTGTTTATACACGAATAAATAAATCCATGAAAACAAATTGGGTAGTGTAATATATAAAGATTTTTCTTGTCTAGCTAGCAACCTATATTTTTTGCAGACTTTTCATTGCATTTTCATTTTAATAAATACTTAGTTTAAAAATTAGAAAGTCATTTATAAAATAATAATAATAATAATAAAAAAGATAGTTTTCATAAGAAATTAATTTTTTTTTATTAATGATAGTATAAAATAATACAATATCTTTAAAATTGTATAATATTTTAATTTATTATTGTAATTTGTAAGTTGTAATACATTATTTTTAATTAATACATCAATTAAGTTCAAAATTTTAATTGATATTTTTATAATATTTAAAATTATTAAAAAAAAAATTGAATGGATCGAATCGGACTGGTTTGACCTGCAGACCCCTTTTTCAAGCGCCAAGCTTGGCCTGGTCTGGCTTGTAGACCGAAAGTTAAAGGCCTGGCTTGGTCACTGGTCAAGGCCTGACAGACCCAAGTCAGGCCAGGCCGATCTGTTGTGCATAACTAGTTAGATACCTGTATAAATATTAGATATAGTTAGTTAGCTTAGAACTGAAGCAGAATATATACAATTCTCTTTGTGTTCACATTGTAAGTTTTCTGGAGTTCTTCATTAATAGAAGATAATACAATTTTCTTGGCTTCTCCATTAATAGAAGATAAATACAATTTTCTTAGCTAATTGTATAAATCTGTTAATTCTTTGCACTTTAGCCCATTGATTTTTATGAACTTAACATGATGCACGGGAAGGAGAATTCATTACATTGCTTTCTTCAAAAGATTACATAGTATAGAAGTTCATATTTGTAGATAATACATGCATGAGATATTGGTAATTTAATAAATCACTAACTAATGATCTTTATCACTCTTATTTGATATAATATTATTTAATTTTATCTCTAAGTAATTATCCTTATCACGGATATTAATACTTTGTAATGAAGTATTTAGTTCTAGCCGTCTGGCCTGTGAGTATATCTATGTTGTATGAATAAGTATATATGTATAAAAATTAAACACAAAATTAAATATAATATTGACTCTATAATTATTAAAAGTATATACATGATACAAATTTTAATATAAATACATAGTACATTTTAATGATTAAAATTAATGTAGTATTTGATTTTATATTTAATTTTTGGATACCTAAACTTATCCCTATTGCATAGTTTACCCTAGTCTCTAGGGGTGTCCATTTTTTTTTGGTTTTTTCGATTCTTTAGTTAATCGGACTGGTTTTGGTTCAATATTTTGAGGTTCGATATGTACCGATTTTCTTATTTTATTATTATTAATAATAAATAATTAATAATAATAATAATGATAATAATAAAAAATAATAATAATTTTAGTTAAAATCGAAACCGAACCGATCTACCGGTATACCGAATCAATTTTTCCAGTATGAGAATTTGAATACTTTCGATACCGATCCAATTTAATTCAGTTCAGACCGAATGAACACTCCTTTACTCAACAAATATATACATGTCCGTTGAGGAGTTGAGGTTCAAATGTTCAATAATTTCTACATGCTGAAGCAAAAAAAAATAATAATAAAATAATAATAATAAAATAAAAATTGACGACCATAAAAAATTAAATAAACAAACAACTTTAGCACTATTAAATCGCGGGCCATTATAATATTCAATTATTAAATTAATCTTCATTTACTACAAGAAGAATATTAAATTAATCTTGAACAACAAAAGATACCCAGTAAAGGAGGAATATCATTATTGAACACGTACCACACGTGATTAAAAGCAATTCTTTATTGCATGCATGGCTAAAGAAACTTAAAAGATTCCAAGGAAATAATACAAAGAATTAAAGTTAATAAACGCGGTGACAATGCATTAAACAAATAGTTACATCTCACCTGAGAGTAAGGTTGTCACATGCTGATGTTTTGCCATCTCCCTATATATAGAGACAAGAAAACGCAACCTTTTTCATTCATACTCAACCCAATCACTAGCAAAAAAAAAAAAAAGCACAAACCCACAAAATGTACTCCCAAAATTTATCAGATTCAGATCTTGCAGTTCTCGAATCAATACGACAGCATCTTCTTGAAGACCCTGACGTTTCAAATTTTTCTCCAACTACAAGTTCTTGTAATATTGATCCCATTTATGGGTGCGATAGGAGCTTTACCGATCTCTTTTGGGCTGAAAATATCACCCAAGTGCCATTGTTTGATGTAGATTACACGTCGGAGAGGATTGGAAGTTTGGAGTATGAGGAAATAAAGGAGGTAGTGCAGGCGCGTGGATGTCAAGCGCCACCTGAGTGGAAGAGGTATAGAGGTGTGAGGCGGCGTCCGTGGGGGAAGTTTGCGGCAGAAATAAGGAACCCGGCTAAGAAAGGCGCAAGAATATGGCTCGGGACGTACGATACGCCTGAGGGTGCAGCATTGGCTTATGATAGAGCTGCCTTTAAGCTACATGGCTCCCGGGCTAAGGTTAATTTTCCAAACTTGATTGGCTCCGAGATATTGGAGCCGGTTAGTGTCACGGTGAAACGGCGACCACCGGAGTTTTCCTTGTCATCCTCATTATCTTCGTTTTCATCTTCAACATCATCGGAAAATGGCTTATCAAAAAGGAGGAGAAAAGGTGTAGTTATTAATGATAGTCCAACGGGCGTTTTTCAAGAAATGTTCTCATTATCAACGCTATAAACCGCGCAAGACATGAGTTAATATGAAAAATATGATTTAAAATTATAGTGCGTAATATGTGATATTATTGAGTATAAATAGTATAATATAGATAGTAATAATAGATTAAGCATGAAATTGAAGAGTTGTATATATATCAAATATATTATATATATTTTTAATACATGTGTGTACATTCTTGTAATAATATAACAAAGAGAATTCAAAAAATTGAGAATAATTATGAATATGACATGTATCAATTGAAATGATGAATTCATGACCAATTCGATATTAATTTGGTGACCAACGAAATTGACTCAATTAATTTAAATTAAATCTATAATTGTTTTATTATATATAGTAATAGATATGAGGAACAATTAACTACTATACTCAACTCTTTGTAAAAATGGTTTATTTTTGTTAATTTGGAACCCAAATTCGACAATTTTGTAGGAGGATAAGGGACGAAGGTGAGAGTTTTGACTATTGTAATTGAAGTTCTCCAACTAACATCAGGAGTCGAGCACAATATTGAGATTCCTAATAGTTTTAGGTGATTAATGATAATGGAAATTGAAATTTTATTAGTTGAATTCCTTGTAAAACAAAATTGGATCAATTTAACCTTATTGTGGAACACAAACTGTGAAAAGAGGAATGCATTCATCACCTCCCTATTGCTATAATTTTATATGCTTTTCGTAATTTGCATTTAAATATATTAAATTAATTTTGTGAACTCAATCCTTAGTTCGATCAGAATTATATCTAAACGTCGATTTTTAATTAAAATTTAATTTTATGGAAATGTAAATATATTTTCATTTCCAATTCCACATTTTGGAATTGAGTTTAACGAAGCGTTAGGGAAACAAATGTAGATATCCAAAGCCTGAGGTGTAACAAGAAATTTGAGTGGGAGGCGTCCGAAATTTGCATAATTTTTTTTTAAAACCATTAAAAAGTATTAATACAACATTAAAAAATGAAAATTGAAAAATTCACACGCATTTTTTTATAGTTTCACATGGTGGACTCCATAAAAGTGTCGCTATAGATGTATAACAACAGTTAAATTGTCGCTATACGCACTTTTGTGGGATTCACCGTGTAAAATTATTAAAAAACTGTGTGGAAATATCAATTCCCTAAAAAAATATATAGAATTTAAAGATAGAGCCCAATATTAACTCCAAGTAAATCAATTGTTGAAACATATCAAGCTTATATTATTAAAATTGCATTCTCAATTTCTCATAGCTGATTTCTCTAACTTATTGAAGTCTTTAGGATAAAACTTCTCTACCATGTTGGCAAGATCATCAGTTACTCGATGCAAATCTCTAGTATCCAATGCACTAAAGTTAGCAACTCCACATGCCCACTAAAATTCAAAGAACTCCTCTAGATGGAGGTGGAGCAATAGTGTGCAATGCACAGAAAATTAATGTGATTCATTTAGTATTTAAAATAATAAAATTTATAATTTTTAGGTTTTTAAAGTAATTTACAATCTTTATAATCATATTTTCAAAAGTAAATAAATTCATAATCATAATTAACTTTAAAAAATCTAAAATTTTCTTTTAAAATTGACCATATATTAAGAAAAGAGGAAGTAATACTACAATAAATACAACATTTTCGAGGATTTGGCCAGTATGGTACAATTGGATATTGGATTTTGGTATATATATATATACACACACACACACATACACAAATGGTTTGTTATGAACACTATTACAACAAACTGATTTTACACCGTCCATATGAAGATCTAACGATGCAAAATGAGAGTATTTTTATACATGCCGCTAGTCCTTTTAGCGGCAAAAATATATTTACTAGTGATGCAAGAAATTAAACAATTAGCCCTTAACTGTAGCTAGTCATTTTGGCAGCATGAGCCAGTAGGCATCCGCAGATATCGACGGGCGTCAACAGCTATCGGCAAGTGTCAACAGCTGACGATAGGTCTCGACAGATGATGCCCTAGCTGTTACAAGGAGTAGCGGGGTAATGTTCCACCCTAACTACTACTCCTTGTAGCAGAGTGCAAGTAAATCCCATTTATACCTTTAAGTTGAACAACTTAAAAAGGGGTAAAATCAATTTTTTTCGTGCCACCTTTCTTAATGGTAGAATATATCAAATTTGTATTCTCACATTTCAACTCCATTAGCGCCTCCATTTCCGTAGTAGTTGCAGAATTATAACTTTGGTGACATCCATTGCAAAATTAAACACATTAATTGGTTATTCGTTCATAATTTTGGTAAGTTTTATTAAGTGGCTTCAATGCATTTTGCAAATATGTTTTGGATAGAAAGCCGAGGTCTGCCACCCTTATTTAATTAACACTTTAAAAACATATTTGTAATAGACATGTATTGAAGCCATTGAAGAAGACTCACCAAAATTATGAACGAATAACTAATTAATGTGTTTAATTTTGCAAGGGATGTCACCAAAGCTAGAATTTTGCAACTACTGCGAAAATGGAGGCGTAAATGTGAGGATACAAATTTGATATATTCTACTATTAAGAGGGGTAATGTAAGACCCCGAATTTTATGAAATATAAAAATTAATTTTTCTTCATATATATTTTTCCTGAAACAGTAAGTGGTTAAATTAACGAAATTGAAAGTTAAGGATGTTATGTGTAAATTTTATTTTGTTGGACAATATTCGTTTTGTCGGGGAATATTCGTTTTGTCGGGGAATATTCGGCCGTACGACGGCGCCGAAATAAGTAATTATTGGTGGAGCCCACAACGGAATAATTGTCGGATATAGAAAACGACAGAAGTAACCTTTTTAAATAAAAATAGTCAACGGTGTTAACTGTTAAAATATCGGTGATAAAAGAATAGTAGCCTACGGTAATTTATGGTATTTTATTGTGGCACATGGTATTCTACAGTAGCACACGGTATTGCACAGTGTCTCATATTATTGACACCGTAACTGTTACGCATCATTTCATCAATAATTGTCACTGCATAATATTTTATATTATCAATTCAATTATTGTTGCTACACAGTATTTTGCATTATTGATTCAATAATTGTCATTACACTGTATTTCATATCATCGAGTCAATAATTGTTGGTGCACTGTAGTTTAAAATTATTGAACCTAATAATTGTCACAGTTGCAAATATACTGTAATTTATATTATTAAATTAATAATAATCTGTAACGTGTTTATTACATTATTGTTGTAGCATTATTTCATTTTATATGTTGGACCCACAGGAAAAATAAAAAATTTTATTTTTCAAAAGTTACTATTCACTCCCGGAATTTACTATTCATTCCCGGAAAAGTTACTATTCACTGACGGAAGTTACTGTTCATCTCGAGAAAGTTACTGTTCATCTCGAGAAAGTTACTGTTCATCTGCCGACAAAAGTTACTGTTCATTACTGTTCACTTTTTGAAAATTTTAAAGTTACTGTGCAAAGTTACTGTGCAAGTATTGAAAATTTTTAAAAACGTTTGCGCAGCCTCTGCTGAATTTTTTTTTTAGTTCACCTACCACGCATAGTAACCTCTTTTCTCCTATAAATAGCTTGTTCAGCTGAATAGAAAAATCACACCTAAAACATAAAATTTTTCTATAAGAATTTTATGAGTTTTCTCTGAGAATAGTAAGGCTATTTTGAGTGTTTGAAAGCCAAAAGGAGTGCAGGAATTTTTCAAGTAAGTCTTTTATTAAAGAGTAGTAATTTCATAAATTCCTATATTTCACGGTATTCACAAATCTTCCTTTAGAAGACTCTTCTATTAGAAGATTCATTTTTAAAAGCTTTCTTTGGAAGATTTATTTTGGAATATTATTTTTAAAACTATTTTAAAGTTGGTATTTTATACTACAAAAAAATTATGTTAAATATATATAATTTTGATAGTTCATAATATATGAGTTATCATACACTTTGAAGTTTACATGTTGTAATTACTAATTTTATTATAAATATATAGGTTGATCAATCTCATTTAAATCAATATCCAGTCACGTGTTAAGGTAAGAAATGTCATTTTTTTTACACTCTTGAACTTGCTACGGTAAGGGATATTATTTTCTTTCATACTCCTGAATCGAAACTTATTATGGAACTATTGCTTCTATAATTCCTGAAAATATTATATGATCCATAATAGTTGAACTTCATTATTTCAACTGAACCTTCCTATTTTCTGAATCTTTCTATTGAACTGTAACCGTTATTCTGAACTGAGAATCTTGAATAACATTTTTAAATTTCACTCCACATCATGTTGACAATTTGGACATTATTTGAATCTGCACAAAGTAAACTTCCGATACTTATTGTTTATCCTGTTTCTTCTGTTCATCAATTGTATCACTATTATTTGTACTAATCATCAAGAATCAAGCTGTTGTGAATATCTGTGGCCGGGGGCACAGATGATAGGTTAAAGGCGATATATTAGGTTAAAGGCGATACATCTGTTCGGTGTCTTTTATGGCACGCGGTGAAAGTTCTCTTTGGCCCGTAGTGCATAGATGAACTGTTGTTTGGTATGATTATGACCAAAGGCTGAATCTGGTATAATCATGACCGTTGGTGTTATATTGAAAGTTCTCTTTGGCCCGTAGTGCATAGATGAACTGTTGTTTGGTATGATTATGACCAAAGGCTGAATCTGGTATAATCATGACCGCTGGTGCTATATTGAATGTTCTCTTTGGCCCGTAATGCATAGATGAACTGTTGATTTGCATGATTATGACCAGGAACTGTGAATTTGTATTATCTTGACTAATGGTATTTCAGATGATAAAAGTTGATGATGTTTTTACGAAAAAGAGAAGCGCGTGGACATTATAGTCTACATTATTCTTCTAATAGATTGCTCATTCCGCCGCTATTATTGATCTGAATATTGTTTAAGAATTTAACTGCAGTTTTTGATATACACCTTGTATTCTGTTGTATTCTATCAAGAACTCACCTGTTGAAGGCTAATGATAATTTATTCGTCATTATCTTAGTCATGATATTTCTTACTGGGCTATTTGAGCTCACCCTTTTGTTCCATTATTTTTCAACAGGATATGAGAACGTAGCTGGGTCTAGCCGGGGAATGGAGTGGGAGTCCGAGGGATATATATTATAGTCTTCACGTGTTGTAAAATAGTGTGGCAATAATAGTGAAGACTTAGTTGTGTATTATTATACACGGTATTGTTGTACGTTGTGCTTTGTTGTAATAATTTTGTTGTAGTCTTTTGACGACTCAAGTTTGGGCTGTGTGGGCCTAGATTTGGGGGCGTCACAGTTGGTATCAGAGCCATATAACGAAGAGCCCCGAGCCTCTCGCTGGTGACTTCCTAGGGAAAGGGGATGCACCGAAGCCAGACTCTCCGTAGGGGACGCCTATAGTACAGGTGGCAAACTGATAGGTACCATTGTGAGGTGCTGTCCCTATGGTGGGATGAGAGTCACAGTTGGCATCAGAGCTTAGGGATATGGTCTTTAATGGAGATCTGGGGTTAAAACTAGGAGGGGAGATACGGATAGAATCAGTCACTAGTGTGTCCCACATAAATTAGATTTTGTTATCTAACGAATCGATTTGAATGTAGGAACAGGAAGTGATGAGTCAGTTTGTTTGAACTAACAATTATTTTGTGACCACAGTTTAGTATGGCATCTGGAAATCAGGAGGATAACTTTGAAATGCCTGGTACGTCAATTTCGGGGACGAAATTTCATAAGGAGGGGAGGTTGTAAGACCCCGAATTTTATGAAATATAAAAATTAATTTTTCTTCATATATATTTTTCCTGAAACAGTAAGTGGTTAAATTAACGAAATTGAAAGTTAAGGATGTTATGTGTAAATTTTATTTTGTTGGACAATATTCGTTTTGTCGGGGAATATTCGTTTTGTCGGAGAATATTCGGCCGTACGACGGCGCCGAAATAACTAATTATTGGTGGAGCCCACAACGGAATAATTGTCGGATATAGAAAACGACAGAAGTAACCTTTTTAAATAAAAATAGTCAACGGCGTTAACTGTTAAAATATCGGTGATAAAAGAATAGTAGCCTACGGTAATTTATGGTATTTTATTGTGGCACATGGTATTCTACAGTAGCACACGGTATTGCACAGTGTCTCATATTATTGACACCGTAGCTGTTACGCATCATTTCATCAATAATTGTCACTGCATAATATTTTATATTATCAATTCAATTATTGTTGCTACACAGTATTTTGCATTATTGATTCAATAATTGTCATTACACTGTATTTCATATCATCGAGTCAATAATTGTTGGTGCACTGTAGTTTAAAATTATTGAACCTAATAATTGTCACAGTTGCAAATATACTGTAATTTATATTATTAAATTAATAATAATCTGTAACGTGTTTATTACATTATTGTTGTAGCATTATTTCATTTTATATGTTGGACCCACAGGAAAAATAAAAAATTTTATTTTTCAAAAGTTACTATTCACTCCCGGAATTTACTATTCATTCCCGGAAAAGTTACTATTCACTGACGGAAGTTACTGTTCATCTCGAGAAAGTTACTGTTCATCTGCCGACAAAAGTTACTGTTCATTACTGTTCACTTTTTGAAAATTTTAAAGTTACTGTGCAAAGTTACTGTGCAAGTATTGAAAATTTTTAAAAACGTTTGCGCAGCCTCTGCTGAATTTTTTTTTTAGTTCACCTACCACGCATAGTAACCTCTTTTCTCCTATAAATAGCTTGTTCAGCTGAATAGAAAAATCACACCTAAAACATAAAATTTTTCTATAAGAATTTTATGAGTTTTCTCTGAGAATAGTAAGGCTATTTTGAGTGTTTGAAAGCCAAAAGGAGTGCAGGAATTTTTCAAGTAAGTCTTTTATTAAAGAGTAGTAATTTCATAAATTCCTATATTTCACGGTATTCACAAATCTTCCTTTAGAAGACTCTTCTATTAGAAGATTCATTTTTAAAAGCTTTCTTTGGAAGATTTATTTTGGAATATTATTTTTAAAACTATTTTAAAGTTGGTATTTTATACTACAAAAATTATGTTAAATATATATAATTTTGATAGTTCATAATATATGAGTTATCATACACTTTGAAGTTTACATGTTGTAATTACTAATTTTATTATAAATATATAGGTTGATCAATCTCATTTAAATCAATATCCAGTCACGTGTTAAGGTAAGAAATGTCATTTTTTTTACACTCTTGAACTTGCTACGGTAAGGGATATTATTTTCTTTCATACTCCTGAATCGAAACTTATTATGGAACTATTGCTTCTATAATTCCTGAAAATATTATATGATCCATAATAGTTGAACTTCATTATTTCAACTGAACCTTCCTATTTTCTGAATCTTTCTATTGAACTGTAACCGTTATTCTGAACTGAGAATCTTGAATAACATTTTTAAATTTCACTCCACATCATGTTGACAATTTGGACATTATTTGAATCTGCACAAAGTAAACTTCCGATACTTATTGTTTATCCTGTTTCTTCTGTTCATCAATTGTATCACTATTATTTGTACTAATCATCAAGAATCAAGCTGTTGTGAATATCTGTGGCCGGGGGCACAGATGATAGGTTAAAGGCGATATATTAGGTTAAAGGCGATACATCTGTTCGGTGTCTTTTATGGCACGCGGTGAAAGTTCTCTTTGGCCCGTAGTGCATAGATGAACTGTTGTTTGGTATGATTATGACCAAAGGCTGAATCTGGTATAATCATGACCGTTGGTGTTATATTGAAAGTTCTCTTTGGCCCGTAGTGCATAGATGAACTGTTGTTTGGTATGATTATGACCAAAGGCTGAATCTGGTATAATCATGACCGCTGGTGCTATATTGAATGTTCTCTTTGGCCCGTAATGCATAGATGAACTGTTGATTTGCATGATTATGACCAGGAACTGTGAATTTGTATTATCTTGACTAATGGTATTTCAGATGATAAAAGTTGATGATGTTTTTACGAAAAAGAGAAGCGCGTGGACATTATAGTCTACATTATTCTTCTAATAGATTGCTCATTCCGCCGCTATTATTGATCTGAACATTGTTTAAGAATTTAACTGCAGTTTTTGATATACACCTTGTATTCTGTTGTATTCTATCAAGAACTCACCTGTTGAAGGCTAATGATAATTTATTCGTCATTATCTTAGTCATGATATTTCTTACTGGGCTATTTGAGCTCACCCTTTTGTTCCATTATTTTTCAACAGGATATGAGAACGTAGCTGGGTCTAGCCGGGGAATGGAGTGGGAGTCCGAGGGATATATATTATAGTCTTCACGTGTTGTAAAATAGTGTGGCAATAATAGTGAAGACTTAGTTGTGTATTATTATACACGGTATTGTTGTACGTTGTGCTTTGTTGTAATAATTTTGTTGTAGTCTTTTGACGACTCAAGTTTGGGCTGTGTGGGCCTAGATTTGGGGGCGTCACAGTTGGTATCAGAGCCATATAACGAAGAGCCCCGAGCCTCTCGCTGGTGACTTCCTAGGGAAAGGGGATGCACCGAAGCCAGACTCTCCGTAGGGGACGCCTATAGTACAGGTGGCAAACTGATAGGTACCATTGTGAGGTGCTGTCCCTATGGTGGGATGAGAGTCACAGTTGGCATCAGAGCTTAGGGATATGGTCTTTAATGGAGATCTGGGGTTAAAACTAGGAGGGGAGATACGGATAGAATCAGTCACTAGTGTGTCCCACCTAAATTAGATTTTGTTATCTAACGAATCGATTTGAATGTAGGAACAGGAAGTGATGAGTCAGTTTGTTTGAACTAACAATTATTTTGTGACCACAGTTTAGTATGGCATCTGGAAATCAGGAGGATAACTTTGAAATGCCTGGTACGTCAATTTCGGGGACGAAATTTCATAAGGAGGGGAGGTTGTAAGACCCCGAATTTTATGAAATATAAAAATTAATTTTTCTTCATATATATTTTTCCTGAAACAGTAAGTGGTTAAATTAACGAAATTGAAAGTTAAGGATGTTATGTGTAAATTTTATTTTGTTGGACAATATTCGTTTTGTCGGGGAATATTCGTTTTGTCGGGGAATATTCGGCCGTACGACGGCGCCGAAATAAGTAATTATTGGTGGAGCCCACAACGGAATAATTGTCGGATATAGAAAACGACAGAAGTAACCTTTTTAAATAAAAATAGTCAACGGTGTTAACTGTTAAAATATCGGTGATAAAAGAATAGTAGCCTACGGTAATTTATGGTATTTTATTGTGGCACATGGTATTCTACAGTAGCACACGGTATTGCACAGTGTCTCATATTATTGACACCGTAACTGTTACGCATCATTTCATCAATAATTGTCACTGCATAATATTTTATATTATCAATTCAATTATTGTTGCTACACAGTATTTTGCATTATTGATTCAATAATTGTCATTACACTGTATTTCATATCATCGAGTCAATAATTGTTGGTGCACTGTAGTTTAAAATTATTGAACCTAATAATTGTCACAGTTGCAAATATACTGTAATTTATATTATTAAATTAATAATAATCTGTAACGTGTTTATTACATTATTGTTGTAGCATTATTTCATTTTATATGTTGGACCCACAGGAAAAATAAAAAATTTTATTTTTCAAAAGTTACTATTCACTCCCGGAATTTACTATTCATTCCCGGAAAAGTTACTATTCACTGACGGAAGTTACTGTTCATCTCGAGAAAGTTACTGTTCATCTGCCGACAAAAGTTACTGTTCATTACTGTTCACTTTTTGAAAATTTTAAAGTTACTGTGCAAAGTTACTGTGCAAGTATTGAAAATTTTTAAAAACGTTTGCGCAGCCTCTGCTGAAATTTTTTTTTAGTTCACCTACCACGCATAGTAACCTCTTTTCTCCTATAAATAGCTTGTTCAGCTGAATAGAAAAATCACACCTAAAACATAAAATTTTTCTATAAGAATTTTATGAGTTTTCTCTGAGAATAGTAAGGCTATTTTGAGTGTTTGAAAGCCAAAAGGAGTGCAGGAATTTTTCAAGTAAGTCTTTTATTAAAGAGTAGTAATTTCATAAATTCCTATATTTCACGGTATTCACAAATCTTCCTTTAGAAGACTCTTCTATTAGAAGATTCATTTTTAAAAGCTTTCTTTGGAAGATTTATTTTGGAATATTATTTTTAAAACTATTTTAAAGTTGGTATTTTATACTACAAAAATTATGTTAAATATATATAATTTTGATAGTTCATAATATATGAGTTATCATACACTTTGAAGTTTACATGTTGTAATTACTAATTTTATTATAAATATATAGGTTGATCAATCTCATTTAAATCAATATCCAGTCACGTGTTAAGGTAAGAAATGTCATTTTTTTTACACTCTTGAACTTGCTACGGTAAGGGATATTATTTTCTTTCATACTCCTGAATCGAAACTTATTATGGAACTATTGCTTCTATAATTCCTGAAAATATTATATGATCCATAATAGTTGAACTTCATTATTTCAACTGAACCTTCCTATTTTCTGAATCTTTCTATTGAACTGTAACCGTTATTCTGAACTGAGAATCTTGAATAACATTTTTAAATTTCACTCCACATCATGTTGACAATTTGGACATTATTTGAATCTGCACAAAGTAAACTTCCGATACTTATTGTTTATCCTGTTTCTTCTGTTCATCAATTGTATCACTATTATTTGTACTAATCATCAAGAATCAAGCTGTTGTGAATATCTGTGGCCGGGGGCACAGATGATAGGTTAAAGGCGATATATTAGGTTAAAGGCGATACATCTGTTCGGTGTCTTTTATGGCACGCGGTGAAAGTTCTCTTTGGCCCGTAGTGCATAGATGAACTGTTGTTTGGTATGATTATGACCAAAGGCTGAATCTGGTATAATCATGACCGTTGGTGTTATATTGAAAGTTCTCTTTGGCCCGTAGTGCATAGATGAACTGTTGTTTGGTATGATTATGACCAAAGGCTGAATCTGGTATAATCATGACCGCTGGTGCTATATTGAATGTTCTCTTTGGCCCGTAATGCATAGATGAACTGTTGATTTGCATGATTATGACCAGGAACTGTGAATTTGTATTATCTTGACTAATGGTATTTCAGATGATAAAAGTTGATGATGTTTTTACGAAAAAGAGAAGCGCGTGGACATTATAGTCTACATTATTCTTCTAATAGATTGCTCATTCCGCCGCTATTATTGATCTGAACATTGTTTAAGAATTTAACTGCAGTTTTTGATATACACCTTGTATTCTGTTGTATTCTATCAAGAACTCACCTGTTGAAGGCTAATGATAATTTATTCGTCATTATCTTAGTCATGATATTTCTTACTGGGCTATTTGAGCTCACCCTTTTGTTCCATTATTTTTCAACAGGATATGAGAACGTAGCTGGGTCTAGCCGGGGAATGGAGTGGGAGTCCGAGGGATATATATTATAGTCTTCACGTGTTGTAAAATAGTGTGGCAATAATAGTGAAGACTTAGTTGTGTATTATTATACACGGTATTGTTGTACGTTGTGCTTTGTTGTAATAATTTTGTTGTAGTCTTTTGACGACTCAAGTTTGGGCTGTGTGGGCCTAGATTTGGGGGCGTCACAGGTAACACGCGAAAAGTCAATTTTACCATTTATTGAGCTGTTCAATTAATGAGTATACATGAGATTTACTTGCACGTCGCTATATACAAGGAGTAACGGTTAGGGTGGAATATCCACTACAAGAAAAAGGTTTAATAGTTACCAGACACATCAGCGACCGCAATATTTGGTTGTTAAAAGTATTCATAGCGACTACATGTTGGTCGCTAATAGTGTTATGTCAGCTTTATTAGCGACCGTATGCGGTCGCTGATGATAGTAAGTTTGATTGTTTTAGCAATTGCATACGGTCGCAGAAAGCGATTGCTGATTCTTCTTAATTTCCATCAGAACCTAAACAATCGGGCAGACGAAGTAAGAAAGAAAAAAAGAAGAAGAGAGAAAAAAATGGAGAAGAAAGAAGAGAAAATGACCACCGGCTAATCGAGACCGCCGTGACGGTCGGACCACCCTACACCGCCCCATTTGCTTGTAGCTCCACAGATTTTTGCTCTTGATACAAGTATGTATACGTATAAAATTGCAGTAATTGTTTTGTTGATATCTTTTATTTTTTGATGAGTTTATTGTTCGGTATTAGGAAAATTAATGTCGGTATTTGACGTGAGCTGCGCTAATAGTAGAATATGTGTTCACCCGAATCATTCATTTGGGATTTGGGACTTAACAGATTAACCATTATCTTCAGTTTTGATTTATCTAGTATATCCTAATTTATTTGTTTGGAATGGGCTTAAGGATTACTATGAAAGTAATTTGAAGGACTTGAAATTAGTTAGTTAACTGTTAATTTTTTCAAGGATTTGTATTTATATTCTATGCATTGTGATTGTATTATGTGTTTTAGATATTAATGTGTATGTATATAGTAATTGCAAGAATGAATTATTGGCATTATTGCAAATTGTATCACACAAGAGAATTAGTGGCTTAGATGAAATGATTGGTTCAATGTGAAATTTTAACATTGAGCAGTTTGATGGTAAACTAAATAGGGTTTGAAAAAATCAAATGTGACACTATTTTCGGGACAGAGGGAGTCTATGATCTTCTCTTTTATCCACATCAAAGGCTTCAAATATATTGGTTATTAATTTATACAAATTGTGACTCCCCCAAATCACTATACTTACTATAGCTAACCTGATGCTCACTATAAATGCTAAATCATTAGGTTTGTAAATGATTTTCTTTATTTATAAATAAAGTTCTCATCTTAATTTCCAAAGATATTTTATTATTTCATACCAAGTCCTTGTAATCGATACAAGGAACTTAATACTCATTCATAATATTTTAACCTTAAGATTTAGATATTCTATAACTTTACATATTCCAAGATTCGCGGCATTAAATCATTAGGACGGTTCTTGGGAATAGAAAATCTCGCGGTGAATGTTTGTATCTTCACCGGTGATAAATGTCTGCATCTTTATCCGTAACAAATATTTGTATCTTTGTCTGGTGCAAAATTCTTTTTCCGTACATAACATACCTTACTAGTGAAAACCCCCACTCGAAACACATTTGGATATAGTGATATCTCTTCATATCAATAATCATACTTATCTGACATTCAAAATAATAATATCAAATTTGTACTTGGGTCTGAAGAACTTAATGATGAATTTGACCAGTTAACATCAAGTAGCCCTGTCTCGGATGCTTAAAGTACTCATAAGTCATTTACCAATCCTCATCCAGATAAATAGATCATTATCAATACCATGTTAAGTTTTTATCAAATTAAAGATATGACAAGAATATGTGATGAAAGTTGATATATATTGATATAGAGTTGGTTACATGGTTTGCTTGTTCATATTATATAAGTCATCAAGACTTTAAAATAAAAAGACAAGCAATTTAATAAAGCATGTAAACTAATCTATGCATTTCTTCTTTCATTTCTTCTTCTTAGAGCCGGAATTCTCAGGCTTGTCTGCAATTTAGGTTTATTTCCAAGGGAGAGCATACAAAAGCTCAACAAGTCTAACACATAGCATATAAGTGAACTCACACCGATATAGATTGTAAGGATTCATGTCACAACAATTGATATTACAAATATTTTAACATACCAAGACTGAGTGATTGTTAGACTTTGAACTATTCTTTGTCTTTCGACTTAGAACCATTTACAGTGGATATAGAAAGGGGATCAACCTAATGACATCCTATGTTATGCATAACATACATTACACTGGACAAATCATTCGTTCATCTCAATTTACTTCACATGTCAGGATCGCCCCAAGATAATTTGGTTTGATAAAATAAAGCATGGTTCGAAATATATCACGAATGAACATTTCATTTTTCAAGTTATACCGAAATAAGAAGCAATAATTCTCATATCAAAGATTTATAACACGTTATTTGTACAAGATGTATAAATTGCATAAAAAGTAAGTAAACAAAGGTTAAGGATAGAAAACTTGTCTTGAAGCAATTTAGGGTTTTCCCAATAAAACGTTAAATGCCTACATAATTGTTTACGCGTACCCGAATGTTAGTTTATCGAATTTTATTTCTTAATAAATGCTTTTATAACTTGTTTAGACTATTTTCACAGGTGGTTTTATTCGAAAAATTTGCTAACTCAAAAACTCATTTTTAAGGCTCTTTTAAAAAGTGGACAACATGTTTGCTGTTAGACCCCGACTTAGTTAAACAGCCATAACTTATTCATTTTAGAACATTTTTGAGTCGTTCAAAATTTCACGCGTTCGTAACTCCTGTATCTACAATTTATATTTAGACTAAAGTCTGAAATTATATACATATTTGCACAGATTTCAGCTTAAAGGTGACTGCACAAAATTGTTTTATTATTTCTTTGATCTAATTGATGAAACATGATGTCCCAAGCATTAATTTGCTAAGATATGATGTTTTAACAATAAATAACACTTAATAACATAAAAATAATAAAGTCATAAACCTTCATATATAATGATTCATGACTCTTACTCAAGAACACACGAAAAACGCGGAGAATGAAAAATCGTACATGGTAACAACTTATGTTCTTGAGCTTTTGGTTTTTATACTTGAAATAATTTGAGTATTATAATTGCTTGCATAAGTGATTATAACATTTATATATGAAATAATTTGGTCATTATAACGGCTTATTTACTTGATTTGAACAGTTTATAACTATTGCTTAAGAACACATGAAGAACTCAGAGAACGAAAATTTATCCATGGCTACGACTTATGTTCATTGAGCTTTAGTTCTAAATTATGAAATAAAAATTGACATAACAACGACTTGCTCAAGCCATAAGGAACACGGAGAACGAAAAATCGTACATGGCTACGACTTATGTTCTTGAGCTTGTCGATAAAAGAAAATTGAACATTATAACTACTTATAAATTGATTAAATTAACTAACTATAAATTGAAAAGAATAAAAACTAGAGATGTACCTTTTTAAATATTAGCTTGCCAATATTTTTGCAAGGCTTCAAATATTAAACTCACAAACTCTCTCAATATAAATTTTGATTATAACTTTAATGCTTAAAATTAGCTTTGGAAAATGATGGAAATTAATGAAGGGAGAGTTCTCTATTTATAGGCAAACAAGGTTTGGTCATTTGCATTTTAGTACCTAGCTTAATTAAATTTTTAATGCCCCTAGATATCTAGGTGAAATCATCACAATTCCCCCCTAGATAGCTTGCCACATCATGGCATTAATGGTAATTCAATTTAATCCATCATCACCAAAAATGACTCACCCTTGCTTAATAAATATCAAGCCTACCAAATGACTAGTAAATGAGGGTATTTTGGTGATTTCCACTTTGGTTTCAAGGTTAGTTTGGTCATTAAATAAACTAGCAACTTGTTTGGTAAATTAGTTTCTTAATTCACCAATTAATTTTTACTTAGATTGGACTTAATTTTAATTAAGTGTATTAGTTTAGTCTTAATTTAGATCAAGCATATTAATCATCATAATTGACTATTACTATTCACAGTTGACTTTTTCGTATTTATACTGTATAATTTTTATATTATTATCGTATTATTTTTGTATTTTATCTGTATATTTTTTGTATTTGTACACGTATTTATGAATAGTACATTTCTAGGGTTTTAGGGTTTGAACCTTAGGGTTCAGCCCTAGTTTAGGTTTTAACCTTAATTTAGGTTTAGGTTATAATGAATTTTCCAATTTTTAGATTTTCTCAAAAATAACTTTTATTTTTCTAATAATTGTTTAAGTTGAATTCTTGAAACGTAGCACAACAATAAACACACAGAAAAATTTCATAACACATTTCAAGTGTAATTCAATATCTATTTATTCATATAAAGTTAGATTACAATATTCTTCGAAATTCGGAACATTACACAAATAATATAATATGATGTAATTTAAAATAAAATAAAATAATTTAATATAATTTAAAATAAATAAAATAATGCAGTGTAATTTAATTTTAAATATCATATGTTATTATATGCAATAATAAAATATAATAAAATTAAAATGAAAGTAAAAAAAAAAAAAAATACAAATAATATAATATGATATAATTAAAAATAAAATAAAATAATTTAAAATAGAATAAAATAAAATAATATAATCTAATTTAATTTTATATATCATATGATATTTAATATAATAAAATTAGAATGAAAGACAAAATAAAAATAAATAAATAATATAATATGATATAAATTAAAAATAAAATAAAATAATATTATTTTAAATAAAATAAAATAATATAATTTAAAATAGAATAAAATAATCTAATCTAATTTAATTTTATATACCATATGATATTTAATACTATAATATAATATAATAAAATTACAATGAAAGACTAAATAAAAATAAATAATATAATATAATATGATATAATTAAAAATAAAATAAAATAATATAATTTAAAATAAAATAATTTAAAATAAAATAAAATAATATAATTTAAAATAAAATAAAATAATATATAGTCAAATTTAATTTTAAATTATACCATATTTTATACAATAATATAATATAACGGACACTAACTCGTTCGAGATTGCCTGACCTCAGATCGTTAGAATGAGGTCTCTATCAATGATATAATTGAAAATATTTGGATCATATTCAGCTTTGATACCCTTTCAAAATTCACTTAATAGGAGTGAATTTTGAATAATCCCCAGTTTGGGACTGTTCTTGAATGTTAGGCTCTCACTTAGGATGGTGTCAACGACTGAAGCAAATGTATCTGTTTGTTCTAAAGAAATTTTAGTTTGTTTATCTTCTATTGTTCTCCGGGTGCATACTTAGACTGTACAAATTATAGTCTATTTCGTGCTTGGAGACCGATGGAAGATGCTGCCGATGGGAGGTGCACCTGAAGGTGATCGACAAGGCAAAAGGCACCTATAAGGGCAACAATATCTCACAGTTGCAGCATATTGCTGCCAATGTACGTATTTTGCAAAGTATTTTTTTATTTTATGTTTACAGTCATTATATACTTTGAGAGCATGTGATTAATATATGTTATGTATGGATTCCGAGTTATATTTGTAGGAGGCTACATCCCAGGGTCAGTCTATCCATTGACTGGATGTGTACGTGGCCACCCGCGATAGTATATCAGAGGCGCTCTATATACGTGTAAATTTTTTTAAGTTGATATCTATTTATAATTTTTAATGTCAGACATTTTTTAGCCTAATTAATTATTTAATTATAACTTATTTAATTTTTAACCTGATGACATGATACTTATAACGCATTAATAGACGAACGCTATCCTGCTGGCACCCTCGACCGCCAATAGATCAAGAATTGTGAGAGAGGGCGTCGGTTGTGAAGAGAATTACGTCAAAGGCCAAGGACAATGACGCCGATCGTCTATTAGTGGCATGAGCAGTTCTGCTACGCAGTTTACTCAGACATCGGGCCACGAGCTGACACCGCATACTGCTACTGATTGTGTCAGAGTTATTTGTTAATATCGTGAGCTTCTTTGTACAGTGGGTGCACAGCTGCAGTCTCTGGAACCTGATGAGTTAGCAGATGAAGTGGCGGTTGCAACACAACACCATGATGGCTCCAAGGTAATCTTAGTACTTACAATGATTTAAATTACTTAATTGATATATATTTCACATTATTTTATTATTTTGTTTTACAGGCCCATTTGGATAAGGATGCGTGAAGACGTTTTTGTATTATTTTCTTCGTTTTCTTCTACGTTTTTATTAGTTTATGCATGAATAAGATGTTTATATTCTGGTCACCTTTGTATATAGACTTTACGTTGGTTTGTTTATATTTCAATTCGAATGTACAAACAAATACAAGTTTTTGGGAAATCCCCAAAACAAGATTTATTTATTTTTTGTATCAGCAACCCCAATTTTTCCCTCACCTTAACGACTGCATAGGGTCGCTAATATATTTTCAGCGACCGATAGTATCAGCGACCGCATGCAGCCACTGATGTGGGTCACTGAAAAACGTGGCACCACTTCAGCCTAAAGCTGAGTCATTTTAGCGATGACGTTGGTCGTTGATAATTAGGCCGTTGATGGCAGTTGCCAGTGTGCAGCCAGCGACCAGATAATCTGCGACCACTAATAGTGATTACGTCGCTGTTCCTTGTAGCGGCTGCCGCTACTCCTTGTAGCATCTAGGGCATCATCTGTTGAGACCTGCCGCCTACTGTCGATAACTATCGATGCTTGTTGATAGCTGTCGATGTTTACCAACAAATGTCGTCAGAAGGACTAGCGGCGGATGGAGGTTAATTATGTAATTTCTTGTACCGCTAGTAAGTATGTTCGTATCACTAGAAAGACTAGCAACAGGTATAAAAATACTCTCATTTTGTATCATTAAATATTTATATGAACGATGTAATATTAGTTTATTAGAATAATATTCACAACAACTATTTATTATAGATCATCCACTATATATATATATATATATATATAACATGCGAAGGAAACATTTTCATTTAAATAATGCATCCTGTAATTGAATATATTTCTAATGCACTCAAAGGGTATCGCTTGAAAATGATACTATCACATGGTGTTATTTTAAATTTATTCCACTCTTCTTCCCATCCGTATAAATATGTGGGATTTATGTAATGAGTAGTATTTATATATTTGCTAATTTAATCATTTGGTATGAAACATTTTTCCAAAGAATGGAGAGTGCCAAAAAAACAAAAATTAAATAAACCAACAACCCATCGGCAGTGTTAAATCGTGGGCCATTATACCTCAATTATTAAATATATCTTCATTCACTTGAAGAAGAATATTAAAATAATCTTGAACGACAAAAGATACCCAATAAACGAGTAATATCATTAATGAACACATACCAGTATACCACACGTGATTAAAAACAATTCTTTATTGCATGCATGGCTAATGAAACTTCAAAGAAATTCCAAGGAATAATACAAAGAATTAAAGTTAATAAACGTGATGATAATGCATTAAACAAATAGTTACATCTCACCTGAGAGTAAGGTTGCCGCTTGTAGACTTGCACATCGGGCCGCCTGGCCTGGTCCGGCCCAGGCTTGACAGGCCTTGACCGTTGATCAGGTCAAGCCAGGCCTAAACATAAAAAAAATTAATCCGGGTCAGGCCGGATTTAAAACGAAAAAAATGAGCCTGCTTTGGCCTGAGGGTCGGATCGGGCCAGGCCTAAAGTTGAATAATGGGCCTTGAGTCCTTGACCGTATGTCCGTATGTTACATATTACTCCACAGTCTACATACATGAAACATATTAACATATATATATATATATATATATATATATATATATATATATATATATATATATTACTTATACATCTATATTACTCAGACTGACACACACACACTGACACACACTAACACACACACTGACGCACACTTACACACACACTAACACACACACACACACTGACGCACACTTACACACACACACACACTGACGCACACTTACACACACACACACACACTGGCACACACGCGTATATAAATATATATAATATACATATTAATTTATTACACCATCTTAATTTATTACACACGTATACGGTATATATGTTATTATGTTATTACACAGGACACACACACACACAAATATATATATATATATATATATTACTCATTCACACAAGTATATATTATTAAAAAAAAAAGATTGTTAAATATTTAAATATTTATTTTATATAAACTTGAAACAAATATTTTTAAATAATTACGATATATACACACACACACACACACACACACACACACTTATAACTTTTAAAATATAATGCGACTCGTCCGTATTAAAAAAAGAAATAAGAATTGATGTATTTATTAAAAATAATGAATTTACAAATTACAATAATGAATAATTATAAATTTATAACTTTAAAATACAACTTAAATAATAATTAATTATTCATTAATTACAAATAAATTCTTCAAAATTTTAAAATATATGTCTTCAAATCTTCAAAATTGAACTTTCACCAATTTCTGCTCCGACATCGAGATCTTCCGAGCCATCTTGATCGTCTATTACGTCTTGTATTCTTCTTTGCGCCGCAAGATAATCTTTATAGCAGATGCATATTTCTAACGATTCCGGACTAAGTCTACTTCTTTTTTCATTTAATACCCTGCCAGATAAAGAAAAACAAGATTCCGAAGCTACGGTACTAGCTTGGATAGTTAGTAAATCACGGGCCATCGCGGCCAAAGTAGGAAACTGTCGTTTATGTTTATTCCAGAAAGCGAGAATATTAAAATTTTCAAATTCTTCTTCGGTCATAAAACTTCTAAAATCGGTACTACAATATAAACCAAGTTCGTTTAAACTACTCGTGTGTGTTGAAGATTTTGGTTTCTTAGATAGTGTTTTTAATAAGTTGGCATATTTAGAAGATGAAGGGGCAGGGGGCGGTGCACGTACAGATGTACAATATATAGATTCATACAATTTATAAAATTCAGTAAATGTAATATTAAATTTTAATTTAAGGTTATCAATATTACTACTACCTATATTTTCTACTATATCTTCTAAAATACTCTCTACACCTTCTAATTTTATAATTGGGTTTAATGCAGCGGCACAAGTAATAACAGTTGGCATGTCTTCAAAGTATTTTTAAAATTTTTCTTCCATTGACAGAATAAGGGCAGACCAAATGTTATTATTTTTAAATTCTTTAAAAATAAATGTTATTTCTAAACATGCATACAAAACATGATGAATTGTAGGATAATAAACAGCAGATAATATTTTTGTATGTTTTTTAAAAACTTTAAGAATCTTTAATAGTTGACCAAGTAAATCCCAGTCTTCGTTTGTTAATTCATGAACCATCAAAGTATTATAAAACTCCATAAGTATATTTTTACGTTTATAGACATCTCTAAATAAATCATATGTACTATTCCACCTTGTGTTATTATCAAATTTCACTCTTTTAAATTTTTCTCCTCTTGCATGACAAAAATGTCTAAAATTTTGAATTTTTCTGTTTGAACCATACACACAGGTAATCATATAACGAATTTTAGATATAGTCATTTCTAAATAATTAAATCCGGATTGAACAATTAAATTTATTATATGACAAATACATCTAACATGAAAAAATGAACCATTTATTATAGGTAACAAATCATTTTTTAACATGGTAACAGCACTAGTGTTATTGCTTGCATTATCTAAACTAATACTCATTATTTTATTTTTAATTTTAAAAGTACGAATAATCTCAATAATTTGACTATATATTGTTTGACCAGTATGAGGTAATTCAAAAAATTCAAATCCTATAATTCTTTTTTGCATAACCATTTCAGAATCTATCCAATGAGCAGTCATACAAATATAGCTAACTCCAGGTTGATGATTAGCAGACCAAATATCACTACTTAAACTAATTTTACCATCAAAATTATCAAAATATTCAATAAGTTCTTTTTTAGCTTTATTATATAATTTAATAGCATCACGTTTAGTAGTCATTCTACTTACTTGTTTATATTTCGATTGCAATCCAGATTGAATGTACTCGGTACAGCGCTGATCCGCAAAAAAATTAAATGGGAGCTCCTTCTCGATCACTAGTTTGGCTTGCAACTCTTGTTCTAATATTTGATCATAACTCCAACTGTGACCGGAACGGTCAATTTGTGCTTGAGAGCTTTCGTCGGTTAGTTTATGTGTAAGACCCCGAATTTTATGAAATACAAAATTTAATTTTTCTTCATATAGATATTTTTTTTTTTAAACAGTAAGTGGTTAAATCGATAAAGTTAAAAGTTAAGGATGTTATGTGCAAATTTTATTTTGTCGGACAATATTCGCTTTGTCGGGGAATATTCGTTTGGTCGGGGAATATTCGTTTGGTCCGACGGCGCCGAAATAACAAATTATTGGTGGACCCCACAACGGAATATTTGTCGGATATAGAAAACGACAGAAATAACCTTTTTAAATAAAAATAGTCAACGGAACTGTTAAAATACCGGTGATAAAAGAATAGTAGCATACGGTAGTTATTGGTATTTTCTGTAGCACTCGGTACTCTACAGTAACACACGGTATTGCATAGTGTCTCATATTTTTGGTCTGATAATTGACACCATAACTGTTACGCATCATTTCATCGATAATTGTCACTGCATAATATTTTATATTATCAATTCAATAATTGTTGTTACACAGTATTTTGCATTATTGATTTAATAATTGTCATTACACTGTATTTTATATCATTGAGTCAATAATTGTTGTTGCACTGTGTTTAAAATTATTGAACCTAATAATTGTCACAGTAACATATGCACAGTAATTCACATTATTGAATCAATAATTGTCATTACACAGTAACGTATGCTTTATTTTACATTATTGTTATCTCTATTATGATGTTATTTAAACAGTTGTATTTCATTAATTTATTGACTTGATATCTAAGAGCTAACTATACTGTATTTATAACAATTAGTCATAATAATTGAATTGATAAAGTTATTTGTTTATAATATAAAGTTAGGTGATTATTAGGTGATATGAAATGAATGGTGTAGATTAAAGTGTGAATTATTGTTGAATAATTGAATTGATTTGTTTATAATATAAAGTTAGGTGATTATTAGGTGATATGAAATGAATGGTGTAGATTAAAGTGTGAATTATTGTTGAATAATTAAATTGATTTGTTTATAATATAAAGTTAGGTGATTATTAGGTGATATGAAATGAATGGTGTAGATTAAAGATAATATAATATTTGAAATGGATGGTGTAGATTAAAAGATGATCTTTAAATGAATGGTTTAGATTAAATGAATGATAAGATTTTTGGCTATAAATAGAAGCCTTAACTTAAGGATTTTTCATAAACTTCCTTACTTGTTCTTTCTTTCTCTCTCTAAATACTTCTTGTGAAAGTTCTCTCTAAGTGTGCTTAAGTCATCTTGAGTATTTGTGAAGATCTATAAGTATACGTGTACTGTTCAAGTTAATCAAACCTGCTACGGTAAGGGATACCATCTTTTTCATCTTCCATTATTCAAACGTACTATGGTAAGGGATTATCATTATATGATTCTCGATAATAATATTGTTTCTTCCTTACTCATAAGACGTGCCTTTTATTTCCATGTATTAAATTGTGGGAATAACCTTACGGAGCGGATTGCCGCCTGTTGGTGAATAACCTTTCGTATTCATTCATTATTAATCTCTGAGAATAACCTTACGGAGCGGATTGCCGCCTGTTTGGTGAATAACTCTTTGTACTCAAATTCTATTAAATTGTGGGAATAACCTTACGGAGCGGATTGCCGCCTGTTGGTGAATAACCCTTTGTATTAATTTCCTTCACCTTTTGTTAATCAAACCTGCTACGGTAAGGGATATTATTTTCTTTCATACTCCTAAATCGAAATTTATTATGGAACTATTGCTTCTATAATTCCTGAAAATATTATATGTTCCATAATAGTTGAACTTCATTATTTCAACTGAACCTTCCTATTTACGTGAACCTTTCTATTGAATTGTAACCGTTATTCTGAACTGTGGATCTTGAATTTCACTCCACATCATGTTGACTATTTGGACATTATTTGAATATGTACAAAGTAAACTTCCGATACTTATTGTTATCCTATTTCTTCTGTTCATCATTTATATCATTCTAATCATCCAAAAATCAAGCTGTTGTGAATATCTGTGGCCGGGGGCACAGATGTGATATATTTGTTGAACAGATGATAGGTTAAAGGCGATATAATAGGTTAAAGGCGATACATCTGTTCGGTGTCTTTTATGGCACGTGGTGAATGTTCTCTTTGGCCCGTAGTGCAAAGATGAACTGTTGTTTGGTATGATTATGACCAAAGGCTGAATCTGGTATAATCATGACCGTTGGTGTTATATTGAATGTCTTTGGCCCGTAGTGCAAAGATGAACTGTTGATCTGCATGATTATGATCAGGAACTGTGAATTTGTATTATCTTGACTAATGATATTTCAGATGATAAAAGTTGATGATGTTTTTCCTAAAAAGAGAACCGAGTGGACATTATAGTCTGCATTATTCTTCTAATAGATTACTCATTCCGCTGCTATTATTGATCTGAACGTTGTTTAAGAATTTAACTGCAGTTTTTGATATAAACCTTGTAGTCTATTGTATTCATTCAAGAACTCAACTGTTGAAGACTAATGATAATTTATTCGTCATTATCTTAGTCATGATATTCTTTACTGGGCTATTTGAGCTCACCCTTTCTTTTGTTCCATTGTTTTTCAACAGGAGATGAAAACATAACAGGGTCTAGCCGGGGAATGGAGTGAGGGTCCGAGGAATAGTTATCATAGTCTTCACGTTTTGTAAAATAGTGTGGCAATAATAGTGAAGACTTAGTTGTGTATTATTATACACTGTATTGTTGTACGTTGTGCTTTGTTGTAATAATTTTGTTGTAGTATTTTGACGACTCAAGTTTGGGCTGTGTGGGCCCAGATTTGGGGGCGTCACATTATGCCTTTGCAAACACGATTGATAGTGTCGTTGTAGTGTGTTATTACCTTTAGTACCAAATAAGGCGTTGCATATTTTGCATTGAGCCTTTTTAACACCATCGGCAACCCACACTTCGGTGAAATGTTCCCAAACCGGCGCTGTACGTTTGTTTTTTTCACCGGTAGGACGTGGAAATAACGGACTCGAACTCGTTCCACTATCAGGCCGAATGCTACTTTGGTCGTATTAAATAAATTGTGGCATTTGTGATCCGGATGCAGTGTTGGAAGAATCCATTATATTATAATAAAATATTATAATAACAATATAATAATAATGGGTATAAAAATATAATAATAAAGGGTATAATAAAAAAATTGTATTAACCAGCTTGAGAGTTATAATATAAAGAAATTGAAATCTTATGGAGAGAAAATAATTAAATCAGTGCTGGAGACAAAAGAATGCTAAAATAATTGATTTTGTAACAATAATTGTGAATATCTATAATACAACACACGACTTTCATTTTATACAACTCAAATATTTTCGTTGAACAATTAACCGTTGAAAATTTTGACCGTTGATTTTTTTTTGCACGTTTGATAACAGTGACTGATGCGGAGGCAGGCGCGGCAGGCTGGCAGGCAGGCGCAGGCGCAGGCGGCAGCCGAGTCATCAAATCCGTCGTCAGCGTCAGCGCAGCAGAGCAGCAGCAGCAGCAGCGTCCCAACGCACGCCACGCGTCCCACTCGGCCGCTCCAGTCAAGCCTCTGCGGCTCTGCGCGTGCCACGCGTCCCGCGTCCTCTCCAGCCTCAGCAGCAGCAGCGTGCCACGCGGCCATCGTCCACTCTGCGCATGCCACGTGTCCATGCGGCCCACTCCAACAGTCCACGCCAGCTGCTTGTTACCGTTGCTTTCTTAATAAATATTAATAGTAGATAAAAAAAGAACAAGCCACGAATGCCGAACGGTCAGTCAGTCACAGAGACACAGACGCGTATATATTATATAATAATATTATATATACTTAATATTTATACAAACACACACTGACCGGACACATATATAAATATATATTGTTAGTGAGCCGCATAGTTGGGGAGAAAATTCAGGCCGCAGGCCAGGGAATGCGGACCAGGCCGCAGGCCAGTCCAGGCCGATTTTATTTGCAAGGCCGGATCGGGCCAGATTTAAGCTGCAAAAATGTGGCCTGTTGCTGTCTGGCAGGCCGGGCCAGGCCAGGTCAGGCTTTGACCAGACCAGGCTTTGACCAGGCCGGATCAAGGCCGGACCCAGGCCGAACCGCGGGCCCCGGGCCAAATGTGCATGTCTAGCCGCTTGACACATGTTGATGTTTTATGTATCTCCCTATATATATAGACAAAAAAAAAACGTACTTTTTCATTCATACTCAACTTAATCACTAGCAAAAAAAACTAGCACAAACCCACAAAATGTACTCCCAAAATTTATCAGATTCAGATCTTGCAGTTCTTGAATCAATACGACAGCATCTTCTTGAAGATCCTGACTTTTCAGATTTTTCTCCAACTACAAGTTCTTGTAATATTGATCCCATTTATGGGTTCGATAGGAGCTTTACCGATCTCTTTTGGGCTGAAAATATCACCCAAGTGCCATTGTTTGATGTAGGTTACACGTCGGAGAGGATTGGAAGTTTGGAGTATGAGGAAATAAAGGAGGTAGTGCAGGCGCGTGGATGTCAATCGCCAACTGAGTGGAAGAGGTATAGAGGTGTGAGGCGGCGTCCGTGGGGGAAGTTTGCGGCAGAAATAAGGAACCCGTCTAAGAAAGGCGCAAGAATATGGCTCGGGACGTATGATACGCCTGAGGGTGCAGCATTGGCTTATGATAGAGTCACTTTTAAACTACGTGGCTCGCGGGCTAAGGTTAATTTTCTAAATTTGATTGGCTCCGAGATATTGGAGCCGGTTAGTGTCACGGCCAAACGGCGGTCACCGGAGCCTTTCTCGTCATCTTCATCATCAACATCATCGGAAAGTGGCTTATCTAATAGGAGGAGAAAAGGTGTAACTTGTAATGATAGTCCAACGGGGGATTGTCATTATTTGTTAGTTTAGATCACAAATTAGAGCAAGTTCGTAGGAAGATGAGGGATGACGTTGAGAGTCTGACTATTGTAATTGAAGTTCTCCGACTTACATTAGAAGGAGCCAATTATTGAGAGTCGTAATATGTTTAGGTAATTAAATGATAATGACACTTGAAATTTTACTATCTAGTTGAATCCTTGTAAAACTAAAGTTGTATTTGTTTAAATCTTAATATCTCTCGATAAATTCACTTTTGAATCAGTAATAGGTAAAAATTATTTATCAAAATTTTGCCTACCTCTTAACGTCTCTTAATCGGTAATATATAAAATTAAGTTTAAATAATTAAGGGGTGTCTCTTAATGAATATTTTTTATAATTTTATTTTATAAAAATACATTCAACAATATTAGCCCCTCATTTTTATTAAATTAAATATTTAAAATTATTAAATAAAATTATACTCTTTAAAATAGTAAAATAGTGTAATTAAATGATCTAATTTATTAAGACATATTAACTATTCAGATATTAATTATTCAGTTTTATCAAATACAACCTAAATTTGATCATTTTAACCTTATTACGGAACACAAATTATGGAAAGGGAAATGGATACAAGAAAAAACGTTTATTGTTGTAAATTTGCATATAAATATATGCAAATTAATTTTAGGAACTCGATGCTATGTTTTAGAACTATATCTAAGCATCGACTTTAATTAAATTTGAATTTTATGACATTATAAATAGGTAATTGATATTTTCATAAGTAAAATTGATATTTTTATAAGACTCTCCTTATATAAATAGTAAGTGAGGTCCACCTCATATAAGTGAGATATTGTGAAAATATCATTCTTCTTTATGAAAATATCAATTCCCTATAAATATACTTTCAATTCCAGTCCCACCACTTGGGATTGAGTTGATGAAGGGTTAAAGAAACAAATGAGGAAAGATATTCTTACTGAAAATTAAGGGTGTAAACGGATATAAATGAATCTGAATACAGTAGTATTCGTATCCGAAAAATCAATTCGCTATCCGTATTCGTATTTAGTATTCGGTATTCGTCAAATTTTAAAAATGCTATCCATATCCAGTTTTCGAAATAATATCCGAATGCGAATAATATTTGTTTCCATTTATTTTATTCGAATAAACAAATTATTCGAATATTCGAGTATCCGAATTCGTTTATCAGTCACATAATATAAAATTCATTCAAATTATTTACAAAAAATAAAGAAAAAAATTGAATAATTACGCATAACCAATCACAATTTAAACTTTAAACCATACATATTAATGAATGAATGTTAATTTTTTTTTTAATAAATACAATAATCAATGCTCTAAAGTACAATTCAAATAAGTTTTCATTTGAAATTCTAAATTCAAAATGAATGCTCTACTTATTAATGTTTTAATAAGTAGATGTTGATTTTATGTGTTAATTTGGAGTAATACTGTAGTGTGTATGAATATTTATAATCTATAATTATAACATTAAAATGATATTTATAACCCTTGTTTAATGATGCATTTTAGATATATTGTAACACTATATATAACTAAAATAAGGGGAAACAAATAATAAGTTTTAAAGTATAGTTAATTAATAAATGAAAGTTAATTTATTTATTTTTAATAAATACAATAATCAATGCTCTAAATTACAATTCAAATAAGTTTTCATTATTTTTGAAATCCTATTTTAAAAATGAATGCTCTACTTATTAAAGTTTAAATGTCTATTAATAAGTTGATGTTCATTTTATGTGTTTGGAGTAATACTGTAGTGTGTATGAATATTTATAATCTATAATTATAATATTTAAATGATATTTATGACATTTATAACACTTGTTAAATAATCCAAAAGTTATATTGTAACTTGTAATACTTGTTAAATGATACATTTTAGATATTTTAACTTTATAATAGTAAAAATCCATTAATTATACTTAAATCAATTTATTTTAGTTTATTAATATTATAATAAAAGTATTATTTTTTACTATTTAGAAGTGAAATGACATATTCGTATGATAGTGAAAACTAATTATTATATAAGGAAAACCATTTAAAGAATATTATATATATATATATATATATATACACACACACACACACACACACACACACAACAAGAAAATGGTCTATCAGCGACCGCTTATTAGCGACTGAATTCCGTCGCTAATGGACATCAGCGACCACATTCGGTCGCTGATATCCGTCGCCTATAGTTTGGTCGCTAACATGCATACCAGCGACGGACAATAGCGACCGAATTTTTAGCAACCGTAAATGGCGACCGACTCAGTCTCTAAGCTGAGTCATCACGCCTAACAACATTCGCCATGTGTAGTGACCGAAAAAACAGCGACCGATATCAGCGACCGATAAGATGATTATCAGGGACCGGATTTTGTGACGAATAACGACCGGGTAGTAGCGACAGGTTATTAGCGACCGAATTCGGTCGCTGATTATTCTTTTTAAAAAAAAAGTTTTTTTTGTTTTTTTCGATTCCCAAAAATTTCTTTACCTGTCAAACACATCCCAACACAGCACAACAAATATATAAACGATCTAATTGAGATCTCCAACCAAATATCAAATTCTAACAAAATCAAATAAATATAAAACCAACATCTAATCAAATCTTAGTACATAAATATATACAATATGATAAAAATCCAACCGTGCATGTGTAACACAATAGAATGAATAAAATAAAAAAGCTAAGAACGATATGTAGCTCGCCAAGTTTCATCGATCTAGCTAACTGCCACGTTTCTGTAACAAAAAAAGAAACACGTTCAAGATAGTATTATTGACTGATTAATTTTGGTGCATTAAGTAATAATATTACCTCGTCTTGCTGTGACGCCCCCAAATCCGGGTTCTTGGAACTCCGGATTCGATGCTCATGATCCACAAATTCGTACCATACATCTACCCATTCATTTGCGGAAAAATAAATATTGCATAGACTTAAATCATTCTTACATTCATCCCAGGTTTCTAACCTTAAATCTCATCATATAATTCATTATTTCTACATCATAGATAAATGAAAGTAAATATAATTAATCTAATCTTGGACTTTGCCTTTGCCTTTATCTTTCTTATTCTCTTCCAAATTCTCGGGCTTAGCTGCATTTGATAATATAAGCAAGGGTGAGCAACAAATTTGCTCAGCAAGTTCAATAAAGATTTATTCTGAACAAAACTAAGCTTCTCAATACCTTCAACAATCGAACAAGAATTGTGAAGTACATAAATAATAGCATTCTCATAACTGACAAATAACTGAGTTAACATGACAAGTGGTTATAAAGAACCATGAATAATAAAGAGATATGAACAATAGTTCTACGGAATATTTATCATTCGAATGAATGAAAAATATTCTCATAAGTACTTAAGGTGATCAGCCTCTTGTACTTACGAATATGCATATCGTTCAGTTTTTCTACATCGGATTAACCGATAAAAATTCCCTATATTAGGGTTTTGTTCATTTCAGTTTTACCTTATGATTCCGCCCCACAACAATATGGTTTGGATTAACTTCAAAGAATTTATTTGAATTTAATAATTTCTGCTAACATTAGTCTAACCGGATCAAATGGATTAGACCTTCATACGATAGTTCAAAAGTCAAAGAACTTTAAGCATAAACAATTCAATATATGAATATTCTGACAAAATGCACAAAGTGCGAAGTATGACATTTGTACAATAAATATGTATCAATAAAGAGTTTAGAATAGGACACTTGCCTGATGCGTTGATTACACTTAACTGTTCTACCTTGTCAACGAATTGACCTATATATACCATATTATTGATCTACTAATTAGATACAGTCATAACTCGTCATTCTTGAAAGTCTAGTTAACACTTACGAGCCATCTAATCACATATGGTCACATGACTCACAATATAAGTTCTATACACATGTTCATGGATTATACCAATCATTTTGTAATTCACAATAAACCATCATAATATATCATAGTTAAATTTTTTCAAAACTTTAGTTCCACACTCTTTTTTTTTTCTCTAGAACAGTAGCGCGGCCGCCCCATGTAGTGGCGCGACTGCCCCAGTCCCATTGAAAAATCAGAAATGCCTTACGGCGCGGCCGCCCCCAAAAATACAAAGGGAGCGACGCGGCCGCGCTACTCCATCAGGAATTTCACAGCTGGTTTCTTACTTCCAGACTTTCCAAACTTTGAGAATACAAGATTCTTAGCTTGCAAAACAAAATTTTCATTCATGTAGTGTGTGTTTACCAAGGTTACAACCAACTTATAACCAAAATAACTTGTAAGAACAAAACTCTCCATGCATTTCTTTATAGGTCCAAAACATAATCGCATCCCCCCTTTTATATAAAAAGGTAGCATACATATAAGCTTGGCATCTTCTACATCATTTTACCCAAAGTGTTCATGTCTCATAATGGGATCATCTACCTTCATATTAATCTAGCTCATGAATACAAGAGCACAATCAAACCTTCAACACATATAAACCACTTTGCTCAAGAACTCTGGACATAATTTATATTAACTTGGGTCACAAAACACCATATCTTATTTAGCTCACAAAGTATGCTTTGATGCTTGGTTTTAATCGTCGTGTCATGATCAATTCTCATAATTTACACACATAGACATTTCTTGAGTTTAAAAATCACATTATAACCATAAAACATGGTAATTTCTTCTCTTAGAAATTTTGACAAACACCTAGCGTGCATCTTTGAAATATAAACTGGTTATAACCATCTCAATACATAAATCACATAATCTCCATTCACATACCCATCCTTATTCCACCGGGTCCTTCATGACCTTCCATACACACAAAACTCCTACAACACATTAATTTATCAATCATACAAAGTATAGAATTAATGGAGTTTAAGGAAGAAATTATTTACCTTGCTAGCTTAGCTTGACAACTTAAATAAATCCTGAGTTGTTTTCTGCTTCTTCCCCAACCGTGCACTCTCATCTCTCTCTTTCTCTATATTAGTTTACTCTGTTTTCTTAGCAATTGATGAAGTAAGTCTGTAATGGCGCAAAGCTGAGCATTATAGCTGAGTCCACTTCTCGTTCCATCAGTTAAAGACTTCCGGACCAATCCCTTAACCAACTCCTAGCTACCGTAATGGCCTATATCATGGCCCCTACTGATTTTGCAGCGCCGTTTTCCTTTGTCCGGTCCCCTGTTTTAAGCTTCCAGTCTCTAGCTTGTCCCAATTTGATAGTCACATAAAGATAAGCTACTGGATTCAAGTTTGGGCTGGGAACAAGCAATGGACCTTTAACAAGTAACAAGCTTGCCGGATTGCTCTCTAATTTGGACCATTAAAATGCCAAGGTACTTAGGCTTGCTGGAAATCCATGTTAGTTTTGGGCCATTAATAGACCAAAGCACTTTGGCTTAATTATCTTGCAATTTAATTCAATTACACATGAACCCAAATTATTAATTAATTATTTGGGGTCTTAAGATATTAATTAATCTTATTCTTAATTAATATGCTAATCTAGCATTTAAAAATCTCACATTTAGGCTATCATTTTGAATAATCCAAAATAATTCATTACCCATGTAATTTAATTACACATCATTCGTAATTAATTACGTGTTGTCTTTCCTTTTCATTCTCAATTTAAGTATACATTTAAAATAAAGTATACCTTCATCATATCACATAAATAAATAAAAATTTAATTCACAAAATTTTATTGAAAATAATTATTATACAATTTTCTTGGTCATTACACTTGCTCAGTCTCCTCCTTCTGGTCCGGCTGACTTGCTGTTGTCGCCACCGCATCCGCTAATGAATCAGGGCTCAACGCTTTCAAATGATCTTGCAACTGACGCAGAAGTGCAGGATCTTTGCATATGGCTCTAACACAGTCCGCAGCCTTATGTGGCGTCAGATTGTATTATACTTGGGTAGACTGGCTACTAGAGCTACAAGAGGCAGTAATACTCGGCCGTCTTCGCTGCCCTTAGCCCTTAACAAAATTTTTCTTGACAACCGATGCTCTTTCCCACAACTCTTGATCAATCGGTGGGTGACCACTACCAGGGGGATACCGCTTATTCATTAGTTGATTGTAAGTGTCCTGTAATTAAGTAATACATTGAATAGTTAAATGTAACGTCAAAATTAATGTATAAACATGTAACGTTAAAAAAACTTAATTACTCATATCTGTATAGCATCAGGCAGACCATCACGAGTGGCTACGTACACATCCAACCAATTGATAGTCTGACCTCTGGACCTCCTAGATGACTACAAATATGACAAGTGTATAAATATATTAGTCATGCAAATAAATACTAAATAAATGATCGTAAATATGAATAAAGTAAATTTGACGAACTCTGTACCTCCCTATCCATGAAATGTTGTGCTTGTGATATACTACCGCCTTTGTATGTACCCTTTGCCTTTTCCCCTTCAGCTACACCTGCGGATCTGTTCTTGGCGGCAATCCTCCCTTTCTTCGCCCATTCGTCACTCTGCCACTGCTGGCACATCTCAACCCATATATCATACGAGCACCACCACGGGCTGTACTCATGCATATACTCCACAGCCTGACCAGGATGGTCTATGCCAGTATTATACAGTGCCTTTTCCCGCTCCTTCTTTATGTTGTCTTTGGTGCGGATAACACACTTTTGCTAGAATAGTGTCTGTATAACCCTTGTCTGGGAATCTTTTCACTTGTATCTTTTTTGAAATAAAAATACAATAATAAAATTAAAATAATTGTAATATAATTAACCTGATACTACTAAACATTAGAATATTTCAATAGAATAATTATAAATTACGGAAAAACAAATATCTGGAACTCCTGCCAACATGCCTCTTTATGGGCTAGCGGTGTGCTGGCCCACGTAATAGCTGGGGTAAGCCAGTTTTGTAGGCATAACTGTGAAATACATTTCACAACCCTAACATCTGCAAAATCTCTGAAATATAGAATAATTTACATTAGTATATACAATAATATTATTGCTGAGTTTAATATTACTATACGGTTAATAACTTACGTGTTGGTAGGATCAGGGCGAATCTGTAATACAATACGCTCGTCTGGATTATTTGGGGCCTTCTGTATTTGATTTGGACCCCGGCCTAAACCGCGTTTCATTCCTGCTGCTGAAGATACCATCTATTCAAAAAAATGACATATTAATGTGATTTACATAATAATGATTACAGAAATCAAATGTACAACAAGTCAATAATATTTAGTAAACATTTATATATAACTCTACAAAATATAAATTAAAGTAAACATACATTTTAATGAAACTCCCTGTCAGATTCCAAATCCTCTTCAACAATATGTGGAGATTCATAACCATCTCCTACTTCAGAATTGGTGTCGTTGTCACTTAATAACTCTTCCTCCTCAGTATCACTGTCATCTAAGTGTTGTACTGAATCGGGATCCAATTCATCATCCTCACCTCCACCTTCTAAATTGTTGAGTTGATTGTTGTCATCGAGATTTATTATAGGAGGGTTATGTAACGTCTCCTCTTGGTAGACTTCATCCTCTACTAATTGGACACGAATGCGCGCAGGAGTATGAATGACAACTTGCTAATCTGTAGGCGTTCTATCTCTTTTCCGAATAGGAGTACGAGTATAATATACTTGTTGTGTTTGAGTTGGTAACACAAATGGTGCATTCATATATGTCCTTTTGTTGAGGTCAATATCTACAATTCCATGTTGATCGACACGTATCCCTTTTTCTGAATCAAACCAACGACATTTAAACAGATTAATCTGATCTCCGTATGTACCCTTGTACGACAACTCAATGATTTCTTCCAACTCCCCATAAAATGCACGACCAACCTCATTGTAGCAATCTCCTTGAACAAACACTCCAGTATTGGTTGTTCTTTTATCGATGACATATATCTTTGTATGAAAATCATAGCCATTTACTTTATAACCATTATGAGTGAGTTGGTCCCTATCTGGGCCCATGGCTAAGACTTGTAAATTTGAAGGAATTGCATCGTCATTAAGAGCCTACAATTGTTTAATACATTGTGAATAAGTATTTCATAAATTAAATAAAATGACTTAATTAAGTTAAATAACTTACTTTGTCCTTTATCCATTTTGCAAAGTTTTGATCCCGATTCAGTTCAATATCTTTATCAGTTATGCCGTGTTGATTTGTTCTTAACTCAGCATCGAATGATCTACAGATATATTATATATATGAAACAGTATATATGAGATTACAGCGTACATCAATGAGATTAAGATAAATATGAGTTTTACATGCATACCTCACCAATCCCTCAATCTCCTCGCAATTGAGAAGAATGTAAGTATGTGCAGCATGTAATTCTGCTTCAGAGAGGAAAATGTGTTTTTCTTTTCCATAAGCGCGACCCGGTAAACCAAATACACAAAGTCGACCGTTTAGTTCAACGTTCCCCCCATCATCATGTCTCGGAACTCGATTGGCCTTTGTCAAAACTTCATCATGAAAATAGTCTGATACAAACGTAGATATCTCACCAAAACTGTATGCTTCACATATCGACCCCTCGACATAAGCTCTATTTTTAACCTTCCTCTTCAAGTTTCCCATCACCCTCTCGAAAGGATATGTCCATCTGTATTGAACTGGACCACCAACACGAGTTTCATAGGGTAGATGAATTTGCAAATTCTCCATGGAGTCAAAAAACCCTGGTGAAAATATTTTTTCAAGCTTACACGTGATCTTAATGATGCTCTTCTCAAGTATTTCCATGTCATTTTCATTTAACGTTTTTGAACATATGCTTTTGAAGAAACGACTAAGCTCAGTCAAACCATCCCATATTGGTTTATCAAGCAAGTCTCGAAATGCTATTGGCAAGAGTCTCTCCATGAACACGTGACAATCATGACTCTTCATCCCTTGTATTTTGTCACCTGTAACACACCTTGCAATGTTTGACGCATATCTATCTGGTAGTTTCAGAGACTTGATCCATGCACATACATCTTCAACCTGCTTCTTGGACGATGTGTATTTTGCATGCGGTTTGACAATCTTTCCATTAGGTGATTCATAAAGCTCTAAAACAGGACGCTTATAAATATCTTTCATATCAAACCGTGCTTTATCATTATCTTTCGTCTTGCCCTTAACACCCATCACGGTATTAAATACATTGTCAAACACATTCTTCTCAATATGCATTACATCTAGATTGTGACGAATCAAGTTTGTAGACCAATAAGATAGTTCCCAAAATATGCTTCTCCGAACCCAATTGCGAGACTCACCAAACTCATTGATTGTTGCTGAGGCAACACTTTTACTAAATGGGATTACTGGCAATCTCATCACATGGTCACGCACATCTGTCCCAGACAATCGTCCTACCGACATATCTTTCTCTACTTTTCCTTTTTTAAAATTTTCTCTATTTCTTCGAAAAGGGTGATCTATCGGCAAGAAACGACGATGACAGTCAAACCAGCAGGGCTTCCGACCATGTGGTAGATTAAAAGACTTTGTATGCTCTAGACAATATGGACAAGACATCTTCCCGTGTGTACTCCATCCAGATAACATACCATAAGCAGAAAAATCACTAATAGTCCACATAATTACTGCCTGAAGGTTAAAATTTGTTTTGGTCGAAACATCCCAAGTCTGTATTCCATCCTCCCACAATACATTCAACTAGTCTATAAGAGGTCTCAAGTAAATATCTAGATTCTTTCCAGGACTCTTGGGACCAGGAATCATGAGTGAAAGAAACAAGTATGATTGTTTCATACACACCCAAGGAGGCAAGTTGTATGGAGTCACTATCACAGGCCAGCAGGAGTACGGAACAGCTGAGTGTCTGAAAGGGTTAAAACCATCAGTTGACAATCCAAACCTCACATTTCTTGGTTCTAATGCAAACCCCGGATGTGTTAAGTTGCATTCTTTCCAAGCCTTCCCATCTGTAGGATGATTAAGTTCCCCACCTTTAGCTGGAGATCTCGCATGCCAAGTCATGTGTTCAGCTGTTCTTGAAGACATGTACAATCTTTGCGGCCGATGTGTAATTGGAAAATACCTTAAAATCTTAAAAGGTATATTTGTCTTTTTTTGTAGTCACACCCTCTTTATTAGGCTTAAACCGATCATGACTGCACAACGTGCACTTTGTCTTCTGTTCAATTTTCTTATAAAACAACATGCAATCATTCGGACATGCATCGATCTTCTGGTATCCAAGACCCAACTTCTTCACCATTTTCTTACAAAAGTAATAATTATCGGGCAATTTTTCACCGTCAGGTAACATACTCTTAATGGCCTTTAATAGCGACTCAAAACACGCATGACTCATGTTGTGATCAGCCTTGATGTTAAGTAACATCGCCACTGCAGACAATGTAGTTTGCTTTGAGCAACCAGGCCACAACGGTTCACATCCCTCTTCTAATAACTTAAAGAACGCTTTGGCATCAGAATTCATAAGTTGATCTATGTCTTGTTCCCAATCAAAATCCGGCCCAACAATATCATGAACCATGTCATTCGCACGATGGGTACTACTGTCTGCTGGATTATGTATCCGTGCATTGACACTCTCTCTTTTCTGTCAATGTGCCCACCAACATTCTTCGTAATTTTTTATGAACCCATTAACAAGTAAATGATAAGCGACTATATCTCTGTCCGCATAATTGACAGTCTTACACTTCAAACAAGGACATCTTATCTTATTCTGAGCGTTGACACATTCTTTCTGGCTACATGCGTAATCCAAAAACACTTGACAACTAGTTCTAAATTCAGCTATAACACTTATCTGCCCGCATGACTTTCGTCTCCTCATCCAACTACGGTCTGAATATAAATCCATAATAGTATGGTACCTATTTTGGCAAGATTTTTTGTATTCATTAAATCTACTTATTAAAAATGTATAGGTATAATGCATGTTTTCTACCTAAATACGTCTCCACCCTTATTACACTGGTCAGGCTTCTATCCCATTCTTGTATGTGAGTCCCACTAATGTCAACGACTTAAACAAATACATATGTTTGTTCTAAAGAAATTTCGGCAGCATCTACCATCGGTCTCCAAGTACACGAAATAGACTATGATTTACACAATCTAAGTATGCACCCCGAGAACAATAGAAGATAAACAAACCAAAATTTCTTTAGAATAAATAGATAAATTCGCTTAACTCATAGACACCGACCTAAGTGGGAGCGAAACATACAAGAACAATCCCAAAATGGGGACTATTCAAGATTCACTCCTAATGAGTGAATCTTGAACTGGTTTCTAAGCTACGCATATATATTTTATATTATTTTTATATATATTATATTATTTTTATTTATTTTATAATATTATTTTGAATAATATTATATTATATTTCTTTATTTTATATTAATTTGAATGATATTATATTATATTACAAATAATTATATTATTTTTTATTATTTTGTATTATTTATCTTTATTATATATTTTTGTATTATTTTATACTATATTATATTTATTTATATTATAATATTATTTTGTATAATTTTGAATGATATTATATTATATTATTTTTAGATATATTATATTATATTAATTTGAATGATATTATATTATATTATATTATATTATATTATATTATGTTTTTGATATTATTTTTCTCTATTACATTTTTTTGTATTATTTTATATTATATTATATTTATTTATTTCATAATATTATTTTGTATTATTTTAAATGATATATATTATTTTTATATATATTATATTATTTTTATTTATTTTATAATATTATTTTGAATGATATTATATTATATTATATTTCTTTATTTTATATTAATTTGAATGATATTATATTATATTATATTTGTTATATTATTTTGTATTATTTTTCTTTATTATATATTTTTTGTATTATTTTATATTATATTATATTTATTTATTCCATAATATTATTTTGTATAATTTTGAATGATATTATAATATATTATTTTGATATATTATATCATTTTGTACTAATTTGAATAATATAATATTATATTATATTATGTTTATTATATTATTTTTCTTTATTATAATTTTTTGTATTATATTATATTTATTTATTTCATAATATTATTTTATTTATTATGTAATATTATTTTATATTAATTTGAATGATATTATATAACATTATTTTGTATTATGAGGACAAATAGTAGTGCATAATATTATCATATGAGGACAAATAGCAGTGCATAGTGTTTTTGCAATTTTCAATAATGGCAAAATGAGGACAAATACTAGTGCATAATATTATCACATAAATTATATTGTTTACCTTTTCCGGCAGTGGTGGCGTCCGGTAGGAGGCGGGAGGTTCCGGTGGGGTGGGGGAGCGGCGACGACTTTCTTCTCCTCTCTTCTCTTTCTTATCCTCTCCCTCTTCTTTCTTTTTTCTGTTTTTCTTTCCTGTGCGACGGCTTTTAGGTCTAAACATAACAGTGACCGCTTTCAGTCGCTGTTTTTTTTAATGCGTTGGCACTTTTAGCGACCGCATAATCGGTCGCTGATACATTAGCGACCGCCTCAGCGACCGATATCGGTCGCTAATTATGGCGCCAAAAATCCCGCGCTTTATTGGTGGCAAATTTGGTATTTGCAACCGATAATAGCGACTAGAAGCGGTCGCTATTAGTGTTAGCGACGAGTTTCATAATCGGTCGCTGAAAGCGGTTGCTAAAACTTAGCATTAGTGACAGAGTTTTCGGTCGCAGAAATTTTAGTCGGTGATGTGCATTTTTCTTGTAGTGATATATATATATATGTGTGTGTGTGTGTGTGTGTGTGTGTGTGCGCGCGCGCGCGCGTGCGTGTGTGTGTGTCGACACCAGGAAAGTCGTTTCGTTTTTTATAGTTTACCCTTTCCAATTTTAGCCTTTGGATTAAAATGTGATTTTTTGAAAAGGATCAGCTTGAGTGTCAACGGGATTTGAAAGGTCGATTTATTGATTAGCCAATTGACCAGACTCGCCAGTTGGTATATTTGAAATGGATGTACCAACTCATCCGAATTTTGTTTCGTAATCGCTGGCTCATGTATGACTCCGAATTAATTGGTTTGCGAACCGAGATTCATAGAGTTCGGGGGCTTGCTTAAGCGAGGGGAATGTGTTAGGCACCCCCGACTTCCGTGAAAACACGGTTACTGCATCTTGATATTTTTCTATCCTTTTAATAATCCTGAAATGTGTGTATGCGCATGTGTGTGCATGTATGCCTAAATGAATGTTTGTGGTGAATTTTGCATAAAGGTTACTTTGATTTTTTTATGTAGAAAATGTGCTTTATCGGGGAAGTGTTTTAGACGTCTTTTGACCCAAATGACAAGGCTTTGTTTTATAATAGAGATTGATTTTAATTTTGAAAACGATGAGGTTTTTTTATTAGGTGTCGCTTTTAGAAAACAAGGGTTTTTAAACTTTTGTTAAATAGGAATCGAGACTATACATTGCCTTTTAACATTAAAGTTGAATAAAATGAAGACAACTTCTAGGAGCTCTTTAACCCTATGCACCAAAGTTTAATGAAATCGTTTATCCATTTTTTTCGAAACCATTTTTTTTATGATATTCAAAACCGTTTGTAGCTTTTTCGTCAAATAGGAATCAAAGTTCACTAAAACTCTTGATTTTAAACCTCGTGATTCTAATATCCTAATTTGATTACTTTTTAGAAAACCTTTATCATTTGCCTTACTTTGGAAAACCGTTTTTTTCATGTTGTAAATCAAACCAAGCATTCAAAAATGTGTCGGGGCTATCCATGGGCATGTGAACCGTCTAAATAACCCCAAACACCCACACTCACATATTTTACTATTACGGGGCCTTAAACCCGATCACGGCTCGATATCGCTTTAAGGCCCAATATTTACATATGTACAAAAAATGGACCACTGCCGGGACTATATACACCAAGGTTTGTCCATCTTCGGAATTTGGTCACGAGGATTTCGTTCCTAGGCTCACAATCCCAAAGTCACCGCACAACCATACCAAGGCAAGCTTAACAATATTAGAATTGTTACTATATTACAAGAATCAAAAATTGCAAGCCCAACATTATGAACTACCTATTAACACAATGAACTACATATTACCGTACGGGTATCATCGGGACATTAGGAGGAAATTACGTTCCGATGGAACCCCCACTAATAATCCCTAATCCACGGATCCTCAATAATGTAACAACATACTACATTTAAACAACGCAAAACACAAGACTATAATAATAGGACAAGCAAAAATATCAAAGAAAACACCATTTTTTACCTTGCAATACACTAATGGACGCTTTATATTTCACTATCGAGCAATAACACGAGAATACCTACCTATTTGAGCAAGAGAAATGCAATCCTCACTAGATTTAAGCCACTCCCGAGCCTATCTCTCTCTACCTCGCCCTTCTCTCTCTCTAGTTTTAGGAAAAAAAATGTTTCTTCTTCTCTTCTGCAGATCAAAAATGGCATTGTATAGGCTGCAGATGCACCTGCGGCAGCCTGCTGTGGCCGCCCGCGCAAAATCCTTGGCTGCCGTGTTGTCTCCTCGAGCCACGAAAGCGTCCAGTTGTCGGTGGCCGCAGGTGCATCTGCGGTTGCCCAGCTTATTTTTCTCGATTTTCGTGTCACGCAGTCTTAAATCGTCAATTTTTGCTATATTATTTGGGAAGGCTGTTACCTAATGTATAAATTGCTCTTTGTGCCTGGCTTCCAGGGAGCGAGGCCCCCGACTGTCGTAAGCGTAGTGGTCATTCGTCGTTTTTGGCGACCAAATCAGGCTTTGTCTGGATCGACTGTGTGTCTTGCCTCAAATGACCTGATGCTTGTTGTTCGTTTGGCAGCTTTGACCGCAAGCCGTTGTGGTGGCTTCGTGTTGGGGTCCACCTTCCTTTTCGTATGTCGGGTCAAATGACGATTTTGCCCTTATGTCAGGGTTAGTACACAAGTGCAAAATTTGAGTGTCTACAATATATGTATATATACATATATATATATATATACATATATATATATATATATATATATATATATATATATATATATATATTTCGAATACGAATTTTAGGTACGGATCCGAATTTGGATATCAGATATATTTACGATCGGATGTTAAATGAATACGAATACGCCTATATCCGTATTCGTATTCGTTGATTTGCGGATACTTTTAAACCAAATACAAATATATCCATTTTTTTTCGAATGCAAATAATATCTGTTTTTTTCGAATACGGACGAAAATAAAATTTTCGATTAGCATTTATAGCCCTACTAAAAATACCTAATTATAACTAGGGCGTAACCAAAATACGCATGTACAAGGGCGAATTTAGTCTCTTGGTTTAGTGGGGTCAATTTCTTTTAAAAAAACTCCATAAAAAATAAAAATAAATAACATAAATCCCAAAGCTAAATAATACTAAAATATTATTTATAATAACATTTTTTGAGACTTTATTGCTTGAAATTACTGCATGATAGTGTCATTTTCAATAGCTGCAAAACTATCATATTCAATGTACGTTACTAAAGAATCATTCATTCACTCATTTCTGAACAATTTTTATTTGGGATCGATTTGCAAAAGTATCATGATACCCTCATTTTTAATAATTGCAAAAATTCACAAGCAATTATATTACTAAATTTATGAAATTACAAAAAAGATAAAGGTAAAAAATATGTTTCTTTGACGGGTCAACTTTATAACCGAAAGAGTAGAATAGAAAGAGTAGAATGAGTACAAATTTAAGATAACTAATAATTTTTTAATCTAAAATTTTATATTTTTACTAAACACTCTATATAAAAAAAAATAAAAAATTAAATGAAGTCAATTGTCCTCACTGCCCATAATCTACATCCGCCCATGCTCATATATAACCATGTGCGTAACGAGAAATGGAGGGCGAAGTTTGTATCAAAAGTTTTAAAAGCACTAAAAAGTATTAGTGATATTAAATATAAGCTTAAATAAAGTTTTATATAGATTTCAAATATGCATATGAATCCATCTATCAAAGGGTTACTTGGCAATATTTTAGATTACAAAATTCCATTGGGAATTCATTAGCAGACCAAACTAAATAATATTAAATTAAAAAAATTAAAAAATATAATATTTAATATAAAAAATTCTTAAAAAAAAGTTGCAGGACACAATATTATGACTCAAATTTTTGCAGGAAAAAAAGTTACAAAAATCCTCTCTCTCACACAAATCAAAAACTCACTCACACCATCTCTTAACTTTTAGGATGCTACATGATTTTTGCTTATACAATACTTCAAAAACAAAACATAATACGCTATTTATAGAGTATCCACAACTTTTCTCTTTCTATTCAAAATATAATACTTCTAAAATAAAACTTCTACAAAAAATAAGATTATTTTTTACAATAGGACTCCAACACATAATAAATATCCTATTAAAAATAAGACATCTTCTAAAACAATACTCTTATTTTGAGTAGTACTATTCCTTTCTATAATAGCAATCTTTTTCAAAATAGTATTTGAATAGTATACCAACAATTCCTCTCTCTACTCGAATACTTGAATACTTCAATTTTATATCTGAATAGAATTTGAGGAGTATCCCAATAATTCATCTCTCGACTCAAATTCCAAAAACACTTCAATTTCATCACTGGTCGTATTTGTAACCATCATTCACATCATCCATAATATCCGCACTATCCACATAATTCGTAATATTCTGATTATCTGCAACATCTACATTATTCTTGTTATCTGCATTTTTCACACCATCCGCATAATCCTATTCATCCGCGTCATCCGCATCAAAGTCATCGTCATCATCATCAATACTTCAAAAACTAAACATAATACGCTATTTATAGAGTATCCACAATTTTTCTCTTTCTATTCAAAATATAATACTTCTAAAATAAAACTTCTACAAAAAATAAGATTATTTTTTACAATAGGACTCTAACATATAATAAATATCCTATTAAAAATAAGACATCTTCTAAAACAATACTCTTATTTTGAGTAGTACTATTCCTTTCTATAATAGCAATCTTTTTCTAAATAGTATTTGAATAGTATACCAACAATTCCTCTCTCTACTCGAATACTTGAATACTTCAATTTTATATCTGAATGGAATTTGAGGAGTATCCCAATAATTCATCCCTCGACTCAAATTTCAAAAAACTTCAATTTCATCACTGGTCGTATTCGTAACCATTATTCACATCATCCATAATATCCACACTATCCACATAATTCGTAATATTCTGATTATCTACAACATCTACATTATTCTTGTTATCCGCATTTTTCACACCATCCGCATAATCCTATTCATCTCCGTCATCCGCATCATAGTCATCGTCATCATCATCTTCAACATTATCATCTTCTTTAATATTATCATCATCAACATCAACATCAACATCATTGTCTTCATCTTCATCATTATCGCCATCATTTTCATCTTCATCTTCACATATTAGCTTCATTGAAGCATTTTCCCAAACATTTAGCATGAATGTATTTTAAAACTTAGTTTCATATGAATTTACACACAACACATAACCTCCGACCACAAGTCCAACCTTATATCTTCAGAATTAATCCGATTCTCCAACAAATAACACCCACAACAACAATCAACTACAATAAATAATTAAAACTACATGTTCTATATATTTACAAAGTCTTTCTACATTTACCCATAAATCTTATCCATAAAGCTTATTCGCAGAAAAGACAAAGAGTATGACCCCACTATATTCATCTTAATAATTAAAAGTGGAGCCACACTCTTTTGTCTTTTATGCGGGTAAACTTTGTGAGTAAGTTTTGTGAGTAAATCTATAATTTTCCATATTTACAAAAGAAAGAAAATATACCCTTAAAGCTTTGAATGAATGAACCACTTTCAAACGTTGGATAAGGCTTGAATTGAATTTCTCTTAGACAATTAGTTGTTCAACTCATCCTCAATTTCAACTTGAACTCAATCTCTTTCTATATTCGCTCTAATTTTGGTGAAGATTTGATGAAGACTTTGGTATAATAGCTGAAACCATGAACCTTTACTGAACTTAGGCTTAGAGAGGAATTGGGTGAAATGAATTTCTGTAGTTCTCCACTTACTAGGCACGAAGCAGCAAGTGACATTCCACTAAGACTAATGCAAGGTGGCTTCTGCTGAATACTACACCAAGGCATCCCACTAACAATATAGATACATAATACATATACATATATATAACTGAAACATTACACACATTATATATATATATATATATATATATATATATATATATATATATATATATATATATATATTTCATTTATTGCAATAAAATGAATATAATTTAATAACTTTAGATTAAAATTGAAATTGACCAAATTCAACAATAATACTTTTAGTATAACTAATCAATAATTAATATTTTCACTATTAATTATTTTAAATAGTTCACTTGGATTATACCACTAATATTGTATAATTAAATTGAATTATAGGATTCGTTCCACAAATTGTTTTCCAATCACTTCGATTATATATATTAAATATATTCATTTGATATATTTAATCATTATTTAATTATTAGACTAGCTTACAAATTTGGTTTTCATATTCAGATCAAATCTCACTAAATAACCAAATTTTATTCCGTTTGTCAAAATAATACATATTAAATCATCATTCCCTTAACATTTAATTAGTATAAAGTAATACCATTATCGGGTTAAATAATCTCTTCATTTAATTATTTATAAGAATAAGTTAATTCACCCATATTAAATTAAACGAGTTATTCTAACCATTCATTTAATTTATTAATATCACACTTCATTAAATCATCCCATTTGCATAATTTTATACATTAACCTATCATTCGTATTATGCTTTATAACGTGACATCGTTATCGCATTCATATATTTTCATTTTATATCGCGTAATTACGTACATTGAGCCATGTTTTGCATTATGTTTAGTTATCATAACATAATTTCATTTCCTTCTTAAAAATGAAATTCTCTTAAAAATATATTAATCCATTAATTATTATTTAATGAATTGATTAAGTTGCTTATGAAAACTTAATGTATTCACAAAAAATATTTTAAATGTATATTTTATTTTACTCAGAAAATTTTATAATTGCAAAAAAATATCAGATATTACAAAACTCGATGTGGGCATTATTAGTTCTTAGTCATGCTTTTTGAACTAAGGGGATGTTTGTTTAGAACTTAATGCATCTGAATGACTAAATGGTTGAATTGGTCAACCATTCAGTGCATTTTTTTGGACTGAATGACTGAATCGATCAAATTTTTGGGCTGAATGACTAAGTTTAATTTTTTTGGATGAATGGTTAAGTCCCAGCTGAATGAAATAAAAAATATTAAATATTATATTAAGTAATATTAAATAAATTTACAGTAATTTTGAATTTTTTTAGAGGGATAAAATAGTAAAAATATATTATTAAGATGTTTCAGACATGTCACTTATTAAACAACTTTTTTTATTGAATATTCAAAAATCTACTTCATTCATTTCATTCAGATTACTTAAATAGTTAGAACTATTTTATTCAATGTTTATCAAACACCCTCTAACTAATACTCCTATAACTTTCATAAATATAATGGACCAAATATTTAAAGAATATTTGGATTATTTTAACCCTCTCAACCAATCTTATCTAAGGTACAGTGAAAACCATGTACTAACAACAGAGCAACCCAACGAATTTTTAGAGCACAAGAAACAATTTTCTCATACGCAACGATTTATATAATATTTTTTTATAAAATAATAAATTTTATAAGATAATTAAGAAACTTTTAGCATCCAACGGTCACTAATCCATCACTCATTCCCCCCCCCCCCCCCCCCCCCCCCCAATTCAACATTTTTTTTTCAAAAATCTACACACTCACTTTTCCTTCCCAAATTAAATTCGACACTACACTATAATAATAATAATAATAATAATAACAATAACAATAACAATAATAATAATAATTAATATAATAATGGTAATAATAATAATAGTAATAATAATAATAATAATAATAATAATAGTAGTAGTAGTAGTAGTAGTAGTAGTAGTAGTAGTAACAATAATAATTATAACAACAACAACAACAACAACAACAATAACAATAATAATAATAATAATAATAATAATAATAATAATAATAATAACAACAACAACAATAATAATAATAATAATAGTAATAATAATAATAATAATAATAATAATAATAATAATAATTAATATAATAATGGTAATAATAATAATAATAGTAATAGTAGTAGTAGTACTAGTAGTAGTAGTAGTAGTAGTAACAATAATAATTATAATTTATCATAGTAATAATAATAACAACAACAACAATAATAATAATAATAGTAATAATAACAACAACAACAACAATAATAATAATTAATATAATAATAGTAATAATAATAATAATAATAATAATAATAATAATAATAATAATAATAATAATAGTAATAGTAATAATAATAGTAGTAGTAGTAGTAGTAGTAGTAGTAGTAGTAGTAGTAACAATAATAATTATAATAATAGTAACAACAACAACAACAACAACAATAACAACAACAATAATAATAATAATAATAATAATAATAATAATAATAATAATAATAATAATAATAATAATAATAATAATAATAATAATAATAGTAACAACAACAACAACAACAACAAAAATAATAATAATAATAATAATAATAATAATAATAATAATAATAATAGTAATAGTAGTAGTGGTGGTGGTGGTGGTAGTAGTAGTAGTTGTAGTTGTAGTAGTGATAATGGTGGTGGTAGTAGTAGTGGTGGTGGTGGTGGTAGTAGTAGTAGTAGTAGGTGGTGGTGGTGGTGGTGGTGGGTGGGTGGGTGGTAGTAGTAGTAGTAATAGTGGTGGTGGTGTTAGTGGTGGTAGTAGTGGTGGTGGTGGTAGTTAGTAGTAGTAGTTGTAGTGGTAGTAGTAGTAAAGTGGTAGTGGTAGTGGTAATGGTAGTAGTAGTAATGGTGGTGGTGGTAGTGGTGGTGGTGGTGGTTGTAATATCCCAAATATTTTCAAAGTGATCTAACAAAGATCTAAGCAAGGTTGTCAATTCAAAAGCCAAGATCGATTGTTCAAGCATACCTTGAGCTATCTTAAAGAATATATACGACTCGAAACTACGATCGTATACAACTAAGAGGTTAAATTCTTTAACCTAAACTATGTGTTATGTGATTAGTAAAGCTTGAATTGAGCTTTTAAATGTGTTGTATGAAATATCTATGTGTAGGATTTTGTGTTTTGGTTCAAGTAGTTAACCTTAACACTTATTAAAAATCAGAAGTCAATTTAGGGCAAAAACCTAAATTGGAAAAAGAGTTAAAACCTAAACCCTAACCCTAGGGTCTAAACCCTAGAAAATAACCTAGGCCCTTGAGCAAAATGTGAAGGTTAAATTGACATTCTGTTTCAAGATTCAACCTTCCCACGCTTTAAAAACACGTAATAGTCAATAAAAGTTTTTCTCGAAAAACGTGTAAAAAGCACTATTCACGAAGAAACGTTTTTCATTCGTTTGATCGTTTCTTTCATCTGTAGGACTTCTTGTATTTCACGACATAGTGATAATATGAGGTTTAGATGCCAGGGAAATCAATAAATTTTCTTGGGAAAAAGACGAAAAAGACACGATTTACGAGAAAACGTTTGTCGTCTTTTTGAACGTTCTTTTCAACGTTTGGACTTTTTCTATTTCACGATATAGCATTTATACGGGGAATAGATACCAGGGAGCCACTGATATTTTTCCATAAATAAAACGTAAATCGCTCTTCAAACGAAAACGCTTTCCGTTTTTGATCAAACCGTTGATGGATACAGTGTTTGTATGCAACACCGGTGCGTAATAAGCAATAAAAGTTTTTCTCGAAAAGTGTGTCGGGAATAAGACGAAATAGGGAAAAGACAAAAATAAATATTATTTTTGACTTTTTGGTCTTCTAACCATTTTCTGAGAAATGGTCGTCAAAAACACTATTCACCGAAAAACGTGCCAAGTCTTTTGGACTTTTCACTTTACAGAAAAGTGTTCATTCGGAACAAAACTCAGTAATATCAAAATTTTAAATCAGTAGAAGTTAACCAAATTAGTTGGAATCAGACTGTTATATAATTAACTGCTAATTCATCCGTATTGTTTTCATCAAACGGATCATGAGATAGGTTAACATTAAATTTGAATAATCAAATTTATCAGATTAATACCTAATTATATTATTCAATCATAATTAGTGTCTAGAATGAAAGAAATTTATCAATCGCGTCGCCCGGTAGGTGTATTTGAGAAAAATACACGGAAGGTTATCCGAGATTAATTCAAGGAAAACTTCGATGGTCAGACGAGACATCATATTAATACTGTATGATGTATTTTATTAATAAAATACGTATAAGTAATTAAAACTTATATTACTAATGCGAAATATTTTAAATTAATCGCACGCGATTTATCCGATATACCGAAATCGGAAGAAATAATGACAAAACAGCTCGGGAAGCTTCTAGAAGCTTGGCTTGGAAAATATCTAGATATTATTCTAGTTTTATTAATTAAATAATGTGCGAAATGACTAAAATGCCCTTGGCTTTTAAACTAATGACCAAACTACCCCGACCCTTGGTTTTCCTATAAATAGAAGGCTTAAGTTCATTAGTTCTTTACCATTTTTGAAAGCTAAAGAGCAAATATAGAGAGAGTTCTTGTGAGTCAAGAATCGATTGCAAAGAAATAGTTAAAGCTTGCAATAATAAAAGGTACGATTCTTAGTTATTGTAATGTTTATTTTTATCGATGAGGCTCAAGAACATAAGTCGTAGCCATGTACGATTTTTCGTTCTGCGTGTTCCTTATGACTTGAGCAAGTCGTTGTTATGTCAAATTTCATTTCATAGTTTAAAGTTCAAGAACATACGTCGTATCCATGTACGGTTTATCCGTTCTCCGTGTTCTTCGTATGTTCTGGAGTATTATTATAAATTGTTATAATTAAGTAAACAAGTCGTTATAATGACCAAATTTTGTCAATTATATAGTGTTATAATCACTTATGTAAGCAGTTATAATGCTCAAATTATTTCAAGTATGAAATCCAAAAGCTCAAGAACATAACTCGTTACCATGTACGATTTTTCGTTCTTCGTGTTCTTCGTGTGTTCTTGAGCAAAAGTCATAATTTCTACATAAGTAGGCTTATGATTTGGTAATTTAGTGTTATGGGATGATGAAACATGATGGCCTTGCTAAATAATGCTTGTGGCAGAAACGAAGAACGATGAAACTTTGTTCTTCGTGTTCTTCGATTCGTTCTTCGTGTTCTTGAGAAAAAGTCATGAAATCTTATATAAGTAGGTTTATGATTTTGTTATTTTTATGTTATGAAGTGATACGGATTGTTAGAACATGTTATCTTAGCAAATTAATGCTTGATGTATCATGTTTTACCAATCGGATCAAAGAAAGTTAGGTCTAATATAGTCGCAGAATATTTTTGCAAATTTCCGAAAATTTAAAGTCTGAATATGCCTTAGTAACCTAAATGAAAGTTGTAGATCATGAAATTCTAAGCAATTTAGACTCAAGAATCACTTCAAAATATTTTCGTACGACAAAGTTATGGCTGTCGCAGTAAAAGAGGTCAAAGCTGAATTTTTAAGGGGCATTCGGATTTTAGCACTTAAAATTAGGATTTTGAGTTCGCCACTTAACGAAATGATTCCACCAATGAAAATAGTTTAGTTAAGTTATTCTAAGACTTATTCAAAAGAAAATTTTGATAAACTAACATTCGGGGTCGCGTAACCCTTTTTGTAGGCGTTTAACGATTTCTCAGGAAAACCCTAAAACGGTTTCAAGGCAAGTCTTCTAACTCTTGCTATGTGCTACTTGTTTAGTATTGTTAAAATGATAAATGAGATGTATAATGTTATGTTATTATGCAATAGATGATATGTGAAGTCTTTAACTGATGTTTACAAGCCTTCTAACTGTTATATTTTATGTTTACGATTTACGAACATGATTTATACACTTTGTGTGTCGATGTGATATAAATTGTTGGAACGTGAGTTATATGTGATATTAAATGGAGAATTATGTTCAGTCAATGCATGTTAAAAGTTTATATGAAAGCATAAACTGCGTATGTGCTGTATGTTAGACTTGCTGAGCCGTCGTGCTCATTCTTGCGAATAAAACCTTATTTGCAGATTAAAGATGAACGTTAAGAAGATCATGAACTTAAAGATGCAGCATAGATTAGGTTTTCATGTAAATTGATTGTATTTGTATATGTCATAATGACTGTTGTAATACGAACAAACAAACATGTAACCGAATATTGAATGAATGATATAAATAATTATCATCAGAATGTTGTTATGTCTTTATTTTGATATAACCTAGAATTGTTAAAATTTAACATAGTATTGATAATGATCTATTTATCTGGATGAGGATCGGTAAATAACTTGTGAGTGCTGTACATCTGAGACAGAACTAAGCGATGTTGACTGGTCAAATCCATCGTTAAGGTTCCTCGGACCCAGGTATAACTCGTTATTACTATTCTGAATACCATATAAGTAGGATTATTGATATGAAGAGATATCTTTGTATATTGATACTTGTAGTACGAATGAGACCGTTACAAGTGGACGTATATAGAATATTTAAATCCTAAGGTTAAAATTAAACCGTTATATATGGTTTTATCCATTTATACGGATGAAATACAAGTTGATACTTGTATACTTATGAGACTGAGATCAAGTTAAGATCCAGGGACAATGTTAAGAGAAATTGTTAATGTATAGTCTAAAATAAGACTAATTCAACCAATATGATTATGGGATCATTGGTTAAGTCGATAGATGTACGAAATTAACGCACAAGGTCCGCCGCATCGAAAGCGCGGGGATTTTGGGGGCGTTACAGTTGGTATCAAAGCAGTGGATTATAGTTTCGAGGTAACAAGTACCTTGGAGTATAATCTGATGGATTAAAAAGAAATGGACTTGTGAAGAGTCCGTAAATAATTAAAAGATATGCATAAATCTTATTAAATCTTAATACATAAAAATTATTATGTGAACAGAATATAATGAATAAAGATAAACTCTTTACGAGAATATCTGAAGTTAAATAAACTCATAAAGAGTTCTCAAAGCAAGCAATAAGATAAAATAATCTTATTGATTTTTGTGTGAAACTATTTCATAAAAATGAAATGGTATGTTTGGTATGTTGTGTAATTATACCTAAGAAAAGAGATGAGTAAACTCATAAGGAATGTAAATGATGAAGGAATTAATTAAGAAAAGAAATTCCTAAGATAGTTAAAGAACGATTAGGGATTTCAATTGAAAACTCATATTAGTAAAACTGAGTAGAACGACTCTCTTGTATGGGAAAGAGTTTAATATGCTTTAGAGAACCGATCTAACTACACTATTGGTATGAATGATTCATGGTCAGTGTTCTCAAAGCGGGTTACACACTGAATGAAATCATTTGAGGATAGTGTTGATTAGACGGGGAACTGATTCATTAGTTCTTGGGTGGAGGAATAACTCAGTTTGCTATATTGATAAGTAAATTAAAATCTTGTGTCAACTTTTCTTTGTATATATTTTGAGAATGTGATTCTTTTCTCATATGTATATTGACTAGTTAGTAGTTGTTACGTCATAACTATAGTTTTAAAAATATTTGTATGTTAGTTACTGAGCGAACGAACCCTTGTTATGAACTTGGGCTATAATATGTTAGTCGAACCGACTTGTGAGATGCGGCTACGATTTGTCTATTCAGTGCGATATTGATCAGTACCAATGTGCGCTGAGACATTTCAATTCCGTATTGATGAGAAGGGGAACTAATATATTTGTTTGTACTTGGTTTAATACAACCAATCAGTTTACTATATTACTATATATTTGCAAAATTTGTGTTATGTTTAGAGAATAATGGAAAAGATAGAGGATTGATGGTATTTCAAAAATCTTCTAGCTATGCTAGATCTTCATGATTATATTCGCACTTGTGTGCCTTTGAAAAGAGTGGTTCACTAGTTGAACTGAAAAATTTTGTTAGTTCTTCACTACCTATGTTATTCATATGTCTATGCTAATTGTTTTGGCTAGACGGATTTAATGTGAAGAATAAAAATGATTTATTCATCAACACCCCATTTAACTTGGTGTGAAGATGATACATGATGAGTTATCAATGCACTTTGCAAGGTGCAGTATACAGTCATAAAATTGCTTTTCAAAAAGTTTGAATGGTTTAAATATGAGTCAATGCCAATTGTTTCGGCTAGACACCTTTGGTTATGAAAAAAGAACGGACGCAGGAATTCGATAGACGCAATAAACCGCGTCTTATATGGTACGACAGGCTGATCACCTAAAGTACAACGTATGTGTGTTCTCGATCTTAATTGATTGTTACACAATGTATGGTGTTCTCAATCTTAATTGATTGCTACACAAAGTATGAAGTGTTCTCAATCTTAATTGATTGCTACACAAGATATGGTTTTCCAGTCCGGATGATGATTTAAAAATTATGGGTTATATAGTATTCATAGTTTTTGAATAAGGTAAAGGTCTTGATTGACCGCTGTATAAGTGAGAAGAATCCAAGATAAAGGAAGAATGAGACTGAATGTCGAGTATAAAAAGAGGTTTAAAACCTAGAGTTATGAAAGGAAATGTGTAGAGATAAGTGAACATTGTTTAGACCTAATCAAAGTATTGGAGGTTTAAATGTGAGTAAAAGATGAATTTAGAAAATTCATATTGAAGAGTAAATTGGAGATCATTATATTATAATTTCGAGGACGAAATTCTGATAAGAAGGAGAGAATGTAATATCCTGAATATTTATAGCACTTATAAATATGATATTAAATGACTAAAGTAATTGTAAAGTTAATTTCGAGGACGAAATTCCTGTAAGTTGGGTTGAATGTAATATCCCAAATATTTTCAAAGTGATCTAACAAAGATCTAAGCAAGGTTGTCAATTCAAAAGCCAAGATCGATTGTTCAAGCATACCTTGAGCTATCTTAAAGAATATATACGACTCGAAACTACGATCGTATACAACTAAGAGGTTAAATTCTTTAACCTAAACTATGTGTTATGTGATTAGTAAAGCTTGAATTGAGCTTTTAAATGTGTTGTATGAAATATCTATGTGTAGGATTTTGTGTTTTGGTTCAAGTAGTTAACCTTAACACTTATTAAAAATCAGAAGTCAATTTAGGGCAAAAACCTAAATTGGAAAAAGAGTTAAAACCTAAACCCTAACCCTAGGGTCTAAACCCTAGAAAATAACCTAGGCCCTTGAGCAAAATGTGAAGGTTAAATTGACATTCTGTTTCAAGATTCAACCTTCCCACGCTTTAAAAACACGTAATAGTCAGTAAAAGTTTTTCTCGAAAAACGTGTAAAAAGCACTATTCACGAAGAAACGTTTTTCATTCGTTTGATCGTTTCTTTCATCTGTAGGACTTCTTGTATTTCACGACATAGTGATAATATGAGGTTTACATGCCAGGGAAATCAATAAATTTTCTTGGGAAAAAGACGAAAAAGACACGATTTACGAGAAAACGTTTGTCGTCTTTTTGAACGTTCTTTTCAACGTTTGGACTTTTTCTATTTCACGATATAGCATTTATACGGGGAATAGATACCAGGGAGCCACTGATATTTTTCCATAAATAAAACGTAAATCGCTCTTCAAACGAAAACGCTTTCCGTTTTTGATCAAACCGTTGATGGATACAGTGTTTGTATGCAACACCGGTGCGTAATAAGCAATAAAAGTTTTTCTCGAAAAGTGTGTCGGGAATAAGACGAAATAGGGAAAAGACAAAAATAAATATTATTTTTGACTTTTTGGTCTTCTAACCATTTTCTGAGAAATGGTCGTCAAAAACACTATTCACCGAAAAACGTGCCAAGTCTTTTGGACTTTTCACTTTACAGAAAAGTGTTCATTCGGAACAAAACTCAGTAATATCAAAATTTTAAATCAGTAGAAGTTAACCAAATTAGTTGGAATCAGACTGTTATATAATTAACTGCTAATTCATCCGTATTGTTTTCATCAAACGGATCATGAGATAGGTTAACATTAAATTTGAATAATCAAATTTATCAGATTAATACCTAATTATATTATTCAATCATAATTAGTGTCTAGAATGAAAGAAATTTATCAATCGCGTCGCCCGGTAGGTGTATTTGAGAAAAATACACGGAAGGTTATCCGAGATTAATTCAAGGAAAACTTCGATGGTCAGACGAGACATCATATTAATACTGTATGATGTATTTTATTAATAAAATACGTATAAGTAATTAAAACTTATATTACTAATGCGAAATATTTTAAATTAATCGCACGCGATTTATCCGATATACCGAAATCGGAAGAAATAATGACAAAACAGCTCGGGAAGCTTCTAGAAGCTTGGCTTGGAAAATATCTAGATATTATTCTAGTTTTATTAATTAAATAATGTGCGAAATGACTAAAATGCCCTTGGCTTTTAAACTAATGACCAAACTACCCCGACCCTTGGTTTTCCTATAAATAGAAGGCTTAAGTTCATTAGTTCTTTACCATTTTTGAAAGCTAAAGAGCAAATATAGAGAGAGTTCTTGTGAGTCAAGAATCGATTGCAAAGAAATAGTTAAAGCTTGCAATAATAAAAGGTACGATTCTTAGTTATTGTAATGTTTATTTTTATCGATGAGGCTCAAGAACATAAGTCGTAGCCATGTACGATTTTTCGTTCTGCGTGTTCCTTATGACTTGAGCAAGTCGTTGTTATGTCAAATTTCATTTCATAGTTTAAAGTTCAAGAACATACGTCGTATCCATGTACGGTTTATCCGTTCTCCGTGTTCTTCGTATGTTCTGGAGTATTATTATAAATTGTTATAATTAAGTAAACACGTCGTTATAATGACCAAATTTTGTCAATTATATAGTGTTATAATCACTTATGTAAGCAGTTATAATGCTCAAATTATTTCAAGTATGAAATCCAAAAGCTCAAGAACATAACTCGTTACCATGTACGATTTTTCGTTCTTCGTGTTCTTCGTGTGTTCTTGAGCAAAAGTCATAATTTCTACATAAGTAGGCTTATGATTTGGTAATTTAGTGTTATGGGATGATGAAACATGATGGCCTTGCTAAATAATGCTTGTGGCAGAAACGAAGAACGATGAAACTTTGTTCTTCGTGTTCTTCGATTCGTTCTTCGTGTTCTTGAGAAAAAGTCATGAAATCTTATATAAGTAGGTTTATGATTTTGTTATTTTTATGTTATGAAGTGATACGGATTGTTAGAACATGTTATCTTAGCAAATTAATGCTTGATGTATCATGTTTTACCAATCGGATCAAAGAAAGTTAGGTCTAATATAGTCGCAGAATATTTTTGCAAATTTCCGAAAATTTAAAGTCTGAATATGCCTTAGTAACCTAAATGAAAGTTGTAGATCATGAAATTCTAAGCAATTTAGACTCAAGAATCACTTCAAAATGTTTTCGTACGACAAAGTTATGGCTGTCGCAGTAAAAGAGGTCAAAGCTGAATTTTTAAGGGGCATTCGGATTTTAGCACTTAAAATTAGGATTTTGAGTTCGCCACTTAACGAAATGATTCCACCAATGAAAATAGTTTAGTTAAGTTATTCTAAGACTTATTCAAAAGAAAATTTTGATAAACTAACATTCGGGGTCGCGTAACCCTTTTTGTAGGCGTTTAACGATTTCTCGGGAAAACCCTAAAACGGTTTCAAGGCAAGTCTTCTAACTCTTGCTATGTGCTACTTGTTTAGTATTGTTAAAATGATAAATGAGATGTATAATGTTATGTTATTATGCAATAGATGATATGTGAAGTCTTTAACTGATGTTTACAAGCCTTCTAACTGTTATATTTTATGTTTACGATTTACGAACATGATTTATACACTTTGTGTGTCGATGTGATATAAATTGTTGGAACGTGAGTTATATGTGATATTAAATGGAGAATTATGTTCAGTCAATGCATGTTAAAAGTTTATATGAAAGCATAAACTGCGTATGTGTTGTATGTTAGACTTGCTGAGCCGTCGTGCTCATTCTTGCGAATAAAACCTTATTTGCAGATTAAAGATGAACGTTAAGAAGATCATGAACTTAAAGATGCAGCATAGATTAGGTTTTCATGTAAATTGATTGTATTTGTATATGTCATAATGACTGTTGTAATACGAACAAACAAACATGTAACCGAATATTGAATGAATGATATAAATAATTATCATCAGAATGTTGTTATGTCTTTATTTTGATATAACCTAGAATTGTTAAAATTTAACATAGTATTGATAATGATCTATTTATCTGGATGAGGATCGGTAAATAACTTGTGAGTGCTGTACATCTGAGACAGAACTAAGCGATGTTGACTGGTCAAATCCATCGTTAAGGTTCCTCGGACCCAGGTATAACTCGTTATTACTATTCTGAATACCATATAAGTAGGATTATTGATATGAAGAGATATCTTTGTATATTGATACTTGTAGTACGAATGAGACCGTTACAAGTGGACGTATATAGAATATTTAAATCCTAAGGTTAAAATTAAACCGTTATATATGGTTTTATCCATTTATACGGATGAAATACAAGTTGATACTTGTATACTTATGAGACTGAGATCAAGTTAAGATCCAGGGACAATGTTAAGAGAAATTGTTAATGTATAGTCTAAAATAAGACTAATTCAACCAATATGATTATGGGATCATTGGTTAAGTCGATAGATGTACGAAATTAACGCACAAGGTCCGCCGCATCGAAAGCGCGGGGATTTTGGGGGCGTTACAGTTGGTATCAAAGCAGTGGATTATAGTTTCGAGGTAACAAGTACCTTGGAGTATAATCTGATGGATTAAAAAGAAATGGACTTGTGAAGAGTCCGTAAATAATTAAAAGATATGCATAAATCTTATTAAATCTTAATACATAAAAATTATTATGTGAACAGAATATAATGAATAAAGATAAACTCTTTACGAGAATATCTGAAGTTAAATAAACTCATAAAGAGTTCTCAAAGCAAGCAATAAGATAAAATAATCTTATTGATTTTTGTGTGAAACTATTTCATAAAAATGAAATGGTATGTTTGGTATGTTGTGTAATTATACCTAAGAAAAGAGATGAGTAAACTCATAAGGAATGTAAATGATGAAGGAATTAATTAAGAAAAGAAATTCCTAAGATAGTTAAAGAACGATTAGGGATTTCAATTGAAAACTCATATTAGTAAAACTGAGTAGAACGACTCTCTTGTATGGGAAAGAGTTTAATATGCTTTAGAGAACCGATCTAACTACACTATTGGTATGAATGATTCATGGTCAGTGTTCTCAAAGCGGGTTACACACTGAATGAAATCATTTGAGGATAGTGTTGATTAGACGGGGAACTGATTCATTAGTTCTTGGGTGGAGGAATAACTCAGTTTGCTATATTGATAAGTAAATTAAAATCTTGTGTCAACTTTTCTTTGTATATATTTTGAGAATGTGATTCTTTTCTCATATGTATATTGACTAGTTAGTAGTTGTTACGTCATAACTATAGTTTTAAAAATATTTGTATGTTAGTTACTGAGCGAACGAACCCTTGTTATGAACTTGGGCTATAATATGTTAGTCGAACCGACTTGTGAGATGCGGCTACGATTTGTCTATTCAGTGCGATATTGATCAGTACCAATGTGCGCTGAGACATTTCAATTCCGTATTGATGAGAAGGGGAACTAATATATTTGTTTGTACTTGGTTTAATACAACCAATCAGTTTACTATATTACTATATATTTGCAAAATTTGTGTTATGTTTAGAGAATAATGGAAAAGATAGAGGATTGATGGTATTTCAAAAATCTTCTAGCTATGCTAGATCTTCATGATTATATTCGCACTTGTGTGCCTTTGAAAAGAGTGGTTCACTAGTTGAACTGAAAAATTTTGTTAGTTCTTCACTACCTATGTTATTCATATGTCTATGCTAATTGTTTTGGCTAGACGGATTTAATGTGAAGAATAAAAATGATTTATTCATCAACACCCCATTTAACTTGGTGTGAAGATGATACATGATGAGTTATCAATGCACTTTGCAAGGTGCAGTATACAGTCATAAAATTGCTTTTCAAAAAGTTTGAATGGTTTAAATATGAGTCAATGCCAATTGTTTCGGCTAGACACCTTTGGTTATGAAAAAAGAACGGACGCAGGAATTCGATAGACGCAATAAACCGCGTCTTATATGGTACGACAGGCTGATCACCTAAAGTACAACGTATGTGTGTTCTCGATCTTAATTGATTGTTACACAATGTATGGTGTTCTCAATCTTAATTGATTGCTACACAAAGTATGAAGTGTTCTCAATCTTAATTGATTGCTACACAAGATATGGTTTTCCAGTCCGGATGATGATTTAAAAATTATGGGTTATATAGTATTCATAGTTTTTGAATAAGGTAAAGGTCTTGATTGACCGCTGTATAAGTGAGAAGAATCCAAGATAAAGGAAGAATGAGACTGAATGTCGAGTATAAAAAGAGGTTTAAAACCTAGAGTTATGAAAGGAAATGTGTAGAGATAAGTGAACATTGTTTAGACCTAATCAAAGTATTGGAGGTTTAAATGTGAGTAAAAGATGAATTTAGAAAATTCATATTGAAGAGTAAATTGGAGATCATTATATTATAATTTCGAGGACGAAATTCTGATAAGAAGGAGAGAATGTAATATCCTGAATATTTATAGCACTTATAAATATGATATTAAATGACTAAAGTAATTGTAAAGTTAATTTCGAGGACGAAATTCCTGTAAGTTGGGTTGAATGTAATATCCCAAATATTTTCAAAGTGATCTAACAAAGATCTAAGCAAGGTTGTCAATTCAAAAGCCAAGATCGATTGTTCAAGCATACCTTGAGCTATCTTAAAGAATATATACGACTCGAAACTACGATCGTATACAACTAAGAGGTTAAATTCTTTAACCTAAACTATGTGTTATGTGATTAGTAAAGCTTGAATTGAGCTTTTAAATGTGTTGTATGAAATATCTATGTGTAGGATTTTGTGTTTTGGTTCAAGTAGTTAACCTTAACACTTATTAAAAATCAGAAGTCAATTTAGGGCAAAAACCTAAATTGGAAAAAGAGTTAAAACCTAAACCCTAACCCTAGGGTCTAAACCCTAGAAAATAACCTAGGCCCTTGAGCAAAATGTGAAGGTTAAATTGACATTCTGTTTCAAGATTCAACCTTCCCACGCTTTAAAAACACGTAATAGTCAGTAAAAGTTTTTCTCGAAAAACGTGTAAAAAGCACTATTCACGAAGAAACGTTTTTCATTCGTTTGATCGTTTCTTTCATCTGTAGGACTTCTTGTATTTCACGACATAGTGATAATATGAGGTTTACATGCCAGGGAAATCAATAAATTTTCTTGGGAAAAAGACGAAAAAGACACGATTTACGAGAAAACGTTTGTCGTCTTTTTGAACGTTCTTTTCAACGTTTGGACTTTTTCTATTTCACGATATAGCATTTATACGGGGAATAGATACCAGGGAGCCACTGATATTTTTCCATAAATAAAACGTAAATCGCTCTTCAAACGAAAACGCTTTCCGTTTTTGATCAAACCGTTGATGGATACAGTGTTTGTATGCAACACCGGTGCGTAATAAGCAATAAAAGTTTTTCTCGAAAAGTGTGTCGGGAATAAGACGAAATAGGGAAAAGACAAAAATAAATATTATTTTTGACTTTTTGGTCTTCTAACCATTTTCTGAGAAATGGTCGTCAAAAACACTATTCATCGAAAAACGTGCCAAGTCTTTTGGACTTTTCACTTTACAGAAAAGTGTTCATTCGGAACAAAACTCAGTAATATCAAAATTTTAAATCAGTAGAAGTTAACCAAATTAGTTGGAATCAGACTGTTATATAATTAACTGCTAATTCATCCGTATTGTTTTCATCAAACGGATCATGAGATAGGTTAACATTAAATTTGAATAATCAAATTTATCAGATTAATACCTAATTATATTATTCAATCATAATTAGTGTCTAGAATGAAAGAAATTTATCAATCGCGTCGCCCGGTAGGTGTATTTGAGAAAAATACACGGAAGGTTATCCGAGATTAATTCAAGGAAAACTTCGATGGTCAGACGAGACATCATATTAATACTGTATGATGTATTTTATTAATAAAATACGTATAAGTAATTAAAACTTATATTACTAATGCGAAATATTTTAAATTAATCGCACGCGATTTATCCGATATACCGAAATCGGAAGAAATAATGACAAAACAGCTCGGGAAGCTTCTAGAAGCTTGGCTTGGAAAATATCTAGATATTATTCTAGTTTTATTAATTAAATAATGTGCGAAATGACTAAAATGCCCTTGGCTTTTAAACTAATGACCAAACTACCCCGACCCTTGGTTTTCCTATAAATAGAAGGCTTAAGTTCATTAGTTCTTTACCATTTTTGAAAGCTAAAGAGCAAATATAGAGAGAGTTCTTGTGAGTCAAGAATCGATTGCAAAGAAATAGTTAAAGCTTGCAATAATAAAAGGTACGATTCTTAGTTATTGTAATGTTTATTTTTATCGATGAGGCTCAAGAACATAAGTCGTAGCCATGTACGATTTTTCGTTCTCCGTGTTCCTTATGACTTGAGCAAGTCGTTGTTATGTCAAATTTCATTTCATAGTTTAAAGTTCAAGAACATACGTCGTATCCATGTACGGTTTATCCGTTCTCCGTGTTCTTCGTATGTTCTGGAGTATTATTATAAATTGTTATAATTAAGTAAACAAGTCGTTATAATGACCAAATTTTGTCAATTATATAGTGTTATAATCACTTATGTAAGCAGTTATAATGCTCAAATTATTTCAAGTATGAAATCCAAAAGCTCAAGAACATAACTCGTTACCATGTACGATTTTTCGTTCTTCGTGTTCTTCGTGTGTTCTTGAGCAAAAGTCATAATTTCTACATAAGTAGGCTTATGATTTGGTAATTTAGTGTTATGGGATGATGAAACATGATGGCCTTGCTAAATAATGCTTGTGGCAGAAACGAAGAACGATGAAACTTTGTTCTTCGTGTTCTTCGATTCGTTCTTCGTGTTCTTGAGAAAAAGTCATGAAATCTTATATAAGTAGGTTTATGATTTTGTTATTTTTATGTTATGAAGTGATACGGATTGTTAGAACATGTTATCTTAGCAAATTAATGCTTGATGTATCATGTTTTACCAATCGGATCAAAGAAAGTTAGGTCTAATATAGTCGCAGAATATTTTTGCAAATTTCCGAAAATTTAAAGTCTGAATATGCCTTAGTAACCTAAATGAAAGTTGTAGATCATGAAATTCTAAGCAATTTAGACTCAAGAATCACTTCAAAATATTTTCGTACGACAAAGTTATGGCTGTCGCAGTAAAAGAGGTCAAAGCTGAATTTTTAAGGGGCATTCGGATTTTAGCACTTAAAATTAGGATTTTGAGTTCGCCACTTAACGAAATGATTCCACCAATGAAAATAGTTTAGTTAAGTTATTCTAAGACTTATTCAAAAGAAAATTTTGATAAACTAACATTCGGGGTCGCGTAACCCTTTTTGTAGGCGTTTAACGATTTCTCGGGAAAACCCTAAAACGGTTTCAAGGCAAGTCTTCTAACTCTTGCTATGTGCTACTTGTTTAGTATTGTTAAAATGATAAATGAGATGTATAATGTTATGTTATTATGCAATAGATGATATGTGAAGTCTTTAACTGATGTTTACAAGCCTTCTAACTGTTATATTTTATGTTTACGATTTACGAACATGATTTATACACTTTGTGTGTCGATGTGATATAAATTGTTGGAACGTGAGTTATATGTGATATTAAATGGAGAATTATGTTCAGTCAATGCATGTTAAAAGTTTATATGAAAGCATAAACTGCGTATGTGCTGTATGTTAGACTTGCTGAGCCGTCGTGCTCATTCTTGCGAATAAAACCTTATTTGCAGATTAAAGATGAACGTTAAGAAGATCATGAACTTAAAGATGCAGCATAGATTAGGTTTTCATGTAAATTGATTGTATTTGTATATGTCATAATGACTGTTGTAATACGAACAAACAAACATGTAACCGAATATTGAATGAATGATATAAATAATTATCATCAGAATGTTGTTATGTCTTTATTTTGATATAACCTAGAATTGTTAAAATTTAACATAGTATTGATAATGATCTATTTATCTGGATGAGGATCGGTAAATAACTTGTGAGTGCTGTACATCTGAGACAGAACTAAGCGATGTTGACTGGTCAAATCCATCGTTAAGGTTCCTCGGACCCAGGTATAACTCGTTATTACTATTCTGAATACCATATAAGTAGGATTATTGATATGAAGAGATATCTTTGTATATTGATACTTGTAGTACGAATGAGACCGTTACAAGTGGACGTATATAGAATATTTAAATCCTAAGGTTAAAATTAAACCGTTATATATGGTTTTATCCATTTATACGGATGAAATACAAGTTGATACTTGTATACTTATGAGACTGAGATCAAGTTAAGATCCAGGGACAATGTTAAGAGAAATTGTTAATGTATAGTCTAAAATAAGACTAATTCAACCAATATGATTATGGGATCATTGGTTAAGTCGATAGATGTACGAAATTAACGCACAAGGTCCGCCGCATCGAAAGCGCGGGGATTTTGGGGGCGTTACAGTGGTGGTAGTGGTGGTGATAGTCGTGGTGGTGGTGGTGGTGGTGGTAGTAGTAGTGGTGGTGGTGGTGGTGATGGTAGTCGTGGTGGTAGTAATGGTGGTAGTAGTCGTGGTGGTGGTGGTAGTAGTGGTAGTGGTAGTGGTGATGGTGGTTGTGGTAGTTATGGTGGTGATGGTGGTAGTAGTTGTGGTGGTGGTGTTAGTAGTTGTAGTAGTAGTGGTGGTGGTGGTGGTAGTAGTAGTAGTGGCTACTACTAGTACTAGTAGTAGTAATGGTAGTAGTGGTGGTAGTAGTAGTACACTACTACTACTACTACTAATAATAATAATAATAGTGATAATAATAGTAATAATAATTATAATTATAATTATAATAAAAAAAAATGCATGTAAATAACATGAGTTACCGTTTTAGCATTGACGTCATTTTTCTGTTTTTCGAGTATTGCGGTCGTTATGTTTTCACATGCAAATTGATTTGGGCGAAAAATCACAGGAACAATTTAGATTCATTCTAATTAATTTGTAAGTTATTTTAGGTTGCAAAGAGTTTTTAGGTAATAGAGTATTTTTGAAATTTTAATTTACGTCATGCTTTCAAGCACGGGCAATTACGTGTCATTTTTTTGGTATTTTTGCGAGCTATATCGAGATAAACTATTGTAGTAGGCTCTGACTCATGATATGAGCATCTTTTGTCCAATTTCAAGAAAAAATATAGAGAAAAAAATATTATGGTGATGCGATTTAATTGGTGTTATGACAATACTTTTTTGTTTGGACTTAGATGACTCATTTGATACTTTTGGGTATATATGCAAAAATATTTTTTTGAATTTTTACATCTTTTTTTCCCCTCATTAGATCCCACCAAATGACTTGCAGTACTATCTTTTTTTCACAGAAAATACTATTCATGGATCATATTGATCGATGGTTAGAGATACTTGAGGTAAATAAATGTTGTCAAACTTCTCATTCTGTTTTGTCAATAAAGAAAATGTGTGTGGGATACCCGAAAATACTATATGACACAAATTTAAGTTTGCTATCGTCAATCAATTAATTGCTCAAACCTGTTAAGAATTAATTTTAAGTTAAGAATGAGTAGCACACTAATATTTGCCTAAAAATAAAACTATGACTGTATTAAATATTAATATTTTTGTATTAATGGTTAGACTTTTAATATTATTATGGAATTGAGAATCCACAACAGTTTTTAATTTTTTAATTTAGAAATATTAGATACAATACTCAACTGTTATATTAATTATACCATACCTTCAGGCACGGTTATCCTTAATTATTATATAAATTATTACATATAACAAAATTTCACAAGAAAACCAAGAACCTTTGACTTTCAGAGGAGACTTGCAAAAGTGTTCAAAAGAAATAAAGCGTAGTTGACATACCTGATCAAGATGGTCCAGGTGTACAGTTCAGATCGTTCTCCGCTTAAATAAAAAAAAAAAAACAGAATGACCACGTGTGCCACAAAACGCGTACCCACGCGCGCATCGTGGGTGACAGCTGATGCCCCTATCTTTTCAAACATTAAATGCCGATGAAGCCCAACTAATACACGTTATTTCGCCACCTAGCATCCCAAAACCTAAAAACAATTATGTGTGCACACATATTCCACACATGGGAAAGACCTTCGTATGCATTTTTCTACCCCTCCAACCCCTTAAAATGAGTAAAAAAAAGTAGGGGAAAAGCAGCCAATGATAGGATATTATGGTAATTTTTTCTTCACAGGAAGTTAGGATGTATACAAAATTAAAAATAATAAGAAAATCGATCACACAAAATTGAATCGTTAACCAATCAAATCAAAAATCACAAAATTAAAACTTGTAAAACTAAAAAATCGAAACTATATTGGTCAGTTTCAATTTGATTTATTCAAAAATCGAAATCGACTAAATCGACCGAACATTTTAATATTATAATATAATTTATATACTTTTTTAATAATTATTTATTTTATATAATTATATATTCATTATATGTCGTTTTTATAATTTGATGATATATCAATTCCCTGTTATTTAATAATACATTACTTTAAAATTTAATGATATATCAATTCTATCTTTTATACTTAAGTTTTAATAACCAACTAAATCGATAATCGATTACAAGATAAAAATTTAGGCAATTTTGATTTTTAATTTTTTATAATCAACTTAAATAATTTCATTATTTTTTTATTTATTAAATCGATTAAACCGACCGTTGTGTCTCTCTACAAGTATTGTTCTTCTTCAATAGCTCGTGATCGACATCCGAAGATAGTCATTGACGACACTAACCTAGGCATGCACAACAGGCCGGTCTGGCCTGGCCCGGCCTGGGCCTGCCAGGCCTTGATCGTAGACCAGGCCAGGCCGGGCCTTTGACTTTTGGCCTGCAGGCCGGGCCGGGCCGGGCTTGACGCTAAAAAAGGGGGCCTGTTGAGGCCTGCAGGCCAGGCCTTGGGCCAGGCCAGGCCAGTCCGGTCCGATTCGATCCATTCAAACAATTTTTTTAGTAATTTTAAATATTATTAAAACACCAATTAAAATTTTAAACTTAATTGATTTATTAATTAAAAGTAATGTATTACAAGTTACAGCTTTCAAATTACAATAATGAAAATTATATTTTTTATTATTATTTTGCAAATGACTTTCTAGTTGTTACGCTAAGTATCTATTAAAATAAAGATGCAATGAAAGATCTGTAAGAAGTGTAGGTTGCTAGCTAGGTAAGGAAAATCCTTATATATTATACTAGTCAATGTGTTTTCATGGATTTCTTTATTTGTATATAAACAAACATGCATGAATGAACGTATTAAAATACGTCAATTTTATTTTATTTATTGAATGAGTTGTTACAAAGATGAAGTTTTCGTCTGCAGTGGGAGAATTGAAGTAGCGAATAAAGAAAATCTGCAGACCAGACCAAGCTTTTGGTGAACCAGGCCAGGCCAGACCCAATATGACGCCCCCAAATCTAGGCCCACACAACTCAAACCTGAGTCGTCAAAAGACTACAACAAAATTATTACAACAAAGCACAACGTACAACAATACAGTGTATAATAATACACAACTAAGTCTTTACTATTATTGCCACACTATTTTACAACATGTGAAGACTATGATAGCTATTCCTCGGACTCTCACTCCATCCCCTGACTAGACCCCGTTACATTTTCTTCTCCTGTTGAAAAACAATGGAACAAAAGAAAGGGTGAGCTCAAATAGCCCAGTAAGAAATATCATGACTAAGATAATGACGAATAAATTATCATTAGCCTTCAACAGTTGAGTTCTTAATAGAATACAATAGACTACAAGGTTTATATCAAAAATTGCAATTAAATTCTTGAACAATGTTCAGATCAATAATATAAGCGGAATGAGCAATCTATTAGAAGAATAATGCAGACTATAATGTCCACTCGCTTCTCTTTTTTGTAAAAATATCATCAACTTTTATCATCTGAAATACCATTAGTCAAGATAATACAACTTCACAGTTCCTGGTCATAATCATGCAGATCAACAGTTCATCTTTGCACTACGGGCCAAAGACATTTAATATAACACCAACGGTCATGATTATACCAGATTCAGCCTTTGGTCATAATCATACCAACCAACAGTTCATCTTTGCACTACGGGCCAAAGAGAACATTCACCACGTGTCATAAAAGACACCGAACAGATGTATCGCCTTTAACCTAGTATATCGCCTTTAATCTATCATCTGTTCAACAATTATATCACATCTGTGCCCCCGACCACAGATATTCACAACAAATTGATTCTTGAAGATTAATGACAGTGATACGAATGATGAACAGAAGAAACAAGATAAAAAATAAGTATCGGAAGTTTACTTTGTGCAGATTCAAATAATATCCAAATTGTTAACATGATGTGGAGTGAAATTTAAAAATGATATTCAAGATCCACAGTTCAGAATAACGGTTACAGTTCAATAGAAAGGTTCAGAAAATAGGAAGGTTCGGTTGAAATAATGAAGTTCAACTATTATGGAACATATAATATTTTCAGGAATTATAGAAGCAATAGTTCCATAATAAGTTTCGATTTAAGAGTATGAAAGAAAATAATATTCCTTATCGTAGCAGGTTTGATTAACAAAAGGTGAAAGAAATTTATATCCCTTACCATAGTAAGTTTGAATAATGGAAGATGAAAAAGATGGTATCCTTTATGAGTATAAAGGAAAATGATATCTCTTACGAATATGAAAGAAAATGATATTACAAACGAATATGGAATAAAAGTGTCATGTGATAATTCGTGTAGACAAATTATTTCCACACGAGACAAATAAAAAGGGTTATTCACCAACAGGCGGTAATCCGCGCCGTAATGTTATTCCCATCAATTTGAATACGAAGAGTTATTCACCAAACAGGCGGTAATCCGCGCCGTAAGGTTATTCTCAGAGATTAATAAGGAATGAATAGAAAAGGTTATTCACCAACAGGCGGTAATCCGCGCCGTAAGGTTATTCCCACAATTTAATACATGGAAATAAATAACACAAGAAAGAAACGATATTATTTTCGAGAATCAAAGAATGATAATCCCTTCTAGTAAGAAAGAAAATAATATCCATTTATGATGATGAAAAGAATGATACCTCTTATCGTAGTAAGTTCGAATATGAAAGAAGATAATATTCATTACCTTAACACGTGACTGGATATTGATTTAAATGAGGTTGATCAACCTATATTTTTATAATAAAATTAGTAATTATCACATATAAATTTCAAAGTGTATGATAACTCGTATAATATGAATTATCAAAATTATATATATTTAACATAATTTTTGTAGTATAATATAACTACTTTAAAATAGTTATTAAAATAATATTTCAAAATAAATCTTCCAAATAAAGTTTTTAAAAATGAATCTTCTCAAAGAAGAGTCTTCTAAAGGAAGATTTGTGAATATCGTGAAAAATAGGAATTTATAAAATTACTACTCTTTAATAAAAGACTTACTTGAAAAATTTTTGCACTCATTTTGGCTTTCAAACTCTCAAAATAACCTTACTATTCTCAGAGAAAACTCATAAAATTCTTATAGAAAATTTTTATGTTTTAGGTGTGATTTTTCTATTCAGCTGAGCAAGCTATTTATAGGAGAAAAGAAGTTACTATGCGTGTGGTAGGTGAACTGGCGTGATACACGCCAGCTGAGGAATCAACAAAGGCTGCAGCAGCCTCTGCGCACCAACTTCAGCAATTCCTGCACATTTTTGTGCAAATTTTTTTCAGGTGGGTCCTACAGGGGCCCACATGTTACTATTCACGTTACTATTTCAAATAGTAAAATTAATTAATTTTTATATTTTTTTTAATTTATTATTTATTTATTTATTTATTCTTCCTGTGGGTCCAACATATAAAATAATGCTACAACAATAATGTAATAAACACGTTACAGATTATTATTAATTTAATAATATAAATTACAGTATATTTGCTACTGTGACAATTATTAGGTTCAATAATTTTAAAAACAGTGCAGCAACAATTATTGACTCAATGATATAAAATACAGTGTAATGATAATTATTGAATCAATAATGCAAAATACTGTGTAACAACAATTATTGAATTGATAAAATAAAATATTATGCAGTGACAATTATTGATGAAATGATGCGCAACAGTTACGGTGTCAATTATCAGATCAATAATATGAGACACTGTGCAATACCGTGTGCTACAGAAAATACCGTAATTTACCGTATGCTACTATTCTTTTATTACCGATATTTTAACAGTTCCGTTGACTATTTTTATTTAAAAAGGTTATTTCTGTCGTTTTCTATATCCGACAAATATTCCCTTATAGGATCCACCAATAATTAGTTATTTCGGCGTCTTCGTACGACCCGAATATTCCCCGACAAAACAAATATTGTCCGACAAAATAAAATTTGCACATAACATCCTTAACTTTTAATTTTATCGATTTAACCACTTACTGTTTCAGAAAAATATATGAAGAAAAATTAAATTTTATATTTCATAAAATTCGGGGTCTTACAATCCCCCCTCCTTATGAAATTTCGTCCCCGAAATTGACGTACCTGACATTTCGAAGAGGTAAGGATACTTAGATTTCATCTCAGATTCTAGCTCCCAGGTCATTTCTTCAATATCTTGGTTCCTCCATAAAACCTTAATTTGAGGTATAACCTTTGAGCGTAGAATCTGCTCCTTCTTATCTAGGATCTTAACAGGTACCTCATTGTACGTTAAATCATCTGCTATAACGTTCCGTTCTAACTCAATGACGTGGTTTGGGTCCTTCACATATTTACGTAACATAGATATGTGAAAAATGTTATGGATGCGAGACATACTTGGTGATAGGGCTAGTCTGTAGGCTACGGTTCCTACTCGATCGAGGATTTCAAATGGGCCAATAAATCGAGGGTTGAGTTTTCCTCTCTTTCCGAATCTCGTAACCCCTTTCCATGGAGAAACACGTAAGAATACATGATCTCCGACGTTGAAACTTTCGTCTCTCCGATGAAGATCAGCATAACTCTTTTGTCGTTCTTGTGCGGTCTGTATTCGTTGTCGGATCATTTGGATCTTTTCTGTTGTCAAGCGTACCAACTCGGGTCCCAACAGTTTTGCTTCTCCTACCTCATTCCAACATACTGGAGAGCGACACTTGCGTCCATATAAAGCCTCGAATGGAGCCATACCTATACTTGCTTGGTAACTGTTGTTGTAGGAAAATTCCATTAATGGCAAGTACTTATCCCAACTTCCTTTGAATTCTAGTACGCAAAGTCTCAAAAGATCTTCGAGGGTCTGGATCGTCCTTTTCGATTGTCCGTCTGTCTATGGATGGTATGCAGAACTGAATCGTAGCTCAGTGCCCATAGCTTTTTGTAAACTGATCCAAAAGCGTGAAGTGAATCTAGGATCTCGATCAGAAACTATGGAAACTGGCATGCCATGCAATCTCACAATCTCATTTGTGTACATACCGGCAAGACGTTCAAGTGAAATTTTTTCTCGTATAGGCAAGAAATGAGCAGATTTGGTCAATCTATCTACGATCACCCAAATTGCATCTAAGCCTTGAGAAACTTTGGGAAGGCCCGTCACGAAATCCATATTGATGTGTTCCCACTTCCATTCGGGAACCTCAAGTGGTTGTAATGGACCCTTAGGTACTTGATGCTCTGTCTTGACACGTTGACAAGTTAGGCACCTTGAGATAAACTCTGCAATCTCCCTTTTCATATTGTTCCACCAAAATGTATGTCGAAGATCTCGATACATCTTGGTACCTCCTGGGTGGATTGCAAACGGCGTGTTGTGTGCCTCCATCATGATTTTATGCTTTAATTCAGGATCGTTAGGAACACAGAGTCGAGAGTTAACTCGAAGTATTCCTTTCTCCTCGATTCTTGCTTCGGGAATGACACCTTCTTGTACTTGCTTTATCATGTTCATCAGTTCCGGATCGGTAGCTTGAGCAGCTTTAATTTTATCGATTAAAGTCGGTTCTACTTGCACGTAAGCAATCTTCGAGTGGGTCCCTGGTGTCTTTAGCTGTATCTCCATCTTTTGCAAGTCATACAAAATACACTTTTGTGTTGTCAGTAGTGCACTTGTACTCGCATAAGATCTTCTGCTCAAAGCGTCAGCTACAACGTTTGCCTTTCCCGGGTGATACTGGATTGTGTGGTCGTAATCCTTCAACAGCTCAAGCCAACGTCGTTGTCGCATGTTGAGTTCCTTCTGGGTGAAGAAATACTTGAGACTTTTATGATCTGTATAGATATCTACTTTCTCTCCGTACAAGTAGTGTCTCTAGATTTTCAACGCGAAAACGACTGCTGCTAACTCTAGATCATGAGTAGGATAATTTTTCTCATAATCTTTGAGTTGTCGAGAGGCATAGGCTATAACCTTTCCATGTTGCATAAGGACACAGCCTAAACCTTTGCCTGAAGTATCGCTATATATGATGAATTCTCCTGATCCTGATGGAATGGTCATAACAGGAGCTAAAACAAGTCTCCTTTTGAGTTCTTGAAAACTCTTCTCGCATTCCTCGCTCGATATAAGTTTTGTACTAGAACGAATGATACCGATATCTAATAATTAAACTTTCAACTCTTGGCGTTCTATGAGAGCCATTTGGTATGGGGCTTTGAAAATAAGCTTACTACCGATTTCAAGGTCAATATAGAATTCAATTTCTCGGTTTGGGGTAAGCCAGGAAGTTCCTCAGGAAAAACGTCAGGAAACTCATTAACAATGAGAATATCATTTAGATTTGATGTGTTTTTGTTCAAATCAGCGATATGAGCTAAAAATGCTTGACATCTGTTTTTCAATAAACGAATGACTTTATGGCTAGAAATAACAGTTACAGATTTCAACGGTTTAGTTGCTTGAATTTGCATGACAGGTTGATTAGGAATATAAAAACTAATAATCTTATGAAAACAATCAATTTTAGCATGATGGGTAGTCAACCAATCAATTCCTAGATCACATCAAATTTATGCATCAAAGAAATAAGGTCAACAGGTAGTGTGAGGTTGTTGATTTGAACTAGTCAAGATTTATAGACAGTAGATGTGATAGATATTTCTCCCAATGGGGTTTCAACTGATAAGACAATGCTTAAGTTTTCTATAGTTAAATTTAAACGTTGAGTATATATAGATGAGATAAAAGAGTGGGTAGAGCCAGTATCTAACATGGCATAGACTTCACGAGAATTGATGAATAGCTTACCGGTCATCACCTCATTCGGTTTCTTGATCATCAAGGCTGTCATCATCAAATCGAGTCTCGTATACTTTATCCGGATCTTCACGTATTTCAACCATGGGGATACCGCCAAATAATTTTCTAACAAACTGTTTCTCGGATTCATCAACTTCATCAGTAGTAACGTACCAATGATTTCCATAAGAATAGTATTTTCGATAGACTGCAGTTTCCATGATAGTGGCTAACTTAACCTGAATTCCTCTAAATTGTAACGCCCAAAAGTATAGAAACATCATTTTTAAATAATCTTGAAAATCATAGCTGGAACACCATAAATCCCAAAGACTTATATGAAAAGTCCATATATTCTGATCCTTTGTTATAGAGCATAACCAAGTGATATGACTCTCCCAATTAGTGAGTAAATTAAAAGCAATAATTTCTGCAAGTTCATTACTTCCTTTAATTGCTTCTAGGAATGGATCTGGAATGACTGTAGCAGATCTTTCACCTTCATCCTTACTGGATAGAACACGCATAATTTTTGCCTTAAGCAAATGATTCAACTCTGAGTTTGTAGGAAGATTATTCGTCGCCTCTTGATTTGCAGCTACATTTGTTTCGGGCATTTCATTGTTAACTTCATGATTTCCAGATGCCATACTTAATTGTGGTCACAAAATAAATGTTAGTTCAAATAAACTGACTCATCACTTCATGTCTCTATATTCAAATTAACTCATTAGATAATAAAATCTAATTTAGGTAGGACGCACTAGTGACTGATTCTATTCGTCTCTCCCCTCCTAGTTCTACCCCAGATCTCCATTAAAGACCATATCCCTAAGCTCTGATGCCAACTGTGACGCCCCCAAATCTAGGCCCACACGGCTCAAACTTGAGTCTTCAAAAGACTACAACAAAATTATTACAACAAAGCACAACATACAACAATACAGTGTATAATAATACACAACTAAGTCTTTACTATTATTGCCACACTATTTTACAACACGTGAAGACTATGATAGCTATTCCTCGGACTCTCACTCCATCCCCCGACTAGACCCCGTTACGTTTTCTTCTCCTGTTGAAAAACAATGGAACAAAAGAAAGGGTGAGCTCAAATAGCCCAGTAAGAAATATCATGACTAAGATAATGACGAATAAATTATCATTAGCCTTCAACAGTTGAGTTCTTAATAGAATACAATAGACTACAAGGTTTATATCAAAAATTGCAGTTAAATTCTTGAACAATGTTCAGATCAATAATATCAGCGGAATGAGCAATCTATTAGAAGAATAATGCAGACTATAATGTCCACTCGCTTCTCTTTTTTGTAAAAATATCATCAACTTTTATCATCTGAAATACCATTAGTCAAGATAATACAACTTCACAGTTCCTGGTCATAATCATGCAGATCAACAGTTCATCTTTGCACTACGGGCCAAAGACATTTAATATAACACCAACGGTCATGATTATACCAGATTCAGCCTTTGGTCATAATCATACCAACCAACAGTTCATCTTTGCACTACGGGCCAAAGAGAACATTCACCACGTGTCATAAAAGACACCGAACAGATGTATCGCCTTTAACCTAGTATATCGCCTTTAATCTATCATCTGTTCAACAATTATATCACATCTGTGCCCCCGACCACAGATATTCACAACAAATTGATTCTTGAAGATTAATGACAGTGATACGAATGATGAACAGAAGAAACAAGATAAAAAATAAGTATCGGAAGTTTACTTTGTGCAGATTCAAATAATGTCCAAATTGTTAACATGATGTGGAGTGAAATTTAAAAATGATATTCAAGATCCACAGTTCAGAATAACGGTTACAGTTCAATAGAAAGGTTCAGAAAATAGGAAGGTTCGGTTGAAATAATGAAGTTCAACTATTATGGAACATATAATATTTTCAGGAATTATAGAAGCAATAGTTCCATAATAAGTTTCGATTTAAGAGTATGAAAGAAAATAATATTCCTTATCGTAGCAGGCTTGATTAACAAAAGGTGAAGGAAATTAATATCCCTTACCATAGTAAGTTTGAATAATGGAAGATGAAAAAGATGGTATCCTTTATGAGTATAAAGGAAAATGATATCTCTTACGAGTATGAAAGAAAATGATATTACAAACGAATATGGAATAAAAGTGTCATGTGATAATTCGTGTAGACAAATTATTTCCACACGAGACAAATAAAAAGGGTTATTCACCAACAGGCGGTAATCCGCGCCGTAATGTTATTCCCATCAATTTGAATACGAAGAGTTATTCACCAAACAGGCGGTAATCCGCGCCGTAAGGTTATTCTCAGAGATTAATAAGGAATGAATAGAAAAGGTTATTCACCAACAGGCGGTAATCCGCGCCGTAAGGTTATTCCCACAATTTAATACATGGAAATAAATAACACAAGAAAGAAACGATATTATTTTCGAGAATCAAAGAATGATAATCCCTTCTAGTAAGAAAGAAAATAATATCCATTTATGATGATGAAAAGAATGATACCTCTTATCGTAGTAAGTTCGAATATGAAAGAAGATAATATTCATTACCTTAACACGTGACTGGATATTGATTTAAATGAGGTTGATCAACCTATATTTTTATAATAAAATTAGTAATTATCACATATAAATTTCAAAGTGTATGATAACTCGTATAATATGAATTATCAAAATTATATATATTTAACATAATTTTTGTAGTATAATATAACTACATTAAAATAGTTATTAAAATAATATTTCAAAATAAATCTTCCAAATAAAGTTTTTAAAAATGAATCTTCTCAAAGAAGAGTCTTCTAAAGGAAGATTTGTGAATACCGTGAAAAATAGGAATTTATAAAATTACTACTCTTTAATAAAAGACTTACTTGAAAATTTTTTGCACTCCTTTTGGCTTTCAAACTCTCAAAATAACCTTACTATTCTCAGAGAAAACTCATAAAATTCTTATAGAAAATTTTTATGTTTTAGGTGTGATTTTTCTATTCAGCTGAGCAAGCTATTTATAGAAGAAAAGAAGTTACTATGCGTGTGTGGTAGGTGAACTAGCGTGATACACGCCAGCTGAGGAATCAACAAAGGCTGCAGCAGCCTCTGCGCACCAACTTCAGCAATTCCTGCACATTTTTGTGCAAATTTTTTTCAGGTGGGTCCTACAGGGGCCCACATGTTACTATTCACGTTACTATTCACGTTACTATTTCAAATAGTAAAATTAATTAATTTTTATATTTTTTTAATTTATTTTTTATTTATTTATTTATTCTTCCTGTGGGTCCAACATATAAAATAATGCTACAACAATAACTCAACAATAATGTAATAAACACGTTACAGATTATTATTAATTTAATAATATAAATTACAGTATATTTGCTACTGTGACAATTATTAGGTTCAATAATTTTAAAAACAGTGCAGCAACAATTATTGACTCAATGATATAAAATACAGTGTAATGATAATTATTGAATCAATAATGCAAAATACTGTGTAACAACAATTATTGAATTGATAAAATAAAATATTATGCAGTGACAATTATTGATGAAATGATGCGCAACAGTTACGGTGTCAATTATCAGACCAATAATATGAGACACTGTGCAATACCGTGTGCTACTGTAGAGTACCGTGTGCTACAGAAAATACCATAATTTACCGTATGCTACTATTATTTTATCACAGGTATTTTAACAGTTCCGTTGACTATTTTTATTTAAAAAGGTTATTTATGTCGTTTTCTATATCCGACAAATATTCCGTTGTGGGGTCCACCAATAATTAGTTATTTCGGCGTCGTCGTACGGCCCGAATATTCCCCGACAAAACAAATATTGTCCGACAAAATAAAATTTGCACATAACATCCTTAACTTTTAATTTTATCGATTTAACCACTTACTGTTTCAGAAAAATATATGAAGAAAAATTAAATTTTATATTTCATAAAATTCGGGGTCTTACACCCAAGGTCAGGCCAGGCCGGGCCAGTCCAGACCCAAGGCCAGGCCAGGCCAGACTTTTTGGCAGGCCAGATCAGGCCGGATCTGAGCCAAAAAAATGTGGCCTGTTCGTGGCCTTCAGGCCAGGCCGAGCCAGGCCAGGCCTTGACCAGGCCGGACTTTGACCAGGCCGGGCCCAGGCCGGATCAAGGCTGAGCCACATGCCGCAAGCCATTTATGCATCACTACACTAACCTACCAATGAGACGATATAGACTACAAACCAATGTTAACTCCTTGTAAATCGATTTTTGAAACATATCAAAATTATCATATTAAAATTGCATTCTCATATATAATTTCTCTAAGTCATCAAAGTCTTTAGGATAAGACTTCTCTACTATTTTGCAAAGATCATCAATTTGTAGTAAAATGCAAATTTCTCATTTTCAATGCAATGCAGTGCTTAAAGTAAACAGCTCCACAAGTCCATTGAGACGCTGATAGTCTAGGAGATGGAGAAAATTGATGTGATTTATTTAGTTTTTTAAAATAATAAAATTTATAATTATTGATATTTTTTAAGTAATTTATAATTATAAATTAAAAGTAAATGAATTCATAATTTTTAAATTTTTAAAATTTTCTTTTAAAATTAATCATAATATTTAATATTAGAAATGAGGAAGTATTAGAACAATAAATATAATATCTATGAGGGTTTGGTCGGTGCGGCACGACTGGATTTTAGTTTATATATTAATATTAATTAATATAAATCTATAGCATGTGGAGGACATAAGCATTATTTTCCATTTAAATAATGCATCCCGTGCTTGCACTTCTTTCTGTAATCTCCTCGAAGTTTCACTTCCAATGCATTAGAAGATTATTGCTTGAAAATGATACCATCACATGGTGTTATTGCTTCAGACTTTAATTAATTAATTATTTTTTTCTTTCTTTCTGTTCGTGAATTATTTAAGAGAGTTCAATACTTTTCTTGAAAAGAGCAATGATTCAGACTTCCCATACAAGATTGTCCTATTCATAATTTTCAGATCAAAAATTTTAGGGGGTCGAAAATTGTGATCGGTCTTAAAAAAAAATTTAAAAAAATTTATTTTAATAAATTTTTTATAAAATTTAATAATTTAGGTATAATTTTAAATAATAGTATTGTATATTTTTTTATTTATATGTATTTAAATTATACATAAATTACTGAATTTTATAAAAAAATTTATCAAAATAAATGTTATAAATATTTTAGGAGTAAAAAATAAATTGGATCGATCGCTAGGACTGGTCCCCCTAAAATAACTCTTTTCAGATTTGAACGGATCATAGAATAAAAAAAAAAAAGAGTCCTACTATGCGGATCGGAAAATGGGACAAAAAACATTTGACCGATTTATTTTTTTTTCTTTTGACTTTCAAAATTTTTATAATATTTATTTTTAATTTTTTTAGCAGTATTGATAAATATTTATTATCAAAAAATTTATAATGTATTTTTTTTCTTTTAAAAATAATCATAATATTTAATTAGAAATGACGAAGTATTAAATATAATATCTATGAGGGTCTGGTCAGTGTTGGACAACTGGAGGACATGTGGAGGACATAAGCATTATTTTCCATTTAAATAATGCATCCTGAGCTTGCATACAGTGTTTAGAAAATCGAATCGGTCATCTAACTGAAAAAGTTATTAGGTGGATGGGTTATTAGTCCAACCAGTGGTCGAACCGTTATTGAACCAGTGACATCATAAATATATTATTAATAATTAATAAAATTTTAAAATATCTAATTTTTTATAAGCTAAAATATAGTAAAATAATGTTATAATCTTATTAAAAAAAAAAAACTTAAAAACCGGGTTAACCGGTTCAACTATCGGTTTTACCTGTTGAACCATCGGTTGAACCAGTGGTCAACCGGTTTTTGACCGGGTCGCTGTTTTTCCAATTTTTTTTTAGACCGAACTGAAAAATCGACCGGTTCCAATTGGACTGCCAGTCTGGTCCGATTTTTTAAACATTACTTGCATATATTTCTATAGGAAAAGTCTAAGTATACAAATTTCGTATATAAATTTATATATAAATTATTAAAAAATAAATTCTAACACAAAAAATTATGTCAAACTCTATTTTATATTTGTAGACTTGTCCATTTCTATAATCTCCTCAAAGTTTCACTCCAATGCATTAGAAGATTATTGCTTGAAAATGATACCATCACATGGTGTTATTGCTTCAACTTTAATAAATTAACTAATTTTTTCTTTCTATCTGTTCGTGGATTATTTAAGAGAGTTCAATACTTTTCTTGAAAAGAGCAATGATTCAGACTTCCCATATATGATTGTCCTATTCATAATTTTCAGATTCAAATGGGTTGTTAGGATGAGTATTTCGCTAAGCCCGATTTGGTAATTCATATTGGGCTAGGCCCGATGGACCATCAGCTTGGCAGTCTCTTATGAAGACTCCTTGGTTCGATAGGCTTGGGTGGGTTCCTAAGACCACTCGGATGATGACCACTTACTACATCTTACTACATCTAATCCTAATTAGAGTAGGAGTCATATATCCTAAGTGGCTTAGGATAGTTACCTCCTTATTCAACTACTACTTCTCCGAGGGACATTCCTATTATGAGTGTTAAGTAAGTATTATAACTACTCGTTCAATAATGGAAGTAAGGGTTACCCTATTCTACTATACTAAATATTTAAGCCTCCATTGTTGATCTATCTTGAAACCTTCACTAACATTCACACCGAACCGATGGCCTAAGCCATTAGGACTTTTGTGCAGGTATTCTTCCCGGACGACCAGCAGGACGTGCAGACGAAATTCGAGCGTTAACATTAGCGCTAAAAGGAGGGCCAGTACCGAGTAAATTTTCCATCGAAAATAATCGACATGTAAACTTCACAATCGCAGAGTAATTCACGACGACCACCACCATTTCAATCTCGCCGAGAGCCGATAACAGATAAAAAACGTCGTCTCCTGTCGATCCTCGACAAAAAGAAAGCTCTGGACATCTAGTAGAAAGAGTTTGATAAGCAATATCAGGAACTAACTGAGGCCGAAAATAATCTTTTGAGCCAGAGAGGCTAGACCTCCCGCTCAAAACGTTGTAACCGACGAGACGACAGACACCCGAAACGTCATAGGGGTGAAGTACGAGAGCGAGACAGAGAGCTGGTTCGTTCCAAGTCAATTTGGACGGCAGACTTAGGGAAGCGAGCCAGATCACCTTCAAAGAAAAATGGGGGAGACAGACGAAGCCATGAAAGCCATACTAGAAAATCCTCACCGAAGAAGGCTTCAAATAAATATTACGGATCCAAGAAAGCTTGGTTCTCCCCGTTCTCCAGAGAACTAAAAGAAGCCAAGATTGACCGAAGCCACAAAGTACCCACCCTAGAGATGTATGACGGAACACGAGACCCCCGTGACCACACCTACTCCTCCGAGTAGGCCATACACTTCTATGGCCATGATACGATGGCGATGTGCCACCTATTTTTATCCACCCTGAAGAAGATTGCTAGAGAGTAGGTCACCTCCCTTTCATTTAATTCTATTAAGTCGTGGGAAGAACTGCAAGAATAATTCCATACCCGCTTCGGGAGCAACAAGCGACGTGCCTGAATGATGACCTCTCTCCTACAGGTCAAGCAAAGACCAAATGAGAGTCTTCGATAGTATATTAAAAGGTTCCGAGAGGCGGTTTCTGAGATCAACGGGATTGACCCAAAACAGGTAATCCAATTCTTAACTATGAGATTAAATGTTGATAAATCTAGCAGGTTGATTGAAGAGCTCATCTTGAGGGCCCCAGAAACTTTATTTAAGACTTACGAGAAAATTGACAAGTTCGTTGAGTTGGAAGAGGCTCTCGCTAATCTTCGAGGTTCATCGAAAAATGTAGGTGATTTTCACCAGAGAGACCCCGGAGGCGATAGTACCTAAAAGAAATCCAACGACAACGGCAAAAAAAAAAATGACAGAAGAGATTCCAACAGGAATCGGTAGCAAAAGAACGATCCCCCGAGGGACAAAAGGGGCAAAGAAAAAGATTACACACCCCTGAATACCAGTAAAAGCAATATCGTGAAGGCGATAAAAAATAAACCTTTCTATGAGAAACCCCCGAAAATCCGAATCTTCACAAGGCAGAAGAACAAGGACAGATACTACACCTACCATGAAACAAAGGGGCACGATATCGAAGAGTTTTACCAACTAAAAGATTTCTTAGAAAAACAAGTTCGGAATGACAATCTTGACGGATATATCGCCGATTCCTACCGACAATTAGCCTTTGATCGTATCAAGCCACCTCCGCCAATTACAGAAGCAAGAGCTGTGGTTGATGTCATTTCTGGATGTTCAATCTCAACCATTTTTAACTGAAAGAGGAAGGCCTTCGGCAGAGAGGTTCATTAGGTGTCCAACAAGCCACAGGACATCAAGACCGATCCCATCACCTTCTCCGATGACGATTACCCATCGGGGATGGTCACTCCCCACCAGGATGCACTGGTCATTACAGCTCAAGTTGGGACTATAGACATGAAGCGGATGCTTGTTGATAATGAGAGTTTTGTCGATGTACTTTATAGCCAAGCATACAATCACCTGGACTTGGGGGGAAGGAAGCTGGAGATCTGCTATAAATCCCCCTTATACGGGTTTGGGAATAACTCAGTCCGTATAGCAGGGACGATTGAATTGTGTGTGATCTTTGGGACTCTCCCGAAAAAAGCCTCTATCATGATTCGTTTCTATGTGGTTCAAGTAAAAAACAACTACAACGTCATCTTGGGAAGAACAACTTTGTCAACACTGAAAGCAATAACCTCAATCCCACATTTGAAGATGAAATTTTCAACCAAAAATGGGATCGGGGAATCAATTGGTGATTAGGATCTGTCTCGAAGGTGTTACCTCCAAACCATTCAGACATCCCCTGCCAGTGGTAATCGGCAGAAGACTGCAATAAAAATCGAGCTTGAATCCTTCACCGAAGGATGTACTGAGCCAATTACAACACCGGCTGAAGACACGGTGGAGGTTCCATTGTTTCAAGAGGATGATGAGAAAATCGTACAGGTTGAAATTAGCCTTCAGAGAGGGACCAAGACTCGGAGAGACAAAAGGTAATTGATCAAGAAATCGATAAACAGAACTTCTGGTTGCTAACTTTATTTTTGAAGTGTAAGCCCGAACTCGAAACCCGTAAAACAGAAGTGAAGAAATATAGCTCCGGAGAGACAAAAGGTAATTGATCAAGAAATCGATAAACTTCTAGTTGCTAACTTTATTTTTGAAATCAATTATCCAGAATGGCTGGCTAATGTGGTGCTTGTCAAAAAACACAACGAGAAGTGGAAGATGTGTGTGGACTACACATATTTGAACAATTAATTAATTAATTAATTAATTTTTTCTTTCTTTCTGTTCGTGAATTATTTAAGAGAGTTTAATACTTTTCCACGAAAGAACAATGATTCAAACTTCCCATATATGATTGTCCTATTCATAATTTTCAGATTCAAACGGCAATGTTAGGATGAGTATTTCACTAAGTCTGATCTAGTAATTCATATTGGGCTAGGCCCGATGGACCATCAACTTGACTGTCTCTTATGAGGACTACTTAGTCCGATAGGCTTGAGTTGGATTTCTAAGATCACTCGGATGATGACCACTCACTACATCTAATCCTAATTAAAGTAGGAATCATATATCCTAAGTGGCTTAGGATAGTTACCTTCTCTATTCAACTACTACTTCTTCGAGGGACATTCCTATTAGGATTGGTAAGTGTTAAGTAAGTATTATAAATACCCAGTCAATAATGGAAGTAAGGGTTACGCTATTCTACTCTACTAAATACTTAAACCTCTATTGTTAACATATCTTAAAACCTTCACTAACACTCACACCGGAGGAATCTACCGACGGCCCAAGCCGTTAAGACTTTTGTGCAGGTATTCTTTCCGGACGACCAACAGGACGTGCAGACGAAATTCGAGCGTTAACACGGGTCATTGAATAAAAAAAATACCGAATAAATGGATTATTGATTTAATTATTGGTCGAACTATTATTAAATAGATAAATATTATTAATTATTAATAAAATTTTAAAATATTTAATTTTTTAAGTTAAAATATAATAAAATTATGTTACAATATTACTAAAAATATTTCATTTAAAAAATAAAATATTTTTGTATCAAAGAATATTAAAAAATACTTAAAAATCGATTCATTGGTCAACTTAATCGGTCGAACCATCTATTCGACTAGTGGTCAACTTGTTCAATTCAAGTTTTGACAAAAATTGGTTCACTGGGCCAAATCAAACCGGATTGTTGACCTGTTCTGATTTTAATAGTTCAACCACTAATCCAGTCTGGATTTAAAAACCGTGGTCCTATTCTAATAGGGCAAAATACATTTTTGTTATACTAAAATCCACCTTTCTCATAATTGAAATTTTAAAGTAATTGGGTTTACAAATTTGTTACATCAATTATCTATTTTCATATAATATCCCCCCTTCAAATTTAAATTCTAATTGAAATTGACCGGAATACATAATTTTTAGGCAAGATAAGTAGTTTTATACGGGTTGACCGTATTAAAATATGGGTTGACTTCATTAAAAAATTATAATATCTCTAAATACAATTAGGGAAAAAAATAGCTCTCAACTCTCTCTCACCATCATCTTAAACTCCTTTTCATCATAGATCTACTCTGTAACACCTCATTCTCGAATAAGAAAGGAAGGTTACTTACAAAACATAACAAAACTTAAAATAAGTAAACAAAACACTAATAACTTTAAATATTTTTTGTTAGTTCCTGGAGGCACACAAGTGATCTAGAAGGGGAGGGGGGGGGGGGGGGGAGGCGTTGAATAGATCACTTAAAAGTTTTTTACTTAACTTCAAAAGTTTATTATCAATTAATTGATTTAATCAAGATTTGTTTGCACAACGTAATATTAGTTTGAAAGCTCCCCTTGAAGATTAGTAAAACTTCTCCTTTGAGTTAAGACTGTATTAAAGATAGCCACATGTCAAGTAGACCAGTTCTAGCAGTTATATCTATATATGTATACATGACAGAATGTAAATGACTGAATGTAAATAACACCAGAGAGTTTTAAGTGGTTCGGAGATTGAATAACTCCTACTCCACTCTTTTACTACAACGAGTAGGAAAACCACTAAGAATGGTTCATATTGAACCCTTCAAGCTCATCAGGCCTGGAAACTCTGGTTCACTAAGAACCCTTCAAACCTAGCAGGTTTGGCTAGTTTAGTCACTAAGACAAGGACATAACTGCCCTCTTCAAGTCCAGCAGACTTGGCTCCTTTAGTCACTAAGACAAGGACATAACTGCCCTCTTCAAGTCCAACAGAGTTGGCTCATTGCTTGTTGATGGATGTTGAAGTTGCTACTGAGTTGTACTTTAAGTTCCATTGTCTTTAAATACTCAGTAACAGGATGTGATCATTCTTGAAATGATATTGAGTTCGACAATGATGCTTGGCTTCTTTATATGCTCAATATCTTCTTGTGATCACCCATTGTGCTGCTAGGCATTTGAACTTCAGCTCATTTGGTACTTGATAACTTCTTGAGACGAACTTCTGAGATGACTGTGAAGCTTCTTCCTTTCGGTACTCAGTTGTTTTTTCTTATCATAGACATTTTATAGCTTTTCGAGATGGGCTTCTGAGATGGCTGTAATGCTCCTTCCTTTTGTTACTCAGTTGCTTCCATGTTTGTATCAAGTTGACGTTTAAGCTTCTATCTTCCACGTGCCTAGCAGCTCTGAACACTTCTCTTGTAATAGAGTTATTTCACTCTATGTCTTTCTCTATTCAGTATTGGTGTTCTGGTGGATCGTAGAGTGTTCTTCAGCATATTCATTTTGTTTTGCTCTACGATCTGTTGTTGTCCACCATCCTCTCTTTTTTTGTTTTTCAAATCCTTATTCTCTTTTTGAATTATCAAAGCCTTTATACCTTTGTGCATATTTTACCGTTGAAAGATCCGTTGGGTTACTTTGGCTTTCTGTAGATTCTTGATATCTCTGATGTTGACTTTCTGTTGCTTGTGTCAGTGCTTTTTTCCTTTTCTGACATGTTCTGATATATCAAACTGTAGCTCAGTTTTTCTCTGATTTTATAGCCGTTGCACTCCCAGAGTTGTTCAGTAAAGATTATTATATTCTTTGCTAATTAATCTTCTCATCCATCAATAAATATCTTCCTTGACTTTTAGAACCCCAGCTGTTCTGATGCATTCATAGATGTCCCATTTGTCTGACTTTATTCACTATTGTCCTGAGCAGTGGGTCCTGACTTATAGTCGTTTAGGCACAAAGTTTTCTGTGACTCTGACATGCATCTGTATCTCAAGAGCACTTAATCTTTCTTGAATCTGGGCGAGGATTATTTTCTTTTCTTTCGCACCATATTGTAGTTCTATTAGTTTACTGGTTCTAAACTGCTCAGTGAATTCGTCGAGTGATAGGCTGTTTATTCTGATTCTTCGAAATCAGCTCCATGAAAGTTACTTGAGGTATTTCAAGTAAATCGTTGAGTTATAGCAATCTTTTCTCTTACTCTGCGATCTTGCTATTCTGTTCAGATCGCAGAGTTTGTCTGCAGTGCTATGCTTTACGATTTCGTTCTACGATCTTGTCCCTTTGTTCAAATCGTAGAGTTTGTTAACTGCAGTGCTTCTCAGTGGAATCGTTGAGTTGTTGTCTTCGTTGGCACATCCTTTATTTCTACTCAACGATTATTCTATGTGTAGAACAATTTTCCGCATTGTCTTGTCATCCTGTTTCACTCTATGATTTCTTCTAACTGTGCAAATTGTATAGTTCTCGTATGTGCTTGCTCTTCAATTTTACTCTACGATCTTGCTAGATGATGTATATCGTAGAGTGAATTTCTTTTCTGGTTCTGCGTTAACTGCAGTTTTGCTTAGCTGTCTGTTCGACGATCGTAGAGTCATGCTCTACGATTTGTACTTGATCAGTTCTTTAATTTAGCTTGTATATATTGTAGACCTCTTGCACATCTGTCTCTCTTTGAAGATCGTAGATTTATTTAGGTAAAGAGTCGTATAGTTCACTCTACGATTTATACTGAATTGTTGACTCTTCTTTACTTGGAATCGTAGAGTCCGTTCTACGATCATATAGACTGATTAGATCTAACATAAGATCAATCTAACAGATTTGATCTTTTCCAACTAAGTCATTTCTTACATTATTACACCATTATATATATTGAAAGGACTTTACAGACTTTGTCATACATAAATACAACAATGATTCAATCTTATGCTACTCTGCTTATATCATGCATCTTTTATGCAGAGTGACTCCTACAAAAAGATCAACCAAACATTTCTGATATTTAAAATCTAAGTCCTTTGTACACATATATCTTTTAAAAGGACTTTACAACATTTGAACCAGATAACTTTCATTATCTTTTATAAGCATCAGATTGTTTTCAATAAGATCATATATGTGTTATACAAGTGTGTAAATCACAGTATGAAATATATATCATACACACATGATCACGTAGGCACATAATTTGATTAACATATAATCACTTTGTCAATTAGCCACATAAGCACTTTAAGAACATCTACGCACATACTCAAGTAAGCACATAAACACATTAACACGTAAGCACATTGTCAGACACATATTGACAATCAACCATGTAAACACGTTTACCACAATCATTTTTGCACAACAGTCATCATCATCAAATCAAACAACCTTCAACATTTTTAATAATTAAAATTCATAAATGAATTAAATAAAATTCTCTAAAATTTACACAATAATAAAAATTAATTAAAACTTAAAATCAAATCAACTTAGATGGTCAAAGGTACCTTTCTTCACACAACCTTAAATCACTCCTACAAATCTGTCGAAAGAAAAATACAATATGAGCTAAATGCCTAGTATGAATAACAATATACAAAGGAAATAAAAATGAAATCTAGAACTAACTGAAAGAATACGAAGGAAAACCTCAAATATAAACGGTATTCGAACTACCTAAAGTCCGATTAAGAGTATAACTGAATCAATAGAATTAACGAAACTAAATAGAAGGCTTAATCAAAGTGGCTAAATTGAGATTTTATACCGAGCTCAGAACAAAATAGAAATATACATTATCACACAAGCAAGTCAAAATAATGTCACACGGACAAATCACACATCAGACCGCGAATTCAAATGCATGCAAATCGAAAATGGTGTTTGGCACAACATCACCAAACCACATAACAAAACAGAAAAATAGGGCCGACCTATACGTCTCCTAAAAAATCATAATATGACCAACTCCCACCAAAGCATAAATGGAGACGTCATAGATTGATCACACCGCCACAGAAAGTGTTATGTCTCGGTACTAAAGAGAAATGTTTGTGATACCCTCCACAGGTGGTTATAGTTGAGGTATACCTTATCGTTTATTCTATTAAAGATATAGTGTCATAACACATGTGATACAATACCAACAAAAAAAAGTTCTAAATACACATGTTGAACCAAATAAAATCATAAATACAATCTTTCCAAAAGAAGGTAACAACATGTACCGCTCTACAAAGATCAAGAAAGTTCTATGCAAAAGAACAAATTCAAAAGAGTACAAAATACGAAGTTTGGAACATCTAGAACAAAAGGAAGGAAAATAAGAATTTGTCTAGAAAACGAAACCATTAAGCAAGTACCAAATTTTGAATAATTAGTAAAATAAATAAATCAACATATTGAGAGTATCGCTGAAAAAACTACGGAACCTATACAAGTTATAATAGAAGAAAATGATTTTAAATTACAGAATAAAGTCAAAGTATCAAAGATCAAACTTCTATTCAAGAGTGACAACAGAAATATAAGAAAAATATAACGAATGACGAGATATCATAAGATATAAATAATGTAATAATAATCAAAGGAGCAAAGTATGAAATCTATATTTGATAGCCAAATTCACTTATAACATACTTTATAAAATCTTAACCTCAAAGGCCAACGATATCCAATATGAAACTTTATTCACCACCTAAACATATTTCTTCCAACTTAAGTATACAATTCCACATATTAATTTCACCCATGCAATATACCTTAAATAAATGAAAACATATTTTTAGATTTTAACTTTTACATTCAATCAAATTATATTTTTTCATATAGATTCATTTTCTCTTTTCAATTATCATGTTATCTAATTCCCTATCGATATTTTGTTTAAAAAAATCTCTATTTTAAAATCTGCATAACTAAATTTAAAATCAAAATACAATATAATAATTACCTTGTTCGTCTTTCTACAAATAGCAGTAGTAAAGAATATGAATTTCGAGTCTTCTAAAGTCTTCAAAATCTATTCATGTCTTTAAGAAAATCGTAGCTATTGAAAGATACATGAAATAGTCTCAAGAATAACTCAATTCAGAATTAACATAATTGAGTTACAAAATTTCAAAATTAGGGTTAAAAATAGTAACGAGAATCAGGACAAGCCACAATTTTCATCAATTTAAAGTAGGAAAATAATGTTAAATAGATTTTTTTTTCTTCTCTAACATTAAAGGGGACAAAAATTTAAAGAAATAGGATTTGGATTTAATCAATTCCGACATCGAATAAATTAACTATGATTTTTCTAATGAGATATAGTATATAATAATATTCTACCCAGGAATTCAACTAGTCAAGTTATAATAGGATTAAAGTTACATATACACTGTTTAAATTCAACTAGAACATATTAAATGAGTTATTAAAATTCCAGTGGACTCCAAAATTTTAATTAAATCAATTATCTAATTATCTACTTAAAGAATTTTAATTTTTTAAATAAAATAAATAAAATCAGTAACTTATCATTTCAATTCAATTATGTTTTTAAAAAAAAATAAAAAATAAATATTTAATTATTAATTATTAATTTTTTTTTGGGTTATTACATAGTCTCTCTCTCTCCCTCTGTTCATCCACCATTCTCAACAATTGAAGCAACAAAAATCCTCTCAATTAGAAACGCAATTAACTGCATAAAGAAGGAAGAAATGTCACTGCTGCGACAGTGCCACGTCACGATACCGCCACACCCGCACCAGCCAGCCAGCTCCTCTCCGACCACCATGGTTGAGCCCCCAATATTAAGCGAACCCCATACTAGCAGAAACCTTCCCCAAATCGTGGAAAGATTTGATTAAATAATAAAAACGGTTTCTTTTTTCAGATCTATCAGTTTTCATCCAAATCTATACTTTTAGTGGTGGTGTTTGTTCGAATTTATAGTTAGATGTAGTGTTTTGAAATGGTGGGTCGTGGTGCATGCTACAGAGAAATATCAGATCTGGAGTTTTTATAGTAGTGACGAGTTGGAGTGTGGGTGAAATGGTGGCGAACATGGTGTTAGAGGTGGTGGCGTTGTATTAAAAGTGGTGGTGTTGTATTAAAATTGGTGGTTGTGGTGGCCGTTGGCGTGTTGGTGTAAGTGCTACTAGTGGTTGTCGTAGTAGTGGTGGGTAGTTTTGCCGCTAGTGTATAATGATTAGGGGAAAAAACACAATGCACCTGCTCAGATGGAGACTCTTCTGAGAATCGAGGAGTCTATTCATCTTCCAAGATATCCTTGCTGAAGTAGATGAATATGAGGATTGAAAAGACATAGAATAAAAATATAACGAGTGATTCAATAAGGAGATTATGGTTTTTTGGGCAACAATTTAGTAACGGATGATGATTTGAAGTGGGAACAGCCTCTGTTGGTTACAATTTTTTACTTATTGAATCTTGGGTCTGAATCGATCTTTCTCTTTGATAAATTTGTACATTAATTATACTAAGAGAGGGAAATCATTTCATCCGTTTGTTATATATTCTTTTTAATTTATAAGAGCTTAAAATTTAAATATAATAATTTATTTTGATACATACACGATATTAATTAATATTTTTTAATTTTTTTAACTTGTTATTTTTTGTTAAATATTAATTTGGTATAATTTTTAATTTTTAATTTTGAGTAATATATGATTTTAAGCTAGTTTTTTTTTTTTTAAAATAATAAGTCTACGTATCTGATTATGATCAATATGTATAAAATCATTCGGGACGTTGAACAAAATTAGGTAGTTGATATAACAAATATGTAAACTCAATTACTTTAGGAGTCAAATTATGAGAAGGGTGAAATTTAATGTAACAAAAGTGTATTTTGCTCATTCTAATATATCATTCCCTACATTTAAAATGTGAAAATAAATAATAAATATTTTAGTTTATTCCTATATGACCATCCACTATTGCTCTATCCATAAAAATATATGGGATTTGTAGTAGAATTGAACCATCTATCTTGTATCAATTTATCACCAATGTAGTGTACACGTATAGATTGACCCCATGTTAGATCACATCCTTACCCAAAATGTTAACCTATTACATTGAACCTTGCGAGCCCATGTATAAAATTAAAGTTTACATTTGACTTAATGAATTAAATAAACTTAAGCGAATAAGACGAAAAAAAATGAATAATGAATGAATAATTAAAGACCAAAAAAATAGAAAAATCTTGACAAACATAACTTGAGAGGTGTCATTACGAGTCCCGAGGCGGAAGGTTCGTGGGGACAACTCATTTTGAGAGTCAATTGAGGAATTAGATTGGTGGTTAGAGGAATTGGATGAAATTGACATTACTTGAGTAACTTATGGTATTCTGAAATTTTTTCTATTACTAAGAGTATTCTTAAATTTTTTTCAGAGTCATATGCCTGACACATGATCCCTTTGTTAAGAAATTCTATAAATAGTCCCTAGCTCACTTCATAAGTGAGAGGACTTTTTTTGGACTTTTGGAAAACTTTGAAGTCACAAGAAAAATTCTATCTAAATTTACGAGTATGAATATTCTTGAAACTTGTTGGTGACTCGGAATTAAGCTCTAACTTCGAGATACTCATGATCTCGTGATTACACTTGGATAATCGAAGTTGAACTCAGATTCCCTCAAAATCTAACACTTGATAGAGACTCTTGGATACTAGCGATTATGCTGGGACCCTGAGAGTTTTGCCTTGTGTTATTTGAGTAATTACTCATTGATTCTTCTTCTCTCTCCAATCTCCTGATTGATTCCGTATTCTTCGTAAATTTTTTGCCACTTAGATCACTACAAAATCATAATCATAGCAAGGTACGAGATTTTGTCGCCTACAAACCTCTACTATACTTATTAACTCATCTACACTATTGAATTTATCTGATGTGAAATTTATGTGAAATATCCCAATAATTTACCTGATGTGAGATTCATGTGAAATATCCCAACAATATCCACCTTTCATTACCCATCACAAGTCACACTAGAGTAGTCATACTATTGAGCACCCTTTCTTTTTAATACTTCAAGAGCTCTCCTCAGTCTAATACTCCTCTATTCCTTGTGAGAGTAAAATCTTATTCCTTGTGGGCCCTTCACCCTGAGCAATTTTCCAGAGTCATCTTAAGCCTGCTTCATTCGACTCAAATCATACTTTCACTACGTGGTGACAAACTCTTGAGTGATTCTCTTGCACTCCACCTAACTCGACTCTATTTACTCCACCACGCCGAGAGAATAACAACCTGATCCTTGGGTCCATTGAATCATGGTCTCTGTAGCACTTGTAATGAAATTAAACGATTCATTATAACACCTATAAGAGATCTCGTGCGTTAATGTACTACTTGAATATTAAATTCACAATATTCACCAATGAAATAATTGACAAAACTAGTTTATTTTAAAACTATTACAATTTTTATTCCCTGAATCGAAATCTTTACATACATTTATTCAACTTAGATCATATAAACCATAATCTAGTTCATTACAATAAATATGAGCACATAACTCATAAATCAACTCTAAATCTTTTCGGCCATGCACATCTTTTATCACTCGTCTGGCTTAGTTACAAGCTAAACTAACCCTACAAGTTTTCTAACTTGTATTATATCACAACACTGTTTACCCTCAAAAAAGGTTTACTAAAATATACCTTATTTTAGATAGCAAGATTTTTATTCTCAACTTAACTTTAATTTTGACAAAATCAATATACCATTCTTGTTCTTTGTTCTTGACCAGAATTCTCGAATATTTCGTACATAGCTGAAAAAATTTATTTATAGCAAGAGTGAGCACGACAACTCAACAAGTTTGATAGTTATCAAATAACAAGTCACATATTTCACATTTCATACATTACAGTTATTCACGTCTCATAGTTTATACATGCTGAACAATTAAAACATAATTCATGTTAACGTATAATAATACATGCTCATATTCAATACACAATTCATATTATTATGCATTTCATTTTCTAAATTTATAAAGTTAAACAAAACAAGTAACTTCCATTCTCAGATGAAAAACAACAGTTCATTACAGTTTTTTTTTCCCACAAAATCACATTAAATCAAGTTCACATTTAATAACATTTCACATATTGGAACAAATTCTGAAAAATCTTGTCTGTACTGGCGTTTACCAATACACTAACCTTTCGCGTCCTTCGCATGACCTACACAATATGGGCACAATATCAGACAAAGTTCAACTTTAATTTAGTTTTATATTAAGACCTTACTTTAACTTCGTATCCCGTGTATCGTCCTTATGTTAATATTATAGGCACACCACTTAGTTAGATATATAATCCTTAACCATTTTGGTTTGAGCATCCATCATACTCGCTCCTTTAATTTCCTCAAAATTTGCATTAGCATATCCCCTGCATTGGTTTAGTATAACCACGTACACTATTTCAATTCCAATTAGTGTTCTCAATCTTTTATAAGATAGCAAAGTGATATTTTCACATGTAAACTGTCATTATATACTTATAGCGATAGTTAAAACCGTTGTTATAGACTTATAGCGACACTTTTTATGTAAAAATATTAAAAAATCCTATGAAAATATCAATTTTCTCTAAGATAACATGTCATGATTAGGTCCCATTTAATTAGTTTTAAATTATAAATTGTCATTCCGATCATTTAACATCGATACACACTAGTTTAGCTGGCACATAACTAGCATTAGTTAATCAAACAAGTTGGATTAACTTTTGACACATAATATTGTTAATTAACTTTCACACAAGTATCCATATAGCAACCATACAAACTTGATTTATTTTTCAAAGGATTCATTTTTGCCATTTCATAGTGTATCATATCTTATTTCCATACTTAACCCATTGCAAATAGGATTCATGGCATTTATCATTTCACTTTAGCTTAGGATAGCCTCAAGACTCACTACACACCATATACATCCTTTTTAAGCCAAACTGGAACAAAGCATACAAATTCCTTTTCATACATAACAAAACATCTCACACAGTTTTAAAACCAACTTTTCATACTTAATTAAACATACCATTTTGAGACCTTTAAAACTTATCAACGTCATTTGTTTGAATCTAACATTTAGCTACCAAGGTTTCATTCACATAAGCTTAGTTCTTTTATACCAACATTTTTCTTACGAAGTTTGATGTACCATTACCTGGTGGGTCATTTAATACCTCAATATGATTGTATAACATAGTTACAATATGCAAATTACATCACAATCCACAAAATTGCAGAATTCAAATTTTTGCAAATTTTGGTTCTTTCTGACCTTATGATTTTGATGGTACTTTTGAGGAATTTTAATTTTATTTCTTATTAACTCAAATGCCATCCTTTTTGGACATAAATTTAGACCTTATATCATAGTATTTTATAAAAATTTGAGTCGATCAATATCAGTTCATTAAGACCTTCAAACACAGCCATGAAATTCTGTGTTCATCACAGATTTTGAATTTTCTAGTTTTCCATATTCTGTAGAAAAGTTGATTTTTAGAGAAGTTGATTTTTATACCTCATTTGAGGAATTCTAACTCATTCGTTGTAACTCTCGATTGCTATCATTCTCAGACCTAAATGTTTTCCTTACTACATAGTATTTTGCAAAAATAATGTTTGTCAAAAACAGTTAATTAAGATAGGAAAAACAAGGCTTGAATTTGCCTACTCACAACAGATTTTACACTAGGACATATTTTCAATTTCTGCAGATTTTTTTGTAAGTTTCTGATTTTCAGGGCAGTTTTGGAGAATTTTAACTTCACCCTTATTAACTCAAATGCTATCCTTCCTGGATATAGATTTAGACCTTACCACATAATATTTTATAAAAATATCACTTGGCCAAAATCATTTCATTAAGATGGAAAAACCAAGGCTTGAATATCAGTACTTACACTTGTAAACAACTGTTTTGACTCTAAAATTCCATTTTTGGCTCTTCTTTGGTTTAGTTCACTTGGAATGCTTATTTAACTCAGTAATGTACATATTACCAGTTTTAGATCTCAGAAACAACTAACACATACCTGGAGTTGTTAAATACACCCTTAGATTCTTTGATTCAACCATATCTCATCAAAAATTTCAAATTTCTTAACTCCATATAAAATCAATATGGGTTTTAACCATTTAAGTTTTCAAATTAACTTATGCTTTCCAAACCATCCCAGAGAGGATTCTAGACACATACCAGTTTACTTAGTTTAATGTTGGTTCCAATACTTACCAACACATAGCACAACTAGACTTGTAAAGTCAAATCCCTTTGCAAGTTTCCAAAAAAATCATGTTCCTATACCCTATTTATGCAAATTCATGATTTCTTTCTTTGTTACACATCGTAGATAGCAAGAACATAGCAGTTTTGTTCTCCTAGGAATTATGTCATACACTTAGTATGCATTATCTTAAGTCTATAAATTTCATATGAACATATAAGCATAAATACCACTACACATATATAACTCCTTTATCCTCTCCTGCCTTAAACCTCCTGGATCCATCATGATCCCCATCACAGCAAACAAACTCTCCCGCAACAGCCATTACACAATAACAAACAATATACATAAATATGAATTATATAGCTTAACTAGAAGGAGATATATCAAATCTTTGTTAGCTAGATAATTCATGAAAACTGATTGCTACCAAGAATTTTAAGAAAGCTGCTGGACTTCTTTTCTTTTCCTCTATTCCTGTCACCCGAGCACTCTCCTTCTTTCTCTATGGTTGCCTCTTTCTAAGACTTAGGTTGTCTTGTCTTAATGTCTCTTAATGAACTCAAGTCTGAATTAATAAGAAATAAAAATTATTTGTTAAAATTTTATTTATCTCTTCTTAATGTCTCTTAATCGATAAGACATAAAATTAAATTTAAATCATTAAGAGTTGCCTCTTAAAGAAATTTTTTTGGTAAGTTTTTTTTTTATATAAATACATTCAATAATATTATCTATTCATTTTTATTAAGTTGAATATTTAAAATTATTAAATAAAATTTTACCCTTTAAAATTATAAAATAATGTCATTAAGAGATAGCTCACTTTTTAGTTAATAAATAATTTTTTAAATTCAGATGTTATTTCATTAAGATAATCTAATTTATTAAGATATTTTAATCATTCAAATATTAATTATTCAATTTTATCAAACACAACTTTAACAGATTTAGTAAGTAAAAATTTGTACAGTCTAATGCAATTGGGTTAAATAGAGTCTGTGTTTAATTGCATCTTAATATATTTTAATAGTTTATATTTTAATATTTGAAATTAGGATAAAAAAAATTATTTATATGTATTTAAATTATTAAGATATAAAATTAAATCTAATTATTTAAAAATTTTATTTAAAATATATTAAAATGTATTAAAAAATAAACTATTAAGATACAGATGCAATCAAACTAACACACTTTCTATCCTCAGCTTTCTTCGGTCTAGTTTGAATCCTATATTGCCTCCTAGCAGTCTCCAACAATGTCACTTCCCAGCCACACTACCTCAGCCACAATGGCCCCTATGACAGCCCCTACCAGCCTGCTATATTACGTCATAGTTGCTGCACCTAGCTCTCTTGAGCAGCCTAACCTCCCGTCAGCTGTCCTAGCTAGAGCTGCCAAAACAGCCACATCTCAGCTGCTACAAGGTCCACTCATGCTGTCAACTCAGTACACATATTGAACCCACAGCTAAGTTAATTAACTTGCTTCTCTTAGAAAATTTACATAGACTACCGAAGTTTGATTGTTACACCATTCTTGGACTCATTTACTTACAACACTGGGCTAGGTTGTCATACCTGGAAGGAAAAAAAAATAATGTAAGCAAGTTTTAAAATATTTAATTAGATTTTATTTTATATTTGGATCAAATTTATATAGATTAAAAATAAATAATAGATAACATTAATTTAATCAAATTGAACCTTAAAATTAATTGGGTTTAATTTATATTTGTGTAATATTAGAATTTTATTAAAATTAGGAGATTTATTAAAATAAATAAATAAAGACGTGAATAAATAAGCTTAGAATGCTTAAACTTAAATCTACTT